>CM072153.1:9004365-10248072 GCA_036850595.1 Rhyacichthys aspro | reverse complement strand
GCAGAACCGAGGTGGCGCCGGTTCCGCCTCATCCACGGCCCTAAAGTGCCAGCTGTGCGACTGCAACCCAGTGGACTCGACCGTGAAGTGTGAGCAGTGCGACGTGTTTGACTGTAACGCGTGCCAACAGCGGAGCCACCCCTCCCGCGGACCCTTCTGTTAGAGACAGCCAAAGAATTTGAAATGGACTTTGCAGGAAACACAGGCTGCTACTCGCTACTTTGTGGTCTGGTCCGGATCAGCCATGAGGATGTTTGTGGATGCCTTCAGCAAACAGGTAGGAAGAAGACGCTGGGGTAAAGTCAGTAAGACTAAAAAGAAATCTGGACAGTCCACTAAGATGAGCTGTTGTGTTTCACAGGTGTAAAGAGTAAAGAGAGCCTGTCCACTGCAGCAGAGTGTGTTAAAAAGGCCAAGGAGCAGCTGACTAAGATCGCCTGAAGCTGTACTTCCCTGAGCTGCACGTGGTTCTGCTGGAGATGGTCCTGGTCGCTGTGCAGCATGAGGACTACAGTCTCCGCTGTGAGCAAGACCCGGTGAAGAAGAGTTTCATGGTGCTGCCTGTGGCTAGAGCTCAGGTTTGAGGAGAGCGTAGGCAAACCGGCTGGACCTGAGGAAGAGGACCAGACCGGTCAGGATCAACCCTGGGAGTAGCACATCTCTGGTCTGAGACTCATGAGAACTAACAATTCACAAAGAGCGTAAGACTGTACTAAAAGAAAAGTGACTCCCAAAAACACAAAACAAAAGAACCCCCTTCACTGATCTGTCATTTCAAATGTGCACCTAACACTTTCCAGATGATGTTAGCATGTTTTGGATAAACAACCTTTTGATATTAATGTTATTTTTACACTGCCATGTGGTAAATGACACTATTGTAAATGAATGTTTGCACCAAAAGATGTTTTGTTTTTACTTTCAAATGTCATATAATGTGTGTGAGAGCTTTTTAATGCTGGATGAGAGTTTGGTGTTGATATTAGTCTGTTGTATTCGAGCAAACTGAGACTGAAAAAAGGGACGACTGAAATTGGAAAGTCAAAATGGCTGATTTGTTTGTTGTAAATAAAGGTAATGGTGAAGGTGAAGGTGTCACTATAAACCATAGACAGAAAAATATCCTCCACAAGTCCTAGGGCTTGGTCGGGCCAAGAAAGAAACGTTTAGACATTTTGTGTTGTAGCAGATATTTGCCAAAATTTTGCAACAATACAACTTCTTCATTAAACTTATTATGTATTAACATTTTGTGGTGGTCCATGGGGGGTGCAACTGAATGAACCCATGAGGCGTCGAGGGGTTTTTTTCACCTCTCCAACCGTACACCCACTCTTAAGCCCCCTCCCTGTTTACGTGCCAAGCCCCGGCCCGTGCTCCTGGTACTCTGAACACATCAGAGGGCCAAGCCTAGAGCCGTGCTCCACATCCAGGACCAGACTCAGCCCCTGGTTCTATACACACACACTTAAAACTTTGTACCCTTGGCACTCCGTGACAGAACTTAGAGCAGGAGCCACTCCCCGGAGTATAGCCCCCAACTCCCGCTCCTTCATCCAAGCTACATGGATATGAGTTATTTCTACGGGGACATGGTAGCCCATGCATAATTCAGGCCATCTTTCGGGAAATTTCACAGGCGCTTATGCGCTTGTTTCGTGTGGACACAAACTCAGAGACAGGTTTCAAGTTTGATAAAGGACCTCACAGGCGCTCCATCCTGTTAAGCCCGGGTCAGAACAGGGTAGGAGACATTGAACCCCCCTGCCTCTCCCCGAAGAGGAGAGGAGAGTTGGGTACCCAGAGGCGCGCGGTGGGACCCCCACACCGTGCTGCGTAAAAGCTGACAAACAGCCGGGAGGAACGGCCCCCCCACCAGACTGGCGCGTGCGCCGCCCCGTGTATACCGTCGGAGCTAAGCGCGCGGGCCCGCCCAGTGGCAGAGAGCTCTCCCCGGCGCAGGCTAAGTTCATCAGTCAACATGACTTAACCTGTGAGACAAGCATATGAGACACAGTACTATAGCAGGATTAAGCAGGAAGCCCGTGTGGCTGAGCGGGGCATCACCGCTCAGCTGCTTTCACCACACTGCCCCGGGCCCAGGGCAGCAGGCTGGAGTCGAGTCCCCCCGGGCAGGGGTGGCTCTTAGTCAGGCTTTGAGAAAAAAGTGTCTTCCGGACATTTACATCCACTCTGTGGCCGAGCCCCCCGCCCAGGGGCCGCCAGCCAGGTGGAGGGGCTCCGTCGTATGGCACTTTGGACAGACGGGGCGTCTGGGTCTCGCTTCCCACGGGTCCGGCCTGGGAGAGGCCTCCCTCCCCCGGACCGCAGAGGCGAACTCCCAGTGCGCAGGACACAGACTCAGAGACAGGTTTCAAGTTTGATAAAGGACCTCACAGGCGCTCCATCCTGTTAAGCCCGGCAGGCTCACCGGCCGGGGCAGAACAGGGTAGGAGACATTGAACCCCCCTGCTCTCCCCGAAGAGGAGAGGAGAGTTGGGTACCCAGAGGCGCGCGGTGGGACCCCCACACCGTGCTGCGTAAAAGCTGACAAACAGCCGGGAGGAACGCCCCCCCCCCACCAGACTGGCGCGTGCGCCGCCCCGTGCATGCCCTCGGACCTAAGCGCGCGGGCCCGTCCAGTGGCAGAGAGCTCTCCCCGGCGGTCAGTTTCCCGGCCCAGGCTAAGTTCAAGAGTCAACATGACTTAACCTTTGAGACAAGCATATGTCATAGTACTATAACTGGATCAAGCAGGAAGCCCGTGTGGCTGAGCGGGGCGCCACCGCTCAGCTGGTTCCACCATACTGCCCCGGGCCCAGGGCAGCAGGCTTGAGTCGAGTCCCCCCGGGCAGGGGTGGCTCTTAGTCAGGCTTTGAGAAAAAGTGCCTTCCGGACTATGTGGCTTGGCCCCCCGCAGAGGGGCCGCCAGCCAGTTGGAGGGGCTCCGTCGTATGGCACCTTGGACAGACGGGGCGTCTCGGTCTCGCTTCCCACGGGTCCGGCCGGGGAGAGGCCTCCCTCCCCCGGACCGCAGAGGCGAACTCGCAGTGCGCAGGAACCGTCCACTCTGGACCGGAGACGGAACCAAGCAGGGGCCCTGCGAAGGCGAGTCACGTAAGCCCATCGACCAGGCAGGCAGGCGGAGGGGCTCCGTCATGCGACACCTGGGAAAGACAGAGTGTCTGGGTCTTGCTACCCATTCTGCCCCCCATGTCTGATGTAAACCCTTTTATTTTACCATGAACACAGTTGCGTTCATGTTTCAGTTTTTCTAATTTTGTACACCTGGTTTTTATAAAGAACACACTTGCGTTCTCTTTACAATTTTTAAACTTTAAAAACCAAGGCATTTTTAGTAAGTTTGCTTTCCTGTTTTTCCCAGATTCCATTTTAGAGACGGGCCCCCTCCCCGGCAAAACGGTGCCCAGGACACAAACTCAGAGACAGGTTTCAAGTATGATAGAAGGACCTCACAGGCGCTCCATCCTGTTAAGCCCGGCAGGCTCACCGGCCGGGGCAGAACAGGGTAGGAGACATTGAACCCCCCTGCTCTCCCCGAAGAGGAGAGGAGAGTTGGGTACCCAGAGGCGCGCGGTGGGACCCCCACACCGTGCTGCGTAAAAGCTGACAAACAGCCGGGAGGAACGGCCCCCCCACCAGACTGGCGCGTGCGGGGGCTGGCAGAGAGCTCTCCCCAGCGGTCATTTCCCGGCCCAGGCTAAAGTCACCATACTGCCCCGGGCCCAGGGCAGCAGGCTTGAGTAGAGTCCCCCCCGGGCAGAGGTGGCTCTTAGTCAGGCTTTCCCCCATCCTGTGGCCGGGCCCCCCGCCCAGGGGTCGCCAGCCAGGTGGAGGGGCTCCGTCGTATGGCACCTTGGACAGACGGGGCGTCTGGGTCTCGCTTCCCACGGGTCCGGCCGGGGAGAGGCCGCCCCCCCCCCGGACCGCAGAGGCGAACTCGCAGTGCGCAGGAACCGACCACCCTGGACCGGAGCCGGAACCAGGCAGAGGCCCTGCGAAGGCGAGTCACGTAAGCCCATCGACCAGTGATCGAGTTCGGCTACACAGGAACCGTGATTTGGACCTATCTCTGTTTCCGAAAACCAGGTTTCTGAAATCCTGCCGGCAGGTCGAGCGCTGTGTCGGGGGAAAGTGCAACTGGCCGCGCAGCGTGAAAAGGCTTCAGCCCGGGAGTCCCGGGCTTAAGCCACTCCCACGCTGTGCGGCAAAACACTTAGTCTGTTTTTCAAGGCTGCAAGAAAAAGACTAAGTGTTTTGCCGCGCAGCGTGGGAGGGGCTTAGGCCCGGGACTCCCGGGCTGGAGCTTTTCAACGCTGCGCGGCAAAACACTTAGTCTGTTTTTCAAGGCTGCAAGAAAAAGACTAAGTGTTTTGCCGCGCAGCGTGGGAGGGGCTTAGGCCCGGGACTCCCGGGCTGAAGCCTTTTCACGCTGCGCGGCCAGTTGCACTTTCCCCCGACACAGCGCTCGACCTGCCGGCAGGATTTCAGGAACCTGGTTTTCGGAAACAGAGATAGGTCCAAATCACGGTTCCTGTGTAGCCGATCTCGATCACTGGTCGATGGGCTTACGTGACTCGCCTTCGCAGGGCCTCTGCCTGGTTCCGGCTCCGGTCCAGGGTGGTCGGTTCCTGCGCACTGCGAGTTCGCCTCTGCGGTCCGGGGGAGGGCGGCCTCTCCCCGGCCGGACCCGTGGGAAGCGAGACCCAGACGCCCCGTCTGTCCAAGGTGCCATACGACGGAGCCCCTCCACCTGGCTGGCGGCCCCTGGGCGGGGGGCCTGGCCACAGGATGGGGGGAAGCCTGACTAAGAGCCACCTCTGCCCGGGGGGGGGCTCATGAGCTTAGCCTGGGCCGGGAAACTGACCGCCGGGGAGAGCTCTCTGCCACTGGGGGGGCCGTGCGCTTAGCTCCGGGGGCATGCACGGGGCGGCGCACGCGCCAGTCTGGTGGGGGGCCGTTCCTCCCGGCTGTTTGTCAGCTTTTACGCAGCACGGTGTGGGGGTCCCACCGCGCGCCTCTGGGTACCCAACTCTCCTGTCCCCACCGGGGAGAGGCAGGGGGGTTCAATGTCTCCTACCCTGTTCTGCCCCGGCCGGTGAGCCTGCCGGGCTTAACAGGATGGAGCGCCTGTGAGGTCCTTCTATCATACTTGAAACCTGTCTCTGAGTTTGTGTCCTGGGCACCGTTTTGCCGGGGAGGGGGCCCGTCTCTAAAATGGAATCTGGGAAAAACAGGAAAGCAAACTTACTAAAAATGCCTTGGTTTTTAAAATTTAAAAATTGTAAAGAGAACGCAAGTGTGTTCTTTATAAAAACCAGGTGTACAAAATTAGAAAACTGAAACATGAACGCAACTGTGTTCATGGTAAAATAAAAGGGTTTACATTAAGGGGGGCAGAATGGGTAGCAAGACCCAGACACTCTGTCTTTCCCAGGTGTCACATGACGGAGCCCCTCCGCCTGCCTGCCTGGTCGATGGGCTTACGTGACTCGCCTTCGCAGGGCCCCTGCTTGGTTCCGTCTCCGGTCCAGAGTAGATGGTTCCTGCGCACTGCGAGTTCGCCTCTGCGGTCCGGGGGAGGGAGGCCTCTCCCCGGCCGGACCCGTGGGAAGCGAGACCGAGACGCCCCGTCTGTCCAAGGTGCCATACGACGGAGCCCCTCCATCTGGCTGGCGGCCCCTCGGCGGGGGCCAAGCCACATAGTGAGGGGGTTGTCCGGAAGACACTTTTTCTCAAAGCCTGACTAAGAGCCACCCCTGCCCGGGGGGACTCGACTCAAGCCTGCTGCCCTGGGCCCGGGGCAGTATGGTGGAACCAGCTGAGCGGTGGCGCCCCGCTCAGCCACACGGGCTTCCTGCTTGATCCAGTTATAGTACTATGACATATGCTTGTCTCAAAGGTTAAGTCATGTTGACTCTTGAACTTAGCCTGGGCCGGGAAACTGACCGCCGGGGAGAGCTCTCTGCCACTGGACGGGCCCGCGCGTTTAGGTCCGAGGGCATGCACGGGGCGGCGCACGCGCCAGTCTGGTGGGGGGGGCCGTTCTTCCCGGCTGTTTGTCAGCTTTTACGCAGCACGGTGTGGGGGTCCCACCGCGCGCCTCTGGGTACCCAACTCTCCTCTCCCCACCGGGTAGAGGCAGGGGGGTTCAATGTCTCCTACCCTGTTCTGCCCCGGCCGGTGAGCCTGCCGGGCTTAACAGGATGGAGCGCCTGTGAGGTCCTTTATCAAACTTGAAACCTGTCTCTGAGTCTGTGTCCTGCGCACTGGGAGTGCGCCTCTGCGGTCCGGGGGAGGGGGGCCTCTCCCCGGCCGGATCCGTGGGAAGCGAGACCCAGACGCCCCGTCTGTCCAAAGTGCCATACGACGGAGCCCCTCCACCTGGCTGGCGGCCCCTGGGCGGCGGGCTCGGCCACAGAGTGGATGTAATCGTCCGGAAGACACTTTTTTCTCAAAGCCTGACTAAGAGCCACCCCTGCCCGGGGGGACTCGACTCAAGCCTGCTGCCCTGGGCCCGGGGCAGTGTGGTGAAAGCAGCTGAGCGGTGATGCCCCGCTCAGCCACACGGGCTTCCTGCTTAATCCTGCTATAGTACTGTGTCTCATATGCTTGTCTCACAGGTTAAGTCATGTTGACTGATGAACTTAGCCTGCGCCGGGGAGAGCTCTCTGCCACTGGGCGGGCCCGCGCGCTTAGCTCCGACGGTGTACACGGGGCGGCGCACGCGCCAGTCTCGTGGGGAGGCCCGTTCCTCCCGGCTGTTTGTCAGCTTTTACGCAGCACGGTGTGGGGGTCCCACCGCGCGCCTCTGGGTACCCAACTCTCCTCTCCTCTTCGGGGAGAGGCGGGGGAGTTTAATGTCTCCTACCCTGTTCTGACCCGGGCTTAACAGGATGGAGCGCCTGTGAGGTCCTTTATCAAACTTGAAACCTGTCTCTGAGTTTGTGTCCACACGAAACAAGCGCATAAGCGCCTGTGAAATTTCCCGAAAGATGGCCTGAATTATGCATGGGCTACCATGTCCCCGTAGAAATAACTCATATCCATGTAGCTTGGATGAAGGAGCGGGAGTTGGGGGCTATACTCCGGGGAGTGGCTCCTGCTCTAAGTTCTGTCACGGAGTGCCAAGGGTACAAAGTTTTAAGTGTGTGTGTATAGAACCAGGGGCTGAGCCTGGTCCTGGATGTGGAGCACGGGTCTAGGCTTGGCCCTCTGATGTGTTCAGAGTACCAGGAGCACGGGCCGGCCCGGGGCTTGGCACGTAAACAGGGAGGGGGCTTAAGAGTGGGTGTACGGTTGGAGAGGTGAAAAAAACCCCTCGGCGCCTCATGGGTTCATTCAGTTGCACCCCCCATGGACCACCACAAAATGTTAATACATAATAAGTTTAATGAAGAAGTTGTATTGTTGCAAAATTTTGGCAAATATCTGCTACAACACAAAATGTCTAAACGTTTCTTTCTTGGCCCGACCAAGCCCTAGGACTTGTGGAGGATATTTTTCTGTCTATGGTTTATAGTGACACCTTTTTAAAATGTGTTGTACAAAGAAAAAGGCTATTTCTCTATGGACACCTTTAATGGTAGCAATTCATTACCTTTATTTACAACAAACAAATCAGCCATTTTGACTTTCCAATTTCAGTCGTCCCTTTTTTCAGTCTCAGTTTGCTTGAATACAACAGACTAATATCAACACCAAACTCTCATCCAGCATTAAAAAGCTCTCACACACATTATATGACATTTGAAAGTAAAAACAAAACATCTTTTCATTTACAATAGTGTCATTTACCACATGGCAGTGTAAAAATAACATTAATATCAAGAGGTTGTTTATCCAAAACATGCTAACATCATCTGGAAAGTGTTAGGTGCACATTTGAAATGACAGATCAGTGAAGGGGGTTCTTTAGTTTTGTGTTTTTGGGAGTCACTTTCCTTTAGTAAAGTCTTACGCTCTTTGTGTTAGTTCTCATGAGTCTCAGACCAGAGATGTTCGGTCTGGTCCTCTTCCTCAGGTCTAGCCGGTTTGCCTACGCTCTCCTCAAACCTGAGCTCTAACCACAGGCAGCACCATGAAACTCTTCTTCACCGGGTCTTGCTCACAGCGGAGACTGTAGTCCTCATGCTGCACAGCGACCAGGACCATCTCCAGCAGAACCACGTGCAGCTCAGGGAAGTACAGCTTCAGGCGATCTTAGTCAGCTGCTCCTTGGCCTTTTTAACACACTCTGCTGCAGTGGACAGGCGCTCTTTACTCTTTACACCTGTGAAACACAACAGCTCATCTTAGTGGACTGTCCAGATTTATTTTTAGTCTTACTAACTTTACCCCAGCGTCTTCTTCCTACCTGTTTGCTGAAGGCATCCACAAACATCCTCATGGCTGATCCGGACCAGACCACAAAGTAGCGAGTAGCAGCCTGTGTTTCCTGCAAAGTCCATTTCAAATTCTTTGGCTGTCTCTAACAGAAGGGTCCGCGGGAGGGGTGGCTCCGCTGTTGGCACGCGTTACAGTAAAACACGTCACACTGCGCACACATCACGGTCGCGTCCACTGGGTTGCAGTCGCACAGCTGGCACTTTACGGACGTGGATGAGGCGGAACCGGCGCCACCTCGGTTCTGCTGGTACCGCGCTACTGTTGCCTCCAGCAGCCGGTTCCTCGAGAAGCCCCTCAGCCCCCGCTCGTCCAGACTCACGCTCCGGTGACACAGCCGACCCTCACGCCGTTGGGAGACTTGAGCTGGCAGGACGTGTAGGGACCGTAGCCGCTGTCCGTCTCGCTGCACAGACTCATCTTGTCCATGTCCAAGTAGTCGTAGTGCGAGCTGCCCGAGGCTCTGCTCTAAACCGTGATGCTCCAGGCACACGTTGTGGGAACACGGCAGCAAAATGGGCTCCTTGAACAGAGAACCGCACACCGGACATTTTAACTCTTCCTCCACGGCTCCTGTCCTGTGTGAGGGCAGGCTTCTGCCTCCTGATTCAGTGAAAACGCTCAGCAGCTCCTAGAGCTCAGCTGCGCATGCGCGGGGAGGAGGGGTGGAGGTTTTGAGGGGCCAGTGTTTTGAATTAGCCCTTTAGACGCCGAGGTTTATTGCTGGTCGCTGGCTCCCCGTGTGACTGTCCTCGTCTAAAATAAAGTTGAAGCCAGGACCAAGCTCCGTGAGCCTGGCATAGAACCACAGCCTCACAGGGGGTCTGGATCCACTCAGAACCGGCTAAAAACACAGAGGCTAGACGCCCCGACCCCCACGTTTGCTCCCCGCTCACCTCTCGTGCACGTTCACCCACCTTTAAGCCCCCTCATGGGTCATTTGCCAATCCACGGGCCTGCTGGAGTTTCGTGCCCCTGTTACTCCGTAGGTATCAGTACATAATGCCCCTGGTACTCCAGACATACCAGTCTTTACTGATGTGTCTGGAGTACCAGGGGCACAGGTGAGCGTGGATCAACCGTGGGGCTCAGGTCTGGTCTGGTTTTAAGGGCTGATGATAAACCATTACACTACGTAAAGAAAAACTACAACTAATACTTTTTCACATTGTGGGAACTCAGAGTCTAGTCTATTTTTTGCTTGTTTTTTGTGTGTGTGTGTGCTTAAAGTCAAAATGAAGTCGTGAATGAAAATCGTAAAAACTGAACTAATCACTCTCCACTCTTGGGCTATTGTAGTTAGTTTGGCCTCTTTTGCCTTTCTAATGGGAAATAAACAATTTCTACTGCCCTCTAAAGGTGATTTAAGAGAACTACAATGTCTTTGGAATTGGATAAAGATCATTTTGCAGCTTTACAACTAGACAAATCTCCATCAGACTTTGTTATTGGTCTAAACATGCCACAAATCATCTGAGGTACATGTTTTATAGTCTACACATCTGCACACAACCTCTAACTCAGGTGCTACCTTGAATAAATAAAACAAAATGGCTCAGGTTTGGTCCTTATTTAAAAAAAAAAAAAAAAGCAAACTTAACTGGTTTTGTAATGTTTTTTTATTTTATTTTGTAATGTCCAAATTCTTACTTTTAGAACTGAAAAGCATGTAAATACACCTAAATGAGAAGAGAAGACCTCCTAATTTTGAACTGGGGGCATCTGAGAAGCACATGAACGCAGTGAAAGACACTTTAGTGATGACGCTTAAAGGGATAGTCTAGTATTTTGTAAAAAAGTCGGATTAGGAGCTTATGTATTACCTTATATTTGTCAGTGCTTTCCCAGTTTAGAGAAGCAAAATACTGAACTATCCCTTTAAATAAATTCAAGTAACTTACATAGCAACTTGTTTAGTGAGCATTTTGATATGTCAAGAAATAAAGATATGTACAATGAACGTTTTGTCCCATTTTGTCTGAGCTTAACCTTAAAGGAGCTACATCAGTGTCTGACTGTTTTCTATTTTTTTATATTAAAACTAGGATCAATCATGCATCCACTGAAATTTTGATTCAACAGACTTTCAGGGATCATTCATGTTGAATTTAGACCATCTTCTATTTTTGTTTTGTACAGAAAGACGTCCTGTAGCTCTACAAACATCAGTTACAGAAGGAGTCAGAGGGAACATGCTCTGCAGCCAGGACACATGCCAGCTACACGGAAGATGGACGTGACGCAAACAATCCCTAAAAACTCGGATGAAGATGGACCAATCACGTGATCCGACATTTTTACAACGCTTTTACCTTAAGAAGACTTTTAACAATAAGCATCTCGAGCACAGACAGTAGGAGAACAGTGGACGGCTCACCAATAAACTAATAATGGAGGGTTTTAAAGCAAGAAAGGATGACCATATTTGGAAAAATGTCAGTAAAAAATCTGGATAAAACCAAACTAAAGCAATAAAAAGTCAAGCGAGTTGCAGTGGAAGAACCAGGAAGCTCTAAGTAACCAATCAGAGCACAAAAAACAGTTGGAATGGATTCTGCTTAAGAAGTAGAAGGTTGTAAGGTCAAATCCCATTGGTTTGTATTAATATTCACCATTCTAGACTATTAAAGAGTCTGAGTGTGTCTTTGGTTTTGGTTGTAGTTTTGTAGGAAATCCATCAGTTTGAATGAGTAGGTTATGAGTTCTAGTGATGCTTAACAAGTTTTTACCAGAACAAAGACACCATGATAAAATAAAATCCCTTTTTCAACGTGCACGTGATAGAGCAGAGGCAAAGGAACCAGATTAGAGTCACAAAGGTGGCAGGTTCAAGCCCAGAAACACCCTGTAAATCAAACTAACTCAAAATTAGTCTGTTTTATTTGCCAAACACTTACAAATGTAAGCTTTTCAGTGATAAAGACAGAGGTCAGTGCAGTTGCTACAGTGGCATATGCTTAAAACCGATGGACGTCTATCGGAGAACCCGGGTTCAAATCAGAGAGTTGGCGCGGTGTTGTTCTCCTGCGGAGGAGAACCAGACATAAGAGAGAGTTCAAGTATGAGAGGAGTCCCCTGCGGAGGGTGACAAATAAACGGCAAACTACACATGTGATGGGACTGGGCGGAGACAGGGCAGAAGGCAAGGCCAGAACAAATAAACAAAGGGCAGAACAGGGCGAGGTATTTCAAATAAGGGCAATGAAGGCAGGGGACAATGAATAGTCTGGCAGAGGGGCAACAGAAGGGCCAACAGGAGGTGTAATGGGAGAACAGGAAGGGTAGGAACACGGCCGGAGGGCGTAAACGCAAAATGAAAGGATTCTTTTAATTTTTTTTTTTTTTTTTTAATGACGTAAAAATCTAAATATTGCTTGCTGCAGCTTCAATCCAGACAATTAAGAAGAATAAAAACAAAATGATCTTCTTAAACAGTTTCCTCTAAAAGTCTGAGTCATGGGCTCTAACACTTGGAAGGTTGTAGTTTCTAATCCTGCCCTCACTTCTGACTGACGATATGTTCTTTAGTTCCCATCACCATTCCTGTTTTATATACATTAACATCTTATTCTTAAATTGAATTCACTTCCAATGGGTTCGATAGTTTGAAGGTTTTTTGTTGTTGTTGTTGTTGTTGTTTTTGTTTTTAGTTCAAGTCCCGCTTCATGTTATTGTTCCTACACCTCTTATTTTTCAAATTTTGTAAAGATGCTTCAAGTGGTTCAAATGTACAACTGTGTCCATTTTGAAAAGCCTTTCCATGTGAGTGATCAATAGTACAGAGGGTATGGGACCAACCTTAGATACACAGGGTTGTGGGTTCAAACCCCAGTGGCTCCTTATGTTATAAACTCTTCACATTTATTCACGTTCCTCAAAAGTTATAACCAAGGAGTACACTTCACTAAGTTTGTGGTTTAGTTGGAGACACGTCAGCTTTAAATCCAGGAGGTTATAAGATCAAAAACATTTTCTGGTGATTTTCAGCTCTATTCAGCAGATATTTGGATTTTAAAAGAAAATCATAATTTGAACTTCATGTTGGCTTCAGTTTAGTAGATAACGCATTTGCTTGAAAATGAATATAGTAGTTCTAGTGATGCATCGGTTTTTACCAGAACAAAGACACCATGATAAAATAAAACCCCTTTTTCGACATACACTGACAGAGTAGAGGCAAAGGAACCAGGTTAAGGTTGTAAGGGTCGCAGGATCAAGCCCAGGACTCTCCATGCTTCCCGTGAAAGTTTAAAAGTAACATGTTTCTTTTACCAAACACTTAGACAGATGACAGAGGCAAGAACTAAGAATAAATACTATAGTGTAGAGGTAAAAGAGCCAGGTTTAAACATTGAAGGTTGTAGGTTCAAAGCCCTCATCCACATAATAGTTTGTTTAAGTTCCAAGTGACATATGGTCAACATGAAAGAGTATAAAGTAAGTCTTTCTATAGTAATCTAGGCCCAAACTATAACTTATTCTGTTCTGCACCAGTTGTCACCAAACCTGAGCTCGAGATCTACTGCTTTCATTTTGGTGAAGTCAAAACTAAATCTAAAGAAACACAGAGAAAAAGTTGAATGATTTGTAAAAAAAAAAAAAAATTAAAAAAATTAAAAATAACAATAATAATAATAATAATAATAATAATAATAATAATAATAATAATAATAATAATAATGACACCTGCTGTAGCCTACAAGGACCCTTCAAAAATTGAGAAAAGATCATACAAATAGCAATTTATTGGAAAACCAAAGTTTGCAGGGTGTATTTTTTTCTAGTTTGCATTTTCTGTTTATTTTGAAAACTAGCCCAGTCATTAAATTATTGTTAGAGTTTAAATAAATGAAACAAGCACACATTTTGGTCTGAGAATGAAACATGGTCTAGTTATGTGGCACAATGCTGTCCAGGCTCAGTGTGTTTTAACTGTTTTAATAGTTTTTTGGCTGCAGTACCAAGGCTTAATGTCACCTGCAGTTCACTCACTGTCAACACAGAGGTGATAATGGGCTTCAACCTTTGACATTTATGAGTTACATAAATTTAATGCATTAAAATGTAGACATTTTACGTTTTTAGTCTTGCTAGCTACTTATTTTATTGTCCATAAAACATACTGTACAATACAAGAGACAACTAAACAAAACATTAGGCGTGAATGTGATTTTATTGTTTGGAACATTTTTACGGATTTCTTTAGTTTATGGAGGAAACATTTGCGATCGTTCACGGGCTTTCCAAATGTTTGGAAATTGTAGGTATTTCACGTTTTGTGCCTATAGCGACCTTTTCTAGCATTCTTACTTCTTTTACGATATGAATATGCCCTAACTAAACATTTATTATAAAATGTTTCTTTTGATATTGACTTGAATAAACACGTGCAATTTTTAGTTTGTTAAATATTTGCATTATACTACCCACTAGTGTGAAATGGGTACGTCTGTCAATGCGTTTAAATGGCACATCACACTCCGATTAAGGTTCATAATTAGATTAAGCTCATATTCCGATTAAGGTGTTGACATGTGCAGCTGGAATTAGAGTATTCCATTTGCACCTGTTTACATGATAAAAGCATAATCTGATTAAGCTAAAAAATAAATAAATAAATAATGTGCTATCATCTGGGATAATGTAATATTTATATAAGATAAAATATATGTGAAACAGACAGTTAAAACATGTGGCCAATAGGTCAATATTTAGTAAAAAGAAAAGTACCAGGGGCATTATGTACTGATGCGCACAGAGTACCAGGGGCACGAAACTCCAGCAGGCCCGTGGATTGGCAAATCACCCAGGAGGGGGCTTAAAGGTGGGTGAACGTGCTCGAGAGGTGAGCGGGGAGCAACCGTGGGACTCAGGGCGTCTAGCCTTGGTGTTTTTAGCCGGTTTTCCGTGGATGCAGACCCCGTGTGAGGCTGTGGCTGTAACCCAGGCTGATGCAGCCGCGTTCTGGCCAGTTCCCCTCACGTTTACTGCGGGCCTGGGGGCGTCCAGTCTCGCTCTTTTTAGCAGGTTTTGAGTGGATCCAGACCCCTTGTGAGGCCGTGGTTTTGTGCCAGGCTCACGGAGCTTGGTCCTGGCTTCAACTTTATTTTAGACGGGTGCAGTAACACGGGGAGCCAGCGACCAGCAATAAACCTCGGCGTCTAAAGGGTTAATTCAAAACACTGGCCCCCCTCCTCTCCGCGCATGCGCAGCGAAGCCCTGGGAGGTGCTGAGTGTTTTCACTGAAGCAGCTTCTGCCTCCTACCCTCACACAGGACAGGAGCCGTGGAGGAAGAGTTAAAATGTCCGGTGTGCGGTTCTCTGTTCAAGGAGCCCATTTTGGTGCCGTGTTCACACAACGTGTGCCTGGAGCATCACGGTTTAGAGCAGAGCCTCGGGCAGCTCGCACTACGACTACTTGGACATGGACAAGATGAGTCTGTGCAGCGAGACGGACAGCGGCTACGGTCCCTACACGTCCTGCCAGCTCAAGTCTCCCAACGGCGTGAGGGTCGGCTGTGTCACCGGAGCGTGAGTCTGGACGAGCGGGGGCTGAGGGGCTTCTCGAGGAACCGGCTGCTGGAGGCAACAGTAGCGCGGTACCAGCAGAACCGAGGTGGCGCCGGTTCCGCCTCATCCACGGCCCTAAAGTGCCAGCTGTGCGACTGCAACCCAGTGGACGCGACCGTGATGTGTGAGCAGTGCGACGTGTTTTACTGTAACGCGTGCCAACAGCGGAGCCACCCCTCCCGCGGACCCTTCTGTTAGAGACAGACAAAGAATTTGAAATGGACTTTGCAGGAAACACAGGCTGCTACTCGGCTCTTTGTGGTCTGGTCCGGATCAGCCATGAGGATGTTTGTGGATGCCTTCAGCAAACAGGTAGGAAGAAGACGCTGGGGTAAAGTCAGTAAGACTAAAAAGAAATCTGGACAGTCCACTAAGATGAGCTGTTGTGTTTCACAGGTGTAAAGAGTAAAGAGAGCCTGTCCACTGCAGCAGAGTGTGTTAAAAAGGCCAAGGAGCAGCTGACTAAGATCGCCTGAAGCTGTACTTCCCTGAGCTGCACGTGGTTCTGCTGGAGATGGTCCTGGTCGCTGTGCAGCATGAGGACTACAGTCTCCGCTGTGAGCAAGACCCGGTGAAGAAGAGTTTCATGGTGCTGCCTGTGGTTAGAGCTCAGGTTTGAGGAGAGCGTAGGCAAACCGGCTGGACCTGAGGAAGAGGACCAGACCGGTCAGGATCAACCCTGAGAGTAGCACATCTCTGGTCTGAGACTCATGAGAACTAACAATTCACAAAGAGCGTGAGACTGTACTAAAGAAAAGTGACTCCCAAAAACACAAAACAAAAGAACCCCCTTCACTGATCTGTCATTTCAAATGTGCACCTAACACTTTCCAGATGATGTTAGCATGTTTTGGATAAACAACCTCTTGATATTAATGTTATTTTTACACTGCCATGTGGTAAATGACACTATTGTAAATGAATGTTTGCACCAAAAGATGTTTTGTTTTTACTTTCAAATGTCATATAATGTGTGTGAGAGCTTTTTAATGCTGGATGAGAGTTTGGTGTTGATATTAGTCTGTTGTATTCAAGCAAACTGAGACTGAAAAAAGGGACGACTGAAATTGGAAAGTCAAAATGGCTGATTTGTTTGTTGTAAATAAAGGTAATGGTGACAAGAAAGCTTTTCCTGTACAACACATTTAAAAGGTGTCACTATAAACCAGTAAGACAGAAAAATATCCTCCACAAGTCCTAGGGCTTGGTCGGGCCAAGAAAGAAACGTTTAGACATTTTGTGTTGTAGCAGATATTTGCCAAAATTTTGCAACAATACAACTTCTTCATTAAACTTATTATGTATTAACATTTTGTGGTGGTCCATGGGGGGTGCAACTGAATGAACCCATTAGGTGCAGAGGGGTTTTTTCACCTCTCCAACCGTACACCCACTCTTAAGCCCCCTCCCTGTTTATGTGCCAAGCCCCGGCCCGTGCTCCTGGTACTCTGAACACATCAGAGGGCCAAGCCTAGACCCGTGCTCCACATCCAGGCCCAGGCTCAGCCCCTGGTTCTATACACACACACTTAAAACTTTGTACCCTTGGTACTCCGTGACAGAACTTAGAGCAGGAGCCACTCCCCGGAGTATAGCCCCCAACTCCCTTAGCCCTTCCTTCCCCTCCAATCTACATGGATATGAGTTATTTCTACGGGGACATGGTAGCCCATGCATAATTCAGGCCATCTTTCGGGAAATTTCACAGGCGCTTATGCGCTTGTTTCGTGTGGACACAAACTCAGAGACAGGTTTCAAGTTTGATAAAGGACCTCACAGGCGCTCCATCCTGTTAAGCCCGGGTCAGAACAGGGTAGGAGACATTGAACCCCCTGCCTCTCCCGGTGAGGAGAGGAGAGTTGGGTACCCAGAGGCGCGCGGTGGGACCCCCACACCGTGCTGCGTAAAAGCTGACAAACAGCCGGGAGGAACGGGCCCCCACGAGACTGGCGCGTGCGCCGCCCGTGTATACCGTCGGAGCTAAGCGCGGGCCCGCCCAGTGGCAGAGAGCTCTCCCGGGCGTCGTTTCCCGGCGCAGGCTAAGTTCATCAGTCAACATGACTTCACCTGTGAGACAAGCATATGAGACACAGTACTATAGCTGAATTAAGCAGGAAGCCCGTGTGGCTGAGCGGGGCATCACCGCTCAGCTGGTTTCACCATACTGCCCCGGGCCCAGGGCAGCAGGCTTGAGTCGAGTCCCCCCGGGCAGGGGTGGCTCTTAGTCAGGCTTTGAGAAAAAGTGTCTTCCGGACAATTACATCCACTCTGTGGCCGAGCCCCCGCCCAGGGGCCGCCAGCCAGGTGGAGGGGCTCCGTCGTATGGCACTTTGGACAGACGGGGCGTCTGGGTCTCGCTTCCCACGGATCCGGCCGGGGAGAGGCCGCCCTCCCCCGGACCGCAGAGGCGAACTCCCAGTGCGCAGGACACAAACTCAGAGACAGGTTTCAAGTTTGATAAAGGACCTCACAGGCGCTCCATCCTGTTAAGCCCGGCAGGCTCACCGGCCGGGGCAGAACAGGGTAGGAGACATTGAACCCCCTGCCTCTCCCCGGTGGGGAGAGGAGAGTTGGGTACCCAGAGGCGCGCGGTGGGACCCCCACACCGTGCTGCGTAAAAGCTGACAAACAGCCGGGAGGAACGGCCCCCCCACAAGACTGGCGCGTGCGCCGCCCCGTGCATGCCCTCGGAGGTAAGCGCGCGGGCCCGTCCAGTGACAGAGAGCTCTCCCCGGCGGTCAGTTTCCCGGCCCAGGCTAAGTTCATCAGTCAACATGACTTAACCTTTGAGACAAGCATATGTCATAGTACTATAGCTGGATCAAGCAGGAAGCCCGTGTGGCTGAGCGGGGCGCCACCGCTCAGCTGGTTCCACCATACTGCCCCGGGCCCAGGGCAGCAGGCTTGAGTCGAGTCCCCCCGGGCAGGGGTGGCTCTTAGTCAGGCTTTGAGAAAAAAGTGTCTTCCGGACATTTACATCCACTCTGTGGCCGAGCCCCCCGCCCAGGGGCCGCCAGCCAGGTGGAGGGGCTCCGTCGTATGGCTCCTTGGACAGACGGGGCGTCTGGGTCTCGCTTCCCACGGGTCCGGCCGGGGAGAGGCCTCCCTCCCCCGGACCGCAGAGGCGAACTCGCAGTGCGCAGGAACCATCCACTCTGGACCGGAGACGGAACCAAGCAGGGGCCCTGCGAAGGCGAGTCACGTAAGCCCATCGACCAGGCAGGCAGGCGGAGGGGCTCCGTCATGTGACACCTGGGAAAGACAGAGTGTCTGGGTCTTGCTACCCATTCTGCCCCCCATTTCTGATATAAACCCTTTTATTTTACCATGAACACAGTTGCGTTCATGTTTCAGTTTTTCTAATTTTGTACACCTGGTTTTTATAAAGAACACACTTGCGTTCTCTTTACAATTTTTAAACTTTAAAAACCAAGGCATTTTTAGTAAGTTTGCTTTCCTGTTTTTCCCAGATTCCATTTTAGAGACGGGCCCCCTCCCCGGCAAAACGGTGCCCAGGACACAAACTCAGAGACAGGTTTCAAGTATGATAAAGGACCTCACAGGCGCTCCATCCTGTTAAGCCCGGCAGGCTCACCGGCCGGGGCAGAACAGGGTAGGAGACATTGAACCCCCCTGCTCTCCCCGAAGAGGAGAGGAGAGTTGGGTACCCAGAGGCGCGCGGTGGGACCCCCACACCGTGCTGCGTAAAAGCTGACAAACAGCCGGGAGGAACGGCCCCCCCACGAGACTGGCGCGTGCGCCGCCCCGTGCATGCCCCCGGAGCTAAGCGCGCGGCCCCCCAGTGGTCAGAGAGCTCTCCCGGCCCGGTCAAAGTTACCCGGCCCAGGCCCAGGCAACTGAGAGAGTCCCCCGGGCAGAGGTGGCTCTTAGTCAGGCTTCCCCCCATCCTGTGGCCGGGCCCCCCGCCCAGGGGCCGCCAGCCAGGTGGAGGGGCTCCGTCGTATGGCACCTTGGACAGACGGGGCGTCTGGGTCTCGCTTCCCACGGGTCCGGCCGGGGAGAGGCCGCCCTCCCCCGGACCGCAGAGGCGAACTCGCAGTGCGCAGGAACCGACCACCCTGGACCGGAGCCGGAACCAGGCAGAGGCCCTGCGAAGGCGAGTCACGTAAGCCCATCGACCAGTGATCGAGATCGGCTACACAGGAACCGTGATTTGGACCTATCTCTGTTTCCGAAAACCAGGTTTCTGAAATCCTGCCGGCAGGTCGAGCGCTGTGTCGGGGGAAAGTGCAACTGGCCGCGCAGCGTGAAAAGGCTTCAGCCCGGGAGTCCCGGGCTGAAGCCTTTTCAGGCTGCGCGGCAAAACACTTAGTCTTTTTTTCAAGGCTGCAAGAAAAAGACTAAGTGTTTTGCCGCGCAGCGTGGGAGGTGCTTAGTCCCGGGAGTCCCGGGCTGGCGCCTTTTCACGCTGCGCGGCAAAACACTTAGTCTGTTTTTCAAGGCTGCAAGAAAAAGACTAAGTGTTTTGCCGCGCAGCGTGAGAGGCGCTCCAGCCCGGGAGTCCCGGGCTGAAGTTTTTTGGCCACGCTGCGCGGCCAGTTGCACTTTCCCCCGACACAGCGCTCGACCTGCCGGCAGGATTTCAGAAACCTGGTTTTCGGAAACAGAGATAGGTCCAAATCACGGTTCCTGTGTAGCCGATCTCGATCACTGGTCGATGGGCTTACGTGACTCGCCTTCGCAGGGCCTCTGCCTGGTTCCGGCTCCGGTCCAGGGTGGTCGGTTCCTGCGCACTGCGAGTTCGCCTCTGCGGTCCGGGGGAGGGCGGCCTCTCCCCGGCCGGACCCGTGGGAAGCGAGACCCAGACGCCCCGTCTGTCCAAGGTGCCATACGACGGAGCCCCTCCACCTGGCTGGCGGCCCCTGGGCGGGGGGCCCGGCCACAGGATGGGGGGAAGCCTGACTAAGAGCCACCTCTGCCCGGGGGGGGGCTCATGAGCTTAGCCTGGGCCGGGAAACTGACCGCCGGGGAGAGCTCTCTGCCACTGGGGGGCCGTGCGCTTAGCTCCGGGGGCATGCACGGGGCGGCGCACGCGCCAGTCTCGTGGGGGGGCCGTTCCTCCCGGCTGTTTGTCAGCTTTTACGCAGCACGGTGTGGGGGTCCCACCGCGCGCCTCTGGGTACCCAACTCTCCTCTCCCCACCGGGGAGAGGCAGGGGGGTTCAATGTCTCCTACCCTGTTCTGCCCCGGCCGGTGAGCCTGCCGGGCTTAACAGGATGGAGCGCCTGTGAGGTCCTTTATCATACTTGAAACCTGTCTCTGAGTTTGTGTCCTGGGCACCGTTTTGCCGGGGAGGGGGCCCGTCTCTAAAATGGAATCTGGGAAAAACAGGAAAGCAAACTTACTAAAAATGCCTTGGTTTTTAAAGTTTAAAATTGTAAAGAGAACGCAAGTGTGTTCTTTATAAAAACCAGGTGTACAAAATTAGAAAACTGAAACATGAACGCAACTGTGTTCATGGTAAAATAAAAGGGTTTACATTAAGGGGGGCAGAATGGGTAGCAAGACCCAGACACTCTGTCTTTCCCAGGTGTCACATGACGGAGCCCCTCCGCCTGCCTGCCTGGTCGATGGGCTTACGTGACTCGCCTTCGCAGGGCCCCTGCTTGGTTCCGTCTCCGGTCCAGAGTGGATGGTTCCTGCGCACTGCGAGTTCGCCTCTGCGGTCCGGGGGAGGGAGGCCTCTCCCCGGCCGGACCCGTGGGAAGCGAGACCGAGACGCCCCGTCTGTCCAAGGTGCCATACGACGGAGCCCCTCCATCTGGCTGGCGGCCCCTCGGCGGGGGCCAAGCCACATAGTGAGGGGGTTGTCCGGAAGACACTTTTTCTCAAAGCCTGACTAAGAGCCACCCCTGCCCGGGGGGACTCGACTCAAGCCTGCTGCCCTGGGCCCGGGGCAGTATGGTGGAACCAGCTGAGCGGTGGCGCCCCGCTCAGCCACACGGGCTTCCTGCTTGATCCAGCTATAGTACTATGACATATGCTTGTCTCAAAGGTTAAGTCATGTTGACTGATGAACTTAGCCTGGGCCGGGAAACTGACCGCCGGGGAGAGCTCTCTGCCACTGGGCGGGCCCGCGCGCTTAGGTCCGAGGGCATGCACGGGGCGGCGCACGCGCCAGTCTGGTGGGGGGCCGTTCCTCCCGGCTGTTTGTCAGCTTTTACGCAGCACGGTGTGGGGGTCCCACCGCGCGCCTCTGGGTACCCAACTCTCCTCTCCCCACCGGGTAGAGGCAGGGGGGTTCAATGTCTCCTACCCTGTTCTGCCCCGGCCGGTGAGCCTGCCGGGCTTAACAGGATGGAGCGCCTGTGAGGTCCTTTATCAAACTTGAAACCTGTCTCTGAGTTTGTGTCCTGCGCACTGGGAGTTCGCCTCTGCGGTCCGGGGGAGGGCGGCCTCTCCCCGGCCGGATCCGTGGGAAGCGAGACCCAGACGCCCCGTCTGTCCAAAGTGCCATACGACGGAGCCCCTCCACCTGGCTGGCGGCCCCTGGGCGGGGGGCTCGGCCACAGAGTGGATGTAATTGTCCGGAAGACACTTTTTCTCAAAGCCTGACTAAGAGCCACCCCTGCCCGGGGGGACTCGACTCAAGCCTGCTGCCCTGGGCCCGGGGCAGTATGGTGAAACCAGCTGAGCGGTGATGCCCCGCTCAGCCACACGGGCTTCCTGCTTAATCCTGCTATAGTACTGTGTCTCATATGCTTGTCTCACAGGTTAAGTCATGTTGACTGATGAACTTAGCCTGCGCCGGGAAACTGACCGCCGGGGAGAGCTCTCTGCCACTGGGCGGGCCCGCGCGCTTAGCTCCGACGGTATACACGGGGCGGCGCACGCGCCAGTCTCGTGGGGAGGCCCGTTCCTCCCGGCTGTTTGTCAGCTTTTACGCAGCACGGTGTGGGGGTCCCACCGCGCGCCTCTGGGTACCCAACTCTCCTCTCCTCACCGGGGAGAGGCAGGGGGGTTCAATGTCTCCTACCCTGTTCTGACCCGGGCTTAACAGGATGGAGCGCCTGTGAGGTCCTTTATCAAACTTGAAACCTGTCTCTGAGTTTGTGTCCACACGAAACAAGCGCATAAGCGCCTGTGAAATTTCCCGAAAGATGGCCTGAATTATGCATGGGCTACCATGTCCCCGTAGAAATAACTCATATCCATGTAGAAAAAGAGAGATGGAGGGGGAAGAAGAAGGGCTCAAAGGGTGGAGTGTTGGGGGCTATACTCCGGGGAGTGGCTCCTGCTCTAAGTTCTGTCACGGAGTACCAAGGGTACAAAGTTTTAAGTGTGTGTGTATAGAACCAGGGGCTGAGCCTGGGCCTGGATGTGGAGCACGGGTCTAGGCTTGGCCCTCTGATGTGTTCAGAGTACCAGGAGCACGGGCCGGGGCTTGGCACATAAACAGGGAGGGGGCTTAAGAGTGGGTGTACGGTTGGAGAGGTGAAAAAACCCCTCTGCGCCTAATGGGTTCATTCAGTTGCACCCCCCATGGACCACCACAAAATGTTAATACATAATAAGTTTAATGAAGAAGTTGTATTTTTGCAAAATTTTGGCAAATATCTGCTACAACACAAAATGTCTAAACGTTTCTTTCTTGGCCCGACCAAACCCTAGGACTTGTGGAGGATATTTTTCTGTCTGTACTGGTTTATAGTGACACCTTGTTAAAATGTGTTGTACAAAGAAAAAGGCTATTTCTCTATGGACACCTTTAATGGTAGCAATTCATTACCTTTATTTACAACAAACAAATCAGCCATTTTGACTTTCAAATTTCAGTCGTCCCTTTTTTCAGTCTCAGTTTGCTTGAATACAACAGACTAATATCAACACCAAACTCTCATCCAGCATTAAAAAGCTCTCACACACATTATATGACATTTGAAAGTAAAAACAAAACATCTTTTGGTGCAAACATTCATTTACAATAGTGTCATTTACCACATGGCAGTGTAAAAATAACATTAATATCAAGAGGTTGTTTATCCAAAACATGCTAACATCATCTGGAAAGTGTTGTTTACATTTGAAATGACAGATCAGTGAAGGGGGTTCTTTTGTTTTGTGTTTTTGGGAGTCACTTTCCTTTAGTACAGTCTCACGCTCTTTGTGAATTGTTAGTTCTCATGAGTCTCAGACCAGAGATGTTCTACTCTCAGGGTTGATCCTGACCGGTCTGGTCCTCTTCCTCAGGTCCAGCCGGTTTGCCTACGCTCTCCTCAAACCTGAGCTCTAACCACAGGCAGCACCATGAAACTCTTCTTCACCGGGTCTTGCTCACAGCGGAGACTGTAGTCCTCATGCTGCACAGCGACCAGGATCATCTCCAGCAGAACCACGTGCAGCTCAGGGAAGTACAGCTTCAGGGATCTTATGCTGCTTGGCCTTTTTAACACACTCTCTGCATGGACAGGCCCTTTACTCTTCACCTTAAAAACACTCTATACTTCAGATTTCTTTTAATCTTACTAACTTTACCCCAGCGTCTTCTTCCTACCTGTTTGCTGAAGGCATCCACAAACATCCTCATGGCTGATCGGACAACACAAAGGCCGAGCAGCATGTGTTTCCTGCAAAGTCCATTTCAAATTCTTTGTCTGTCTCTAACAGAAGGGTCCGCGGGAGGGGTGGCTCCGCTGTTGGCACGCGTTACAGTAAAACACGTCGCACTGCTCACACATCACGGTCGCGTCCACTGGGTTGCAGTCGCACAGCTGGCACTTTACGGCCGTGGATGAGGCGGAACCGGCGCCACCTCGGTTCTGCTAGTACCGCGCTACTGTTGCCTCCAGCAGCCGGTTCCTCGAGAAGCCCCTCAGCCCCCGCTCGTCCAGACTCACGCTCCGGTGACACAGCCGACCCTCACGCCGTTGGGAGACTTGAGCTGGCAGGACGTGTAGGGACCGTAGCCGCTGTCCGTCTCGCTGTACAGACTCATCTTGTCCATGTCCAAGTAGTCGTAGTGCGAGCTGCCCGAGGCTCTGCTCTAAACCGTGATGCTCCAGGCACACGTTGTGTGAACACGGCAGCAACATGGGCTCCTTGAACAGAGAACCGCACACCGGACATTTTAACTCTTCCTCAACGGCTCCTGTCTTGTGTGAAGGTGAAAACACTCAGCAGCTCCTAGAGCTCAGCTGCGCATGCGCGGAGAGGAGGGGTGGAGGTTTTGAGGGGCCAGTGTTTTGAATTAGCCCTTTAGACGCCGAGGTTTATTGCTGGTCGCTGGCTCCCCGTGTGACTGTCCTCGCCTAAAATAAAGTTGAAGCCAGGACCAAGCTCCGTGAGCCTGGTCAGAACCACGGCCTCACAAGGGGTCTGGATCCACTCAGAACCGGCTAAAAGAGCGAGACTGACCCCAGCCCGCAGAAACGTGAGGACGTCCAAACCTCATCACCGGGTCACAGCCACAGCCTCACAGGGGTCTGCATCCACGCACAACCGGCTAAAAACACAGAGGCTAGACGCCCCTCGGGGCCCACGGTTGCTCCCCGCTCACCTCTCGAGCACGTTCACCCACCTTTAAGCCCCCTCATGGGTTATTTGCCAATCCACGGGCCTGCTGGAGTTTCGTGCCCCTGTTACTCCGTAGGTATCAGTACATAATGCCCCTGGTACTCCAGACATACCAGTGTTTACTGATGTGTCTGGAGTACCAGGGGCACAGGTGAGCGTGGATCAACCGTGGGGCTCAGGTCTGGTCTGGTTTTAAGGGCTGATGATAAACCATTACACTACGTAAAGAAAAACTACAACTAATATCTTTTCACATTGTGGGAACTCAGAGTCTAGTCTATTTTTTTGCTTGTTTTTTGTGTGCTTAAAGTCAAAATGAAGTTGAAATCGTAAAAACTGGGACTAATCACTCTCCACTCTTGGGCTTTTGTAGTTAGTTTGGCCTCTTTTGCCTTTTTAATGGGAAATAAACAATTTCTACTGCCCTCTAGTGGTGATTTAAGAGAACTACAATGTCTTTGGACTTGGATAAAGACCATTTTGCAGCTTTACTCCATCAGACTTTGTTATTGGTCTAAACATGCCACAAATCATCTGAGATACATGTTTTATAGTCTACACATCTGCACACAACCTCTAACTCAGGTGCTACCTTGAATAAATAAAACAAAATGGCTCAGGTTTGGTCCTTATTTAAAAAAAAAAAAAGCAAACTTAACTTACAATTCTGCATTCATGTGTTGATAAACTGGTTTTGTAATGTTTTTTTTGATTTTGTAATGTCCAAATTCTTACTTTGAGAACTGAAAAGCATGTAAATACACCTAAATGAGAAGAGAAGACCTCCTAATTTTGAACTGGGGGCATCTGAGAAGCACATGAACGCAGTGAAAGACACTTTAGTGATGACGCTTAAAGGGATAGTCTAGTATTTTGTAAAAAGTCGGATTAGGAGCTTATGTATTACCTTATATTTGTCAGTGCTTTCCCAGTTTAGAGAAGCAGAGAGAACCACTTTATAACAAAATACTGAACTATCCCTTTAAATAAATTCAAGTAACTTACATAGCAACTTGTTTAGTGAGCATTTTGATATGTTAAGAAATAAAGATATGTACAATGAACGTTTGGTCCCATTTTGTCTGAGCTTAACCTTAAAGGAGCTACATCAGTGTCTGACTGTTTTCTATTTTTTTATATTAAAACTAGGATCAATCATGCATCCACTGAAATTTTGATTCAACAGACTTTCAGGGATCATTCATGTTGAATTTAGACCATCTTCTATTTTTTTTTTTGTACAGAAAGGCGTCCTATAGCTCTACAAACATCAGTTACAGAAGGAGTCAGAGGGAACATGCTCTGCAGTCAGGACACATGCCAGCTACACGGAAGATGGACGTGACGCAAACAATCCCTAAAAACTCAGATGAAGATGGACCAGTCACGTGATCCGACATTTTTACAACGCTTTTACCTTAAGAAGACTTTTAACAATAAGCATCTCGAGCACAGACAGTAGGAGAACAGTGGACGGCTCACCAATAAACTAATAATGGAGGGTTTTAAAGCAAGAAAGGATGACCATATTTGGAAAAATGTCAGTAAGAAATCTGGATAAAACCAAACTAAAGTAATAAAAAGTCAAGCGAGTTGCAGTGGAAGAACCAGGAAGCTCTAAGTAACCAATCAGAGCACAAAAAAAGTTGGAATGGGTTCTGCTTAAGAAGTAGAAGGTTGTAAGGTCAAATCCCATTGGTTTGTATTAACATTCACCATTCTAGACTATTAAAGAGTCTGAGTGTGTCTTTGGTTTTGGTTGTAGTTTTGTAGGAAATGCATCAGTTTGAATGAGTAGGTTATGAATTCTAGTGATGCTTCTAGTGAAGTTTTTATCAGAACAAAGACACCATGATAAAATAAAATCCCTCTCTCAACATGCACATGATAGAGCAGAGGTAAATGAACCAGATTAGAGTCACAAAGGTGGCAGGTTCAAGCCCAGTAACACCCAGTAAACCAAACTAACTCAAAATTAGTCTGTTTTATTTGCCAAACACTTACAAATTTAAGCTTTTCAGTGATAAATACAGAGGTCAGGGCAGTTGCAACGGTGGCATATGCTTAAAACAGATGGACGTCTATCGGAGAACCCAGGTTCAAATCAGAGAGTTGGCGCGGTGTTGTTCTCCTGCGGAGGAGAACCAGACATAAGAGAGAGTTCAAGTATGAGAGGAGTCCCCTGCGGAGGGTGACATCCTGCAACAGGGCGTTCAAACACAAACACTGGTGACAAATAAAAGGCAAACTACACATGTGGTGGGACTGGGAAATAAACAAAGGACAGAACAGGGCGCAAGATACTTCAAATAAGGGCAATGAAGGCAGGGGACAATGAGTAGTCTGGCAGAGGGGTAACAGAAGGGGCAACAGGAGGAGCAATGGGAGAACAGGAAGGGTAAGAGAACGACCGGAGGGCGTGAACGCAAAATGGAAGGATTCTTTTAATTTTTTTTTTTTTTTCAATGACGTAAAAATCTAAATGTTGCTTGCTGCAGCTTCAATCCAGACAATTAAGAAGAATAAAAACAAAATGATCTTCTTAAACACAGTTTCCTCTAAAAGTCTGAGTCATGGGCTCTAACTCTTGGAAGGTTGTAGTTTCTAATCCTGCCCTCACTTCTGACTGACGATATGTTCTTTAGTTCCCATCACCATTCCTGTTTTATATACTTTAACATCTTATTCTTAAATTATGGTTTGAATTCACTTCCAATGGGTTCGATAGGTTAAAGGTTTTGTTGTTGTTGTTGTTGTTGTTGTTGTTGTTTTTGTTTGGTTCAAGTCCCACTTCATGTTATTGTTCCTACACCTTATTTTTCAAATTTTGTAAAGATGCTTCAAGTAAGTGGTTCAAATGTACAACTGTGTCCATTTTTAAAAGCCTTTCCATGTGAGTGATCAATAGTACAGAGGGTATGGGGCCAACCTTAGATACACAGGGTTGTGGGTTCAAACCCCACTGGTCTCTTATGTTATAAACTCTTCACATTTATTCACGTTCCTCAAAAGTTAGAACCAAAGAGTACACTTTGCTAAGTTTGTGGTTTAGTTGGAGACACATCAGCTTTAAATCCAGGAGGTTATGAGATCAAGAACATTTTCTGGCGATTTTCAGCTCTATTCAGCAGATATTTGGATTTTAAAAGAAAATCATAATTTGTACTTCATGTTGGCTTCAGTTTAGTAGATAACGCATTTGCTTGAAAATGAATAGATTAGTAGTTCTAGTGATGCATAAGTTTTTACCAGAACAAAGACACCATGATAAAATAAAACCCCTTTGTCAACATGCACTGACGGAGTAGTGGAAAAGGAACCAGGTTAAGGTTCTAAAGGTCGCAGGATCAAGCCCAGGACTCTCCATGCTTCCCATGAAAGTTTGAAAGTAGCATGTTTCTTTTACCAAACACTTAGACAGATGACAGAGGCAAGAACTAGCAATAAATACTATAGTGTAGAGCCAGGTTTAAACATTGAAGGTTGTAGGTTCAAATCCCTCATCCACCTGTGTTAATATAATAATAGTTTAAGTTCCAAGTGACATATGGTCAACATAAAAGAGTATAAAGTAAGTCTTTCTATAGTAATCTAGGCCCAAACTATAACTTATTCTATTCTGCACCAGTTGTCACCAAACCTGAGCTCGAGAACTACTGCTTTCATTTTGGTGAAGTCAAAACTAAATCTAAAGAAACACAGAGAAAAAGTTGAATGATTTGTGAAAAAAAATAAAATAAATAAAATAAATAAATAAATAAATAATAATACCTACCTACCTGCTGTAGCCTACACGGACAAATTGAGAAAGATAATACAAGTAGCAATAACCAAAAGATAACCAAAGTTTGCAGGGTGTATTTTTTCTAGTTTGCATTTTCTGTTTATTTTGAAAACTAGCGCATTCATTAAATTATTGTTAGAGTTTAAATAAATGAAACAAGCACACATTTTGGTCTGAGAATGAAACATGGTTTAGTTTTGTGGCACAATGCTGTCCAGGCTCAATGTGTTTAAACTGCTTTAATAGGTTTTTTGGCTGCAGTACCACGTGTCCGCCACCAGAGGCGCTCAAGGCTTAATGTCACCTGCAGTTCACTCACTGTCAACACAGAGGTCAGAGGTCGAGTGGAACCACGTCTCTTGCGTTGTTTTTAAGCTTAATTCCATCATCTCTTTGACATTTGGGGGATTATTTGTCATTTTAATTGCGTTAACGTGACTTTTTGCCGTGTTTAGTTCAGTTTTGTGCAGATCTTTATGGAGTTTGGATCCAAAGATTCGCGCTAACATCGGAGAGACTTTATTCTGAAGGTAACTCAGCTTCTAACGTTACATTTGTGCATTTTTCTCAATCATTGGACAAAAATATAACTTCTCAGCTCTCATATTAAATGCCTTTTTAGCTTTAGGTCGATTGTGCATGTTTATATTTTAAGAAACAAGACCTCTTTTTTTAATTTGCTGCAGAATAAACAGATGTAGATATAGACAGACATCAGTCACAGTGTTTTCTGGCTTTATTTATTGATCAACAAAGGAAAAACAGTGGAAATGTGCTCCCTTTGTTTTGCTTTTGCCCCTGATATAGCCCTGGCTTTGGTCTGGATCTTCATCTCCTTTTAGTCCTGATTTTGTCTGGATTTAGTCTCATATTAGAGATGGGTTTAGTCCTTGTTTAAACTTAAACCCTAGAGCTGACAGTCCTAATAAAAAATAGACTGGAAACACAGCAGGAGAAGTTTATTTAACAAACAAAATGGGCCCCGAGACAGGAAAGTGTAAAAGATACAGGTCTGACTAATGCTATAATATTTCCAAGTAATGTTTGACACAAGACATTTTACAGACCAGACTTGACTTAGTCTGGTCCTTGTTTAGTCCTGGTTTTGTTTCGTATTAGACATGGGTTTAGTCCTTGTTTAAATTTGGATTTTGTTTTTATTAAAGTAAAAAAACGTAACAATTTCACCTCAGGTCCAGCCTCAGACTCGTGTGATTGTTGGGCTCGTCACATGACGCTGAATGAGGAAGTACTTCCAGCTGGTTTCAGTGGCTCTGAGATGAAAACACCACGAATCTGGGGATATCTTCAGTTTGTTGCATTACATTTGTAAATGTGAGGAGAACTGTGACTTCTGAAGGAACAAAGGCCAATTTTTTTTTATTTATTAAATGTCTCAGTCACTGGTAAAAAGTGTCTGTGAAAAGCATTAGAAGGTTAAGCCCAGGGCAGAGAATAAGGTTCAATAAGGCAGTGCTTCTCAAACATTTTCTGGAGGACAAAAAATAGAATAGAACCCCATTCCCAAGATACCAACCAAAACATAGAAGTTATCAAAGTGTGCTCTCTCTGTATTTATGTCTGTCCTAATTAGTTTATTGGTTTGTTTATCGTGTCACCAGAATGACTACAGTATTAGGAGTGTTATACTTTTATTTAATCCATCTCAACAGCCAGATCAGACAGTTATTAAAAATACAATCCAACTTTGGCACGTGGTTCTGATGCTATAAATGAAACTGTATGTATCAAATGAAAGAGAAATTGTTTTAGAAATATGAATCAAATTCGATTTAACCAGTTTTCCCCAAACAAACTAACAGTATTTCCAATGTCTAACGCTTTAACAGCTGAGGCATGTGTTAAAATGAACCTCAAACATGTGCCAAAATCTACTATTATTGCACTTTCTGAGTCAAAACATTATCTTGCAAAAGACAAACTTATAAAATGATTGTTCAAGAAAGATAATACTTTAATACCCTTCACAACCAGTTATTTGGTTACAGTGAGTTATATCTTAAAACAGTTTTATCTGAAGAAATTGTACTAAATTTATATTTATGTAATAATATGAATGATAAAATGTAAAAAAAAAAAAGTAAAATAAATTGCATTAATTAAACCCGTTGGTTTGTTTGGTTTTTTTCCCACAAATAGTAAAAAAGTTAAATGAACCTTGAATCTTATTGTTGCTCCTTAGACCCATTTCATTAATGGAATTGTACTTCAAATTAACTTCTTGAGTTATGTTTGTCTTGAGTTTATTGAATTAATTCAGTTTTTCTTTTATTTACAGGTTTTTGGGCTTTTTCCAGTCGGGGGCAGTGGGGAGGAAGAGGGTGGTGAGGGGGGCATTAAATCCATGTTTTTGTTTTTTTTTTGTAAGTCCATATTTTGGTGAACATCACAAATACAAGTTCCAAACAGAACTTAGTGTGAGAGCACTGTGGCTCAGTGGAAGAGCTCAGGGTTCAAGACCTGCTTCAGGTGAGTGTCCAGCCAGCTCTGAGACTGAAATTAACAAAAAAAAAAAGGTTAAAAAATCATTATAAAACAAAATTTTGAACACTTTTTTTTTTCTTCTTCCTTGAGCTCCTTCTTCACCTCAGACTCCACCTATTTCTTCTTGACTTGTCCTGGTTCCTCCCTGGCTCCACGCACACCTGCTCTAGTCCTGCCCACACCTGCTCTGGTCCTGCCCACACCTGTCTCAATTTCAAGATACTCCAACACTGATCACAGCACAGAGCACCACACAATGTTCTTATTGTAAAGGCCTGCTCTTGAGACACTATCTGAGGAGTGCTAGCCCACAGGATGAAGTGGCTGCATCAGGAGCATCTAAAATGAGCTTAATTTGTGAAATAAAAGTTATTAAAATATGTGTACTATAAAACTGCCCATACATTACCTTCATGAGTGTAAGACAAATGTAGACCATTAAAATGTGACGACACATCTATAACGCATTTACACAAATGAAAATCTTTAATGACTGCAGGTCACATGACCTCTTCACATGAACTGGGCAGTTCACTGTGTTGGAGTGGGGCATCCTCTTCATGCTCTGGATCAGACCCAGGATGTCAGCTGCACTTACTGTCTCATCTACAGTTTCATCAGCATTAATATTCTCCATAATGTCTGGGAGAATGTGGCTGAGTTCTGGGGTTTCAGACCCAGCAGGTCACCTCTGCCAGACTGAGAGCAGGTACTCCACAGTAATCCACTCACCTGCAAGTACCAACACATAAAACATTTGACAACAGCACCTCACCAGTGGGTTTCCCAGGTGGAATGAAGGCAGCAGGGGGCAGCCCAGCTCCCTGTTGCTGAGGGGGTTAACATTTGACATCAGGCGGACATCTTAAATCTTCATTTGTGATGCACCTTTCAGAAGAGGACCCCGAGCACATCGATACACATCCAGCACCTTGTCTCCTCTTTGTAGGAGCCAAGTTTTGTACACAGCTCAACACCAGGTGGATCTTGATGCATGTCAGGTGTTTCTGTTGCACCCACCACACTTGTGTCATGCTGTCAGGGTTTATAAGGGGCAACCCCAAGGTGTCAGTGAGATCCCACAAAGAATTCAGCAACTGCTGAATTAGTTTGTGAGTTTTCTCCTCCTTCAGTCCCTGGACAGTTCACTGGAACTGATTGCAGACAAACTTGGTTTTCAGTTGGAGTGTGACCTGGATGCTTCTTCTTCAGCTCAGATGATTTTGCCTCAAGCTGAGAAATGTCACCCTGGTCCCACTCAAAGATGCAACTGGAGAGCTTAGAGCAGGAAACACCATATAGTGGGTGGTGTTCTGTAGTAAGACCAGCAGTGAATCACCTCATAAAATGGAAAATGTCCAGCCTCACTGTGGTCTTCCAGGGTCCAAACACCTGGACAAAGACACAAGATGTGTGTTGAGTGTAAGGTTCAAAATGAAACAAAGTCAAGTGACCTAAAGCCATTAAAAGTGAAACAGAAAACATTTTGCTGTTTGTGAAAGTGAACTGAATAGAGTTAAAAAGAAAAATATTAAAGAAAGTGAGTGCATGTATATGCAATAAAATGAATAAATGCAAACATTGCAATAGTCACACACCAGCAGCAGTCTCACCTGGCTCTGGTCCAGGTATCGATATCCTCCAGGGCAGGTCCCTCACGTCAAGACACAGTTCAGCACCTGGCCATATTCGTTGGTGACATTGGTCATCCATGTTGCTGTCTCTGCCACGTCCCAGAGTAACATCAACAGCATTACTATGTATTTACCTGAAACTGGAAAATTTTTTACATGGATTTATTTGTACCTTTTTTGTAGAGTCCAGTTTCAAAATCCTGCCATATGTAGAGGTGATTACCCCTTCATCTCCTCCACAGGAGCGAGCATTTGCATGGACTGTCTCAAACCAATGGGCGAGTGGCAAGGGACAAAACGGAGGTGACTTCTGATAGTCCTCCTCACTCTGGCTGAAAGCACTGTTCTTCTTGTGCAGCTCACAGTCAGTGAGGTCATTTATTGTACGCTGGGCCCACTCCTCACTGTGGGTCTCCTCTAGTGCCCGCTGCAGAGAACTGTTGCCTGCAGTTCGGGGTTTCAGCAAAGTGCACACTTTTTTTTTTCCAGAGAACTGACTCAAGATTTCAGAACTCCATGGACAGACAGGGATCATGCACTTACTGCACCTCGGATAGTCCCCGCCAACCAAGTAGTACCAGGAATCAATGATCAATCAATCATCATGCTGCTGTGGAGCCTGAGACAGAGGAGGCTCCTGCTGTGGAGCCTGAGACAGAGGAGGCTCCTGCTGTGGAGCCTGAGACAGAGGAGGCTGCTGCTGTGGAGCATGGTCACTTTCTAGATGTTGCACCATCCCTATTGTTCCAGTCACCTTTTTGCCACACTGCTCACACTCTTCTTCTGCATCAAAGTCTGCCAAATGTTCACTGAACAGAACAGCTTGAACAGTCCGGCTGCAAAGAGCACCTGCTGACTGAGTGGACACATCTCCTTGCCCTGACATGGACTCTGATGGGGGTCTGATGGTGGCCTTCCTACATTTGAGCTGCTTTTGGAGGAGGGGTCTGCTGGTGAAGTCCCTGCTGAGCTGCTCTCTCCTCCTGCTGTGGACTCCCATCTGCTGACTGTAAAAACAAACACATTGATCAAAGAAGTACAAGAACTGTGTAAAATGCTGCAGCTTCTTTGGTAGTGTGGGGCTTACAACACAGGCCTAATTATTTTCCAGTGCATCTGTACTGGTAATTTACCAGATGAATATATGAATATAGTAATGTGTTCCAGGTAATTTACTGTGAACCATGTGTTAAAGAGGCTTAAGTGGCACAAAAAAAATGACTAACCAAATGGTTATTCTTGTTTCCAATTGTGATTAAATAGATGAAACTGTGAACTTTATTACACAGCCTTATGAACTGGGGCGGCAGAAAAACGCAAGGTAAGCAATTGATAAACAATATAGGGGAAATGCAGATGTGTCTCTCTCATAATACAAACTGATTTTCATGTAGCACATACTAGTCACTGCTAAAGCGAGTGAAAAGCTAAATAAAAAACAATACTATTCCTCTAACCATTCAATTCCCCGCGTACCTTGTGATATCCGCACTCGCAAGGGATTTTCTTGCCAAAGCTGTCATACTCGCGGATTTTCCAGTTGAAGCGAGGAGTCAGCGGGCAGGCATCTGTTGCCCTCCACTTCTTGCTGCCCGGTTTCTGACTGCGGTCCGGATCAGGTGTGTGTGCTCTTGGACGCCATTTTTTTTATTTTTCGGGGTTTTTTTTTATGGTGGTGAATTACAATAAGAATAGCTCCATGAATTGAATGTATATATTAATGTATTGTGTATTTCTTTCTGTAACTAAGGTTTTCAAGCCTTAAGAATGTTGAACAAGTAGGTATGAAGAAAGAAGTTTGGAGCAGTTTAACCTCAGCAGGTGTGGTCAGTACAAATAATGGCTGAAGAAAAAAGGCAGGGTTAGACAATAAATCTAATTCATGACCATGACCAGGTTTATACTAAAACATGCCACAATCAGTTAACATACCCATGTAACTGTAGCCATGTATTTAACAATTTTTTTTCCCATTTCATTTTTTTTCTCACACTCATCTATTCACGTTATTCAAATAAATATAATCATTCACCACATAATGTATTTATTTATTTGAAAAAAATGCTGCAAACACACATCACCTATATATTTTTTCTTTTTACATGCTTTGTGAACATTCACCATGTGCTGCTCCATGAATGTAAAACCTACTCACATGTAGCTTTGGATTTTTCTGTAATCACAGCTACATCTGAATGTATTGTCCTATGTCCAACTTAATTATTGAGGTCCTTTAATTAATGTGTTTATGAGGCTAGCAGCAATGATATTTTGTTTGAAAAAGATCATTTATTTAGTAATTGTTTGATTTTCCACAGTTTAAGTCACTTCTTCTTTTACAAACTTACCTTGAAGCAAGAGTACAGTTTATCTTAGAGCAAATAAAACAGCAATAACCAATAGACAAGGCTGGGGTTGAAAGTTTGACTGTACTCATTCATCTTTAATTAATCAGCTATGAGTCAGTTGTGCTGATAAGACCGATCTTATTGTGTTATCTCTGTTTTAATTGGGTAAATTCTGTGTGTAACAGTTCTCAGAAAACACAAGCATGTACTTTTATTTCACAGAATAAAATGCCTTTATATGTTATGTTCTCACAACAGACACAAACCATTACATGACTCAAAGCAGCCATTCAAACAGCAATGCAACAAATCTCTTGACAAATTGGTATTGTAGATTTAAAAAAAAATGAACAATAATAAAGGGCAAAATTGATAAATTACAATGACACAAACAGAACATATAATCACAAGGCACTATTCAGATATGTACATTCATACAATACAATAAAACTTGAATTAGCTTAATCATATTGCATATATTCTCATATAGTTGGTCATTTAACAATTCAGCCAAACATTCATTCATTATTCTTCCCAGTTATTTTTTTAAATCTGGACCACTGCTTTTGATAATAACTCTTTTCTCAGAATCTATAATTTACTCTATAAAAATGTTAAAGTAGTATATGTTTTAGCTTCTGCTGATATGGTGTCTTTGATCACCTTCGACAACTTCTCCATCTCCTGGGACTGACCTGCCTGTAACCCGAAAATTACAAGTGCAAATTAAGATAAGAGCAGGTTGTCAAAGAGTCAAGATGATAAAGTGTTTATTGCATGGGCTGTATCTACTTCTGACAAGGCAGTGAGGTGTCATGAATAAGGCTCTTGTGCAGTTTTATTTATAGTACGAAACAACACATTACCTGACTTTTTTTGTGAAACCAAGCAATGTACGGTCTTAAAAGTTGAAACGATGTAAAAACGTAAGAGAAAGGTTTCTGAATTGGTTTCACTGACCACAGTACAAACATGAACATCTAAAATACACATTTTTTTAATTGATAAATGAAAAATGATCATAACAGCCCCTTTTTGTAAAATAAATCTATGCAACAGATGATACATATCACATTGTCCAATGATAGTGTGCACAAGTGTTAAAAATTCCTATAACATTGTAAAAAACAAAACATAAATACAACTCTAAGAATATGTTATCTTTCCGTCTGTAGTGGGTCAAAATGAATTGTCCCGTGATGGAGGATGTTTCTGTCGGCAAACGGAAGAGGGGTCCAGTTTGGCGAAACCAGTCGAGACTGAAGCGGATCAGGTAAGCAGCACGGGAGCCAGCACACTGCGTGCAGCTGGTGCTTCTGTAAGAGGAGACAGAGTGTGTATGTAGACGACTTATCAGGGCAAACAACAGATTGTCATCTTTAATGGCTCATCAGCTCAAGGTCTTGTTTTTAAATTGTGTTTTTTTCCTACCTCATAATAAATCAGGCGATGACTTGTTAAGGCAGTCGGCTTTTCGGCCACAAGTTCTATATCTTTCAGTGTTTCCACCTTTCTCCATTTGGCTCTGCGGTTCTGGAACCAAATCTGAAGCAAAATAAGCAATAGAATAAATGACACTGGTAATATAGTAAAGTGCTGGTGTTGTTGTCCAAAGATGGGTTTTAACTTGAGACATATGTGCTAAAATTTAAAATGTAGAAGTAGGAATATGAAGAAATAAGTGTGTATAACATTTTAAAGTTTTTGTGTTGTTGTTGTTGTTGTTGTTGTGGGGGTTTATTTGTCTTAATTGTATACTTGAGGCAAACAATTAAAAAAAACCTTTTACTTCTGTATTTGTAATTCTAGGTTATTATATGTCATTGAATGTGTTTATAAACTAAACAAAATCCTACAAAGTATCACGAGTGTTTGTGGATAAAAGCAGTAAGACTTGACTAAAGACTATGTAAAAACATACTGTATATCCTTACAAGAGTACAGTACCTGTATTCGTGCCTCAGTCAGCTGCAGGCAGGAGGCTAACTGGTCTCTAGTGTTCACATCTGGGTAGTGAGTGTGCTGGAAAACCCTCTCTAGCTCCTGCAGCTGGAAGGGTGTAAAAGTGATCCTTGTTTGTCTCCTCTTCCTCAGGCCTAAAAGCCCACAATAACATTTGCTTAATATAACATATATATTCACAATCTAGCAAGTAGAGTTGAGTTGAGTATTTATATTTTTATAGAAAAGAAGGGCTTACCTGTACAGCTTTTCATTGCCTTTTGTGACTCCTCTTGTAATGATCTTTCTAAAAACAGAGAATAACTGCCAACATTAAACTTATTACATAGCTAATACATAACAACATACATGTAAATTCAAGCTTATATTGAAGCCACAGGATCAAAACCCTCACCTGCACTTGAAAGCTGCTTTGATGTCCTGCTGTCCTCCATTATTACTTGTTTGTTACGATGAGAGAGTTTGTCTTTTGTAGTACACACGGGTCTTTTCAGAATCTCTTCAATTGAATGTGATAATTTTTTGTTTGGTTGCAGTTCTCTTCGTTCATCTATGCAGGTCTCTGTAACTGTATTTTCCGTCCTCAATGTGTCTAAAAGCTTCTCCCCTGCCATTAGCATCTTCGTTGTTGACAGTTGCCCCCTAATTATCAGAAACTTAAAATATGAAATCTTAAAAAATAAAATAAAAAGGAAGAATCCTCTCCTGCGGCGTAGCGTGTACAAGATTAGGACATGGAGGTTGTTCTCTGTGGTGTTTAACCTGCATGACACGGGCGGAGGAGGAGCAAGTGTGTAAAGGCATACTTCTAGGAAACCTCAATCGTCATCCATCTTTGTTTCATTGTGTGTGTAATCTTTATGTGATTACCTTTTCTTGCTGTCTACACAAAGTAAAAAAAACAGTTTCTTCACACACTCTTGTAAAGTGAGGCTCAAAGTCATCTTGTACGTTTGTAGTTGAATTCAAACTTCAACAGTGTTTGTATATTAAATATTTTTTATTGTTTTGTTCTCTCTCCTATCTGCAGATTTATTGGCACTTTTATCTACCTGGCCTCAGCATGACCTCTCATACTAGTTCATTCAGAGGACACAGGTTAATGGAGACTCCTGCTGGTGGAGGATAGAAATAGATCAAACACCTGTATGTCTCCATCTTGTGGTTGCTCTACAACAAAATGTAAAACTCTGATTGTAGTTCTGCAGTATACATTGAATCCCAATCACCAAATAAACTAGTGAATTCTTAAAGTTATTAAAGTAAAAACCAAAAAAAACCAAAACACATTTAGTTTACCTTTGCTCATTTTTATTTCAACATTTGTACAGTGGGAAAAACACCCCAGACCTTACTGAAATTAGATGGCACTCACTGTGACAACTGATCTACAGATGTTACACATGGAGGTAGTTAGTTATAGCCAACAAAGACTTTATTACCAGCTCTACAGGATACCCTTTGAAGAGAGGCTTGATGTTCCAACTTTTATTTAGAACAATACATTTATAGATATGTACTGTATGTATTTTCACTAATGTACCTAATCAGTTATTAGTGATAAAATGTTGTGTCCCTCATTTTTTTTATTACCACACACATAATTTTGCTAAGTGTTATAAAATGTTATCTTATCTTCTACTGGACAATAGAAGGCCAGCCTTTAGTTGTTACTATAAGATCAAAGTGGGGAAAATGCAGGCAATACAAGGATTTGTTTGTATTTGTAAAGCATTTTTCTCATAATCCTTTTTTTTACATTACATGACTCTTATCTGAGAATAACATATGTGATGCGTTACTCCCTCTGCTTTGGGCAAGTGACTGCACACTGGCCTTAACCTAATTACATTAGTGAATGGTCTGTGGCACACACAGTTAAAAGCTCACCCCCTCTAAGTGTTAACATGATCATGCGACTTCGAGATAATGCTTGAAGTAAATGATTTCAATGACAGAATCAGCAGTGGAAACGTGAAATCACAAAGCACATTTTCACTCAGATCATTAGCTATGCTTTAGTGACTAAAGAAACGTGACTCATGAGTCAACAGAATTGTCATCATCAGGTGATGTCAGCCATAACTCTCCTGATGATGACTAGCCTCTTACTAAAGCTTAAACTAATGTTAAAATTCAATGTTCAATACATGTTTCATGCTTTATTAAGATTTCTGTCCTCTTTTTTCCAGAATGTTGGCAGTGATCCGAATCCAATCCCTACCTGACATGTGATGGTCCTTATATACTGCGCACAGTCACATGCAGAGCAGAGGACCTCATGATGCCCCAGCTGCAACTCTGTGCTCTGCAAGATTCATGTGAGATCAATTTCCTACATCTATTTTCTATTTGAGACATTTGCTACAAGTTTATTCCTAAACAGACCACAACAGACAGAGCAGGGCATTCTGAATAAGATGTGTTACTTGTACAAAAAGATTTAAATTTAACCAAACATTACATAACCATGACACTGCCCAGTTGGATTTTGGTGTCCTACATTTGGGACACTTTTAGTTAACTAAATCTTCAGTTTGATAATGTCTTCTCCTGTGTGAGACCTACGTGCTGTAATGAAGTAGCTAAGGGCAGTTATCAAAGTCTCTAGGCTAATCATGTAATTTCTTCTAATATCATTTAAGGGGAAATACAGCACTACTACAAATTAGGAAACAAAGTTAACATTCACTGAACATTTACTCATCACCACTGACTCCTGTGTACCATGTGATTCTACTAGCAACACATGATAGTCATGGAGCTTTGCCTCAAATATTTGGTGTAAAAAAAAAGATGAGAAGAAGCCTGGCAGATTATTTAAAATATTTAGGTATTTTACTAATCATATTTATCATAGGGTTGTTCTCAAGGAAACAGGAGGCCTGAGGAGAGAGAAGATGTGTTAAAATGGGCATTTGACCTGCTAGATGGTTGGTTGGTCAGCTTTTGTTACTGTTATAATTGGGTTCACATGAACTGCTGGTAGGACTCAACAAATGCAGCAGTCTCATGTCTAAACTTTGCTCCACGACGGCCTGCCCCCCTCCAGCTCTCAGCTCTCTCCTCTCACTGTTTCCTCTGTGACTCTCACTGATGTGGTTTCACTCAGTGGCTGTTGTCCCAGAAGAGCTCCACCTGAGTCTCTAGGCTCATCCCGACATGGCTCCAGAGAAGGAAAGCAATGGCCTTGACAACTATGCCTTTGCAGTGAGTATGATTTATTTACCTTAGCTTTTAGCCACTAAAAATATACCTTCCATATTATTGTGTTAAGTAAAGTAAACTAAAGCTAACTTTGGAATGAATAAAAAACAATTTCATAATAACATTTTACAAATGAAGCAGTGATTAAAATATACCTGAAACATGAAATGTGAGTGAAACGATTGACCTTTTTATGTAGCATAACATAACATAATTAAGTTCTAGTAAGTTAACATACTAACATGAATTATAACTACCTCTATGTATAACATAGCACAACCATACAACACAAATATCAAGTCTATTTTCAATGTCATGAGAGCCATGGCTACATAAGTATGTACTTGTTTACATTCCTGCTGTGCCATGCTCTTAATCACATTATTGAAACGACAAGCAACAACGATCTTGACAGGCAGCAGCAGAATGTGTTTCAGTCTTATGTGATGGACTAAACTCTAAGTGAAAACATTATTAATGTTGCAAATTTGCATGTTGTTATGTATGTATGTATGAACCCCTGTATGAAGTTTTCTTAACCAACACTGACTGGCATTTTGGTGATACCAAAACATCTAAAATGTTCTTTGTATAAAATGTTTAGGATAAACATTTAGTAGCACTGTTGTGTGGGAAAGCAGTCATAGTAAAAACAGCCACAGTCTCTTGCATTTTTAATGTTTAGCCTTCATGTGACTGACATCTCATGGCTGTTTAAGCTTGAAGGGCGTTTTTGTGATCTGTCCGGGACACATCATGGTGAAGAAGTGGACAGCTCGATGGAGGAGGAAAACAACAAGCTGGCCTACTGTGTGACAGATGTGCCTCCTTGGTACCTCTGCATTATTCTAGGCATTCAGGTTTGTCAGCAGGAACATTTTGGTTAACAATAAGTTTCATAACTACACTACATTTATTAAGTTGATTTAATCACTTGTTCAAATGATGTGCTTATTCTTGGTTGGATTTGATAGGCTATGATTAATATGTATACATACAGAGGAGAAAGACATGCATACCATGGAAGCTTTTTTATCCTTTAGACTGCCTCTAAATAACAAAACATATGCACATATTTATGTAAGTTAGATTTTGCCAAATTTACTGCATGAATTTCGGAACATTATTTTGATGTTTTTTTCTTGTCTGTCACTGCTCTAGCACTGTTTGACTGCATTCGGAGGCATCATCGCCATCCCCTTGATTCTGTCTCAAGGCTTGTGTCTTCAGCATGATGGTCTTACTCAAAGCCACCTCATCAGTACCATCTTTTTTGTCTCTGGGATCTGCACTTTACTGCAAGTCACATTTGGCATCAGGTAAGGAAGAAGGCAAAGACAAGTCTGGTGTGCTATTTGTGGGCTGGAATGATTAAGGCTAAATTGATCAACACATTTTTGTAATCTCCTTTTAGAATAACAACGTTTTTAGTATTGTTTTAGTTTCTGCCCTGAAATCCTGTCGAGCAGTAGGTTGTTTTACAGTGGAATCTAGCAAGCTGCTCCAGTGATTAAGCAAGTTGAACAGAACACGCAGCTCTACTTCTTAACCTGTAAGGAACAGTGAGGCCTGCCAATTCAGCTGCCCTAGCTTTGAAGATTAAAATGTTCTACTGTTTTAGGAGATTATCAAGATACAGAATAGTAGTCGAAAAATGTTACACTTTAAAAAGAGCTTGTAAAACCACCGGCCACTACATGATATGACAAAGAGAACAATACAGTGTGACAAAAGAAAACGTTCTACAAAATGTGATTGGAGTGGTGCGTTAACACTCAGTTCAGTTCAGAGTTCAGAGAGTACAGGAGATAATGTCACTGCTGATTTTGTTTTTAGAGGAAAAAACTTGTTCATTTCTCATGCAGACTCAGCCTGACTTAATATTTGTGTCACAGTGGGATTATGGGTGGAATTTCTCTGGTATTATGTTTGGAATCTAATGCTAGCTAAATCCACATTCCCCTCGCTTAGCACCACTGATGTTCTCTTGTCTCTCTCCACATACCTGAAGATCAGATGAACGGAAACAATTAGCATGATTAATGGCAGACTGTTATTATATCAGAGAGCCCAAAAACTAACTATTCTGTGCCTGCTATGGATCTGCTGTCATCTGCTTACAAAGAAGCAGGGTTGTTCCATAGCAGATAATTGTAATTTACTTAACCTCTCTCCTACTTTGTCTAATAAGAGACTCTCCCTCCCTCACATGATTTACATCACCTGATCATATGTTGCTGCTTTGATACGAAAGGTTACTATCAGGAAGTCCCATTTGACTTTATTTTTGTCCTCCCCCAGACTTCCAATACTTCAAGGTGGGACGTTTACACTGTTAGCCCCCTCAATGGCAATGCTATCAATGCCAGAGTGGACCTGCCCCGCTTGGACTCAGAATTCCAGTCTAGTCAACACCTCTTCCACAGAATTCACAGAGGTGTGGCAAAGTCGAATGAGAGCAGTAAGTAAATTGTATCCAGATGACATTTCTAATCACATTTTATAGAGTGACCTGCAAAGAAAATGGGTTTAATGTCATTTTCACCGTTTTTTTTTGGCATTAAATAAAGACTGAAGTTTTCTGAGGTCACTTGCACAATCTAAAGAAGTAGTTGCTGATTTTTTTTTTATCCATTAATTGTTATTGATTCATTAATAATATAATTTGGACTGTGAAAAAATAAAATCCCACGATGACTAATTAACTAAAAAACAAATTTGAGGGAGTAGAAATGACAGCAGCTACATAGCAGTACTCATTGTTTACTGTCTGTGCTTATTTCATGCTAACATGTTGCTTTATATGGCATGTTACAAGATTAGCTACTTTAGTTGTGAAGTAAGTGGTTTTACTCCAGATAATTAGTGCATCCAGTTTTTACTATGTTGCTACTTTTGTACTATCATTATCTATGTTACGACAGAATAATTACATTTTTGTTTGTCTTTTAGCTCCAGGGGTCTATTATGGTAGGATCACTCTTCCAGGTGTTTGTTGGCTTTTCTGGTCTTATTGGCCTTTTCATGCGTTTTATTGGACCCCTCACCATTGCTCCCACCATTTCCCTCATTGGACTGTCTCTGTTTGACTCAGCCGGTGCCAGCGCAGGCAACCACTGGGGTATCTCTGCCATGTGGGTATTAAATTCTTTCTGAAGAAATGTTATGACATCCACACATAAGTTTGCATGTATTACACTTTATTGGTTGGTTATATAAGTGATGTTAATATTGTTTATTTTATATCCTTCTCAGGACGACAGCTTTGATCATTCTGTTCTCACAGTACCTTCGCCACATAGCTGTGCCCTTTCCTTCATACAGTAAAGATAAAAAGCTTCACACAACCCGTGTTTACGTCTTTCAGATTTTGCCTGTATGTATAAAGCACTTTTACATAACAGCAGAATAGTGCCAATAGGATAATAGCAAGAATGTTAATATATACTGCATTTTTGTTTTCAGGTTTTGCTTGGAATCACATTGTCTTGGCTCATCTGCTACATTTTGACAAACTACAACGTTCTCCCCCCTGACCCGAACCAGTACGGTTACTTGGCCCGCACTGATTTAAAGGGAGACGTCATGGGCCAAGCTCCGTGGATCAGTTTCCCATACCCGGGCCAGTGGGGCGTGCCCACTGTGAGCCTGGCCGGGGTGGTGGGCATCTTGGCAGGTGTTATTTCCTCCATGATAGAGTCGGTCGGGGACTACCATGCCTGTGCCAGGTTGTCTGGGGCTCCACCACCACCTAAACACGCCATCAACAGGGGTATCGGCATCGAGGGACTGGGTTGTCTGCTGGCTGGAGCCTGGGGCACTGGGAATGGTACCACATCATACAGTGAGAATGTGGGAGCTCTCGGTATTACCAAGGTATTACCCCACCCCTTTCCATGTTAAAGTCTCAGTTTATTGTTATTCTAATCATATTTTAAGATGATAGAGCTTTTTTATTTTATTTTTTTAAAACTTTTTTGCAGGTTGGCAGTCGCATGGTGATAGTAGCCAGTGGAGTCTTAATGGTTATTATGGGAGTGTTTGGAAAAGTAGGGGCTATATTTACAACCATCCCGTCCCCTGTAGTTGGAGGAATGTTTATGGTTATGTTTGGAGTCATTTCTGCTGCAGGAGTTTCAAATCTGCAGGTAAGTGTTTTCTGCATGTTGATGCATCTATATTTAAATAACATATTAACTGTTTTGTTTTTCTTTTTAGTATGCAGATATGAATTCATCTCGAAACATATTTATCTTTGGCTTCTCCATGTTTTCTGGTTTGGTAATACCTAACTGGATACTGAAGAATCCTAAAACTATTGCTACAGGTATGACTGATAAATTTAATATGTTTATTTATTTCGAATGAAAACTATTTTGGAACAATATGTGTTTGTGTTGTTTTCAGGTGTGGTAGAACTGGACCAGGTGCTGCAGGTGCTTCTAACAACCAGCATGTTTGTGGGAGGATTCTTTGGTTTCATACTTGACAACACAATCCCAGGTATGGATTTTTATTTTTAGATTTGCTTTAGTAGTGGTTAATAGTGGTTGTTGATAGTTTATAGCATTTAGGAGTGACATGTTGTTTTAATGAAAGACAAAATGGTCCCTATGGTTAAAACTCTGGTGTCACGACACATGTGCCTTTAATGAACCCCTTTACAGTTTTAAAATTAATCATACTTTAGTAGAAGTAAAAGGCTCTCTTACTGTGATAGGTCTGTTGGCTTATGGGGGCAAAAAAAAAAAAAAGAGCTGAATGAATGTCCCATACAGGAGGATGTAGCTATCAGATTAGTTTAGCGGGGACTTTGGAAAGAAAACCCATTACAATAAAACTTTGTAATAATCTTTAATGATGGATTAAAAGAGTCACAATAAATAAGCAATTTATGTATAATGCAGTTTCTACAAAGATAAACATGACATGTGTCCAACAGGATCAAAACATGAACGAGGCATCCTGGCTTGGAATAAGGCTCATGAGGACGACTGTAGCAACACTCTGGAGAGTGGAGAAGTCTACAACCTTCCCTTTGGCATTAACAGTCACTTGTCCTGGCTGCGCTACCTGCCCTTCTGTCCTCCCAGTGTACCCAGCTCCCTGGAAGGAAGTGGGGCAGACATGAATGCCCTGGAGCCCAAGCAGCCTCTGGGACATCCCCAGCCTTCACCCATCATTATAGGAGTTACTTTGTGAGCTGAGCTCTCACTACTCCACTACTACTCTGGGGATGGTACATCAGATGGAAGGCAGCTCAAGTCAAAGACACTGTCCTTTGTCAAAGACTGTACTGTAACAACATGGTGCAAGTATTTTGTAATGCCTTATTCCTGAATTGTGGTAAGGTATGTCTAAAGTCAGTTATAGAGGGTGTTTTTGTATTTTTTGATTTGTTTAATCATACCATCTTAGAGAAAACATTATAATACATACATTTTCTTCTGTCCAGTAATCTCTTTACTGTAAAATAATAGTGTTGTACATTTTCTTGCTGAACAGTTCATCCTATAAACCAAACCCAGGTGCTACAAAACAAAATGCAAAAAGACTGTTGAATGTACAATCCATAAGATTCAGTGCCATAGTCCACTCACTACTCAAATGTATGATTTAATGTATATAAAGTACCTCTGGTACGAAATTTTTGTTTTTGATTCAATATTTGAATAATAATAATAATAATATCTGGACTTGACACAGCCAGAACAACCTCTTGTCTGGGTGGACAGATTTCCAGATGTTCAGGTCATCAGGTCTTGCTTGATAGCTTTATATAAACTAACAAAAGACTCAGCCCATGCTTCTCTTTGATGTTTGCTGCTGGAATTGGCCATCCTCTGAGTGGTGTAAACCAAAGTCAACAGGCTACGCTCAAAGTCGTCCTGATGCAGATGTCCTTTATTATTTAAAATGTTTGAAATAAGCCTCAGTATGTCTGATAGATCCCTGGGAACAATCTCCTCACAGATGACCTCCAGTTTTCTCGTCTTGCGGAGAGAAGCTAGCTCACTGTCGTTTACTGAAAACTCTCCACTGGATTCAAAATGTATGCCACCCAGCAGGATCTAGAAATGACAAAAGTTAAATAATTAGATACCACTGATTAAAGACATGGACAAATCTGAATACATGTCCTCACCTCAAACAGGAGATGAGCATCTTTAAAGGAGCGATGGAAGGTGGGAATAACCACAGATGGAAGACTTCTTCTCAGTCGACTATTCACAGCTGGGAACAGGGCTAAGAGTCAAAGATAGACAGTGATGTGTAAAGATGGGATGTGTGAAAGCAAAATATGACAAATCTTGCTGTGCATAATGTTGATTTATGTACTATGTGCTCTAACACCCTCTTCACCCTCGACTGAACATAAGACTTGTATTTGCAGAGGGTAAGATGCGACCTAAATCTTCAAGAGCAGCAGAAGAATCAAAGGCCGAGTAACATATGGATTATACAACAATCTCCAGATGAGTTTTGAAATTCTGTGTGTGCTTAGCATTAGCCTCATTTTCACAGAACTTCTTAAGCTGGTATTTAACAAATCTGAGCATTCACAGAAAGCTCTTGACCTTTTTAGATCTGTTAGAAGCATTAGAAAGCACACGCTCTCTTTGAAAGCTATTAAATAGGTTATTAGCACAACCAAATGTACATTTAGACTTTAGTCTGACACTTAGTGAACTACTGTTTCTACTCACTCTCCAATAACTGGAATACAATATGTGTTTCTCCACCTCTACTCAAGCAATGCCAACATTCCTCACTGGCTGTTTTTATTGGTGTGTGTCAAATCAAAAACACAGGCATTTTTATGTTTTAAAGGGTAGAAAGCACCATGGCCAGGTACAAATACACTAAGGCTCTGAAGTGAAAAATGTAATTGTAAGGACTTTTTTTCACATACTGAGTTTACACATTCATATTATGAAAGAAATGCAATGCTATGTAATGAATTGTGTAATGACTGACAAGTTGCTGCTGTATCAGCAGTTCGGTACAGTCACTGTGCTCTTATTAAAAACAGCTGCACACTGTATAGTATAATATACATTACTTACTGTAGAAATATGTATATCTAAATATCGTGTTTCTTGAGGAGCAAAAGGACTTGAGACAAAGTCACAGAAAGTTCAATACAGTTGGGACTCCTCTCTAAAGGAGATCAAAAGCTGCAGCTGTTTATTTAAGTACAACACAGAAATGACTGAAGATGTTATCAGTTTTAATTCAATCTGTAAAAAGTCTCATAATTTCTTACCTTTACTCCGACACCTTGCGGTCCCTGTTCTGACACAGCAGTAGAGAAGACAAACAACAAACAGCCTTTGAATCATCATCCTGTATTCCACGGTCTTCTTTATCTTCTTCAGGTAGAGCCTCAACTTCTTGCCTCCTGCATTTCATTAAAGCGGTCAGACTCCTCACAGTGAAGTCTAGTGCACACCTTCCATCTCTCCCAAATACTACGGTGTCTCCCCTCCCTACTACATCTGATCTGCCTCTGCCTTATGAGCTGACTCTGGGCGTTTTAAAGCACTCAGCTGGTTGTCATCAGCTTCATGCACTCATTCACTTTATAAATCATTGGAATTTAAAGAGAGACATCTAATAACATACATCCTACTTTCCAGAGATTATCTGGATTTTCATATTTTTCTGTTCTGTGTAGAAACTACACTCTATACTTTTATTTATTTATAACTGACTACATTTGATTCGATTATTTGTATCTATATGTACTCCACATCAACAACACTGTCTGAGACAGAAATACTGGGATGTAAAAGCAAGGGTTACAATAATACTGCTCAGCTGGATGAGCCTCAAAAAAATAGGTGGATATTTTTGTGTTCATATGGCTGTATATGTTCAGGCACTTCTGGAGAGTAATCTGGATGTTATTTAAGGTCAAACTATAAACTATAAACCATAAACCGGCGAGAGTGAGTATTATTATACAATGACGCCTTATGTTTTGGACACTAAACACGAGCAGAAATCACAAAGAGAGACTTTGTTCACTGCTTGGCATAGTGCGCCTACCCAGCAGCCTTAGGGACACTGAGAATATAATGAAGTAAAACGCCCATTATTTGCAACAACACTTCATATACAGGCCATTTTGTTAATGTACATGTGCTGAGGCCAGCATTTTTACTTTATATTTCCATAACTGTTATGTTTGTGAACACAGTTGCTGTTGTAACCTTATTGGGCTGGTAATAGAACTATGGCCGCTGTGTAACCTTGAATATAACCTCACAAAAACTATTTTAGTGCAAATTAAAGGAAAATGTTATTCTACACTGCTCCCTGAATCATTTCCTTTCTTCCATAAGTGACTCAGAGTTGGACGTCACACCTTGGTACTGGCTGGGCCTATTCATTATAATACACAGGGTGGGTTCTGCTCAGTCATTTTAATCAATGATACTTGCTCAGTGTAATAGTATATACAGACTTAAATTTGAAAAATGTGAAAGGACAGACAGACATCTGCAGGGAATTGCAGACAGGACATGCCAGTGCACTGACACCACTTGTGCACATCTGAAAAGGAAAGGACCAAAATAGTTGACGCCAGATGATTTTTGTACTCATTGACTTGATTATAAAGACTCTGTAGCATAATATGATTTTACAGGAGTACACAGATATATTCCAGGGCAGTGCAGTCTGTCTTCCTAACAACCTGTCATTTACTTTGACAGTTAATAGGGTTTTAATTGTGGGCTGTAATTATGTTTTCTCTTAAATGTTGCTGAGAGAACTTAGTCTGCCTTAAGGCTTAAGGATTTATGGTTAGTGCACTTCTTTTTTCAGTGACAGCAGTGACAGCTTGTTGTGGAGATTGCCAGCCCTGCAGGGACATGCTGTTGTCTATCAAACACAGGGAAATAGTTCTGATGATGAAATAAAATACATAAAACTAAAAAAATCATCAGTTGAAATATTTCTTCTCCAGCAGTGTGTAGTTTCTCCAGCAGTGTGTAGTGTGTCCACCCTGGGCAGTCTAAAAACAGGAAGTAACAGAAGTAAAATGTCTCCTTACACTGGTTTCTATAGAGCTTTACATGTCTATTATTACAAGTGTTTTTATCGGTGTAAACAAAACTCAGAGAAACAAAGAAAAAATGACTTGGCAATGTCATTACATTTGTACAATTACATTATGCAATAATAAAGCATAAAGCTAAAATATTTTTAAAGAAACAGACTGGTTTTGCAGAGCTGATGTTTGTTTTGCTCGTCACTATAACACATACAGTTGTGGCTAATGGCATTACTTCTGGCTGCATTCCTGATAGGTGTGCCACTTCAGCGACTACACTTTACAGTATGAATACTTCTACTCACAAGGCTCTATAGACACACATGGAACAAATGCATCATGAACACCCAAGTGCTTTCTACCAAAACAAGAGTTGTTTTGAGGCAGAAATAGAGATGAAGGAAAGAAGTGTTCAAGGGAGCTGTTTGGAAATTCAGATATTTGGGGCTTTTCTCACTTAACACACAGAGCTGACCTTTCATACATAAATAAAGAGAGTAGCTGTGACATTTTCCCAAGCTGTGATTCTTCAACTGTTCCACAATATAGGTTTATATTCTCTAGTCAGTTTGATGGGACAAAAATGTGAGTGCCTGATCCAGCTGAAGTTCAACTCATCACAGACATTCCTCAGTCCAGTCTCCCCCTGTTGTGTCCACAGCAAGCCTCCATGCAAAAACATTCCTTCTTCACTTCTTTGGAAAGCTCCACCTCTCCAGAAAACACGCGTCACTGGCCTTTTTCACTCCACTGACACGATGGTGCCATCTTGAGGTTGTATGAGATGATTGCATGCATAAAAAAAACCCCAAAAGTGACAGAATTACAAAGCCTTAAACCACAGGTACATGCTTTTACGCTGATAAATGATGTGTCTGTTTGATTATTATTCAAGAAAGCTTTTTCTGACAGGGCATCTGGACACATTAAATGAACTCATATTCATTTAAAGTCCTCATCATAAAACCAGTCACAATAATAATCATATCTGTTGAGGTTCTCAGTCATCCAGGACATATTTAAGAAAGATGTTCAGACAAGGCAGGTTTGAGGGTTGACAATATTATGATGAGGACTTTAAATAAATATGAGTGTTATGTTTATAATATTATGGCTGATTAGCGCAGTCTTGACTAATCAATTGGTAATCGATAGTGACTGTTTTCCTTTTCTGTGCAAAACAGATTGAACAGCTTAATTTCTACAGCAACAGATAAAATATGTCAACTCAATATGTTTGGGGGTGAATGTTGCCCCTCAGACAGGTAGTTTCTGCATTAAATATCCTACCATCCCTAGAACATACTTGTAAACTTTCCAAAAACTGTAATATCCCCATCTGGTCACTAGATGGAGCCATTTATCTGGGTTAAATCACAAAAACACACTGGTCCACATGTTAGGGAGTTGAGTAGCTTTCTTTAACTTTAACAACACTAAAAAAAACCCCAAAAAACTTTAACAACACTGTGAAATAGAGCTCGCCATAAAGATGTTATATATTTTTGCATAATAACCTAAATTAAGGAAAAGGACACCATCTGCCATCACTGTGCAGTTGTATTGTGTGCTCCTGTCTATTGTCTCTGGGCCAAACCCACTTTAGGATGCACACAGCCTCCCTCCTGTTTCTAAAATGACACTAACTCCTCATCATTTGTGTCTTCTGCTACATATTTCCCCACCAGATCTTTGGCCCGATGACTCCGGCTGACGAATATATTGTCCATCTGTTCCTCATCGACTCAAAGCGGGCACAGGAATGACTGTAATTAGCTGCACGGGGAAGACAGAAATCCCAGCAGAACGTGACTTTGTGAGGCAGACTGCATCCGAAATGCCACCCAAAATAGCATTGTGGGAATGAACTGTGGAGTCTGGGCTCCACACAATTACAGTGATTTGACAAATGACTGGTGTATTTGCAGCAAATATTCAGTTGGAGCTGACACTTTTGGTAAATAAAGAGCAGATTGTGGAAAGATGTGAGTATGGGCCTATTTTCGTTATAAAAGAATACACACTCAGAAATTAGCTACAACACTGATTAATGCATCAAATAAATTTCAGTGGCTGGAAGAATTTTAGTCACCAACATGACTTTTACAAACATGCTGTATCATATGTGTTTTTTCCTACATTTTTTAAAGTTTTACTTTAAATGCAAATAAATTAAATTTCAGATGTACAGCAAAAGGACTTTATGCAGTGACATCAAATTTAGATTTGTACTCCTCAAGAAATAAACGAGAATAAATACACAGAATAAACTCCATGGTCTGTCAGTCTTCTAAAGTCTAAATATGAGTTTTGTTTTTTTTATCTTCAGATGCTTATTTAGATCTCAGCGCTGAAGTCCAGTCTGCAGACACAGACAGTACGTGTCTCCTTCTGTGCTGTCTGAGAGGACAGATGAGCCGTCTGCAGGGGAAGGCCTTGGGGATGCACTTTTATAACATTCTGTACAATGTGTCTCTTGTCCATTTATGGCCACACAACACAATTTGTATTCAAACCTCCTTTCTAAATATATTTTCACTTCCTGTCTGTGTTAGTAGCCTTGATTTTCACGTTGTCCATGTTTGGCACGGATGTCAAACACACAATGGATGTATCCAATTCTTGTTTCATTATTTTGGCCTTTATGAAACTGTTAATACACGTCATGTTGGATTATTATTAGACCGTAAAGACACAATGTACAGCTAAGAGAAACATTCATAGACTTCACATGATGTTGCATTCACTGGCCACTTCGGTTACAGTTACTGCCAGCCTTCGGTTCCAGTTGCCTCCTGTAGTTAAGCCAACACTGTGCTCAATAACATGTGCAAGTGACCACAGGCCTCTAGACTCTTGTAGTTCAGGGCCATTAGCTCTGGTCTAACTGCAGGTCCTGCTGGCAGCTGGAAGTGTCTGTGTTTCACTTTACTCACTTTAACTTCTCATCTTTCCGTGTCACAAAAGCCAGTCTGCCAGCCATCTTTCTCATGAGAAATTCCTCATAACACAAACCTTTGAGCTATTAGCCTGCAAAGTAAACACCAAGCGAATCAATTAATGTCAATATGATGTAATCAGAGTTGCTTTATTGCATTTGACAAGGGGTCGATATTTTAATGAACTTCACCGAGGTTATTGACCCTCTATGGAAGATCTTTCTGTTTATTAGCCCTCTTTAACGTCTATACTCAGCACTACCTGTTCTGGTGTGATTATTGACTAACCCTATCTTGCCAATCAAATGTCTCCCCAGCTTTAAGGAGCCAGTTAAAGCACAAAACCTGGCCGAACAGGGGAACGAACGTGAACTGAATGCTTTCACAGCTGTGCACTTGGCACCGCTCCTTTAGCCTTCGCCTGAATATTATGTCTTATGCACCAAGGGAGGCGGAGGGGTTGCCGTGAACAGGACAGGTTAGCGGCGGGATGAAGGTTAGTAGCGTTTGATTGATGGTGTAGCCCGCGGCGTTGTCATTGAGTTATTGACCTGGAGCTATCCGAGTTGTTAGTATTGAATCAAGCCTGTGTAATGAAATCACAGAGCCGGCCTGTGCTAAAAACGAGGATGCAGAGAGAGTTGACAGAGCTGCACATGCCTCTACAAACTGCTCTATTTCAGAAATTACCCTCAATTCAAACCCAGTGCTTTTATTGGAAGATGAGTAATAATAAACGCTCCAATGGATGACTAAACTGGCCTTATTGCAGGATACATGGCTTTACCGGAATCATGATTATGCTCTTAGGGATAATTCCTCAGTCACATGCAACACTATTTCAATCTAAACAAGCTGAAGTAAACGGCCCACTCACTCCGACCACAAAACCATGTCACTGGAGCTAAAAAGAGGCTTTGGCTAAGTTTGTAGCAGGTATTTACTTCTTAAGGGGACTTACCGAAAGAGCGTCTTAAGTAACCTGCTGTGTGTTCGGAAAAGTCGGGAAGCTCACTTTCCAAGACGTACAGCGTACCAGAGGAAGATGTTGGTGATCACGTTGTACAGCAGTGTAGTACAGTAGTGGTTAGGAATTGATTAACGGGCAGATGCACCAAGAACAACATGGTCAGTAGCAGTTGGTAGAGGATAACTTGGAAAGTCATGTGGAAGTGGGGTTGGCTCTGGAAAAGCTGGCTCTCATTGACTTCCATTGAATGAATTTAAGATGCAAAACCACATCGGCTTCTGTATGGCTACCTTTACTACTGTTGAGAGAAATACAGCTAAATACATCTGGATACATGTGACCCAGGCCAACTCTTAACTAAATGCGTCCCTTAATCAGATCTCTCACATTCAAGACATGTAAACAACCAATTGAAACATCAATTCAAGAATCATAGAATCAAGAATTACACTCCCATTACCTGGAAAATGTTCATGTCTATTAAACTGTCACTATTTTGTTATATTTGGTTGGACCAAAAGGATATGAGCAATACACTGATAGAAAATAGAACAGTAAACCAGTGAGAAGCAGATCATCACTGTGGAAATATAGATTTATGTAGAGAGCAGTGGAGGAGGAAGTAGTCAAGTCCTCTTCTTAAGTAAAAGTACAGATAAAGTGGTAGAAATGTACTCAAGTGAAAGTATTACATTAAAATGATTACTTAAGTGAAAGTATTAAATTACCTGCTTTAAACTGTACTTTAAAGTAAAAAGTACTTGACTCAGCTTCAACAACTAATCAAACAGATTTATTTTATTAATAAAAAAGGTTGTTTGTATAATAATCAAGAAGGATTAAAAAGTCATTAATATCAGAGTATCATAAGGATCTGTATCTTCTAACTTAACAGAACATGTGTGAAAGTATTATTCCTTAATCAGTCTGATGCGTGTCCAAAAACAGTTTTTGATAAGATCCTCAGCTGCAGTGTTTAATAATGTTTCCACAGTGGTGTGTATTGATGCATGTTATGGTAAAAGGCTGTGCATGTCCTCTACATTGCTCCAGACTGGGAGGCACGAACTGGGCACATTCAGAGCATCCTTTATCACTTAGGTGGCTGAAAATCTTAGTAAATGATTATGTAGCGTTTAATTTTAACAACATTTATAAATACAAATTTACTTTTCCTTGTAAAGCCAATGGAAAAATGTAGTGAAGCAGAAGGTACAGAAATTTGCTCTAAAATGTAGTGGAGTTCGAAAGTAATACCTTTTAAATCTACTTAAGTAAAGTAAAGATAAAATTGTTAAGTACTGTAGTATATTTACTTTTACAGATAAAAAGATAACTCAGACACTCAATGATTATGAACTGGACAAAATAACATAAAGGCATTATTACTTTGCACAAAGAATGACCTAATGGGTAACAATTACATTAATCAGACACACTCAGATGGGTTGTCAGTGGGTGGACCACTCAGAAAAATGACCATTATTCTGATTATTAACAATCAGATTATTATTAACAAAGCACACTGAAACAATGCTCCAACTGCAGTAATGATGAAGATAATGTGCTGTTATAAGTATATGTGTATGCAGTATGTGTTTATGTCATTGGCCAATCACCGATAAAAAACATCAAACAGAGCCAAGTATTTTGTCTTGATTTGACAGAACAATCCAGGTGTGATTGATGAGTACATTGAATCAATTACTTTTTTTCATCCGGGATACATTTCATTATTTGAGCATGTTGTGGTGATGAAGATGCATGCTTTGTGGGAGATGCGGGAAGCGTATCATTTCTCCTATGGATTTATCATTATTAATACAGTGGCAGGACAAAGGATGAGATTTGACAAAAGAGGAAGTATGAAATGCACATTGCAACATAGCATTTGGCTGCTGCTTGATTGCCTTTGCCTTGATTATTAAACGACTCTATTCGTTAAGATGACATTTATTTCACAATGCTCTTGATTAATGACTGTGTCATGTAATTGCTTCCCATGTTATTGCTGTTTTTTCCCCCATCACAAATTATAAATGGATTTGTTCCGTGGAAGAAGTTATGTAAGTTCCATTGTTCAGACACAGCAATAAAAGACACAGCCACACACTGTTTAAATGATGCTTGTGGTTTATGTGGTCAGAAAATGAACAAGTAAACCAAATACTTTTCGGCATTAAATTTTAGTTTTTGTGGTTTGTGATCTGAACACTAAAAATGGAACTGGTATAAGTCACATACTAAGAAAATATATTCAGTATGTGCTGGTAAAGATACTAGCAGTGTGACTTCACAAGGTTTGCAACAGATCCTCAGTGGCTCTTATTTAAACTTTTGGTAACACTTTAAGTGTAATTACAAGTACAAAAATAGTTTTTTTAGGTGTCAACTCAAAAACAAAAAAAAAATTATGTTTTTTTTTTTACATGTATTTTTTTAGGGGGTGTTACGACCCTGGCTCAAAGGATTGTAAACAATGAGAGGACACCAGACAGAAATAAGGTTTAATGCAAAAATTATATTTATTTCATCATTTAAACCAAATTAAACCAAATTGAACCAAATTGCCTGTAAATAAAATATATTACAGTATGGAATTGTTGAAGTCTGCATTATCAGTGGTGTAGGGCTACTGAATGTGAATGAAGTGCAGAACTAAAAATAAACCCTAACCAAGTGTAACCAAACTAAAAAGCACCAGAACTCAACTGTACCATCACTAAACTCAAACCAAACCAAAAAGGAACCCGGGCAGCAGGCTGCAGGTCCTGGAGGTGACGGGGTGGCAGCAGACAGGAAGACAGCCCAAGGTCACACCTGTGCTCCTGGTTAAATGCTCACCTGACCTGGGAAACCTGGGGCCCACAGGTGTGCCAGGCCAAGCAATCAGAGACCTCCACAATATATTTTTTTCAACTTGCCAATCTAAAGTGTTACCCTTTTTCCCCAGCCAGAAATTAGTCCTGCTTTCAGAAATAATAACCATAAAATAATAATAAACATAATGATGGCCATTATACAGTATCTATCACAAGGAGCCCATTTTGATGTTAATTACCATGAGATTATTGCTCTGTGTTGGGTTTTATATTTTCACTTCTTCAAAATGAAAGGTGGAATACTGCAGATCTACATTTTGGATGAGATTTTGTATTTATGACAGGCATTCTTTATGAAAGCAACAGAATACATTTTGAGGATTAACACCCATCTGCCATAGTACCACTGCAAATGACATAATTCTGTTTTCTAAAATCTCATATGTAAAAGATGTATGGCGTGTCATGGTGATCTGGTTACAAAGTGCTGGGTTCTGCTCTAGCCTTGTGCACTGTGTTAATAAAAGAGGAATTCCTTTGCTGCCAGAGAACCATTCATGAATTTTATTGCAAAACATTGCACAGTGTTGCTTTATGAGCTTTACAGGCCCATGCACATGCAAAGAAGTCAGTAAGCTGTTACTGAAGATTGTCAGCCTGATCTGCCATGCCATTTCGGCTTGCAAAGTGAAATGGAAAGGAATCCCTTCGTTTTACAGCAGTTTGCAATGAGCACTCATCCTAATCCTTCATCTAAAATACAGTGGGCTTGATGAATGGAAAAAATGAATTTAATTTTACTTTGAACATTCTGAGTTCAGAGTTACATGGAGTCAGACCAAATGGGCCTAAATTAAACTGCTTTTATGATTATGAGCTCATTGGTTCAGGACAGAAAGCACTGCACAAAGCCAACCACTTTTACCTTAATGGTAAAAATGTGTCCAATTTCTGCTCGTTTCTAATAACAGCTCCAATTCCCATCTTAAGTCTCTCTGTCTGTTGTGTTGTGGAGCTGAGAAGTTGTTACGAATCAAATAAAATGTTTTTTTGTGATCACCGCTTCCAAATCTATTCTTTAAAAGAGAGAGACAACCATCTGCACTTGTCTGAGCACTATTACATTAGCTCTTAAGACACTCCTAATTATCGTCGAGTGCAGCAGCTGCCCTTCTCCAGCCGCTGTATGTCCCCCACTTGTTAAAACAGATGATCACTGCAGGTACGAGGCAGTTCATTAGATCAGCCCACGCTTCAGGAGCAGTGAGAGTGTGCTCTGCCGGCCTCATGTGGCTCCCAAACCCTGCATTAGTTATTCCCCAAACATGACGAGTCCGACCCTCCGCCCATTAGTCTTAATTACACTAAAGCGTCTCCTTACAATGCATTGTCTTTCCTCTTCCTTCTCCTCCTCTTCTCCTTTCCTCCCTTGTGCTCGCTGTCCATACAGTGAGGTTCCATCACTTTTAATGGCTTGTTTGCTCGGCCTCATGGGAGGTGCAACCGGTTTACATCCATTTATTCTCAACTGCGGGCAATAAAAAACAGACTTTTATTGGACAAACTGATGGGGTTTTTCAGAGGCTTTGTGATGGCTGTAAATCTTCGTCTGTTACGGATCTGCAAGCTTTGGGAAAGAGATGTTTATTGAAGTCAAGTAAAGTATGACACCTTTAAACCAAAACAAACGAGAGAAATGATGAGTCCACCTGTGGGATTTAAAAGATATATTTGAGGCATTTATGATTTTTGACTGTACTGAAACACAAATGTTTCAAAAGTGCATCAACTTCAGTCAGTGTATTTTATAGTGTGCACCATTGTGTGTCTTTAAGCTCCTCCATCTAAGCCTGATGAGTCCCGAAACTAGTCCCAAGCTTTATAGTCCTTTACAGGGTTGCATTAGATAATTTGGACAAACCAACTTTTTCTTTGTTACAATTTGTGATGCAGCACTGCTACTCTCCAGCTCCAAATTCTACCAAGAAATGACAGATAAATAGAAATGAAAAAAAGATTTAGAATATGTTTTATGTTCACAAGTTAATGAATAAATTGTGACTGGATTGTTACAGTTCTCTTTCCTTGGGGAGGGAAAAGATATCTTGTGTAAGTGTAAGAGTAAAGCGTAACTTTTCTTCATCCGACAAATCATAGAAAGTATTACACTCTATTCTGTGCATCTAGTGATAATTGTTAGTGCAGTAGTGCTGTCCAGTCCTGTGAAGAACTTAGATCGGATTACATTGGGTCGAATAGACGTTACTACTATTGGAATTATAGCTACAGTGTCTGTATCATTGTTAGGGATTGGAAGTGTTTGTAATGTTCCTCAAATAAAGATGGCAGAGAATATTCCTCTTTTGAGGCATTTTAAAGATTATTTCTTTGGGCTTTCTGGCCAAGAAGGAAGTGGGGAATGACATTGGGCAAATGAACCGACCAAGACTCGAGCCCAGGTCTCCTGCATGCTAGGCATATGCTCCACCTGAGCTGCCAAGAGCGCCCCCCTTTTGAGGCATTTTAAATTAACCTAAAGCTTAATACAATGCAATGGCAAACATAATAAGGGGATACTAATGAATTAACTAACAATAAGCTGACTGGTAAAAAAAAACAAACAGTGCAATCAGAACAGTGCTAATTCATACTAATGACTTTAATAAGTAAATCCAATAATGCAGTTGATTATTATCTACACTTTCATGTGTGCAGCTTCCCAGTAAGACTCCCCAAAGATAAAGATGAAGACAAATGTTTTTAATATCTTTGTCATAACACAAGTGGGACTCTGGGGCCTCAGCCTGCACTGGCTACAGATATTGTCCAGTCAGAAGGTATTAGTGGTTAGTGAGGGCTGTGAGGGACCGAGGGGGCAGCTGTCCCTTCACTCAGGACCAAAGCTGCAAGTTCGTACCAATGTCGACTTTAGTAAAGTAATATTAAGCCATTACGGCACAAATCTCAAACATTAGCACACCTTTAGACAGGTCCCTTGCTAAAATATGAAAACAAAGCATTGTAATATTCCATTTAATCCAACCCAGTCTCAGCACAAAATGTAAAATAGTCACGTTGGTCCACATGGTAAAACGTATACATTTCACAAAATGGGCCCGAACTTTGTGACACTGTCACGTTTTTTTGTTCCATTATTTTCTATTGATTACACGTGATGTCAGAGCTGCCGCAGACGCTAGGGGAAAACATGGCCGACTTTGGAGATAAAATGCTATTTTATTGCCTATTTTGAGCACTAAAATCAATTTGGTTCACGTGACATCAATTGAAAAGAATGGAATAAAAAAACATCTCAGTGTCACACATTTCGGGCCCGTTTTGGACCTACGTGACTATTTTACATTTTGTGCTGAGACTGGGTTGATTTAATCATGAGACAAAGTATTTATTAGCTAATGCAGGACTACCATAGAGTGTAGTGTGAGTCTAGTATCTGTATTCAGCATTCATGAAGATATTCCTGAAGTTTGAGATGAAACATATGGAACTTCACAACATCATGTCCTCCCTGTGAACTGACCCTTTAAAAAGAAGTTTATGTGTGGTTTTGGGGTCATTACTCTGCACTTTATGCCATAATCTCTGTTTATGCTTTATTTGAAATCCAGCTCAACACACACAAAATGGCTATTTCTAAATCAACCCAACAGTCTTACAGATGGTGAATTTATAATTATAACTGAAATCCAGTGGTTTTATGACACCACATGGACCAGACCCTGTGAAGAGCTCTGTGTGCCACTTAAAAAGCAATTCCTTAGTACTTAACTAATGTCTGAGACTATCCCAATGGTGATGTGGTTAAAAAACATCTTAAATGCACAGAACTCACAAGGTGAAAACACAGAGGGGACGTTAAATCTGATTTGTCCTCTGTAATTCAACTATGACACACACGGGACGAAATAAGAGAGCAGCCACAAAGAATGCCCAGGAACACTGTGTTTTCAATTATATGGCTTCATTTAGAGCTTTTTATTTGTTCGACTTGTCACCAGAATCTCATTTTCACATCAAACTGTCAGGGAATCACCGCAGAAAATAGAACATTCCCTGAGGAAAAATGGAGCATGTTTGTGGTGATGCACAAAGGAAATCCCACAGTAACAATTATAGAATCTGCCCTGGAGTATTACAGTGATACGTGCTGTAATACTGACTCCTAGATTCAGTATCTGATATGGTTTGTGAAGCATTTTTTTTGTGTCACCAATTCCGCTATGTCATATTCTGAAAGGATTTTCCCCATAGACTTCATTATAAAAGAGGAGTCTGGTAAAAAGCAGACAGTACAGCAGTAACTTTCAAAATGACTGTGCTGTTCTATCTACGAGCCCATTGTTCAGAACAAGCCCAGAAGCTCAATCCTGATTTAGCCTGTAAGCATCCTAAGCCCTCTTTTATATCATGACTGAAGCTAAAACTGAAAAAGATTTGTTGTGCATACATTGAATTTGAAGTGAATGACAATTTTGACTATTCATGGGCTGGCAGTCTTCAGATACTAAATCTGAATTTCCAATCTCTTCTAATTTTATTCTTATTCCACAAGTATGGGTTTTAGTTGGATTCAAACAGGTTTTAGGTGGATTTGAATTGGTTTTTAGATGGATTTGAACAGTTTTTCAGTTGGATTTGGGCAGGTTGTAATTGGATTTGAGTAGGTTTTTGATGGATTTGAAAAGGTTTTAGATGGATTTAAACAGTTTTTAGTTGGGTTTGATCAGGTTTTAGTTGCTTTTGAACAGGTTTTAGATGGATGTGAACAGTTTGTAGTTGGATTTGAACAGGTTTTAGTTGGATTTGAACAGATTTTACATTTACTGGAATTGGTTTTAATTGGATTTGAGCAGGTTTTTAATGGAATTGAACAGGGTTAAGATGGATTTTTGGGCACCTTAGGAGTTTCCTGGTAGAACGCATACCATATACCTAGGAGACCTGGGTTCAATTCAAGCTCAGCTCATTTACCCAATTTCATTCCCTGCTCTCTCAGCTTGTTTCCTGTCTGTTTCCTGTCCTATCAAATAAAGGCAAAAAAGACCCCCCCAAAAATGATTGATGGATTTGAGCAGGTTTTAGATAGATTTGAACAGGTTTTAGATATAGGGCCGCATAAAATGTCACCACGATTGGCTCTGGACATGTCTGGTGTGAGAATACTGGAAAATAACTAAGTAACCATGACATCAACCGTATAAATTGTGCAAGTTTGTTTGGCGTCATAAGGTATTTATTTTCTTGAAAAAGGGCAGAGGTCGCTTTGTGCATGACTGTCACAAAGTGAGTTGAATGGGAATCAGCCATCTTGAAGCCAAGAGTTCAACATTGTCTGTGTCATCAGCCTATCCCATGGTTCACTGTTTATTTTTGCTGATGGCAAAGCAGGAGATGGAAAATGGAATTCAAATACACAGCCCTTAGATTTAATTGAACACGGCACCATTGATTTGTTTGGCAGTCTTTCTAAAAAAACGTTGCCTTTCATTATTTATCCTTAAAACCTTGCCCATTATTATCAGGATCAAGATGGCGGTTCCAGCTCAATGAGATTCTAAAAGGATACTTAAAGCACTCCAAAGACACATGCAACTGTGCCAATCTGTGCCAGGCGGAGATTCGTTTCATTATTTCTCATCTGAATGGATAATGGTGGACAATGTGTGTTATTATCCTCCTCTACTGGGGGTGGGTTTTCATGCAGGCCCCCCATGCTATCAGCTTTTTAAGACTCTGTAATTTACCCCCGTGCCCTCTCCAACATGGCTGTCAGTTTGACTCTGGCTCACAGTGGGGAAAGTGGCACACAGCTCCTCCTCAGAGCCTTGGCGTGGAGACAGGCTCTCAGTTCCCAGTCCCAGCTTCCTGCTCTCCTCGGAGGACTCCATTTGGGAATAAGAGGTTGGAGCGGGGACACACAGGGAAAGTCGACGGAGGGAGATTTCCTTTCACGTCTTCCTCCCGTCTCATTTTCTCCTCATTATCAGGACGTCTGGTGCCAGAGTCAACCCCATCCAGCTGAGGAGAGAGATGAGATACAAAGTGCAGACAAGGAGCTCAAAGTGCCAACTGATCATTTTGGAAAAAGAAAAAAAGAAAAACCCAAAAAACTCCAGCTCCTGTTTCCGAGGTCTGCTTTTGATTAAGCTCTTTACGGATGTGCCACCAGCAAAGGTTAAAATCAGAACACTGGTCTCCTTGATTAGGGCACAAAAATACAAACCAGTTCTTTATTTTTCCTGCCAACCCGTCCTTACTACATTGCAAAAATAAACTGTTCTTTTATACACTACATTTCAAGGGATTGACAGTAATCTGTATTTTGGAAATCACTTTGAAAGTTTTCCAAATGAAACCTCGTTCTTTGTTTAAACATTAAAAGGTGACCTAATACAGTGTGCTATCATCCATTACATTTAGCTGAGAGAGCACTAAATCATATTGAGTTGTGGCCAGAAATCCCTATTTGGGATTTGGAACGCCACATATGCGTTGGCTGCAGTTCCATGATTAGCTCTTGTAAGCAGAGAAACGTACCACATTAAGTTTAAATAAAATTGTTAAATCACATTGTACAGATATAGGGTGACCACACATCCCGATTTAACTGGGACAGTCCCCATTTTAAGCCTCATGTCCCATGTCCCAGCAGACTTCTACAAAAACACTAAAATGCTCCTATTTTGCCCTCTTCCTGTCCAAAATGTCCTTATTTTTTTACCCAGTCATCAAGCCAAACCAGCACACTGTCCTTGAAACTCATTTATCTGTAGACTGCCTGCATGTCAATCACAGAAAAAAGAAAAACATCAACAGTGAAAACGGTATGCACTAAACTACAGTTTGGTGTAATGCATTGGTTGAAAAATTGATCCAATTTGACTTTTTTAATAAAAGAAAAGCATGAAAGTTCCCTAGGCTGCTGTTAAGGGTGAGTGGTTGTCTGAGACAGCAAAAAGAAAAACAGGTACTGCCAACTTTAAGACATAGAAATTCAGAAGCCTTTGCCACAGCTTGTTGTAGTTACTGTACAGACCAGCAGCTGTGCATCCACTGTCGGGTTGATCTCTTTCTTGATGAGACTCACAGCGTGTGATGAGTAGAGCAGCCACGGATGCTACTTTATAATTTAGCCAAAACCAAAAAGACTTGGGAATCAAATTGTGCTATAGGTTTGAGCAGGCCTGCAAAAGCACTGACAGACTAAACCGTTTCTCTGCCACAGAGAACCGCAGCTCTATGGGACACACGCACACATGCCAGACGTGTGCACGCATCGCTATGGAAACCGCTGATCTTTCCCCTCCAGGTTTCATCTTTCTCTGTGTGAGCAGTCATTCCTTTGATTGCTCTGACATGTTCTCAATGACAGCTGGAATTCACTCAAAGAAATGACATTTTAAACCCTCACACTGCTCGAATTGAATCCAGAGACATTAACAGCTCACATTAAAGCGCTGCCAGATCTAATTTTGGGCTTTCACTACATTCATTTGTCTTAAAACCTGAGCTTTCTTGGTCCAAATTTGCCGCTGTATTGAAATAGATTGTAAGTGGAATCAAAAGTGACTGTGGGGAAAACAGCATCTAGAACCTGCTGACAGCCCACTGCAGTCAAATAAATACTTTATTGACCCGGTGCCTTTTACAGTTCGGCTTGAGGCTTTTCACTACAAGGGAGTAACCAAACTGCTCAGTGGGATTGTGGTGTTCCTCAAGGATAAAAACAGCCATGAATACATATGGTGGTTCTAATTGATTGTTAATTGCAGCTCTATCAAACTCAAATTAATCAAGGGCCAAACCGTAACTGTGTTTTGTTTCTCTGATTGGTTGTGTGTTTTTCAAGTTGTGTCAATCCAGAGGCACCATATTCTCCGTATGTTGACTGTTTTCTGATTGCTTGTATATCTGTACAGTTGTTTCATCTGTCTGTATTGGTTACACCCCAAAGATATACAACTCAAATCCAGACCAGGCTAATTTCTTTGTATAATATAGAGGGGGAAAAGCATTTGAATTGCTGAGCAGGATAAAAAAAACAGGCATTTCCGTATTTTTGGCAACATTATAGTTTTGTTTGTCATTGTAAAGAAGCCTTTTTTTCCCACAATTTTGTAGAAGCTCAAATTACTTCAGCCACAACGTTAGCTGGAGCTACTACCAATGCTAATGTCCTAAAAGTCAAAATAACACTCTTTGCTTTTGCCTATGAAAAAATAGAACAAACCTTTTTAATAAGTAAAATCAGCATCAGAACTTTATCCACTGCACTTGCAAATAGACAGCAGTAAGTTCCATAGCTGTTCACATGCTGTAAAAGTGAAGATAGTTTGGGTGGAATTGTAGTTTGTACTTTCACCACTAGATGTTGCCAAAAAGCCAAAGCATAGACATCTTTTGTTACAAATAAATACCAAAAAATTAACTGAAATTCTATTATTAGCACTTTCATTCAAGCAGCCAAAATGCATTTACAGACTGGATTTGACCCATGACCCTTGTGTTTGCATTGTGCACATTATAAAGTGAACCCAGTGGCATGACACAATTATTCTGTGTGTGGTGCGCTGTACATACGCTCCATAGACAGTGATGTATGAGTGTTTTACAGCAGTGCTTGGGCTAAAGGCTGAGCTGTGTGTTTATGCTGATCATAATCAGTGATATTTTTGCACCCTGTCCTGCTTCCCCTTTGCCATAAGTCACTGTCATCGCTTACATGCAGCATTTGTCCCTAAATGTACAGTGGAAAATCTCACTCCTGAGGTCATACAGAGCAGCAGAAGGACCTCGTATATAAAGGAGTGATATTTTGTGAAAGGACAGTCCAAAGCAAAGAGAAAAAAGGGAGTGTGTAACTAGAGAATGTGCTCATTATGCCGTCGCGACCTCTGGGGTCAGGGACAGGAAGGAGGCCGGACACAAAAAACAGAGGGCATGTTTTTCTGCTGTTTTGATGTGTTAGAGCCGGCTCATACAATCGTGTTTAGTGTTCTGTTCAAGGGTAAAAAAACAACAATGTTATTTTCACATCATTCTACCTTTAATAATTCAGTGTTTGTATGTTACCCTTTGCAACAATCCAAAATGAGGTAAATACAGTAGATGTTAGGGGAATACATCATAAACAGAAGATAAATCTGTTCATACATTTACTGTTAGAGGTCACAGCTGCAGTATGTCACAGTTTGGTAATGCTTTATAAATCTTACATTGTGATTTCTGGATACCTCTCAAGACTGTTTTAGTATATTTTGGACTTATCTTTCATAAAACAACACATGTTTAACAGACTATTTAGCACGATTGCCTGTCCTCTCCAGACTCTTCAGCTTCCTCCAAAGACATGAAAGTATAGGTATGTCAGCATAGATCCTGTGTTTGACCAGTGATCATCTAGACTTTACTCCGCCTCATGCCCAAAGCAGCTGGAATAGACTCCAGCCCCACTACCCTAACAAATCGGCACCCAAGTTCAGTTCTACAGGGATGCAAAAGGTTTCATTGCACCTTCATTTCAAATTTCTGCAGTTTCAACTAAATGAAACCTAAACAACAACAGCAATATTAAGTTATACTAGGTGTCCATAACCACCCGTGTTCCCTATTTAGTGCACTACACAGTGATTCCTCCATTTTCTGTCTGAGTCCGAATGTGTTAAAAAAATTGTTAAAGCAGCCTCTGAATACTGACAACAATACTTCTGCAGTTGCAGTTCAGAGTTTTATTTTGTTGTATACTCATGACAATAATCATTATTTAAGGTTTAAATGTCCAACACTTCCAGACTAGACTAGCAGTAGGGGACATATATTTGGGGTACAGAGTGGTCACAGTTGCAACCAAGTCATTTTATTAGAACCAGGTCTGCCAGTACCAACCTGTACGTTATATGCAACAAATGGTCTTATGTCTCTAAATTATCTGACTGCTTTATACAATCTAGGATCAGAAAAGTCATGCTTTTTCTGTATTTCCAATATTTCTGTATCACTCCAATACTATATTCATATTGAGAACATCAGCCGATCATGTATGTGTGCCAAATTTAGCCATAGAAGCTCATTTTCATGTGTAGCATTTTGATGGTGGGAGACTTACACACCTTTATGCAATATAGAAATACAAAAATAAATTTTCATGAGTTTCTAATCATGTACAAGTTCTTGCATTCTGAGGCATTGTGTTGCATATATGGAGATTTTATTCAAGGATGATCCATAATTTAGATCAATCTGTGTTGCCTCCTCGTAACAGTAGCACAATAACTCTATTTCCCCAGTATATGCACTAATACATAATTCAACACACAGTGACTCATCTTAACCAGTAGGAAGAGTGGTATCCATCCCCTATAGCTGGAAATGTATGAAGACATGACATGGATGAAGCATTACGGATTATAATGGATGATGCATCGGTGCAAGTGGAAACTGGGATTAGAGGTTGTCACGTCGTTGACTATTTCACTCTTCCTAATATTTCAAAGTCTGAATGAGCATGACGACCAGGGATGAGCATAGAAAAAGACCAGATTACCACAGTGAACGTCATTTGACATGATCTGGTGTGGGATACAAGTTATATTGCTACAGAATCACATATTGGGCTACAAAATGAGATTAAGGTTTTAATGATGAGGAGCAGTTGGGGTTTGGAAGAGTATTCGTGTCTGTTTGTGCTCAACAGATGGTTTGTTTCTGTCCGTTCTTTCCAAACAGCAATGACAATGTAGCTCATCCCACAGGAGCAAAGCGTTTAAGCAAGAAACAATCTTGAGTTTAAATATTTAGCTGAAGATCAGTTGTAAGTCAACTGTGGGAAGCCCAAACGGTAATTTTTATTTTTATTTGACTTTTACAGGCTCACGAATGTAAGCTATTATGTGATGTTGGACAAGAGAAGATTGTTTAGGAAATTGTCACAGTTTCACACTTATTTTGGATAATTATGGATGCTCCATTGCACAACACATTAGTTGTACATATTGCATACAAGTGGTAAACTGATTATTTGACAAACTTACAGGGGTTAGATAGAATTAGCATGATCATCCATTGTAACCATGTAATGAAAATTAAAATGTTGATGGAATTGTTAGATTTTCGAGTCCAATTTATTATGAAAATGCAAATCATATTCATCATATTTGTAGCTATTTACTGCTTTCCTGTCTAGTCATCCTAAATCTTTTTCAATTCCATTCAAAGTACAATGTAATATGTATTAGAATCAGAATTTAGAAGCCTGTAGCAACATACGCAGAACAAACAGCCTCTCGACCAACAGTATTTGAAAAACGACCAATCAGAAAAGCACTGCATCACATAAAGCCCACTCATTTTTAGTTAAATTAGAATTCACAGAATCACACAGAAACTGGAGGAAGCAGTTATGTCTAAAAATATAACATAGATTCATTTGATTTGAGGAAACTTAAGCCCACATTTTAATTCATGCTTTTGCTTAAACTCAATTCCCACTTTTTAGACGTTTTAATACTGATATTCTTAAGATTAAAGCCCTGTTTTTAGGTGCCCTACATTTTTTACAACATGTTGAATGAGCTGATGAAGTCCTGTTCTCCTGATCTCACAGTCAACCTAATTCAATATTTATGAGACGTGTGCAGAAATCCTGTTAGAGACGCAGTGTAAACATAATGCCAGCATTGTTTGCAAAAGTGATGTGAAATTCCCTAAACATTCTTCATCCACAGTTTGGAGAATCTAGCACTGTTTATGTTGTGAGGAACCTAAATGCATGTGACTTGAGGAGGAAAACTGCAAGAAAAAGTGACCACTGACTTACAATGACCCTTTTTAACGAGAATTTTGCTTTTTTTTTTTTTGTCACGATCTGGCTTTTTACTCATCACATATTATTAGCTAAACACGACAACATCTGAAAACAGAATCTATTTGCCGGGAAGAAACATTTCATAGAGACAATTTGCCCTTTGGTTGCAACTTTGTTTGATGAAACTTCAAACAAGTTTCCATAAAACATGAAAAACTCAAGACTTTTTTTTCCAACTTGGGCCCCCTCTGCTTTTGTCATACACCCACGAGGAACACAGCTCTAATGAGGGAGATGGAGTTACACACAAGGTTTGCTTCATTTGTTTCCATCCAGCCGTCTTCTTCTGCATTTATTACATCCAGCTCTGCAGAAATCTGAAATCACTGCACTCTACTTTCGAACTCTCCACACGAGCTGACTGTGCTGCCGGTGCCAGTCATCCGAGAACACCCCCGGCGCGCCCCTCTCTGCTTAATGTCACAGCTGTTGCTTATTTCTTCTTCCTCATATTCTGTCAGCTTTGCCACAGCAGTGAACCTCGGCTACATCCTGGGTCCTTAATCCTCGGCTGGCACTGAGCGTCTGCCAGACTCTGCTTTCAAACTGTTTCTGTGCACGGTGAAGAAAGTGAAGTTTGAAATATACCCCTATATTCTACGGATTCCTGTGCAGTCAGCTTCTCTGGTTGAACCCAGATGTCTTGAGGTTGGAATAAAGAGAACAATAAATGAATTAAAGACAAATTCACAGATATTGAAACAAGCCCGCATAGACAGCCTGCGGTTTGCTTAAAAAAAAAACGCAGGCAACACACTTACTGCTGTAGTTGAGAATCTAATATTACAGTCGCACGTGCTCTGTGATAGCAGCCGGGAGCTCAGACACGTTGAAAAGCTCATTAATCACCAACCTGCAGCCATTGAGTTTAGGGTGATAGAGCGCAGTATGGAAACAGCATACAAATGACAAAAAGAGACACATTCTTTGTCTATAGATGTTCCTCTATATAGCACAAACTTTTATTGTTTTTTAAATCACAATCTTTGTATTGAAATAATGCATGACAAATGAAAAAAGCTCATATAAATATAAAAATGCCAGGGAGTCATTTTGACCCCTTTAAAATAAATTTAATGACTCTTTACAAACAGGCTTTATCGTCCACAAGGTCAAATCTGAACTTCTTGAAATTAATAAAAACATTTTTTAATCATTTACACTTTAAATCATAGGCGGCTCATTTGTATCTTAAAATAAAAAAGTGTGGATTTTGCAGTTTACTTTCTTATAGTAACAAAGATGCCACACTAGCTGCTAGGCAAATTAGCTCATACAATAAACATCATATCTACAGAATGTATGTCTTTTTTCCACTAGAAAACACACTGAACCACAGCACAAAACTCACAATACTGTAAACCTGTATTAAATCTTAATCTTAAAACTTCCATGGTGCATATGTGACTGTTTATCTAAAATAGATCAGGCTTTATGGAAGACTTCATTTCTTCTAAATTTCATTTTTTCAGATTGCATCCAACTCTTTGCATTGAACAGAAAAATAAACCAATAAATCTTGTTGTCTTATGTTGTCAAGTACTACTGCTGATATGGCATATAAATAAAATATGACCCCTCTGTGATTTTAAGTGGTATTGCAATGTAAGCAGTTCTAGGGTCAATGTTAAAACACAAATGTAGTGACGTTAAAGGCTGGAGCTATTATAATTTCTGTATGTAATACCCGTATAGAGAAAAAAGCAAAGGGGAACTGGTAGAAAACACCACTGTCGTCTTAAAAAAAAAAAAAAAAAATGATGTCTTAGCTACTAAATGATGGTTTCTCCAAATTTTACACAGACAGAAACACAAAAATCTGATCATTTCTAAATGCTAATACGCTAATAAAGTCTCTCTGCTCTTAAACCGTTCTTTATCCACTTGAAGCTAACCTTTAACGATGGGATTTGACAGCAAACACAACCGTCTGACCGTGCCCCGACATGGCGGGACGTCAGAGCGGGGCACATGGCAGCGCCCACCAGAGTGCAGATGGCTGTGATCCGGTTAACATCTGTGTCATGCTGCCCCTGCTGTAAAACAAATTTCCTCCCAGGCCTGAGACCCGACTTTGTCTTCAGGAGCGTTAACATGCCATGTAATCACGCTGCGTCTGTGAATGTCATTAGCCGCCCTGAAAGATGTAAGGCAATAGGAAGAAAGAGGCCAGCCTTTTAAAAACAGGTGTGTGCACTTTGCTCCCTCCCATAAAGCCGTCCATGTGGCTTTTAACTGGAGAATAAAGTCTGCTACTAACTTTGGATATTGACATTCAAATAATCAAAACAATAGGAGAGTATCCAGGAGTGGTGGGCACATTGCCAGCTACAGAAAAAGTTGGTCATTCATTCTTGACTTATTACGTTCTACTTTCTTTCATTAAATGAGTACTATTTTATGTGACCTTACATGTGTTTTCTATTTCTTATGGAGCAGTGTGTTTGGACTATTGTACAGAATCTACTTGTGCATCTGGACTCATAATTAGCTATTAATTCTAGCAACAAAGAAAGAAGGAAATCTGAAGTAGGCAAGTGGTACTTAGTTCATCCACAAATAAAAAACCGCTGTGAATTATCAGAGCAACAACACGTTCTATAAAGCCTATTTTTCTATACAATTTACAGTTGGCACTCCTAAAAGAGTTCTTAATAACTGTCACATGAATGTCATATGACCCAGGCACTTTTTCTGTTATTTTTGTCTGTTTTACACTTACAATATTTGAACTTTACAATAAAATTCAGGCTTAATGTCTTTGAAAAACACATGTTTACGTTGAAGAAAATGAATCAATGTGAATAAAGATTAATACAACTGACTTAACATCAACATTTTTTTATTTGATGATTTAATGAAGCTCCTTTTCAGAATAAACTTTGTCAAAGAGTGCTGCGTATACTGTATGATTTTAATTTATAGCAGCTAGCAGCAAACAGATGAACTCTGTCTCCTGTCGCTATTATTTTTTACCCAATCGTTCATTTGCAACAAGCTTCATGAATACATCTTACGTCTTTAAAAAGTACCGGGTAATGAATATGTTGCATTTGCATACTTTGTGTGAATTTCCATCACACACAGAAGAAAAGCTGTATTTATGTGAAGTGAAATTTAAAAAAAAATGTTGACGGTAATCAATGCAATCAGTTCATGGTTTTTAATTTTTTTACTGTTTTATTGATTTTAGGTGACATTTTATTATTTATCAAGATGCTAGTAAGTAAAGTGTCGTGATTTTGAGATTTGAAAATATGGTCACTCTATATTAATGTGGAAAGTTGATGGAGTTAGGCTAATAGACTAGCGTGATGGATAAAAATCAGGTAACTGACTCATTTCATAGAGAGACATATTATACTATTAGTTTTTAATAGAGAAGACTTTTACAGAAGACATTTTGCATAAGAACTGGTGCAACAGACTGTAGTTGTCACTTCCAACAGGGACAAGTCATAACACAATTATCCAATAATCCCATAGATACTGCTGACAAGACAGAAATCATTTTCAACATGATGGAATATTACATTGCTTATTTCTTATTTTCATATTTTGGACTTTTTCTCCCCTTCTTTCTTTTTCCTTCATCTGGGACTGACCTTCAAGCCATGTGGTCAACACCAGATGAGATGCAATAATACACCAGACAGTATGCACAAGGGCAATAGTTCATCTGCTGTATGCGCCACATAATGCAGAAAAAACCCAAACAGAAGCCAAAAACTTTTTATTACATATGTGCCAAGTTGTTAAAAGTCAAAATGACTTCCATGACCATGACTGCCTCCAACTGTAGCAACACATCCATGGAACAGCTGTGAAGTGGGCTGATCCAAAACTGTAATGCTACAGGTCTCTGTTTAATCTCACTGTTTGGTTGCATTGCTGTATAACAAGCCTATATACACACATTTATGTTACAATAAACATCCTATCATTGATGTTTTTGCAGGTTATAAAAATGCTATTAGCCTAACACACCATGTAATAGCATTTTCTTTGGTAGTCATTAGAGCTGTCACATGACAAATACAAAATTGCACACAAATGAGCCTTGAAAGAAATCATATTCCACGGTTTGTAGGCTTGCTTTGAATTTGTCAAATGCATGCTATTTTTTATTTTTAGATTTTATTGTCACTTGCACCTTGTAATCTTTCCTTCTTTCCTGTGCTTCACCCAACAGGTTTACCATCTACTTATGTTTTCCACCGAGGAGTCAAACCCTTGGGTTTTTCTCGTTGCTTTTAAATTTACGAGGCTGAGGTGCTCCTGGGAGTTGGGCCTGCATGCTAAAGGGAGAACAGTGGAAAGGGCATTTTTGTGAGCTGTCCTTTGACACACCACCCACTCGGCCCTAAGCGGGGTGTTATTCTGAGCTATAAATCACAAAAGTCATTAAATCACACCCCAGACACTCTTCTGCCCTTTCTCATCGCAGCACTCTCTCTTCATCTTTATTCAATTAGAGAGATTAATGGGCCGGGATACAGCACCAGGGTTGACATTCTGTTATGGGTGGGACATGTCTAAAATGTCACTGTCTCAGGAGGAAGTGGGAGACCCTGGTTTAATCCGGACACATGGTGGTAAGAGACATGGAGGAGGCTTTATGTGGAGTGACTATGGGTGCACCTGTGGCTACTGACTGATAAATGGATCCCAAGGGATTTTAATTATGTTCTTTTTATTAGCGTTTGAGAAGATTAAGAGCAAGTTGATTTGTGATTTGTCCGTTTTTTTAAAACGATCATTAGAGACATTGCCACTTTTGACAGAGTAGAGGGCTCAAAATCTGTAGCCTCAAGTAAAGTAGTCACATAAATATTACCTTTGCATTTGCTGTATATAAAAAAATAAAAATAAAAACAAACAAGCCATTTACTCAACAGAAATATATAAATCTGGACGGGGAAAATGGAAATATTTGTGAAGGATTATTGCAAGCATTTATTCTAATAACATTTATTGCAATATTTACTTTACCAATTTGATCCATAAAATAAGATCCACTATATCTTTATTATCGTTTAACATTTATGACAACAATGTTCTCTTTGTGAAGTTTGGAAACAGGACATGGAAATGCATGACTGTTAAAGTCTATCAGGTTAAATTGTACTATATCAACTGAATGATGTATAAGGTTTATTGTGAAGTGTTTGTGATCAGTTGGTCAGCTACATGTCAAATGATAAACGCACAAAAGCACACACTCTTAATTAACAGCTTATGTACTTGCTGTATTTGCACAATTATTTGCACATAACAAACTTACTCAGCACTTTTTCATGTATTTCCTTTGGTGCTGTGTGATGACAGATAGAACTCAAGTGTATTTTGATGCACTGACTGCTTCTCAAAGTTGTTTATTCATGAAAGAGCATTTTGCAAAGGAAACCTGACATTTGTCCAGAGACCTGAACTGTTTTGGAGGCTAGGTTAAGCATTTTGCAAATAGGAATTGTGGTTGAATAAATGCGTTAAAGTGAGATAAGAGTTATGATCTATTAAAAGATTATTAACATATCCTCCTGACTACCCGTAGTTCAAATTTGTCCTCTTTAGTGGACATTTGTTTACTCAAATATCTCCAATCCCCCCCATATTTTTTCCCCACCCCCTTGTTTTTTCAAAAGGGGGCTTTTCCCCCTTTTTTTTTTTCCCAATTTTTTTGGGGGGGTGGTTTGGGTTCCCCCCTTTTTTTTTTTTATGGGGGGGGGCCCCCCCCCCCCCTTTTTTTTTAAAAAGTATGTTATTTTTTTTGTTTTTTTTTTTTTTTTTTTTTTTTTTTTGTTTTTTTTTTTTGTTTGGATATATTTTTTTTCCTGGTAGTCAGGAGGTTAAGAGATACGTTTATAATGAGCCTCATGTGAAGTCAAATAAAATGCTTCAAAACAAACAGAGGGTCCCTAAAACAAAAATAAATAAGCAGAATGACCTGGACTAATTTAAATGTTAATAAAATAAATTAAAAAAAATATTTTTCCTGCAACAAAATATAAAGCAAATTTTTGATTCAAGAAATTATCTTGGAATCTCCTAAACATGAAAATCACAAAGAAAATATATTTTTTCGCAAATACTACTTACTACAAAGTCTAGTGTGACCCCGGACCTCACCTGCCGACATGAAGCTCATTTCACAAACCATAAGAATGCCAAAGCTCCGTGTCATTTCCCTTCAATGGAGATGGAAAGTGAACAGTTTTGAGCAGAATTTCACTTGTCAAGCAGCAGACCACATCTGAGCACAGCCCTCGGCGAAGACTTTGAAGACTCCCTGTTAGTCTTTCCCACAGAACTGCCACTGAAATGCAAATGAGCCGATCAAAAAGAAACCCTGTCAGGGCAGAAATATGAAAATGTGAGGAGAAATAACACAATGGGAAAAGGCCATTCGTTTCTTAATGTATTGTTCTGCTGCCAAGAAGACAATGGCTCCTTAGGGATATTTCCATCATAATAGATAAAAAAAAAAGTATGTTTTCTCAAAGCATTGGCAGCATTACTGGGCTTTGGATGACAACCTCCTGAGATGAAAAGCAGTAATAAGGAGCATACAGCCTTTCAGCTTCACTTTTTTGGGTCTTCTTCAGTTTGATATGGAGATGTATGGGCTTTTCCCACTAGGACGGACGCTGGATGGAGTGTGTTTGAGTTTGGATCTCGATAAATTCAAAGAAATAATACATACATTTTTATACTGTAATTAAGCAGTCAAAAAAAAAATATAAATAAAAAATGAAAAATACATAAATAAATAAATAAATAAATAATTGTGTTATAGATCATCTCAAAACTAATTTATGGCAACTAATTAACAGAACTCAATATATATTTTGGGTTGATTACAACAAATACACAAGTTTCTGGCCATCTACTAAAGAGCAATTGTGTATCGCTAAATACCACTAAAACCTACAGTCAGACTTTCCTCACTGGACACATTCTGCCTTAAAAAATGTATGAAGAAATGTTTAAAAAAAAAAGAAATTCACTTTGCATATGAGGCTGTGTTTCAAATCTCTTCGTCCTCATATTATTAGTTAGTCAGTTTATCATTGTCCCGACCAAGTAGCAATTTATAGATTCACAGGTGTAGCCCGGCACAGCAGATATGTAGTGAATCCTCAAAGCCTCAAAATCATTCGGATGCTTTCTTGACATGAAACAAGGCCAATAGCCCCACTGTAAGGTCTGAAAAAGAATATGGAAAGAATATCATACCATGACAAATACGTGTCGATTTGCTAGCATTAGGATCATGACCATACAATCTCAACGAATTCTTAAATAAATTCTTAAGTAAATTCTTTACCCTCCAGTGTTAAATGAGCTGCTTTTTGTTTTTTGGCAAACAACAACATTTTACTCATGAGTAACCTTTTTGCACATACACACAAGTTCACAAACAATGGATTAAAATGCTGAAAACAAGCAGAGACCAAAAAGGAATATTACTGTCATGTTATGCCCTTTGTCTTCTTGTAGCTGATGTTGTAATCAAAAGTGTGCTGTTTGTTAGCGGCAACAATGGATTAACTGCGAATGTTTATTTGTTGTAGTCGTCTTTCGAGGTGACATGTCCAGGAATCTTGTGTAACGTTGGTTTAATTAAGCATTTATTTTTATTTTTGGGTAAAATGAAGGATATAGCAAACATGCGCCTTTTTGTCTTTGCCCGTTCTTTCCCAATTACAGTTTCAAAAGTTTATATTCTACAACTATAAGGTAATTTAACATAATTGTCTGTATTGTATCTGAAAGCAAATGGTATACATTTTTCCTCCTATGTATTGATCTTCTATGCATCCACATTTCTGTGAAGGTTCTACATTTCCATTTCATTAGGGAGACTCTGTTCATCGATCTTATGCTTTCAATACTCTGCCCAAAAAGCCGCATAAAACCCCGTTTGTTTCCTCACCTCCTTTTCCGTTCACTGGAGTTATTATGTGCGCTGTGATCTCCAGTAACATTAGCTCTGACAGACCCTACTCTTCTGAAGTCCCTCCATGCGCCGAGCCTTCCACAGCACACTCCACTAACAACGTTAATTGTGTGTGCAGGCCCAACGTCAGGAACAGTTTCGGAAACGTGCTCTGCGCTGTCCATGTCTGCTTATCAAAATATTATGCTTATTCCAATTTCAACATGGCTGTTTTCATTCCATTAACTATGCTTTCAGTAACTGTGTAGCGCGATTAATAATAAAGAACGGCGCGTACAAAAACATGCAGGGGACAAGTAATGATTTTTAAATGCTTTCAACACAAAAACAACTTGGATTACATCACTCGGTGTAGTTCTTTGGATGGCCTTGTCGTCAATCAGTCTGTGCATAGTTTGCGGCAGATTTTGGGCAGATCTGTTGCCGTGTTACTAGTCTCTCATTGACTTTAGCTGCTTCCTGTCTGTCGTCATGTGACAGGTGACTGACAGGAGCAAACTCTCAGACAGTAGAGGTATTGTTCACTTGAAGGAAAATCTCCTGGGAACCCCTCAACAGACTTTACTCCCGCACTTACAAACCTCTGCAAACACAGACAGGATTGTGTACCATTAGTTAGTATTCATTTCTTCTACGGGCCCATTGTGAGTCTGGGGGAAGCCATTGTTAAAGTTGTGTAGTGTGACAGTTATTGCCGCTGAAGCTGACTGGGAATAAGCTTGTTAACAGCAGCTGAGAAAACCCAAGCAGCCATTTTGAATCAAAGTAATAAAATCACAGAAAGTGCCATAAGGGGTTTTTTGTTTCAAATGTAAATCATATACAATGCTTTACAGTTTTAGCCTTTTAGCTTTAAATTCAATTCTCAGCTCCTTTGTGCATTGCTTGAATACAATGAACCTATTCCTACATGGCAGCCAAAGCGCAGTGCAGCAAAACAATCACACAAACGTCTTCATGCCCTCAGATTCAGCTTGTCTCTGATGAAACGAGGACGAGTAAAAGGATCTTGGCACGTAAAGTAATAGGATTATGCAGAGACTCGCAGGTGTAACATTTCCAATTACTGCTGTTCGTGTTTTAATCAAAACACAGCTGCCCCACAGTCTAACCCTCTGCTTGTATTTGCATTTGAGTTCACGCGGCTGGATGCATTCAGGTTTTTCTCTCCTGGTTGTACACTGTCAAAGATGTGCAAATAAACCAGAGCCGTCATGATTTAAAAGAGGTTTTGTCCTATTTTATACAACAGCAGTGTTATTTTGGGTATAAAGTGAAAAACATTATACTCCATTAGCTGATGGAGAAACAATCCTAAAAAGCTATATTATTTTGTATAGCCCTGAAACTGTGTGCAACTTTTATACATTTATATAATGTCTATAATGTCAACAGGCATTTTAACATAATATAGGCTTAAGATAAGATAGCGCAGTTCCTAAAACAACCTGTACAAGTTAATCACAACCTAACCCTATAAGAATCCACGCAGTGATTTTGTATCTTTTTAACCAGTGTAGCTTAAATGCATGGAGCAGCTAATTATTGAGTGCTTGCAAATGTTCTATACCCACTCACCGACAGCACACACAAAGTCATTTGCTTGCCATTTGCCCAAATCCTCATACTTAAGCAGATTATGCCCTTTTGTCCTTTCCTTTAATGAAAATGTATGTGGCCTGTTTGTAATAGTTTCATTGGTTTTAGTGTTACAGAGTGAGTGAGTAAAAATGATTTATTTTCATTAAAAAGGGATACACATGGACGTTTGAATAAAATTAATGTTTAAATTAAATATCACACTGGTTTACATTGATTTTAGTTCATTATACTGCAGTAAATGCGCCGGTGAAAACACTACCTGGGCACTTTTCCAACACATTTGCTGTTATAGCAACTCTATTTACATTCAGGCCTCATTTGTCGCTATGGGAGAAGAAGAATCTCACATGTCAGTGCATTCATCTTCGTGGAACGTTTTCTTCTCGACTGGTAGCTGCCAAAGTGTACCTGTACGATCTGCTGAACGAATGACAAGATAATAGAGCTAATCAGGCATTCCAGACAGTAGTAAAGCGTGTGGAAACGGTTGGAACTTGTCTGACAGAAGAAAAATGCATCTTCACGGCAGAATGACTAATCCTGTGGTCTGCATCTGTGACGGCATTCGTTTACGTCATAAAGTCAACGGAAAACTTTGTGGTTCAAAACCCGATTAAGTGAGGAATTTGCCAGACGGCCTTCCTGATTAACGTGACCAACACTTTGAACTAAATGTGTGTGCAGCCGTGCCTTCATTTTGACATTCTTCCACAGGATTGATACTTCGTTGGAGGGACGGCAGACAAGCAGCTCGCCGACTCCATTTGCATAATTGCATCATTAATTGCGAATCCCTTTCAGTTGTAGTAATAGTAGCTGGTTTTGGGTGCAGCTTGTATTCTGTAGAGTTTCCAGACACGCACACACACACACTCCAGAGCAATCCCACTGCCTCATTAGTGCTCGCTCCCCGCAGGCCCCCTTCTCTTCTCAATACAGGGGATCCGACGCCTGTGAATGACAAACCCGTGGTGTTTCGCTAGAGTGGAGCCATTCAGGTGAAACTTATTACACTTTTCCTTCCCACACTCAGCTCCCGCATAACTCAGCTTTAGTGTTTCCTCCGCGGGGACACTCCAAGGGCGATTGTATCTCCAAAGCGGACCCGTGTTTGGACTAGGACTATTCCCAAACTGCTGTGTCTCTTTTTTTTTTAATGAGGACGATCTCCCAGGATTCCTGCCCGCTGGTGCTGTGATTCAGAAAAAGGACGGCGTGGAGAGGATGAATGAAGAGGTAATTAGGAGAGTACGGCGGATCTTGAATTGGCAAAAGGAACGACAAGTGTAAAAGCTGGCTCTTTATAAGGACGAAAAGAGGAGCCTAGTGAGTGGGCCGAGCGTGATTCAAGCAATGTCGAATGCAAACTAAAGGAAGAGGGTGAAATGAATACTGCTGACCTTTTATTTGAATCCGCTAAAAGATTGCACACAGAATGAAATAAAACTAAATGGGATGATTACATAATGTATGTGGGGGTAGTACACTTGTCTTCTCTATCTGTGAGACACATCTGACCTCACTTTATCACAGGCTCCATGTTGGTTCTGGTTCCTGAGCATAATTATGAACCGACTAATGTCCTCACACACACAAAAAATAGTTGTTTTAGAAGCTCAAAAGTTGGTTTCCAGCCTGAAACAAACAAAACTTGGTTGTTTTTACCCAGCTTTGATATGTTTGTTATTTACTTTCGACTTTTTACATCCAAGTAGCTAGTGTTATGTTTGGCCATTGTATCATGCACAAAATATATAGTGTCTTCTTCTTTTCCACCTTTATGTCCTTCTCTCCATCCATGAACCTCCTCTTTTGTCTTCCTCTCAGCCGAGGTCAGCATCCTTTGACCAATAGATCCCTTGGAACCCTGTAATATCACTAAACATATAGCATAAGTTACACAAAGAGATATTTTTACAAACCACTGTCCCATTCCATAAACATCATCACTGTCTTCTGATCATCTGCAGTCATAGTCATGATTGGACAAAAATAAAAATAGTAAATCTCTTGTCTATGGACTACGCCATGTTGCAGCTGTTGATTACATCTGCAGTCTGGTGTTGGAAGCCTTAGCCAAAACACACGATTCTCAAATTCATATTTTTGGGTCGAAAAATTATTTTATTAACACAAAACCCTATTTTTGTCTTATTTCTGATATTAAAATAGGATGTTAAATATGCACTTACCTTGCAGGCCAGCAAGATTTTGTGTGCAAACTCACTCAAATCCATGTTGCCTCTCTAAAAGTGATTATATGGTGTAAACACAAGCCAGAATCGATATATAATTATGATTAGGAATGTATGAGTATGATTATTATTAAGTATTTTTTTAAACCAATCAACCCACAAAAAAAGCAGCCAAGCCAAAACCCTCCCGAACGGTCATCACATAATAACAACCCACAGTGGAGAAAATAAACCAAAAAACCATTAACGTTCAGGCATGTGCCAAATATAAACCTTGCATAATAATAATCTATTATAGGCAAAATGACACTAGCATAGATGTTGCTATATTCTTTGGGGAAACAAGAGCAGAGAGTGTCAGTAGAGAAATTTCTGCTGTTTTCTCCTCAGAACGATGCTGCTGATCATAAGATGTGTACGTTTGCCTCGATAAAATGACCCTCATCATAGATGGTGGAGTTCTTACAAGTGGTTCACCCAATCACTTACACCTACGCAATCAGTGTTCGACTTGCCCTTTCCAAACACTCTTCCTCTGTAACCACAAGCTGAGTCTGGTTAAATATGTAAACCTAATATTTATATGTTCACATTTCTAGAAATAAAGTAAGGTAGACATATTGTTGCACAGCTGTAACATTTCAGAAAGAGTGAGTGTGGATAGTGTGGATGTGTCCTGTTCACACTCCTCTATTTTCCTCCCTCGACGAAACACATGAAGCATTGACAAAGGACAAGCTAATTATCATGAGGCCGCTACAGACGGTCGGCTGCACTGGAACGTCTGCTGGCTCCCGAATGAAAACACGCTATAGCAGCATTAATGTAACTTTGCAGGAGGCTAGTTTTTTTCACGAAGAAGTAAATGGGCTCTTTCAAAGGCAATTATTGGGTACACTGACTGGCTGCATGCTTGAATAATTATGCAGCTGCCACGTCAAAAATAAAAGTTAGCAAAGATGTTGTGGGGTTCATTCAGAGCACGTGCATTAGAAGCCCTTTGTCAGATCATCTAAGGTTTTTTCCTGCATTCTTAGGTCTATATCCAAAAGATAGTGGCAATCACACGCCGCTTTCAATCCAACTTATCTCTAAAATGCCATTGGGTTTTGTCGTAAAGTTAATTTTATTATTCATGAATGATAAAAAATTCAGTCAGTCTCACTGTGGGTCACATGTACTGCCATTTTCGCTTTTAGAGCAACACACGCATTTCACACACTATGCATTTTTAATACAATGTAGCTCTGAGTTGTCAGCCCGGCCGTTAAAAAAAGCCTCCCTGACCTTTCGCGCTGATATGGGAGTTAAACAGTCAGTCTGCGGACTATCAAATGCAGCAGACGGGAGAGGCTGCTGGTTTCATTTCAAATGCACAAATCTATTCATAATAAATGATGCCCACACAGGAATGCGGCCTTGTACTGGGGAAAAGCAAACACACTAAAAGGTTGGGCTGTGTGTGTCTTGGATGGGGAAGTCCATGATGAATGACAAGAGGAGAAGGAGGATTTGTGCCAGTGAGTAACCACCCAGGTGTGGTTTAGAAAGACAGCGCCATGAGTCCAGAAATACAGCAGCTCCACAACATCATTTTTTATGCAGTTCTTCTTCTTCTTCTTAGTATGTCAGTTAGTGAACCGCAGCAGTGTATTGGAAGTCTTTGTTCAGTAAAATGAAAAAGCAACCATCCCTTGTACCTGTTTATTCAATGGTTATGCCCTGAATGCTTCATTGTCTATAAAAATCTGCAATTGTTTTTCACTTTTTCTAAGAACTATATTGGCCTGTCTGACACACCAGCAACCACATGTTAAATTAGTAGTAACATAATCAGTTAACTCTGTCAATACCCATTATGCGTAGTAATTTGCTATGGACTCTTTATACATGCACATAGCAAGGTCTGCCATTGATTCAGCAATACCACTTAAAAAATAATATTTTAGTTACACTCAATTTATTTTATACTTTATTCATTCATTCATCTGTAGGTTTAGTCATAAAATGTCATAAGCAAATAAAACAAAATAGAACAAAATGAATATAACATTAAGATGAATTATCTGGTTATCATGGCAGCTGTGTGTAGGGGTATATACAGTAACAGTCAGTGAGTGAACATTGTGTCCTTGGCTTGAGATACTCCAGATTTTTTCACGAATACTAAGACATAACAGTTCCCAAAATAACTTGTTATACAAAAAGACAAGGTAAAATACTGTACTCTACTGGAATATTGCTTTAAAGATTTTAGTAAAAAAAAAAAAAAGGGACCATGAAAGTGATGTTTTGAGTCTTGGCCAACACATTCTATAAAAGCGGCATAAATTAGTTCAAACATATTGCTTTTCACTAGTCCACATTTGGTGCAGCGTTTTCTCTTGACCTCAGGAGTCAATGCACAGATTTATTTTTAAGATACAAGACCCCAAACAAACTTTTCTACAGGAGCACATTCATTAGATTGTAGTGAAGAATCCCTGATGGACACTATCAAACCCTGGCAAACACCACACTGATGAAACAGAATGATGTATTCCATCAGCATATGGCCACGGTGTCCTTTCCAGTCAGACTGTGGCATGATGGATGATGAAGGTAGAGGAAATACACTTAGAGCCAATGAAAATCTCTTCTTCACACCAAATACAGCTTCCAGCCCCTTGGGGAATTTAAAGTGATAAGCAACCTTTATTGCCCTAATTCCATGTAATGTTTGATTCTCTTGGTGAAATGTTGTGGACATCTGGAGGTTGATTACTAAAGCAGAACTTTTTTATGCTTTGCCTGCCTCTTCCCCCATGTCGACCTCCGGGATTGTTTATCCAGAGAATTATGAGCGGTGGAGGAAGTGTCCAGAGAGAGGATAAAACACAGATGGGAGAGTGTCCGACTTATGATGATGTCAGAATGCACAGACCTCTGTTAAAACCAGTGAAATACAACATTTGATTTAATTATCATAAAAATATATATGTGAATCACAGCAGTGCAGGCCAAAGTATAAGTCATGTTTGTAGAATTCTGGATCACAATGTAACACCAGTGCATACAGCAACAGCACAAACACATATCTGAGATCCATTTGAAACTAAGACTGGTTCAACAAAACCAACTTAAACTGCTCCGGAGCAATTGGCCTTTCAGCGCAAGGTTCCATAGAGATCTACCTTAAAAAAAAGTAGAACCACTACCAAGAAAATAAACCAGTTCTGTGATTCCCTCACTAACTCAAGTCAAAGTCCAATCTCAAGACCATTACAAAATCCTTTTTTGAAACCTCTGACCTATCCACAAGTGACAGACTGGCTGGTTCGATAGAGCTCGGTCAAGAAGGGCTCATAGACTGAAGTGAAAGTAATGAACAAAGACAGTTTTTGCAGTTTTCCATGTACATAATTGGAAAAAAATGTCAATAAATATGTCTGTTGTGGTTTTTGTATTGCTTTGGAAACTTGAATATGATATCGTAAGACAAGACACATTGATGAACATCTATAACAAATAATAGAGGTGTAAATATACTAGTTTCCATGTGTAATTCCTAAACAAGAAACACATTCAAATAATAACACAAATGCAAATATTTACACAATATATTATACTAGAAGCTGGCTGCATCTTTTGTGGAAAACCAGGAAGCAGCGTAAAAGAGGACAGTGACTCATTTGATTTGATGTGTCACCTATTGTGTGTAAATGGGGCACAGGGCTGACTGAGACTTCTCATTAATATCACAGACTAGAGCATAAAAAGGTCCTATGTGAAACTGTTACACTGGGAGTGACTGTAATTGGTAAATTTGTAATATTTGATTGTTTGGTTTTGTGTTGAATTAACAGAAAACAAATTTGGGTTTGCAACAGTATAATTCAATATAATATTACTACTGAGATTTACAGCAACTAAACCTAAGTCCTTTATGGTTTGCCTTTCTCAGAAAAGATCCCTAAACCACAGCTATTACACTATCCCTGAGCTCAGCCAGCTCCCACATCTGGCAAAATCTTGAGATGCTTAGAAATCCATAAACAATCGCAGGCTTGCATTTCTTGTGTTTAGAAAAGCGCCTAAGAATTAAGTTGTTAGTGCAATTACCTTAAAGTATGAGAAACTATTTATTCTGTCTCATATTTGCTTGTTGGGTAATTCTGCTCTTATTTGTCACATATAGTTGGTACATTTTATTCAACAAATGTACTTCATGAGCAAACACGTGCCAAAGTTTGTGTTTGTGTTTACCGTACATATTTACACTGTGATCTTTCCAACCACTTGAGAAGAAGAAATATCATGTTTGCTGATTGCAGTGTTTAGTTTCCACAGTTTGGGGACATATTGTATAGGCCTCAGACTCACAAACAGCACTGATGTTTACACAGAGCAGACTGGAGGAGTTGTAACGCTCACAAACTGGATGCTACTGCCCTGACTGTCGCTGTTTAACCCCAGTGTTAAAATGTCCTATTTTTTGTTTGTGGCAAGAAATAACTGAAGACATATGGCCCATTGAGCTGTGTAATGTTGCCCACCAAGCAATTACCAATCATTTATTTATAATTAAAGACAGCACATACAGTATTTCACTATTTTCCTTCAATGCACTGTACTTTTGCTAAAGCTACAGTCTCTACACACAGAATATCTCTTCACATTTGATATATTTTTACAGTCCAAAAATTTGCCCAAAAATCTGTTATAAAAAATCTTATTTGCCAAAAATCTCTTGCAGTTTTCAAAGGATACAACATCAGCCGCCTCTTTTCCACCAAACATCATACTAACCCGTCAGTGCAAGAAATGACAGCCACTGCTCAGAGGGTAGCAGCCAATTTACAGGCTTTCAGATTTAATTTATCTTACTTTTTGGTTTATTGGTCTGGCCCAGATTATAAAACCTAGTGTGGCCCTTCAAAAAGTTTGCCCAGCGTTGCTTTAGGTTGCTCCTTAGTTCCACAGAAATAGACTTAAACCTACTGTTAAAACGCTTTGTTTACCACAAACCTTATGTTAGATTGTCGGAAACCAGTGGTGTTTTAATATCAGATAAACTCAAGCATCATTGTTTTTTATGCATCTCAGTCTGAGTGAGGTATAATCACTGCACAACATAAGAGTCCATAGAAATAAAAGTTTTATCTGCTGTTTCAAACTAATCATGGATACATACATATACAGTTGCAATATATCATTTTTTAGATTGTTATCACACATTTCCTCAATATATGATTATATAATTTTGAGGCTGTATATGTGAAATTCTGACCAACAATAAAAGGTTAACATATATAAACGTCATATAGGTTCATGAAGCACCTTGAAGCATGTTCCTGAGTTCCTGTGCTTGTAGCCCTGCCCAATATGGCCGCCAGATGTTCATTTGAAGGGTCATTTGCTGTTGATGTTGTATTAGCACAAGTGTTTTAGCGCTGATCCAGCTGTGATTTACGATCCTCTGGGAATTGCAGGAAATTGTGGTCAGTGAGTAATTGCCGGGAACATATTTAGCAGCTCACAGTTCAGTGGACACTGGTGCCTGGTCAGAGGTCTGGCACAGAGAGTGGCACTTAAGTCCCTGAGGATTTTCTAAAGGTAGTGATAGAGTGCTGTATGGTTTCTTATTAATGTACTGACAATTAGAGGCACTTCATTAAATAATTAATGCTAACACTGACATAAATAATGGTATAATCAAAAGGAAATAAACTCTGGCTGTTCTGTGCACCACTTCTAGAGGCCACACACTGCTAGCCTTGTTTTGGTGTGTGACTCATTGAATGAGCTCAAATAATGGCAAACTGCTTGTATGTTAGAAAGGGAAAGGGTATTCAAATGTTTACCAGACCAATTTAATGATCAAACAACAAATTAAAATTATTGTCAAAATATATTGATCCAGATGTTAAATGTACTAAGTCTAATCGTAGACATAAAGTAATAGCCTTTTGGCTTGTACCCATTGGGGGAGTCCCCACAGCAGAGTAGTTCACATGAGTATCTTGGCAATGATTTAAACCAGATGGCCTTCCTGACACAAACCTCTCGATTTTGCCTGGGCTTGGGACCAGGACGGGCTGGGATTGTGGCTGAAGTTACTCCTAAGGGGATTTGTACCCCCAATCTACCCCAGAGTTGGCTTAAAGGAATAAACATGAGCCACGTTTCTTCTGGAATGGTATGGTACAGGTCAGTGTAGCATGCTTTGGTGCATGAGGCATGCATTTCCATTGCACTATTTGCTTGTGACTGGCATCTTCTACTTGAGACAGTGACAACAGTGACAACATGCCAAAGCCACATACAAATTGCAATTCAAGCAAAACATGAATGTCTTGCCATTTACTGTAAAAGAAAAGAAAGTGAATCCTAGATGCTCCTTTAAACAGCAGAAGAACAAGATAATTTCTGGTTTATTACTAGCTTTATTCTGGGACACTTTGATGTTTCAAGTCATACAATTGAGACAGTCTTTTTTGTTTTCCTCAAGGCGGCAACACTAAACCTCTTAAACCTGAAAGAGCAGCTGCTAATAAACACTAGCAACATTTATTATTCTTACTTATTTTGATATGACTGTTTATTGCATCTCACTTTTACACAAGTATGGATTCTCTGCAGTTCACCTTTTAGTAAAGACACCACATTGTAAGAACCACAGTGGCAGTATTGGCAGATTCAGATTCAAATGATATTATTAATCCCACCAGGGGCAATTAAGTTGAGCAGCAAATAAGACAACAAACAGAAATGACAATAAACTACAAAGAAGCACAATAACAACACTAAGCACACAGTTGGAAGAAGATATTTATGTAATAGAATAAACATGAAACATGCTATAAAACGATGAATAAAACTCAATCAGAAAGAGACTACTGAGAATTTAAGATGAATAGCTGTTGGGATAAAAGATTTTTAAATACTGATTTGTTTTACAATATAGTTAAAGATAATGATGTCCAAAGAAGATTTTTAGAACATGTCCAGATGAAGCACAAGCTGCACTGATATTCTGGAGAATCTGTTGCAGAAAGAGGTCAAGTCTCTCTGCTGCAACAGATTTGAACTATATTATTAAGACTGTTCTTGTCTTTGAGTTTAAGGTTGTTAAACCAACAGAGAAAAGAAAAACACAGAATGCTCTCAATAAAAGACGAATAAAAGCAACAAAGAATGATGGAACTGACTGAGAAAGAGGACAGTTTACATTTAAGGTGAATTCTTTGTTGTCTACGTTTCACAACAGCAAATTTAAGCTGATCGTTAAAAAAGTGCCATGGTACTTGTAAGAGGTAATTATTTCCCCACTCGTATTATGAATATACTCTCAGTTGCTGAGTCTTTTTTATGCCTGAAATCAAAGATAAGTTCCTTTGTTTTTGTAACATTCAAATCCAAGTTGTTGTCACACCAAGTAATAAAATCTGCAAGTGCTTTCCCATGTTCTGCTAAAGCACTTGCTGTGTTATGGTTACTTGGGACGCCTCGTTCCCATTGTGATGATGGAAATGTCTTTGAAATGATGTTATACTGACCGACCCATACTGCCCCACCGGAACAGTGCCTTTAAAGGACTGGATTGAAATTGGATTTTGACTTTGCTCAGTTTGATAGAGTGGGAAATAGGGGTATTTTTTATGACGGTGATATCGACTGGAAATTTTGATTGACCCAAAACTATGTGAGCTGTTAATAGTTAAGTACTCTCCAGAATAAACAACGATAACCTCAAAGTGAACGACTTTTTAATTGGAAAGCTAGCACTATCTATGGTGAACTGTGTTACTATCTGGAAGGACCACAGAGGATGCTGCACACATTTGATGGAGATGTTATTTCATGGTTAATAATTGTGGGAGTCATCGCTGAGCTCCAGCATTTGTGTTGGAAGCAGAAACAGTGTCGCGGATAGGTAGCAGACTCTTTTTACAACACAAAAGAGCCACAAAGGCAATTACCAACAAGTTGAAGGAGAGGAGAAAACTGGTCAGAGTTAAGCACACTTCATTAGACGCCCTCAAAGCCCAGTGAAGTGTAGTGATCCACGCTAATGAAGAAATATGGGAGGTTTTCATGTGACAGCCTAATGGCCATACCAAGACTTCTAGTGCCTCTTACACATTCTTGATTCAGCTTTAAGTAAACACCACTCTGCCAAATAAAGTAAAAAGTTTCTGATTGCTTCCAGGTTTCCTTTTGCATCAGGCTAAATCCACTGAATATATTTGATAGTTTTGATAGATAGTTTTCCTCAAATTTTCCTAAAACAAAAATGAATTATAGGTTTTATAGTGTGTGATTACTGGACGTGCTAATTACGAGTTTGAAGTGCATTGTTGACACTTCTCTGATGTTTAATTTACACACTCACCCAGTCCAGCAGTCACTGTGATTTTGCTATCAAAGGATGCTTTGTTCTTGTTTTCTCTTTTGATGCTCAACAGACACACTGGTGCGTGCTGCTTTGGACATTTCTCGTGTGATGGAGGTCTTTGGCCCGGAGCTGCTCTGGCTTGAACTGGCAAAGTCAAAGGCATCAATTACAACCTACTAAAAAGAAGTCATTGCACTTTTTTTAGGCTTTCGGTAAAAAAAAAAAAAGGAATAGAAATAGTGTCAGAGCCCAAAATGGATGTGACTCTGCTTGCTTTAAGTTTAAAAATAGACAAAGTATAAGAAAAACTCTGAGCAGGATCAACCCACATTAGAATATTTGCAAGAATTGTATAGTTGATCATGAATAAAACAGCCCCCAAGTGTTTTCTCCAGCTTCACCTGCCTCACGGCTGGTTATCTAAAGGTTTGAAACATTTTCTTTTGAAATTCCAATCAGAGCTCTCATTAACATCAAGAATCCTAATTACAAATGATCTCCTTCACCATGAGGCAGAGGTAGAATAACACCACACAACAGCCTGTCGTGAGCACCTGGATACCAAAGGTCAGCTATGGATACGGGACACGCTGTCAAACCTGGCTAAGTGAACCCCGCTGATCCGAGACCTGTTGCTCCTTCCACCCTCACACGCCGGTGTCCCGTTTCTCTTATTATGGCACTTTCTTGAGGAAATGTCCAAAGTTGTTAGCAGCAGACTTTTTACTACTTTTTGACATGAGGGTATAATAAAGGCGACTGTGCTGGACTTGTATACGGTGTGTTCTAAATTTGCATGATGGATGGTGGCAGCGTGTGACTGGGACAGGTTGCCTGCTCTAATGGGTCTCTGTGGAACTTAATCAGCCGCTCCCACTGCAGCGACCGAGGATAAATAACAAGCTGGACATGTCTGCTCTGGGAGGTCCGGCTTCGAAAGAGCTGACTGCTACACTCCGGCAAAAAACAGCAAAGAGGGACTTTTTAGGAAGATAATGAGGTTAATGAATGGTGATGGCCATGGAACTAAAGCCCATTAAAATCTTTGTTTTGTGCACCTTGGGTCACATGTCTCTGTTTGTGAATATATGCAGTGGACGACTGGGATTTGATTCCGGCTCGGGTCATAAGCTCTATATCATTTACCTCTTTGTTTCCTGTCCATCTACACTGTATCTTGAAATGTATCTTAACGGCTCATGTCAGTGATAAGAACTGTATGTACTCACTCGACACATTTATTTTCAGTCTTTTTTAGTAGGCTAAGGTAAAATTACCCAACATTTCTAGTCTCTACTATTGTCTCTTATATAACAGGAAATGGGGCGCAGTGATTTTGGTTTATGCTTATAACTTTAGCAGCTCAAATGAGAAGACAAAGAAAACATTGACCATCAAAGACACAAAACCTAATCATTTCTGACTCAATGATTTAGCGGTTGACAAAATAAATGATTTCAATCTTTATAATAACACATCAAGGAACACAATTACACCCAAGGGACTTCTCATTGACATAAAAGACTTCTGCTTTTCACTCAACCATGTAAATGTATCTGTGTTGTGTCATTTCACATCAGCTCTTTTACAGCTTAGACCTTTCTTTTCTCTTTCAGTTTAGACTGTATTAGCGCATGAAGCTTCTGCATTACTGTGGGCTGTGAGACCAGGCTGAAAACAATACAGGCCACTCAGAGCATGGTTGAGAGGCTAGTGTCACAAGCACTTACATCAGGATGCGACAGACTAAAGCTTGTTGTCACACGCTGAATATATGAATGTATTAAATTCCTTGATAATACGGCCCAGATAACAGGTGTGTTTATGAATTTTTTTCTTTTCTATTGTCACAGAATCAAAATAATGTTAATGCTGTATATTTTAATGTTTTTTATTTTCTGCAAAGAAAAAAAAAGTTGCATACTGTAGTCTTAAAGATCCATTACCTGAAAATTTCTTCTGTCCCTTGATCATTACTTCCTTGTTGACATTGCTTTAGACCAATCAGAGCACTCCCTTTCCAGGAGCGAGCATGTGATTAGCCAAAGCTTCCAGTCATCTTTAAAATTCTTGATAATAAAGCATAGCCGTGATGATTTCCATTCCCAAATGCAATTAGAGTTTCTCAAACACATAAAAATAAATCTGTTCCTTTCTCTTTAATGCAGCTCTTAATCATGTACCACGATGACACGGTTGGTGAGGGCTTTTTTCCCCGGTGCAAAAACCTCAGATCACCCCTCCCAGGTCACAGCCTTTCCTATTATTTTATGGTTTTATTGCACGATAGCAAATAGTGCTCCGTGTATTCCTGCACCCACGCTGACTTGAACACAGCGCACCTATAAATATTGTCCTCCTGCGCTCGCTTGGTGTGAGTAGAAAGCCAGCTGTATGGAGCAGAGCCTATTGTGTTGACAGTGCTCCACGGGATCTTCACATCTCGACTCTGGAACCAATCAGTCCTGACGCACGATGCACACTGGCCACACCTGCTTCCTCCCAAACAGCGTCACATGATGGTTTGATATAAGACATACCGTGCACTCACTGTACACTGAGAACAGGAAGGAAGAGAGAGTCCAGTCGGCTGCTACAGAGATAAAACATTCCACCGTTTCCTGAGATTTAGTTTGCTCCCTGATGCCAAAAAGAATCAAACTACTAAAGAAGATAAAAGAGAAAAAGGCAAAATAGTTTGTCATTATTTTATATTGAGAGAAACAATATTTAAAAAACAGAAATTCTAAAACGCAATATTTTGAAGAATAGAACCTTCCACAAAAGACTCTGTTGTAGCTGTTGTAGTCTTGTTAATACTTTCTACCCACTCACTGACAGCACACAATGCATTCAGACTGTTGTTTTGCTGCCAATGCCCCTTGTTTATTTCTTTATTATACAGCTTGTGTAAGGAGCTTTTACTAAGTAATGTGCCTTTAAGAAGTTACGCACTGCAAAATATTTTTTCATGGTAAAAAACAGGCAACAACAGCTGCCCTTTTTAACCTTTTTTTTTTTTTTTTTACAGTGCACACAGGCATAGACACAGTAGTTTTGGTGCATTTATTGGTAACTAACACTACAATGCAACCTTCACAACCCCTGAACGGTATGATTAATGTTGTGGGGACCTTCATGGTGTCCCCACAGGGAAGCCACAAGGGGCTGTGTAAGTGGATTTTAGTCGCCATAATGTGATAAATACACCGACCGCAGTGTGGAGTTGGAGCTGGGTGGTAACAGTGGTCTGTGAATCCTCAGAGGGGGTCATTTTGGGGGAGGCATTGTTCTGGTTAGTGTCTGTAAGTCCTCTTTTTGAGCCAACACTGTCCGCCTGCAAAAGCACAATGACAGGCCGTGTAAAGATCTCACACACAGAGAGAGAGGGCCAGAGGGATATTGTTTGTACAAACTGGGATAGGTTCGTAAAAGTTTTAGCTTCAACCTTGAACGTGACTGATTGTTTTATCATTTCGACACAAATGAGGTACAGAAAAAGTATAGAGTTTATGTGTTTTGGCTTTTGGCAGGTGTTTTTCAACCAGAGACTTCCAGTTTAAAATCTGCAATCAAGAGATACTACACCTTCAAGAATGAAATCACAAGTGAACTTCTCAGTGATGACTTACTACAATGCTGATGTATTCCAGGCTGCTGTCACTTCGTCCGATGAGTTGTCACCACAGCGAATATTTTTTATGAAGTGTAGATGATTCATGAAGAGAAATTGTTTAGAATATGGTCAAATCTGTGTCTCATTAATGCTTGGTGTTAAATTATTTGCACAGATTAAACCTTAAATCATCCCAGAGTGACTGAGTATCCGCTTGACTTGAATATCTAATCAATATCTAACTTCTTAAAAATCACTTGCATTTCTAGTCCAAATGTGATCTGTATAATTATTTGTGTTTAATGTGTTGTGGAAGAAGATTGTTTGTGGTTTGTTCTTTATTTTCTAAACTCTAAATCAGGGAGATGCAAATGTCTATGTCTCTAATGATGTCCCACATTTTAAGTCGGCTTTGCAGCTTGAATGATGTTTATTCTAATCTCGTCTGGCAGATCTTAGATTTACAGTGTTGGTGCTATTGTTTGGCATTCTAAACAGTCCAGCATAGGGTAGCATAGCTTTTGTAACCTAATTGTATGTTAATGTTATCTACTCACTCACTGACAGCAGAGGAGAAGAAGATTGCTTGTGATTTGTTCATAACTGTCTGTGTCAACAGTTAGATTGTTTCTCTTTGTTTGGGTTCATTAAAAAGTACAACATTTACATTTTTTTATTCATGAGGATAACTTCTGTCCGACTTCCACATTTAATTGACCGTACCACATACTGTACTAAAAACAGTGTGATGGGACACTTTGCATTTCTATAATAAGAACCTCTTAAAGCATAATGTATTGAGCTGACCCAAGTGGTGTAGTTTAGGTACAACTATCAAGTAGATTTAAAAGCGGGTAATTTGACTTTTACTCCACTACATTTTTGAGCAAATATCTGTACTTTCTACTGCACTACATTTTTACACAGGCTTTACAAGTACATTTAACATTTCTTAAATTGTTGTGAATGTGCAACACCTAAAATTAAATGTTTACATATATACATAAACGTGTTCCTAAACCTATAGCGCTGAGTTTTACAAAGCACACCTGAACGTGGCATTATATGAGAAGCTTTTCCTCTCTGTGATCTGTCCAACTATTAAACAGACATGTGAAATTCACCTTAATTAGTAAAACTATTATTGAGTCAAATACTTTTATACTTTAAGTACATTTAAAAGCAAGTAATAATTTTAATGTGATACTTCTACTTTTACTTGAGTACATTTCCACCTTGGCTGACCCATACTGTAACACTCCGATCAAAATGTCCTCTAAGAGAAATAATATAAGTGTAACCTGTGAGGCCGTAGCTCAGGTTACAACAGGTTACAATAATATTATGGAATTCATTTTTAAGTGAAGTAACACCAATGTATACATCAAAGCACGCAATAATACGCAGCACAGTCTTCATCTCGAGACAAGCCTCATCTAATGCTTCTTTTATCAAGTAATAACATTGCTATTGAGTCCAGGGGGAGAGCGACACGCACACTGTCCACACGGGCTAAAGGCAGCGGCTGTGTGCAGCCAGCGCCTGGCTCAGCCTCCTGAGATCAAAGCCCTGATAGTTCATCATGGAATACCAAAACATATTCTCCTGATAACTGCTGGCAGACCTGCAAAATCACAGTATAATAAGAAATTCCTCTGGAGCGGTTTGAACTCATCTGGATGCAGGAGGTCATAAAGCAGCTAAGTCCAGTTATGAAAGGCAGAAGTTCTGGATTTCCTTATCGGCTGGATGCATGAAATCAAATGTGAAAAAGGAATTCTTATTTGAAAGGATGTATAGGGCTTTAAATTCTAGGCAATATTTTTGTGGTGGTATTTTTGTTTATCATTTACTTAAAAATACCCATGCAGCATGGCGCCATGTTGTGGATGTCTTTATATCAACTCTACATGAATTTGATTTATGTACTTGTTATTCAAATGAGGAGTTTTTATATTAGTGACTTGAATGAGAGTTCTTATATCACCTGTAGTTGGATTAGTTAATATTCTAAATTTTACCCCAGAACATTAGGAACAGCAGCAAATGACAAAAAGAGAAGACATCCAAAGCACTAGGAGCAGATTTACAGCAGATTTAATGAAAAACCAACATGTTTTGACCCTTGTGGACAGATAAAAATTTGTTTGAGTCACAATGCGTTGGTTTTCATCAAATCTGGTATATCAGTGTGTTTTACCCTCTCTTTTTGTTATTTGCTTTTATTTTAGTTACATCGTTCTGATTTGAACACAGTGAAGCTGACAGAAAATGACATTTCAGGCAGTATTTTTTATTCATTCATTATTTCATCTACTTTCAACCTCTTATCCTTAGGCTCATGGTGGATTGGGTGTGAGGGTGGGGTACCTACACTGACAGTCAACCTTTGTGCTCACTTTCACTCACTATAGGAACATTTTGATTCACCAGTTCACCTGCACATGTACGTCTTGAACTGGAGGAAAAAAACAAAGTCCCATTGTAGCATGCAGATTCCAAACAGAACACCATCGTGGGACGGTGCAGGGATTGATCCCACAACTTTTTTTCTGTAAGGCAGGAGAAATCACCATTCTGTTTATTGAGATTGGTTTACAGTCTATCTGCTGTTAAATAATAATAAACTGTCCACATTAGAGTGTGAATGAGGGTTCTTGTATTATCTTGTGTATGTGAATGTGATCTGTTATCATTCTAGTATCTTTCAGAAACATTATTAAAAAAACACTCTTAAAGGTGTAGCATTTTGTCTACAAATGGTCCTCAGTTCTGTTGCTCAATTTTCTCCGTAGGTTTTACATTTTTGAGATTTAATACTGTCCAAAAATGAAGCAACGATGTGTTTTGAAACATAGTGCTGACAACCAAAGGTGTCAAACTAGCACTTCGATAACAATGGTCGACATATAGGTCTTCCAGTCCTATCGCAGCTGCAGACTGCCTTGCATGACATGAGCAGCAGGCTTCTCGTCATTCCAAGGCCAGGATGAGTGGGGTTGCACCTGTGTTATGAGAAGAAAACTCAAAGAGGACCAGACAGCGCAAACAATCCGCACACATTCCAGCTCGGTCCGGGCACCATGGAGTGTTCAGAGCACGGGAGTAGAGCCTCCATGTCGACAAGTAAGAAACATCACAGCGCTCTCTGGGCCGCTCTCAGGGAATGGACTCTGGCTTGTCAGCAGGAGAAGAGTTGTGGGGAGAGTCTGGAATGGGCCTCCATATGTAGACACTGCGCTACCCTTTCCATATGGGAATATTTTCATGCCCTCTTTGTTGTCGGGGATCAAAGTGGAGGAGATCCATTTGAGTTGATTTTATGACACGCTTTAGCAAGTTTGCAGAAGAGGTTTTGGTCTTGAAATGCAGTGTAAAACCTGTTCCGCAGCGAGCAAGACCACCCCATTACATTTGGTATCCCACATGAATAAAACGGAAATGTGACTGCCGTTTTAGCTCGCTTATTTTTACAGCATGTGTGTCTGAAACGTCGAAATACAGAAATAAATCTCAGCAGTGTCTATGTCCAAAACAGCTGCACAGAAACAAAAGCAAGAGCGGAAACACCATAAATTTATTGTTGAAAAAGTTGGGAAAAGTCTATTCTGGCACATTGTTCAGTTGTTTTTGTGTATTACAAAAGAGGAGAAAAAAGGTCTACAAATACTGATAATTTATACAAATACAAACACCTTTTAAAAATAAATCTTTTTAATTTAGTAAACGCTCTGTGAACAAGCAATAACTCACTGCTTGAGATCCCTGAGCAGAGACACAGAGTGATTTTTTTTGTCTCAAGCAATAGTCAATATCAACATTTTTATGAATATACACAGAAGAAGTGAGCACATTGAGGACTGTGGGCGCTCTGACACTTAAAGTTACATTATATTTACTCCTAGTGACCAAAAACAGTGTGACACTATTCTGACTGCAACATATCTTTCCCAATGTATTAGAGCTACAACTGGAATTGAAGAAATATTTGAACATAATTTATTTTTTCCCATTAATGAGCACAAACATCAAATTGGCTAATTTCCTTCTTTACACAAAAACACAGTGCCAGCTGGTTCTGTAGCTTAGGAGACACAAAGAAATAACTTAATAAACTAAAGACTTCAAAATGTCATGGCTAATAACAAATCAGACAAATTAGACAATGTCTTGAGCACAAACACTGTACATTATTTTATGAATGAGAAGGTGCTGAGTCACCTAAAGTTGTCGACAAAACATGTTAATTACACAGAATATATACAAACAAGAGCTTAAGACTGAAAAACAGGGCCATACTTCATCTAACAAACCATTTACCAGCTTCTGTTTAAAGTCTGGCTACTTTTTTGCTGCATGATTTTCTGTACACATTGTACAATATATTAGAACTCATTTATACACAACATAATGCATTTTCCCCAAGTGACATATAAAACATTTCCCTCTGGCATGCCATGTCTGTGCATTGTTTAGTGATGAGAACATGAGCATGGGCGTAGCGCTTGTATTTGGTTCGACAAATCCTTCATCTGCGTTGTTAAAAGCTTCAGTCGTGTGACTGCCATGTACCACACTCCCTCTCTGCTGTCTATCACTTCCATGGGAAGGTAGTTTCATATTTCCATTTATAGCTCCTTATGGCTGCTGACAATTGCGTTACCATGGTGACTTGGCTTCTTTATTTGTGCTGAAAAGAAGCAGTAATGGGAAAACTCCACTGCTTCTCAAACTAATAGAGGATTCACACATTTAGGTGTAAGGCAATGGCTTAAACTCTTGCCAAATGTACTTGGCAAAGTCCAAGCTTCCTGTAGCAATTAGAGGCTATTGTTGTGCTAAAAAGGCTGAATATACTATTCCCTTTTCATGTTTCAAGCTACAATTTAACTGGTGATAAAATCATTAAACTCAAACTGAAACAACCAGCAGTTAAGTGATGCTAATGTCTACTTAAAAAAAGGTATTCAATTCTTCATTTAACCTGATTTGAACAGGACTAAGTGATGATGGAACCTGCACACAGTGCAGAGCTTAGATGTTGTTCTCTATTGTATTTTTCTTACACTGCACAGGGGAAAAATGTACCCTTTTGGAGCACTACTTTGCACTTTCAAAAACCAATCCACCTCATCCAAACGGTGAAGGATGCACCCATGGCCTCACTTCAACTTTAAGTGCTCTGGTCTAAGAAAACATAGGAGAGCACTATTAATAAAGATAGTCCTTCAGTCCAAGAGAACATGTGGAGCCTGCCAAACTGTGAGCAGTATTCGTGGCCTGAGGTGTATGAAGAGCTTAGGAGTCATTAGGAGGCTGTGGAGCAGTCCGGGCCTCTGAGAACACTCTTCCTGGATGAGAGGACGAGAGCGTGGGCTGCTCAGTCCCAGGTCTGGTGCACACATGGCAGCTCCCAGGGCTCCGCTCATGGGCTGGCAGTCCTTAAACCCTGCTTCTCCATGATGTTCCACAGCTTACGCAAGTTGGACTGGGTGATGGTGTCATCCGGTTTCAGCTGCAGCGCTCGGAGGTAATTGGCTTCAGCCTCCTGTAGTTTCCCGTTGAGGTGTAGGATAGCCCCTAGGTTCATCAGGGCCGCAGGATACTGGAACGAGAAGGAGTCAGTTCAGGACAGGAGCAGTTATGTTATTATATTACATTCAAGATCTACGTAGATGCTAATACCTTATTGTTACATTGCAGTCTGTTAGGAAAATAACAGCATTTTCCAACAAAAATGTTTCACAGACCTGCTAAAGGTCTAATGCTTGCTGCTAACAGAAGAAATGCGTTCTCCTGACAGATATGAGATAAACAGATATTCATCCAGTGTAAATGAGACATCTTTATGAGCAGACGTGCTGGTTTTCCTGGCATGCGATCCCTTCTTGTTTGTCAGTTCATCCTGGCTGCGGTGTGGTGTTTGGAGCTCGGTAACCACTCTGTGTGCGTGTCGTTAAGTCTGTTCTGTAGCCACACATGTCAGAAAGAGCAGGCGGCGCTTTGAAGTGGCTCCAATGGCTCCATACTGTATACATCCCTCTGGAGCCAAGGGCCAGAGTCATCATCAGTACGGCCATGACTCATGAGGACTTAAGTACGGGAAAAGTGTCTGTGGTACAATCATAGGAGGACCGTGACGTGAGCGGGACAAGGGAGGGGCCACATCTGATCCCCATTTAGTCTGGCCTCTAATCCTGTCACCAAGCTACTGTCTTTCTTCTTTTTTTGTATTACTTTTCAGAGCGTTCACCTATTTCTAATTCAAACCTCCACATATGCCTTTTTCTTAGACATACTTCTCTCATCTTTCAGCACAAACGACAAATGGAGCGGCGGTGTGACCAAAACTACTGTTCACCACCTCAAAAATCAACAGAGGTACATTCTTCAATACAAAATCTCTGCAATTACAGTAATCCCCAAATAAAACAAGAACATTTTCAGCTCCCTGTGTTTCAATTAGACGTCACATGAGAAGCCAAGGCTCTTTCCTCTAATGGCTGTGGTAATTCTACGGCTGTTTGACTAATAAATTACCTTGCGTTTGACCTGCTATTCGAGGGTCAGACCGCAAATAACGCTATGGGGTCTATTTAGAAGGTAGGCCTTTCACAAGTCAGGGAAGTGCTTATACATTTGCACATAATTGAAAATGGTAAGGGGAAGGGTCATGTAAATGCTGCGCCAACATGTACAGGTGATACGCAGAGGTGTGTATTAGAACTTTAATGTGGATTTGATCCGGATCATGTGTCAAAAGAAGTGCAATTATCCCTTTGGCTCACTGCGCTCGAGAGGTGGTGTGAGTTCAGGCAGTGGGAGCTACTGAATGAGAGGAGAAGACTGGGGTAGGACAAAGGAAGTCCTGAGTGGGTCTGGAACATGGAATTAACAAAAACAATGTTTAGATGACGCTTCAAGGTTCTCTGAAAATGTACATTTTGTGGATATAAAGGCCTTCGTTTGATAATAACCTGGCTGTGACACATTACCGTCTGGGAGGGCTGGTGATTGGATTTATTATCTGTGAGTAGTTTTATCCAGCAACTCCATAAACATTACTGGTAGTAACGGTAAAACGGTTCATACATCGTCAAACCTAAAACACGCCCAGACCTGTTAGTACTGCCCCATCATTGGGCAAACTACAGCTGGTCAAGAGCAGTACAAGATAGATTTTCTTGAGTTTGTAGAACTCACAAATCTCAGGAGAATCCAGCTTCTGCGCAAGGTAAAATAGATGATACAAAGAAAACTAAGTGTAATAGGCTGATTGTGATGTGGATGGAACACAAAACAGCTTTTTAATATATTCCTCTTCAGACTGGATGTGTGAATATATGCACAATCACCCTTAAAACCTCAAAATAACAGTATTTGCATCAGTCTATCTTAGAAAAATAGACAACTCCCTTGAACTCAGTGGAAGTTGCACAACTGCCCCGGGCGGACAAACAATGCCGGAGGCTGCTTTTACATTCATGCACGAATTAATGAACAACATTTTTTTTTTTCTATTTTATATTTAATTCATCAGCTTATCTAGTATTTCCAATTGTTTTTTTCATGGCTTGTAGAAAATGGCATATCCCTGTGGGGCTGCAGTAGGTGCGGAAAAGTCGAAGACGCGGAATATAGTTTGAAATTTTGCCTCCAGATACTTTCAAAAAACTGCACATTGCTTTAAAACCCACATGCCCTGGTAGTAGGAAGGTGAAAAGCTTGATTCCAAATTCCCTGGTTATATAAGTGTATATTTTCAAAGTTCTGGTCTTTACAAAACTAAATTTAACCAGTTCTATTGACCAAAACAGCACAGAGTGGAGATACAGGTGTTTACTCAACAGATTACTCAGTTTACAGTTTCCTCTGTTGCCCATGCTTGCCAGGTATAACTATCTTTACTTGCCCCCAGGCTTTGCAACACATTCCCATAAAACTAAATTCTGTTAAACGGGTGTAAATATACCTCTTGATATTCCAGTTTCACCCAACGGACTCCCACCTTTCTTCACGTTCGCCTCCTTTTCCTGCTTCACACAGCGCTAAACCCTTTTTGATTTATACCCTCTAACTCTGGCATACTTTTTTTTTTACTCTGGCCTTGCAACACTACGCGAACCATTCCCTTGTCAAAGCCTTTCATTTTTCCTCATTTCCTGCTGCTCTGCAACCTCTCTGCCTCCCTAGCCTTCCCCAAACTGGCATGAAGGGAGCGAGGAACGACCAGATGTGGTACGTATTAGCCCGGACCGTAAAGAGGCACATGCTGTAAAAATGTTGGGAGTTAAATGTGAAGGGTTGTTTGCGTTCCCGATAAGTCAGCGGTCAGAAGTCAGGTGGACGAAGGCAAAACACACATCTGACCAGCGAAAGCCTGGCTGAAACGGAAATACACGGACTAAGAGCCGTTGAACGAAGGGAAATTGTGTACGTCTTTCCACACCAGCAGCCATATGTGTTTAATATAGAACGGTTTGCTTGACTGTAGCGTCAACTGCAGTAAAGCATGAAGTGACAAATGAAGACGGACAAGGAACACGGCTCGAGTCAAGTCACATTGCGGAGAACAAAGGATAACGCTCGAGAAGATGGATGAGGATCGAAAAATGATTATTGCCCATCAGCTGTAAGCAATACAAAAAGCAAGAGGAGTCCAAGTCTGAGTGACCAAGTAATGGGTAAAACTGCAGCTCTGTGTTTGGATTTGAATGTAAAATGCATGTTTATACAGTCACGGGGGCCAAGAAACAGTCATGTGAAAATTACACCGATCTGGGGCCTGCAATAAAACGATGAGAAACACAAACATCCGCAGAGTTTGTTGGGAAGCAGAATGATCGTAAACTTCTGGAGTTTCAACATTGTTTTTGCTTAAGAAAGTCCAATTTATGATTAGAGAAAGAATCACAGGAGCCATGGGTGTGGTTTTTTCTATAAACATTAAATAATCTATGACTTTGTGAAAAATATATGATCACTTTGTTCAGAAGTATCAGTCTTGACAGGTATTTCCTCAGAACCTGGTTTTTTGCTTTAAAGCTTCACTGTGTAACATGTTGCAGCAAATAGTTGAATAAAATAATCCTGCATTTCTCTGTTTTGACAAAACAGATTTAAGACTCTATAAAACCAAGTAAAGAAGTCATTTTAGTTCCATTACTAGGATTATTTGTACTGTTTAGTCAATAGGTTACCACTTCGTGTAAGCATTGTCCTGTTTGTTGAAAGAAACTCGCTTTAAAAAGGAAAATACACTCCCAAGAATACATTTTTTAGTCAGTAAACACGTATTTGAGTGCATTAAAATATATCTCAGTCAAGTTTATAAACATATCCTGAACTCTGGTTCCTTTACACCACTGTATGGATATAATTATATGTACATTTCAGCTCAAATCTGTCTAAACTTTGCAACATTTGGCTTTAATTAGAGAGTAAAAATCAATGTTTTGCCAAAAGCGTGATACGAGGACAATGTGAACAACAACTGAGGCTCTTGGGTTCTGTGTAAATCTCAAAACATATCCCATTGTTTATACACTACAAACCAAAACTTTACAGTATAGCATAACATAACAGTATTTAGATATACAGTGTGTTGCTAATTTATTAGAAATGATTTTATTCAGTCAAAACACTGGAACAAACATGGCAACCACATTTTGCCCCGGGAGCAGACGTCACTTAAACAAGTCTTCCGTGGAGGCCTATTCATTCTCAAACTGTCAGCGTCTCCAGACCAGGGGGTTATTATCATTATTCTTTTCAATCTACTCACTCCAGCCTCAGCTTTGAAGTCAATGATGGATGCTGCCCAAACAAATCTGTGAGCTTAGTCATAAACTCGCCCTCATTTTTCTGCCTGCCCTTCTGACAATGAGGGCCATTGAGGGCAGTAAAGTGAAGGGGATTATTGCAAAGCCAGCACACTCTGATTGCAGTGTGTCCATTACGGTAAACAGTAATGAGGATCATTATGTGGTTGTGATTGTATCAAAACAAAAAATGCTGTTGCTATTTTACATTTCTAGTGTTCCTCAAGAAATATTTTCATTTTAAAATTAAATATGAATGCACTAGAGAATACGTGGTGCCAGATCAAACCAGTATAACCTTTTTTAACAGATTTAGGAGAGGATGGACACACAAAACCCAGGACTTTCTCATGAAAGACCCAAGTTTGCGTCACTCCTGAATTGTTATTATCATAACTATGTCATAAAGAGATATGGTTGTGTTTTATTCTTACATTAGGTCGAAGACTCGCTGCTTGTCCGTAATACTTCTCGGCCGCCTCATTTAGACTGGCTTGTCTGCAAAAGGAAAACACACAGAAAGAAGTCGTCATTATTCATCTTTTTTGCTGTTGGCTTCAGTCGAGACTCGAGGCCTTGAACCTTGAGTGTTTACCGCTGCTTAGGGGTCACTGGGAAGAAAAAAAAAAAAAAACAACTGGAGGAACCAGCATGAGAAATGAGAAAAGATGAGAAAAAGAGACAGTAACCAAAAGGTTTTTGAGTGATAGCATCTTTTACTCATGATAACATCTGTGCTGAGCAATGTGTAGAAAGCACTTGACGTTTTAATTGAACTGAAAGGTCAGGACATTGGTGCTTGATAAAAATGCCCAAGATCAGAACAGATAATGTTTGCAGATTCTAAAAATCAAACTAATCAAACTAATACACTGGGCTAAAGCAGAGAATGCAGGAGAGCTACTTGGATGTAAAGAATTCTTAAGATGATGTCCTTTTTGGTGCTCTTGAGTGTGGGCATCAATCTCAAACTTGTAAAAAACAGAAAAACTGAGGCACTCAAAAGGTGACGATTATAAAAAGCCTTTATTTAAACATGGCTAACTGATCAAAAAATGCCAACGCGTTTCAGCTCTTAGGCCTTCATCAGGGCAAACTCGAGATGGCTGCCAGGAACCACCATTTAAACCTATTGGCATACACTGGGCTGTTAATTGTAAAAACTACATTTTTCTGATCGAGCAAGAAATAAAGTGTGCAACCATAGAATGAACCTAAATAAATCCCCGTTTGACTTTCATCTAAATAGACCAATGCACCCCGACTCTTCGACACATGGTGTTTTTTCGGCAGATGGCAAATCCCCATGACTCCCTGGAAGCACAAATAAAAGCACAAATCCTCAGGACATGAAACCTGCACCTGCCATACAAGAGTGTTTTCATCTTTAATAACCCACTGCTCTGCCTACTGTCTGTCACGTGGCACTTCCTGTTATTAACACACAAAAATCACATCTTTATGTTCTGCAGCTGCGCCCTTTCTACCTGCACTAAAGGCCGCCTCATTGCAAACAGTTTAACTCTGACAAAGTCAAGGACACAGTGATCGGCTGCCGGCTGTGGAGCCCCTCGAGTCGTAATGATCAAAGGAAGTGAGGCCGTCGGAGCCGCACTTTCATTTAGGCTGTCCGGCTCTATTAAGGGATCATCCACATGTTCAAGATAAAAGGCAATGCTTTCTACTTGGAAAGGGCAAACAGGTCAGGGGCCCAAGAACAAACAGTGCAATATGCCCCAAGCGTGCTTTCAGGTTTATATTCTTTATAATGTACAACCACAGCCTACACAATGCCCTGTTATATTCATTACCTATAAACATACATCTTTTTAAATAGTTTGGTCTGTTATATTGTATTTTGTAAAAAGGAAGTGACGACTCCTTGAGAAAATGTCAAACACATAGGAGACTTATTTAGGAAATGTGTACAAATCGTGGGAAATGTGGAATTTGAAGTTGAAGAACTGAAAATGTAAATGGATGTAGGTTGATGAAAACTTGTACTACTGCACAGGTATTAGAACTATGGTTAAAACAAAAAAACACACTCTTGCAATGATGAGTTTAGGAAAAAAATACACATGAAACAAACCCTGCTTAAGCGTAATTTCTTTTTTTTTCTTCGAGTATTGTAAGATAATTTCTATATATTTTGCAAGTTATGCTTTACATCTTGCCTCCGATTCTTAACTAAACTGTGCACTTGGGTCTATATCCACCGAGATGTAAATGATACCAACAGTGATCCACATAAACATATCAGTGATTCACAGCTACAATTTATTTTTTCCGTGGAAGTTGCTCTTTTCTAAACAACTACTTTACATTCCAGCGGCGATCCAAACACTGGGCTGAGTTGCTGAATTTGTCCAGACTTTATAAATGCGGCTTTCTCGTCCAGCCACAAACATATGCTTGTTTGCCAACAAAAGTATTTAGAGAGCTCAGGCTTCAGGGCAAAAATGCATGCGCCGATCTAATTGGATAATATCATTATCACATTTATAAACACATTATCAGAGGGGGCTGGACAGTGTTGACACTGCGGCCAAAGGAACTCTGGCCTCATTATGGCGTCTGGGTACGAGACGAGACGAAAGAACATGAATGACTGAGTGGGATTTAATGTGGGAGGATGAATGAATCAAAAAAGTCCCATGAGAGAACAAATGGCATTTTAAAAGAGCAGGGCAGACACTGATGTCCTCACCCTGACATCCTCTTTGTTGACAGATTAACCACAAAGGACACATACTTCTAAAACAATGAAATAAACTGCATTTTAATAAGAGCCCATATATATTTGTGTCTAAACAGCAGATGTATCTCCCATCTGTTCCAGCCCCGAATTACATTTAGGAGATTTTCCTTGCTACACTGCACACAGAGCTTTAGCCTGGGGGAGTACACCTGATGTATTGCAAGTTGCTACCAGTTCATGTTATTACCCGCAATCAATTCAAACCAAATTATACATTAAGCAACCACGGGGGAACTAAATATGCTGAACTGACACAGCTAACGTCATGATATGCCACTTACTGAGAGTAATATCTCAAATATGTAGTGATATAAAACATGTGGTTCGAATAGAAACCCATTTATGACTGTGTAGGTATGTGTGTGATTTTGAGTTGTGTTTCCTCTATACAAAAATCTACTTCCCTCAAAGAGTCATATTTTACTTGCACTGAATTCGACACACTTGTCCACTTACCATCGTGTTGGCCTTCCCTGTCCTACACTGTAAACTCAAGCAACTTTGGAAAAATATATAAATTGTACTGAAGAGGCAGGAGGAAATTATTACTTTGGAAGCGATGCTCGAAAACCCAAGGACCCAGGAGGGTAATAATAGACATTTTCACATCTAAGAGGCTCTGCACCTCCGTTTAATCTCCTTCTTTTCCCTTTGCGTAGAATCACTTTTGTCCCCGCCGACTGAGAGCCTTTCCACGGCAACGTCCAAGACAAACACATAAAGAGCATGAGCCGTGGAGGAGTGGGACCCCATGCCAAGCAGGACCAGAGGAGTTCAGGCCAAACGCTGCTTGAAGCACTGCAGAGCTGCGAGGGGGCTGAACCCTGCGAAAAGGCTACGCATAGACAGAACTGTTGGTGGTAAACATCCTCTGATTGCACTTGTGCTAATGGGGAAGCTATTTCAGTGCAACATAAGTGCAATGATTACTAATCCATTTATGTGAAGTTATTCTCATTATAGCCTCTTATTTTAGACACGGCTTGCGTGGAATGATTTGTGTTAGGTACAGATACAAATAAATCTGCAGGAACTTTTCAAACATATTATTCTGCAGCAACACACTGACTATAAAAAAAAAAAAAAAAAAATCCAAAAAAACATTCCAAAGCAGCGGTATCCTGAAAACTGACAAATGCCTTTTGGGAGTAAGTGCTACTGTGTCACTTTTCCATTATACTATTATAAGAATTAAATGGATTCTAGGGATACTCAATATATGAACAGCATATTTAGCTGTGTTTAGCTGCATTTTGTTTTATTGGCATCAGAGTTTGGACACAGGCAAGTAATGTTCATCACTAGCATTTTCACTACATAAAATATTAGTGGTGATTTGTTCTAAACAGTGTTAATTTTGACAGCAAATTTTATTTTAGTTTTAGTGTTAGTATTTTGATTAGTAGTAGTATTAGTATTATAAGAAGAATTTTGTCAACTATATCTACAATAGAGTTAGTCGACTAAAATACAAAGGGCAATGCATTTCTACCTGAATAAAATGATACTACTACTAACCTGTTACAGCTGGTATTGAGGCCACAAGCTTTAACATTGTTTGAAATTTAAAAGCTGTTCTTTTTTCATCGCATGTCGTCTTCCCGCCGCTAACAAATGTCTGCGTCTGACATCACTTCGGTGATGCTCAAAAGTTCTTATTGGATCTTGTCTTAACTCATCCTGTCTCCTCCTACTTTTGATTGGATTTTGTCTCTGTCTTTGCATTTTTGTTTTGTTTTTATTTGCTGACAAAAGTGTCGATACATTTCGTCAGAGTTGGGAGTATCAGGTAATCATCAAAATGACTATGAGGCTATATAAGTGCAGTGCAACAGCTTTAAGTGATGGAAGTTGTAAAAACATCATTTATAGGACACCTGCACTAAATCTATTGCCTTAAGCACATTTTAACAAACTCTTAAAAGCTTGACCGTAATGTTTAAAAGCCCAGCACTGTTGGTGGTTTCACTTATACTGGAATTTGGCAAATACTGTTGATATATTAACAGTTTCTCGCTCAGACTAAACCCTGCCCTTCTCTGGAAGCACATTATGATAATTCCAAGCCACGAGCAGCGCAGAGCGTATGAAAACACACCGCTAAGACAAACCAGGCGCTCAGGCTGGCACTGCAATGAGAGGAGAGGATTACACTGCGCAGCCAAGTAAATCACGCAGGCTGAGGACGAGTGTAAGCCCCTGGATAAAGCGTGCAGACAGAAGACCTCCCTCTCTCACAGCCAGCCCTGGAAACTGAGGCCCACCCATCTCATCCGCAGAGAAGAAATGACCAATGTCTGCGCATGGAACTCATCACATGCACCAAAAGTAAATCTGTCCAATAAAAGCCTCACCTGAGCATGTGGGCCGCGCTGAAGACCACATCAAACTCTCCGCTGTCGAGGTGCGCCGCTTTCTTCGCCATCTCGGCCGCCTCGAGCAGTCGGGACTCTTCCAACAAAAACTGACCTGGGAGCACAAAGAGAAAGTGTGTTATGGGCATTAGAGCTTCTGAGGAAAACCAGGGCACTTGTTGATTTCAGAAGACTTTTCCAGGACAGTGAGGGTTTAGAGCAGTGGTGTCAATGTTGTGAGGGGCTGCGAACTTTAATAAGAATACTTTAAGGAGCCGAAGATGGTGTCATTTGGAAGCTTTTATTAAATTTTGAATGTAAGATTTCATCTTTACTTGAGTGTTGCATAAGTAATTTTTAACATAAATTTCCTCCTTTTGTGGAAACTGGTTTTAGTTGCATTTGAACAAGTTTTAATTTGATTTGAATTGGTTTTAGATGGATTTGAATGGGTTTTACTTGGATTTCAACAGGTTTTAGATGGATTTGAACAAGTTTTAATTGCATGTGAACAGGTTTGAATTGGATTTCAACAGGGTTTGGATGGATTTGAACATTTATCTTTGTAGGAAAAAACAAATCCATCTAAAACATGTTCAAATCCAGTTAAAACCTAGTGCCAGAAAAATCCAACTAAATGTATTGAAGGGCCACATAAAACATTGCAAAGGGCCGCATTTGGTCCCCGGGCCTTGAGTTTGACGTGTGTGCTCTAGAGGCTGAAAGAAACTCAATTACGGTGAAAACTAAAAACGAGCATTTAGTGCAAGGTCTCTTTAGTAATAACAGAAAGTTCAGCGCTGTCAACAGACGTAATTTTGCGTAGCTGCCACATTTGATATTTACAACTTATACCTCAGTCACATTGAACAGTGAACAGGAGCTGTCGGTGCAGATATGACCCTGTTCAGCTTAGAAACTATGGTGCGCTCACTGACATTAGAGCAACTGTAATAACTCTGATAAAGTTTAGTTGAATGCGATCTCATAAACTAACTAGTTGTAGAAAAGAGTCTTTAAAAGCATCGCCATGTCATTCATTTCCTCTTGAACTGGTTAATATGAGATGTATAGAACTTGATGTGTATTTGATAAAGCATCATGTCAATACAAATCTTGTGTTCAGAAAGTTCATCCATGTTTTGTCTTATTTTATTCTTAGCTCTCTAAGTAAAATGAGGTTATGTGTCGGTGTTGAATACACAGATGGGATTCTGTGGAGTGATTCGGAAGGACAGAATTCTTTTTGCCCATTTTAGACAAGGATGGCAATTGAAAAGCGCCAAGGAGGTGTTTTTGCTTCATTCCGAGTGAACAGTAAGTGCTCAGTCCTCTTGAAAAAACAATAACAGTTAGCAGCAACTGGATTCAATAACTGAATAAAGGCCAAGGTATCAGATCCATTATTCCATCCACTCGAGTCATTTGTATGCAAGTTATTTTCCAGCACAAAGGATATCTTACAACACAGGAAAGCTGGTCAACTCTGATCCGGGTTTTCAAGGACACATAGGAATCCTGCATACATATTACCTTTGGCCTAAAGCAAGGCTCAGGTTAGTCCGCCCCATCTATTACCCATTACAACAGAAGACGTGCAGCGTTCCAATGCTTTCTGGCCATCTCTCAGACCCATTTGTTCACATTAACCAACCACACTAGATCTGTTATTTTAATATAAAATGTCTCTCGCAGGAAATGTGTGTCTTATTAGGACTGTGGCTGCTGTTCAACCACGCCTGGACCCGCCTAATGAGAGGAGATTATAACGACCTGACAAGGACACGAACCGAGGGCGGACCGCTTTACAAAAAACAGGTTTAGTGTGAAATTATTCTCTGCTGTTGACTTTGGTCAGCTTCACTATTGTACCAGGATACTACACAGATGAGATATTAGCCTGAATGTCAGCGAAGTGAAACCGAAACCTTGAGCCTGCGGTATGGATTTGAACCGAGACTTTTGGAGAGTGAAATAGCTTCAAGTTAAACAGAAAAAAACAGCTCAGTGGATGAAAGCTTTGATGAAAGTGAAGGCATGCAGTCGATATGTGCCAATTCTGTGTTACTCTGTGGAGTGTAATTAGTACTGATGAGTTATCACATGAAGGCTACTCCACACTAATGGGAATTTAAAATGGATAAGATTAAAAAAAATTTTTCATTTAATTTAGACCTTTAAGCATTTTTTAATTTTCTACATTAACATTTTTTGTAAAAGACCAGTGTTTGTAAGTGTCGTATCTTGACATGTTTCAACTGCGAACTTTCACGTAAAAAACTTAAATAGTGTGAATTTTATAAGAATATACACAAGATAGGAGAATGATTTTTAAATATTTCTGTTGTAGAGCTTTAGAGTACAATAAGAGTGAAAACTGAAAAGTTATTAATACTTGTGTTTTTGATGCAGATTTAGCTTATTTTAAAACCAATATTAAAGAGTTAGCTAAAAAAGACAATGGCACCTTTTGTCTTCAAATCAATACTACTCATCTCAACAATGAAGGGGTTCGTAACCTTTAATAAGGTGACAACAAAGACATATAGCTCTGTTACAAACAGCAGAGATGTGCTATTAACCTATTGATCAGGTAAAATGTCACTACAGCCGGTGCAGCGTGAGCAGCTGACACATCGCTTCAGCATAAAAGGTTGTTGTAGACTGACAGAGATGGAGGATAGAGCCCTTTTAAAGTAATTACCTTATCATCTTATGAAAAAGTCATGTCCCGATCAGAGCTGTTTCATTCTTATCTTATCTGCAGCTTCAAGGGATGAATAAATGAAAGGAAGACAAAGGAAACGCTCGCACCGTCACGTTTCAACAGAGAAAACAATGTGAGGAAATGAACACGTCTTCTAATAACAAACAAAATGATACATTGGTTTGAAGGTGGGAGATGTGGCGTTGACCTGATTGTTTTTAAAACCAAGTCCACAAGTTCAAGTCTGTGTCATGCTCGTGCTAATCATACAGAGTAACAATGAGGATCTGCAAAGAAGCATCGTTTTCTAAATAAAGGATTTCTCCTGCAGTTTCCCGTGGGAGATTTTCTTGTTGAACAGGGAATAGTTGCTCATAACGACAAATAATAAGACAACAATAGAGAACATTGACCATAATCATATGTAAAAAAAACCCTCAAACTATCAAATAAAGTCTTGAAAGTCAAAATCTTTACATTAATAATGTGGACAAAGGCCCAAATGTTACATGTAGCTTTCATTTACTATTTACTATTCATTTACATTTAAGGATGCCGTGATACTGTGAATATCCCAGTATTTCAAGGACAAAATGATATTAATAATTGATGATATTGTGTATATCTGTTTCAGCAGAGACTTCTACCTCATTCTGTTCTCTCTGCAAAATGTCTTAAAATATGACAACTATTATACCTTGGACTTGTGATTTTTCAGTTTTTTTACATTTTAAAAATAAATCCTTCCCTTAAGCTGTTTTTCCATGATACAATCATATTTTTAGGATTAATATTGTTACATCCCCACTAAAATATTAGGGCTAAAATATTGGACTTTTAAGCAAATTGGGTTTTTGCGCTGGGATTTTGTGTTAAAAGGGCAAAAAAAAGAAACTTATAAGAAGTGAGGACAAGTTAATATGGTAGTAAAAATTTGAAAAAGAAAATTTGCACTCACCATAATGCATGTAACAGTTGCCTTTTGTGGGATCGAGCTGGATAGCCTTCAGGAAGTACCGCTCTGCTTCTGTTTTCTGCCCCTGAGGGAGACAGATTACACACAATGTCATTATTATTTCAACCAGTCATTATGAAAACACCACAGCGCGCTCCACAGCCAGAATACCTCGGTGTATACCTAATGTCGCTGTCCAAACCACAGGCCTACTTCAACAATAAATCCTAATAAAAAGACACGAAACACATGTACCACAAGTGTTATTTTTTCATGCTCATGTGTCGTCCCGTCAGAGTACACAGTGTCATGCTTGGCTCAGCGCAGCCGTCGGGCCAAAAGCTCATTCATTACACACTTTTATCTGTGCAAATAACACTTCGAGAGCATAACCACAGAGCTCCGGTGTGTGTGGCCCGACCGCTGTGAGACAAGACAGAGAGATGGAAGCGGGAAGTTAGCAGGAGTAATGGCAAAGAGAAGACAGAAAACGCAGTGAGCCAGCTTATGAACCAAGAGGTTAGCAAAAGAAAATACAGCTGAATGACAGGCCCACTGTGAGGTTTTAATGTTGTAATAACTGGTGAGATATGAGATATTAAAATGTATTTTATGTGACTATTCATCTTATGATGTACCAAAGTTGGTTTTGAACACTTTGGACACAAATAAAAACGTCCCTGTTTGCTTAAAATAATGAATTGGTCATCCATTGGACCAGGTTTTATCATAATCTGGAAATCAAACATTTACAATTAAAAGCTGGCATACAGATGCTGGTGGCAGAATCTAGATTCCACATTCCACCCAAGCAAGTTATTTCTATATAAATGGCATTATAAAAAATTTATTTAATTTAATATTTTCTATTCTATTTTATAAGAATTGTCTGAACAATAACAAATCAAAGGATGTCTGATTGAATTCGGCAGCAAACCCTTTTAAATGGTAATTAGGGCTACATAAGACAGAAAAGAAAGTTTATCTCCATTAATGCACTAAAAACAATTTCTTAACACAATTCATTAATATTTTAACCATAATTAATGCTGAGGTACTTGCAATCTGATTTATCCCTGTCTCCTTGGGAATGTCTCTGAATTCTGATGAGACTAAAATGTAACAGGTAATCTAAACCTGTAAATCTATATCTACGCACACACGTGGCTTGTTTAAAGTTCAAGAGAAAAATTCCTAACATGAATCTCTGCAGACAATAGTCCCTCGTGGCCTTTTAACTGCCACAAGTAACCACTCACAGCTCAAACAGAACAGAACATGTGTCCAGTGGGAGCACCAGCTGGGACTGGCACCAGATGCCATCTGATCAACAACTAACAATGTGCATTCATCTACAACTAGAACAATGCAGCGACTACACACAACACCTTTACATGAATAATGGATCTGACCAAACCTGAATTACACCACAAAGGATTTAGATGAAATGAAAGTGTTGTATAAAACAGAAGATTAAATCTGAATTTTATTAGTCAGGAATGTTGAACTAAAACAAATGACTTCACCTCAACAGAAGAATGGGCTTGTATCCAGTCAGAGCAGAGCTGTATTAATGACTGTATACTTACTCGAACGTATACATTTCCAATGTGCTGTACATTCAACAAATACATAATTTTCTAATGTAAATACTAGAATTGAGTTCCTCTTAACACTGAGCTAAATCAAAGCAAACCTATGTATTCGTGTAATTCAGCTGACGGTGATCATCAGTCTGATCCAAAAAACATCAGCTCTGTGTATTTTGATACCTCTCTTCACACATGCAGGAATGTGTACATTTGTGAACCAGATGGATTCATCATATCTGTTTACACTAAACCTGGGGATTACGCTTCACACTCCAATGACTTACAGTTGTAGAAGATAAACGACTGGGATTACACCGTTTGAGTACGTTCACACAAATAAGGACATTAAAATAACACAAGGCTCTTTCCCCATTCCTCAATTGAAACGAGAGAGCACTTGTTAATCCCAGGCGTGGCAGTTTGTCATATTAAGACGTGCTCCAGTGTGAGCCTTCAGACCAGATTACATGCAGTTATTTTACATTCTGCCATAATAGACATAATTAGCTGACTTCCTGCAAAATATTTTGTAAACAAGGTCTACAAGCTGCTGAACAGTTGGCATATTTCTTACAGTAGATTGTCAACAGTCTGCAATGAGTTTGGAAAAGCAAACAGGAGAAATAATACAAGGACTAAACCATGTTGTGAAGAGGGCCAGTAAGAAATAAATATAACACAGAACTACGTCAATGTCTTTTTTACATGTTTGAGGACATTAACATAACCTATCCTGTTGAGAAACTGCATATATTTTGGTCTAAACTGTGACATGAAGTTCCTGTACATGTAAATAGTAGGTTTGAGGGTTGTAAAGATGTGCAATGCCAAAATTGCGAGCACAAAGAAAATAAATCAGTTCATTTGACTTTTGTTTTGTGTTTTCAATGGTCCCAATAGCAACTGTACACAACATAACGCCCATGTTATTCCTTCTATATTAAATAGCCCACAGAACTCAACGGCAAATACTGAACTTTTCAGATCCTGGCTGATTCAGCAGTCTAGATTTTGTTATTGTGATTTGCAAGTTGTTGGTATTTTACAGTCCATTTTGATGAGTCTCTGTACATGTTACTCATCTTGCATCCTTTGTAACTCCTCATCAAAGCTCTCTAGGGACAAGTGTTGCAAGGTTTAGACACAACAGCTAAATGGTTAAGTTTAGGAATATCTTTAAAAGAGCTAAAAATCAAATCTTACATGTCCAGAGTCAAACCAACACGAACCACAGAAACATTGCCATACAGGACTCAAGATGCTTAAGTCTTGGGGGTGTGTGTTATCTACAAAACACTGTCACTTTATCTTTGGACTAAAATAGCTTAACCACAAAATTTTAACCTCCTTAAACACCAACATTTTTTCCCAAAGGTATCACATAAAAAACAGATCATAAGTCAATAAAAATGCAAACAATTTACTTTTCATTATCTTTCCAGTATAAACAATCCCATAAGCTTTTTGTCTTCCTTCAATATCCTCATGGCTTTACCACTTTTACTTTGCTCATTGATGTCCGCCTGACAGTCCAATTTGCAGATAAGGGCAGATAAAGTGCAGATGTTGCTGTGACTTTGTAAAAGCCAGAGGATTATGAAGCCTGCGTCTTATTAGCTCAAGGAAGTGACTGAGCGCTGGATTCTCTGCATCTTGTGTGTGTGGACACTTGGGCTTACACACATCCTGGCCCCGAGGCTACCTATGAAAGTGTGGAGGGGTCCAAGCAACAGGGGGTAACACTGAACATTTCCACCATGTTGTTGTTTCTTACTTTGTAAATTGCGTCACTAAACAACAGCAGCATTGTCTCTCAGCATTTTTTCTTGTCTTGTTCTTTTTATAAACAGTCAGAGGATACATTTCTAAATGTTGTACTTCCAAACAAATAAAGCATCTCTTATCATGTTTCCATTTAAGGAAGAGTCAGCATCTTAGAGGTCTTAATTTGTAAATTAAAAACATTGCATTCACTGTCTACAATGCATTACATGAAGGTTTTGCGCTGAGAATAATGTGAAAAAAATGTGCCTCATTCACAATGGGTTTCACATAAATCGTCTTACGTTTTCCTCCAAAAGAACTTTGTAAGGCAAAGTTTCCAGTGAGCTTTCATACCTCTCAGTCCTGCCTATGGCCTGAAGCTTATTGAAGGTCCAGCTGTTAAGTCCACATTACAAAACAGTGTTAAGGACTTAGGGGTGTGAATTTGTTCCTCCAAAGAGTTATATAGAGTTAAAAAAAAGAGAGGATGCCAAAATCTTAAACGTCACTGTTGTACTGCAGCAATATAGCACTACCTCCAACCTCTTACATCTACGCCTACAGAATACAATTGACTTGGTTTTTAATTTAGTTCATCAAAAATGACCTAGATTGGCCACAGCATTTGTAAAAAATGTATATTTTTATACTTATCCTAAATATTCTGAAAATGATCTTCTGATACATACATTTGATGAAATTGATGTTCTGACTCTACACTCCCCCTGCTGGCGAAGGTTAGTAAATTTTGAATGATAAAATGAAAAATAAAATAAAAATGAATTTCAACATTAAATTCATTCATCTTGTCTACATTCGTTCCCTGTTAATAAGTGGGCTTGCTCTTTCTGTACCTGTCGATAAAGAGGCTTTGGATCTGTTCAAACAACTGTGCTTTTTCACTGATCTAATTACCTGTGGTCTGAACCAAAGGCTTCATAACTGCCTGTCACCATCAAAGATTCACCTCAGCGGCTTTGAACCATACTTTCCTCCAAAATCAATAACTCTTTCTTAAAAATGAAACGACTTTCTCTTCACGGCTCACTGAATTCACTTCTCCTCATGTCTTAACTCTCACCAAACAGTATTGTTCCACTAGACAGTTCCTACCGGCTGCAGTTATGTGATGCCTTTTGTTAAAGTCATACTGAAGTGTATTTGAAGTATGGTTGTAGAGTATGTGGTACAGATATACAAATTAGTTAGTATATTGCCTGCACTAGATGTCTGTCTGTGTGCATACATGTGGACTAGAGAACAGCATACCTTTGCATATGTATATCTGTATGAAACTGATTGTCTGGGCCTGGATAGTTCTCTAGACACACACAGAACACTACAACAGGGAATAAAAAAAATATTCTCTCTATGTATTAACAACACAACCCACACAACCCCACAATGTCACACAATAGAACTTCATGTCACTTTAATGAATGATTTTTGGCTCAGTTGTCTTGTAATCATTTATAAAAAGCTCAACATGAACCAAGCCTATTTCCATGCGTTAAATAATGGGTCTTGGTCCAGGAAGAGTGTCATCTTCCTGTGGAAATCCAGACATTTTGATTAGGGGTCTGTCAGCTTTTGCCTCCGCCCTTGATTTGACCTTCCTCTCTAAATTGTTTATTTCTTTTACTGACTGTTCTTTATGGGTATAACTTTCATTAATTTCAGAAACACCTATCTTGTGTTGATCTGGAGCGGATGACTGTCTGACCTGAACACATGACCGCAACGGAGACTTTGAGTCTGTGTAACAGAATTTGCCCTGGAGACCGTGACTTTGCTTGTTCTAGGACATGTCAGTGACCCTTAAATGATATTATCTCCGCTGGCCTGGAAAATGGAGAACAACACAGCTCTTATATTTCTGTAGATCAACCCAGCCTATAGCACAGATAGTCATTAAAAGCTGCTATTCCCGTGACATCTAAAGGTACGGTCTCATTTTCGTATGCCTTTTCCCCTTCTTTCAGCCGCACACTATTGATTAAGCCTCTAGGAGTGCACTGCCACGATCAGTTAAGAAGTGATGAAAAGCCTGCGCTGATGAAAGACAGTGTAATAAAAAGCTAGCGGAATGGACACGGAGATGGTGTTGGAATGAGAAGTAGTTCAGAGATGATGTGAGATCACAGACAGATAAAGATTATGCACCAGCCATTAAAGCCATGTAGGACCTAGCCCCTCAGAGACATTCATATGTGCATGTGACATATATGTTTGGGCATATGGGTTGAGTTTATATTCTTTTGAAGAGAACAAATATCATGGAATGAGATCTTTTTACTTCCATATGTGTTCCTAGATCAAACACAGATCAGATTTTATTTTTTCAAAATTCATGCAAATGTTGAATACCCAGTTTGTGTGTAAATCCTTGTCATATGGCTTCCAGAAATGTTGTCAGGGAAACCATAGGTGGGCTTTAAGAAGGCTGCACAGTTATTCTATTTTTGTGGATCTAGAGGAAATGTTATACATGTATTTTTGTAAATTAATGAGTGATAGTTCCCCATAGATATTGAGTCACTGTTAGGGCTTTACTCTGTTTATTTATACTGAATAAAATATGAGATCCAACTTCATGTGTGCTGTTCCTACGACCTTTTCCCAAAGTGCAAAAACACAATGAATAATACTGTTGCTTTAAAGTTCACTAAAAATATAGTGCTATATTTTAGGAAAGAAAAGTGGGTCAATGGAGCGTGATTTCACAAGTTTCCTTTTGTATTAACAGTAAAATTCTGTATTATAGCGTAGTCTACTGCACTACGCAATCACACGACCACATTCATCCATCATTATAGATTTTCTGACTATGCACAATGCATTATTGATTGCAATATCATCATGTAGATAGTTCAGTATAATATATCATTCAGATACTGTCTGCTATTCATTGTCTCGATCTGTACAATGCATTAAGTGGTGTCATGTACATTCTTCAGAAGCATTCATGTTACAATCCTCACATTAATGTACTTTTTTCTTTGGCCTCGTGGTACATTTCATATGATGTCAATATGTATGACATACAAAGATGAGCAAAAACATCAAAAAGATCAGAGGTCTGTTACAAACACAAACTCAGCAACAATCTCGAGAGCATTTAGTCTGCTAATGGACTAAATTAACTTCATAATTTCAACTGCTCCTGATCTTCTCTTAGTATTAACTATAACCACTTCCAGCAAAACAATTCAGAAAAAGTACTAATACTTACTGTCATGGCGAGAAGTTTGCCATAGGTGAGGTGTGCAGGGATGTGGTCAGGCTTTGCCCGGAGGGACTCCCTGTACCAGTGTTCAGCTTCAGTCAGCTTGTTCAGCCTCATGTAGGCCTCTCCTGTGAGAGCAGACAGAGGGCAGAGTGAGGGCTCAGGCTGTCAGAGGTCACACAATCTTATATTGTTCTGCTCAGAATATAAAGCATTTGACAAAGCAGCATCAGCAGTGGGACTACACTCTGGTCCAATGTTTTATAAAAAAGATAGTATAAAGCAGCAGTGTGAAATTTAAATTAATGTAAGGTCACAGTTTTTCATTTTAGTGTCATTTTTACTGTTAGCTGGGTTCAGTCAAGGTACAAGAGGAGAATTTCATTTTAGTCTCTGTTAGACCTCCCCTCTGGCTGCACACCTGAAAAAACAATGACCTCTCGTTCACAGTCATCCAATAACACTCTGATTATTACAAGAGTTCAACAACACTGGCCTGTACTTGAACACAATGTAGTTAAATCAACATTATCATCTATTATGGGACTTTGGAGACCTGATATATCGAGGTGTTATCATTCCACTCGATTTTGTAAAGCAGTCTAATATTTAATCCCCATCACAGCACTGTGAGCTGTCAGATGATGGGATGGGCTGTTTAGACTACGGAAAACACTAGTTCTGAGAGGATTAGCACTAATCACTTCCTGATAAGACATACAGATAAGCAGCAGGTGCCTCTTAGTCACTGATCCAGAAAAAAACCTTTTCACGTAGAGTAGTGAATATGTGACTAATGTGCACTAAGGCCTCTTAAGACAAAAGTCTACAAAAATATAGATAAAGCAGAAAAACAAGATAAAAGGTATCAAGGCTTTCCTATGGCATGTAATAGTGCACCTGTTATTTATGAGAAGGAATGTTGCTATGCTGTCCTATACTAGGTTAAACTTATACAACTAGACCAGCCTATACTGCCCTGTCTGCATATTTTGTCGTAAATTAGATATTTTGTTATAAATGAAAGTGCAAAGGGGGTTCCAATCAGAGGTCGAGTTAACCAAATATTTTCCATCATTGACAGGTTTTTGTTTTTTAGCAGTGAAGGAAAAATGTGAATGCCATCTGTCATTTTGACAGATCACTCTGGGGTGATTTATTGGAATTCCTACTCTTGTCCAGTTGGTGGCAAATGTGCATATTGATGAGTAATTATCTTGAATCATCTCGTCTTTGTCACTGCTGCATTCAGTTGCAAAAATGTCATGGCAGCTAAGTGTGAGTAGTCTCTTCAAACACCAAAAATTTTTTGCTTCGTGTTAAACATTAAGTGCCCATTTTTGTCTATTATCTGTTCATAAATAAAATAAATAATCTGTCCTCTGTGCTCGTCTTGTAAATTCTTAAAATGTGAATAAGAAGAAAAGATTTTTTTTTTCATTTTTATACTTTTTTTAATACTTATAATTGAAGTATTAGTAAAGTATTAAAAATTAAAATGACAGGTAATAATAGATTATGACGGAAAATTTACGACTCTGTCCATCAAAATGACAGAGAGTGAGGAAGTGTAATACGACCTCTGGTTCTTATCTGTTTTATTTGGTGACAAAGTTTTATGATGTTTTATGAAGTAAAATAATGTCCCAATGTAGAAAAATCTCAGTGTTAAATTCAAAGTAACTACAACTCTGATGCTAATACAATGTTGTAATAAAGGTAGCAACTGGTGATAAGAATGCTCTGACAGTCTTATGATTTAAAATACACCTGAATGCATTAACCTCTTTTTTAAATCGTATTTCTCTCAATTGGGGCATAACAAAGATATAAACTTCTCTTTTAATACATTTGGTGATGTATCTCTATAATTTTAATCAGTGTTCTCAAGGGCAGCCAAAAGTAATGGTCTTACATGAATACATCACCAATAATATGCAGATTTACTCATATTTACTAGGACAATATAAAAACTTTACTGCAGATACACAACACATACTAAACTTCTCAGTGGGTCTCATTTACTAAATGACTATTAAAGAACCTTTTCAGATGTTTCTGGAAAAAAAAAAGAAAAAAGATCATGACTTTAAGACTTAACAACCGCAGAGATTTTAGAACCAAAACTAAATATGCAAAGATGATTTCAAAATTTCATGGCTTCTTCCTGTTTTGTATGTTACACACAGATCACAACGTTTGCATGTACCCAGAAAAATGACAACACTCAAGATTGGATTATGTAGAGCCGAGAGATTTACCATGAAGCTAAGCCCCTGAACCTATAAGATGTAACATTTTTGAGTCTGTTTTGACAGGACCTCATCAGATAGAAGCCAAAATACGAGTCTCGCCTTGCTGGCAGCAGAGCTCTGTGTGAGATTAGCACAAACATCAACGCGCAATTAGGAGCGACACCCAATCCACGCAGCTGAGGGGCAACGTTCCCTCAGAGCGGAACATTCCAGGACTCAACAGAGAGTACAGCCGCCACAGAGGCAGGGTGCAGATTACCACCCGGGCCTGCTCTGACGAAAGCTGCTGCTGCTGCTGCTTGACAAACAGCATGAGGCAAAATGGTTACGGATACCAGCAGCTGTGCCAAAACAGGATATTCTTTAAATATAGAACATTAAGGCTACATATTTGAATGATGTAAGGCTATTTATTTTTGGTTAAAAAGTGCATTGCATGTTTAAACATTTTTTTTTATTTATAAGCACCTAGAGACACCCAGTAGTCCTTTATAGAAGTAATGTTTTCTCGTTCTTTTTTAAGTTTAAGTTCTTTGCCAGCTGGATAAGTGTTGTTTATTTTAATTTAATTTACAGTGCTGCAGAAGGGTTGTGTTTTGATAAATGTTGTTTATGGTACCAAAATAACTGCGCCAATCCAAACTGTAAAAAAACAGAATTAAACTGAAAGATGAAGGAACATAATATGTCCTCAATTCACAATGTTTGTTTACCATTTCATCATTTTTCTTCACGGGCTATGGAGGTATCATTCAGGACCCTTTATGCAACATATTCACCAGCCAATATACTCAAGCTGTCATGGAAGCACTAGCCAGGAAAGGGATTGCCGTTCCAAAGTGTACCGTGTTGAACTCAGCCTAAACCCCTTGTAAAATACAAGGATTAACAGAACACACGGCAAGTCTAGATAAAACGCATCTGAGTTTATGAATGTGTGTGTAAAATTAAAGCAGGAAGCAGAGGGAAGCAAAACAAATGCAGAAGTAATGAGTGTGAAAGCAGCTGTTATACATCTGAAATCCAAAAGTTGAGGTTGTTCTTGTAATTAAAAGCAAATAAACGCAGACGAATACCATATCACAACGTCTACTAGTCATGAATACAAATATTTAGACAACACTTCTCCAATACTATCACATTCTACAGCGTCTCTGTGTGCAAAAGCGACTCTTACCCATCATGTTGTAGAGGCTCTGTGGTGCAAATTGTCTTGGCATTTTCTGTATTGCTTCTTTAAACACAGAGAGGGCCTCCTGTGAATGAAACAAACAGAGGGGAGAGGGTGGGGGGTTGTTTGCATTAGAGAGCGCAGAGACTCTGTTGGAGAGAGCGGCTGAAGGCTAACTAGTCATTCCTCCCATTCCTCCCATTGCAGCCAGGCCCCGACACTGAATACCCAGCGTGGAATTGGGGGTCGCCAGAAGGCTGGTGTGTACAGAGCGCGACAGAAAGGGTCTATCCTCAGTGTCACGGCTGTTAGGACGACGAGAGGAGTGTCACATTTTCCCTTGGCAGCGCACAACAAGCTGAGGCTACATTATATTTCAAGAAAATGTCAAAGGAAACAGCGCACTTTTCTCTCCAACTGCTGATAGTTTATTAAATTAGTGTCAGTGCTGTTCATGTACAATACAAATGTGCAGCATTGGAGAAGCGCTCACTTGGTCTTCGGGGCCATGAAAGACAGTGATTTAGTTAGAAACAGCCTGAGGATTATCTTCACAAAACACAGTGTCCCCAACGACAGAGGCAATTTTGGAAGCTGTCCATTTAAAGCCTGCTTCTTCCCCCAAAGACTCTTTCGCAAAATGCCTGCGTTTCATCTCCATTCAAGCATTTTCACACATGCTATATGTAGTACACTGCATGTAGAACACACTTAATACACATTAAGTGTTATGTCAGGCTGCTGTCATTTGGGTGTTTCTGTATATGGTATGTTGTAATAAAGTGGTAAGGTAGCATAGGCAAACTAATACAGGTGATAACATCAGATTCACAGTAATGGAGTTAGCATTAGTATTGTATACACACTTACTAATTAGGCTACTAGAAGGTGGCATAACAAGCGCTTCACTTATGTTAAAGTAGGCAGTACACAGATTTAAAAAAAAAAAAAGATTCAAAACTGTTTATGAGCAATAAAAAGTGCTGATTATTAAGTATTTTTTAATTCTCTTAATAGACTTATAAGCCCACACATCAAAATATGCTAAAATTGTCACTTTATTTAAATTATTAATTGTAGTGACTAAATTGCTTATACATATATAGAGGCGTGGAGATGAAGGTATCTGCAAACTCTGTGCCCTATGCCTGCATTTCAACAATTTAGTTCTTTTTTTTAGTTGTGAGGCAAGTTTCAGAGCTTTTTAGCTCACAGAATAGTGTAGTCAAAATGATGACTACGTGGCTGAAGTTTATTCAGTGCCAAAAATTAAAGAAGATGCTGCCGGGCACCAGGTTTGTTTACAGACATTTATCTGAAAATACTGCATAAGCCTATAATAAGTTCTTAACAAGTTAAATCAAATTCAAGTCCTTCTCATCATTGTGTATTAATAGAAGATGCTTGGAAACAATTCAACTTTATTCAGTGTTCATCATAATTATCTGTTCTCTGTTTTTACTCACATAGTGATGTGGTGTCCTTCTTAGAGGTTTTATTGTGCTGTGTGGTTGGAAATATTTAGTCAAACATGGATAACAAGCCTAAATCAACATAAGACTATACCTAAAATTTGTTCTTTTAAAAAGAGTTTGTTCATGTAACTCTCACCAACACATTTTTGTTGGCTTCTATGATATTTGTTATTCTGTTAAAACCCCACTGAGTCTATTTAACTTCAGCAGAAAAGATACACTGTTCCAATGGCATTTCTTGTGGCAAACTCTCAAAGCTAACACCTCCCAAGAACGTATTCCTCTATTGTTATCATACTCTTGTTAGCCACAGTCTGTCAGTTATGTTATATTTAGCTGCAGTGTGGACAGTTACCTCCTGGTGTCCTTGCTCGTGCAGCAGCTTGCCCAGATTGTACAAGCAGCTGGTGACGGAGCTTTTATGAGCGTGGGGGTCTTTCAGGTTCTCATCTGGGATGTCAGCGCAGGTTAGGAAGGTGCGCTTGGCCTCGTCAAGTCGACCCTGGTTCATGAGGATAATGCCCGTGTTCAAGTATGCCGCTGTGGGAATAATAAACAAAGCCTTCAGTCATGCATTGTATAACAGAAAATATAGGAACAAAGTCTTGCCGTGAAGTAGCATTGACCTTTTGGATGTTTTATGTTTGACCTTTATCTGCATTCTGTGGGATACTTTAGAAGCTTGTTAAACTTTTCTTGAGAGGCTTGAGACAGTACTGTGTGATCAATACAAGATGAGTAATTAGTCTCTGAGGAGCTGCCTCTGCTAACATCAAGTCTGGCTTTTGGAATAAATTAACTTGAGCCAATCAGTCAGATAGGACAACGACCTGTAGCTAAATAGGCAATGAAACAATATAAAATTTTTTAGAGATACATCTTATATCTTACATTACCCTATACTTACTTAAAATCTGTTCAAACAGTCAGTAATTGTGATTCCAGACACATTTTAACAAAAATGTTTAATTAGCATGGACATATATGGCACATTCAAGTTTTATGCCTCCACCATTGTTTTTTTTTCCTCCTACATCAGAAAAAACTCAAAAGGTGCCAAATTTGACAACTGATGCATCATAAACATTAAGCATTTTACTAAAAATGTTAGGTTCCATTCGACAGTGTAAAATGGGTTAAACCTGTAGAATAAATGCTCTTGCTGTCACGTTCTTGTTGCAGCTCGGGCTAATTAATTAAAGTCTGTTATCGTCTGTAACAGATTGGATAATTGCATGCTGAATGGAAATTTTCTAGTCCAACCACAGTCTTGATTAGGGCTCTAATTAATCGCCGGAGGAAGGGATGAGACGTTTAAGAGCCTCTGTTTATCTGTCATTGATGGATGCCTCGAACAATGGGGAGCTCATTTATTGCATGATCAGGTGAGATAGTGAACCATTTTTAATAATCAGTGAATGAAGATGGAGTTGCTATAGAGACCAGAAACGTAAAAAAAAAAAAAAAGAAAAAAGAAATTTGAACTGAATTTTAATGAGGACAAAAAAAAAACACACACACTTGGAAATTTACATTTAAAGTGTGTTTGAGCCCTGCTTGATGTCAGAATATTTAATTAGTCTGTAAACTCACTGGCCTTTGCCACCTATCCCTCTGGCGTCACATAACCACAGCCTGTGTTCACGGTTGCCTGGACACAGCACAGCCACAACCGCAAGAGCTGGAGATTGTCAATAAAAAAAAGAGAGAGAAGCGCTGTACTTACAAGCCAGTGTTGGCCGGCTCCCAATGGCCAGTTTATAGTAGTGAACAGCCTCTGAGAACTTGTTGCTCTCCTGTAGCAGCAAACCGCTGGAACAGACAAAAACCAATGACATATGTGCAGTTTAAAGCCTCCAACTCAAAAGGGAAGGCTTTTCAAGTTAGATGGAGATATAGATCTTAGCAAACCACAGACATGTGAGTGCACTGTAAGTAATGGCTGGGGATGTTCGGTGTTTCCCTCAGGCTAAAAGAGCACCATTAATAACAGTGACAGACAGAAAACACTCATGGGAACAGGAGAAAAGATGGCACTTCCTCTGAGGAAACAATGTGGATCAATGGGATCAAAAGGAACGCTGCATGGTATGTTTGTCCATGCATTCAACAGTGAGGCTCAAAGCAGCATGTGTAACACATACAGTGAGGGGAAAGGAGGAACACAGAGAACATACAGATTCAAAGGGGGACACATGTATAGGCCATAAACTGTATATTATTGATAGACATCGCATCAGGGCAAGGTATGTTTTTAATGATTCTGAAATCGGTGTATACTGCTAATTTTACCAGTCACTAATGTATTATAAAATCTGGCCCCGCTCCCTCTGTTCTGTCAGCAAGTACACATGTGGCCATTTGTGGTATTGCAGCAAAACAAAAAAAACCTAAACCAGGGAGGATTTTCTCCATAGACTTCAGAGTAATCAAAGACATGTGGTGTGCGTCTGACAGGGCCCCAGCTTCTAAAATTGCTGGATATTGTATATTTATGGTCAATCTTCATATCTGTTCTCTCATCAGCTACAAATAACGTTTAACGTTATTCTTACCACTGCACTGTCCTGACTTCAAACCTAGTGGTCACAATGAATCATGTAGAATGTCATGGCACATATTACACAAGACAGAATGTGTTAAGGGTGTAGTGTGCCTACTCTTAGGGCAGCAAAGCGTGGAAATAAACATGAAAGCTAACAGCTTTTTTGGTGTGTGAGACAAATTCTGTTCACATTTTTTCAACTTCTCATAAAAATCAACAGTGGCCATGGGTGACTTAGGATCCATCTCTTAATTTCCTGTCTTTGAATGATGATGTAAAAATGCTAAAACTTAGGGGGCAATATTACTCTGTTTATCAGTGATACTATCTTTGGTATAGACACATATGAATAAATAGGCTGCTTTAGAACAATAGTAGAATAACTCACAGGTTATACAGCATGTCAGCCATGTTGCTACGATAATACAGGGCATTCCTGTATGCCTGCTCGGCCTCCTCCATCTTGCCCTGGCTCTTCAGCACGTTTCCCAGGTTGCCCCATGCTGACAAGTCACAAAAGCAGAGGTCAATCAAACAGAAGAAAAAGAACATTATGTCTGCTTGGAAAAAAACCCCTCATAAATAAAAACAGCAGGTGGCAGGTAGTCATTTTTTTAAAACCCGTAAGGTGAAAGAAACAATTCAACAGCCGGTGCATGAAGACATTGAGAAGAAAAAGAGATGACGCACTAGGAGAGCTTTGTGCCAAAACTACCAGTTATACCATTGACAGAGTGCTGGAAAAAAGGAAGACCACCACAGTGCTATTGCATGGCTAATGGCATTAGCGTTGAATGGCATGGTGTGCTAACTGACATGTGAATTAAGGTTGCTAAGAGATTTTAAACTGTGTGACATAGAAAAATAAATGTGTAGGAGGTAAGGGACTAAAGATATGCTGCAGATGTGAAAGAACAGTAGGAGCAGGTTTTTGTTTCTTTTAGTGTCAATGTAAGACCTTTCAAAATGTCAGGAGTTCCATTTTCAGATTAATACTTTCTTTCAGATTTGAAGATAAATAATGTTGCTGTTTGCTTCAATTGATTTAATTTTAAAGCTTTTTTTTATTATTATTTTATTTTTTTAAAACCTAACAGCCATTAAAATGAAGAAAGGCTGCACTAATGTGACCATAGTTAGCGTCTAAAGTTCTATCATGTATTTCACTAGTATTTTATGAATTTATGTTAGAATAAGTAGCTTGCCAAATTGGTGATGTTATGCTTTGCACTTCCCAGTCTAGATACGCAAACATAATTTGTGTTAAAATAACTCAAATTTAATCAGTTTCAACACTCACTATTACATTTTTATTTATCATCTTGCTTTAATAAACTGGGGGCCGCAACATACTGCTGCGTTCAACTGATGCTGCCTGCCAAAACAAACAGCTGTCATGCTTCAACTCTGCTGGAGCATCTGAAAGGGAAATTAGCAAACACAATGTGTCCCGCTGCCGTCTTGTGAGTCCCTGCCCTGCTCTACTCCTGTAAAGAAGAATCTGCGCCCTTGAATTAACACACTATTGAATATTCCATCCCCCACTGAAGGTGCCAATCACAGGAGGATGCCACGACTCTGATGCTCTTCCAAGATGAGAAAGGGCGTCGGGTGAAAGCAGGTTCCATGCAGAGCACAAGTGGGTGAGTGGAGGGTATAACTATGCTGTACTGATTCGAGCACTTTAGAAATGAAGTGTTCTTAAGAATAAGCCCTGCCCCAGACTAGCATTGTTTTCTGTGAGGAGAGGGATTCAATTCTGAAGCACTTTTCTATTCTGTGCTAACGCTGAGTGATGAAGAGAAGACATTTTGAAAAAGCTTCACTTTAAATTATTCAGAGCTGCAGTGGATCAACAGGCGCTCTTATCCATCTGAATCCTTTCTTAAAACCTGTAACAACTCAATGTGCGCAAAAAAGTTTTAGTGAAGGACAATGAGAGAAAGTCTTGAGAGCAAGTACACAGGCTGCATACAGTAGAAAATGATGTGTGAAGGGTTTGGGAGCTCAAGGAAATCTTGTGCAATCATGATGTCTAGCTTTAAGAAGTCTGGTTGGGTCTCATCATACAAAAAGTAAGCATAAAGTTAGGTATAAAAGTAGCCTAGTATATTTTTTAACTAACTTTTTTGAGTTTTGAAGATTCGTGCCAATCATCTTCAATCAATAAATCATAATTAAGACTCCTACATTGTGACTATGAATGGGGTCTAGTGCATTCTTTTACAACATGTGTTTGACTGGCTACTACTTATTAGTATTATTGAGATTACTAGATGTAGCTAATACTGATGTAAATCACAATTTACTTTTGCCAATATTACAATGACACAATATGATTATAATTTGGTGCAGGGAAAACATTCTGAAAATATTTGATAAATTAGAGTGAATGTGTTACACAAACGATATGTTTATTTGCATGTTGAAAAATGAATAAAAGTACTGATGTTAATCAATGTAGCTTCACATTCTAGCATCAATTTTAACTTTAAACTTCCGCCTCAATAATAAAAGTTAAATATGTCATCTTCCACTCTTTTATTGATACATACATTCAATTCTGTCTTGCATGTGAGCTTACCTTTAGCAGGATTGACATAAATCCCTGACTTGTAGAGCATCTCTTCACTCTGCCAGTCCCTGTTCCTCAAAACAGTCTTGACGCTGAACAGAAGAATGAGGGCTGTGCTGCAATAAACCAACACAGTCCTGGCGGATTTGCGTCTAAGCCGGACGTACAGTGACCTCATGGCCACTGCCACCAGCAGGCAGAAGCCCATACTGGGAATGTACAGTACTCTCTCTGCTATGACAAAGCCCACATAGAAGAACAGGTTTGTCGCAGGAAGGAAAGGGATAGCCAACAGGCCGAGAGAGAAGACCACCACGTTCTCAGTGGTGGGCAGTGGAGTCCTGCTCTCATAGTGCTTTTTGGTACCATTTTCTTCACTACTAATGTTGTTATTAATATGAGAGTTTGTTTGTTCATGATTGTTGCACTGGTAACTGTGTCCATTACTGTTCCCATTTCGTCCATTGGTGTAACTGAGAGCTTTGCCATTAGCATCTTTACCCTTGGCCGGTTTGTGCTTTAACAAGCCAAACCAAGCCAGCAACAGCAGTCCCCAGTAAAAGACTGCTGTATGTAAGTTCCTCCAATCAGCAAAGGTCCGTATTAAAGGCAGGGCGTCCATGGACCAATCGAAGCTGAGAGTGTTGGGGCAAAGGAAAAGCCAGAAATTCATAGCAGGCAGATAGAAGAATGTCAGCGTCCTGGTGAGAAGTGAAGGGGAGTCTGCTGCAGGGTTGTCAGAGTTGGAGAAGTTGGGGGGTTTGTTGCCCATCCAGTAGAATCGACAGGCCAACAGGAAGACTCCCCACATCGCCAAGAAGAAAACATTGAGCAGCAGGTGGACGTTCTTTCTCTGGAAGACAAAAACACACACAAAAGTCAGTCTCATTGCAATGAAAAAGAACAGCTTTCATGGTAGTTTCAGTTAAATTAATTAGGATTTTTTTTTTTTTTGCAGATTCAAATTCTGTCCATCTGGCATGATATTAATAAAACAAGAAAGAAAAAGTTGTTATAAATAAATCATCTGTGACTACAATGACAACAATACATCAGCATATGTTTTTATTTTATTTTGTATCAAACTAAAGGTGCATTGTGTACATTTTTTCTTTTGATTTTAATCAATTGATTTAAATTTTTAGAAGAGGCCTCAATCTGACATATTTCCACTGGCTTTGTTAAAAGTTATGTGTCTGCAGGGCTACAGTATTTATCACAAGCTCTAGTAAGAAAGAAGTCTGAAATTCATATTTTCAATGTTGCTTGATGCCACCAGAAACAAACTGCACCATTAGGTTACAGAATGCAATGATTTACACTGTGTAATGCAATTGAATAATTCAAGAATATTTAACCATAGAACACATAGATGCTCCATTACAGATATTTTCCTGCCACTGATGTCAATGATCACTAATTAGACTCATTCATAACTTCCCAGCTCTTATCACCCTGGCTTTCTACACTTCAAAACTAACTTATCATATCACAAAGTTGATATTTAACACCCCACAAATGCTGTGTGGATTGCTTTGAAATATTCAATATTTCAGGTTATTTCACTTTTTGCCGGCAGTAATGCCTTTTCTCTCTCTCTCTCTCTTTAAATCATTTAGTCTGATGCTTTTCATCCTCTGAGAGTTCTTATTAGAAAATTCAACTTGAGAGCACTTTCTGCATGAGCAGCTCAGGCATACATACACAAACAGTCTGGCCTGCGCTATCGACGGATTGCCCTCAGAGCTATAAGGGCTCACGAATGCATCAGAAATGGAAGGTTTTCAGCCGCAGAAAGCAAGAGAGTATAGATTATCAATACATGAAATTTACAGCAGCCGTCTGTGCCATTAGTCTCAGCTGTCTGCACTTTACCCCAGTGATGGCACAATATTTTCTCTGCTTCTCTTCTTTGAATTATTTATTCAACACAGCAACACAGACTACCTTCATCATTGGACAGGACCTCTCCTCATCTTCACATGTTCAAGGGCACAAACAAGCCTCGTGTGATCAGGAAAGAACAGCTCCGAGGTGGGGAGTATTGATTTTTAACAGCATCTGTTGTCATGTCATATTGTAGAGGAGAGAATTTGCTAATCTCTCGGGAAATGCCACTGTGTGGGAATATTCTTCATGTTGGCTTATGAGTAAAAATAACAATACAAAGGGATGCAGACCAGAAGTCAGAACAAATACACAAAACTTCAGAGAGAATAGTAAAATAACCACAATGACGATGTACAACTGGCAGTAAAGAGGTTGTGCTGGTTATATTAGTCGTGTTTCCAGCAATATTAAGTCATTTTGAAGCAATTATCTGAAATTTTGTAAGAAAACTGTATATATGTGCGCTCCCATCAACTTAAGCATAAATTTTGTGACTCAAGCTGAATTTAATTTAATTTTGCTCGAGGAAAAATATAAATTGCGATTTTAAACTAGTATCAGTGTTATAGGGTTGTCATTGTCACAGAGGCAATGTATCCATTTAAAACCATGTATTTTTACACCCCTGTTTCACAAATGTGAAGAACTCTAACTAAAGGCCACAGTTGTCATCAGGTGAGACCCGACAACGAGCCATGATTTGTGAGCTTTCACCTATATGGCACTGCTGGGGATATGTATCTGTTACTAAGCAGCAAAAGGTCATCATTTCAATCCACATCAACCTTTCTTCATTAGAGTCAGGGAGCTGCCATTGGGAATCTAGAAAAAAGATGGACTGTTAGTAAACCCGCAGTAAATGAAGGACAGAGAGTGTCGATTGTGAATCGTTGGGTGAAGTATTTGTACTATTCAACCACAATACCGCTGGTTTAACTGGAAACCAACAGTGACAACCAAGGTTACAACGTAAAAAACATGAAGACCGCAGCTAGGCAACTAAATACCAAACACTGCAACAAACTACACAATTATCTCAATCTTATAAAAGTGAATAAGGAAAAGTACTACCATCTGCCCACTGGTTCTGGACTAGAACTAGAGGTGGTCATGTGGAAATCCAGTCTGAGTAGAGCTGCACCTACTGATCATTCTGAGTATCCTATTGATTATTCCATCTACTCATGAAGTCATCTGATGCGATATACTTTGGGTAATCCATCATGTCATTTCCATTTATTTCCATTTATTCCACAGCTTTATTCAAAGCAATGGAATAGTTCTACCCATTTTGGTGAGTATATACAGTCCATATTATTTTGACGCTTTTGTAATAACAGTATCCAGGTGAAGATGCAGATAATTGTTAAAATGTGCAAATTATAAAATAGAAATAGATAAGTATTCTGAAGTAGGTCAAAGAAAGGTTAATACAGCGACTATGTATCATTTTAATTAGTGCTGTGATTTACTGAAACAAGGCGTCTACTTCGTGGTTCCAGCTGAGATGTGCAGAAAACTAAAGTAAACACATTTATCATTAGGAAAAGATGGCGTGTTTGATGCAGCACCACTTTAATTGACAGATAGGGCAAAACACACCTGCTGCATTTATATGCAAGGCTCTGCAAGGCCCATGGCTGTGCAAACTTTTCCAGAGTGGCTGAAAGAGAAGTGTTAATTCATCTCCGTCTCTGCTATGAAGGAATCAAGCATGGATTTACAAGGCTCTATACAGGCTCACAAACTGCCGCCTCACGGCTAAACCAAAGGCTTAAGCAAACCTCCTCAAAGTAAGTATTAAACTCTACAGCCCTACCTTTAAAGGCAAAGAGCACCTGAAATGCACCGTTAAAAAAAGTATCGTAGTTCCTGATTCTTGAGAAGAGATCCCTGGGAAAGTCCAGTCTAGTAACAGTGCAGATTTAACCCTTTTATTTGGAGCAGTAGTGAAATGTAATATGTTTTATGTTACACTTCTGTTTGAGTAATATTTTAAAGTACTTACAACAGCATAGATTTGGACACCCCTGGTTATTATTATTTAAAATCTTGGAAATGAGCGAGCTGCATACAGAGGAATGCAGCATAGTGACCACATTAATGATGCCAACCAATCACAATAATAAGACCAGTCCTACAACTGTCAAATATGGACATGGCCCGTTGCCAGATTCCCAAAGGGTCAACACCTTCATCTGTTCTGAGCTCATTTCTGCTGTGTATAATGATTTTCGCAGCTTGGTTCCTGCTGCGACAAGACCTCAGAGTCCTCGCTGCCTCTTCGTCGACAACAGCCTGGCCTTGTTCCAACACACACTCATACCTGGCACGGTGACAAACTAATATGTCAGGCTGACTCTTCCCAGATGCAGCAACACCTTAACCACATCCACATGTCTACACCGAGGACATGCATGTTGAGATTCCCCATTTTTCATTTCGGGGTGGAATTTATATGTAGCATCGAGGGGAATAAACTATTCTTTAAAATCTAATTTCTCCTCCTTTTGGCCTACTTTGCCGAATGCTCTGACATTTGGTCGGGAATAAATCAGGAAGCTAAAAGGCAGAAAAGACATTAAGCATTGAAACAGAACAACCACAAATTCCGAACTGTAAGTATGTAAAAAGTTTCCAAGTTTTACACAGAACTTTTAATTATGTGTGTTCTGGTTAATACATAAAAGAGTCCAACGATTTTGAAGAATCTGCCGAGGAGAAGATGCTCAAGAAGAGATTAGACAACCTCCTGGACGACGACAAACTCCATGGCTGTTACCTCTTGAATAAACCAACATATGCATCCTTCCTAAAATGCCTTTGGTTAAAACGTCCACCATTCAAAAGCATAAGTTCAATTACCAGCCAGGCAACGGCTCCCAGGGTCCTCCAGCGTCATTATTTAGCCAAACCACGGCATTCCAGCTTTGTGTCCTTTGTCTGTAATCCGGTTTAGTTTGAAATAAGTGGTTTAGCACAACCCCGTAGGAGGCATGGGGGGGCACTTTTTTTTCTTCCCCTTTGTGTTTGAGAAGCAATCAGTCTAGAATTGAAACAATTTAGCCCTTTATAAGGCAAGCGTGTGAATAAAATATCCCTGGAGATGAAATGCAAAACAGGCCAATTACAGAAGCTCTATTTGTGCTGGGCCTGCCTGTTTTTCCCCACTAGACTTTGATTGGGCTGAATTGACCGAGGGGGAAAACTCAATCTTAGAAGTGTTTTTTGAAACATCCGTTGGCGCTTTGAGAGAAAGCTTGTGGTTAAACTAAAAAGGTAAGAACCAAAAAAGAAATTTAATTAATTAGTTTGGGCTATATTCTCAAGGTGCACACGGGCTGCTTTGCATAATTGGCCAAGCGTATATTTCAATTTTCAGGGCTATTTTCTTAGAACTATCCATCACAATCAACTCAACACTGACTGACTGCCAGTGGAAAAAACCTTCAAGACACTGCTTTTGTTGTTAATATGTGTCTGAAGATTATGACAGTGTCAAGACCAAAGCATTGTTTGCACAAGAGGGTGTGTATTGAATCAAACAGCTACAGCCACTTGCACTAAAAAAGTATTTATGTCTCATTTAGAAACTTGTGTGGCCTTTGTTTCACATCGCTGTTATAGTCATCAATAAGACACTACTCACCTAGGAGTTACTAACAACCCGTACCATAACACACCACATTGGAAACATCTGCCAAGACTCAGTCAAGAACAAGACCAGCACCTCATAACTGGAAACAGATCAGCAATGCAACATCCAATCTCAAAACAACATGCTATTTCTTAAAAGGATGGTTTCAGTGATAAAAAATCCAAATGTTCTTGGTTGCATATGGAGACAGAAGATTACCATACAACCACAAGTATAAAACTTCACACAGGGCTTCACAAGTAAAAATGTGTGACAAGAAAAGACCGAGATGTCCTTGTCCTTGGCATGTCTCGAGACCAAGACCAGTATTCAGCAGTAGAACACTGCACATGGCACGTCTAACTAGTTCATCAATGGTGTGACTGACTCTTATTCTCACTCTGGCCAAGTGCTCCGAGAAAATGCAGTAAAAAGAAGAAGCCGCATGTGTGACCTCTCCCCTCTCTCCATCATTACTGAGATCAATTGTCTGCACAAGGCCTTTCATCAGGCTCCCGCTCCACGTTGATAGACTTGTAATGGAAGTGAAAATGAGCTCCCGGCACCAATCACAGCGTAACTACCTTCAGAGCCACCGCACACACACACACACACTCACACTTAAACTTGTGTATACCAGACCAAGCAGAAATGTCTCCCGGTTTGATGGATTGTCGTACACATGGCTTGCGTCCTCTCTCTTTGACTGCAGGATCAACTGATCAAGCTTGTAGTTGATGAACCGCAAATTCACCATTTATCTTTGTTGCTTCTTATCAGCTGCAGCTGCGGTACCCCTCCCAGTCTTTTGGGTGTAAAAACCTGATTGCTTGCAGACGAGACAAGATAAGAGACGAGGGATTTTAATTCCCAACAATGTGTTTTAGGATTACCAACAGCTGGCAGACGTTTATAGATGTGAAGATATCGGAAAATCCACTGGCACAAAAGTCAAAATACATCAAAATAAATGTAGGTTTGTATTTTTACTAATTCATACACAAAGTTTCTTATACCTGAATATCTAAAGTAGGATCTAATTATTAGTTGATTGCACAGAGCAACGTTTAAAACTGCAACAAAGCAATTTCCTTTGCATCTTGTTGTAAACTGAGCTTCTCTTTCGGATTTTCTGCTCAGGTTTGCGCCTGATGTCAGCAGGTTGTCATAATAGCGTCATCTGAAGATATTAGTATTACCAAAGTAGTATTAACATAGCTTCAAGATAAGTGATCCTTAAAAAAGAAACGTAAAGCACCAAAGAAGACCGATGTAGACATTAGAGCAATTGTGGCTTAGTTCTGTGTTTCAATTAGTTGTCCTTAAAATTCCATTACCTGTTTTTTTTTTTGTTTTTTTTACTTTTGAATTTGGCTTGACAATTTAATCACCTAAAGCTTATTGTAATAGGAATTATCTGTGAAAAGTGATCTAGGCTTTATAATTAAGGATTTTAATAGATGAAAATGATCAGCCCACAGCGGGATTTTGGCCAGTCACAGCTTCCACTTCAAAAAACAAAAAGTTATTATTACTGCACAGTGCAACTTTTCACCTGGTAAATGTAATATGAACAGCAGAACCCAAGACCGATAGATAACCCCTTTATAATGACAGTGTAGCTTTAGTGTATGATCCCGCTGGACTCAAGAGTACTATAGCTAGATTGTGAGCCGCTGAAAAAGGTCACGGGGTCAAATCCCAGCGCGAACCATCCTCGTTCTGCTCACGATCAAAGCTTTTAACCCATGTGAACCCATCAGAAGATGTACGGACTCAGCTGGTCTGACACTGCCTTCGAAAACCTCCAAAGCCTTGGAAACAAGCCAGAGATGAGTGGAAACTGATGAGATGAAATCCACACTTTTATGATCATTTTAAGTTACGTGAATTGTTCAAGACATACAAAGGTGGGAGAAGGATAAAGATGTCAAGGAGACCTGTTTTATTTATAATTTTACATTAATTTACTAAACTTAAGAATAGCACGCATTACTATGTTTTAAAACAGAGCTGTAAAAGTATGTGGAAACGAAAAAGAGAATTCAAGCATGAGAGTTTCCAACCACAACGCTGGAAAACAGGCCCAATACTCCCTGGTTGGTTGGCTTTAATAACCTTGGGAGCAGCATTCCAGCTTGTTTTGCTTAAAAGTAGCATCTGTAAACTTTAATCTAAGGGATGGCCAATGGTGTTTCAAGGTCTTTTGCCACGTTAACCCTAGTTTAGTAAGTTCTTTCAGATTGTGTTTATTCCTGCAACTGTGGTAGTCCAACTGAGTCACTGAAGATAAGACAAGATAATGAGGATGAAACTTGATGATGAACTTGACTGAGTGTGGAGTGATTATTGTAATACGAGGAAAGTTTAAAACATAGAGCAAGCAGTGGCCATTCTATTGCATTATTTTTCTAGGTATGCCAAAAGAGCATAATGACAAAGGGAAACCAAAACCTATACCATTTCATAGAAGACATTTATTGAGTGGAACCACAGTGATGGTTTGAAAAACAAACACACAGCTCCCACTTTGTGGCCTTTCGTTTCCAGTATTTATTTAAACAGAAAAGCCCAACTGTGAGTGACCATCGCTGCAAATGTGCGACAAAATGCAGATCTGTGCATCTTAAAGGGATAGTCCTGTAATTTGTACATGTAGCTGTAGTCGGTGCTTATTGATAGTAGACAGTAATAAGCACATTTACAGTTCTGAGAAACAGACAGGAGCAGTGACACAGAGGCTGAAGCATGTTCTGCTGTAAATGGGGCCAAAGAGAAACAAAACACCACCAAACACTTTTAAATATCTCTTAAACAGTCCAGTCTACCAATGGTCGTATTCTGTCAGTTGATTCCCCTTGTGTGCAAGGCAGATTTGTGTTGTCCATGCTTGGATTCCAGCTCATTACAATGCATTTGGGAGATCAGACATGTTGCAAAGGGTTTGGGGAGGCGGTAAGCTTGCGGATTGTGCATGTAGCAGAGACAAAGCTGGGTTTCTAAGCTATAAGCAGATCCTCTGTCAGAGAGAGAGAGATGTCAGAAGCTGTAAGAATAAAACTGTCCCATTGGATTCTTTTTACTCTCCAAACCACGTTTTTGAAAATAGCTTTTTGGTGTCACCATACAGCAGTCCACATCTCAGTGAAGAGTGAGTGTGACATTTGATTGTTTATATTGGCCAGTTACAAGCTGGAGAGGAGCTTTACAAATGTCAAAATCTGACTTGTGGTGTGGGATAATGACAAAAACCAGAAACAAGCTTTTAAGCAGTTATAGCTGTAATTTGCATCAAGCTGAATCATCAAATGATAATGATCCATTTTAACCAGAGGATGGCTGACTGGCGATGTACAATAAATTATAATGTACAAAAACTCAAAGGCCATGAAGGATGAGTACATTTTAATTCTGAAACCATGTGAAAATGTGGTTTGTGGTTTGAACAAATCTATTACTTGGGCAAAAATAAAAGGGCAAATTAGTCATTTCTGTGAATCCAGCTACATTGAGTAAATAAACTATTCCAAATTATTCAGAAAATAATCATTGTTGACATTCAGAACCTTTAATCAACATAATCTTGTCAGTTATACTTATGATTAAGATGAGCTATGCAGAGTATATTGAATCAACATTGAATTCAAATGTTGATAGATAAGTTTGGGTAAAAACAGAAAGAAATATGTTTTTAGAAGCATAATAGGCAGGACATCATTTCTTCTGTGTGAAGGAAAGTAACATTCAGGTTCACTCAGGGTTTTTCATAAAATCATCTAGTTTAATGGGTTTAATGTTGTCCTCTGTGAGCTCTTTGTCCTCAAAAATGTCTATAAAAGTGTAGAATGGTGAAAATACCAGAAATACATTGTTAGAAGGCCATAAAAGTAGTAAATGTTCATACAAATTCAGCATATTAAACAAAATTTTACAATATATCGATCCAAGGTCATGCTGCACATTCCTACTCCAGGTCACAGATTTATGAACTGGAAGAACATTCAACCAAAAAACGAACTGTCAGAGTCTGAACAGACTGTACTTGTTGTAAAAGAACGGAGCCATAAATCAGGACATCATCGTCACCATAAAATCATCAGAGTGTCATAAAAGTCATGAAATAACATGGAATGTCTTTAATTTGTAGTCTTAAGCACAGACAGTAAATCAAGGCTGTAAAAAATGCCCTACAGAGTATGAGTGCAAGAGAACAGATGAAAAGAAAAAAGGACGGGGAGATCAAACAGAAACGTGAGGAACATTTAATGGAAGTACGTTCTAGGCTCTCTGTGCAGAGCTTCACGTGGCTTTACAAAGGCTTGGCTTCACATCAGGCCACAAGAACTCAATTGGGCATCACTTTATGCCCCCAAACTACCAATAGATCTCGGGATTGACAGAAGAATTCCCAGATGTGTTGGCACAGAGATTGGGCACCAATTGTTGGAACCATAACAATTGATTTGAGAAAAGAAGCTGGGATGTGAGCACTATTCCATAAATCTCTCATTTGATGTGGCCAGCATCATCCATCCAGCGAGATCAAACAGAAACGTGAGGAGCATTCACATTTGAATAAATAATGCACGCTACTATAATGTCTCAGATTTATTTTGGGTACTAGAACCTGCATCAAAATTACAGGTATGTCATATTTTAGCAGAAATGTGTTATTCTCTATAGCCCCTTTAATCCTTACTTTAAATCGAATGGTCTCGCTTCATATCACAGAGGTGAGACAGATTGAGACAGCTCGAGCATAATGAGAGATCTATTACTTATTAGGCAATAAACAAGAGAAACGTGTATTAGATGACAGCATTTGTATGACTGCATTTCTATGTAAGTTATCCATGCGTGTTTTTGTTTTCAAGTATTTTTGCATTGTTTATTGCCTTTGTTCTGTTGTGTCATGAGCTTGTATGACATATGACATATTTGTTATGACATAATGCCAGGATGCACCAAAAAAGGGACATTGGCTTAAACATAAATGACACTGAGAGGAGATTTTGGTGAGAGAAACGCACACATAATGAAGACATTAAATTGTAGTGGTACAATCGAAACTCAGGTCCAATTTGGCGGAAGATCTTTACACACTTTTTATGTTTACAACTGATGGATTGTCCCATGTGGCTTTGCTTCACCACTCTTATAATCATTCCAATGTGTCACTGCAGGGAAATTACACTTGGTTGTGTGCCAGGGTCCATTTATAACACACGGTTGACTGAATGTTTAAGGACAGAAACTGCAACTCGGCAACAAATCCAGAACAGAGAACAGAGAAGAGAACGCAATTAGTCTGTAATGTGAAAACAAAGGAGAAGTACAGAAGCATGGTATTTAGAGTTTCACAGCTGTGTTAGCAAGGATTTAAAGAGCTGCATGTGCGTAATCATAAATGTTAAATTAAGTAAGGTTCAGTGTGTGAGCTCCCGGGATACTCATTACCAGGAATTATGTGAAATGTAAAATTAAATTAAAAGTGACATCTAATAGAAATCACTTCAAACATAATAGCTATTTTTAAACCGAAGCTGGAGTTAAACCAATAAGCAAGATTTCTGTAGCAAGCAAGGATGCATTGTCTTTTATGGAAATATTATGGAAATTCACATTTTACTTCCTCAGATATCATCTCCTCTTCTAGGCGATTTAGAGGAATGAATATACTAAACATAATTTCATTTTAAGCTGTACAACCGCGCCAAAACAGAGCTAAACCAAGTATAAATGGATTCCTTATCCCCAAATCAAACAAAATAGACTTAGAGACAACTGGACTTAAGTAACACTAAAGGAATAAAACATAATTTCATAGACTTTGATTGTGGAAAAGGGTTTGCAGACCTCTTGCACTTCAAGTTGAAGACCCCTAATTTAAATTGTATGAGTCTCTTAAATGTAAGCATCATACGTTTTATGACAGCTCCCTGTCCATAAAGGTCAAGCTTTATGCACAAAATGTATATTTTAAGGGTATTAGTTGTGATAAAGAAAAGTTTTTTGTGCCACTGCGCTCCGCTTTGACTCTGAACTAAGTATTTCTCAAGAATGAATGATTATAACCATGAGTAATGTGTCTCCTCATTCTTATTCATGTGCGAACCTCTTGACTGCTCCGACACAAGCTTGGTATATGGGTCTCTCTTTTCTGTATCCCAAAATAGTGCCGCACTGGTTGACGGTTCATGAGAAGCGACAGGCCATCTGACAGATGCACTTCACACACTTCTCCGTCTCCTGCAAACAGCAGTGCACTCATTCCACTTTCTCTGTCTGTCCCTGGGCTGCTCCATCCATTAATGTCTCTCCTCTTTCTCTTACACGTTTCTTTGCCCTGCCTCTTTCACAGCCCGTTTCGTTTTGAGCTGAGAGTGCCTACGGTGATCACTGGACCTCTGCAGGACATGCGACGTTCAGTTTTACCAGCAGGGCCCAGAGCTAGGGCCCACAGACAACTACAGGTAACACCATACATTTTGACTACAGCGGCTTTTGAGAACAAAAGAGAAAAGCAAAGAGTAAAGACAATACACAAATATATGCAAATGCTTTTACTCCTATTGTTCTAATTCCCATATTGCCCAGTCTGCTTTTAAATTATTCAATTTCTCAGCAGGTTTGGAGGCAGTGTTTACTTTAGTGGTTATCCATTTACATCAAGTCTTGAGTTGGGACTCTGAAAAGCCTTTTTAAGTGTTGCAAATGTACAAACAATTCAAGTTAATTTCCCAATAGTTTAGTATTCCTGTCACACAATTTCAAACATATTTTGTTTTCTTTTGTTGTTTGTTAGCTTCAAGATTCAGGAAACCTTTCTCTGGGAACAAGTCAAAGTCACAGACACATCTCTCAGCCTGGATGACAATAAACAGTACAGAATTTTAAAGTAATTCTTTTGAGAAATGGTGCAGCGAGGTTGAGAGAAAATGTGTAGACAAAAGTAGTGCAGTTCTGGCTTACTGAATTCACATGCCACTTTATTTGCTGAGAACATAAAACAACCATAAAAAGACACATATGGTCAGAGACAATGTGACAAACAGTATTTTACTGAGGTTGAGGTTCAAAACTGTACATTGCATGCTTATATTTAGATATGCATTGACCTGGGTGCAATACAGTATAGGGCCATTTAAGTTCAACTGTCCAGACTGGAAAATAAGAAATATGAAAAATGACCATTTGATGCGGCAAGTTTCATTATTTTTGAGTGTTATTTGGTTTAACTGTAAATCTAACTGGTTTATGTATCTTATCTGAGAGTCGAATGATCACGACATAAACAACATAGAGCTCCATTAAGTCGAGACGATGCGTGAGTGATACTGCACGACATTGTAAGGTGGGGACATTCCTTCTTACATAACACGGCACTATGGATTCTGGCACTAGCTATAAAAAGATTAGGGCAAAGAGTCATCGTCAGTACAAATTGAAGCTAGAGACCATGTGAAATACAGTGTTTACGATATCTTGTAATTTGTGTTCTTTTGGGCTTAATTGTAAATGTCCTATCTATGTTAGACCAGGCAAAGTCAGGGTCAGGGCGCAGGCAGTCGTTGGCACCCTGCCTGTCACATCGGCTCGAGTCTAGTGAACAGGGGGCTGATGCAAACCCAGCTCAAGTCACTTTCTATTACTGTGACTGCACTTGCCTCATATTCCCCCCCGATGCTTACACGCTGAGAGGCTGAGAGATCAGTTCAGTCAGCTGTGTGCACAATGTGGGACTATACTGTGCTGCTGCGATGTGATATAATACTCCTTGGACCATAGGAAGCAGTATGCTGTACATTTAGATTAAGGGTGTATTGTGTAGCATTTTGCATAACAGTTAAATAAAATAGAACACAGCAGTTACAACTTTTTTTTGTCAATATAGTATAGTTGCTTTAAAATACTGTCTTGGAAAATGAGATATTTAAATGGAAGTTAGTTCTGTGTCTGTTCTTGTACAACTTCCTAAAACTGAGCAGACAAACTGAGCCAAGAGATGACAAACGGAGCATTGTTGGAGAAGTGCATTTAAGTTTCTTGATTGAGGCCCTAAAACATTTGTAACTAAAGTGTTCTTTTTTTATTTTAAAGGGAACTTATCATCTAAATTAACCACTGAATTTGTGTCCCTGCAGGGCTACCATAGGTGTTCACAGTGTAGACAGAAAGTACATAAGGTATGGAATTGCTACCCACCAAAGCCAGCACACTGCACCTTTCAAAAAGCATTGTTTACATTGTGCATCAGGTACAATACTATAATAACATTAACCAACCAAACTATCTTGTTTAAATATAGGTGAAAATAAAACAAAAAAATAAATTCCATCACTGTCTATTGAGTACTACGTTTTTATTTAAAAGTGAATTTGATTATATTAAATTCCAAAAGAGGTCAAAGGTTTCCTTGTTCTCCATATTTAAAACATATTGCTCATAGACTTAGCTTACTAATTGCTTTCCTTACTTTTACACAAACCCAAATCAAATGGTGATCTGTCATCATTAGCGTTAATTTAGTGTAAAAGTAAACCTCAGGACACCGTTCTAGACCCACTTTGCTTTGACACTTATACTTCAACCATTCCAGTTAGTAAACCTGTGTTGAAACCAAGCCTCTGCTGCCCATCTCCCTGTTGAGCCCAGTAGCAGTGCTGTGTATCCTCATGAGTGAGGCAGGTGGGAGAGGGCAGGGGGCACGAGCTGAGCCCACTAGGCCCAATCCATCACACGCTGACAGGAGCCATTAGAGCACGGAGAGCATCTGTGGACCCCCAGGTAAAGATGTATAGAGTCATTTCCCTTTTACCTCATCTAATACACACATACAGTATGGTAGGTATAAATGGATGTCACATTACGTATGCAGCTCACATTCTCGCTGCATGTAAGCACATACTTTTACATATGTTCGCGAGGACCCCCTGGCTCTCTCCATCTCTGACAGCACTGAGGTCAGCCCTCTCTGACCTCATCCTCTCTACAACACCTGAGCCCACTGCACAGGTAAACCCCGTCCGCTCACTCATCAGCCAGACATATTACATACATGCTCCGAGCAGTGACCTCACACTAACAGCCCAAGTGTGAACAGAAATCAGGAGAATGAAAGGATGAAGTGTAAGCCTGATATCTACTACAAGCCAGCTGGGTCTCATCCCAGATTTGCCTCACATTTCTATGTAGATATGAGCCTCCATGTATTCATGTGAAAAGCACTGAAGGATGGTGTGACATCACTGAGATAACCCCCTTTTATCCAGTTTACACTTTCAAAGCATCAGATTTCTGTATTGTGCTCAGGGTTGTTGACATGTAAGGAATAGCACTGCCTCCAGGTTGGCTTATTCTACTTCATGTAAAGAAGCAATATTGTAAGTGACACTGAACCTTTTTTAGGATACAAGAAGAGGTTCAGTGACATGTTTCATATACTATAAATAAACTGTATTTTGTGGTTCAAGGTCAAGATTATTGCTCCATTTAACAGGATTAGGATACAAAAAGAGGCCAATGTTACCTAATTGTGGTGTACTTTTAAAGTACATTACACTGACAATTACGAGGAAAGACTACTCTACCACAACTGTGATTAGAATTATTCCCAAGATCTTGAAAAATATCTTATAGTAATGTAATTATCTATTTCCCAAATGTGATTATCACTTCAAAAACACAAACAGAAATGTTCTCTGGTTTCTCAAGTCTACTGAGTGTTTCAGGGTACTTGTTTCAAGGTTTGTAGCTTTTGCAACCTTTCCTTTATCATTCAACAGAAGAACCGAGGAAACATGAGGAACTGAGGAAACAATAATTGCATTTTGTTTATGAAAAAATCGGAGCAAACATTAAAAACATTCTTTCCTTCCATATATTAGGAGCTATAATTGTGCTCGGGTATCTCTCAGTGAAAACAAGCCCATTAACCTTTTATCATACAGGAAACACTCTTGTAAACCTTTTTTCCACATTAAATGTGGTCACACCACACAGACTCTACATTGCCAACTATGTTTGAATTTGAATGCTGTAAACGCTTTGCCTGTGAGTAGCTTGATACATAATAACACATGGGCATAATTTATGCTTTAATCAAGCACAAAGGCAACTGCTCAGTATCTCCACTGCAAAGGTCAGCTTGAGTAAACAGTTTAATGACAGCTTTTTCCCACTTTTGACGACTAGTGCATGTCTTAGAAAGGACTAATTAGAGCACATTGTAAGCTGCAGATTTTCTCTGGCAGCGGTTATCGACACAGTGAGTGGTGGTGTGTTCTACAGTAAACATGCACTAATGACTGGAGCATTATAGGACAAGGGGCTTCTGATTGTCAAAAGGCACAGGGAAATGATGTCTATATAAAGCAGACAATGCAGCTAAAAATAATGGTTAAGTTTTTAGCTTCTAAAGGTTAGACAGTGCCTCTTAAATGGTATACGCAGCTGCCAAGACATTTCACAGCATCAGAAAGCCTACCACTGACTGTTGGCCAACTACAAACGGGCTTGTACAATGTACAATATCGTATTTTTTGTTTCATCACTCATGAATATTTTAAATTAAAAGTCTTTTCAGTGGCCTATGAGCAGTACAAGAATGTGTGTTGGTTTGTTCTTACAGAGGAAGATTCAACTTAGGAAGGAGAGCATGGTGAGAATGTCTTTGAGGGGTGTTTTCTGGATCGGCCAAGTCTGTTTCCGAATGCACATTCACACATCCGGGCCATCTATATCAATTTGTATCTAATAGGTAAACAGCATGTACCTAGCATCTGTGTTTTCTCCATATGCCTGAGTGCATCGTTAAAGCCTCGATGAAATGAGCTATGAACTTGGGCCTTCAGTGAATTACTGTGAATTACTGTGAAGCCCTGAGTCTCGCCCGTCTACAACCTTGGGACCGCACACAGAAGCTCTAATGACAAAAAGGGAGATTTGCAGCAGATATAAAAGTGTAATGTAATTGACTGAGAGCTACTATCAGATAAGCACGCCCATTTCACTACTTTCAACTTTAAATGTCAAATGACTCAAGCTGAAAGAAGTGATAAAACGCTGGCCTGTTGTGCTCCATCAGTCATGGAAAATGCTGCGCTTTTTAGTCTGTCTCAAGTTGTAGGTTTATGTAGTCAAATGAGGACAACTGGGACACTTCCTTTTTCTTTCATGTCTTGTTTCCCTCTTATCAGGACATTAGGATTTACTTCAGGGAGTTTTTAGTACCTGATAGATCTCAAGCTCAGGCTCTCAAGTCTATATGTTAAGTGATGATTTTCACCTCTGTACACAAATGCATGTTTACACAGTCTGTTCAAGCCTCAGTGTGCACAGAGGAATTACTTCGCTTGGTTTTAATGAGTCAAAGTGACTTCTGCTTTCCACAGAGATTTGAGTTAGACAAATAATGGCACAGGCTGCTTTTAGAGGAGACAGAGGAGGTCACAATAGTCATATATAATCAAAACTAAGCTTCATTACACACAAGTCAAACACAAGTGAAGCGACTGTGACAGAGCTTGGTCAAAGTTTTGTTTTAGGTTTCCTGTGGTGGGACATAATGGCATGCTATGATAGAAGCAATTGTCTGCTCCAAGTCACAATGAGCAAGCCATATATGGTTAACTCACTTCCCAAAAGTATTCTACATTGCAGTCACAAAAACAGTTGTTTTAAAAAAAAAAAATGTGTGGCCACACATTTCCTTTTGTATCCCACTGTGGAAGTACTAAGTAAAGATATCACTTGGTCATAAAATACACATTAGGGCCAAGGGGCCGTTTCCAATTGTACACCTATCATTACTCCTTTTTGGAGCATGTGAACAGCGATGGTGCAGACCTCAAGGAAATAGTTCATACAGTCATTTCACTTTAAGCAACACTATGTAACGATGAGTGTACATCCAGTAGTTAACATGTTATCCAACATACACTTTGCAATCATCAAATACATTTAATTATCTCTACAAATGTGTCTACCAAATCTTGGAACAGTATTTTTGTCACTGGCTATCCCAGCCATAGTATCTGTCTTAAGATGCCAAATTCATTAAGTCCGGATGGCAGAGCATAAAAGTAACCAACAGTAACAGCTTGTTATTAACTTTAGGGACAAGTGGATCAGCAGGGTGTAAGGATTCTCAATCACTAAGTAAAAAACAAAAAACAAACTGTCAGCTTTGAAGCATCATCTCCTCCAGCTCTTTTGGCCCTGTTTCCTCCCTGGTCTAGCCATGCCTGACAAGCCATTAGAAGTCCTGTCTGCCCGCAGCAATAGATGGGCCATACTCCAGAGGACACAGCCACTCCGATAAGGCTTAAATCACGAGAGGACGGCGTGAAGAAAACAGCCGCAGAGGCACTCACTTGTCATTCCAATATACTGAGGAGGGGTTTGCTTTTCAGTTATAGATCAGTACATTTTTGCTCTCTGCTCTTCCTTTCCGCATAACACCCACTTTTTTTGTTTTCTCACTTCGGTGTACCGAACAGACACTCTCATCAGATGCTCTGAGGCCTTGTCACGTTTGGGCACACGTCCTGTTGGATTTGCTGTGATGGATGCAGAGTCATGGGTGTCACACTGACTCGATAGCAAAACAGTAAACACATTTGACAGAAGCTTTTGGGAATAAGGCTACTTAATGGCTCTGTGCATTGAAAGTGACAAGAGTGAATAAAAATGGCTATCTGTTTTTGTTATCTCAGCTCATTCTTGTGAAAAATGTTTTCATTTTCTCTTGCCATCTGCTGGTTACAAATGTATGGAAGCTGGATTCTGCCACTGAGATGAAACAGTTATCCAGTAAAACAAAACACTGAGAAGTCTTTGTAAATATGAACATTTCACCATTGATTTAAGTCTTCTTTTTTTAAAAAGAGACACTAGCCGTCATATTATGGTAAGGAAACATACAAATACATACACCAAGTATGATTTGTTCCAGTGTTGCACCATTAAGCCAGACATTGACCATCATAATTAAATGAATAACTCAATACCAATATACACTAATAACACACGATATCTGCTTAAGTCTACGGCAGCAAACAGGCCCGGAATCTGAACTGAGATAATTACAGAAGTGTATCAAAGGAACTTGTATAAAGACACAAAAGTGGTTTAGGGTGTTTTTCTGTATCAAGTTTAGTCCAATAATGCATTGGTACCAGTTCCTAAGGCACTGTAGAGTACATTACACTGACAATTACGAGTTCACCAGTCATTAGTTCCTAGGCAACTGGACTGTCTTTGTTCTTCTTTGTTTTGACTTGTGTTCCACTAATCCAATATTTCCAACCCAGTGTACACATAAGACCAGGAGGCATGGGAAACTATTATATTACCATGTGCAGATTACTGTTATTATTGTAACTGCCATGTTGACACCTATTATCAACAGTGACATTTAACTTAGACTAGGGATATGCACAGAGAGGCTTCACAGTAGCAAATGCTTTTCACATTATGTTGTCATGAAATGCTAAATAAACACACACAGCAACATGCATACAGTATATATCAACTTTCCAGTGCTGGCTGCCAGATAGTTGAGATTCTTGGAGCGGCAACAGGAAATCAGATACAGGTGAAAAAACAGAGCAGTGTGTTGAGAACAAACTGTTTACCTTGTAGAACAGTGCAACGATCTGCCTCAACGTGAGCCGGTGGAAAACGCAGACGTCGTAGAGCGCCGATACGGCCAGGACCGTCACTCCGAGCTCTTTCCACAGCATACTGCACGCGGCGCACATCAGGCTCCCCACGAACCAGGCCAGGAGTCGCAGGGGCCCGGCATGGTCGCGCAGTTTACAGTGACGTACGTAGCAGAGTAAGGAAAGGAGGAAGAACAGGGCTGCACCTTCGTCGGCGCGGCCCACCACGCCGGCCACAGCCTCGGTGTGGATGGGGTGTGAGGCGAACAACAGGCCGGCGAGTAGACTCCATAGACCCGCGCCGAGCAGCAAGCGTGCCAGCAATGTAAACAGTCCCGCCACAGCGCCGTGTAGGATTACGTTAACCAGGTGGTAACCCCATGGCTCGAGCCCACCCACAGCGTAGTTGAAGCGGAAGGAGAGTGTGCAGAGCGGACGGTAAGACTTGTGGCTGCCGCTGTGTGTGAGTAAAGTGCCCCAGAAGTCGTCGTAGAAGATGTTGGTCCAAGGGGTCTCGGGAAGAAGATCCTGGTTGGTCTTGATTGCACGGCTGGAAAGAGAACAAAGAAGAGTTCAGATGTTTCAAAGCAGAATAAGATGATTTTGTTTATGTTCTAATGATAAATGACTTCATGACATTTGTAATGAACAGTTTTAGGAGAAGGGTGATATGGTATTGTGATATTTCCCAGAAAATAAGGTTAAACCAATGTATGTCAAAGTCAGCCTCCTTTTTTCTTCCCTCATTTGTAAAACCAACTTTCAAACTACAACCCCAATCCAGACTTTATGAATGGACGATGAAGACAGACAGATGTAATTGCTATTTGTGGCAACACTTGACATTTTGTTACAGCAATCAATGTCGCCTTACTGCTTGACCACTTTACCCCACTGCCAAATCCAATAAAAAGCCTGAAAACAGTGTTTAAGCATATTTCTACTAACATTACAGGAAGCACTGCCATTCTTTACCACTGTGCGCTAAGCTGAAAATATAGGTTGCATCAGAATGACACTTTGCATTTCACTCACAGTTTTCCCAGAGAGTGCGGTCATATGGCATTTACAAACAGAACATCACAGGGGTGAGTTTCGAGCTCCAGGCACTTTTGCCACCACAGCCGCAACTCTTACAGCTGTGGACTGGCGAAATAAGCAGGAGCGCCACACCCTCGACCGCACAAAAATACATGCTCGCAGCAGGGGAACGCCATGCTGGCAAAATGGAACTTGGAGAGACCTGTGGTGACAAGTGACATGGCAGCTCAGTCAGGAGTGGGCCGAAAATACTCTGAACATGAATTGCTATATAATGTTTAGGCCTATATTGCTTTCTCTTGGCAGACGTTGCTCTCTAGGAAGCTACAGTGGAGACGAACCTGCTTCTATCTAAACTGATGCTGCTACATTAGCCTCAAGCTGCGTGTGTCATTGGAGGAGGTGGGGGTGTTCAGCATGGGGTCAAGGAAAATTAAGAAATGGCACGTTACCCCTCATGAGACATTAAATCATAAATGAGTCCTGTCTGACCCTGGGTCGATGGTAATGATGATTGAATTGACACCCAAATCAACCTCCTGTAGAAAAATAGTGGACCAATGAGCTATGTTTAATATGCAAAATTTCCATTACACAGTGGACACCTATCCTATTTTACAAGAACAACCCTGTAAAATAGTGTGGCCTGTAATGAAGCTTCTACTCTGCCCTCTGCCTGTGTTACTAAAAGATTGCTAAAAGATTAGCATGACCCCGTGCAGAGTACATATAAAACAGTAGATCCAAACAAATAGTGGATAAAGCCTAATCAATTACTAGAATAACCTATTCTTATCAGCTAGATGATGAAGCTCTACTACTTGATTTTCTTTTTGCCTTCCCTTTCTCAGATTCCACTCACCCCAAAAAGCAGCCAAGGGACCTCGACTCCTTCTCTTCTACAAAAACAAAAAGAAAACCGGACCAAGTTTTCCTTCAGAAAATATAAATACACTTCACCAAACTGTAGTGTTTAGCGGTTAGCTTAGCTGCAACGTAAGCATCACAACATTATGTGAGTGAATTGGCAGAATTTATCTGCGTTTCTCTTCTCTGTTGATGTTTTTTTCTTTTTTGAGTTGCATTACAAGACATATTCAGCACTGTAAAAACACTTTAGCAGCAGATATTGAACTTCCTGGAATGTCATATGACAAGCTGGTGTCAACCAACGGGAGCGTTCCATTTTTGAGCATGTGACTTTGCGAGCATATGATTGGCTAAGGTTTTCCCTTCCTGAATAGTGGTTCTTATCTATTACAATACCTTATGATAAAAGTCTGTTTTTTCACAAATGATTGCTTTTACAATATACTATTTAGGGGAGAAGAAAAAATATCAAGTACAGTCTGTTTAAAGGAGAAAAAAAACCCCTCTCAGAATAGGAACGTCTTTGTTATGTTGCAAGTAATATGTCTTGTTCTGGTAGGTGTAAAAACAATTTAGCTTTGGATATAACATTCATATTAGCTGTCAATGAGCTAGTAACAATCCAACCTAAATGGCTGTTAGCAATAAGTTCTGGAAACACAAAGAATGACGGACAGAAAGTTAGCTAACTGAGCTAATTTAATTTAAGCTTCAGTGATGGGAACAACGTTTTTAGATCCACCTCTTATGCTAACTACCTTATCAGCATTGAACCAGTGGTTTACTATTTCTGTACTGTCTGTGGAATCTCCTCAGAAAAATCTTGGTTGCCAAAAGGGGAACAGAGGTGTCGCAATTAAAATCGTGATAGATTTGCCATGACATGTGATAACAAGCCAACTGCACCTGGCGCTAATACCGCTGCCATAATTAACACACTCAATTAGCTCAAGTGAGATGGGTGGCAAAACGGTAGGAGGGATTGCTTACATAAAAATGAAAAAAAAAGTGTAATGAACTGCTTCCACAGCTGTTCTCACACTTTTAAACATACCACTTTATCTTGGCAATGGTCCTTTGAACAACTGCCACCGCTCACAAGCACAAAGCTCATGGGGACTTTGGTGTGGTGGGATGGGAATTTCAGCATTTATTAAATCACGAAACGAAACGTTAGGGCAAAGACAGACAAGCAGAAATAGCCCATCTATTGCAAACCTTAATAATATCCTGCCTGAGGGGTCCTGGGATACTGGAAGGGCCATGAAAATAATCAGTAGGTTTGTAATAGAAATGCCCCGGATGTCAGTGTGCAGATGATAGGGTTTCTGTATGTTGTCCTATACGTGAACAACCATCCGGCGTAGACTAGGTAGCCTCCAGTTCATGACTCAGACAAGCCAGTTTATTTTTACTGGCCCATTTGACAAGTGAGATCTTCATCCCACCACAAGATGCTCACATAAGAGGTATTATGGTTCAATTACATCTACAAAGCCATTTTGGAGACAAGTGTGCTCTTTTTTCCATTACACAGTGTGGTAGTGGAGTTGCTGAATCCAGATACATTATATATTGCCTCCAAACCACACACCCCATTTTTCTGGCAGCGAAATACAGACACAAAGCCTGTGCCAGTTAGTCCAAGCCGTGTTTACAGCTTTGGCTTCCTCAATAAGACCCCTAATGCCTACTTCATATTTGATTCAGATGCAGTCCAAAATGGTTCTAAAGCAATAACAAAAGCGTAAAAACAGACTTTGCAAGTTAGTTGGTAACTGGTACACAATTATAATATATTTTTAACTACTTTGTCCGTCATTTACAAAGCATTACTCCTCCATTAATCATTAATAATAAACAATCACTCTTGACAGTAAAATTATATTATAGTTGGAGGGCAACACTGAAATTAACAAATTTACTTCAAAGGTCAACCAAGCCGCTTCAGTTTTTTCGCAGTCTATGACAAATCATGAACCCACTGTGAGCCAAGCAGGTCCTCATCAAACACTACTCCTCCAGGAGCAAAGAAGCCAGCTGGAGAGTGAGGCTGAGTTGCTGCGGCTGGCAAGTCCAATTTCTCAGTAGAGCTGGCAGTGGAGCGGACCTCTCAGTGCACTGCAAACCTTTTCCAGCCGGGAGCGCATTCCTGCTCAGAACCGCGTGCCTGAACAGTGACTGGGGAACGAGAGGATCATGTGGCCACTAACAAGAGAAGCCCCTGGAAAAGTATCTAACTCCTTTTTTTTGTTTTTTTTTAACTGTTCCTCAATCATCTCCTTGGTGCTGCCACCCTCAGTCCCACCACAGCCAGTCTGGATCTCAATCATAGGACTCCATCTGTCACAAGCTGTTACACTGTAGACAGAAACAGGAAGTGAAATTCTGGTTTATAACTTAAGTGTAGTCTTTCAAAGTTTTAAGGTTCTGTGAGGATTATTCAGAAAATATAGCCACAGATCTCATTAAAGCCCCTAGTAGCTATTAAATGAACTGCAGCTGGTAGGATACTTGTTGATTTTTTGGTGGAATTTGTGCTAAACTACCACTAGCTAAGGTTATTATTGTATTAAATTCAGAAATAATAAGGTGTTTATGACAATATGTAGCTTATGCATAGCCACATCACCAATTACAATAGTAGTATCATGTTGCAAGGTGAGCATCGAAGGCTTTTGTGACACATTTTAGGCTCGTGTGATTGCTATAAAACCCTAATTGGTAAAACTGCAGCGCGCCATAGGACTCTAAAACTGTTAACAGCATTTCCACTGCTCAATATTTTTAGTGTAACACGACTGAAAAAAGATGTGAGAGAAAACAAAGACCGCATGGTGTCTGCTGTTCATATCAAAAGCTTGACTCAGTCTTCTGACAAGTTTCCAAAGCCTCGCAGAAAGGATCACTTTCACTGTGCAAAGTGCTGGTAGCTACACTGCAGTGACTAAAAGGATCTCAAATATGTATGCTACATTTTGTTTGAATAATTAGTTTGTTGGGGTTTGTAAAAGTATGGCTCTAATGAAGTGTAATAACAAGAGCATGAGAGCATGTAATTATAAAGCAAGAGTAAAATCTTTTTCCTTCTGCAGACATTCTAAGATCTTATTCCAGAGTTCAGGCTTAGCTTAAAACTAAAATTACTCTTTAATCTATGACTGAGAAATAATATTGAAGAAAACTTTTACGCCCTTGGAACCGTTAGCCTTTTGTTGCACTTATAGTATGAAGAGAAAAGCTTAAAGATGAAGACGAGACTGGAAATTAGAAAGGAGATTGAAATTCAAGGACACATCAAGAGGCTTCCACTTTACAACTAGCCAATAAATTTAAGACCATACTTCGACTTTCAATAATGCTATGACCAGAATATCATATTTCTTAAATCCTCTGATCTTTTGAAGGACATCTTGACTGGAAGGTCAGTCTCAATAAAGTTAGCAAGTGCTGGGAGAATTCATAAGCTATTTCCCAGGAATCAAAAGAACCACACACTATTAATTATCCATTCCATATAAGCCAACAAGACAAGAACAATTAATAACATAAACTTTAATGTAAGATCAGCTTACTAAGTATCCACTCTCCACAGCACAGTTTGGGTAATAAAACACTAAAGAGTGCAGGGCATATAAAGATTTTCATTTGTGACAGCATGGGAAAAGTAAATCTAGTCGAGCGGGTGCTTGGGGAGAGTGATCGAAGGCCTGCCAACAATATGTCATCACCCGGCTTTAATATCTGAAAGAAGCCCAGTGGTATTTTTAGACTGCCCACAGAGACACCGGGGTAGCCCGCTCTCCGTTTCCGGCAAGCCCTTTTGTCTAATGTTTCTTCCCATGGGCATGCTAGCAGGTCATTAATGGCATACCTCCACCACACTTGATACCTGATGCATGAAAAGTGAGTCTTTATTCAGGTTCAGCTCATTGTTTAAGAAAATGGAAAATAAAAAATGTTAGGGTAATAACAAACAGACACAACAAAGAGAAATTGTTGAAGGAAGAAGGGGATTATATCTGGTGCTGTGTTACCAATGGACAGACAATGCCAAGTACTGGAAATTGATGCCAAGAATGATAAAATGTAATGAACCATTAGCACGGAGGGAAAAGAAAACTTGGAGAAAACTTCCCAATTTGAATGAAACTGAGAGCTTTCACTACCATTTATCAGTGTTCCATTGAAAGATTGAATATTTTATCAGTTGTGTACAACAAAAAGAGGGCTAGCAGAGGAAGTGCTTGTGGTGTGGCTCACTGTAGCCAACACACCACCTCTGAGGCCACCGTGAAATCCCCATTGTTAGGAATGAATGGCTTCTTTCTTCTGTTTGACATATGTGATTAGTAAGCCTACACGAAAGGCTCTTAATAAAAGAAAACAGCCTAGAGTAGTGTTTCCGTCTGCAGAAAATACTTATGCTATTTGATACCAGGTTAATGATAATGTTACTTTTCACATCACACAAACAAAGCTACTTTCACTTAAGCATGGAACTTGTCTTTTTAAACGTTTCTGATTGTATTACTCAGAGCTAATGAAAAGGGGAGCCTTTACACGATTAGCCCTGGCTGTTGGCTGGATGGAATGATGTTTCGCTCAATTACTGTAACTGATGAGCGGTGCAGGAGTGGGGATGGATGAGATACTGGTGATGGACAGCCAGGAGAAAGGTCAGGGATTGTGGTAATTAGGCCTGGATCTGAACTCGATGTGCCCTTCAGCTCTGGGAAACAATTTCACTTCCAATATCCTTAAAGACAGGTATTATCAACCTGCAGAGCACAGTTTTAGTTACTTGTTTCTTTGGCTTCTTTAGCTTTTTTGCTCCTTATACTTTCTGGATCTAATATGTGATGATTTTCTGATTTTAATATTTGACATATATTTAAAGCAATGCAAGATAACTTCAAAGGATATGCACTCACTAAAGGCCTCTTGCGGCAGTCTCAAACTGCACTGCTGCAAACACAGATGGGACAGTTCTATCTCACTATTTAGCGAGAGTATGGGGAGCTGGCAATCAAAATGACTTTGAGGCTACATATTTTATAAATGAGGCATGTATGAAGTAACATGGATTAATTTCTGCCAAAGTGAATGCAAAATATACTGTTTTACTGAACTCACGACATCAATGACACCCCTGGCTGTTAGGATTGTGGACGTACACATTAAATTCAGCTACAACAGGACTCTGAATTGCAATTATCTGGGGTATTTAAGGTTTTTTAGGTAATACACATGTTTTTGCCCCAATAACTTGACACTCCAATAGGCCATGGAGAAAGATTTAAGCCAAAATGGAACCAACAAGATTTTAAAAAATACCCTCATTGTTCCATCTTTGATATCTCTATAATACAAAACACTGATATCTTTCATATATAATCAGCCAGTCTTTTTTTTGTGCCCTGGTGTTGATCAAAGACACCACTGCATAGCGTGAACCTGCCCAATGCGCAGTATGAGTCTCAGCTTAGGCCTGTTTGCTTCATGTCATTCAGATACTCCACTGTTTGCAGTTTCTCTCAGTATTCTGAAAATCCAAAACACCATCTTAATCCAGCAACCCTTTAATCTCAGAGATGATCCCTTCAGGCTTGTATTTGCATTGCTCCACTGGCACAGTCATACTCCCGAGTCCATTTCATGGCACAGTGGACAAGCAAACACTGGGACACTGAGACGCTGAGTCTGGAGCAGGGCTGAGCTCATCCAACGCTGCAGTGTGTTTCAAGAGTGTGAATGCCGGTGTCGCTGCCTAGCATCACTGATCAGCCCTTTGTGCTGTAAAAAATGGCAACGGTGGGACATGTGCTGAATGTTGATCACTAGAGGTAACCAGCCAGCTGTACAAACCCACCAAGCCAAGCGGTAAGCCACACTTCTTTCCACCCAACCAGGCTGGCAGAAGGGAAACCTGGCAGGCCTGCAATGTGTCACATAGTGTTGTGTCACCAGGGTACATATGGCCCTACTTAATGCTCCCATGTCCAACAGAGGCCTGAGGACCCCTAACATGTCTGATAAACATGTCTAGAACGAACAAAGACGCTAAAGATTCATTAGCAAACTTCCTAAAAAACAAGACATATGCTCCAAGTTCACTTAACAGTTGCTGCTGCTCTTTAAAGTCAAATTTAGTTGGTGAATGCATAGTCCATCACTGTCCGGAGCCATTCTTACATGTCTCTTAAATGTCAAAGTCACATTTCAGGCCAAATAAAAAGTTTTGTGATGTTTATAGTCAATTCCAGGTGTAAGGGCCAATTACAGGAGCTGCCTGAGCAGAGTGGAGCAGGGTGATATACACTCTGATTATTGTATCCAATAAATCTGTCAACATATGTAGGGCTGTGGCAAGACAGCAGAGAACTACAGGTCACCCCTGTAGGCCTCACACACACATGCACAGGCTGGGCTTTCACAGGCACTAACTCTTCACATAAGCTATAAACTCCAACTGCTCTTTTGTATTAGACATTGCCTTTATCCTGCGCTGACTGGCTCATTGACAAAGTGTAGAGTGTAGTCAGCCATAAAAACTCAGTGTGGGTTAGTTACTTTAGGCTTTAAATAATAACTACTGTTAGTGACAAAAGTGAACTGCAGATAATCAGGTTGTTTTAGGTCTTCCATAGAGATTTCTTTTGATAATTGAGGTGTAGAAATACTAAGAGAATATTTATTGAGATATACTCCAGTGTTGCATGCATATTACAATAAAAAAATGAGAGAGAATCTAGTTTTTAGCCAGCTAAGAATAAGAGATAAGTAAGAATAAGTAAATGTGGAGAAAAAATGTTTGAAGGCTATAAAGATGAACTTTGCATTTTATTTTATTTTATGTGAGCCAGTGCAAACCATTTACAGAGGTACATAATGACAAACCCAAATACAATCAAACTGAAGTTCAAGAACACAGTGGCTCAATAAACAAATCCCAACAGAGAAACTCATTCTATTTTAGTCCTGTGATGGTCGCCGATTTGTAAATGTAATCTTTCAGTAATCCCTTTAACATTTGAGTCAATTCAACACTAAAGTGGAAAATTCACCCAAACAGGTTTTATTAAATGAAGGTTGCAGCAACAAGCACCAAGAAAAAGCTCTTTGTTCCTAAAGCAGCACTAGCTCCATGTTTCCCCTGGGCCTGACCCATGTCTAATGCCTTCGTAGTGGCTGGCTCTTTTTGCGAGGGGGGCACTCCACGGCTCTCCTCCTCACAACAGGGGGGCTTTTGTCATGCTCTGACCTTTAGGCCACATGGCAATAAATTTGTTTGATTTGTTCCTCCTCTTGTGTTTAGAGTGCTTCTCTTTCACAAGACGAGAGAGCAACGAGGGTGAGGCTGCTTTTCTAAGCTTGTGACAGGGTTGCATGCAAAAGCCATTCTTCTTAGCAACTGCTGGGATGTTTAAACATTTTGGTTAGAGATGAGAGGATGTTGACCCTCTGTGAGGTTCAGTGAGACCCACATCAGTCTTATGGAACCAGCTGATCTTGGAAGACGGAAGAAACCTCTAGAAGCCGGAGCTCAGCTGTCAAAGGGGCAACAAATGAGGGAAGGGATTGCCTGTACCACATTTCACCATCATTCTCCCCGAACTTTTGCATTCAAGGTCTTCACAAGGCACGGCAGCCTTGAAGGATGAGCTTGAATCATGGTAGATCACAGCAGAGGCCTCTGTGCGGTAATGTTTATTGCATGGGGGCTTAAGTGCAGGAAGAGCCTTTGAAAACACAATTGGAGCAGAAAGGAGAAGACATCTTTAGTGCCCTCTTTTAGACACCGTCTTATATCTGCACATTTAAAACAGCTGTGCCTTGTCCCAATTCTGCTCGGAGCAATAAGGCTACACAGTTCACAAATGAACATGCTTCCCTTGTGCCTAAGACTTTCGCAATCAAGAAATGTATCCTGACTGTTAAAAATATATGGTGAGCTTTTTTACCCCCACATACAAGAAATGCACATCTGTCCATGTTTTTTTAAACTAAAAAGCGGCGACAGTAGTGCCATGGGGAATGCCTTATATACCATTTCCATGACGCTGTTGCCAAAGTTGATTACACTGTTATAAGTACAATACAAGCTGATATGGTGAAAACAAAAAAAGTTTGCTTTATTGCACAGTCCCAACGGAAAGTATTAAATGTTCAATAACTTCTATATTAAGTGATGACCACCACAAGCCAAACGGATGACTCACTCAAGCCTACTCTCCTGGTGCTGTCATTATTCGGGGCTATTTATTAGCTGGCCTGTGTAATTAATCAAGTGGGAGGTTCAATCAGCTAAAGGCCACAGGAGCACAGAGAGGCCAGAGACAGAGCGGCAGCAATTGATTACTTTGCTTTCATATTCATTCAAAACAGACTGTAGCTTCTGCCTGATCACTTCCAGGCAGCACTACGGCTTATTTGCTAAATTAGGACACCCTCAAAAGGTGCAGACACACATAGAGACTCATTACATTAATGAATAGCAACGTGCGAGGATGTGTTTGGAGTGATCTCATTAGACACTGCAGCAGACCAGTGTCCGTGTGCTGCTCTGAGCTCAGCCTTACTCTTTTAAACTTTCCCATTTGGCTTCCAATTGCAGGGCTTAATTGAAGGCACATTGAGCCCCCTCACAGAGAGCTCCCAAAGGCAACATGTGAGAACTCGGAGGCTGTCAGCATGAGTGCAGAGGAATAAGGATTTGGTGTTCCTTTAGGACCAACACATGCTTTTCAATGAGACTCAAACAGGACTCCTGATCATTTTGAGTTTCAGTTTAAGGAGAAGTTAGAGCTGGTGACAAATAGACACATAATATATCAGGCTAAGCTGGTATCTATTTTGTCCTTAAGTGTAATCTAGGCTTAAAATGGTAGAGGCTTATAAGTTAAACTGCAGGAAACCACTTGGTAAACAATGCTTTAAAAGAAGACATAAGCAGGAAAGCGAAACCTTATACGAGGCTCATCTCCATGGCCCGAAGCGTCCCATTAACGCACAAAAACCTAAAAGGCTCCTATTTCGACTGACATTGCGTGAGACAGCCTTGTAAAGCCATAAACATGTCCAAGAGGAACCCAAAATAGCCTCTTACGTGTTTTTTTTTAAATGCTTTGTCTTGCACATGGTGTCAATTTGCATTTTTGCGCAGCAGCTCATTTACGCATTTGAAATTTTACAGCCACCAACTCACACAAACCACAACGCCGCCATTACGAGGGTCTGGCCTTTTTATACACATCGGATTAGCTCATTTACTTTTCCATTCAGAAAGTGATAATCTGTTAAAAACTTAAATAGCATTAATGCTTGGTCAGGAAAGAGTAAATCCATATGTTTGGGTGTGTGTATGAGATTGTTGTTTTGACTACTAATTTAAAATGGGCACATACTAAACCAAGGTTGGGAAAGAGCTGTTATTTTAAATAGATGTATGGATTAGAGACTATCCTGTAGTTTTACTCCTGACGCTTATTTCAAATGCATGAATATGAATGTATGAATGCAATCCATTCCACTTTTATGCTTGAAAAGAGGATGTAGCTGACACATAGCATCTTACTGCCTTAAGCCCACATTCTGTAAATGCTACTGTGCTATTTGCTGAGGTGGCTAGACCTGTTCTACTCTTTGAAACCACAATCTGAGTCATGTTGTTATCATATTTGACAAGATATCACGTATTGCATGTTTTACAGCGTAGCCCTCGAACGTTCATTTATCCAGCTAAACATCTGCTGACTAGTTATATTTTTCATTACTTTGGGAGGCTTTGAAAACACCAAGCTTCCAGACAACTCCTCTATTACCAGGTATGTCCCCACCCATGTTTTCTTGTAGCCCCTGAATTGTATCGTCAAGTCTGTCACTGCGACACAAAAAGAATTTCCTCAGCTAATCTGTCTTTTTTTTTTTGTGTGAGTCAATAACATTCACAGGCAATTTTCCCCGTTTCCCATTGTGGAAGCAAATTGAATTCTAAACTCAGATGCGGCATATCCTGCATCAGTCAGCACTATTGGATTTTTTTTCTAACCATTTCTTCATTTCAGGCAGTGGTCTCAAAAGAACTAAGCTAAGAAGATGCAGAACTTTATACACCTATGTTTACGGTGAACATAAAATTGCCATGTTGCAGAGGTAGCATCATTAGCCTTGTTTTACTGTTGGATGAACTGAACTGAATCGATTGGATGAAGTGAGTCATAATCAATATGTTTGGCCGAGTCTTCTTTTCTGAGAGCAGGTATCACATACCCGATCTATGGGATCTTGGTCCTAAGGGGATCCCTGCTGCTTGTTTTCTTGCTGCTAATTGTTTGAAGTAGATTTATTCGATTTCTATGTTTCCCCACGTGATTTGTGTTAACACTTAAATTCAAAGGGCTTTCTCTTTCTGAATGAAGAAGCCTGTACTGAAGATTAATAGCATTTTCCCCCTTTTTCAGAAGCTGGTGACAAACAGTGGAGGCAATAAGAGCCATGATATACTACACACACTTAACAATATCATAACTTCATGATTCTGCTACACCCTTAGCAATAACCAGCTGAAATAACTAAGCAGTAAAGCTTTACTGGTGAAATGGTTTGAGAGGAGAAGTGAAAAGCTGTCCATGGAAGTTATTCAACCCACTCATGCCTCAGGAATTTCTTGGACCTTATTAAAACAATGTCGTACACTGCAGCTAAAATGGCAACCTGCACTTTTTTTTTTTTTCCAAAGCCTTTTCTTAAACACCCTTGCTGTTTTCCTGCACTGTTAGCGGCGAACAACAAAGGACCATGTGGCATAGTGGACTGGCATTAATAAGAGCAGGCCTTATGGCTAAACCAGCAAATCAGAGCCACTTGTATGCTAAACCAGAGCAAAAATAATAGGAAATATTTACAGCAAATTTTACTCTGAAAGGAAAGTTGGCCTAAAATTTGAACTGTACTTGTTTGAGCTTAATATTTTATTCATTAAGGATCTGAAGTAGAATATGAAAAAAAGACTTTTTTTAAATGAGCAAGGTTTCCAATATAATGAATGACAGAATAAAGCAAGCCATCCTGACGCTTGTCAAACATCAAAAAGCCCCAGTCTACAGATAAAAAGAAACCTAATAAGCTTTGTATAAAAAAGATTTACGATTGCACAGTCAGTAGAAGTGCACAGAGAGGGACATATATTCAGTTTTCAGTAGAATATCCCGACTTGTTTTTTTATTTAGTACCATGAAGAATACGCCTCCAGGTTTGATCAAAAAAGGCCTTTTATGGATTTATGTGGTTTGTGATGATGGTTGTTTTACTGCGGGGGGCTTCTGCTGGAGGTCTGCTCTGCATTGTTGAGTGGTCTGCGACGCAAGTGAACATGAGGTTTCTATTCACGTATAGTGCTTAGATTTAATTAAGAAACCACAAAACTGACAATCGCTCACTGTGGAAAAATCTTAACACTCTTCTTAAATGAAAAGATTAAAAGAGCTTTTAGTCAAAGGTGGGCAGCAACAAGTCACATGTACTTGAGTGACTGCATTTACTATTTTGATTACGATTTCATTCTAATATAAATAACGGTATTCAGACTTTCATTTAATGGATTTAATGTCTAGTGGACTTCTGTAAAATCTTTATATTCTATCTATACTGAAAAAAGAGACATTTACTTGAGTAAGGATTTTGGATACGACTCCAATGACAGACAGAAATTGCTTTAGTGCAAGATGTGTGCTTTGTTTAGAACATAGGAATTCTCATTATTCTAAAGTGCTAATGAATTTGTCATTAGTCAAGATGCATTAACATCTTGGCTCAAAATGCAGCCCAAGCAGTCAGCTCCTAAAAACATAAAATCAAAATCCTCCTCCTTTACTTAGCTGCATTCACAGCGGCAGAAAGACGTGCATTCAACGCATCTCTGGAATACTTGTTTATGGCACATTGTAGGTGGAGCAAACAAGGCCGAAGGAGTGGACTCTGAGGCGGAGGGCCCCAAGATACGAGGACAAAGACCACAGTGGAGCTCAGGCCTGCGAGACGGGTGAGTGAAAGGGCCAAACAAAAGGAGAAGAGGACTTAATAGGGGCCCGTAAAGGAAGTGGAGTGGGGTCTATGCCCGTGAATTGAGGCTTTGCTGTTTGTGATCTGCTGGAGCACGAACATGGGTCAGTTTCATGATACATTAGACCAGTCTGTGCCCAGTATTATTTTGGCTTTAAGACGAATACTAATGGAATTTACTAAACATCAATAGATATCTTGTTAATGTAAAAATACTAACTGATAAATTTTACTTGTTACTTTGGCAAGAGTCAAACTAACCGATAAACATTAAGTGGACGTTGTTGATTTTCTGTTTCATCATTTCAAGCCATTTAGATGATGTTCCCATGACAACATTGCATTATGTTGCATTGAGTTAGCTCTCAGTGAGAGAGTTATGTTGAAATATTGTTCAAATTCTGCATTTGACACAATTAAAAAGTCAGATTTAATCAAGGTTTAATAAATTCATTCAAAGATATTATTTGCTAAGAGAGGTCACATAATAGCTATGCCAGTGTAAGTGTGTTTACATGTGTATGTGTGTATTCATTTATTTTTTCTTTTCTTTTCTTGGCCAGTGTTTTGTGTTGTATGCAATATATACATAAAAACACTCTTGTAGGTGCTATGTTGATGACACACATGAAATATCAGGCAACACATTTTAACCAGGTGTTTATATCTGCATTTCAAAATTTTAGAAAACGAAAATGACATGTCCAACACCGCATCAAAACAATATTACGTTTTTTCAGACTTAATTGCTTGTGTAGTGTGGAAATGTAGGATCAAAAGAACATAGAGAGCAAAAGATGCTAAGATATATGTGTAAAAGCGGCTCATGTGTGGTCCATCATCACAACCCCCTTGCACAGCCCTCCACGCCCCCCTCAATGGGAAGACGGATGCCCCCTCACTGATTACTCCAAAACCTGGATAGAAAAGGCTCAAGGAACAAAGGCACCAGCACCAATGGGACAGGACCATTCAGAAAAGGTTACAGGAGTGCGCTCCATACTTTTCCTCTTAAACAATGACGATGACAGGTGCTAGAAGAAGACACACAAGTGCCCAGAGCGGGATAAAGAACTAGTTTGAGAAGGGGTTTGATGACATGCTCAAAGAAAATGGGGAGTAAATGGTTTTCTGTGGGAAGCACGAGAAGTATTTATGTCATACATTCACAGTGGGTTTGTATACTGATGAACAAACAATGGAACCCCACAGAGTAAACAGCCGTGTGGTATGGGTAAACACTCAGAGACACGAGCGTCATCAGCCCAACTACGCAACACTGTTTATCCATTTATAATGACACCCAACAAGCCAACTCTGAGCCATTTAACACGCGTGTCAATATCATTCCCGACTCGGGCGCTCAAGCGGTAGTCGCACTTGTCATAACACCGGGATAAAAGCCGTGAGTCATCTTTCTGTTTATTCATTTGTCTTCATCCGATCCCACTTGCGAACGCCACAGCCCTCCGGAGAAGGAAACAGATGGAGCCATGTCCTTCATCAGCTCAGAAAAAAAATAAAATAAAATTCACAGTTCAGGGCCCTCTTCTGCTGCATCTGCAAATATACCTCCTCACTGCAAGGTTTCTGAGTCAGACACCAAAGAAGACCCGCAAAAATGACGAGGATCAGACAAAGAAGGACAAAACAAATCGGACAAGGAGCAAAAATACGCTAAAAAGACTTGAAAACATTCTGAAAAGGACCAGAGTAAAGCTAAAAAGAAAGAAAACGACACAAGAGAATGTAACCATTTCATAGAGCAGGAAAGTGAGGATTTTTTTCTTTCTATAAATGTGTCCTGTCTGTGCCGTTTCCAGGTCGGACGCCAAAAGTGGAAGGAGCAGCCTGCCACAGGAAGCTTTCCCTTAAGGAATTAAGGTCAGCGCATGACCTCTCAACAGTTCGGATCAGAGAGCAGTGAGGGGAAGGAAGAAGAGCAGGACACATGCGTCATTCCCTGTGTCTTCATTGACCGGGTTTCTTACACCTCTCTCCAATGTTATTTTCGGTACAACAATTCTTGAGAAAATGTTACGGTGACACTAGAATTGAAGATTTACCTTGTACATCAGGCAGGGATTGGGCAATACACCAAATACAGCCCTTTCCATTTCAGATTTAGATTTATTAAGTCTTTATTTGCACGCTTTTTGCTTTTGAATATTATTTTTTTGGACTGGTATCTTATCTCCTGGTTTTCGAGGGCATGTGGGAACACTGACCCTCTATAATCCCTGTCTTGACTGTCCAGCTGGCCATTCCTCACAACTGTCACTACTTATCAATCAGCAGTGAGCATGTATAACGCACGAGCATGTATGCATCAAACAGCACTCAGCGGCTTGTTACAGTGTGTGATGGATGTCTGGGAGAGGTCTGGATGTGCTCGGGAAGCTAAACACAACCCCTGTTTCTACGCGACGAATTTGTTTGAAATCGGCTCAGATAAGGTTAAATAAACACTGTTTGGTCGTTGGATGCAGTACAGAACACACACTGCTCTGGATATGAGAGGTTAATGTTCCACAGCTGTAAAACCTACATATTTTTAAAAGGCCATCTATTCTCATGGTAGTATTTAAGTGATAAAATGGACATGCCAGGGTAACCGCGCGTTCACACTGTGTGTAACAAGATCAACAAGTCACCAGAGACTCGTTCATTTCACATGGAGCTGAAGAGGCAGGGAAACTCAAACGCTGTGCACAAAGCATAAGGCCTGTGAAAATAGTGAGTAGGATTTTAGATGGATAGTTCCCATTTTGTTACGGGGGCTGTCCTTTTAGCAAATAATGTAATGGTTTGTTCCAGTTAATGAATAGTACACAATTGTGTGATCAATCCAACAATTACCTATCATACCGTTGGATATGATAATAACTGAATTTCTTTGCAGGTGAAATTTTAAAATAAGAGAAAATATCACAATGTCTTTCTGCTTTCTACTCAGTAAAACTGCAGTCTGAGATATGTATGATTTTAAACACTTGGCTATCATGATAAAAACATGCTGAACAGAAGAATCCATTTCTTGGACACCCCATCTGGTTTAGATTGTTAACACTGAAAACAGAGGTGGCAGACTTGATGAGGCCATCATTAGAACATCTGGAAAGGAAGTATTACTTTGAAGATTATTTGCTTGCCGTTACATGCAGCCAGTGAAACACCCATCTGTGTGGGAGCAATCCCTTCTGAACCAGTAAACACAGTTAGGAACACCAAAAAGGGTTAACAAATGAGGGGCAGTAAACATACGCCTTGTGACATCTTGTTGGGTGTGACCACCCAGGTCCTGCATCTGGGATCAGAGCTGGAAGTGATTCAAAGACAATCCAACACAAAACCTCACCACATGTTCTTCCTGTGGTGAAAAATCAAAGCTCTTCCCTTTAAGATAAATATAACGAGAATATCACACAATCTTTTATCATCAGGCCAAATGGTGCAATGTAGAAGGGAAACAATCACTTTACACTATGTGCAAGCAATGTGTGGGATCATTCACAAATGTCTGGAGAGCCTTTAAAGGCAGAGGCATGCCAAAAAGTTTTTGTATCTGTGAAATTTAACTGTAGAAAGTTTTACAGCTTATTTGTCTTTGGACTGATGCCTGAATCTGGGATCTACCATATCACACCATCTATTCAGAAACATTCAAACAAGTGAAGCTAAGCCAGGAATGGTGCAACTCCGATCCGTCTGGCCAAAGACAAGGTGATTAGTTCAGCCCAAGTCAGCCTCCTTCACTCAGCGTCACCTCATTCCCACTTCAGTGTCAGATACAGACTGCTGTTCTAGATATAAACCCAACTGAGACATTAAAGACTGAGATGAACTGGCCAGGAATACCATAGTGAGGTAAAGCTGCTCTCAAACATTTGTCCAAAGTAACAACGTGTCACTCCTGGAATGTGCTACTGAATATAATTGGCTGCTACACAAAGGTGGATTTTTCATCTTGTAACACCTCCAGCTATATTTCACACTCAGCCCTCAGGAATATGCTGAAAAATAATAAATCAAGACAAAAATCAACTGGCGTGCTGCTTTTGGATGCTTTCTACACACTGGGGAGCCATTTGTTATTGCAGGTGGCCTCATATGAGCACAGCACTCCTCCTCGAGTATCCCAAAGTTGTCTTATGGTCAAGAAGACACTAAAGCCTGGCTCACAACACAGGATTTTAAATCAAATGGTATCTTACGAGGCGACTCTGTTGTCTTAATCATACACAGGCAACACAATCTGTCCATTACTGACCAAATCAAGCTGGTTCAGGATAAATCTTTGACCACTCCAAATACAGCCACAGAGATGCCAGACTAGTCTCATGACCAAGAGTGGCTCTGGGTACTTCAACACTCCCCAAATCCCAAATATAGTTACTTTTTCTGCATCTGTACCAAGACAAAGAACTGTTTTGTATGATGCAATAAAAGAGGAATATCAGAAACTGTTTTTGTTCTCTAAAGCCGATGCCAGGGCTTGGGGTGAACACTGTGTATAAGTAAATTCACAGAAGTAGATTAGTCTATTGCTCCTATAATCCCTTTGTTGCCTGGAGGAAAAGGATTTGTGGGTCAGGCCCAAGGGGGTTGGTGGGTTTGCTGAGTGTCCACCTACAGCAGTATGACGAGGCGAGCAGAGAAGCCCCCCAGTGCGTGGAATAGACTGCCCCTCCCCCAAAACCGGCGCATGCAGATATCCTCCCTCAGACAGACCAGGAATGAACCATAATGGCACAATGACCTACAAACCAGGAGCCCATGGGAATTATTCACAAGCTTTTAAATCAGATTCCATTAAAAGTCAGCTGCAATGAAGAGAGGAGGGCTTCCAGCCTCGAGTCCCTGAATACTAAAAACACCATCAGTAATGAGCTTGCTCCAAAACAAAGAAGATGTAATAGTCATGCTTTACACTCAGTCTGATGTACATTAGTTAATCAGCATGCAAAATGTACACTGGAATTACTCTGGAAATATCACATCCCTATTTATTCAAGATAATATCCATTAATAATCCCAGAGACGGAGGAAACATGAAGCAAATATGAAGCCTCCCACCAATTTCCATCTTGTGCGTACATCATCTTTGTTCTAGCTGGGTTATTTGGAGAAATGCAGATTATCATGATTATGTGTTGAGTAATTAACCCAAACTAAACCTCATTAATACCAAGTGTAATTATGTCTAATTACAGGCAAGACCCTTGCTGCAAAAAGCACAACATAACTACAAAAATAATGGACTGTGAAGAGTCATTATAATGAGTTATGTATCATTGAGAGATGTTACAACTTTACGTCCTCTGTATGTATTTAAAATACATAAAGTTTAATGGGCTTAGCTTAGCATCCATACTTCTGTGGCATTTATCATTGCTACAGCTTCTCCCGACAGCTCCAGAGCCAATCATAATTTGTCAAAAAATGTCAAAAAATTGTCAGAAAATGGAAAAAGTCCCCTGTGTTTGATGCCTTATTCTCCAATTTCTTGTGCGCCTGACTGAAAACAATATGATAACATACCATAGTATTACCTAACAAGGGTTTTGGCCTATATGGTTGTGCATTAAGGGATTTTTTTGAGGCAATGTACTTTTATAACGCTTAAATAAAACATCAGCAAAGCAGCAGAGCATGCAGCACGGCAACATCTCTTATACTGAAAATGGGGCACTGCAAGTTTGCTACCTTTAAGTTTCAGGGCTTTAAGTTTCGGAGCATTCACTGGACTGGACTACTTCTAAAAACGTTATATCCTTGTTATCCTGGAAACCTGTGAACCCACTCCAGATCTTGCGTCAGTAATTACTGACTGACCGGTTACTAACCCGAGACCAGTGCATGTTTTTCAATGGTGGAGGAACCTGAGTACCTGGAGAAAACCCACCTGAGCATGGGGAGAACATGCAAACACACACAGGGTTCCAGTTCAATCTACCCGCTCTGCAAACAAGTGTGTCATGGGAGCTATTCTTGTTAAAGTTCTTTCCAATTCACAGAACCAAACTATTACAGCTAGCTTTCTCTAGTAATTATTGGTCATCTGTGGCATTTACAGACTCACTGTGACCATGTACAAGCTGCTCTGGCACTAGCGGCAGCATTAGCCCTCACAAAGTAGATAGCGCATAGAAAGGAAAGAAACTGTTCCTGTCTAATTCTGTTTTATAACATGTTTTTAATCTCAAATTGTTTTTTAATTGCATTCATGTAGCTATAGCCCAAAAAGGACTTCTTCTTTTACATGATCTTTTCTATAACTGATTTATATTTAAATTTAGTCTATTTCATTTCATTTTGGTGACGTATTGACAATTTTCATAAATCCATGTGCTTCACATTCATATAAACTGGTGGAGCTGGTATCAATTAACACTTTGCCAGTTCCCTTTACTCCAGCTGGGTAAATTTGACTTGTTTTATAAGCAATCTCTGTGAGACTGAAACAAAGCGGCTTGTTCACAGTAGATTCTTGGCATTGTATAAAATGTCAACAACCTCAAATCAGTCAATAAACCGAGTCCACCTTTCAGGTTTAGTAAAATTGTTTGACGATATTGTACAGACTTCTGTGGAGCTGAGGCTGCCAATGACTGAGCCAAGCAATATTGCGTTTATGACTCAATTTCCTCACTGGAGACGGAGAAAACTCCAGAACTAGTTGAAAAACAAAAACTTTCAATAGAGCAAATGAGCAGCTCACATAGAAATAGCCCAAATCCTGGTTTCTACAGCTCCCGGATGGACCACCTGTTAGACGTGATGCTCATTAGGCTGGAGACTAGGGAGGCCACCGTGGGGCTGTTCTATCAAACAGCCAGACTCATCCTGAAGGAATTCAGCTGTAAAACGCACTCTCACTGGGAAATCACTGAGACAGCCTCATAAAATACACACACACAGCTTTCCACACAAAAGCCTAGTCACAGAGGCAATGTGCTCAAACAAATAAAACAGACACATACACGGAAAAAGTAAAGATGCATTTTCCACGACTGTAACTCTAACCTTGTGGTCCTTTTTTATTCATTGCTACCATTGTTTTGCTTTATTTGCTTTTGTTATGTATTAAATATTTTAATTTTGCCAATTTTAACATCTCCAACATCAGTTATTTGTGTGTGCTTCATTTCCACTTGTGCTCAATTTGTCCACTCAATTTGTCCACACAGTAATTAGGTTTTATATAAATGTATAAATCTCCAAAAATCTAAGAAAGTGCCCAATTGACAAAATATGCATATACAGTTTTGTACAGTCAAAAGGAACAAAGAGAGTTTGTACTTAAACCGTGGTTACCTAGTTCTCTTTTACTGTTGCATTTAGTTTGACAGTTTAATCACCTTAAGCTTATTGTAATAGGAATCATCTGTGAAAAAAGTTGTCCTTAAGACTTGATCTAGGCTTAATATTTTATATTCGATTTAATTTTAATGGATGAGAAAGGTCAGCCTTCAGTGGGAGTTCAGCCAATCACAGCTCACTTCCAGTAAAAAGTAAAAGTAAAAATACGTATTATTTTACAGCAAAACAGCTCAAAAACGATAAAAATAAAGAAACAGGCAAATTAAACTTGGATAAATGTTGGCAATGCTTCGACACAATGTTTAACGAGGCGGAGATAATTACAGGATTGCTTCAGTCTACAACAGTAAACTCTAAAGATAAAGGTTTTGGGTAAGCTCTAAAACTGGTCCGGTTTTACCTTTTTTTTTTTTTTTTCTTTTAATAAAAGAAGCAGGAAAGGTCACTACGCTGCTGTTTAGGTAGAGTGTTGGGGTTGAGACAGTAAATAATCAGATACAAGAACTTTTACGCTTCATTTTGACTTCATTCATCACCCACTTTTGTTCAATACATGACTTAAGCTGGCTTCCGGTCCATCTAAACAATTATCAAATCATCACACATTTCCGCACGTAAAATCAATGCTAATAAAATTCTACATTGCATGAATCTAATATAACAAGCCATCTTTCTTAGTTTCCCAGCCACTTGTCTCCACACACATCTCTGCACACATCTCCAATAAGTGCAATCATCATTCCTAAAGAGCTATTACGACGCTGGGTTTTTGTTGAACAAATTTCAGCGTGACTAGCTGCTGGTTAAAATAGATTATCCCACCAGGGAGTAAGAAATGACTTCCTTCAGTGCACAATGGCTGTCTTGCAAACATTGTGAAATACCATTCTTGTGATGGAGCACATGGCATCAGCGTTTATTGAAGCGCTGTGGTAAGTGTGATTTTCAAAGCATCTAATAGTGTAGAGCAAACTAGCTTTTTTTTATCTTCAGTTCTGCGATGTTCTTATGCAAGGCTAAGTAACAAAGGGATTTGGAAAGAGGTCATGGCTATGTAAAAACCACAGTGATACCCAAGGTTTATAAGTCAAGAGTATGCTCATTCTACTCACAACAGCTACCAAAGGATGCTAACCCAACCTTTCCCCGTGTGTTACACAAAATATTTTCAGTGTAGCATCTGTTGGGTTGTTTGAGTTCTCAGCATCACTCCGCCTGAGGACACCGAGTCTCATGCAAACTATTTCAGGTCAACGCTGCGTCGGGTTACACTGTTTTACATGAACGCAGGAAGTTTTTCCAGAGGTAATGAGAATCTGTGCCAAGCCGGGAAAGAGAAAGTGTGCGCAGCGGGCCCTAGGGGCAGACAAAACAGCATTAAGTATTAACGCTGCTTAAATGGAAAGAAATTCACTGTGTCAAGCCAATTTCCTCTTGAAAAAGCAAGAACGTAATCTCACAAAATAACATGTTGACAGAAAGTCTATGCTCGTCTTACTCCCAGTGCTGCGGTAATGACCTGAACAGCAAGGTGCCAAGACTTTACGTTGCCACTGGTTTGTGATCCCTGCATCACATAATCACATAATGAATGAATTTGCATGACATATTAAAAAAAAAGAGTAAGTTAAAGATTCAAGCCAAAATACGGAGCCCATCTAAACCAACTACACAAGTAACTGAAAAGGAATAAGTATTCATAAGTAACATAATTTTGGTTTTGGTTTGATGGTGATTCAGACTGAATGTAAAAAGGGGCACCGCAGGGAACTGCTGTGAGCCTTTTTGGTTTAAAGTCAACTAAAATAATGGCCTATTTAAAGTCCATTACCTGATTTTTTTTGCTGTTGCATTTAGTTTGACAGTTTAATCACTAACAGCTTATTGTAACAGGAATCATCTGTGAAAAAAATGAGACCTTAAGACATGATCTAGGCTTTATAACTAAGGATTTTAACAGAAGAGAATGATCCCACAGCGGGATTTTGACCAATCACAGCTCGTTTCTGGTAAAAAGGAGCGCTCCCATTGGTCGACACTGATGTAAACAGTGAAGGACCAAGGAAATGGATTATTCTGTTGTAAAATACGTTTTACTATACAACAAAACCGCTTCAAAAAGATATAATAGAGAAACAGGCAGCAAAATCCAGTTAAGGTAATGGATAATTGTTGACAATGCTTCGACGCAATGTTTAATGAGACAGAAATAATTAAGGATTAGTCTACAAAGGAAAACTCCAAAGCTAAAAGTTTCCAGTAAGCCCTTACCTTCGTTTTTATGTAACGTGTTGGTATTTTGTGGAGTAAAATTGGTCCGGTTTTACTATGCTGCTGTTGGGGGAGAGTGATGAGGCTGAGACCGGGACAGCAAAAACAAAATTGGGTAGTAGAACTTTAATTTTGCGAGAATGACTTATTTTCAGCTTATACTATGCAACACAATAAGCCTTTCAGGTGTCACAAACCTGATCTATAACAAAAAAATCTATAACACATGTATGTGCTTATTTTGCAAATGAAAGCAGATCTCACTGTAAAATAATGCTGTTTAATAGACCAGTAAGACACTAGCATTAACAAATGTCATAACATAATCTGCAAAAACTTCAGCTAGCATCGAAGCACAACACAACACGGAAACTAAAGCTTAAAGCCTAAGGTGACCACTGCTTTACATAAAAACCCCAGCTGAAAGAACACATACTTCTAAAATGAGTTGAGTAACAGGCACTAAACTTGTGACATCATGGTCTATAGTTCAGGCAATCAATGAAACTAATGAACAATATGAATACACAACCATCATTCTTAAAAAACAGGGAAAAAGCGCCATTCCAAATAATGACCCTTTGATTGCAAGTCTGATACAAACTCCGCGGCTGACGTCGAACACGCACACAGATGGACTCAGGACGTCTTAAAGCCAAACGAATGCACGAGAGGATCACGCGAGGCAAAGCGGTGCGTGTGAACAAAGCAAGGGGGCTTTAATTATTTGAACCTGCTCGCATGTCAGATCCCTGATAACAGAGTTCGGCAGAGGTCAGTGCTTCTCAGAGGGGAGATTTAACGGCACTTTGACCCGTAATATGTCACTGACAGAGTGGGAGGAAGGATTCCTTTCAGGCCCCTACCAAAGTGAGCGATACGCAATCCAAAATTATTGTTAAATCTGTGTCTGGCTTGAAGACTGCATACTCTGGCCTAGACGACTTTGCTTTTTCAATTCATAATGATATTCCAGGTGCACAGCAAAGCATTTATCTCATTCTTGCTCCATCTTTCGTCAGTTCCTCCTCAGACGTTAGAGATCTTCAAGGCAATGCACATTTATGGTAATGTCAGTGACAGAGCCCGTTCATCTAACCGGTTATGCTCATTTATCTTTTAGCCGAAGAAGAAAAGTTGAATAATTTCCATGTTTGTTCACCAGAACTGTGACAACACTTAAAGCTATTGTCTTCTAACAGCTATTCAATATAACAAATGGCTCGGATGGTGCAAGCTATTGAGAGCAAGGACAAAACAAAGAGCTTATTTGTTACTATTAGCTCAGTTTCCTGTTGTCGCCTCAAAGAATTAGGTTTTCTTGAGTAAAACGCCCCACGCACTGATGGAACAGGTCAAAAGGAAGCGATGCAAACTCTCCTCTCCATCACCTTAGTTATACTGGAGTGTATTCCTTGAGTTTAGCAGATATTAATAATTCAAGTCACGCAAACTGGGTTAAAACGCAACACAGTGCACACATTTAGTTCAGGGGCAGTCAGGGGACTTCGGAGTGTCCTGTAAGTGTGAAGACAGGTTTACATCACTGCACTCTGGTCATATGGCAAAAGGAATTGCATACTGTAGGGAAAAGGCAATGAGCATCCTCTGTGCTGCTTGTAAAACTCTGCTATGGGAAAGTATGGGCCTTTTGTAAGAGGCCTTCAGCAGCGCTTGAGGTCCATGCTCACAGGTTTTTATGAGGTGCAAAGTGAGCCATTATTTCTTCCAGCTCATTCACTTCCATTTCATTCAAAGCCAAAGAATTCCTTTTACATTCCTTTTAAACCTCAAAGAAAAACACTTGTATATTGATTTTTTTATGACTTGAGAACTGTATTTGTAATTGACCTAGCGTCTCTTTTGGCAAGCTGTATTAGCAGGTAAGGTTGCCAAGCATCAGTGATGAACTACAGCATGGTACAGTTCTATGCATGAACAGATGCATAAGATCAAGTTAGTTTCAAAGTCAAAGCACAACCCAAGGGGAAAGAGCAGCAAGGTCCCCCACGTCCTTTCCTTATTATGTAAGTGTTTCCCATAGCAAATTAATTTAATAGAGCAAATTTATCCTGCAATAAACTGATCTCAAAGATATGAGTTCATCTGATTCAAAGACAACCGACCTGCAGTTATTCACCTTTACAAAGTTTTCATTGAAACAGAATATGGCATGTGTGTGATGTCTCTTCCCCCGTTGAGGGATTTTATGTCATGCTAAATTAGAAGCCTTTCTTTGGGATTACAAGTGCATTTGATACCACCATCACACACTGTTAAAAAGACAGATTCTGGGCTTGTGAAGTACACATGGTCACATGAATGGCCAGTGAAAACCAATGACGTGTGTCACTCAAGTATGTTTTTTGTAATAACACCACAAATGTAGTGTGACAAAATGGTTGGCTGATGGCAAAGGCTGAATGAGAACAAAGAGCTGGCTCTTGTTCCCCTCTACAGAGTGTAGTATTGATCCCCCTGCGGGTCGCCTCCCCTTCTCTCCACATTCCTCCTACTGCTCATCTATGCCTCGGGACTTTACTTGTCATCTCATTTCAGCAAACCAGTGGGAGCACTTTAACAAATCAATTACTAGCCTTTCACTTGTAAGGTTTATTAGAGGCCACAGGCAGCCCTTGATTTCAGTGCACCTCAGTCTGCTGTCAGAGCTTTAAAAATACAGAGCTAGAGACCACAAGAAAGATTGAACAGTAGATACTTAGATGCCTCATTGTGTAAAAACCTGTATAAAACAATTTGCTATAAAATAAACTAATCTAATTATTGTAGAAATATGAAATATACAAGATCTAAACTGTTGACCTATTTTGAGTTCAGGTAAATGAATGTAATGAAAAGGGATTACTGTAACTTTTTTTTTTTTTTTTCAGATTAACAAATAACATTAAGAACATTTATCAGGAAGCATTAATAATAAGTTTCACAATCACGGCAGCATACAAAGAACCAAACTATACACTTTACAGTTTTATACCATTCGCCGCAATAAGCAGAATCTCCATTTTAACAGAAACATGCACTGACTGCAAAACACATTCACTCCTAAAATGAGTTTAGACACTGGAAGAAAAACTGCACCCTAGAAATAAACGTCATTCATATTCTCAGTTTTATCCAATCAGTGAGTATTCAAGAGAAATAGCAGCGTCCTTCTGTGAAATCACTCCATGCTATCATTTAGAAAAGCAGAAGGCTTAGCCGTTCTAAATCTCTTGAGGTAAACACTGTTGAGCACTGAGCAGGTGTTTTATCCAGCTCATAAATCTTACAATTATCTGAGTAGGCCCAGTGTACGCTGCTGACGCTGGTCCCAAATAAACAGCCCTAAATCCAGCTCAAATAAACATAGTCCTGAAAACCGTAAATGCATCACCAACTGAGATAATATCACAAAACTGCAGCGCTGAAAATAATGCATGCAAATGTGTGCGGTGAAGCTCTGTAAATAAATATAAGACAAATGACGTCTTCTGGCATCTGCTGTTCGCATATTATGTTTTTGGCTAGAGAGAAAAGTGCAGCAGTTAAGGCTGTGCATTCTAGTTGTTCATCTCTTCAGTTGTATTTGTAAAGTGCTAATGCATATTTAATTTTTGATGATTAGAACTTGGATTCCAATTTGGGCTGCCCAGTACTTCAGAAATTAATCAATATAGCAAGAACTGTAATTAAAAATAACTCCTTAATCCAAAATATTATTACTGAACTTCTTTCAGCTGACATTGACACTTTATAAGTCAATATAACTGTCCAGTTGGACTCTTAGATCAAATTTTATGGCACAACTAAATGTAAAAATCAATAGCACCAATATAACAAGTGGATGTTTGTCTAAAGCCAGAATTCCTTTAAATACTACTACATTTCACTACACCAAATACAGAACTCAAACATCACAAACCATATTGTTGCTTTTATTTCTGTTATAACTATTATTATTCGTAGTAGTATTTCTACATAGAGATTGAATTACATGATATCATAAACCGTCTAAGATGATGCTAAATAATATGCCAAACCACATACAAATGATACATTGATTCATTAGGAGACTTTCAAACTAGAGCTAAGGGTAAAGATGTACTACTGGATTTCAGCTTAAATTAGGCAGTGTGCTAAATTGCATACATTTATAGAGAGAGTTTTTCCAACTCTGTCAAAGCAGAAAAGACGTTTGTATGTGTAATATAATTTTTTTTCCTTCAAAGAATGTGTAAAAGATGCAGAGAGGAGCCGCTGAATTTATCAAATGTTTATAAAGTCTTGTGATGATAAGTTGTGGAGTATATTTCCAGGAAATCCAGCGCTGGCTGCAGCACAAAGCTAACAATGAGGTGGACTCAGCTCAGCCAAAGGTTGCTCCACACTCTGCTCCAAACTTGCATCATAACAGCTTTATAGGATTGTCGAGCTCCCAGCCGCTCCACATTCTACATTCAGGTGTCGACATTCTGCGCCCACTGTTGTGATGGATGTTGTTTACTTTGCAGGCCCCTAACGCATAATGTTACACCAGAGTACCATGCTGTGTTTTGCAGAATAGGTGCCCTCGTTTCTCAAGCGTTTGTCCTCAGCAACTGTGTAATCTGGGATCTGTGGGACTTTTTTTCTGCGGACGTAATAACTTGTTTAGGGCTGGAGACACAGGATGGCAGCTGGACCGAGGCTTATAAATATGCATGTGTACTCTGCTTCAAGGTTCAGAGCCGTGAGAAAGAGGTAGACAAGGAAAACATGGTCCCTTTGAATAACAAGGTTTTTGTATAAAACATTCACAACACAAGTCTTTAAAGGACCTCGACTAACAGGTTCTAGGTTATAATCTTCTCGGACAGATAAACAGATGACTCACACAAGGAGTCCCATTTCTAAAACAGACAAATCTGCAAATAATTAAAGTGTTAGCATTACCGAAAGGATTTATTAATGAATAATCCTGGAGACCAAAGAGATCATGATGTGTTTTCCATCCGCCAAAGAAAAAACGTAATTTGAGATGCCTATTTTTATTATTGCACACTGACTCATATATACACTTTATACGGGGCCACACATAATAAAATCTGTTAAATTATCTGAATCAACCATAAAACAGTGATGCAGTCAGTTTAATGACCTGTTGCCTTTTCTTTTTTAATGAGATTTGTACGGCATGCAGCGTCTTAATAATATCTCACAGGTCCTAAAAGCTGGTTATAGTAATAAAATGAATGTTTTGTGTATATATTTAATACTTGACAAAAAAAAACATTTACTTTTTTGAGGAATATGAGCTGTTTATTATATACCATGAAATCATTGAGGATGATTATGAGATTGGGGCATGGCTTTTGCATAAACCTATATGCCTTCCAACATTCTCCCACATGGTATACTGTAAAACCATTAGTCCTGCAGAAATATGACAGTAGTTTTCCAAATATAATATCATATAATGTTTTTAACAACCTTTTTCAAATCTGCTAATACTAAAACTCTTCTAAAAAAAAAGTTGCGTGTATAAAGAAAATACCGTTTCTTGGGCAATACTTTCCCTAAAAGTGAATTAATTTGGAACAATTACCAGCCTCAGATTTATGCATGATGTATGCTGCTGTGTCACTGCAGGTAAAGCACAAGTATACTATTTATTTTCCATTATGGACTCGACCAGGCAGATGAATATGTATTTACCAAGCGGAAGAAATAAATGAAATCCTTATCCCCTAATAAGAGCCTGCCATCTGTGTGTTCAACAATGGTGGATTATCCTTGTGCTAGAATCAATACTGCCTCAATGAGCTGCCAGCAGTAGCCTGTAGCTCCTGAGGAGAGTAAAGCGCGCAGGATGCTGTTCGGGAGGTGACATAATCATCGCGCTCCGCTCTGTCCAAACAGCAGCGTCTCTGGGGAACGAATGAGGCTGCACTGCAAGCACCACGGGCACGGCCTGCTTTAGCTCAGCTGTCATGCGGGAGAGTCATCAGCTCCATCAGTCACGAGGAGTGACAACCGCAGCGCATTAGCAAATGTTGAAAAACGGTGCTAAATAATGAAGGAAAGGCAAGGGGAGTACCTCGAGTCATTTAATCTACACTCCAGGGCTGATAATGGGGTTTGTTTTACTCGAGTCAAGAGTGGGATGCTATATTTCTCCCCAGACATTCCTTGATACAGTGTCTCTAACTAGGCATGCTTTGATAATATGCATTCTGTAATTTTGATTTGCAATAATGGGAGATGTACCTATACACATTTCTATTTGGTGTACTCAAACAATTTTCAAGTGTAGTATTTTTAATAGTGTTTTTGGTAATCAGGCATACCTAATAAATATGGGTGTCACAGTCTCAATCTTAATCTTAATTACATCTCAATCTTAAATCAAGAAAACAGACCCAAATAAAGAAGACAGAGTTAATATACATTGTTATGGTGCTTGAGTTTGAAAGACACTTTGTTCTTTTCAGAGATGACACATAGTTCCTACAAAATAAACACTGAGCCATAACCTGAGGCTAAAGGACCTGCTGAACCTAACATTTCTGACTGAAAGTGAGATGATTTGTGGTTTCAGAGTGACATTTTCTTTGAACATGGTTGCACCTCTCAGACAGTACACCGCCAATTATCACTGGGGATGGATTATCTTAAACTGTTTCCTACTTAAAACAGATGTTAATGTTTCCAACATGTGGTGCTGGCGAGAATCCGTCTACTGTTTGGAAGAGTCACATTCAGTGGCGTCTTTTGGGAGGTCTAAGGAGGTTTCTGGCCCTCTTCAGAACATCTCATCAGGTCCTCTGCAGCTTGCCTCAGTCCAAAATGTGCTCACCACAGTTTGAAAAGAATAGCCCAAAAGCCCACTTAAGCAATCAAGACCACACTGTCTTCTAATGCAATAATGTGGCATCACAGCCTATCCCTCGTGCAGCGATATTACTTTTCAGTCACTTCCTCCTAAATACCTTCAAACTCTCACCGATTAGAGATTTATTTTTCTTGAGAGCACATTTTAAAGTCTCATTATTCTGTCAGAGTCCCATCCCACCAAACCTCGAGGGCTTCTTAAACAAAAACAGTTGCACACTCGACTTTCCTCCAACTTAAACTTCCTCTGCGGATCAAAAAATAAACCTAAGCCAACAGTGTGTATCCATCTCCCGCTGAAGAGGAAGAGCTCACTTGCCGGAATTGCCAGAAGGGGTTAAAGTCACACATGCAGAGGTCAGTGATGTGGAGAAACAAAGTGGCCACAGATACCAAGGGTCAGCAATCAACCCAAACAAACGACTGAATGCAGCTCGGCGAACCGTCGCACAACCATCAATCTGTCGCTGATGTGATGTTATTCATGATGACAGAGAGAAAGGGAACGGGCCACGGAGTTAGCTGTGTGTGTGAAATACAATACAACACAAGCTGTTCCCCATCTGCAGAGATGTCAAACCGTCTGCAACGCCGAGCCATGACAAGCTACATTAGGAGCATCAATTTATGCCACGGTTGATTAGATCCTCTGTTGCCACTTATGGGCATTAGGAAACAGCATAAGACTCATGAAAAATGGAAATGGAGAATATTCTACGATGTTCTTCTAATGGTGGAATTTAGCAACAATCTGGTAGAAAATAGGGATAGGTATGGATGTAAACAAAGTTTTTTTGCTGCATCCCATGTTGCAATGTTTACTATGGCAAAAAAAAAAAGGGCTATGCATGGCAGGGCAGAATGTATTTACCATTCTTTTCATTTTCTCGGCCAAACACCACCATGAAGTGTGCAACTTCTGAAGCAGTAAAACCACAAAACAAAGTAAGCCTAAAATAAAATACAAATTTGACACCATTAATAAAGCAAAGGCTAGCACCAGATGCCATTGGTAGTTTAATAAGTGCATAGCTTACTCAAATTATTAAATTATTCTCATATAATTCTAAATAAATCAAAATAATCATGCTATTTTTCCAATAATCAACGATGATATGGGTTTGTAAAAATCCTGTCAGACCAATTGTTACTTTTTATCTAAAATGGGGAATTGATTTGTTTCTTTGTTTACTTGACGCTTTGTTTCTCTGATTGGTCGTATCTCTATTTAAGTTTATCAAGAGGCAGCACACTTTGTTTGTTCCCTTTGAAATCCAATTTTACTCCACAGAGAGAAGACTAATTCTTTCTGAAAGGAAGAAAAGGAAAAAAATAGCTTGCCAGATTATTAGACACCTGACTTCAACATCTATGAAACCATTCCCCATTATAATATTCCACAGGTGAAAGTTAGCGACCAAATCAGTAGCAAAAACAAGTCAAGGACCTGCACTAAAGCATATCTGGTTTCGTTCTTTCATATCCCACACAGGCATTTAGCACAAAGCCCCCTCAGGCTGAGATTACAACCCTGGATCAGATTCAACTCTTGCCCTGCGCTGTGGAGTGTGGCTGCTTGATGAAACGTCTTGGCAAGGGTCACGTCTAAGTGCGGTGGGTATTTTTTTAAGTGAAACTATATAAGAACCTGGGCCAGACTCTTCGTCTTGGTTGTAAATAACCTGTGGTGTCCCAGAGGGTGGCACGCTGCTTTTTGCTGAGTACTAAAACCCGCAATGGATTCCCAAGGCTCCATGGTATCAATTAGAGGTAGCTTGTGAAAAGATGTGCTTCCTCCGTTGCTGTTCTGGTCAGAGGTAAAGGAAGTGAGGGGGGCGAGAGGGAGTAGGCCACTTATACAGCAAAGAATCCACAATTTGCTCCGTCAGCTTTTGGAAAAATAAAAAAGCAAACAATATATACCTGAGCAGTAATTTCCAATTTCCTGTCTCTGGCTGAAGTTTCCATTAATGCTTCCTCTGTCCACTGAGCCCTATCCAGTGTCCTAAGAACATGTACAGCAGCAGAATACAGGCCGCAGGGGGCAAATGTTCGATGGTATCCCACGGTTACAGGCCTGAGGGGAGCGCAGGTTACCCACAGTAGTGCAATTGGCCTGACCACATGGCTCGACTTCTGCCGCATCTGACTCACCACATTTAGGAAACACAAGATACTGTAATCATATTTGAAAACCACTTAAACCGCAACAACAACACAACGTCAGGGAAATTATCACACGAGGGCTTCAGAAGAAATGGAGCCAAACACGACACAAAGGATAACAAAATGCAGACGTTATATTTAGTAAAGGCACAGTTGTGTGTTTGATAATCCTACTGGAGATGTGTCTGTTGTGGCTAGGTCCATGTTTATATAAGATAGTTGCAGTGGTTTTCAACCTGCATTTTCCATATTCCTTATATTGCTTATCATTTTTGAGACACATGGAGCTAGTGCCTTTTCCAAGTTGCTATAGGGTACATCCTGGACTGCAGGACTCCCACTCAGTGTGGTTACATTCAAGTACAGAAATTGCTTCAGTTCAACAATTAGACTTAACAACATGATTAAACCAGGTTATTTTTCAAGATCCCTTTCTACATTGGCAAAAATGTGTACTTTATGCCAATTGCCACTGGTTAATTTGATTGTCGACTGTTTTGGTCTCTCACAGAGAATTAATAAAAAGAAAAATAACTGTAACTCATGATGCATTCATGTAAGGAGTCAAGAGACTGGAGGTTATTTCATTCATTTTTGATTTGACTGATTTCAGCTCAAGTCTTAACCAGGCCATTTATAAATGTCACAATGGTTCCAGGGATCAGGTAAGGAACTAAGTCTGAATGCTGCTGAATACCAGTAGCATGTAAATACAGCATTAGCTTAGACTTGTGGACTTCTTTGATTTTCCCCAGTGCATGTAAACTCGGACAAGGGCCTTAGTCCAACTGAATGGCCTCTGCATGTAAATGTAGCCACTGAACAAAGACTATTACAATCTCATTCATTCTCTATGGGCAATTTAGAGTCACCTTCACCTACACATGCATGTTTTTGGTCATTTAAAGCTATTCAGTGCTCATGACAAATTTATGGATGGATGATTGGGGCGTATATTGAACTTCTGAGGTGGCGAATCACTTGCTGTAAGGGCATAGTAAGTTTAATGTTAACAAAAACACGGCAAATTAAAACTTCTGAGATCAAAATCCTTTTACAGTCTCAAAAACAAAGTGTGTCCAAAAAAGTGGGCAGAGGAGTGTCAACATTCTATCATGTGTTATGGTTAAACAGGACAATTACTGCTCTAATTATCAAGACTAAAATATGGCAACCGTCGTGCAGTTCTGGCAGTCAAAGCTAATGGCAGGAGTCCAGTAGCGCAGCCATCTCCGAAACTTGTCATGCTGCAATTCCCATGTGCACCGACTGACAGCTTTACATCCCTGCCACACATAACAAGTTAAGCATATTCATAACATAATGAGGCTTCTGTTAGTTTAGCTGTGAATTCCCAGCTCTGTGTGGTGTGCCCCATGCAGAACTCCATCACACCAACCGGAGAGTGCAAAGGAATAATGAGCTCTGGCAACTTTGGTCGAAATCACGCCGTATTTTTCAAACGGTGAACTGCGAGGTCTTGCTTCTTTGTCAGTCATAAACACCGAGCCAGAACAAGTGGGTCTTGATTCCCTTGTATGTGCGGACAAATGGCCTCCTTCTTTAGACAAACAGGGAGACCACACAGCCCCTTTCTCACACAATGGACAAAGGCACTGCCCCCGAAGCGGCCAACTTGTGTCATAACCTTATCGAAACGAGCCAGTGCTCCTTGTCAGAGAATAAGGCCACCGAGATGGAGAGGCCCCGCAAAAAGGGGTATAGCCATCTCCTGTTCCCGAGTGAAAGGGCCGAGCTAGCATCCTCGTCGGGGTTGGGGGGACAGGGGAGGGTTTGTTTCGAAACGGCTCGGGGTTCTCTGCTTACATGTGGTGCCCCCACTCATCCACAGGCCTGTTAATCCCATTAATATGAAGAGGGCCAAGAGCCTGAGAGTGGCCACAGCTTAAGAGCCATCAGCCAGTATTAGCCTTCCAAATCCAAACCCCTGTCTAGACCCATTAACAACTTAGCCCCGCAGAGTCAAATCATCCGGGACGATGTCTGACAAAGGGAGCATAACCTTAACTCAGTGGCTAACACTTATGCAATTTATTTATTATAACGTGGGGTGGACCGAGCAGGATGAATGATGTTATTTGTGAAAAATTGGAGTAATCCTGTTTTGTGGATCGAATCACGTTTGAGCTGAGGATATTACTGGTGACAGACTCAGAAAGATGGATCATTTAGTCCTGTAATTTAACAATGGCTGGTGCGCATAGTACTCAAGACTAGTCAAGACCACTTTATAAAGTAATAAAGCAATGCAAATCAAAGTTGGCAATGTACTTATGAACTGTGAATTATTTTTTTTATCTTCAGTTGCAACCAACCCAAAACCTAACCAAATTCATTTTTTTCTTTTTCTTTCTTTCTTTTTTAAATTTTTTCTTTAGACTTTAGATCTGTTCACTAGTATATGTCCTACCAATTTGGTTTCAGGCATGACTCAGCATTTGTTAGTGTAGTCTTGATACCACTGATTGCTAAAACCACATGATGTATTAGACGACTTAATCTGTTGGCTTTTAATTAAAAGTTCAAGCAGTGACGAATAAATCCTACAGAGGTCTTAAGTTTGTTTTTGTTTTTATGTGCAGCAAAGACAATCTCTAATGCCTCAATCCACCACCAAGAACCTAACCCACTTCTACTGTACATATGGCCGGCTTCTCATCCCACTGCATACCAGCCGGGCGATTACTAAGCATCAGAGGCTGATTAATGCAGCATTAGAGCAGCTTGCCTTGACCTGGCGACTGCACACTGGGGCCTTTCAAGAAACACAGCACATGGTAACTGCGCATTCACAGCCGTCAAGTCTTCAAGAATTCAGTAAGACCAGAGGCTTACTGCAGTAGCATATCACAAATGACAATCAGCGTACGCAGACACTCCCAGGAGTGAACAAGCTCCCCACGACCTGCCAGGGGTATTCAGTTTCCCCCGACTGTAGATAGTTTGCTCCAGGAATCAAACAGAATGTGGTAGCTCCACACCGCTTGATCAAATCCATGTCAAGTCATCGAAGTATTCTAAGGTATTTGGGTCTGATATATAGATCGTGTATCAAAAGAGTCTAGACAACATCTGGAATCTGAACCTGGTGGTTGGAGGTGTTCAGAGACAACACATGTGCAGGAGTTCTGGGTTAAAAGTAAAAAGAAGTACATATTTTCAAACTATTGCTACTACAGTAAATTCTGAATACTGCAAAAAGGATCAGATTGTATCATAAACATCTGTGAGCCTATTGTGAATTTATTTTGAGTTACAATTCATTTCAATGAGAAATGAGAAAGAACGTTCAATCAGATTTTCTCCACCTTTTTCCCAGTAAAGGCTGATTTTAGTCCATGCAAATACAAGGGGTTTGTTGCTAACACCTAAGTAACTCCGGTGTGCTGTCAAGTGGGCAATTTTACGTCAACAATCACAGTTTTGCATCTCTAATAACTGCTAGGTGTTTTATTTTCCTATCCCATGGCCCCCTGGAGTGTGCAAAACTCAAAACGCTCAAAATTTCCATTGAAAGCATTAAGGCTGCATTTGAGGCCGGCCATATATGACACTGTTTGATGGAGAATGATTATTTAGTCATTTAAAATACATGTAGTAATGCAGAAGCGTAGATTAGAGTGTAATAGTGTAATTGCATGAAGACAAAATGAAAAAATGCTCTGAAGGACAGCTGCTGTGATGTTGTGGATTATTTGATGTGTTTTTCTCTGTAGGAAAGTGTGCACCAATATCAGAGCACCTGAGAAGCATGTGCCTCCCATTCAGGGCCACAAAAAAGGAATCCTAAAAACCCATTGACCAAAAATGGAAAGATAAGGACGGGGAAGATATATCGGAATGTCGGATTATGCAGCGGTCTTCCACGATTTTACATTTAAGGGAGTTTAATCTCTCCTGCACGGTTTGGGACTTATCAGGTTTTTCAGATTTGCTTCCTCCTTGCCTTCACCACAGGCAATCCAGCACAAAGGCCAAGATGTCCAGGGGGTGAAATTCAATAGCCGGCATAATGAAGTCTTATTTAGGGTCCGAAGAACAGTGAGGGAGAAGACAGCGTCATATCATGTCAGCTGTTTCCTATTGACCTAAATATGAACCCTCCCCATCCAAGACTCATACGCTCCAAGTCATTCGCTATGGTTTTGTGGTTTCATGAAGCAACTCACTAACATCTCACAACCGCTCATTAATATCATTTCTGTAGCTAAATGAATTCAGCCAGGCAAGCTCATGCTCCAATTGTGGCCAGGGTGAAAACAACTACTTCTACCCTAAAAATGAGAGTTTAGGAAAAACAAAGATCCAATTGATTTGTGGTTGGACATTAGGCTTATCTTTCCAGGGCGCTTAAGCTAAAGTGGATACTGTAATAGCGGTCGAATTCTTCAACAGGCGACTCATCCTTTTTTGTATAATTACCGGATGGCAACAGTTTAGTGTGAAAAAGCAAACAAATTGGAGTGGTGTCAAAAAAACACACACATAGCTTCAGTATCTGGCAACGTGAGCGGTGTCAAGTTGGCACCAAGCGTTTAATCAGTAAACAGCCTTAAAGTAAGACTGACAAAAATCTATGAGAGGAAGTGTGCGGCCAAAAAGAACGGGCAGGGTGCCTCTTTCATATCTCCCGTCGTTCTGCCAAAAGATTACCCTCCCTGGTGGATTTATGGAGGGAAACTTAGTACTACGAAGCTTCCAATTATAGAGATTCATTCAATTACACTTTTAAACCCCCCGAAAAAATAATGTTCTTTTGTCACTCCGCCATCTTTAGTGTCACCAGGTACTTTGAAGTCTCCATCCTGGCAACTCCAAGCAAAGCATTTGATTCCACTTCAAACCTTCGCTTTCCGTCCTCACAACGGGGACTGCTTACCAAATGAGCCCATCTGGAGGCAGTCACTGGTTGATGAGAGTTGGAAGCCTGAACGACTTCGGGGGGTTAGTTGGAGGGAAAAAAGAGTAGCGAGGAAAGAGACGCAGTGGAGAGGCTGTGTCTTCGAAACCCTGTCGTGAGTCTCTCTCTGCAGGCAAGACGGTAATTACAGGGCGCAGGGAAAGACGGAATAGGGAAGAAAAAAAAAAAAAACAGAGATATCCAGACTGCAAGGTTGCCGCCCTTAGGCCCTCAACATAACCACAATGCTAAACAGCCTATCCTTTAGAAGAGACCATAGAATGTGCTGTATTGATAGACACTATGTCAGGTCTGGAATATGAAGCGTTCATATCTTGATCGGCGCAAACTGTATGGTTGTGGTATAAGCCATGCCTCCCCATATTATCTGAGGCTAGAGAGGAAAAGTGGAAAATACTCCAATAAATTATTCTCATGTGTAGTGTATCATCTTACTGCTTTACGTCCAAGTTGCCATATGTCCTAAAACATGCACGGTTGTATTTTTAAACTTTAATAAAACTGGGTGATCATCCGTAGTCTTCCATTTTTGAGGCATCAAAAGAGAAACTAGGGCTGTAGCCGAGCAAATTCACAAACTACGCAACTAAAATCTCCTAGACAACCAATCAACACACATCAAACTTGACAGTCTTTTTTTATATAAATTCGGTGACTCTCTGCTTTGTTCTATACCCCTGAGCTGCTCCTCTACATATAAACAAAAGTGTCTTAACGTAAAAAAGAAAAAAAAATCACAGAACAGACAGAGCGACAGACCATGGCAGAGCACACCTCCAATTTTGTTCAGAGCTAAAGCAGCGGTGCATTCACTGACAGCAGAGCCAGCCGTAAAAACTGCTGAAAGCACTGTCTGCAGCTATTTGACCAATAATATTCAAATGAGTCGACCAGTGGCAGTCATCCCAAAAAGAACCCGATTCAAAAGCCAGTAGTCATTTGGCTTTAATGTGGTTTAACTTTTTCTGTTTCCAACTGAGAAAAATTAAATGGACACAAATTGGTAGGAGTTCTAAATTTATTATCAATAATAAGACTTATGCTTTCATTTATCTTGTACCAATTACCAGTACATTGCAGGGCTAACTATATTATAACTATAATTCATCTTTGGCTATTCAGAATCTCTTCTTTGGACGATGGGAGGAAGCCAGAGTGACTCCAGAGAATTCATATAGAAAGAGTCCATATAGAAAGCTAATCACTCTGCCACCATGCACCCCAGTCTTTTTTCATCTAACTGCCAAAGCACTTCACAAAAAATACAAAAAGATTTAAAAGAAGTAAAAGGCAGTTCTTTCCACGGCAGGGTTGGTAGAATAATTAACACTATGAGTCACTCAAAATGGTGTGGGGCTTCTTTGCTGTCATCAAATGGACGTTGACATCAAACCGCATCACCTTCCCGCATTCTGCCCCGCTTCCTTCCATCGCAACTTCCCTAATAAAGCTTTCAGGGCATGGAGCTGCCACGCGCCGTCCAACTGTCTGAGCCTTATAAATCATCAGCCAAAGCCAGGGGAGGGCCACGTCCTTCAGCGAGACCAGCAACCTTCACACATCCTCACCTCGTCCAACTTTACACAACGTCGCACGAAGCTTGAGAAACAATGTATGAGCTGTTCTTCCCATTCATCAACCCCTGACAAGGAACAATAATCCACCAAACCAGTGTGCGGAGGTAGTAGCCGACACGGATTTGGCGAGGAGCTCATTGTTTTCAACTGGAAAAAGTCAGCTAACCCTTTGACTTTGACATTCAGAAAGCTATTAAGCTAATAACGCGCAAATAAGTTCACTAGGTTCCTCTCCTACAGAATGCTGCAAGCTTATGGCCGCTCGCAGTATATTTCTCCTCCTCGGACAGCTCTCCCGTTGCTTCACTGAGCCCTAACCGCACATTATAGCAGAGCAGAGATATGAACTATATGACGCATGATTCCCATTTTCCTGCGCAGGTGTCAAAGCTGTGTATGTGCTTATGATGAGTGTGGCCGAGGGAGCGAAAGGAAACGCTCCCCAGGGCGATCTGGCATTGTGGAGCACGCAGGCCGCTTTTCCAGGCTGTCATTTTTTTTTTATGGAAGGAGGGGGCAATAAATGACTGTGGGGTCAGAAACTGCTTAGTATAGAGGAGTTCATTTTACAGCCCAGGGGATGGCATTTCTACAAGAAACGCAAACATTTTTTTTCTTTTTTATCTTTGTGACCTCGGGACAGCCTTGGGTGGTATGCAAAAGAACACACACAGGGCTGAGATGAATGTTTAACTAACACTAAGTTGATAAGACAAGAGGGCAATACTTTTAGCAGTGCTTTTGCTACATGTTTTCAGAAAAGAGATTTGTGTTTTATTCTAACAGGAAAAATGCAAACTATGTATGCCAAAGCTGGGGAATATATATACCATGAAGGGCTACTGTATAGCACACACATGTCCAAAGACAGGCCCGGAGACCAATCATGGGACAAGGTTAGATTTTATGTGGCCGTTAGCGTTTGTGTTAAAAATGTAAGCAACTTTATACGAGCAGGTTCAAAAGTACAAATTGTTCAAACCAACTAAAACCTGTTCAAATCTGACAAAAACCTGTTCAAATCCATCTAAAGCCTGCTCAGATCTACTGAAAACCTGTTCAAATCCAACGAAAACCTGTTCAAATCCATCTAAAATCTGTTCAAATCCGAATAAAACCTGTTTGAATCCAGCTAAAACCTGTTTTAATACAACTAAAATGTGTTCAATCCATCTAAAACCCGATTTAAACCTGTATTTGTGAAAAAGGAATAAAATCAATAGAGACTGTCCGCCCTTGGAAATCTTCCTCTCCTCAAATGTGTTTCTCTTTGCTAAAAGTTTGCACACCCCTGGTATAGCATAAATATTCAGTCAATGCAGTGACTTCACAATCAGCAAATGATAAACACAGTCAGTTCTCACAGAAATCAATGTTGCACTGTGACAAAACATCCATATTTAATTGGTCTGTAGCTGTTTATCAAAAAGTGTTAATAGGCAAATTCATTTTTGGGTGTTGAATTCTGTAATGGTTGTGTTATCTGCAGTGGGTTGACTATTAAAGAGGTCAGGTAAGTTCAGCTTTTTATCTTAAATGAAACCCACACTCTCGCATTGATTTACGATCATTCACACATTTACTCCTTTGCATGTTGTCAGCTTCTTCACCACAACCATGTCACATTAGCTGTAGCACTGTGCACACATCCACAGCATTAGCAATTTAAATGAGTCCGTGTTCTCACAACTGCTTCAAATTATATATTTCTTTTGCGCTCGTCCTCGTCTGTCTCTCTCCCCGAGTGGAGCCAGAGGGGACAGGAGGAGACAGCTGCTAATTACAAGTCTGAACCAAACACACGTTGTTAAAGACAGATAAGGCTGAATGACAGATAGGCTGCAATAAAAAAAATCATGTTTGAGTCCCAATATGCCAAAAAAGCTTTAAATATTACTGGCTGTAATGCTGTCACTCAAGGGGCTTGCACTAACTTGGACTCGTAAAGTGATAAATAACGCTGTGTTAACATCTCCTGGTGCAGTAATCTGGGTTTGGCTCTCTGTCTTACATTAAAACTTGGAGGCCGCGTTCCCTTTGGCGGCCGACTGCGCTGCAGCGTCAGAGGCCTCTCGCCCCTTCACAGCGCAGCCACTCCCTGACAGCTTTATGGACACACCACACCATGCTTCCCGCAACCGAGTGCCAGAATCACCTGACCTAAGCACAAAGAGCCACGATGCAGCAGATTTCCTCCACAATAAAAGTTTCAGTAGATGTTAAACGGCTTCGGGGTGTGTGTAAAAAAGGAAGTGTTCTGTATTTCAAGTGGGAAGATGTAGAGAATTAGGGCTGGACAATTGTAATCCAACTGTTGAATAATGGCATGATGTTATATGATGCCTTGAGAGAATTAAAGGTGTTTTGAAAGAAATGAATAAAAATGATAAATGTGACTATTTCAAAACTTCACTGCATTAATGTCTTCTTTGGGTTCACTTTATCCGATTAATATAAATAATAAATAATGAAATATTGACATAAGTGTGAACACTATAACTCTGTATCACACAGTTTTTGCAATGCAATTTAATGCAAGCTATATTGTATTTTTCACCTATAACCCCCCAAAAAGGTAGCATCATTATAACAATGGCTAATAATGTGTTCAATCTAATCTTGGAATGTTTTAACAGTGCTATGATGGCCACGGAATTAATCATAAATAATCAATTATGGCATTCAGCAGTTTTAATAATCTATAGTGACAACATCTCATAGAAAAAATTGTTTTAAGCTCGCTGACTGTTGCCTGATTGCTGTTGTTGATGTATATGTATGTCATTGTTTTTTAATTGTTCTGCAGCTACAGGCAACACACTGAGCCCAAGACAAGTTGATCTGAATCTGAATCGAAGAAATAATTCCAGCTTTAACAATTTGGAATATTAAAAGTACAACCCTAGGTCATATTGCCAAGCCCTGGCCGCTGTCATACACTGTAAGTAAATACTGAGATGAGAGGGGCACAATGTTATCCTGAAGGCGGATGCACCAAAAGCCATGTGTAAATAATAGGTCAAACAGTCTGGCTTTATTAGATTCATCAGTGATCTCTGTGACAGCTAAAGGGAGATGCCACTGACCTATCAGAGCGACCGTGGTGAGTGGACGAGCCCGAGGCGCTGACAGCCGCTCAGCCATCAAACATTAAAAGGCCATCTATGAGTAATGCACCGCTCGGCCAAACAGGAGCTCAACACAGAGGCTCAACACAGGCGCCGCAATCTCTTCCACAAACTGACAGTTTTGCACCGAGTGTGACAACGCACAGTCTATTTTTAAAAACAAAGAATATGTCTCTGAAGTTTCAGAAGGATGCACATATGAAGGCGTTTCCAAAGAAGCCCTTCTAACTGCCGAGCACAGAGTGGGATTTTTTTATTTTATTTTTTTCCTCCTGAGATCAATTATTTCCCGTATAAAACTTCAAGAAACTTCACACTCGGGAGACTTACAAAACTCTGACTGAGGCATCCATGCACTGTGCCTTATTTACAAATCACATCTCTTTCAAATCAACTAGAGAAGTCACACAAGCGGAAATGTGGAAAAGTCTCTTCTAGAATCATGAATTGGGGGTTTATGATGAATACTTAAAGTTAAGTTTAAAATCAGAGACAACCTTTCAACTCATGAATTAAAAATGAAATAGTCCACACTAAATTATTATTATTGTTAGCCATTCATTTTAATCATTTTTCACTAATTGCAAAATAAAAATAAACTGTTCCAAATAAGCCCATTAAGTCTCACAGCAAAACTTAGCCAATTAGATGCAGAGAACAGTAGCTGGCGCATTAGAACAGCCTGCTCCTTTGCTCAGAGTTGTGGCATCTCAATGAATGAAGCTCGTAACGTGTTCTCCGTGGGTGCGCAGACTTCGCCCAGCAGGTGAGGACGCACACGGATACAGTGACGTTAATAACCCGCCTCTGTGCTGATGGATGTGGATGGATGGGTGTCGTTCATTCATCCAAGTACGTACCTGTCATCGTAGCAGAAATCAGCGCCCAGAGTGTTGACATACAGGACTAGAGCCACGGCACTGCACAGCAATTCTGCAAACATCTCTCTTCCTCGAAAACTCCCTTCTCCCGTGAAAAACAAAACAAACAAAAAAGAAACTAAAAGATAAAAGCTGCAAAGCGAGACGGCGACACGGAGCTAAGCCCGAGAGCAGCGTTCCCCTCTGAGTGGCCGTCTTTGTCAGTCTGCGAAAACAAGTCCCCCCATCATCCTCGCCGGAGTGCACAAAGTGGATAATCCATGGAAGGTGCTCGTGTTTCTAACCCATGTTGCGGTGAGATCTAGAGGAAGGGGTTCGTTCGAGGAGCAGCTAAGACTTGGAGAGAGTCACCCAAACACCGGTTCGTTCACGGGATGTGTGACAGAGAGCCGCACGCCGTCGCTTCCTCACGCAGCGGATCAAGCTCTGACGCTCCGCCGCCGCCGCTCGGAGGGGAACGGACGTCGTGATTTAGAGCGCCGTCAAGGTAGCGGAAGTGTAGCCTGAGACATCCGGTTTGACTTTCAACATGAAGCGGAGTGGGGTTAGCGTTGTGAGGAAAATAGCCAAAAGATCTTTGATGACAAAGCTAAAAGAGCGATTTCGACGATGCATTTAACAGCTGTATAGCATTAAATATGTTATGTTACTGTTTAAGAATTACCATAACGTTTATGTATGGTTTGTGTGGTTATTTTAACATTTATTTTATTTTTGATTTCTTTATTTGTATTTTTTATTTTAAATTGGCCACATATAGAAAATATTGTGTAAGAGAATTAGGATTTTTTTTTTCTTTCTTTTTTTTTTTTTTTTTTGTATAGGTTTTTTCTAAAAACAGTTAAGCAATTTTATCCTACTTCTCCTAATCTACACATAGCCAATTTAAAATAATTAAAAAAAAAAAAATACAAATGTAAAATGTAACAAAAACAAACACTATTTATTTACAATTCCGCTTTAATCTCTTAATGTCTTAACTTGCCTGACTTCCGCCCCGTGACTTCTCATGTCTCTGAACTTGACGCTGTTGTGGCCAAACGCATGTGGTTTGTAGATTGTCTGCGCATGCGCCGTGCACCTCCTTGGTACTCGAGGATAAATCACACAACATGATGCAGAGACCCGTTGCTAGGGGTCACTTCCTACCACTAACAGTAGTCCATAATGTCGAGGTGGTCTGGATGGATGAAAGCCGGACTGGAGCACCCTTCTTCTTATTTATGCCTATACCTTCTACGGTTTTGAGTGTAATTATAGGCGTTAAATTCCCCTTGGCCTGGCAACTTAATGAACATTTTATTTCTTAGAGCTTTAACTAGCCTCTCAGTCCCTACAGTATCCAGGGCATTATAGGTTAAGAAGTGATATATGATGCCTAACATTATGTGCTCATTTCTAATCGTAACCCCATAATTAAAGAAGTTCAGAAGTAGCTCGAGAGAATGCTGAAATGACTTAAAAATCTATTACCCTTTCTTTGTAAATGATGTTAATAAATCAAATTTTGTAGTGCATTAACATAAATGAAAGAAACATCTATTACAAAGAGAAGTGAGGAGTAGCTGTTCACATAATTGAGGTCAATATGATTTTTGAAAAAAAAAAACAAAAACATAAAGTGGGTGGTTTATTATCTGCTACTATTCGTTTTATGGGTTTAGAATACATAACATCATTTTTAAAAGGATTAGTGCTTAGTTATTATATAATAAAGATTACATCATCATAAATAATTCAAATAGCATTTAATATTGTGTTGAACAGTTTTACTTCCCGGCACTGCCTAGACCCAATCTGTTAATATAATCACAGTGGTATGAAAGTGCCCAGTAAAGACTAAACCATAACGGCTGCCTAATGTGGATCTCATTTATACAGTGTACACACAAAGTACCAGTTTTTTATATTGAAAATCTTAACACAGATTGTTCTCAGTCTTTCAAATTAACTGTAATAAACTCTGTCCTGTTTTTAGGAGTGGTGTACATGATTTAAGGTATACATCATAATAATCAAGCTTTCTTATAGTTACATGCACAAAAGAGTCCCTCCAATTTAAACTAAATGAGTAAGATGGTAAAAAAACAAAACAGGTAATAAGTTTACAGATACGTTCACCTCTGCATTGTTCTAGCATAAACGTGGATTAACATTAAACATTTTTAGCAAAGTATTGAAAATTACCCAAATAATGCATGGGTTGTGTATAGAGTTTTATTACTGTCTATCCAATTTTTCACTATACTTAATTGCATTACACGATACAATGAAAACAGTGAAAGAACAAAACAACAAAACAGAAACAACGAACTCCACAACGTGATGGATGGAGGACTCTGGAGCACTGAATATTGATTGGGCTTAGCTTCAATAGTCAGACCCATCTGTCGGGCCAGACTTCAATGTGCTTCTTTATAGCACAACAGCAGGACAAGATCATGTAATTAAAGACCAAGCTCGATTCATTCACTTTTTTTTTTCCACATCAAGCCAACATCGAGGCCAAATTTGTAGGCTGCAGAGTTGAATTTGACCTTGATAGAAACTGAATAGAGAAATGTATGCATTTACAACTTGTGGCACAAAAGAAAGTTCGACGTAACTTTGCAGATCTTCTTATGATAATGACTTTTCAACTTTGCACATGAGAGGTGTCACAAAGTGAATCCATATGTTTTGGGCGCTTTTTTCCCTTATGTCAGTGATAGTGGAAGACCTCCCTGTACGTCTCCGGGTCCCGATGGTTGGGAGGAATTACAGGGACACTGCTCCAGATAATTACAGGTTCTTACCCACGTCTTAGGGCGAAAATCGCTACGGCATGGAACAAATGTAAGTGCGGTGTGGAGGAGAAATTGATGCCGAATGCAGGCTCACTTAAGTAAGGCTTTATGAGAATCCAGGACTCTTAATCAGCACGGTGGGTGTCGAAAAAACAACATAGCATCAAGCTACAATAATAATATCAGAGCACAAATGAAGATGAATATGCTAATGTGATAAATGAAACAGAAAAGCAGCTGTTATTCTTTGACACCTTTTTGTTGCAGTGCTGTTTTCATAAAAGTCAGATTAGTACCCACTGGGAAAACATGAGATCATTAGATGGAGTCAGAATATTCATGTCACAGCAGCTTACTCAGCAGTATCCGCAGTAAATTACTTTGCATCTTAGAGCTCTTATTGCAATTTAGGCTGATGTAACATTGTGTCTGTCTCAGAGGAACAAAGGCATATCATTAATGTAAATTGTACCTTAATTTTCTATTACAGATCTGGCTCGTTTATCTCTATGGTCGGTTTTATTTACTTTCTTTCAGTTTGAATGACTTGTAAGAGTATGCATTTATGAAATTGAGTTTTTGAGATCTGCAGCTTAAAATCAATGACAATTAACCTACACATTTTCTAGCTCTTTTTAATAGAATCAATTTATTTATCCTTCTTCCTCCTTCCATGACCACCGCTGACTGCTGTACAAGTTTAAGCACAAAAGAAATGTCTTGATCTCTGGCAAAAAAAAGGAATGTTTGCTTTTTAAACTCATAGATCCTTGCACTGCTTGCTATTTGCCAGAATGGATTAAACCAAACTGAAGCTAGTGGCTTTTCCTCCATATGTCACTATACTCGCTTGATGTATTATGTGAAGTAAAAGGATCTTTGGTCTATGCTATGTACTCAAAGAGGGGCAGCCAAAGGAGAAGTATGAGGTTGGAGTGCAGAGTTGCTGCTGTTTATTGCGCAAAGACAGAAGGGAAGTTGAAGGAGAATAAAATGTGTCGACAAGAAAAACGACAGCAAGGGAGTTTTAATGTTTTTCTTACAATTAACATTTTAAAATGAATGACAATATACCAGATGATACTGACAGGACACCAAATGCCAACATATCTGTAGCCTGCTATAAATACAAACTGCAAAGTACAGCCAAGAGCCGCATCTGTTTATGCTATACGGACGTAGCCATTGTCTGAGGAATGCTGTGGCTTTCTACAAATGCCATTTTTCCCAATAACTCAACCCAAGGAAAGGGATAACTGCAACAGATCAGCAGATCAATGCGATGGTGGTGCTGGTGAAGATGGCATACGTCCTACTAGTGCAGAGGTAACAGACTGTATGCCAGTCTGCACCGACAGCCAAAGCAAGTCTAAGCCCTGTACAGCACAGGAGCACTCATCTGCATAATAGAATTACACTGAGCAAGGCCTTTCCATGGATGAATCAACAGCTCCAATTCAGAGACAATCAAAAGCATCTGCTATTTTAGACCTACTCTTGCTTCTATTACCCATAATGCCAACTGGCAGACTCCAGACAATACACTCTAGAGAGGTGTAAATAGGATTCTGACTAGATTTCTTTTGTGGTAGCCAATGAGACATTTCAGGTCAACTGTATAAAGGGTCAAATAAGCAAATAAATGCTCAGAGAACAGCATAAAAATCTACTGAAAAACAGGCCTGTGTCATTGGAACACACTGTTTATCATTTCTCTCTTAATTAACCAAGTGGTATCATCACATAATTGTTTTTTTTTTTTAATATTGTGAGCTTTGGGTCATGGATGAAAGGATGGCTGGGAGCTCCCCTAAGCTGTGGACACACTAGAGATTTTTTGCCAGATTTTACCCATAATTCCCAGTCGGGCAAAGTCTGCACCAGTCTGCACTAGTTGTTGACAGTCAGCATGGCTAATCTGTTGGTGTGTGAGGGGAACAGACCCAACCCGACCTTAGATGCAGTCATTCAAACTTTTTTGATTCAATTTCGAGCCAAATCTGGACACAGTTGGGTAGTGTGAGCTGATTACCGACCCAACAGGAAATTGCATTAGAAGACAACAGGAAGTAGTGGTAATATTAAAGCAACAATGGCGAACTGTGCTATCAACTGGTATGTTTGTTCACCCTTTGAACTGTCGAACTTCGTGAGAGTTTGATGCGTTTAGTTGGCTTTAGTCGGTGTGGCAAATTCTGTGATCCCTAATCGATTGCACAGTTGTTTAGTCTGTGCCATAAAAAAATCTGCTGAAACTAGACTGTTATTGAGGAACATACTAACAGACTGTAAAGACTGTGAAAGTTGTGTAGTGTGTCCCCATCTTAAGACATAGGCTGAAGCGCTCAGTCAATAAAAAGTTGTTGAAGGAGTTAATACTGCACTAGAACCATTTGCAGTTTTGTACTTAATGTTATCAAATGCTGGCACTGTTGCATTAGGGGGTAAAAATGACCCATTGGCACTTATAGAGGGTGTTGGGATGTGTCATGGTATCGAACTGGTTGCTTTTTTGCCCAATCATCATTCATAGAATTTGGACCCTGGAAATTAGTGACAATTTGGGCATTTTCTGATTCAGTTTCTATAAGTTTGAACTGTCCCTCTAATAGTCCAGTGTTAAACAAAATGAATATACAGTACATATACAAAAAATGTGCAGTAAAATACAAACTGTCTATAGAACACATTCTGGCACTGCTGGCAAATTTATTTAAACACTCCTGAACACTCCTAAACACAACTAAAGACCAAGATAAACTTTAAGACATTCTAGTGGACAGTAACCCTTAATAAAATGCCATAAAGATGCATCCTCCTCCATAAAGGACATAACTCAGAGCTTGTAAAAATACGTAACATCCACATAATTAATGATTTTCACAATTGTTTGTAATACAAGACATTTAAATGATCGTCTGAATGTGACCCAGTGGGCTGTTTACACTCACTCTCTAACGCTCCCATAAATATAACCCACAAGAGGATATTTACTGCCGTTTTAATGAACACAGTTCCCCGAATCAAGCCCAGCATCCTGAGTGTGCTGTGATTTCTTTGGCCGTAGAGGAGTATGAAAGTGACAGAGTGTGTTATAGCAGGTTCAGACCTATAGTGACCATTTATAGGAGAGTGCGTTTGTATATTGGTCCGTGACGTTTTTGTGATGTGTAGCATTTGGTCCTGAGCCTGGGTGCGTCTGATGAGAAGCACAGCTGATCTACGCTAATGCATTCAACAGAAGATTGGAAATGATCAAGAGCCAATAAGAGATTCTCAAAATGTCCATCGGCGTCGGTCTCCTCTGCTTCTCCTCGGCTGTAAGTGCACACAGGAGGAGCTTTAATATGAACGCGAGTCGTGTTCATGTCATGCTTTGCTCAGAAAAATAACAGAATTACACGATTTCCTTGTCAAGAGTGTCCGGGATCCATCTGAGTATGCAATTTCTATGCATGACAGGGAACTGACCAATAGCCTAAAATAACCAAGGAAAATTACTTTTTTCTGAGCCATTTTTCTGAAGACACATATTGAAACGTGTATGAGGGCACAGGTGTTACTAATAACATTAACAGTGGCTCTGTTTTATTCAAGAGCAGCAGAACGCAGCAGCCATGACAGCGCCAACGTGAACATATCCAGGACCCAAAACCAAAGCAATGGAATTCTGCCATGTTTTTTTTTCTCACTTTTAATTTTTTTTTTTTTTTATGTCACTCCAGCTTTGACCTGTCAAAATGTCTATTTATTTAGATTTGGCTTCAAAGAACCAGACATGTCACATTGTAAAAAGGTTAGCCAGTTGTAGTTTTTGGGTATGGACAACTTCAATTTACAACTATTTTAAATGCAGCATTTTCATTTAGGTTATAGGCTGGGTCCAGACTGATGTATTTTCAATTTGAGACTTATGACTATTTTGAATAATAGACTTTTAAAGCAGCGACCAAATTGGACCAAATAGCTAAAGAAAGTATTTTATAAAATGAGGTGTGTAAATATGTATAATCAGTGGTGTTGTGATGTTGAGGGTGACCTAGAAACACCTGGGTGCTTTCAGGTGTGCCAGGGTAGCTAATCTGTAACCATAGCAACCATAGATTAACCTTGATGCCACATGGGGGCATCACTGGTGTCCTTGATGGCAAATGAATTCCCTAATTCCTCAACATGAACCTCAGCCAAAATGTATCTATTAAACTTTTTTTTTTTTTTTTTTTTTACAAATGGTAACCCAGAGTTGAGTTTTGAGCCAGCACATTTTTAATATCCAACCCAACTGTAATAGATTCAATATGTAAGTTAGATTAGATAGTAAAGTGGAAATATTTCATTCAGATTCAATCTTAGTGAAATCAAACATTACAATACACTACAATAAAAGTGATATTCGTTCAGATATTTTCCTTTTGCAGACTCTGTGCCCAGGTGTTCTCCATCTTCCTCCATCTAGGCCTAACGTGGGACTGTTTACATGATGTCACTCCACACAATGCACAAGTGAAATTACAAAAAGTAGGAGTTGTTCAGCTCTCACAGAATCTGGCAGAGGCAGGTGGAGCAGGAAATAGCATGAGTGGGCAACTGACAAAACCATTTTCAGTGGATAATGCGGCGCCTATTAAAGTGTAACTCTAGCCCTTAACTCAACCCGAGGTAAGATTTAGACAAGCGCCGCCAAGAAGTGGGCACAGAGCTGAGAGTGGAGTGTGGATGTGTGAGGCAGGAGTTGTTTCTATCTCCAGTCCAGAGCAGAATGTGTAGAGACAGGTCATAAAGCACATAGTTCAGGACATATGAGTCTCTGATGGGGTGAGTTTACTGAAAAAACCTTTTCAGGCCACACATTTCTGCATATTCCTTTGTCGTGAATGACCATCACTTGTTGTGTAATGTATAATGTGCATGTTACACCAGCAATAAACAACATGGACAGAGGAAAGAACACAACACATTTAAATGTCATGCTCAACATCAGCTTTGATTTCATGTGACAAAATGAATGGAAATATTGCTCAGTTTAAGAATGGGCATTTCTTAAATCCTTGGAAATAGCACCAGGCAGGTTGTGACCTCTGGGGTAAATGGGTCTGGAAGGGTAACACCACCAGCTAACACATCAGTAATGTGTTTAGTCTAACATTTTACTAGTTTTAACCTTTGCCACTGACCTTTCACTTCCTTCTGTCAAACTTTTGTTGACTGTATTTCACTCAGCAGTTGTAAAATAGGAATGTAAATATTCCCTAGGCAGATGCACACTTCCACCTTTTCAAATGGTAAAGGCAGGATACACTCCACTGTAAGGTACGGAATGGGTTGGATCAGTATGGGACGGTTGGGTACAGGTATTCAATCTGCTAAGTTCAGAAGAGCGAAGTGAAACATAAGTTGTATCTCTATTTGACATCTAAAACTAATTTAAAGCAGACTTTTTGAAAATTAGATTTATTGTCAATATTTTATACAAATAAGAGAGTAAATGTTGGTGTGTGGCTCTGCAAGGCTGCACAAACAGTATTTGCTGCAGTAAACTTAAACTGTTTTGGTTTTATTCCCAGCCTTTACAACATAAATTCATAGAGCTGCACAAATTTCCTGTAATTTAGGGACTTGATTTTTTGAAGCCAAAGGTTCTGCTTGTGTTTAATGCAGTGTGCGTGACAAAAACAATGTTTAAATTCATGAAGTGAGAGCTGTTCGACGCGGACCGTTTAAAACCAGAAACAGCTAGTAAACGCTAGCTTTGTCTTCAGGAAAAGTACAACATTTAGCCTGTTTTCTGTTGGAATATGACTATTTATCACAAGAACAAGACTTCATTTATCTGAAAAACATTTCCATGGAATGCTTTTACTTTCTCTTCTTCCCGGACCTGCTTGGGACCACATGCCGTCGTGACGAGGATGTCGTAAAGTGCCAGAACCAACCTGACATGCACCGCACAATCCCAGAAGAAACGAGGCTTTGGTGTTGTGAAAAGTGACCAAGGCCTTAAGAAATAGAATTGTTGGTTTATATAATATGAATATAGAGCAGAAAAGAGGAGCTGTTAATCAAGCATGGTCTGCTCACACAAGGCTCCTAGCTCCACCAAAATTGAAAGATAAAATCACATTTTAATTTGACTCCATATCTAAATCTTTGGTTATCCATTACTTTTCAAGTTTCAACCCAGTCTCAGCACACAATGTAAAATAGTCACGTTGGTCCACATGGTAAAATGTATACATTTCACAAAACGGGGCCGAAATTTGTGACACTGTCACGTTTTTTTTGTTCCATTCTTTTCTATTGATGTCACGTGATGTCAGAGCTGCCGCAGACGCTAGAGGAAAACATGGCCGATTTACGAAGATTTTTGGACATAAAATGAAATTTTATTGCCTATTTTGAGCACTAAAATCAATTTGGTTACATTTCTAGCGAGAAGTGTGGTCTTTAATCTTATAATCTTCAACTATTTAATTCATATACGCTTTTATTTATGAGTTTAAACGAAGATCTTGTCTCGACATTGTTAAAATTGTTATACTGTCACGTTTTGTTTCACTGGTTATCTCTATGTTTTTCAGCGTCAAATCTAGGAATTATCTCGTGTTATTATTAATTTATTTTAATAATAAAATAATAAAAATACATCCAGGCGCAGAAATAAATTTCTTTTTTATAAACTTGCTTAGTACAAAGATGCGAGCTGTGCTTACGTGGACTCTTTAGGAACTAGTTTCATACATACCTTTATTATTTTGCATACATTCATTAAAATAATTTAGTAAACAAGAGCAGTGGTGAGAAAATGACATTTATTGTTGCCTTTATTTGTGATTATGGGCTTCAAACTTTTACATTTATGAGTTACATAAATTTAATGCATGAAAATGTAGACATTTTACGTTTTTAGTCTTGCCAGCTACTTATTTTATTGTCCATAAAAACATATTGTACAATACAAGAGACAACTAAACAAAACATTATGTGTAAATATGATTTTATTGTTTGGAACATTTTTACGCGGCAAAACACTGTTTTTCAAGGCTGCAAGATAAAGAAAAAAGTGTTTTGCCGCGCAGCGTGGGAGGGGCTTAGGCCCGGGACTCCCGGGCTGAAGCCTTTTCACGCTGCGCGGCCAGTTGCACTTTCCCCCGACACAGCGCTCGACCTGCCGGCAGGATTTCAGAAACCTGGTTTTCGGAAACAGAGATAGGTCCAAATCACGGTTCCTGTGTAGCCGATCTCGATCACTGGCCGATGGGCTTACGTGACTCGCCTTCGCAGGGCCTCTGCCTGGTTCCGGCTCCGGTCCAGGGTGGTCGGTTCCTGTGCACTGCGAGTTCGCCTCTGCGGTCCGGGGGAGGGCGGCCTCTCCCTGGCCAGACCCGTGGGAAGCGAGACCTAGATGCCCCGAGACAAGTTCTTCGTTTAAACTCATAAATAAAAGTGTATATGAATTAAATAGTTGAAGATTATAAGATTAAAGACCACACTTCTCGCTAGAAATTTAACCAAATTGATTTTAGTGCTCAAAATAGGCAATAAAATTGCATTTTATCTCCAAAGTCGGCCATGTTTTCCTCTAGCGTCTGCGGCAGCTCTGACATCACGTGACATCAATAGAAAAGAATGGAACAAAAAAACGTGACAGTGTCACAAATTTCGGGTCCCTTTTGTGAAATGTATACGTTTTACCATGTGGACCAACGTGACTATTTTACATTTTGTGCTGAGACTGGGTTGCAAGTTTCCAATAAGAAGACTTTATTAGTTTTCATTTGAATCTTTTATCTCATCTTCTATCATAAAAGCGCGTGCACATAAAAGCTCCAGAATGTGAAATCCCTCTGCGTCGAAGCGAGGTATTGTCTCTCACCATCAGTCCATCGCTGTTGTCAAGATGTTCATTTGAATGTGGTTAGCAAAGAGTGTCCTGTCAGGCTCCTGCAAATCACTACCAAATGAGTAACACACACACATCGAGCCTCCTCGGTGAGTTCACTCCCGCGCAGTAAACATTCTGTGTGATTTATAGTGGAGTGAGCACATAGTGGACTGTGTAGTCACCGAATGCTAATGCCCCAGACTTTGGCCTTGCATACAAATGTTTCCTTCCTCGTCCCTGCCAACACACTTCTCACACGTTTTCTCCTTCTGTCTTCTCCCTTCTGTTTTCTGGACTTCTGTTGTGACTGTTCTCACCTTTTTTTTTTTTGTTGCAAACAAGACAACACATCCAACACGTAGTGAAGAAAAGACGTGAGCTAACATAGACAGGTGGCTTAATTTTTCTTTCTTCTTTTTTTTTCCTCTCAGCATCTGGAGCCCGTATTTTCCATTTTGCTTTAGTGTTTAAGTGAAGCCACACCAGGAGATCACACTGGATTAATAGTATAAAGGGAGGTCACATGACATCTTTATGTTGGGGATGAATTCAGGCGTTATTACATCCATCACACGGATTAGATGTTTCTGTCATATGGAGTTAAGTCTAACGGCGCGGTGGTGGAGTAAATAAAGTATATGTTCATGTGAAAATGGACTGAATTGCACAATCCTTGCCAGAGACACTTTTCCAGTAGGATTATGTGCCGCCAATGATTAAACGTTGACAAGCAGTTTAGACCAGATTCTCAAACTCTTCTCATCAAGTACCACCCCGGAAAATATTCTTCTTTCCAAGTACCTTCTTTATGCCAATTTTTTTTTACATGAACACATACTTATCTAACTATATGAATATTACGAAATTAATTTTGTTTTCTGTGCTGCCTCTTTGAAATCACATTTTGAATCCTACAGCTTTTTAAGAGTCCAAACATATAGTGGAAGAGTAAAGTGTATTATAGAAAAGTTGTAGCAGAATCCTTCATTTTGTAGTTAGCAGAGATTCTGACCACCACAAGAGCCAGAGTACCACCAGTGGTACCGGTCCCACAGTTTGGGAACCACTGGTGTAGACCAACAGCCAAACAGCCAATTGGGGTGTCCCTCAATGGCATGGGAGGTACTTTGTTTATAAGAGCATGTGATTGGCCAACGTTCTCATCCATTAAAATCCTTCATAATAAAGGCTAGTCAAGGTAATTCCAATGTTTACATTTTTTTTTGAGACAATACGCTTTAATGTGCACAAAAATTGGATAAATAGACTCCTGTTTCTGGGGTATGACCTATACTGCCTGCATTAAAATCAGTGCATTAGCAATATGACACTAGAGCTAGCCAATCCATCCCATTCTTGTAGCATGTGATGTGCTCATTGTTTTGTAACAGTTACCAATCTGCTGAGACTCCCCACACATACCGTAATGATGTCTTTTCTTCCCAGTGTTCTGCGCCATCTTTCCCAAACTGTTTATATTGTCAACTAGGATTACACAGGCCCTTTGCTGTTTGATTCCTGTGTGCAGTCTGTGATATGAGGTTCTAATGGGCCCTTTAATCTGCACATCCTTTCAGCGCAAGGGGCCGCTCCAGCAGACAGCGACGGGAAATATTTTGACAGGCCGTAAACAGTGGCTTTGTCGTGTTTAGACGCCCTCCTGCAACTTTTCAATTGTGAAAAAGTCTCTGTTTGTTGGATTTTTAGTTTGTCATTGCCATGTGGAAACGTTTAAAAGGAGAATTTATTTTATTGTGTGGTAAACAGTTAAATTTAAGCATAGATTTCTTTTGTTTAATCTTTCTTTATGTAGTATGGAGTTCATTGTAAGCTAACCTTTCAGCTTATAAAACTGTACATGTTACATTCCGGACAAACAATCATGTAATTATATGAATCTGTCATTTGACTTGTATAATCATCTAAACAAATCTCTCATTGATGCTGCCCTTTAGATGATCTAACTAGGAATTTCCCCTTCACTCAGCAGAACCATCTTCGAGCTGAAAAGTCTGCTTTTTATAAAACACAAAACTCCATTGTCTTGTTACTATCTGATCCCAGGACTTTTTCTGCACATTGACTGACACTAATAATATCGAATTCTGACATGAGACCTAATGAAGAACAGTGCAGGCTTTTGACACATACATGCCTGTCTATTCTTTACGCTAGATCACTTTGGAGACAAAATATATCTTGGATGAAAATTGTAGACAAAATACATGCCCAGTATATTGTTAAAGTTTCAGATCGAACTGATTAACTTCAAATTTACAAGAATTTTAAGACAGAGACCAAAAATATTTATAGTTTTCAAAAAACAGGTTGGGGCGGTGGAAGGGACATGCAGGGATTTTGTTTTAAAGCCACTCTGCATAACTTTTGGCCGAAAAATATATATTCTTCAATCATTTAATGGTACTTAGACATGAAATCTGTAGAATTTCACTGACACAGTACCCTCAGCTGAACAGAAACCTACAATTTAAATTATATATAATTCCTGTCACTGGGACACATCGACGTTTTGTGAGTGACAAGTTCTTTACGGCTTAAATAGATGTAGCAGAAATAGACCAATACACTGTACCCTAGCCTCAGTCGTTGTACAAAATACACTAAAAATTAACTACGGTTTTCATTTTTTTGAACAAATTTGACATCCATAAATATAATAGTGTAACAATTCAGAACCTTCAGAAGGATCTGCGCCCTCTGCTGGATAAAAGTAACGCTGGATGGCTTTAAAAATGATCTATTTTTATTGTAAGATGCCCTAATGCTTTTCCCCAACTTAGACCAACAAATCATCCAAGCAGCTGATAAAAGACAGGAGATTAAACAAGACGGATGTAAATAGTGCAATTGTTTGTCTCGACAGTGACATCCTGCATATTCAAGCGTTACATGGACTGCTCCACTTGATGATTGGGTTGCTTTTTAATGAAAAAGATTTGGTAGACAGATGAGTGTCTCTGAAACCTGTATTCTGTATAATTGTTCCAGTAATTAAGTAATTATGAGAAATGATGAAGTGGGTGATTCTTTCTGATGCATGGAAAGGCAAAAAAGCAGCAAAATGGCCTCACGTTGAATGAAACGTCAGATCAAATTTACTATGTCAAAACAAGCTGTAATCACAAAGTGGATTTATTTCCTAATGTGGAAATCTTATGTTATAGCTCTAACAGTTCTCGTCAACATTCACATTCACACACGAGGGGTTTTGCATTGAAACACATGATTTGGACAGACCATATTCTCTCGAGAGCTTCACAGTGGGATGATCTGGGCAATAGTACATTCACTGTAACCCTGAATACACATATGACAGACATGTTTAATTACACTGAACAATTACCACCACCGCCTCGGATTGGGCTCGTCTTATTCATCGCCAGCCAGTTTCTACGACTGCTAATCACATAACGGGTTTAAATTGCACGCATGAACTAAATGTTAATGGTGATTATGATGATGATTACAGGGTGGATGGGTCTTGGATTTCTTGCTGGTAATTGTGTAACAAATCATCCGTGCAATTTTCCCAGTGCAGGTTACACAAAGTTCAAATGGAGAGAGGAAGAACGATAGATACCGGTCGGTGAAGATACTAGATGGTAGATGGTAATGCAAGAAACAGGACAGTCCACTGAATGTTGTAGTTTAGACAAAGGGGTTTATATTGACACTGTTTCCATTTGCATTGATTAAAGTGTACCCCTTGTGTGACTTTTTGCAATGTTATTGACTCAAACTGACTGTGACTGTCTTATGATTGAATTATGGTCAACAACAGGCAGTGGCAACTTGTGTGAACTGTATAAAAAGAGAAAGCAAAAAAGGAATCTGGACAAGTTTGGAAAAGAGGTCAGGCCAGTGAGAGTTAGGGGTATATGCTGTTGTCCTTTCTTACCAACACTTCTGAAAGAAAACACTAAATCTGTTTGATATGAAGCAAAAACATGCATTCATGCCACAGTTTTTGCCACAACTAATTAATTGCCGGAAACAGTCAAATCTCCCACTGGGACAGGTGCTTTAGACGTGTGGAGTTTGACTTTTTTATTCAAACAGAATATAAGATGTGCCTGGGGCTTCAAAGCAGCACACATACAGTTACAGTCAACAACAATTCAAAAGATTATATCATATAAACGTAGTTGGAAATTCAAGATACCATCAACAATTCACTTTAGGTATACTCTGGGGTGTTGTTTATCCTGATGCCAGTGGGGGACTGTGCTCTTTTCCCTGCGGTGCATGGATCTCAGACACCACTCACCGTTCTTTGTGGATGCAAAGTATGCTGCTCACTATTTTCTCATGCATCCATCTAAAAATATATTGCAGGTAAAGTGAACAGAACTGATAGCAGCTAACGTACGGTAAAGGCTGCCAAAGAAACTAAAACCTAAAGGATGTAAGGGAATATTCAAATTATGACGTGTCAAAAAGACCCTGTGCCTTGCTTTATGCTCTGCAGATGTCAAAATTTTGATTTATTTTCGGCTATAACTCATGAATGAAGCTGGAAACCCAGATATGTCTCAGTGTTTGGAGCAGGTAACCAAGCTTGAATGGCTCAATAAGACCTTTGGCAGTCAGTGGGTGGCTCATTTTCCATCCAATTTGAGCACCATTTTCTTCACTTTTCAGATTATATTAAGTTGTTGGTTCCAGCTGGACCTTCCTTTCGTGTCTTCCTACTTTTTCTTGTACACGCAGCAGAGACTTTGTTTGCTAGTCAGCAGTGTGTGTCCGTTAAAATGTGCGTGAGGTGGAGTGAGAGGAGGCCATTACAAACAACAGGATGTGACAAAGCAAAGGCCCGAGTGGCTGCTTGCCTCTGCTGTTCCTCAAACATCTTGAAGTGCTTAATCTCATCAAACCTTCTCGGTCTTTCTTTTTTTCCTTTAGAAGTGGTATGGACTGAGTGGGTTGAACACACTCCACCCATGTGCAGCATGGCAGGAGTATCGACTGAACCCTGTGAGAAAGTAATTAGCCCAGAGCTAAATCTTTTGATGATGCAGAGCAGAGGTTTGGCCACAGAGTAGAGGTGTTGGGAAGTTAGAAAAGCAGCGCCTCCTACAGGGTTCACTGGGAAAAGCCAAAGCCATGAAGTACAGGCTGCGCAGAACCTAGAAAACAAAAATAAACGGCTATAGAACTAAACAACATTAAAATTAAACCAAACAGCTGGGATTACAAAACAGAAAGTCTCACATTTCTGTCTGCAAAATTTTTAAATGTTTGAAAATGACAAAATAAAACAGGTTGTAACAAAATAATAATACTTTTGAAAAACACAAATTGTACAAAAGCAGTTTAGTAGTATTTACATTTAACACTAAAATGTGAGAAAGACAAAACTGTAACAAAACAACATAAGGTTAAAAAATAATACCTTAGTAAACTAGCAAGAAAATATAACTTTAAAAGGTGCTTAAAAACCAGAAACAAATCGTTAGTCTAATAGCATAATTGCCTAAATCATATTTTAAAGTTTTAAGAAAAAAAAAAAAACTTAGCAAATACATAAGAACTTTTTATTTATACTTTAATGGAAAAAATAATAATTAAAAGCTCTCTGATAGGCTGAGGACACAGTCAATGAATGAAGCAGCATTGTTCGGAGAGTAGAGTAAGGTAGATATCTCAACTTGACCAAAAAATGACTAAGGCAATTATGCTATGACGAAATACCAATTTTGATGACAATGAAGACAAAAAGTTCTTAAATGAAATTAGTACATTTTGGATTGTACTTTTCCAGAGTTTACACTGGAAATTCAATTTTTTTTTGTTCTGTTTTTGGAGAGAATATTAGCATTGCACCCTCGGTAGCAGAGATTCATTTCTCACTGGAGCCTCAATGAGAACCAGCAGTCTTGTTTTACTTATTCTCTCACAGTGTCCCACTCAAGAGCGTATTAAGGCCAGTACACACCATAATCTGAGAGTCACCCAACGCCGCTGTTCTATTTCGAGGTGCTGCTGTGCCTGAAAAGTTCTTGCCCGGCACCCTTAGTCTCTTCTTCTACGATCTTGCCATTTATCTTTGCACAGTCGCTGCTTTGATATCAAATCGAAACTCTTTACTTTGAGTCAGTGCTGTGCCTCAACTGACATGCCTCATAGCGTGTGAATTGAAATCTCCATCCCGTCCCACACACTGACATTAGCGAGCCACTGTTCATCTAAATCCCCGGTGTGCACATCTGGAGCCCATCTTTCCCCACAACACACACGGGGCGCTGATCTCACTCACATTCAGACCTACATGATATCACTCTGCTTCAAACATACTGCAATTCCTATAATGTAAAACCCAAATATAATGTAGACGTAGTTGCTAACCCATAGAGGAAGGGTCATGAAGTAAACAATGTCTTAGAAGTGGGACATTACTCACAGACTTGCATCACATCTCTGCTCTTCAAAGATGCCTCTGGATGGCTCTTGTTATTGGCTCCGAGTAACTTATAGCTGTGCGTGAATATTTCCCCTAAAGTTTCCTGCTGGCTAGCCACATTTCTTAAGACACTATGCAGATCCATGTTTCATATCTTTAAAAACAGGTGCATGGCCTGTCTGTGCTCAGGAATTTAAGGCTGGAAATAGATGCTCTCAACTGAATATAAATAAAAAAGATCCAAGACAGGGGCTTCTTTGAAACAGATGAGCATCAAAGGCATGTAACAAGTGCGATGTTTCACATGGTACGGCAAAAATCTACACACAATACAAATAAAATGGAACACTTACTGTATTTAAAGTTGCAAATGATATTAAGAGAAACATGATTTAATCAAAGCTGCTTTTTCTGTTTACATACACTGCAGCAACTGGAGTATTCATGTTAAAATGTTAGCATATTCTGAATAAATGTATTGATGTAGGCAGATGTGTAGTAGCGACAGTTCTTTTGCCATCCAGTGAAAATGAACAGTGCTCTTTTGTGTTTTCCACTGGTGACTGTTACGTCATTGTCAGTTACTGTCTCAGTAGATGTTGTCTTCCACCCAACAACACACATTTCATTTTTAGACTGTTCCTCGCCCCTAAACAGGATGTGTTAACAGTAAGGGCCATTTTATTGATTTGAGTAAATTTGCGTGGCAGAAAGTTCTTATTTTGTGACTTATCTACATGCACCACCATTCAACAGAGGGTCAATGGATAACTCTTGCCAATAGGAGGCATTAAAAAGGGCTTCTCACTCAGCAGTGCTGTGTACGTCTGCTCTGGGTAGTTGGAAGTAATAGATCTTCCTAACAAAAGTTGTGCTGTGATGATTATACACTACATCGTTTTACTTTCTGCACCTGAAAGGTTTATGTTCTTGATCTTTTAATAAATTGCAACAGCAGCAAATTAAAACATGTTTTTATGTTTTGTTTTGGCCCAATCTTCAGTATTTGGTTTCGAGTGAAGAAAAAAGGAAGTGAAACTTACTTGCCCAAGGCCTACGTGACAGAGTAGACAAGAAAGAGGACACGGGAAATAACCAATAAGGGATGAAAGTGTGTATTTAATACTTTTAATGCCAGTGTATTAGGTAATCAGGGGATGAGTTTATCCAAGGCGACTGATCAAAGAGTGTTCATGCAGTTTATTAGAACTTGTAATTTGCAACAGCAGCAAAACGAAACAACAGCAGGCTTAAAGAGAAATTGGGTTTAGGTACTGCTTTAATGAAAACCAAATACTGCAAGCTGTACAAAAGGTTTCTGTGGTTTTTGAATGAACTTTGCAACAAGAATATGCAACCACCAAATAGAAAACAGTGAACGTGTGAATGATTAAAAAAACAAAAGTGCTGCAGTTTTTATAACTACAATCACATTCTGTCATTTCTTCCTGATTCTCATCTGTTTGTGTTGAAAAAGAGTGAAAACTCCCCAAAGGATCATGTATTTGGAGATTATCAACTCTTCTCTGAAGTTTCATCCACTCCAAGCTTTACTTCTCTGTCCTCACACTGTTTCCAAGAAAGCAGGGATCATTTGACGAGCAACGAGTGAAGAGAATGAGGGGGATCTTCGACCAATCTCTGTGGGATTGCATCATTTGTTTAATCAACACTCCCACAATGCATCAGGCTGACTCTCTCACAAGACCTCCAGGAAATGTCTGATCCTTATTGCACTAAAAGGGAGGGTTGGCTCGGTATTTTTTAAGAAACACAGGTCTCAGATGTGAACTTAACAGAGAAATGATGATGTGAAAAAATTGGTATTCCGGTAACACTTTAGATTATGACTCGGTAAAAAAAAAATTTTTTTTTGAGAGTCCCCCCCATTTTTTTTTGTCTCCCCCCCCAAAAAATTTTTTTTTTTTGAGTCCCCCCCAGAAATTTTTTTTTGAGGGACTCTCCAAAAAAAAATAAAAATTTTTTTTTTGAGGGACTCTCCAAAAAAAAAATTGTTTTTTGAGTCCCCCCAGAAAAAAAATAAAAAAATTTTTTGAGGGACTCTCCAAAAAAAAAAATTTTTTTTTTGAGTCCCCCCAGAAAAAAAAAATAATTTTTTTTTTGAGGGACTCTCCAAAAAAAAAAATCTTTTTTTTGGAGTCCCCCAGAAAGAAAAAAAAAATTTTTGAGTCCCCCAGAAAAAAAAAAATTTTTTTTTTGAGGGACTCTCAAAAAAAAAAAATTTTTTTTTTGAGTCCCCCCAGAAAAAAAAAATATATTTTTTCCTCTTCCGCTTCCTCTTCTCCCTGACAGTTAAAGGTTGGGTAGGTGCTTGCATCGACACATTGATGGGACATTCTCTCCCACCAACCCATAAATAAAAAAGAGTTATTTAGATTCAGTGAATTGGAATTGTATCTTGTGATTACTGAATTTGAATTTTGAGCTGTCACTTTGCTTTAGATTAATTACCTGCAATAAATATTCAAAAATCCTAAAATGAGTTGTTGTCATTTGAGTTTCTGGAAGTAAATGGCTCGAATTTTTGTGTGCTCAACATCTAATAGTTAATAGGAAAGTTCTGGTCCAGTTGTCTTGCAAATATTAAACACATTTGAGCATCAGTGGAGCAATGGAAGAGTATCAGGAACAGCAGAGGACCAATGGAAGAATAGTATCTGCAGAGGAGCAGCAGAGGAGTGGCAAAAGAGCAGCAGAGCGGCAAGAGTGGAGGAGCAATAGAACAGAGCAGCAGAAGAAGTGGAGCGGTGAAGGAGCGGCAAAAGAGTTCTGAAAGACTACCTGCAGGTGTAAGCATAAAGAAAAGATAAAGTTAAAAATATATTACTGCATTAAAACACTCTAATTGTGCTTTTTTGGTAAATACTTTGAATAGAAACATTGCTTGCATGTTTATTGATTAAAGTGTGACACTGTGATTCCAAAGTATGTTTCTGGAAAGTTGTAAATGACCACAAAACCTCAGAAGTACTGGACAAACAACATCAATGTGGCGCTAATAATGTCTGCTCAGAATACACCCTGCACATTTGCTGTGGTTTGACATATTAGGAATAAAAAACAAAGCATTCATTAAATTGTCACTCATGATAAACGAGACAGCTTTAGAGATGTTTGTACACTGGGATGAATCTTTTCCAAAATACCAAAACTGCAACCACCACAAGTTTTATGTACATCTGAAAACAGATATTTATTCTAACAGAAAAATGACTCTTAATATGGAACATTGATAAACACACATGGTGGAGACACACAGACTCTTTGTGTTCAAACCAGCCATTCATTTAGATGTATTAACCCAACAGACAAGTAGTTATTGCAGCTTGTACATGTGGTCAGCATGTGTTACCATTCTAAAATACGTGAGTACCATTATCTGTTGGAGACATTATTCAAAAAGACTAAATCTGCTCTGACAATTACAAATCATCTCTGAGAACTGAATTTTATTGGTGTTGGGAGTTTCTGGAGGTGGGACTTCAATGAGCAGTAATCAGTAGCCCACTCACTCATTAGCTACATGTGTCATACATCACCAGTAGAGCGGTATATAGTGTAAGCTTTCAGTCCGGCCAAACATTGCAATTTCCTTTGTTTAGGAGACTTTAATTTAACTCTATAACAGCCCCAGGGCTTTAAGGATGTGTATCTTTATCCTTTTTGTTCCTATACAGAACTTCTCTAAAGCCTGCGCAGGCTTTATCTGTGAACCAGATGAAGCCTGAAACTATCTTCTAAATGCTACAGTATGTCCGCTGTACGAATGTTTTCATTGAACAGCATTGAAGAATAAAAATAACTTTTGAATTAAAAGTAAAGGAATCATGAAGGACGCTGTGAACAGAGGAGTGCATGTTATCTTTAGACACACACTTCAAGCTTAAAAAGGATTTAACCTGGTTAGAAGAGAATTTGAACAGGCTTAAAGTGATTTAAAGTGGCTCTTATGAGATTTTAAACCAACTTTATTTTTTAGTGCAGCAGCTGAGATTATCTTGGGGGAAGTATTGTGTTTTGGAGTGTGCACAAATGACACATCATTTTCTTATTTAATCCATACACATAGTTATCTACTTCTGTTATAAACTTGAAATGTTTGACATGAAGGATAGATGTACTTTATAGTTATTCATTTGGCAGGTATTTACATAGATAAAAAGTTGGATGAGTTGTAGAAGCCACATATAGGTTTAAAAGAAAACCAACCAGCCAGACAGTTAAAGTAAAGAACAATATTTTTTATTTATAATATATATTTATTATATTTACATTATCTGGCACTGGTTCTTATTTCCATCTTTTATTTTTTTATTCTACAATTCACCAGTAGAAACAGAGCAAACCTCATTTGGACTGACATACAACCCAAAAAAAAAACAAAAAAACAAAAAAAAAAGAAGTGAACCATCAACATAAAGGCAGCCCCATTTAGGTTACAATTGGTTTAACACAATTTGTAGTTAAAGTGAAAATTACTGTGAAGGGAAGGTATTCCAGACTCATTTCTCAGAGTGAATGTGCAATGTTGGACATGCTAGTGTCAAATTTACAAAAAAAAAAGTATATAGTTATGTAAGTTATGTGTCTTTTTACCGTGAACGTTTTGGATTGGATTTGGATAGTTCTAATACAAGCTACACGTCCCGCATCTTTATTCTTTGCTAATGAAGTTACGTAACGCCATTTTTATTCAAACGTCTCTTAAGCCTTCTAATCTTTCTGCCTGGAGCATGGGCCGTTTGACACAAGCCCATTTGCAGTCTGTCATAACAAAGACTAGATTCAATACGATCCACTAATGCTGGGATGACAGCTCTGAGTGAGACAACAACTGCATGTCCTATGTCCTGTACAGCTCCGACGCCTGTTTCACATTCAGACAAAACATTCCCATTCTTTAGGGATTTCTTACAAAAGCCACATCGTTTTAGCCTTACCATCTGAAAGTCATCGGCTCCAGAACGATAAAGGATTTGTTTTCCGTGAGTGACATCTTAAAAAAAACCCTCAATTGCCCGCTGCTTTCATGCGTGATAGCTGCAACATTATATCCCAGCTTAGCAAGAAATGGACTGCGAAAAAGAAGAGAATGTTCTCAAATAGAACATAAGGTCTTCTGACTTTGTACTTTTTGCTTGATTCTGATCTCCATTTGACCGAAGCGAGCCTTTAATTACATGCCTGTAAGAATCCACTGCTAACACTTTACACATTTGCTCCCATTATGATTAAGAATGCCCTCAAATATGTTTCCAGTCAGCTTGGAAACAGACCTCAGCGAAAGACAAAAACACGCTAAGCAGTCTGGCCAAAACTTTCCACTTGTACATGATATTCTCAGTGATGGATGTTTTCAAGGCTGTTTGGCACTTGGTCAGAACATGCAAACACAAGAAACAGACTGCAGTGGCAGACATTTTTGGGTGGGTTTATTGCATTAAAATGAAATAGTAGCTATTGTGACTCGCTGAAGGAGATAATGGTGGAATTAAGGGTCATATTTGTTACAGTGTGTGGAGTAAGGACGTGACCTCAGAAAATGTAAGTATAATTATCAAAATCTGTTGGTAATAATTTTAAATCAAGTAGAATTTTAGTTTGTTTTAGAAGTTCTGTGTGGTTTCATATTTTCTTGTCTGTTTAGAAGAAAGGTGGGACTAAATAAATATTGTAAGGGCCTAAAATATATATTTTTTGTTCTATACAGAGAATTACTTTGTTTTTTTTTTTGGACTCAAGATGAATTTTCAGACGCAGAATAAACTGCCACCGAAGGCAACATACAACCAATCAGAGAAACAAAGCATAACGCCCATCCCCTTTTAGACAAACATGGTCAGACAGGATTTATAAAGGATCCAAGAATCATTTCAATTATCTTTACAGAAAGACTACAATGTATAGTGTGTAATATCTGCCAATGTATATATCTGCCAAACCAAAGAGTTTAATTGAAGATCTTTGTTTAGTTTTTGTAATGATTTATTGGCTTAAATACTGCAATCACTTCTCCTTAAACAAACCACTTGGCTTTATCTTTGGCTCTAGTAAGTAAATACTTACATACAGTATATGTCTTGGTAGAAATCATTTTTTAATATTCTACAAATAAGAGGGCTACGTTCTGTGCATGTAGACTTACCAACAGACATATATTTGCATTGTTGCTTTTAAATGGCTAACTACATCTCAATAGATTTGAGCTTTAATGTCACTTGCTTGATAGGGGATTTGGGGGAAAAAATAATTAGAAATTCTAGTCAAAAGAATAATAAATTAAAAACGTTCATTTTCATCCTTTACTACGCGGAGCCCTTCCAAGCTTCTTTGGAAGTACAGCCTGGACAATGGTCAGTTAAGTACAGGGCAACGCTGACAGATAACCATTCACACTCATTTATTCTTTATAGGTAACATAGAATTAAGCCCAAGAAGAAATCAAAGTCTCATGTTGCAAACGTTGCTGATATGATGATGTGATTTGGCATTTCAACCTGTGGTCAGCATCCCTTGTTCAACTCCTCTTTTTATTGTTTATCAGAACTGCTATAACACAGCAAACAAACTTCTCATTACATAAGCATCAAGGAATGTCTTTTTTTACTCTTGGTATGATAAAAGTCTTATAAATCACAGTGTAATCCCATGTAACTATCTTTGCACAACCACAAACAGCAAATGCATGCAATGTACAGCAGATCCTTTTCATCCAGGTACAGCCCAGGAGAATTTATTGACCATGTGCAGAGCAGATCCGCACAAAACCTAATCCAATACTGGAAGACAGACTGCGCTTGATTCATGGTTTCTCGCTCGGCTTGATGGCTCTTATCTTTTTTTGACAGCGGCTGTTGCTTTTTCTTAACCAAAACAATATAGAAGTGAAAACATATGTTGAGATGGAACCAGCCCAGAGTGACCCGCTGTGCTCTCTGCACAAAACCACAAAAGAGAACTTGTTTTTTAAATCCCTACTTCATTTATTTTTGAAATTGTGTGCACTCAGTGTATGATTGAGGTGAGGAGAATGAGGTAACCCACGGCAACTGAATGACGGCACTGTGTGCAACAACCTAATATTGACACAGGAAACGGTTTGTGTTGTGCCTGAATACAAATACATTTATTTAGTCATTTATTTGATTTTAGAGCAGTTAAACAGCAGAAAGGAAGTCAAAAGTAGTGAAATGAATAGTCTACTTCTGTGTACATAACACAATTCTTGCAATGAGTTTAAATCAGATATAATACCTTATTTCTGTAATATGGATGCTTTCATTTTAAAAAAAAATTGCAAAAAAATTTTTTTGGTTCATATTAACACTTAAAAAATTAAAAGCAAAGATTCATGTAGTATGAAGTAAGTGTCTGCCTTTGTGTTCCTTCTGAAAGGAATCAGAATAAGAGCAGGGTGTTAACACAGAGGACAATGTTTGTTATTGTCCATCTACATTTAAACCAGAATTTTCAAACAAAACAATACACAGATTTATTTTTTTTTACGGTCTTTAGACAGTATGTAGTGGTATGGACTACAGGCCTGACCCTGTCTTCCACCTGAGCCCAACAACACAATCATTGACATTGTTTATTTCATGTCATTTGTTTCTCTGATTGGATTAATCTACATAGATTTGTCCAGCCCTCTGAAAATCAAACTCGGATTGAGAGGGGCCCAACTAATTCTTTGTACAGAATAAAAAAGAATTAGGAATTAGGATTACTGGCCAGGCTAATGGACTTTGCTCTCCTCGTCATCATTTATTCAAGTATTTATGTACCGTATTTTCCGGACTATAAGCCGCTACTTTTTTCCCACGCTTTGAACCATGCGGCTTATACAGAGATGCGGCTTTTCTATGAATTTTTCTTCAGCCCTCAGGGGGGCGCTCTAGCAGGAAGTGCAAAAACGAGACAAACGAGGCAGCGGTAGTCGGTACAAACAAGAAAGCACCAGTTTTTATTCTTAGCACATGCAACCCAAGACGCACAACAGCAAAATACGGTAATATTTTTACACCCTCACCCCCTCATAATGGAAAACAAATGAAGTGACAGTGGTTTGGTGTTCAGTAGTTTCAATGCTCAGGAGGAAGATGAATAGTGACTTGTGGTTTCAGTGCACGGGAGAATGAAGCGACTTTAATAGTTGCGCAGTTGCGCTTTAACAGTGCGCAGGAAGAAAAAGTGACAGTGGTTTGGTGTTCAGTGGTTTCAGTACGCAGGAGGAAGAAAAATAAAGCAACTTGGTTTTAGTGCACAGGAGGAAGATGAATAAAACCATCAATGACTTTTCTGTTTTGTTTGATCAGCACTTTTACTGCCGTGTTACAGGCACTGTTCTGAAACAATCAGTTCAGGTATATGAATAAACACTTATGGTACAAAGTCTTTCTATGTAAATATCTTATTTTTCAGCCTGGATATCGGCGGCTTATAGTCCGGTGCGGCTTATATGTGACAAAATATATATTTCTTGTAAATTTTAGCTGGTGCGGCTTATATTTAGGTGCGCTCTATAGTCCGGAAAATACGGTATGTATTTATTTATCCTTGTGTGAGGCTGTGTATGAAGAATTCTGTCTGTTAATGTTAAACTGGACCGTCAATAGACAAAAACAAACTAAACCAATTCAATCAATCACAGGAGAAAGACTTTTTCTGCTTTGTTTTTTTTAAAATAGCAGTATGCATCACGTTTCATAGTTCCATTGCTCCATATGTGGACTTGCAGGGGGTTCTCATGTTGGAACGACTGGCGCTGCCTGATTCCAGTCAAGTTTCTGCTGACTGAAGCCTAAACGGACCCCACCACCGTCACATTATCATTCATGCAGTTTATTTCCTCTGAGTTTTCACCTCCACTGCCAAAACTAGAGCTTGTTTAAGGCTGGATCCAAAGTTCACAGCGAGCTAGCAGCGCTCACACATCATTTAAAATAGTGTCAGGGTCTGCAGAACACCAACGTTACCACAAATGTATGCAGAGGACTCCAACATCTAGAACATCCAACCATAAATATAACTTATTTAAATGGAAATACCTTCTATAACACGACAAACATTTTTAATCGAATGTACAGATGATAATTTATTTTATGAGAGAGCTTATGCAAAGTATGTCATGTGTCAAATAGCAGTATGGAAAGTTTCATGAGGCAAACTTGTACCAGGTGATTTCTGTCGAACAGTAATACATTCAATTATACACACTTCCCTAAGAGACTATATACATACATTCAAAGTTATTATAGAGTGGCTTGATGAGCTGCTGTTTTAGTGCAAGATTTGAAAAAATGGCCTTCATATTACATTACATTTTGATAATCCAAGCCATCATGGAGGCTGTCCTTCTGGGCTTAAGAGAGTGAATGATTAAGAAATGTCAGCTCAACCAGAGACCATTTATAAGGCCATGACCAAACAATCCAATGTATAAGAACATCACAAAATAATCAAACGAATAATAGAGCTCATATCCACCTGACTTTTGTAACTAATATACTATAACTATGTATAAGTTACTTTAACTATATAACCAGCCACCAGAACACCTTGGCCTATGTTTAATAATGACTGGAACTCCTCTTTATCTGGCTCCCATAGTAATGATACTGAAGTTTATGTAGCACATTTAAATGACATTTAAAATACATAACATGACAACATAAAAAAGTAAAAGTCAAAGTAAAAAATAAAAGACATGAAAGAATAAAACACATAACATGAAAATATAAAATAATAAGAAATAGAAATACTAAGATAAAATTTCTGCAAAGAGCTAAATTAAATACAAAAAAATGTAAAAGTAAAAAAAAGTGTATTAAATGGACATGAGATCATAAAGTTAACTGACTTTTCACTCAAACTAACGTTCATTTAATTCAGGTCAATTTTTCCTCCCACCAAAGATTAAAAAAAAATAACTAAAAAATGTTATTAAAGAGTTGAAATATACTGTCTCATGTAGGCTACTCTTAGCTCTAAAAAATTCCAACTAAGACCACTGTCCATGCAAATATAATAAATAAGTACTTGCTAAGTAAAGAAGATTTGCAACAACTTCTAAACAGACTGCATTTAAGCATCTTCCAAATGTGACAGCTCCATATTATTACTTTAAACTGAAATATAAATCCAGCATCCACTGCCTCTCACACTGTAATACTGACCAAGCCTCAAATCTACACCTCTTCATAATCCACTAAGACGCTCCAGATCCTCAGAGGCCCAAAGGTCAAACCATAAAAGTCTGATGTTTTGAAAATAAGACGAACTGCAGGAGTTCTCGGATCCAGCACAAAATTTTATGCGGAATGTGTTCTGCCAAATACTTGCATTAAAGCCAGCACTAAGCATTCAACACCTTTACTGAGTGCAGTTCCACTTTGCTAGTATGTATTTCAACAGTAGCTTCATAATATTAGTTTTAAATGCAACCCAAGACTCAGAATGTTACAACAGTAATAAAAAAACTAAATGCCTCATCAACCAAACTAAACATGTCAGGAATAAAGTTACCGAAATGTGCAAAAATAAAATAAACATTACTGATTCAGTTTTGTTGGTAGGAGACACTGGGCAGGAAAACCATAAAACAAAACAGGGAATATTTACAAGAATAATAGCAAAATTTATGTCATAGTTTTATACATTGCAAAAAAAGGAAATGACTTATATTACAAAGCTACTGCCTGAGACCAAAAAACTAGATTTCCAATTATTTCAAATGAACGTGTGGCCTGTAGTTTGACTGAAGAACACTATCCTAAATCATAACTTGCAACAATAACGCAGTATTTCTTATGTAAGGGAGATTTTTGAATGTATTTTCCTTACATACAACAGACATATGACTTAGGAAATCTATCAAATATTACTTAAGAATGGAACAAAATGGAGTTGCTAGAGGCTAATTGTGAATACATCATGAATTGCAAATTAGAGTCCGTTTCATCAGCTTTAAAGCGCCATGGAAATATTAGTGCAAGGTTAATTTGTGTTGGCGAGTGCGAGTCATGCTGCACCCAAAACTCCCAGCATCCATCTTTCTCCCCGAACGGCTACAATAACAAGCTGCAGTACGTCAGGCACTTGGCCTCGGAGAGCTTGTGAAAACTCTCCTCTTTGGCCCAGCGTCTGTCTGGATGATGCCATGGCCTTCAAAGAGTCTGGCCAAAAATGCTGCTCTTATGGCTGCCGCGTTCGCCTTCTGGTCAGAGCAGACATTTACAAGACGTGCCACCCAGAGAGCAGCAGTGGCCCTTCAGCGTAGCCATTATCAGTGGGAGGTCCAGTGTCTCCTACTGTGTTGGCCTGTGCGACTGCGTTCACACTGCCAGCCTCAGCGCCGGATCTGAAAATGAGTTGTTTACGTTGCTCTGCAGACTCGTATTCAATTGAAGAAGGTAAATTACAAATTCATTTCATTTGCTGCATGATTTTTGTTTAGCCCCAATTGAAAGTTGCTTAAAGTCACAAGGATAAGCATGTTTAGACAGATCACATACTCCACTATGACTCTTTACAATGAGTTTCACTACAGTTCAGTTGCCCTTTATTTTAGGCATAGCTGTACTTCTTTGGTTCTGTCAATTATACTTTTACAACAGTTTATCAGTTTAGGAGTCTCAGCTCACAGAATCGGCCTTTGACATCAATGTACAACTTTATATTTTTATCTTGTAAGTCAGAACTATTTTACTTTTTCTTTTTTTCCATTTACAGCTTTGCACCATAAGCAAAAGACTGCACTTTGGCAGAGGCACTTACCCAGGCCTGGATGGAAAGTATCGGTCGGAGGCTGGCTGAAGTAAAGAAGCCGTAGATCTAAAGTGAAGCCCCTTGATCCCTGGAGGAAGATACACTTCACACCACACTCTTATTTAATGCAATCTGTTTAACCTCAGCGCCATGTTAAAGTTTTTGAGAAAGCCTTTAAATGACTTACACCCTGGCAATTCTCACAGATAAAACTAAAGCTGATGTTTTCAGCAGCTATTACCTTAGAAACAGGCTTTAAATAAAATTCATTTCCACTATAATTATGATGCACCATGACATTAATTCTGGAAGTGGATTATCCAAGAGCACCACCCACTTCAGGAACATTAGGAAACTTTAACTCTGTTTGGAAAAAGCCAATGGAAATAGACGGCTCTTCGTAGCTCATTCCAAAAAGTATAAATAATAAACAAAATTATATCTGTACAGCTATAAGATCAAAGGTAACTGTACTGCAGATATAGTAGAGTGCCAAGAGAGGAGTCATGGAAGAACACTGAGGGCATGCAGACTCTTACCACTCTGTCACTATACACCTAAGATTTTAAAATGTTAACCCACAGTTTTTAGTCTAGCAGTGTGCTCTGATTGCTCTGTTGTGAATGGTCAAGGTCAACTTTGGGTTCAAAAATATTTTCCTTCTCTTGTTGGTCTCTCATTAGAGGTTTATTTTCTTAATTTGCCTCAAAAGCCAACTAAACCTGATACATCTGTTGTTGCTTTCATTTTTTTTTTTTATGTCAGATATACCAAAATCATATACTGCACAGCTCTATGTGACATACAGCTGATCATGGAGAAAATTTACAATCAGTTCAAGAGAGAACTGTCTGAAGTGTTCTGCCTTAGACACTTTTTAGTGCATCTTCAGACACCAGAGTGTATCCATAAAGCTGCAAAGATACTTCTTAGTCTATATATATTAAGTATGTCACATTTTTTCCCTCCCAGGTTTATTCAGAGTGTGACATTGACACCAGTTTGAACTAGGAGGCAGTGAAATACTCCATGCAGCTGGATATCAGCACATAAATCACTCATCTGTTTTTACGGCAGGGCCTGTAAATAGTATTATGGAACTGGCATTTTATTTCATACATGTACCACGTTAAATATGACCGTATAGCAGGGTTTTAAAAGAGATATGGGTTTAAAGATCAAATTTGCACTAGTCATATTTTAAAAATGAGTGCGACTGCCATCCAGGACACCTGCAGTTACGCGTCAGTGTTGCTTTGAAAATGTCTGGTTAGTTTAAGACATATTAACTACTTCATAATGACTATATTCCGATGTAGTAAATATATTCATGCATTGCCAGATAGTTCTGCCAAAGGACACAGTAATTCACATTATGCACCGCTTGTCTGTAGTTTTTCAGCCATCGACAGAGCTAATAGACTACTGTGGGGGAGCAGCCAGTCACAAATCCATTTAAAGGAAAATCTCTGATGTCATCTCACGTTGGCTTCCAAATGATCGTCTTTCCGTGCGCAGACAGCCAATGAACCAAGGATGGGAGGAAAATGGCAGGGCATCAAGGACTCTAGCAATTGTGCGTGTATAATTAATGTAAAAAGTGCAACTGAGTTCATATTGTCTTTTTGCATGTTTCCATATGTAGCTTTTATCAAGGCATAATATACAGGATTTTAAAGGTGATCTTTTGCAAACAAAGTATTGTGTTAAATTTTCTCTTTTATACCTCATGAGTGAAGCCAATTCCAGGTTTACTCTGGTATCAGTCTTTAAAATCAGCATGTTGTACCTTTAAACACACACAGTATAACCAATCTGAAAGTAGTTTTGAAATTAAAAATCAAGATCAAGATCATACGTCCAGTTTTTTTTTTTTTTTTCAATATAATGCCCTCTTTTGAATTCATAACACTGATCTTCTATTTCATATTAACCTTTTTTCTTTTTTTTTTTTGAAGCTTGGAATAGTGACCTAATGATATTGGGTCAGTTATAACAAAAGATTTTACTCTTCCATTTGGTTTAATCTAATGCCACTGGTTAAACAAAACCTTGTAGTGGCAGTGGTTTGACTCCAGTAGATTGAAATTTAAATGTATATTAAAAATGAATGGTAATGTGTGCCAAACATAATGCGAAGTGACAGGTTGTGTTTTTACATAGTATGTCATTACAACATGTTTCTGATTTTCGCAGCTCCAAAACACTGTCTGTTCAATATGAAAATAAAGACAGCTGTTGGTCTGGTGACGCTTAAAGTGTAACCTCATAACTTTTAGCCCCAAAAATATATATTCTCATAATCATTTTGATGGTTCTTAGACATAAGATCAGTAGAGTCATGTCTATTTCATTGAAACATTACTCTCAGCAGGTCAGAAACTTCCAAAATAACTTGCCTGTTCCCGGGACAAGGACTTATGGCAAGATTGAATGACGAGCTTTACAATACACTACGCATAAAAAAGAAATAAGTGAATAAGAGTCATATTTGTACAAAATGCACTTAAATGACCCTAATATTTTAGAAAGCATGTTCTTCCTTCCAAATTTGCTGGTTTGGATAGTCTCCACTAGTAAACAATGCACACAGAGTCAGTAGAGGGATCTGCGCCCTCTACTGAATAAAAGTTTCACAGTTCCCCTTTAATTTGGAGGGTAACCATGAGGACTTTCTTTTCAGAAATATGTCTTGAAGTGAATTCCACTCTGAGCCGACAAGTAGGTGTCACAAAGTGAAGATGATTGGGTGAAATGGGACATATGCTTTTCGACTTTACTGGCGCTGCTGCTTCAGGTGATTTAGCTGTGTGTGAATGCAGAGACTGTGACTGTAAAGTGTGCTAGCCCATTGAAATACTGAGAAAGTGAGTGTGGTCAGTGCGAACATATGAAATAACCCATGCAACAATAGGAAACACATGTCCCAGATCCCATTGGGCAGGGGTCTACGGTTAGTGGTACTTAAATGCAATCATGACTAATGGCATGCATCCAGAATCAAGATGGAGTAGTAGTCCCAGAAGGATCGTGTCTTGGAGCATATGAGCTTCACTTATCATTGGAGTTATCTAAAGCGCATTTGTCATATGAATATTAAAGGAACTACACGGATTGCAGCAAAAAGCATTTTTCCATTGCTTCACACGTAAAGCATTACATCAACAGTTATTTACTAAGTGGAGCATGAAATAGCTTGTTTTGTCCAATAAAACCTTTGTGTGATAAGAAGTAGCATAGCAGCATACTTGCATTTCGTGGCCAGCCAAATCCTCACTCTGTTTCCTACTTGGCACCAGTCAGGAGACAGTGCACCCCATGACCACACACCAACCATGACCACATCCTTGGAAAATAAGTCAGACTGGTCAGACCTTTCATCGTTGTAATGTAAAAATACTTAGAAATAACAGATTACAAATGCACCCAACGGGCAAATGAAGCTGCTTGTGTCTGAGAGGTATGCCACTTGTGGTAGTCTATTTTGTTTTACTGTACATGCACATTAACCTTAGCTTTACACAATGTCTTGACCTTAAGACCACTTTAAAAGCTCTCAGATGTGTCTCAGGATCAAACACGTTATATGCCTTCTTGTTTTGGTCTTACGTATTGAGGACTTTACTGTAACTTTTTGTGATTTGATGTAAGCAATGTAGAAATACAACCAAGGACATTGTTTGTATGTAGTAATATTTTTTAAAGTGGATTTTGGAGCAGACCTTTAGCTACTAGCATTAACTCCAAACAAATCAGTGTATGAGACAAATATTTAGCCACTATCAGTTACACCAGTAAGTATTAAGAAGCCTATGAAATGACTTTAAAATAAACTGCAAAAAATATTGTAGATTCTAGCCAAACTTACATGAGGCCATTCATTAAAATCTTTTGGCTCCCACGCACAGATTAATAACCCATGTCATACTTATTCTCCATATCAGTAGCTCATTAGTGTGTGTTGGCTGCATATGTAGTCCACAGGTGTTGAACTGCAATTCCACATGGCATTAACCCACTTCAGACTGCCATCTAGAGGCTCTTGTGTGAAACTTATGTTTGTTAATGAACTGAACTTGAAGTTATGACAGCTAAAGTCTTCTTGAGACGGCGAGAACAATTGCCACTGAACCTGGAGAAAAGGCCACTGCAGTTCAGTGAAGCTTGAATGCCAGCCTGGAGTCTCTAGGTACAAAGATAGCTGGCAGAACTGGGTTATATTTAAAAGTATTGTAGGTGACAGCCCACTCAAAGTAGGTCTCAATATGTTAGCAGGCTGCAGCTGTGCAAAGACAAAAGATCAAGGACTCTCTGGGAAGATTTATTATTTTTGGTGAACTAATATTCAATAAATTAGCTGTTGAGTTGTCTTGGCATTAAATCAAGAATAAGAGTAAAACATATCCAACAATACAATACCGACAGAGGTAGAAAGACTCAATTGCACAGTAGCATAAAACAATTATCAGTAGATTCTTGTGGTATTGCGTCAGATCTAGAAGCTTTCAACTTCATTTTAAATAAATATATTAGTATTTTGATGTCATGAGCAGTTCTTTTGTTTATTCTCAGTCACACCAGCAATTGGATTGTACACCTTGCATTTTACTCCATATTGCTCTGCCTAATGTGACTGTTAAATGTGACATAGTCAAGCATGTAAGCAAAAAATAGATTGTAGGGATAAAAGTAACAAATGCAAGTAGTGACTAAATTAAAGTTACTGTTAGTTACTTTCAAGGAACTTCATGCTACCAACCTCTGACAATACTAAACAAGGATATGAAGTGGAATGAGTGTATTGTCTGTTTTCAATTCCACATCCGAACTGTTCCCACTGTTCTATCAGATCTCTTTTCCCAGCTACATAATGTGATCCCCGAGGCACTGAGAGACCACTAAAGCAGTGCCACGGATGACTTCCAGCTCCTCAACCACACTCTCTCCTGTACTTATGGATGGAGAGCTCTGGGGGACTCTCCAAGTCTGATGTCAGTCCTTCCAAGGTCTTAGACCAGAGGCAAGCATGACACTGGCTGCTTCTGCCAGTTCGTTCTACTTTCTACTGCTGTAAATGGCTCCCAGGGGTGCTGTTCTGTGGTATATGTCTCTGCATAGCAATGGTTTCATATTCCCAGGTGAGCCTATTGAAGATAAGAGGTGAAAGAACTGGAGAACTCATAATAAAACCCAAGGAGATAAGAAACACACAATGGACCCCATGGGAAATAACATCCTTGTGTTTATAGGAATCTGAAACACCACAATTCTACAACAGGGTTCATGGGCCACACCAAAAACTATAATCTCATATTAATCAATTAAAACTATACCATGTAACTTTTAACCTGAAAATACAAAGCTTGTTTTGAAGGTTTCCTAAAATAAAAAAGTCATAGAAAATCATCTTCATCATCCAGCTCTGTGATTTTAATTGAACTGTGACTGTTTCAGACCAATGAGGGCAGTACTGGATGTGTTTTATATTTGGCAACAAAGTGACCATTATGCCATTTCTGGAAACATATGGCCTGAGTATATTTAAAAATATTAATACATTCATAAAAAAAACCCCAACTTTATTCCTTGTTACTTATCAGATACTCACACACTCATGCACTTCCTTAATGTAGCCCATAATACAACACAACAATGTAACACAATTGCATATGACAAACTGTAATCTTGCCTGCTTTCACTCATGCAAGAAATTAATGTTATTCTAAACATAGATACTTAGCATCCCACGGTGTCAACACATCTGGCTCTGAAATTTGACTTGGAGCATTCCGATGTGCATCTGTTTGCTGCAAATCAGTCAAATCAGGAGATACAGTCCATGCTCAAGGGTCCTCGTCACAGGCACACATGCGGAACATCGACATTGAATTTCAGTGGGAAACCAGTGACAGAAGTGGCCTGCCAAAGTGTTTTTACACCTGCTGTGCTGCTAGGCATTGAAGCAGAGAAATGGTACAGTAAAAAAACATATTCCATTTTAGGTTAGATCCACTTTTAAGTGCGGTCAAGATCATATGTCCAACTTATTTGACTGTTTCTGACCAGATGGACACAATAAAGCCTACAGTGTGTTGGAAGGTCAATAAGTATCCTAATAATTTCTTTAAAAGGAACCAGTAAAATACCATTGCCCATTTTAAAATGGAAAATTGGGTTTATAGGTTTTCAAGGTTAATAAGAGATACTTTGCTGCCATCATCTGGACATTCTAGCAATTACAACAGACATTAGCGCTGCAAATAATTCCTTAGACTGTAATAAAAAAATGTAAAATAAATAATTATAGTGAAAGTTTATGATAATCTCTAAAAAGTATCACACGTTTGCAGTAAAACTGATAAATAAATTATCCTCTTTCTGCAGATATAAACATTTATTTGGAGAAAGATAATGGTTATGTATCTTACGTTTTTTTTTGTTCTCATCAGAGTCACAGTTTATTTTGCCAATAGGACACAACTGAGACTGGTCTGGTTCTAAAACAAAATGAAATTATTGAGATTAAAGGTTGCAGAAACAAATTTGGATCATTCTTACTAAAACAGATGAATTGAAATGGAGTTGGGTCTTTTTGTGTCATTTGTGCATGCCCGGAGAAAAACACAACTCGGGTGCAATGCAGCCTTTGTGTTTGTGTGGCTTTACTTCCTGGTCGCTACCATGGTAACCACGATGACTTGCTGAAGCCCCGCCCTCCTCAAAGTTTGCTCAGTGAGTCTTGTCAAATTCTTGCACAGAGTTTGACGCGTGTAAACAGAGAGGTTTACAAAGCGGATAAGCAACTCGTAACACAGAACGAGGTTACAAAATATGAGAAGCTGAATACTCACTTATGCTGCACTGGTATGTAACTAAACATCCTACTCTCACCGGTCCGTTAGTGTTATTTGTTATCGGTAAATGAACTTAATTTGGCAGCTAAGCTAGCCCAGCACGAACAAACAAAACTCGTATTGGCTATATTCCTAACATTTCATTCCAATATTGTCACGGGTCTGTCGAAAATAATTTCACAATCCTAAAGTGTTGTTATTAATAAGGAAGTGAGTGTTTCATCCCATTACACGTGTACTCTTGTGAGAAAATAACCTGTCGTTTGCTTCCTTGTTTCTGCTTCAGACTGTAGCCTTTACTTTTACTTAACTTTAACTTCAGGCTCATTTTAAACAGTAATTAAATGATTTGCTGACCAGTTATCTGACTCCAAAGTTTAAAAGGTGTCCACGGTGTCCCTCCAGGAAGTTAATGAACAACGTCGGGCAGTTGATGAAATTAAGATGCAATTTCCCCAAAAATGTAGCCAGGTCATAAATAGCCTAAATGTTATCTATCACGTATGTAATCCGGATTATAAAAAACAAAAATACTAGGCACGGTAATTGTGTTATATGAGATTTCAACTATTTTATAAGTAAAAGCCAGAAAGGAGTTTAGACATCAAAAAAGTCTTAAAGCTGCAGCAACATTTTCCAAAACTGTGAATAGTCTTTGAAGCGGAGTCTTTAATTTAAAATAAAAGTTCTCTGCAGAAGTCCTGGAAGCTGTGGTCATGGCTACAGACTAAACCTTATTGTGTCTCTTTAGTCTGGCACAGAATCTGTCTACTGGAAAAAATACAAATCAAAAAACATTGCAAAGCTTCAAGGTTTTTTGTATATTAAAAAAAAACATCTTTTCACAGAATCAGTTGAGTGAAAGTGTATATAGAGAGCATGGTTATTTTTATATTAATTGTGTGACAGTGTTGCTGTTTTTCTAGTAGTCTTATGTGGTAATCTTTCTCCACCTGTCTCAACTCAAACAAAAGAGCCATGAACCTTTTTGGGCCATAGCCAACAGGACAGACTGTACACGCTAGACTTCTATTGTCTATAAAACACAACAGCACTTTTTCTAAACACAAATAAACATGTAAGTTCTCTTTTTCACACACAGTTGTGACCCTCCTCGTGAGGTCTGTCATGCTTCTTCAATCTTGCACAATATCAAGACTCTATTATCCTGTGTACAGAATGTCCCTGTACTTTAGCTAACTTTTTCCCCTTTTGCTCTTATACTGTGGGCAAATATCTATAACTGCAGGGGTCAGCACACATCCTATTTGATCTTTGATAAATCGACCTAGCCCTCTCTTTCCGGATGCTAGTGTTCCAGACCAGTGCACACAGACCAGTCTACTTCTCAGACCAATCAATATTTAGTAGGAAACTCAGCTCATCATTGCACAAGTTTCTTTTATAGTTTTGACTTAACACGTCATTTGACATTCAGCATGAGTCATTGTTCTAACAGCGCACGGAAAAGAGCAGTTCATTTAAATAGACATAATTGTACCATGCTTTATAATGGAAGGAACATTTTCTGCTTACATTTTGTTGAATGGTGAGCACAGTGGCTAAAAGATACACAATGTCCCATGATTTTACAGTGCGTCCCTTCATACTTGATAAATAAAGCTGAGTATTGTCGGCATAACGGTGGAAATGTGTGCCATGTTTTCTGATTATTACCTAAGGAGAGCTTGTGTAATGTAAAAGTAGCACTGTGGAACTCCATGGCTATTTATTTATTTAATTATTTAGCATTTACAAGCTGATACCACTTTTCTTCAAGGAAATGTACTTTATGAGTATATATTCTACTAAATACAATTACATTTTGGAGGGAAAAAAGGTGTTTTACACTTTTGCCTCACAGCCAGGAGGTCCTAAGTTTGATCCCCAGTCTGAGTGCCACCAATGTTGACAGTAGTAGTACAAGTAGTAACATAATCTTTTCACTGAATTCTTTGTTACTCTTAGTATTCAGTCATAAATTAGTAATCTTATTTTAACTAATTGTACTTTGACTACCTTTCCCAGATTGTTTTTATTATTGTACGCTCTCCTAGTCAGAATCTAGTGGTAAATACTATGAAATATTCAGTCACTGATATTTTCTGGGGAGGGGCTTGACTGATCTAAACTCTCCTCCTGTCTCTCTTCTAGCTTTCATCGACTAATTAAAGATGTGCGTGGTTGCTAAGAGATGATAGCCTGTGACATTGGTGAAATCCTGTGATGTACAGCAGCCCGACACACTACTACTCCAGCACTTCCCTCCTCTCTGCACCTCTGTACCAACTCTGATCATGTGAAGGACGCTTTTGCTCCTTGATTTTTCTATCTACAAACACTTAACAGGTGCCATGGCTACCTGTGCTTCCAATAACAACAACAGCGCTGTCACTACTATGGTCCGAACTGCGTGGCAAAGCCAAGCGAGCAAAGACGAGAGTGACTGGAGGAAGAAGGGAGACGTGATGGGACAAAACACTATCCTGGAGTTTTTTCAGGTCTGTGACAGTGAGAAGAAGGGCTTTATCTCCCGGCGGGACATGCAGGTGAGTATCCTGATTCACGCACATCTTATAAGTTGAGAGCTTCACAACATACTAAAAATGTAATGTAATTGCCATATCAGTATATCTAATGAAGAAGTTGCAAAAGACTGCTTTAATTGCAATAGATTTATGATATTCCATTCATGCTTTGTTTCTCAATATGTTTGGCATTTTCTATGTAGGTCACCTATAGTATACAATGCAACACAATTGCACAGTACAGCAATCTCAATTAAGCCTCAGTGCAAGGTAATAAATTACAATATAGCAAAGTATAACAAAACTAAAGTGGGAAAATAACAGGTAACAAAAAACAGTTCATACACTCATTACAGATGTTAAACAAGGCATGCACAGAAACAAGGGCACATTATTCAAAGTGGCATGAAAGCGTCTGTGAGAGTGACATCCACACGGGAGCTTTGTCATGCAGCCACTCCACTCACATTATTGTGCAGATTTCCCAGCCTCTCGAAAACGCTTTGATTAAGCTCTCGTCGGCTAGGTCTATGAGAAGCATAAATACGCAAAGCTTTGATCTAGCGTTTATGCAAATGTTTTCAAAATTAGGCAACAGGCAGCACAATGGGTCATCCTATCGCTGCACGTCACATCTGTATGAAGAGTGCAATGCTATTATTTACGGTTACGTCATTGTGGGCACCTTTTGTAACGAGCATACGTACAAAACATAACATTGCTCGTGAATGAGGTCGGTTTTGTCACAGTTTTACTACATTTTCACAGCTTTTATGACCGTTTCACACTACGGTTACCCAAAGGGAGGCACTGTAATTCATGTGTTTGCTGACATAAGGGATATGTGGAGTCCAGATAACGCACTTTACAAGAACAGCTGATACTCGTACACACATGATATGCCTTCCACTGTCCTTGTTACGGGCGGCCTCTGTCAACATTAAGAGCAGTGTAAACATGGCATTACACCATGACAGCTAACAGAGGTGTGGCTTTTTAAACAAGCATCCAGCAGTTGTTTTGATAAAGACTGGGGAGATGTTCTTTTTCTGACAGTTCAAACATGCCTTCATTGAGGGATACTTTAAGCAACCACTGGTAATCTGATTGAAGACACCATCTGTTCTAGTGGAGCTGCTCAGTGGTCAATGATTAGAGTCTGTGGCTGCAGTGGGAAGATGCCAGGTGCTCACATGTCCAACTGTGCCAAAACCATTACTGAAATATTGTGTTCCTCTAAGCCACACATGTCAAACTGGAGGCCCGGGGGCCAAATGCAGCCCTTTGCGATGTTTTATGTGGCCCTTCAATACATTTAGAAGGTGAAATTTTTGGCACTTGGTTTTATTCATTGAATTCAAGCATGTTGAAATCTGACTCAAAGTTGTTGAAATCTAACTAAAACCAATTTCTATAAAATGAGGAAATTATTATTTGTGTGATAACTTCTGTAAGACTCAAATGAAGATGAAATCTCAATTTCAACATTTAATAAAAAGCTTCCAAATGTCACCATCTTCGGCCCCTGAAAAGATTCCCCCTGAAAAGCGGCCCCTCACCACTTTGAGTTTGACACCACCGCTCTAAGCAATAGGTGTCAAAATATTTAGCACTGTGCCTTAAAACCTTGCTCTAATGCTTTATTTATTTATTCATAGTTGAAAATTACACAATGCACTATTTGGATGAGTTGCTTATTAGCAAAATAAAGTAATAGCTTAACTGAAAATAAAAAAAATATTTCAGTTATTCAAGATATTTTTGTTATACCTACAATGTAGAAAAATCACAATGAAAAATAAATAAATGAATAAATTCATTAATTTCTTCCTTCATTGCTTCCTTTATTCATTCATTTGTCATAAATTACAGCAGAATACTACAACAAAAGCAGAAAAATACAAGTTACATCCTCTAGTGTAAATCATATGAACTCTTGTCCACATACACTGCACAAATGACTGTGCTTAGAATAGCATGAGTAGCAGTTGGTGTAGCTACAGTATAGTTAGGTATGTCCTTGAGTCATTGTTCTTGCCAACCACAGCTGTGTTTTGCTCTTGTAGAGGCTGAACAGCGAGCTCCCTCTCACTGCTGACGAACTGGAGAATGTTTTTGATACTCTTGACTCAGACGGCAATGGATACCTCACCCTGGATGAGTTTTCCTCAGGCTTCAGTATGTATTCATGTCTGTTTCTAAAAAAAAAAAACTACTTAAATTCCTTCTTTGTGCCTAAGCTTTTTTTTTATTTTTAGGTGAGTATTTATTTGGCCAGAAGACTTCTATAGAGGGAAAAATGGAAGACAAAAACCAAAGTAATGGCTCAGCTGAAGTTGTGTACCACGGCCAATGGGAAGACAGTCTGGCCACTACTGAGGACGAAGAGGAGAAACACTTCAGAATGCTCATGGAGAGTCTCGGAGCCAACAATGTTTTTGAAGAGTGAGTATGCACCATTCTACATTCATACAGCAACATCATCTTGCTCTGGCACGTGACTTTAATCAGCTTTACAAATCAAAACGAAAGTATTAAGCTTTCAAATTCTGCAGTTTGCTGTGTAAACAATTTCCTCTTTCTCTTAAGGTGACACTTGAACAATAGATTTAGTCATAATGTTTACATACACAAACATATTACCACTTTGGAGGGTGGTTAGTTGTCTTTAGGATATTAAATCTTTTAATTCTTCTCCTTTACCTCAGTCCCACAGAGTTACGCAGTTTGTGGGCTCAGCTCCGCCGGGACGAACCACACCTTCTGTCCAACTTTGAGGACTTTTTGGCCAGAGTTACATCCCAGATTGTTGAGGCAAACCAGGAGAAGAGTGAAATGGAGAGCGCTTTGAAAAGGTCAGTTAACATCGGCGCGTATTTCATTTGAAGTTAAGATGTTAGTAGAGGTTCATTGCAGATTTCGACCGAGGAGTTTTTACAGATGAACTTTCACTGTGAGCATTGAATGGAATCTTTTCACTGCAGATAAGATGGTTTTATTTTTGAGTGTTAAATGTAAATGTTTAAACTGTACAAACACAGGAAAGCAGCTACACATGACGATGAGATTCGGCGGTTGTATGAAGAAATGGAGCAGCAAATCAAAAATGAAAAAGACAGGATTGTATTGCAGGTAAAATGTTTTAGTAATAGAGAGTTCTTTCTTTTTTACTGACACTGTCAAATCCCATCAGTCCCACACGTCTACAGTATATCTGCCTTTTTATTCTTATGCCGTTTTTCCTCTCCATCGTCATCCATAAAGGACTACAAGCACTTTCTGTCTCGAAGTCAAGACATGGAGCTTCAGCTGTCCTCCAAAGAAAAAGAGCTCGAACAGCTTTTTCAAAAACAGAAAAGGGTGAGTGACAGCGTGCAGATTTCCCCAGAGTGCACTGCAGTAGCTTTGATTTATATTGTACACAATAGAAGAAATAGGAGTGCTTGTTAGTTTGACATTTTTAACAGTTGAAGTCTAGTCCCACATGAGCTTGTACTATGCGCAGCTGAAGGTTGTGGATGCTGATAGATGTTACTTATGTTACACCGTCTTTGGCAGAAATAATTGGTAGTGCTTAAATGGTATGTACAAAGGCTACTTTTACTACTACTACTTTTAGTGCTACTTATTGAATAGCTATAGTAAGTACACAATAAAGGCTTATTAAAAACACCACTTTGTAACTAGTATATGAAGTATGCACGAAAGTACCCAAGTATGTAGCATGTATTTACTCCATGTAAGTATCCAGGAAGTAGCCTATATTAACAAAAGCTAAACAGTATGGTGAAAAAATATCTCATTGCAACATAGACTTGCTATATGCATTTTAAAGTACTTCATCCTTTGTATTATATAAAAAAAACAGAACAAATGATTCAATAGCAACACAATAATCGATTAACTTATGTTCCTGTTATGTTCAATCATTTCTTCTGTTGTGTTTGCAGTTAGAGCATCAATGTCGGGACCTTCATAGTGAACAACACGTGACCAAAGTAGAGAACGTGAAATTGAAACAGACAAATGATGAGCTGGTCCGGGAGCTGGAGCAAACAAGTCAGGAGCTGATCCTGGCTCAGGAGCAGCTGGCAGTGCTACAGGAGCAGTCCTCACGGCTCCACGAGGAGAAGGAAATGTGAGTCACTATTGGTCTGCCAGGTTTGGTCGATGTCTTTAAGCCACAAGGAGGGGCAGTAAATATGTACTGTACTTACAAGTGAATAAAGGCTGATTGTTGAATGATATAGTTTAAGTTGGTATGTTCAGTTTTTGTTTTTGTTTTTTTTAGTGAAATATACAGACTGACTGAAGGACTCCAACGAGAGCGAGCCAGTTTGCTTAAACAACTGGACTTGATGAGGTAAATTACTGCCCTTTGTTGTTTAATGAATATGTACTACTCATTCCATGGAACAAAATGTTTTGAAAAAAATAGCAAATGCCATCTGGAAAACTGCCCGCATATAATTATATTGGTATTGCTAAGCCAATGCTGTATTTACACTAACGCCCTATTTCCAAAATGTTTGCTGTCAGTCTTCAGTTCTCTTTATTTTTCTTGTTATAACCAGAGAACTGAACAAACATTTAAGAGATGAAAGGGACATCTGTTATCAGGTATGTATTATAGTGTCAGCATTAAGTAAGATGAAAATAATAATAATAATAAATGAATCAAGTCTGATCATGTTTCCTCAAAATATTAATGTTTTGCAGAGGCCAAAAAAAAGTTCAAGTTCAATGCAGGCCTCTTTGAAACAGACATCATCATCATCATCATCTGACGTCTTCAGAAGGTAAACCATCACACGCCTGAACAAAATCCACATTTGAAAATGCACTGTACTGAAAATGTAACCATTTTTCCTTGCAGTGAGGATGAGCTGGACCCATCTAGTGACTCCATGAGGCCGAGCACAGTCTGTCCAGAAGTGACGAGAGGACACTTGCAGAGGATCATCTCCATCGAGGAAGACCACCTCCCACACCTGCTGCAGAGCGACTGCCAGGTCCAAAGCCCTCTACAGGAGTGCAGTGAAGCAGAGGAGGCCTCAGACTGTGAGGAGAACATGGACCTAGTCATGAGTGATATTGCTCCACACAATGGAAGAGTCACCCCAATGTCCCCAAGAGGGCAACCTGTGGGCAAGGAGACCAGCATAAATGTAAGCATGTCGATACTGTGTGTGGCATTAGTTTGCATTTAGGAACATGTTCACTTTTCTTCTTCTGTTTTCCATTATCTTCTTTTCTGTATTTTCAGGAGGAAGGCCGTCCCTCACCTCCTGACCGACTTTTTAAGATTGTAATGGTGGGAAACTCCAGTGTAGGGAAGACATCACTTCTCAAAAGATTTTGTGATGACTGCTTCTACTCTGGGACCTCAGCCACTGTGGGTATGTTCTTTTTCAGTTTCCCTTCTGATGTCTAGCTTCTGTGGTTTACCACATGTTTTCTGTGTGTGTCTACAAAGCACAGTACAACTAATTTCACAGTTGCAACGACCGCACCAGAAAAAAAACTTCACAGTGTTCTATGAATATTTACATAAGCTACCATCCGGGTTAGTCTAACTGAAAAACAAAAAAATCCTTGTTTGTGCATCCAGGTATAGACTATAGTGTAAAGACAATAACAGTGGACAACAGCCAAGTAGCACTACAGATGTGGGATACAGCAGGGCAAGAGAGGTAAGTTATTTCCTTCATTCTTCATCTTTATTGTAGTCAGTGTCATAAATGTCTTGTCATATTTTTATTCTTGTCTCACAGATATCGTAGCATTACCAAACAGTTCTTTCGTAAAGCCGATGGTGTGATTGTAATGTACGACATCACAGCTGAGCAGAGCTTCACAGCTGTCAGACAGTGGCTCACAAGTATAAAGGTAAGTCATCAGCTTATCTGAAACACAGTATGCACGTCACATGGTAAATAATACTCATAGTTCCTGGTCCCTATTTTAGAAAACAGGTTAAACATACTCACAGCTTAAACCTGATCTGTTCAGTTTTAAAATGGATAAAGATAGATTAAGTATTGTCATTTATTAGCCTAATTCACGTTTCTAGGTAACTGTATTTCCAATAAAGGCCGACACCTAATTTAATATGATGGCATGCACCAAACACAGGCACTTAAAGATAGACAAATATCATCAAAACAAAGACTTATTTCTGTTCTTGAACACTATAAATGATTAAAATTTAAAGTAAGTATAGCCCTTTAACCAAAAAGTCAAACATATAAATATGTTGAACTATTATCAGTGCATTTATGTTGAATCTCTGGTATGTCTGTGAATAGGGTTGAATCTGCGAAGTTAGGTTCAGAGATCTCTGTGAAATTGAGAAGCACCATGTTTAACTTTATCTAAAATGTAATAGTGTTAAGGTGTTAATGTGGGTTATCTAACTACAGAATTTGTTGTTGTTGTTAGATCGTATAAACTTAGATAAACTCCAGCTGCCTTTTTTTCATGCAGGAGGCCGCAGGTGATGAAATAACCATCATGCTTTTGGGAAACAAAATAGACAAGGAGAATGAGAGACAAGTGCAAAAGGAAGCGGGCGAAAGACTAGCCAAGGTTTGTGAGTATGTGAGTAAGTGGATCTTCAATTAAGTCTCAAGAATGAGCTGTAATGATTGTAATTTGGCTCTTTTTAGGATTGTGAAATCACTTTCTTCGAGTGCAGTGCCTGCTCTGGACACAATGTGTTGGACTCCATGGTTCATTTGGCCAGGTAAGCAGTAATTAGCTTTCAGTGTCTGGTTGTACAGCGTATGGATCATTTCATACAGTTTTTTTTATAAGAAGCATTCATGATCTTCTGTGCTCTATAAACTTTTGTTAATCCACCTCAAAACGGGACATAATGTTACACAGTCAGGTCTACCAACATTTATGTATTTTGGTTTGTCATTGTCAGAATTTTAAAGGATCAAGAGGACAGAGAAAAGGAGAAGACAGTCCAGTTGGTCGGCATCCCATCGGAGAAGAAGCGATCCTGCTGCTGACCTCAAGAAGTCATTCTGGCATTGTTTTTGCCCAGGAAGATACTCACGCTCAGCACGCTGCTTCGGTCCAAATTCAACATGTAGCACTATGGATTGAATAGCAACTTCAGTACGAATACTCTCCTCTTTTCAAACTCCAAGGTTGCTTTTCCACTATCCTTAACACTCTTTACTGAAATATTTTATTGTGAGTAAAAAGAATAACCATAACTGTCACCCTTAACACAAAAAAAATTCAAACAATGTTGCTCAAACATTTCTAAATTTGAATCAGATGACAGAGAAATATCACTAGAGCACATTTTCTCCGTGTTAAAAGATCTTTCATCTGTTGTTTGGGGTTTTCTGTGTATCTATCTATCTATATCTATAGATATAGATATATAGAGATATATAGATATATATATATATATATACATATATTGTAAGCTGTTGTACACATACTTTTTCTCTTTGTTAAGGTCTATTGTGACAATGTTGTTATTACTAGGGACAGTAAACTTGTGCATGTGGCATTAGATTCAGCTGTGTTTCCAGTTCTTCAGATGTACAGGATATCTGCCAAACCTTTTTAATCATGTTCAGAGCACACAGAAGCTACTGTATCCAAACTTTTCTCACTTAAATATTTTTTTGTTAAATCAAATTCAAATACAATATACTGTGATGTACTTATTGTTTACTATGTTGCTTTATTGTTCCATATGTTTTTTTTTCACTATACAATGTAACTGGTAATTTATTATGTTTCTTGTGACAGTACTGGATACTGTAGATAATATATATCCATTTAGATCATTTCTTTATTGTAAAAAAGTTATTTAATCATACTGATAGCAAAAAAGACTTTAAAAAGTGCACAAAAATATTTTTATATAACCTTTCTTTTTTGCCTTGGTCACAAATATTTTATTCTGCAAGTACAAACTGTTTGTTACAATGAAAGCAACATTGAAATTCAAAACAAGTTCCACAGCACCACACAGTGGACTCATTTGAACATTGCTCTTTATTCGGTTCGGGTTGACATGACATGATGTGAAACAATACATTTTATATCTAAAATAACCATAATAAGTGAGGAAACATGCCTTTGTAATAGAAAAATGAGACTTAATTCATAACTAGAGTAATCTATGCTTGCAATTTGCAGCCAGATTCTTATTCATTCTTCTGAATGGCTCTTAAAAATTATTATTCTGAACACAGTTTTTTGTAGTTTCGAGCATGAAGTTGAAATTCATAAGAGTATATTGCTTGTTTGCACCAGCCAGAGCCCTGTAGGATTTACAGGGTCCAAAAACTGTACGCTATGTGCTTTTAGAAAGCATCTCTTGAGTTCATAGTTTCTAACAGTTTGAAGCATGCAATTGTCATGTTGATTATGGTTTGGATTCTCCAGGTGCAAACTTGGTGCAGAAAACATTGAAGTAAAAAGCTAATTTTCTGGACACTACTAACAAAATGCATTACTATTGGTATATTAATATAGTTAGAGGCCAAGTTTTGAATATGAGATTTAAACACTAGAATGAACATGTTCAGACTGTGCAAACCCAACAGATGGTAGCTTGGAAATTACCTTCATAAAGCACAGGCAAAATTAGACAAAATAATATGATCCTTATGTTTTTTTTTCTATAAAATAAAACTTGTCTAATGTGCAACTTTACTTACAGTATTAGTCCAAAGGTATTATTTTATACCTTAATAATGTAGCCTACATTAGTCCATTGCCTGAAGAGTTGTATTACTATGTATACTAGTTTGATTGCATGTTATGATTATGCAGAAACTGAAACCTTACAAGTAAGTTAATTAGCATCGTAGGCAGCAGGGTCCCATTCAATTTCTCTGAGGGCCACATAAGAAATGAGAATCATATTAGGGCCAAAAATAAATGACACTCCACATAAAAAATACAGCATGACTGTAATATATTATATTATGCCTATACGTTTGACTTCATTTAAAGCAAGCCCTTAATAAATTAACAAAAGTGACTTGGGAATTTTGAAGAGGAAAAGATGCAAAATAATGATTTAGATGACACCACCTCGTATATAAAATAAATCTTTCACTTTAAACAGCCTACCTTCCACATCAAATGTTTTGTCTTTTATTAGTATGACACTTGGTCAAATTTTTTAAAGATTTGTGTCTAATAGAGGCTTTAAAAAGTGTCTGAAAACATTTATGTAAAGGACATGAATTGAGCGCTAGGCAGTTTGCCCCAAAATGGTGCTTACTTATATGAACTGTAATATGAATGCAGACTTATGAAAAGTCCAGGTCCACTTCGGCACTTGGTCAAGGCATTAAGGAAGGGCATGTTACCAGCACGTCAACACTACAGCTCATACTGACACATTTGAAGCCTCCACACTTCCTAGGACACGATCACACAAGGCTACTACCACGCCACTACACATACAGCACCTTTACATTACATACATGAATGCATGAATCCTTGGCCGTGTTCAATTGCTGTTAGTTCTTCGACAATACTACGCCATTAAAATTAATCTTAACTACCAATTACTCACATAAAAACTACACCTAAAGGTATCATCTATCTATCTATAGTTTGAACAGAATGTGCACAATAAAGCAGTACTCTGTTTTGAAAAAGAAATCAGAAAATAAGTACATCACTCCATTTCACGTCAACGACATACATCAACAACATTCATCAAAAATAATTCTGACTTTTTTTTTTTTGGTCAGTGTTACATTCAGATCAGTTAACAGTCAGCATGAGTAACGTTCGTCCTTACCAACACAATGCAGTGGTCTTTTCAGCGGGGGCATCACCAGCCTGTCTATAGCTGCTCTTTGGCCTATAATGTATCCCCTTAACTTCACACAATGTGGTCTCAGGAGTGTCTGTGTCTCCCTGCGATGTTCAGTGGTTCTCAGAGGGGTAACAATGTCCCCCCCCGGGTCAAAACTAACGCATCTTGTAGTCGTGAGATATGGCCGCTTCACACAGCTGCCCTTTAAAATCCAGCTCGAAGGTGAAGTCCAGGTCACGCTGCAGAAAGAGACAGAGATAGTTTTTTAAAGATAAATCTGAGTCAATATAGAAAATGAAAGGAAGCTCGAGTTATCAGATTTCTTTTTTTTGACCTGAAGTATGAATCGTAAGATACGGCAAGTGAAACCACACAATAAAAGGAGAGAGGACACTGAGAAGGTCGAGAATACATCTTGTTCTGATTTGTTGTTTGCTCAAGTGCTTTCAGGACAGAGTACAGTACATGCTGTGAATCAGCTAGAGCAGAAAATAAATCATTTCTTACTGTGATGCGTCAATAGTCTATCAAGTACAGTACAGTTTTGTTTAACTTTCAAGTACAATACATTTTCATTTAATCTTTAAGTACTTTTTTTTTTTTTCAATTTTCATGTATTTAAGCGCAGTGTTAATGTACAAACAGTATATTTAGAATCCTTCAAGTAGCTGACAACAATAATAATAAATATACTCGAATGAAACCTCGTTATTGAACTGTGCATAGCTGTAGCTGAATACTTAGGCCTACCACAGTACTGTATTTTAATGTTGGCCATTATGGTAGCACTTGGTGTAAAAACTGGTCTAGTACGTATGCTATTAATGGACCTAGGGCTATCTGGATTGTCACTCTTTCAATTCCAAATTGATTACGATTCAACGTCTCACATCCCTCCTGTGAGCACCTACGTTAGATGGTGATTTCACTTTAAAATTAATAAAATCTAATCAATTTAGTTTATAAAATGTTATAAAACTTCATAATTTTTCATCCACTGTGCTTTTTTCTCTGGCCTGAATATCGACACATTCATTTGAGCGGCTTCTTGAAATGAAACAATTAGCCTAATCCCTTTTTGAAACTCAAAGTACGCCTGGTTTGACAGATACTCTGTGTAACTATGTAACTGTGTCACTACCATCTGTTAGACAAATCTGTTCAAACATCACATCAATACAAATTTACATTATAACAAGAATATTAATGAAAAGTGAACAGTCCCATTAAAGTTACGCCACAGCATTTGTATCCTCCAGTCTTTAGCCCAAAAAGTCAACATCATTTTGCTTTTGGGTGATTATACACAACTAACATTTTACACAATGCCCCTTTAAATATTTAGAATGGTTAATGGGCACACTTTAAAACCCAAAATAAGATGAGTAATTGTGTTAACAGGTATGAAAATGGCTGAAGAACTAATGTGAAATGAGATCTATTTGTGGTTAAAATAATATTCACTATTACACTGAGGCTACACAAGAAATGAATGTTTATATCCATGCACGACTTACAATATTCTTCTCATTGGGCTTCATAGCAATTGTTCCGGTGATCTCCTCTCCTCTTCTCACTGTCAGGTATTCCTCCAGGTAAAACACTGTCTGCTTCCAGTGTGTGTATTGAGCATCAGGAGCTGGAAAACACACATCCTTCTGTCAATAACTCCAATATTCCTCCTGACTTCTGTGTAGATAAATATGGATGGCGACTGTTCAGGCAGCTTTCTCTGGTTGTTTCTCGTCTGAAGATTTGAGCTAAAGTGAGATCATAATCGGCGTGAGTTCATGATTATGACCTTGTAACTTTTACTTTTTAGTTTTTCTTTACCACTCCACTTTGTTGCTCGATTACACCGACTGATCAATTGGCAGACATCGAAAAGGTCAGCGGTTTTAAATTGAATTAAGGGTCGCTGTCCTGGTTCGACACGGTTGCTCTGACTTCATAGATGAGCTCTTTCGGATTGTTAATAAAAGCAGCTGCCAGTCAAATTTTCCTTTGCAGATGAATGGCTTTCAGTTTGGGGGAAGAAGTAAAAAAAAAAAAAAAAGGAAGATCTGTTTCTTATGTAAATTTAGAAAATGAGATGGCATTTCATCCCAGCAGGAAGAAATGTCTTTTTTGACCTTCTCATTGTGCTCTTCTTTTGGCTACAGCTGTCTTTCAGGAATATAACGGAATCAAAGAAATGCTTCAATTTTGGACAGAAATTAAGATGGTGCAGTATTTTTAAAGTAACTTTAAAAAGGAAAGAGGTAGCTCATTTAACTCTTCCAGTGGGTTAAATGCCATACAACAAAACAACAAAAAGCATGAATCAAACTAAGCTACAAGACATCCGTATACTGTAGTTACAAAATAAAATGCTAAAGCTATCAAGATTCTACCTGGCCTACCATTGTTTAACCCATTAAAATAAGCAAGAAGTCATTTTTGCTGAGTTTGCCATTGGCCTAAACCTGCATTTCACTCATGTTCCACTAGAGGTCAGTCACACCTTGATTCTGAATGAGGAGCAGCCGGGCTTGTCCGAAACAATTACTTCAACTGTGTGTGATCAAAGCCATCAGCGCGATCTGAATTGCTCTAATGTACAGTGACAATTCCATTAACTGCAGTCATCAATAGCCCCGAGGCTTCATCAAGCAACACATTATAAATGCTCTCTCATCTTTGAACAGGCATCCCCCAGCGCCACCAGGGAGGATCACATGTGAATGACAAAACAGTTTGAGCTCCAAGTCTTATTTGGAAATTCGGATCATTTCGAGTGAGTGAGTCTGTCATTGCTCCTGTTACAGATTTAAGGATTTCCCCCTTGAAAAGTACTTGTCTATTATTGTTTTAGCTGGGTCACCCTCGCCTTGTGTTCTGACTGAGAACTAGCATCATAAAGAAGAACCAACAGTTTCAGTGAAGTACTAAATCTGACACTAAATGACGCTGTTCAGCCCAAAGAGAAGGTTATGACAAAGACTGTATATTATATCTGTATCTGATATAAGTTGCTTTACAATAATATAAAAAGTGCCATTCTAAGTGACCTGCACTACCACTATCCACAGCTAGATGGAGTCTTGAGCAAATGTAGTGGTTTATTAGAATGTATTTTCACTGGTGGAGCAAATCTTTCTAACAATGTAAACAATATTTATATTCCATAACTTTGCAGGCATACTGTGTAGACGCTGTATACATTATAAAACAACACTGCCCCCTGGTGTTGAATGCTATGATGTAAAACTAGATATTTCTTATTTGTTAAATGACTGTGTCTTGATAAATGAGCTGTTTGTTGGACCTGTAGGACAACATCTTACCAGTAGAAAAGCCAGTTTTCTTGTGACACTTGGTGAACTCGATGTTAAAATACGTGACCAAAGCATGGATGTAGTCGTTCCTCTGGATCTGCAGGCAGAACGCCGAGGTGAAGCTCAGGTCCTCGGGCTTCACAGTGTAGATGTCTACTTCCTGTTGGAGAAAAGAATCAGATGAACAACCCTGAAAGTGCATTGTCATTCTTACCTATTCCATTCATTTTAGCAAAAGCATTATTCATCCTGACAACCTCTAACGGCTGACTCAGTTCTCTGGAGACAAATCCAGACTAGTTGACCTCAGGCAATGACTGTGGTTACTATTATTCTGTGTGGTGGTCAACACTGAGGTCATCTCCAGGTGTTATTCATGCACAGTGCAGGCTCCACAGTCCTCTAAATGTCCCCAGTTTAACAGGGCATCTGATACTGCTTCACCTTGCAAATCTGCATTCAGAGAGGAACACCCTGTTCCAAGAGCTGCTTTACCGTCGTGTCAGCGGCAGCGCGCCAACATATCACATTAGCTTTGATCGGTGAGTAACAGAGGGGCGTATAACTCACCTGAAAGCCATGCAGCGGGGTAAACACGTAGGCAGCAGTGTCATAATCTAGTTTCATGTATCATTGGTGCAAATAGATATTCACTACAAGCTCACTGGCGTCTGTGCCAGATGCTTCATTTGCTGAGGAGGAATGAGGCTTGTGTTCGCTGGCAATAAAAACTATGCAAAATTAATATATGATTTTCCCGGCTGCCATAAAATGGTGCCATAAACAAACTCCCCTGTGAAAACTTCACAAAGTCATATTTAAAAGTTTTAAACAGCCATAAAATGTTGTAATTTTTTTCACTAATCACTCATTAAACCATGTAATCAAATTCAATGACACTCTTATTTTAATGATCACTCTAAGACATCTGGATATAGTTTTTAAGCTCATCTAAGGAGCTTTTTTAGTAAAAGAACTGGTACAAAATAGTGGCTTATTAATCCTTGGCATCGTCACTCTTCACAACAAATACTAGAGGCAATCAGAACCCTATGAGACAAGACTAAGAGGAACACAGCAGCACAAAAGGGTTTTATATTACACTGTGTTGACTCCATATGTGGTCAGTTTATTAGTGAAACTTGAAAGAAAGCCCACACCACACATCGGTACAACACACTGTGACAGAGGCTAGTTTACCCTGAGGACTACATCCCCAGCTACAAACAACAACGTCGTACATGCAGTCCAGCGTGGAGAGGAATGCAGTGAACTGAGCATTGGGAAAACTAAACAAGCACTACACAAGAGTAAGTACCAAATACAAAAGGGCAAATGCTGCAGGGTTTCACCATCCACATGCACCTAAATGACAAAGGGTGGTCTACAAGACAGATTATTCAAGACAGGAGTGAACGACAAAGTGTTAGTTGAAACTAGGAAACCTTTACAAAACAAAGACAAATGTTAAATCTAAGGTAATTCATCAAATTGTGAACGTATACATGTTGTAGCAGTGTACGTGGAAATTCATTACTCCACTCATAGTGTGTCAGGAAATGCCCAATTGATATTATTGTATGGCTCAAGTTAATTAGCATCAGAGAAATAGCAGTGCTTCAGATTTAATTACAGCTGAAACATTTATCATAAGAAAAAGAAAGCAATGATGAGTGAAAAAGTAAAAGTTTATTTTGCTCAGTTTAGATTTAACAGTTGCATTTTTCATTTTGGGACAATTTTTTTGTTTTTTTTAATAGGGTTTACATTCCTTGGCAACAGGAGTGGTGTAGCTGAATAATTCAGAGCTGACCTTAACAATACAAAGCTTGAGACACATTGGCCTTGACTCCTTTTATCAACAGGCAAAGGAGAAACTGTTTAAGCCATCAGAAATGTGTTTATTTGCATATCAAAGGGAGCAAAGAGAATCTCACGGGGACCCATCTTGCTTTAGCATACCAAGACTCGGATGATTGAGAAGCTACTGCAAACCCCGACATCAGTATTTCCACATCCACTTGGATTTCACTTCAGTCATTTCCTGTTATCTCACAAACATCCCGCGGTATCAAAGCAGACAAAATGCTTTGACAATGAGCACCCGAGATGGAGCAGCACATCTGTAAAGAAAGCCCCCCGAGACCAATTCCACCAGGACTAAGGTGAGTTAAGGTAAAACCATCCAATCAATGGCCAGAGATAAGAAGGTCAATATGACAAGGTGCACAATCAGAAAGATGAGAGCGACTGCTATTGACATGCACGGCACAGCGGCTCGATCTCTCTGATCTGCAGCCTGAGAGGCACAGACAGGGCCAACGCCAAGGTCACACTCCCAGCAGCGTGTCATACAATATGTTCATGCATCAGTTACAAAGCAGCCAGCGTCATTGGGCTAATAATAGACCACGTTTCTATTTAAAGAACATTTACAAAAGCATCAACAGCAATGGAGAGTTGGCAGGTATAAAACACTAAAGCAATAAAAATGTCAAGGAATATTAATCATAGTATTCCTGATCTGGTGCTTGTGGATTCAGATTCAAACCAATGAGCATTAAACTCTATTTGCAGAATGTAAGACGCCTGTTGTGTGGAATGAGCGGGTTAAAAATAACATGCTTACTCGTTGTAACAGTGACCGAGCCGACAACCTGACACCAATTAAAATGTGATCAGTATCTCACTCACCTTAATCAAGCAGGCGTTGGTCACCACCTGTTTGGGGTCCACCACATCCACCAGTGGCTCCTTTATGGCCACGTTGCGAATACACGTCATGTCAAACCCATACACGTTCTCCCACCCTGCAAAGATGAGTCACAAGTGTGTTTTGGATTGATCGTATAAGAAAAAGGTAAAGACAAAAGCGCATTTAAAACTATGCCCAGATGCTTTTGTCTTTTTACCATATTTAGAGAACACTTTTTGTGACATGATAGTCATACCATTTTTCGACATAGCTAGTAAGGCTGCACAACATTAGATAAACATATGCATTAACGATATGACCTATAACGATATGAAATTCACATTGGGCCCATCACATTTCCACCAATTATTTTGAAGTTTCCTTTATTCGAACATGTAAGTACAATAAATAAATGGAAGAGCAAGTATATACCAAAAAATCAATAAATAAATAAAATCCGCACCTGTATCTGATATAATTTTATGAACAGTAATAAATCTTAGTGCAATATCCTATACTATAACCCTACTGCAATGTACATTAAATATGCTGCATTGTACAATTACATACCATATAATCCAATACAATATAATCTAATGTAGTACATGTAACCCATATCATGTATACACCTATAAAACTCAATATGAAGTATGTTTTACAATACCTTATACTATGCAACCATCATATTTCATTGTACTAAGTGTCTATTGTGTTACTTTTAAAGTTAATCCTATCTATATTTTTTGACAATTCTGTGTGCTTGTCTTAAAGATATAATGCCTTATTATTGCAATTCCAGCAGTTGTTTCTTCATGAATCAATAGTCTAAACCATTGTAAAGCCTAAAGAAATGCACTAACCAGTAAAGTTGCATATTTAAAGCACTAAAAATATGAGTATTTATTGTATTTTTGTAGTCATGTTTCAAGACGATCTAATTTACTCCTCTCCTCAAGGCCCACACAAGTTTTTAGAATCAGCTGAACTCTGAAACGGCACTGCATTACCTCTTATTAATTCAATATTTGACAGATGAAAGTCACATTGTATTTAAGCCCCATTTGTAAACACCAGCCTCCTTGAACACTGCCTCTGCTCTTACCTTACCGTGCTCACCGCTTCGGCTAAATACATCAGGCTAATACATTATTCATGCCTCTACTTAAGCCGGAGTGAGCAAACATCACGACCTAAAAGGAGAGAACAACTCCACTGCGTCGGAGAGCTGGTGATAATGAACAGGTCACAGAGCCTCGGGGATGCTGAAATGTACTTTATTTGCATTTTGTACTGCCCACTCAACTAAAGCCAGCTCTAATGGCCACAAGATGCTCTCAGTATGCTGGAGTGCTTCAGACTAAAGGTCGCTGTGGAGCATGTGCCTGGAGAGATGGAAGTTTGAGATCCCTGTGCGCCATTCATTCTGGTCATGTCTAAAATACAAATCAAGAGTTGGGATAGAGGACGTTTCAATGTACAGTGATGGATGAGTGAAGCAATCCAGTGAGTCGATGGCATGTTATTTCCATCAGACTAATAAGATCATTTCCCTCTTGTCACACTGAGAAACATTTATTCATTGATGGCAAAATCACATGTCATAGCTGGTCATGCTTCGTACACTGTGACAGAATCAAAGAATCAGTCGTATTATGTCCTTTCATGGTGTTAAGATGGCTGTATAAATGAATGCATGCTACCTGTCGTTTGTTTCTTCTCTCATCTCAGCACAATAACACCACTTGAGTTAACGTGAGTCAATGCAGACTAATGTTGTAATGTTGCCTGGTATTTGTATGCATCAGACTGTCGGTCAAAGCCAATTCAAGTCACACAGTGTGACATGAAACATAAACAATGGCAAAAATTGTCAGAAGAGCGTGACATGCGATCTGTGTGGGAAACCAGCAGGGGTTTTCTACTGTTTGTATTGCTGAGTGCTGCTTGCCTAATCACATCTATTGACCCGAAGTGCAAAAACATTGTGAGTTGTGACTAATCTGGCATTTACACAACAACTATTCTCTGTAAAAACACACATTGAGTCTCTTAAAAAAGCAAACACCAGAGTGAACTTTGGTGAAACGGTATGGAACGCCACACACTAAGTTGTTGTGCAAACTTTGAACCCCATCCATGCTGCATCGTCCTCTATTCATGAGTTGATCTGAGTAAACCATCTAGATTCCTTCCTTCCTACTCCTAAGACTTGCTTTACATTTCATCTCCATGGCAACCGGGGCCACATAGGCTTTAGTCTATGTTGTTTTCTTGAAACCATGAGGAAGACAGTTACAGCACTTTGAAGGGCAGTAATGCGCGTTGCTGCTTTGTGTCCAGAGGCAAAAGCACTGCCCACATTACTCCTGTCAGACTGAGAGTGGGTTGATGCAGAGATGGAGAGGCTTTTTGACTTATGACAAAAAAAAAAAAAAAAATCACCCCCAGTTGTGTTTCTTCCAAAAAAAAAAAAAAAGCCTATTTCCTCTTGGTTGAGCCTTTTGTGGTGCTGACCAGATTGAATGTGAGTGCACCGCTTCCTTTAATGCGAGCCAGGATAGTTACAATAAATCTTAGTTAGAGGCTGTCTATACACAGAGTAAACTTACAGTGGATTTTGAAGTCTTTATACTGCCTGTCTTCTATGGCCACCACGTACAGAGAGGCACGATCAGGAAACATTAATCCACCGGGTTTCTATTTGACAAATGAAGCAAGGAGGAAAAAAACAACAACAAAAACATCTCAGCAATTAATCCCGACAACATAAAAAGGTCTACAGTACAGCATTTGTGACATTTCATTCCTCAACAAAGCAGCAGTTTGAATTATTGAGGTGTTATTTGTTGCCTCTGGGTGCAGACAGCTTGGCGCCTGGGCCTTGGTCACGGTCTAGTGCTTTGTGACTATAAATAAGATTTCCCAATATTAAAAACAGGATAAACAGTAAACAATCTCTGGAGTAAAGGTTACCGGCACAACGGCTTCAGTATATTGGCTTTGGATCCAATTACATACTGATTTAAGAGACTATACACTGATCAGGCACAACATGCTGACCACCTGCCTAATATTGTTGGTCCCAAACCGCTCTAACCTGTGTGGACTCCTCTAGACCCCTGAAGGTGTGCTGTGGTATCTGGCACCAAGATGTTAGCCTCCTTTAAGTCCTGTAAGTTGTGAGATGGGGCCTCAATGGATCGGACTCGATTGGATTGAGATCTGGGGCCAAATCAACACCTCAAACTCAGATCAGGCCACCTTCTTCCATTCTTTCTGTTAGAACTTGTATTACGTCGTCAGCAATTTGAGCAACAGTAGCTTTTGATGGATCCTGACCACTGCAGACTCAGAACACCCCGCAAGAGCTCAAGTTTTGGGGATGCCCATGTCAAACTCACTCTAATCCTTATGCTTGCCCTTTTTTTCCTGCTTCTAACACATCAACTTTAAGGACATTTGCTGCCTAATACTGTGTATAACAAAGAAGAGATAATCTGTGTTATTCACTTTATCTGGCAGTGGTCAAAATGTCATGCCTCATCAGTGTAAATCAGTGTTTTGACTTTAAATCTTTTTGAAATCATTGTAAAATTTCTCATTACTGTGTTGAATTGCATAGATCTCATGCCAAAACTCTGGTCCTGGCCTGTTATTGTTAGGGACCAGTTCAGTTGGGGTCATTAAACTGTCAACACCTCCACAGTTTTCACCAACACCACATTACTCTTACCTTTGTGTGAGCCGTAATAACTTTCTAAAACTAGGGCCTTATAAGACAAGATGAACATAATTTTTTTCTAAACAGATTTTCGAGGCGTATGTAAAACAAATGGTACTAACAAGGCATAAGATGGTGCCCCGTTTCAAAATATACTGCAGTGTCACAATAATGACAGAATGAAAGACAAAGACACTGTTGAATTGCACAGATCTCGTGCCAAAACTCTGGTCCTGGCCTGTTATATTATTTTTGGCACTACATGGAAAGATATACTAATCCTTCACCCCCAGACTGTCACAAAACAGGGGTTCCTTTGCCACGGAGGAATTAGCTGTGTTATTGACGTGAAAGTCCTCATTGTAAATCAAAGGACGTTTACATTTTTGCAAAAAAGTTCCATCAGGTGTAGAATAACTGTCACTGTAATTCTCACAACTTACCAGCCACTTGTCCCGCGCGAAGATGACGGTGTTGAGCATAGACTCGTAGAACAGACAGTAGCCCATCCATTCTGAGATGATGATGTCCACCTTGTCAACAGGAAGTTCCACCTCTTCTACTTTGCCCTTGAAGATGGTTATTACTGAAACAAACAAGTACTGTACATGACACTAGAAAATATCGCTCAGAGAGAAGATCTTGGTCTTATTCAAAGTGGTGGTTTATTTGGCCATTCCTTCAATTTTAACTTCAATCATTTTTGATTTTCTTTTAATTTAAAAATATCCCTCTGACCTTTCTTCATCATTAATGCTAACCTGTCTTTTGTTTGGTTTGGTCTCAAATAGGTCATGTTTGGATTTTACAGATGTTCCTCTTCATGCTGTCTCCCTGCTCTTAACAATTACCTTATAGAGCTATTTTATAGAGTATTTTAAATGCAAATTCAAAATGTTGCACATACAATAAAGCTTCAGTTAAGAAGAACACCCAGAAATCAATGTAACAATGAGGAAAGAAATTGAGGAAAGAAATGATGGATAATAGTTGAAGAACATTAATCAGTTCCAGACATTTAAAATATGGAAATGGATAATACAATGTGGTTTTTGTGCAAAATAGATTTTTTTTTTTTTTCATTTCAAAGCTCACCGAACTCCCTCAAGCCGATATTCACTTCTATGACTTTGTAGTTTGGTCTAACAGAAGAAGACTGCAAGTTTATCCAGTTCTGCATCTGTTACCATGGCAGCCATCACTTTCTTATGGAAATAAGTCCATGTGGGTTTTACAATAGAGAAGAAGATCTTTGCCCTGCCCGACCGACAATATCTGACTCCTCTTGCATTTGATTGTCTTGGAAATAAGTTATTACAGTTTCTCCAGTGAGTAAGTGTCAGAGTGACTTGTGGCTTCTCGTTCTTTCAGGTGATTGCTGGGAGCCTTATATACTGGCCAAAACTTAGAGAACTGTTTACTCTTCTTTCAATTACGTGTGCGTACTTTATATTCATAGGGTCATACGGACGGGACATTTGCTGACAGAGTGGTTTGTGGCTCTATTATTTTTCTGGATGCACAGCCAGTGGCTTGGCATAGAATCTGTTTATGATGTCGCACCGCTGTAATGAAAACATATGCTAGGAATACACAGAATATCAATGAGCACAAATGTTCTACGCAGATTAGCAGTTTAAATGTTCTACTGTCCACATTCTAACAACTGCTTTCATTTCCAATTTTCTCTTTTTCTCCTTTCTGTCTATTAGTGCAGTAGGATGAGAGTGAGAGGCTCTTACCACTGTCGAGGTGGTTGGACTTGATGATCCTCTCGGAGTACTCAGATATACTGGAACATTCAATCTGGCAAAAGAGAAAAGAGGAATCACTGACCTGAGGTAATGGACTGGGATTGTTACGGGAACATATCAGTGATGGAAGGTCTGCTGCACTAACTGGATGACTTCCCATTTCTGTGAATCTATTAGAAAAAAAAGTGAAGAGCAAAAATAAACTGCTATAGCTGTGATGTTTTGCATTAGCAGCAACGGAATAGCTTTTTCAATTATGTCCTCAGGAAACTACCAACACATGATAATGGGCAGCGATAAGAAATGTTTAAGCTGTTTTTAAAGAGAAAGTACATATAGTAGATCTTTGATAATGAGATGCTGCAAAGGAATATCGCTGCAGTAAGGATCAGTCATGTCTGAAAGGATGAGCACACAGCCATATGAACATGATGAAATAGTTCAATTCTAACAACTCTCATAGAAATAGTACTGAAAATATAATGAATCAAAATAACTAAAATATATAACCACAAACAGTTTGCTTTAGACTTCATTTATTAATCTTCAACTGCTTATTCCATTAGGGGGTCATGAGGGACTTGAGCCTATCCCAGCTGCTTTGGAGCTTGTGGGGTACACCCTGGAAAATGGCCAATAAATCGCAAGGTTAACACTTCGAGACATACACTGACAAACAGCCATCCACTCTCACACTCACCCGGGTGACTTCAGTTCAGTTTCATCAGTTTACATGACACTTTTTGCTAATAATCTTAATCCCAACAATAAGTTACTGTTAGTTTATGTTAGACTACGATGTGGGAAAGTTTAGGGAGAAAAAAACTGTTACTGTATGTGTTACTGGCTCGAAACCAAATGGAAAATTGGACAACCAGTTGATTCATGTTTAAAAACACATCCCCCTGCATATCCCTGCGTGGGTTTGATACATCCGTGGCACATGTCTACGGTGCAATATGCATTTTACCTCTAGCATTGTGTTTGTGTTGTGGGGATCATGTGGCCAAATGTGATAACATGAGAGCACGTGAATGTTTAGAAGCATTCATTAGGGATGTAACTGCCTGTGCATAAAGTGGAAATCAATGTGCAGACTGCGGTAATTCCGTTTGTTCATGATGTGATATCTGTGCCCTCAAGAGTAGCGGATTAGTAACAGGAATTATACCCACTTGCGTCTAGACAAGTATATGAACAAGTAAGTTTTGTGAATGTGTGTGGCTTAACAACAACTCAGCGCTGTCTGACTGCCTCTTCCTCTCCGTCACTACGACAGGTCAACTCCTTAAATTTCCCAAAGTGCCCTATTTCATTCAAAACGCCCCATCATCTATTATTCCTCTGTCCTCCTTTTCATGCACTGAATAGCTCATTTTGTCTTAATCAGGAGCTTCCCAGTGTGACATCTTTCTCACTTTCCTTCCTGCCCACTAATCATGTCTCGTGGCAGATTTACACAGACGTCGCCGGTAAAAGAGTTACAACTAAATAAACCTCACTCATTCATCATTCATCCTGTGGACACTTCTCGTAAGCTTCCCTCAAACAAAGAGGACATAATTCAGCCGGAGTCATTTGTCGATACTGCGCTGTGGAGGGATCCTGAGAGTATAGATTTTCCCCTAAGTGTGTACACGGTGTTCTGTCTACCAAGGGACTAGGCCTGTCAAAGGTGTGCCGACACGTTGGATCCAGCTGCTTGTAATAAAGCACTGGGCTCCTGAATGAACTTAATGGTTGTAAAAAGTCAAAGCCAGGCTGGGACTTCTTTCTGATAGAGCTATACAGTTAATTAATGGACACAGACCTGCATTACAAAAACCCTTTATTGATTTAGGGCAATTAATGTTCAATTACTGAGTCACATTTATTATACAATTCAATACTGCCATGACTCCAATGGACCCATTAAGGTGCTTTATAAATCTAGTCTGGCCGGTTCCCATTCCCGAATGAACTTTTGGCTTCAGTGTCGAATGGGGCCATATTCAAAGGGTGAATATAGTGTAAATGGGATGAGGAAACTGGTTAGGATTTTTCTAAAAAGCAAAATAAACTATCCATTGACAGAAAAACACTGATTAACTTGTAACTGTGCCACCTTTGTCAATAGGTACATGATATGGGGCATCAGTAAGTAAACATTAAGTCTTGTGGATTGTTTTAACTCTGCATTGATCAGTACCAAAAATTGTGCAGTAAATCTGGGACAGGACAAATGTTCTGGACAAAATCAATCCAAACTTTTGACATTTATGAATTACAAAGGGGACCAGGGTTCAGTTGGGGTCATTAAAGTGTCAACACTTCCACGGTTAATTGACCTACACCACATTACTCTTACCTTTGTGAGCACCGTAATAACTTTCTAAAACTAGGACCTAATGAAGACAAAATGTACAAACTTTTTTTAAACTGATTTTTGAGGTATACATAATACAAATGGTACTAACAAGGCATCAGATAGTACTCAAGATAGTTTCAAAATATACTGCAGTGTCACAATAATGAAAGTATTAAAGACACTAATACCTTTGGCTTGTTGATATGGCCAACTCAGCATTACCAATGCATTCATTTATTTTTTGGAAGAATTCTGTTTTGCTTGAGTCCCATTAACCTGTTGAATTTACAATACTGGGATATTTTCCTCAAGGTTATCATACGGTCAGAAACAAGTACTAACATCATACTGTTATGAACTACCTCAGTCTTGGGTCATTTATGTAATAGAAGGAGCAAGGTTTATGTCACCTGGGTTCCAAATACAAGACATTTCATCCCATATGCATTGTCATTGTCCCTGTACTGAAAACTCATTCTTTTTCTGAAGTTGTTGGAAGTAGAAGTGAAGTACAAAAAGCACAAAATACAAATGAAAGTAGACCAGGCTTCCTTAACAGTCCTTACAGCTGCACATGCATCATTTCAGCCCAGGAGTCCTTAATTCACCAGGGACTGAACACACCACCAACTCTTTCATCCAGTCCAGACAATCAATGCTGTTATCTTTTTCAGTCTATGATAACATGTATCTCCTCGATGCAATTCTTACTCTTAAAATCACTTTTGTTTGCTTCATCCTTGTCTGACCTGGTCTAAATTTGCTCCTATTCGACTTCTCTTGCTACAAATGCACCCAGGCTGGACCCCACATGACGAGCCCCATCCTGGAGCAGCCCTGTTCTCTGCGTCCTATTAGTCCATGCCTCGCTGGGATGCTGCCGGTGCGCCCACAGCCTTCTGCCGTCATCTGCTCAACCAGATCACAGAGGCTCCTGCCAATTAAAACCAGACTGCGTAAACAAAACGGATAACTCCCCAACTGCTGACCAGGTGGAGCCATACACGGCGTACTCACGTGTCTATTGCTCTGTGGCGAGTGTAACGGGGTAGCCCACTAATTGCCGACGTTTCCTCATCTCCACAACCATTCGCCGTGTGTCACTTTAGTCGAAGTGCAGTTCAGTCAACACACACAGCAGCTTACACTAGTGTCAAGTAGAGTGAGCGTCACAATCTCAACCCTGTAAGCGCCCCTAAAGTTCTGGTCTCTCGAGACAAGGCGGTTTAAACTTCACCCCGGTCTCAAAGAAACACCGAGCCATCTGTGAAGAACGCCAAGCCAATAAGATTTTGAAAATTTAATGCTGCCTTAAGATTTTGTTTTGATTGCTGCAGGGAACAGAGTGAAATTAAAAAACATCCTAGTGCTGTGGAGTTATTGATACAAAAACACATGTAAACAGACTAATCCGTCTTTGGAAAACGAGGCCTGATTGCACACCTTTCTGCAACAAGTTTGGATTCATACTGAACTCTCTGTAGTTTTTTTTTTATTTGAACATTATTGTAAATTATTCATACACTCATATTCATTCACTATGTGCAGTTTTGAGTCACTTTGCATGCATGTATTGTCAATGGACAACTAGAAGAAGCCAACGTCAGGATAGCAGCTACAAATACCTGGTAATAACTAGAGTGGTGCCAAAAAAAACCCAACAACATAGCAACAAGTCATGAACAAGAACAGAGCACACATTGTTCTCTCATTATACATCAAAACACAAACATTACATCTGCTTTGGAGTACTTGAAAAAAAAAAAAAAGTCCAGTCCAATTGTCCAGGGCATCTCTGTCTGAGAGAGGCATTATTATTTCAAAACACACAAGTCTGACTAGACCTAAAACTTTTATCTGCAGCTTGAATCTAATCAAGGCCTGAGAGGGGAAAGTTAGCAAATAAATGTTTTAAAATAAAAGTGCTTACATTTGATTCATGCTGTCACTGTATTAGATTCTATAATGTCATTGCTGCTGCCATTGTCTTTCAGTAGATCCACACTTTAAATCAGATTGTTGATGTTGGTTGATAGGACACTCAGTTGTGTTGTGTTTGTAACAAATGCAAAAAATACACAATGCAGCTGCTGGAAAATCTTTAATAACCAAAACAGTGTTGTTAGGTATTTTGTCTTGCCATATACACAAGTTGCTGCATTCATAATGTAAATGATCTATATTACTTACTTTTATTTGGGTCATTCTCTGAGTGTTGTACGTTAATGCTCTTCCAGAGATAGAGGTTACATTGCCCTGACATCTGGGATTTAGAGGCAAAGAGACTTTTACGTCCGCTCCATAAATCTATGTCCAAGGCGGACACTTCCCTCCTTTATGTGGTATAACAGGGTATCATAAAGAAACGCTGGCTCCGAGCCCAGACAGTCGAGCTCACATCAGAACATATGATAAAGAGGCTACAGTAGACAAACAGCAAATCCCTTAAGTCTGACAACCTCTGAGTGGAAAATACTGACAGATGGATGAGATAGAACACGCGTTTAACATATAGTACATCATCATATTCGTACACCGTGTCATTTAATCTCTTAACACGCTTGGAAGTAGGGCCTTTTATCCTGTAGTGGCAGCAATATAAAAAGTACTGCTTACTACTGGTTTTGACAGGAGACAAAAACATATGTCAATCAGGGCTTGTGGTGCGTGGTGAGGTAAACAACGTGAGATTGTTTTTGACTGAGAATGAGGGATGGACGAATGACGACAGAGAGAGCAGAAAATGCGCAATGGACAGTCTTTTGGTGTTTCGCTTCAGCTTCATTTTTGATAATACTCAAATTGTTTTACAAAAAGCAAAATAAAGCATTTGGAGTTTGTTGCAGAATATAAGAAATGCATGAAATGAAAGTAAATATCCATATGATCAGACATTTACTGTAACCATCCCTGAGGCACTGAGAAAAGGACTATACCTGATGATGTGCAGTGGAATCTGACGCCAAGTTGCAGATCTTATAAGTCATGGATGTTTATAGACTGCCCCTTCTGAGATGAGAACTGAGAAGACGCCATGTTCCTGATTTATCACTTCTTGAAAACAGCTTTTGGTAAGTTCTGATCAGTGACAACCAAGAACAGCGACAGGACCTGCATTTTTAGTGATGCTCCAATTCACCCGTCTAGCCATTGTCATTCAAACCAACATTATTTTCTTTATTTTCATTCATTTTATTTGCACGCACTGAATGACTGTCTGAGTCTATGTGTATCTTATATTTAAGATATGTCCAAAATTGTGTTAGACTGGTGAAATTTGTGTTTTGAGTTTGTAGTGTGACCTATTCCCATAAAAGGGATGTTTTTAAGAGTGTCAGCCAATCACAGCTCACAGAAGGAAAAGACAGCAAAACTAAATGACAGTGTGAACCTGGACTAATACAATCTTGCACTGAGCACCTTTAATCTCATGTGTAAAACAAAAAAAACCCCATGACTTTTCAATGAATTTGTTTTCATTTTAGCTGCTCTTCCACATTATACTGAGTTAACAACAGAGGAGACCATCAAAGGTGGACAGAGGAAACAAAGTGGGCCAATATCGAGACAAGTCAAACTAACACTGACACACAGCCACGCACATATAAACACATAACGTCAACTAGTCTCTGGAGGCGGTTCTGAGTTAATCGCTCCCAACATGAAGCAAATACAGTCCGTCTGGAGCCCGTGTGCCGAAATAAGTTCCATGTGCCGGCGGTGTGTATCCGGCGTGTGCTGTCAGACATGACTCGACTAGCAATTACTGGTACAGACTGGCCACACAGTTTTATCACCTGCCTGTCAGACAAGATAGTCCTCCCAGATTACACCGAAACTCTTCAAATGTACATGCACCGGGCTGCACTCGCATGTGTAGTCTGTTTGTAGCAGCTTGTCAAACTGGGCTCCACAGTGATTAGCCCCCGGTGGTCCGACACGATAAAAGGAAGCAGGACTTACCCCGTACACGTGCTTGGCCCCGGCTTTGGCTGCAAACATGGACAGGATCCCAGTGCCGCTCCCTACGTCCAGCACAATTTTGTCCTTGAAGATGTGCTTGTTGTGGTACATAGAGTTCCTGTAGGTGAGCGTCCGCACCTCGTCCTTTAGCATCTCCTGGATTTTAAACAGAAGAGGACGAATTACAGGTGAAAGGATACCAACTTGCCTCTGTTCGGGTCATTGTTTGAAATTGACCCGGATGCTGTAGAATCAGGAATCAGGGCAGCTATTCGTTAATCATCATATTTTGCAGAAGAAAGATATAAACACTGCTTTCTAGGGGTGAGCAGTAGTATATTAAGTTGATGATTAAAACTACAGCATACCTTTTTACCCCCAGAAACAATAACTTTATCATTTGACAACATAGTGTTCTCCTTTTCATAAAATGGTCTACAGATATATTAGGGCACACATGTCAAACTCAAGGCCTGGGGGCCAAATGCGGCCCTTTGCATTGTTTTATGTGGCCCCTCAATACATTTAGCAGGTGATATTTCTGGCACTAGGTTTTAATTGGATTTGAATGTTTGGTTTTTGTGACAAAGATAGATAAAATCTGTAAAAATCCATCCAAAACCTGCTCGAATCCATCTAAAACCTGTTAAAAATCCAACTAAAACTTGTTCAAGTCAAAGTAAAACCTGTTAAAATCCATCTAAAACCGGTTCAGATCCAACTAAAAGCAGTTTCTATAAAAGGAGGTAATTAATGTTAAAGCTAACTTTTTTAAAACTCAAATTAAGATGAAATCTCACATTCAAACTGTAATAACTACCCCCTCACCACTTTGAGTTTGACACCTCTGTATTAGGAGATATATTAGATTACAAATTATAATCTTTTACAGATTATATATCTCTTTGAACCATTTATTTTAGATAGTCAAATAAAAACAAATTGTGTCTATAAAAGTAAAAGTTTAGTTCATGCATTTTCAAAGGTGATAACATTAATTAACAATGGAGGCTGCAGTGTTAAAAAGAGCTAATTCTGTGGTATACTAAAGTCCTTCACTGAACCAAAGCTACACGCGAGGCATATTAAGAGGAGCTGGGATTAAGCTTTAAGTTGGAGAGCTGACTGATCTAATCCTTTGTCTGAAATTAGTCTGAATTATTCATTTCTCACATTAAAATGTATCCAGGCAAAAACCAACTGCTTCTATATACAGTATTCACAGGGCAAATAAAGATCCACACAAAACTGCTTTAAAAAAAACATGTCATTCAAAATGTGCTGATGCTTTCATTCATCTCCTCGGAACGTGACTTAGTGAGGTTGATCTTTGTAAAAAAAAAACGGGAACACACTGTGCTACTCACAAACCTCATTTCAAGCCTTATCAATTATCAATGATCTAGCATCTTGACGTCTAAATGATCTGATCTGAAGCAAAAAGAACAGATTTTTATATTTTGAATAAGCCTCCCAAGCCTCCAAGCTCAGTTGCCTGCATATGTCTCTTATTCAGATATGACTTACCTGACCTACATTCCAAAAATATTAAAAATCATCTTGCAGGTCACACTCAGATTATACTTCCTCTTACACAGTGTCTATCTGTAAAGGTTCCTTTTTCTTACTTCCTTCACATTGTATTAATCCTTTTTTTCCTCCTCAGATTTAGCCAGAGTTTAACTGACAACTCCCCTGGATTGGGCTGTGTTTCCTGGGCTCAGTGCTCATTCAGGATGGACGCTGGAGATGGCTGACCTTTACTGGGACTGGCTCATCCTAACCTTTAGACAAAGAACGAACCATTTCTGGCAGGAGGTCGTTGGGTCGGTGCACACACGAGAGAAAAGCTACCTGTCGAAAGATGTTCACTAAAGCAAGCCGCTTACATCATTATAGTCTTTGACCCAAACAATATCAACCGTTCAGTGAATAAAATGATGTTGTTTAATTCTAAAAACATACCCATTCCCTTTGTAAAGTGAAATGTGTCTTGAATCAAATCTTCTCAGACCATCCCATATATCTAAAATGGAATGGGCTTTATGCAGTGTTTTATTTCTCTGATTGTGTCCAGAGGCTGTTTATTCTGTTTGTGCAGCCCTCTGGAAATCTCACTCAAATCCTCAGAGACCAGACTAATTATTTGCACAGACAAGAAAAAGAATTAGGATGCTGACCTTCACACGTATCAGTCATAATATTTGGACCATTAGTTGCAGATCTGTGGCATCATCTCGCACATACTCACCCACCGGAAAAAAATGTCAAAATATGAATAACAGAAAATCATTGTAAATACTAATAATGAGAAAATTGCTAAAAAGTTTTAAATTGTTATTTTCATTGGGCATAAATCAAGTTTTATCTTCTGGCTGAAAATTTGGTGGAGACACATAATGAGCTTTTTTTCCTGTCAAAAACATGATGAACAGCACATCATCTTAATTTATTGTCATCTAAAAGATTATATTTTTTGATGCTTTCATGACTTTATTCAAGATGCGTCTCAAAACTCAAAATGGCAACAATCCAACAATGCAGCTAAAGAGACTATTTTTTAAAAACGCTTGAAAAATGTTAAGACATCAAGATTAATATATTTTTTAATTTGCTTATGATAAATTACACAACAATAAATCTTTCTTATCCTATTTCCCGCATTTTTTAGATATTTTTCATGTCATTTGTAAAAAAACCCATCAGATTTATAGACTTTTTGACTTTTTGGCATCGTCCCCATTGTTTAAAGTATTGATGTGTTTGATACCTCGTGGATGCCAAAGTGGGCGTAGGAGTCAAAGTAATAGTCTCGCGAGGTCATCTCCTCGGGGTTGAGGAGCTTGGCCATCTTGCCACGGCCGGGACAGCTGGGCAGGCTGGCAGCGTGAGGCGTGTGAGGGGGTAGAGCGGGCCGTGGGGTAGGCTGGACCGAAGGCACCGGCTTGGGCAGCGAGGTGGGCTGGGCTGACTGAGACGGGATGATGCGGATGGGCTGAGGCTGTGGCTGCTGGAGACACAAGATAACCACAATCATTCCAGTAAACGGACTAATTAACCACACACACTTTGATTAGACGTCGAGGAGCATCTGTTTTACTGATACTCTATATCACGGTTAAATAAAGACTTGTATATCCCAGTGCTTTTTTTTCTGCAAAACTAACTGACGTCCTGTCACAGTGTCTCTGAAAAGTAGTTCAGGTCCTGTTTAAGATTCTGCTGCTACTCTCGCTGCCAATCACAACAGGAATGTCAGTATTTTTGAAAGTTTATGCACATTCACACTTTGTGTTCATGGTAGAGAAAAGTTACCAAGTTTATCCAAGTCATGGTGTCGACAATATTCGGGGGATATAGCCTTACGACGTGCTATACACACAAAGAAAGAATTGATAAACTTTGTGAGAAGAGTTTCAGGGTGACGTCCTTCCTTGAAAATGAATTTAGACTAGCTTTACATTACAAAACAATGACATTTACGAACTGGAAAAGCAATAAAGATAATTTCCAACTCAGCAAATCATAATAAATAATAACATAATAAAAATATAAGAGAGTGGAGCATCTGACCAATCACAGCAGACTAGGAGGGGAGGGAGGAGCTTAATAACACAGACATTTATTGTACTGTAACAGCTTTCAGCATCAAAACATGATTTTAGTATACAGCCCAAATTCAATTTTTCAAAGTAAATGAGCACAATACGCTCCACCTGAGCATTAGTGCATATCTTTAACCATAATACACGGTGACATATGAACACAGGCAGGCTTCCCAGCTCCTCTGGCAGTTTTCCTCCTCTAAAGAGCCGTCAGTGAGTTTGGAGACTCCGGAGAGTGTGAAGGATGATCACTGAGAGGAAGTCAGCCTGTTGGCCCACAGAAGGCTCTGCTCTGCACAGACGCTACACACATAATGCCCTGATTATCACCTCTGCGGCCTGCTGGGAGGGTCTATAGACGTGGAGTGCCATGTGTGCTGTGTGTGAAGAGAAACAGACTCCCAAAAGCTCAGTTTGTGCCAGGAAGCCATTCTGCTGTTTTTTCTCATTCCAAAACTTAAGCTCCTAAAAATAATGTTGAGAGATAATCCACAAAACAGACAATGGTCTTCTCACACAGAGCGATATCCCTTCATTTCAGCCGTGCTTTTCATTTTTTTATCCAACAAACAAAGACATCGCCAAAGTACCATCCTCACACTTCTTTCCAGTTTCTACTTCTTTTCCATTTGAACATATGTAATCTTAGAAATTGAAGCTTGGTACTTTCTGACAATTTATGATAGGATTTCAGTGCCTCATAATTTGACAGCGGACCACTGCTTATCCACCTGATTATTCATTGTTGAGGCGATTCCCCCCTTTGTGCTAACGACACAGAGGTGTGAGATTACATGACAATATCCTGCATTATTGAAGCCATACAGAAATAATAGTAGGTTTTACACCATGTTTTTCTGCCACAATGAAGCAGAAATCAGGGCCAAACTGAATCCTACAGCCATATCATTTTAAAGCATTCAATTATTTTCCTATCTTTATTTATTTATTTTTTTGATTGATTCCTGCAGCAGTGTCCTTTCTGTTTGGAGTCTGCACGTTCTCCCCATGCTGCCAGAGGTCTCCCTTAATTTAATTTTTAATCTAGATTGCCCATAGTGAATCAATGTGAGTGTGAATTCTTATCTATTATTTCTCTAAGAAGCCATTAACACAAGGCTAAAGCACAAATGCTGGCCTGTAGTGCAATTAAAATGATCTGTAATCACAGAGATGCACTCATTTTTTGAGAACTTTGCAGTAAGTCTGCCATACTATATTTGTTTCTCCAAGTGCCACATATATATACAGTGATGACTGTAGAGAAAAAACAGGTCTAAAGTGAGTTGAGTTCAATTTAAATACAATTCAAGTGCTTCTTGTGAGACTTCAATGAGTCTAGGGAAGTTTTAGTTTCATTTTAACCAGCTTTGTGGTGTTTAAGTTGGTCTTTAAAAGATTTTCAATGGTTTCAGTGAGACATGGTGAGACAATTAAATAGATTATGATCAAATGTTGGAGGATCATTTTTTTAATTTCAGTCTGAAAAATAAAACAATTAGGTCTAACTCAAAGCAAGAAGATTAAGGTAAACTCTAACTTTGGTTTGATGTATTGTATTGGTTTTTTGTGCTGGCAAATTGGTCAGGTTTGATGTATTTTTAAGAAAATAAAATCAGGTAGGTTGCTGTGTTTTTGCGGGGGGAGTGAGTGGCAGAGTGAGGGAAAGAGTTTTCGGTTACAGCAGCTTTTAGTGTTAGCCCTGTGATCCGCTGGCTAGTGTCCAAGGGGTATCTGTCTTACGCCCAAAGCAGATGGAAGGGGCTCAAGCCTCCTTTGAACCATGAAGGACAAGCAAAACTGAATGAAAGGACAGCTTTATGTTGATGACAAGAAACATAACCGCTTTTTTAATACACACATATGTTGCAGACACTATCTAATCTCATGAGAAAGCCCACATATTGTAACAACACAAACCCATCTCAAAAACATGTCTCTATCTCTGTATCTTCAGTAGCTCCTGTTGATATCACCACTTTGTATGGTTGTGCTTGATCGAAAAAAAAAAAAAAGAATGTTGTCTGTGAAGAAAAGGTGTAACATGAGAGTTTTTAAAGGCACATATCGCGGGAAAAAAAACGTACAACACTCGATAAAAGTGACAGCATCACATAACAGTTGTCTGGTTGGTTATTTTTATCAGTGTCGTTTGTCCCCGACACACTTTGGAGTGTTACCCTCTTCCCACATATCTGCAGCACTTCGCTCCTGCTATAAAGGGAAAGGCAAATAGCAGAGTCAATAAGGCGGCTCACTTCTCCCAGAGTTAGAGGCAGCAAATTGTGGCACTGGGATTTTCTGGACTTAGATGGATTTTTGTCAGCCGCCCCAATTTTTCTTGTCTGAGCCATGGGATTCCTCCCCTCCGCCCCGGGATCCCTTGTTGTTTCTGATTGCATTAAACGGATAACATTCAGCAGAAAAAAAAAAAAGTTTGTGGTATTTTGAAAAGGTCAATTCTTTGCATGATGAGAGGGTTTAAGATGCAACAGTTGAACTTCTTCTAATCATTAAAGCCTTATCGAAATAAAAAGCTCTTCAGTAAAGTGCCCAGAAATGATCTTTTATTGTCTTCTGTCATGAATATTCTCTTCTTTCTCAAATTTGCTTTCAGGTCATAAAGTCTACTGGGAGGTAATTGTCTTGTTGACTAATAAAATTCGCAAGTAATAAACCAGATTATTTTTTAGGCATCTCTTGATTAAAAAATGCCCAGAGGGACAAAAAAGGGGCTGAGCTAAACATCTGGCTCCGTGCCGAGCACACAGAGTCAATAATTACAAGACAGGGCAACGGAAGATGTGATTAAGGGCGCCAAGTTTAATACAGAATCCGATGAGAGGGCTCTGTAAAAGTTGCAGAGCAGAGTGGAATCATCGCCGACAGCTATTAAAGCCCGGATTAAACCGGACAGTGATTCAGCCTGGTCCGAGTTCAGCAGCTGCAGCCATGATCTGTTTGAGAGTCAGAGCTGAGGTAATGTGAGAAGGGTTTGCACTTCAGGTTCTGTTACAGGTCCGTGTGAAAGGACACCGGGCCACTTTGTTCCTGTCTCCTCCGGACATCCAGGCTATTTGTGCAGCAAAGTGAATGTCAATGGAGGTTGTAAAATGATAAGGTGATTAACATAGCATCTCTTTATATCAAGACCGCAGTGTCCATTAACATCAGTAGCCTTTCCACTTAACTTATTTTTCAAATAAGTGGTGGTTTTCTTGTGGGCAGTGCCCTCTTATCCACTTCATCTGCTAATGCTTTACCAAATGCTTTGTGGTTATTGTTCTGTTGTAAAACCATACATACTGCTCAAACAATTTAAGGGCTTTTAATTTGTAAGAGGCACAGAGAGTTTTATTACAGCGTCTGCTACAAATGCTTTACATGATGACATTTACATGGAACTAGAAGCTGTCGTATTTTTGTTTTTCTTTCTTGATTTGTCTTGGCTCCATTAAACATGAGTGTATGTCATGACACAGTGGCAAGTATTGACAGTGATTTGCAATTTTGAAAAACTTTTGATCTGGACTAAGATAGTGACATCCCCAATACCACATCATGGCTTTTTCAATGGAGCAGAAAGTGTGCAATGAAAGGACTCTCTAAATGATAAGCTGTCATAATCTTTCATTGTTTGGGCAACCCCATTGAGAAATAAGGTTGTGTTATTTGATCATTTTGCATTTCAGACCTCTGTTGGATAATCTGCTGGAGAAAATTGTAGTAGATTGAGAAAGTAGTGCCACTGCAGACCTAATTGGATGATATAGATTTAAGGGTCGTTAAAATATGTGCATATATAGTTACATACAGTGATTACTACCTATTTTTTATATGCACTTTGCCTTCTGATAAGTTTCTCTTTTAGTTGACATCTACAGCGGTGAATGATTAATTCTTACTATTTAAAGAACAGAAAACAAACCAAATCTTTTAAAGGTGTTTACGTGGTTTTGAAAAAGATAGATATGTTGAAACAATGAACAGAAGATGGATAGATACTGTGGTTTTAATTACATTGCAACTTTCTGTTGTCTTGAGCTAGACTAACATATCAGATAGTATCTGTATCTCTTATCACTAGTGCCAAACAGAAAGAAACTTGTTTTATTTTGGAACCAATCAAATCCCATAAGATTTGTCTGCTTCTAAAAATGATTATCAAACAAGTGTCATCATAATCTAATCACAAAAACCGATCAGATAAAAATGAGACATTCTTTTCTCCTACAGATATTTCTTCAATGCTGATAATGATCTGTATAATGGTGGATATTTAATCTAACTGAAGGCATTTGTTTGTTGAGAACTGGTGGTGCATGGAAGCATAGTGGTTAGCACTTCTTTATGTGTGGAATCCTCTTGTATTTTCCGGGCTCCAGTCTATTTGCAGAAATAAATCGGTTACATCACAACTGAAGGTATATGTGAGCAGCTTAAGCAATGGTTTTCAATAGATCACACAACTCTATAACTTAATGGCTCTCTTCAGACAGACACTTCTTGTTTGATGCTAATATTATGCTTTTTTTTAATGGATATTTAACATTATTTAGGCAATTCTTTGCAGAATGGGTGGTTTACGCTACCATGGGTTTTTATACTATCCATTCACATGAACCTGTGAATCTAAATTGCCCATAGTGAATTAACATGTCTATCTTTAAGTGTCCTCCCTGTGAATAACTGGTGATTGCAGCTGTGATAGGATCCAGTAGAAGCTGAATGTTTGCAGAATAAAGACGCTGTGCATTAGTCGAAGGTGTGGGGTGAGCAGTTTGAGCAATGGCTGCAGCAGGTGATTACTAATAGCTCTATTGTTTATTGGAAAGAGATGAGGCTTTGTAGTAATATGCTCAATACAGTATAGATGACTTTCCTGTGAGACAAGGTCAAAGTAAAACCATTATTTCATAAAATAATCAGTGAAGGAGAACCAATTTGGTGGGGTGCCATTAGAGCACTTAGGGCCCAGAGATAAGACCCGCAGAGTGAGCAGCGGAAGAGTGCGATCCATCCTCTTGGTCCTATTATAATGTATCAGGTGCCTCATGCCTCAGACATCACCCTGCTAATGTTGCACTGTGAGCCGGAGAAGGCCTTCTTCCATGAATCAGCTCGCTTTGAGGGAACTTTTTATGATGAATAATGTATAAGAAGCAACACGAGGCTGCCTCCAACTTCACAAGCCATTTGAATCTCTTAAGCAACACTTCCACATAAATCAAAAGCTCCCTGTTACAGTATGGAGCCACTCTGTGAATACACAATGGGATCAACAAAACAAAGGTTGGACTAATTAGATGATGAAGCGCACGGGGCTCATTTTGAGTGAGGTATTCCCAGGATCACACCATTAATTTTAGACCTCACCTCCCTCTGGGGCAGCTACTGTACTTGGAGCTAATACTGTACAGTCCCAGTTGGCCGAGGTGCTGCAGTACCTTGGACAGCGCAAGCAGAAAGCAGCAGCTCTCTAGTTTGTCCCCAACTGCAAATCCACTCTTGAAAACATCAGTGTGTTTGTAATAGTTATAGTAAAAGCTTATAGATTTAATAGGATAACTGGAGGCATAATGAACAAGTTCATTTAGGAATGAAGTGCACTCGTGCAGACTGAGTACACCCTCAGTGACCCCAACAACTCAGTGAAACAGAAAATGTAAAGCCACAGAAATGTCACAATTTGCCGCAGTTTGAGTAGTTATCATTCCAATTGTGAATGATTTGTCAATATGACAGCCAGTCTAAGGTATGGAAAAAATATTGACATACTTTTTTATCTACTGTTTTAGCAGGTTTAATAGATAAAAATGTTTAGTCTGAAATCAAATCAAAATGAACCACATAGCCATCATCAAACTGTAGATAACCCAGAGTGTTTGAAACAATGCCTCTATCTGTTGAAACACTTCAGTTTGCTAACACACTGCTTCTGTCAAGTGATTTGAAGTGGCTCTTCACCTTCTCTTATTACATGTGTGTTCATTTACATTCTGTAGCTGCAATTGTCATTGTTTGTTTGTCTCTCTGAAGTTTTGTTCTCAGGTGACACAAAAAGCCCAAACCACAGCTTTAACTGACCCTTTTTTACAGTAGCACCCACTACTTTCCTCCATGCAGTAAAAGTTGCAGTTGTGCATGTGATAGTGTGCTGCACACTTGAGAACGGAAGGGATTTCTTGCCCTTGTTCTAAAAGTGGAATGCTGTTGCTACATGAGGCTAAACGAGTGATAGTTGATCACTGAGACTTTTCCAATATTCCACGTCGGTATTACAGACAATTACTTGTCTGGCGCCTTGCTTTTCACTAAATGCATTCTGGGTAAGGACATAAAGGGGAATTGCTGTCTCATTGCACACACAGCATGGCGCATTGGTCCAGGGAACAACTATAAGTTGTACTGGTAGATTCTGAATGCTCTGATTACAGTCCGCATCTTTGGAAACTGTCTCATTTCCAAACCCAGAGGTGTCTGTCACACTTACCTCACTGCTCTCAGACTCCGCCATCTTTCTCCTGAGGAGCATGCAGCGGGACGAGTGCTTAATTCCCATAAGAGCCAGCAGGAGATGCTTAAAAGTTCAAATAAGGAAAAATCTGCACGCTGCGTTGCTCGCTTCCTTTTCCTCAGCGAGTCATTTCCCCAACTGCAATATCAAGGAACAAAACTAGCCGAGGTCCTGAAAGAACAGGCATAAAGTGTCGCGGATTCCATGGTGCAAAAGTTTGCTATACACCGGTGTGCTTCCCTGGCCAGCGTGTGAGAGACAGACATCATGTGGCTTCAGCTGAAATCAGATAAAAGCTGTGTGAACGCGCTGTCCGTGCGTCCCATGCGCCGGCACCTGCAGCTGTGATCCGCCTGTGTCGCGCTCCTGAACGCTGCAGATTGACATGAATACTCTGTTTTAGCTGCTGTGATTGATTCCTCGCTGCAACATTGTTTCTAAAAATAGCCTCAGCCGCCTGACAGAGCGGAGAGTCGCTGCTCGCCGCGCGCACAAGCCCCACGAGAGCTCTCTTAAAACATGAATATTAAATCAGCACATGCCACTAGAAGTCTTTTTACGGCTCTTGTCGGTGCGGTGGAGGTGTTGCTCCACTGCCTCTGCGCTGTCCAGCTCCTCAAAGTGCTGAAGGCAGGCGACCCACACAAAGTTGGACTTGGTTGATTCCGCGCTTGGAGGACGTTGAGCCTGGTGCTCAGGCTGCGCTCTGAGGCAGGGACCGCTCTGTCTCACTGACCACAGGGTAATGTCAGAGCGGTGTGCTGTATCTGCAAGGCTCACTCACTTTAGGGTTGAACCAGGTCACCCTAAGAAATTTATAAAAATGTTAAATAGTTAACAACACTGCCTTTACTGCAAAAGCATGTCCTCAAATGTCTTGAAGAGGTGAACATGCCACAAGAATATCCATTAATCAAACCATGTTGGGGCCAAGGACATTTAAACAGCAACAGATTCATGTGTAAACTGTGCTGTCAGTGTGGAAATGCTGACAGAAAGACTGAGGTAAACTAAATACACTAAATTAAAAATAAAACACTGAGATGTCACTCTTTGCAATACATCACCTGAGAATTGCTGCCCTATGTTGTGTTTACAGAACCTACGGCGGGTATATCTAGAATAAGATCCAGTCCAAAGAGTGGAGTTTGTGTGTGAGAAAAGCATTGAAAAATGATTGAGGAGCTGAGCCATGACACAAAGCTCTCAGTCAGTCTGCTCATACTCTCACCTGAAGCCAAGAGTTTAGATATAAGTGGCCAAAATGGTTTCCTCCACAGGCTGGTGAGGTGCTCCTCTTTAGAGATGGAGTGAGAATATTGGTCACTCAGAGGAAATGCTGCTCTTCCACTTGTTCTGGGTGCACACTAGACGCCTCCGGGTGTGTCCCACCAAGAGAAGGCCCTCATGACATGGTTTCCGTGGAGGAGCAGGAGGAAATGTCTAGGGAGAGGGAAGTCTAGGCATCCTCACCCATCAATGACTGGAGGTTTGCATATTTAGATGAATGTAAGCGGTTTGGAAATTTAGTACGAGTGCGTGGAATGAGATCAGAGTTTAAGAAAAGCAAATAAATCTGAGAATAACTGTCAGATCTCTAAAGTGAAATGCCTTTGTTTAGAACCACTCATTGTTTCTCCGAGTGGTTCGATGTACCTTTTCTTACAAATCTCATGCTTTTTCAACCATATTCTATTTTGAGCTGAGGCCATTCCTCTGTTCCACCCACACCTCTCACCACATTTTACATTATTCAACAGAGTGTAGGCAGTAGGCAGCCATCAGAAAGTGGCCACACTAGCCTCCTGTGTTCTGTGCCCACACCTTGTGCCATCAAACACATGCCAACATTAACCCAATGTTCAGTCCCAGGCAAATCAAGGCTGGTGTTAATCCAGAGTTATTTATCAATCACTCAGACAACTGATCAGTAAAGCTTCGTATTTATAACTCACACGCTTCTTTAAAGTGTATATCTGTATCTAGTCTTTATCATCGCGTACATGACTTCCAAGGAATATGCAGTGTCTCTTTTCTCTGATAAAGAGCAGTGATCAACATGAATAGCCTGTAGTCTGCAGTTACAATAATTGCTTCCACTTTTCAGACGTTGTAGGTTTAGTCTCGGGCGGATAGGGAATAGTAATTATCTCCGAAAGGACAGTCCCGCACCAAACCCAATTAGCTAATTCCCCGTCATTCATTGTGCAAATTGGTGACACTTATAACCAAGCCGTAGTAGAACAGGGAGCATGTGGACTTTGTTAACTTTAATACCCACTTTCATCTTAATTTTCCTTTTATTGCATCTACTCTTCTGTTTGATTTCTTTTTACACACAAGCATTCCAAAATAAATAGCCTTGTTTGCCTTCCTTTTATGTTCTTCTGTGGTTAATGCAGTCTTTTCCTGTTAAATAACATCCGTATTCTATATATTTCTACATGTGGTTTAACCAGAAACAGATCCCTTTTATGAGCAATGTATATTATTCTATGGAGTCACAAAAACACACATTATTCTCGTCTCATTAGTTCATCCAAGCCTTGGCTGATTTGGACTCATAATGTAAGGTCAGACTGATTGGACAATGACCACACTGCAGGAAGTAAAATTCTCTCTTTAGGTTTGCATTTTTTGAGACAAAGAAATAAAGATACCAATCTGTGCCCTCACCAGGTGTCTGAAAACGTGAGGGAATTACCTTTCAAGAAAAGATATTATCATTGTTGTGCAAATAAAGTGGAAGCATATGTATTTGGAATAGATTTTGAGACATAAATTGGTTTTGTATTGGAGTTTACCTGCTGAAAATCTTCTCTAACTTTCATCTCTTTGAACGTCTCACTAAAATGTGTAATGTTCAATTCCACTTCACTCTCTTTGATAAAGGTTTGTTTAAAATGTGACATCTTGCACTTACTTGTCATAATCATATGGAAGAATCACTCACTAGGCATTGGACGAGTACCAGTTTTGAGGTTTCAGTTTCAAAAAATGATGGTAATCAGAGAGCACTGTAAAAAGAAATCTGTCAAATTCCTGACAATCAAAAATACAGGGACATTACACTATGGCATGTATATATCACAAGTGTCCTCCACCCAAGTCTATCATTAATAAGTCAGAAATCATTTTACAACAAAGACTGGCGTGTGATATTAAGTCATTTTTCCAGTAATTCTACTAATTTTAATTGTTAAATTGCGTTTTTCTACAAGTGTATTTATATTCTCCTTTATGATTCAAAGTTTTTCTGCTTATAATATTTGTGCAATGACAACTGAATCAAATAGTAGCAAATGTTTGATATTTTTATTTTTTTTATTACTGCATTTGTCATTTTCAAAACAATTGTAACAATCAATCAACATTTTTCTTTCAGGTTCCCATCAGAATCTCTCCTTGTCCCATAATTCTCCCCATTGAAACCAAACAAATAAACAATGGAAGGTATTTTGAAATCCACTACCAGACCATAATAAATGACTCACACACATCATTAGGTTGGCTGAAGCCATGCATAAAGCTATAACCCTGAAAGAGTTATTCCAACCACACGCATAGTCAATTTACCAAAAGAACCATTACTCCAAGTCATTCGGGTGTTACATTATTTGCATTAGTTCCTCTCTTTGTGACAGTTTGCCGAGTCTCATTTATTCTCCCAGCTTTTTTTTTTTAACACTGATAAGAGCAACCCTAGCTTCTCATTAAAAATCCCAGCTCTGCGATGCTCCACACAGAGTCAGAACTGGAACAAATGCAGAATTCTGTTAACAAGCAAACTGCAAAACGTTCAGGATTGTAAAAAGATGTTGCCGTTTTTAGTCATGTTTAGGGCGACGTGTTGATTAGCAGCAGTGAGTGGAGTTAGATGAGAAGGATGCGGTCGTCTTTCACCGCGCACGGCGGCGGTTTGTAATGACATGAGTGACAGATCAAAGCTTGACTGTGAGTTGCGCTGCATTCAGTTTGTTGTGTTGTGGTAGAGTGTGGATTGACGGTTTGTTTTAGGCAGCTTTTGTTTCCGAAGCCTGTGGTCACGGACTGGAGACAGTGAGCGGTGATTGGATTCTGATGAGAATGTGTGTTTAGGGTCCTATTTAAAGGAGTTGTGGTAAGATATGAAGTTAATGAAGCCTTATGTCTTGATAGCTCCATTTCAGAATACAGATTCATCATGTCATGTGACCTGAGCAGAGATATGAGGGGTTTGCTTTTTATATATCCATCTCATTTGCAGTAAAATGTCTCCAAACCATGTTTTACTTACTCTGCAGTAAATAAAGAATTCATAAGGCCGTATCTGAGGAATTCAAAGGAGTAAAAGAGCCTCTGAAAACACAAAGTGCTGTGGACAACCCTATTAGAAATGTTTCCGTTTTCTTAAAAAGAAATCAAAATCTATGCCAGAGCTACAGACAAATACACAGGTTGAAACATATTTCTTTTCTTATATCTTTCCACCTTTCCTTCCACCTACTTTTTGAGATATTACTTCTGGTATTAACGGCATCATTTGGAGAAAAAAGGAAATTCTGAGAAAAAAGCCAGAATTCTGTCAGAAAAAGTAAAAGTTAAAAGACAGAAAGAAGAAGAAAACTTTAATCTTTGAAATCTGAATCTTTTGATCTCAAATTCAGGACTTAATTCTCAGACGTAATAACTGATTTGATTTGATTTTGATCACAGTGGCCCATAACTCATCACTTTTTCTTGTTAGCAGTTTAAGATGCATTTCCTTCTTTTCAAATTGCTGTCCACACAAAAATGAAATGGTGGAAGTAGCGTAAATGTGTCAAAGATAATTCACAAGCAACGTTCTAAAAGCAAGACTACCATTTGTCACAAACACAAAAACTAAAAGGTTTTGTGAAAAAGGGCCATCAGATTGTTGGAAAATACTCACTCTGCTAAAAGGGATTGTAACCTCTCGCCAAAAGCAAAATGATGGATCTATCCTGACCATTCAGAGCACTATTACTATTCTATTACCTGCTACATTATTTACTTTACCGTGTTCTGTTTACATGTATTATTCTACCGCATAAAACCTGCCATCACCTCATCCCTTCACATGCTCACATCAACGTTGAGGAAACACAAGGCTTTGTATTTCCTCGTCATTATGAAGGGCTCAGTGGGACAGGCCTCGGAGATGGAAACAGATCACATAGAGCCTGTGGCATTAACCCACTGCTGCGTGTGCCGTGTGGCTTTGATGAGGAGGCGAGGTGAGGGTCAAAGAAAAACTGGGCACGTTCTCAACACCAACGTTTTCATCCGCGATCACAAACAGACCCAAACGTTTCGGTGTGTCGTTTTGAGTCCTTTTGTTTTGTTGGATACATGGAACACTGACAGGTTCTTTGTTTAGTGCAGCTCTGAAGATAAAAGCAGCAAGCACAGGGCCGCTGTCAAACACCTGACTGCTGGCATAAAAACATACAACAGTGCAGTCTAGTCTGTGTCACACAATAAATTGGACAACGGCAAGGATTTTCTTTTAAAACCTTTTTAAATGAACACGTAATGGGAAGAGAAATAAAGCAATCCAACCCAATCTACTGTAATTGGTTACAAGGGTCACATTACAGTATTATTGTTTTCTAAAATAGAGGATTAAAAAGACAAAGTGCTGGTATCAAAGACATCAGGTTAGACTCCTCAAAGGAAATGTTAAGTGACAGCTATTTTTCTGTTCAAAATGTCATTACACTTGCTCTAAAGCCTTATAGCAGCCAGTACTAAAGACTTCCTGAAACACTCCATTTCATTTTTTGGCTGAACTGAGGTTGAAGGACTTCCAATTTGGCACAGTTCATTGTGCAGTGGGTGGGTAAGATTGTTGTGAATGGCACTGATTTTGTCCACAATCCTTGCCTCTGCCATGTCCAGCCTGTTCATTTCAATAGCTTGTTGCTTCTCAATGCTTCCCTCCCTCTCTGCAGTCCCTCTTACGCCCCCTAAATCCTTGATGATTTCCGGTTTATTGTGCTCTCTAGAGCTAACAGTTGTTCCCTTGTAACAATGGAATGTAATGTAACAATGACGTAACCATGGCAACCCATTTTCCCAGATGCAACTCCTGATATAGTTGATTAGAAAGGCTATTGTTATTCCAGTATGGGGCTCTTATGTAAATATCAGCACAAACACTACAGTCTGTGACGGTATACCATACTTTACAGTTCTCAATAATAAAGAGTCTTTTTAAAGTCTTGTTTAATGGACATTTTAACATTTTCCTCGTTATCTAAGGCACTCTCAAATCAAATCTGCCCCAGTTCCTCCATTTGGTGCATTTCTGTTGTATTAGTTGCTACTGATGTTCTGCTTTTTGCAGCAATTTCTGCCTTATACTTCTCACAGCCACCTAAAAGCACGGGAAGATCACAGTACATAACCTAATAGCTAAATATATAAGTGTAAGTTTATATAACTTTAAACTACATATTGGCAACATGTATATTAAATAGTACTACTGCATAACACACAACACACTAGAAAGAACTTTATATTCACAGATATAATCCCTAAATGCTCATGTCAAATCCATCATCATATTCTTTTCTAAAAGCAAAAAAAGGTTAACCACTCTAAAAGTGTTTCCACAGAATGGGGTCACGCTGACAATTGGAGTGATGTTAACGCTGATGTTCAAGTGTGCGTGGGAGGACAGCAGGGAAATGACCTACATTTTTGTCTAAGTGCTTGACAAGTACAGGGTGAGAAGGTGAGAATTGGAACGAGACAGCAGGATTTGAGCCCTTTACTGGACAGAATAACTTGATAAAAAAAATTCAACCAGATGAAAACCTTGTTCTGAAGTCGTATGATTCCACGTGCAAAACACAGGTAGATGAGAAGTAAATAGGTTGCCAGGAAACCATGTTAGATTTTCTGTCTCATTTTGTTCCTTAGTCTCTTCTCTATCTCAATACTGTTTTCCTCTTTCCACAACTTTCTGCAGTTGTTGCATTCTCTCGGGAGACAATCCATTTTTAATGACCCAGCAAAAGCTGCATAGAAATGGGCCATTGTTGAAGCCAGAAACGGCCCCAATGGCTCCTTTTTAGTCCAAGAAAGATATTCTGGGGAAAGAGTGCTATAACTAACAACACTAGAGACATATGCACTAACAATAGGATCACTGTGGTCATATGCTGGCTCAACCTGTCCATAAATGTGCTCCAAACCAGGTAAGAGCAGGTATTTAAATGGAAAGGAAAAGTCTCATATCTCATCTACCGATCCATAAAAGAAGCTGCAGCCTTTTCTCACAGTCTCTGCATTACAAGCCCATAGCCTCAGCAGATTCTATAATAGAAGATTGTTTCTCAGTGAATCCACACCAACGTTTGACTCCTGCAGAAACAGAAGGTCAAATTCTGGACAATTCTTGACTAGAATCAGCTGAATAATGACAATGATGCTTACAAACATGCAAGTTGTATTGTGTTAAATCCTGTGGTGCATAGTTGAACAAAACAGAGCACATGTGTTAATGCTTTGTCTTTAGCGCTGAGTAATTACCTCAAATAACACTCAAAATTGGCCTTTTAAAGCTCTACAGAACCCAATAGGTGTATCATTACTTGCTGTTCCTGTTACAACTGCCCAGAGAGAACAAACTGCGCACTGGTAAAGAAAAAGTGCATTCATGTTCCTTTTTTGAACGTATACTCTTGAGTGAAGGTTTAGTGCATGTATGTTCTAGATTGATTTGATTTCTATTTATCAAATTCCACGCAGCATTTGCCTTTTGCCACCAAAAACTGCAACCACATCTGCCCCTTTAGCTGTTTTGATGTCTTTGAAAGGGTGTCCACATGCTCAGAAGACAATTGAAATGAAACATCAAGGACTTGCAGATTGCACTTGCTTAATGGGCCACACAATGAGAAAGAAACCAGAAGATATTTGCAATATATTAATGAGGAAACAGTCTTTTATAAAACATAATAAATAAAATAGAAAATTCACATTAAAGTTACAGTAATAAGGAGTAGCACGTCACAAAATAAACGCTATATAAAAATTAAGCAATTGCTGAACTGCCATTTCACACACGTGATGCAAATCCCCTTTATGTAATTAGTTTAAAGTTGAAATTTCATCCAGTGATATAGATGTGGCAAAGATTGATGATGCCAGTGTGTGTAATGAGCGTTTTAGTCACAGCTGTGTGCTTTGTTAGCTCTATTCTCTCACATCTCCATCTCATTATGAAGGAATAGATTGATGTGCAGTGTCCCTGATGCAAAATGATCAAGGACTACTAATAATCCCCATTACACTGCACCACGGCTGTCGGACTCCAACTAGGAACTCTGAAAATTTGGGATTCTGAGTGGTTTACTTTGGAAGCGACTCGGTTCAGTTGTAAGTCCATAGGTTTATGTATATCTGAGTGCAACTGTGCAGAAACCTTGGATAAACCCTGACGCCAGAAGGCCATTTCATGTGCTCAACGGAGCCTGACGAGCTGCAGGCGCTGGCTGTGTTTGTTAGAACTCCAAGTATAGAGTCATTTAGCATTCCTCTGCTGTGATTTGTCCCCGGAGTAACGTGTTCTTCATCAAGATTAAACGCTGCAACCTAAACATTTAGAAAACAAGAAGACATTTTTAACGGCAATCAGTCACTAAGACAAAACTTTGCTGTCGTTGACTTTACGCATGGCTGCCTCACGTTGTAACGTTCGACGCCCCCGCTGGTGTAAAATGACTCGGGTTAATCACCTACAATATAACTTGTAATTATCGCTCTGTCAATACGGTGTAAAAACCCCAGCCGGTGTATTCAGGCATCCATCAGGTTCAGCAGCTGATTGGCCTGGCTTGGTATGCAGCGGAGAGCAGAGCGATAAAACGCCTCATTGCAGGTGACATCCTCCTGAGGGCATTCTGCCAATATAAAGGCCCCCAAACTCATTCATTTCAGCGCACCGATTCATATTCATTACACCCGCACATCTGTGGAACATGACAGATTGATTGAGACCGCCTGAAAACACAAACCCAAAGTGTTCTCGGCGTTAGCTAACTTTCCATCGGCCATAACTGCGACCCGCTGATTAATTATGGCTGCTGTCTCAAGAGGAGCGTGCCCACCGTGGAGGACAGAGAAGCTGAGAATTATGGGAGAGGTCACCTGTGAAGAGGGTAAAAGTGGTAAATACGTGAGTCAGGAAAAGGCAGTCCTTCATGGTGACAGAGTATACAGCAGCTTTATATTTCATCTGCAGCCTGCTGTATTAATGTCCACGTAATATAATATAATACATAATATATGAACATGTGCTTTGGGTATATTACAACCTGGAAAGCCATTTACATTTGATAGGAGTAGGCTATTACAACGGTTTTCAATCTGACTATGTGCAGAAAAGTATGTTCGTCTGTGGAGCTTGAATGTGTGAATGAAGGAGATGGAATGTAAATTGGTTGCAAGCAAAAATTATGTATTGAATGGTTTGAGGAAAAGAGGAAAGGGAAACAGCAATAATCATTTAGTCTGATTACAATTGAAATACAGTCACAGTCATTTGTGTTCAAGTGTGGTTCACTCTTTTTTCAATAATGTCTTTTCAGTCTTTTTTCCAAAAAGGAGATGCAGAGGATGAAAAGAAAAAAAAACCCATGTACATATTTCAAAAAAAGGTCTGGTCCGCCAAGTTCACCATGTCACTGAAGAAGGAATACAATGTTCCAAAAAAACCTACACTAAGGTTAAAAAAAACATCACTTAATTTACAAGTAAACAATTTAATTTCCAATACAGTGGTCCCTCGTTTATCGTGGGGGTTACGTTCTAAAAATAATCCGCAATAGGCGAAATCCGTGAAGCTTTATTTTTTACAATTATTATATCTGTTTTAAGGCTGTAAAACCCCTCACCACACACTTTATACACTTTTCTCAGACATGCATTAACATTTCTCTCTTGTTTAAACACTCTGAAAGTTCAAACCTTAACATCTTCCTCTGTCTTTTGGGTGCGACCGCAGGTGCCTTTGTCGGTGCAGAACGTTTCATCGACATTGTGGGTTTTGTCGGGGAGAAAACTTGCAAACATACAGCACTTCAGAGTCACACTGCTAGCGATCGAACATTTATGTAAATTTGGCAACGCATTCTGTACTGTACAGGAGACACGGCACGGAGGAGATTGATTGACAGTGGGCTACAGTCCCTTAGCCAATCAGGACGCAGAACACAATGCGCGAGTTCTCCCTTAGCCAATCAGGACGCATAACACAATGCGCGTTCATATGCTGTAAAAAAAAAAAAAAAAAATTGCACTTAAAAAAATCCGCGAAAACAGCAAGGCCACGAAAGATGAACCGCGTTATAGTGAGGGACAACTGTATTTCAATTTACTAGCTAATCATTCAAGTTACAATTCAGAACTACAATTCAAAAATCAGTTACAAAATTTTTAATTTTTTTTTTACAGTGGGGTGAATTTGCTTAATATGGTGTCATAAGCACAACAATCGTCAACGCCATAAAGAAGGCATGAGCACAATAATGTTACAACATTCATAAACATTTTCCTAAAATGCTAAAATGAGGCGGCCTTCATGTGTCTCTGATTGGACACAAAGTATTGATGTTGTATATCTATCTAACATCCAATCTTTTTTCTGTTATTATTGTCCATTGGGAATCCACAACTCATATCAACAGACCAGGCTAAGTCTCAATGTAGAGTAAAAAAAATGGATGTTTTTTCCTGGCTAGATGTATTATGATGTATTAGATCATTTGCTGAAAGTTAGATACAAAAATCAATACATATCTGTTCCGAGCTTGGGCCTCTTGCTCATTGTCATCCTACCTCTTTGTCCTGTGTTTCTAATCTATCCACTGTTTTGATCCATGAAAGGCTCAAATAGAAAATACAGTTGAAGACAAAGTTATACCATTATTACAGAAAAAGCAACTGTTTTGCAAGGCGGGTATTTTGTAATGTGGTTTGGCTCTGGTTCTTGGTTTTCTTTTCCATCAACACAACTGTCAAATTAAAAGAGGGAAATGTTATTCTGGAGCTTCAAAGGCAGAAAATATTAGAATTACACACCGTGCACTTCTCCATTCTCCATCCAAAAACTAACTGAATAAAATCACGCAGAGCCATTTATTGCTGCAGTTGTAAAAGAAAACCAAAATACAATTGGAAACCTGTATTAAAGGTTCTGTGAAGATGTACAAGAGTAAACTAGAGCTTCTGAAGCCTGAACCAGAGCCAAGAGACTATACACAAGATTTTCCACTAAACCACTTGAATAACAACATCGTAAAAACATGCAAAACTGGTAAAAACTAAAACTTGTTAAAATGAAACCAAATATGCCTAATAAAAGTTTAACAATCTCAAACAAGATGGCGTAGGCTTATATATCCCTCTACTAGTGATCAAACAGGTATACTCCCACTTCGGCAACACAAACATTAGCATTTGCAATTCATTTATATGAGCGATAAAAACACTCATATAAATCAATTGGAAATGCTACAGTTGAGTCAGATACATGTTTCTTATTATTCCACTGATGGACTTCAGTTCTGAGTTAGCTGTGGGGTTGTTTGCTCTAACCCTGGTTCTAAGAATTGAAGAAATCCAGGCAAGGTTCGAATGGGCAAAAGTTCAATTATTTGAAATTGAAAGATGATTGAACATAAATGGGTGAAATCACAGATGAAGTGAAGTAACATATGTGTCTACGTTCCCTATCATGCATTTGTGTAAAGTGTCTATAATGGCAATGAGCATTTTAACATAAGCAGGTTTTGTGGCTTTAGTAATGTTTATGCAAATCTCAGTTGAACAGTGTTTGATGAGGAAGCACAGATCACTGTTCATAATTCTAGTTACTCATGGTGTTATTTGGCATTCTGTCTAAGTCCAAAGCATAGTATAAATAGAGTGGCTAACCTTTGAGCTGCGCACTAATGTTCTCTACTCCCTCACTGACAGCACTCATATAGTGACTGATTTGCCATTCACCACAATGATTGTGTTTTTGTAAAAATTTGCAATTTTGGTGGCTTATGCTCAAAATGTTCACATGTAACCACAAGGACTAAAGGCTTTACACCGTGAGTGACTATTTAGCAACCACATGGCTCTGCTTACCCAGTATAGTGATCACAGCAGACCAATGTCTGGTACATACATATATATATACATACATACATACAAAATTTGTTCTTTTTCTTGAGGTGGCAAGAGCCAGAACAAAGTTAGTTCTGACTGGGACATTTCATATTTCATGAGAAACTCAAGAGCAGGACTTCTTGCTTTTCCGCATTAACCACGCCCACTTTACATTTCTGACCAATCAAACAAAAGTTCTCGGACACCCACAAGAAAAATGTTCTGGCCAGATGGTGTGTCAAGAACAAGCTGGAAAATTACGCCATTTTGTTCTTGCAGCCCTGGAAGATAGAACAAATTTGTTCTTGCAGACGATGTATCGACCTTTAGTGAATGCAACTAAATGATTCAGTGCAAAAATATTATGGGTTATTTAGTGCAAAAATATGTTGGGTTCTAAATACTAAATACTAGTGACAAAACCTGTGTGTATTTTATGTATGTTTTTCAGCAGCAGCAGTGGCAGTCTATCTATAGAACCAGCTGTGGCTCAGCAAGATAAGCACTACAATATATCTACCTGTCTGCTACCTTCCTCACTCTGATGACTAAAGATGACAGAGCATGATGGACAGTGGACCTTATTATAAATTCAACATTGAGATCAGGGAGATCAGGGAGATCAGGGGAGCAGACGCTCAGCCTCCGAGGGGACACATTAACCCCGTCTGAGGTCCTGACTGTTGGCTGGAGCCTGGTGTTTGTAGAACAAGGCCTGGGGCTTCTGTCATCCTGTCGCTACTGGGACTTTCTTGGGTTCAGGTTTGGAAGAAATCTGAGACGACGGTGAAATTAGTGGTTTGAACTTATCTTGAGGCAATTGTCAGCTATTTGTTCTTGCTATATGGTTGTGCTTGTTATATCAGTGTGCTGTAAAAAAGAAAAAAGTCTGCATTTAATTAGCAAATGGTAAACGTCTTTTATTCCATACAAATGTTATTGCCTGGTATATTTGAATTTGTGTCACTGTCAGCAATGACAAACAAGGACATTGTACAATAACCAAGTTGTGTTCTTAGACATAGTTTTTTAAGCAAACTTTTAAAACTTACCTTAGAAGTGAGCATGTCCCAAGATGAAACCAGGACTTTTATTATGGGTTAGCTTCTTCAGAGTCAACACCCCTTTCAGAACCTTTAAGATATGTTTGACATTACCCTTTGTCCCAACTCTCTAAAAACACCAGATCTTTAATGCGACTCACAGAAAGTGAGTCTGTGATAATGCCGTTTGAAATGCCACGGCAAATGTGTGTGCTTTGTCCGCGGTGAACTGTGGTTCCTTTTGTCCTCTCGGTATCACTGCAGCCAGAAACGTGCAGGCCTTTTAAAAAAGCAGATGAATCATTTTGGAGCATCAAGATGCCTCTCCACAGCTCTTAAATCTGACTTGGTGACGGAGTGATAAAGGGCATGTCCCTCCCAGTTAACAGCTTTCATAAAAAACGGGAGCACACCCAGTCAATCAATGACAGCAGCTCCAAGGGCACCTGATCTGGCCCAGATAAAAGTTAATATTTCATCCCATTGTGATGGTTTAAGAGCTCCTCAGTCATTCTCACTGACACAAGTTGGGCACACAAAGTTTAAACGATAAGAGGTTTTTGATATTCAATAATATATAATCATCTGTAGGTGTGTTTTTAATACAGTACGTGTTTTTTTCCTCATTTGTAATATGCAAATATGTTCATAGTGGGCTGTGTGTCATTTTCTTATGTCAGTTCTGATACATAATGTTTGTTCAGGCTCCAGCAACACCACCCACACAGCGAGTGGACTAAACATGAGTCAAACCCAGCAGTATATTTATAGAATTCAGAATTATGAAACTGCTTTGAGCCAAAATAAAAGCAGAGTGGGAGTCTACAATATATGTTAATCAAAACTACAAAAGGCCAACAAGAAATGGCTTCATGTGTAATATGTATTTTTATGATATTTTAATGACAGCATATAGTTATTACAGTTGCATTAAAGTAGATTTAGCCAAGTCTGCAAACATAGGAAGATAACTGTACAAAAAACAAGGCCAACACAAGAATCAGCTCCAACTCTGCAATGACAATGATATATTATTTTATGTTGACAAAAGACATGTTGTCAGATGGTTACACAGAGACTGGGCTTATCTCCAACAATGCACTCACTCCCTTCATGCTGCCAGAAAGAGACCTTATAGTGATCAAAGTCAAAAATCTCAAATAAATGCACAGTTACTTTCAAAAAATATTAAAGGTAAAAGTAATCAAGAAAATATGACTTGCTACTTCTACTGTTATTGCAAAGATACAAATACAACCCACATCTTTTGTCAACTGTGAGGTGGCAGTGCTGCAAAATTATATTGCAGTTGAAATGCACTCATGAAGTATATTTTTCCCACAGTTACTAAAAAGAAAGTACTCGTCAATGAAACTAGTTACTATCAAGTTTGACTTTAAGGCTGGCAGCAAAGACAATAATGTTACATTTATTGAAATCAGAAATGCAACAAAGCTGTGTGCTGAGTTGGATGCTGAAAAAAACTACAGCTGATTACATTAGTAACAAGAGACACTAGACAGAAGTGACCACGGAGATTGAATTTGATGAGTGTTTATCTAATGTGGGTTGAGTGGACAAAAATGTGTGTAAACTAAAAGGGATGAAAATAAAACTCAGTTGAAAAAGATAGAGTAATAAATTCATTATGTAATATAATGTCATGCAAGCATCTGGCAGCCTTCATGAGAAGAGATCCAGTCGATAGATAACTTCTGAATGTTTGTTTAGTTCACACCAGAAGGCTGAGTACTCTCTGTAAAAAGTCAGCCATGCTCTTGCTCATTTAGCCCTTTTGGTAAAGTCTCTACTCAATGCATATTCAGCTGGGTACTGTCTGTAAATGTAGCCAAAATGGAGATTGAAGCTAGAGTTTAACTTGACAAACTCTCTTTCAAAACAAATAAAAGTGGAGTTGGAAATGCTGTTTTTCTACGGTCTGAAAGTGTTACATACAAAAGCATACACAGTTTAGACCGTTTTTAAAAAAAAAAGGATCTATCAAACAGAGACATTTCTAGTGATTCTGAGGCTGGGAGCTGGGTGTGTTTTTTTCCAGTTTGGTATAAATAGACTTAGCCAAAGTTTGACTAGTTTTTTTGCATTTTTTTCTGCAGATACAACATCTTTCTTCAGCTTTTCACAGCTTTATGCTTTTACGCACATTTCTAAACCAGAGGACCTTAATATAAATAACCATATGAGTGTATTCATATAAAAGCGTCTTCCAAAAGGCCCCTTAAAGGTAAGACTAACAGTACAGCATTTTACTGTTTGTTACAAAAACATATTTTTGCAGTTAGGACACCTTAACTCCACGCGACACATTTCACCTGTATCACTAAGGACTCACAAACCTACATATATACAAACATACTCAAAAACATACCCACTAAGGAGGTACCCCCAAGAGCCACCGCTCCTTCCCACACTTTATTTATTACTCACTTAGTATATGGATTAATTTATGGATTATTTATACACAGCCCCCAAATGGGATCCCATATATACTAAAGATGAGTGCAAAATTCTTGAACTGAGAATATGATCGGTATCAATCCGGCTAAAACAGGCTCCCATAGAGATCTGTACATTATTCTGCAGAAACATGACAAACTGAGAACAGACCACTCACACAGGTTTTTGCCTCACACAGATATGATTAGGATTGTGGTAATATTCAGTTTATGCTTTAACTAACCCTAAAACTGCTTTTGTAGCTGTGTCACGGTGCATTGTGTTCTTCACTCGCGGCCATGTGTTTGGTGAATCAAAAGCAAGTGTTAAATGGTGCATTTGAAGTTGTTTGTGGCAAATGCTGGGCTATAACAGTATTCCGAGGCTTGTTTTGGCGTTTTGTCAGTCTGTTCATTCATTTGAATAAACCAATCAAATCACATACAGTCACATACAGGATGACACAACTCTTGTAACTGATGTTGACATGATTCAGGGCACGGGAAAAAGTCCTTTGGTATTTTTGTTTTAAATACAAACTAAAGGGGACCCAGACAAATATATTGTAAAATCACTAACTTTGGTTCAGATTTCACGTCTGAAAATAGTAAAATAAGCCATTTACTATTTGCTATGTACATAGGAGCCATACTCCAATAACAGGGAAGTACACTGCAGTCTCAGCTTGCTCGACCTAATCCATTCAATTATGTATTAGAAAAGTGGGATACATCATAAAGGAAAAATCATCGACCTATGTGCATTAGTGTCTAACTCCCCCCCGACAGGGCTTTTATGATTTTTTTTTTCCTGATGCTTTTAAGAAAGGCATTAACACACACAATATTACAATCAGAGACAAGACAGAACTAAACATAGATGTAAAAGAAGTGACATAAGCATAAAATTTACATAAGCATTCAAACACTGAAAATGCCACCCTTTGAGCGGATACCCCCCACTACATTATCTGTGGAATAATCAAAGAGAAATCAGGCCCAGAGCCCACCCTGCTGGTCCCTCCCAGGTTCCTGTCAGCTAATTAGAAAGTGGTGCTGACAGGCAGAAGAAGCACTTTCTCCATCAGTGGATCCAAACCGTTCTAACCAATCTTCTTTAATTAGGTTTAACTCCATCTGACTGTGATGGAGAACGGGGCCGCACACAGGGAGCTCATGATTTTCAGTCAAAGCGCACAGACGGAGTGCTTCTACTTCTCCCAACTCAGTACCTGCCGAGGATAATGCACTTTGTTTGTAACTTGATTAAAGCTCAGGGAAAAAGCTTTGAAGCCACATCTGAATTTGCTCGGTGACTGGAGGAAACAGATCCTAACGTCTGCCAGGTGTGGCGTCGGAAAGTCAGTACACATTGGTAATGCCACATGACATCATTGTTCAAAATGAACATCATTCACAACCTTGAATGTAGAGCATTTGGAAGGACTTTACTCTGAATCAGCTTTGAAATATACTGTAAAAGTTCAATCCTGATTTGTCCTCATTTGGTGTAACGAAAAGACAAAGACAAAAATAATCCTCGATCATTTTTTAACATTACCAAGTGTTTTTTGCTGTAGATAAGAGGAAAAATAATGAAAAAAGTAAAGAGGTGCAAGCAAAAAGCAAATACATTTACTTGCAGCGATCGCCACAAGAGTATGCCATAAATTATGTATTATGTTATTTTAATATTTCTAAATATTACACTTGATAGGAGAGTATTACCTTTAAACATTGTACAGATTACTGTTAACACTTGCCCATTCACCCAAACACAAGACTCACAGACACTAAGTGCAAGGTATTCCACAGTATCTTGCTTAAACCACTAATGATTCATATGTTATAAGACGAGACGACCCGTTCTACTTCCCTCCTGAACCACTGTTGCTCATTTGATCAAAAGTAAATAACCAAGAGGAGGAAAAAAGCAGGACATGCAAAAGGGAATTAGTATTTTGGCTGGTTTGGGGAGAGGGAAGACTGGGCATCTCTGCTTAGAATGCTGCCAAGAAAAAGGATAGATGGTCAAAATGTACACTTTACTTAATGAGCATGTGTAAAAAGAGTTGGTCTATTTATAATTCACTTTTTTTAAGATTTCAGAAACAAAGTCTAGTCTAATTTTTCTGCCACATAGAACAGCACTGAAATACATGTAAAGTGCATTTTTTGTGGATTGCTTACAGTTCCACCTCTAAAAACCTCATCAGTATCTCATCAGGAATCAGCATTAGAACATATTAATCACATATGCTACAAGTATTTGAGTGCTTGTGAACATTATTCTTAAAGCTGAAGGAAGTCCTTTGCCAGTGCAGCGTCTGTGGCTGAGTAAGAAGGCAGCAGGTGGCTCGGGAGGCCCAGCAGTGGTGAACCTAATGTCCATTGTGTCATCTTCACGTTGATGCATCATTTCACAGAACTCAGCCGCCGTCTGCCCGCAGGCACAGTTAGACCAGTGCAGATGCTCTCCCCTCACGCTCCGACTAACCCACACTCACGGACAACAACGCGCTCGCACTCGCCGTATACACACAGACATATTTGCCTCTGCGTCCATGACCGCTCTTCTGATTACTCTTGCCAGGATGAACAAATCCATCAGACGGGAATAAGTGGAGGAACGACAGTAGCTCATTTATGCGACTCTGGTGTCTGTTTTGCAGAATGGCAGCCTCGCATGTTTATTTCACAGCGTGGTCCAAAAAGGAGAGCGCCGGTGATGCAGTCGCTCCGTTGGGAACACGTGGGACGGCATTAACATCTGGCAGAGCACAAGGTGAACAAATGAAGATGTCTTGTAATGCTTAACTAGAAAACACAGCGGAGTCATAAATTGAATCACACAGCGATACAAAAACACATTCTTTTTTTTTTTTTTTATTTGCAGATAACTCAGATCTTGTCATTTCACATACAAATTTCAGCACACTGGTTCAGTTGGCAAATGAAGAGTAGAGGAACTATTTTTAATGTCTGTCGTGAGGCGAAAATGGGAAGGAAATTTCACTGCTATTTTCATGCACTTTCCACTTTTTCAGGAATTCATCCGAAGGTGTTGCAAACATGTCTTGTTGCCCCCTCACAGAGAGCATATTAAACTTATTTATCTCCATTTTGCCTTCGTGAAGTGTTTTCTTATTCTCTGAAGCTTTCTTTCCCATCAACCCGAGATGTATAGTTCAAAAGAAATCACGAATCCTTCCTTCTGGGATTTGCATTCAAATTTATGTTTGGATATTTGTGTGCACGGAGGCTTGTCTGTTTACTCGGCACTGTTTGAGAATAGGAGATACGTGCAGCATCATTACGCTCAGATGACAGTTGTAATGAGTCAGCCATCACTCTGCAATTAGCTCCATTAACCTTTCCTGCTGCTGCTTCTCTGGGCTTTTAGGGTATTTCCAACTATGTGCACTGGAAAAGAATGAGGAAAGTTTGTTTTGTGTGTTGCGTTAAACGACTATCTATGTTTATATTGTGACCTTGTCTGCCAAATCAACAATCTGAGCCACATAAACAAATTACAAGACACAGAAAGCTGCATTTGGAAGCTATTTGGTGTGCATCACAACTGCTGCGTGCCCTGTTTTTGTAAGCACATGGTTAGGGTTACAATTTGTCTGTCTTTCTCTTCCAAGTAATTTGGCTTGCTTTGTGGATTGTGCTTCTTTTTCTGCTGATGTCATACTGTTCCTCTGACCTAAAAAGCCTGTATACAACCTCTTGAAACCGATCATGAAAAAGAATCGAGAGGAACATGAAGAAGAATTACTGCAGATGCTCGGCCAGGGAGTACAGTTTGTCTTTTTCTATTAACTTAAGATTGATTGTAAATGTAGCCTATTCATAACATAGCTGTTCTGTGATTTGAAAGAATTAAAAGAAAATGTCTCCGTCATCTATCAAGTCAGTTATTGGCAAATACAGCAGCCTTCCATTTCATTATGATCACTGAATGCTCGTAATTGTGTAGGATTTGTCCTAAATCCTCCATTGATGTCTCCATTTGATCTTTGTATAGGCACAGATTAGTGATGTTGCTCCAGTGGATCAGACCTGTTTTAAGCCTGAGCCGCCATTCAGTACACAATATTTTCTCAATAAAAGAGGTCTTGGTTACTTCCTTTGTCAGCCTTTTCAGTACAAATCCTGTAGGACCAATCATTCATGCTCATCCTTTGTTAACACACTCTTTCTAATTAGTTTTTAGTTTTTATTTGTGTCCATGGGTGCTGCTCATTGAAAAATTCCACATGGGACGATCTGTAGACATCTTGTGACATCAAAGCCCTGTTTAAACACAAAAATGTACTGTACCCTTCCACATTTAGTAAGATTACTTCTGTGGTTCCAATCTGACTAATCGTGGTGCTACAGAAAAATGAGTCACAAAATTGTTTAGAAACTGGGAAACGTGGCTTTTATGTGTAATATTCAAACATGAGGGCAGTACATAGATAGAATAACGTCTGCAATTTGAATTCAACTCTCGCTGTTTGATAATATTACAGACTTTTTACACAGCGTTTCCGTTCTATGTTATCAGTCCTCACTGGCGCATCTGCCCGAGGCTTTTCTCTCCCAGTGCGTCTTATCCATTCTCACTCCATGATATATTCCCGTGACACTGCGTCTGCTCCCTGCCCGGTCCGGAGATTTAACACCTAAGACCCCTGGCCCCGCCATAGTGCTTACTGCTCCCTATAAACACTGCCCACTCATTCATTCTCAGCCTGTCCCCCAAGCTCTGTGTCCATTGACAGACGGACAGCCAGGGGATCGGTCCAAGGCCCACGGTCCCACAGCCTCGACCTGATAGCATAGAAAGCTGCCAGCTGATAAATGAGCTGACAAGACCTCTCCCCGTTGCTCATTTCCGTCCTGAGGGAGGTACAGAACAGAAAGAAATAGCAGCGTTAGAACGAGAGAAAGAGACAGAAAGAAAGAAAGAAGAAGAAGAAAAAAAAAAATGAATTGACTTTGCGCTGAGGCTATTTTTAGAAAGCCTGTAATGTGCTCCATTAGTTTGAGGAGGACTGAGGGGGGTTAGGGAGGGAGAGGAGGGGCACAGAGCCAAGGATAAAGGGATGAGAAAAGGTAAGGGGCGGCTTGATAGAAGACAAGGGGTAAAAAGGCAATCTTGATGGGCAAATGGAAATGCAAATAAAGATAGCGACGGGCCAGTCATTTAAAGCAGATAACAGTCTTACGGGCGCCTCACTTGTCTCATATGCATTTTATCTTAGCTTACAGCCAACTTTTACTGTCACATCACAACGCCTCCCTCTGAGCACTTGAAGTTCTTCCTCTATAATAAAGATCAATTGTATTTACACCAGGCATTTAGACACATGTAGCAAATACATGTGACAAAAACAGGTCTCTGTCATGATGGAAGCATGATGAAGCATTATGTCTTTGATGACTTTTTCTTGGTTTCTTGGTTTTGTGAATGACCTGCAGTATGGTAGTTTTAATCCAGAAGTGATTTGGTATCAGACGGTCATAATCCTCTATTCACTACAACCTCTAGGACGCTGTCATCTCTACATTTACAGGACACAAGACAATTTCAAATGAGTAATCTTAAAACCCTGTCACAATGTGATCTTGTATGATTATTTTATGTCACACTGTGCGACTCGAATCAGCACCAATCAGCCATCTGTTGCATGCCACACTGCGATGATACAAAAATCAGCTCTGGTCAACCTGCCGCATCATCAAGCACCAGCCTGAGGGGCATTCATGTGCTTTAAAGAAAGGAGGAAATAACAGAGGAATTGTGTGAAAAAGGATGTGGTTTGGAAAAGTGATTTTGTATTGTTCCCTGCTTTTTTCTCAGTTCAATTTCAAGAACTAACCTTAAATCTGGGTCATTCCCCATTCTCTCTCGTCCCTTTTCCTGTCCAGCTACTGCTCCTATCAATAAAGGCCAAAATTCCATTAAAAATATCTTTAAAAAAAACAAATAACTACCATGAATCTTTATTTCCACTCTTTTCCAGCATGGCTTCATGACTCTTATAGAGCACCAAAAAAGTTATACTGTGTTCTAAGAATTCCCTACATTCGGATCATGTATCCTGTCAGTAGCTGTGCCATATCCTGAACCAATACCTTGATCATGGCTGGATCACCCTATTGTGCATGTTTTTCAAGGGTGTTGTGGAAAATCAGGAGCACCCATAATAAACCAAACTGAACCCAAAGGAAGAATACAAGCTCTACACAGACAGGATCCTCTCTGTGAGGCAATAATGACATCCACCATTTTATTATAGCTGCTACATGTTTGTTGTGAAGGAAATACAGTTCAAGCAACTTGTAGCCAATCAAAAAAGAAAGATATATTGATAATAAGATGACATCATTGATATCTTACCATCTATTTACACTGTAAGTAAATGGGCAACAGGTCTCCATGTAATTTAAATGATCCCTTATGTATAGCCAAGTCTGTATTTCTGTGTTGTGTAATGTTTGAGCAGTTTTATTGGTAGAAATGAACATTTATTTACCCTCCTCCCCAGAGCGTTTAATGATGCTTTTCAACAATTGAGCAATGGAAACGGGGTCTGCCATTTTGCCTCGTGTGACTTCTCTATCCTGGCAGCCTTGAACCTCACATGCATTAGTGGTAAATAATGTTTTCCTGGAACTCCAGCGGGTCTTAAAACACGAGTCTTCACTGTCTAGAACTCAGTGACATGGCCGATACAATCCTTTTAAGAGGTTTTCTTTTTGAAATGAGGAGGTCAGGAAATATTTACTCCGGTATCAAGTGAACCTTAATGCTTCCTCGACATTTATCATACAGCTTTTTACAATAGAACTGAGAGAAAGACTAGCTTCTCTTTAACGGTGGACGAGAGCGCTTCAATCTGTTGACAGAAGTCGATGCCCGGTGCTTTGTTCAGCCAAAGGTATCACCTGCAAGCATTGCATTTGAATGTGATCGGAGCAGGCATTGACAGAAGCTTGGCCCAAATTGTTTCTCAACTTGGCAACAAAAGTGCACCTTAACGTCCATCTTGGCTGTGTTTTTATAACTCCTCGCCCTTCTTCAACCTAGTCCACACCGCATGAGTTTAGCACTTAACAGGACGGCACAGGGGCTGAAGTGAGAAAGGGGAAAAAGAGACTGTTTGCATTAGATGTTCTGGGTTACAATCAGTGCACACAATAACGTGGCCAAAAAACACAATCCAGTAAGCTGTCAAAATGTCACACAAACAACAAAAGCCTCACACGCTTCAGTGAACTCTGATCGAACGCAAACACGAGGCTTTCATCTCTCTGGATTACTCTGTCACATCAAACTTTAGTGCATGACCGACAGCTAATATTACTATATATACTTGATTAGCACATATGCACTGAATCGTTTAAGTCATGATGCTATAATTGTTATTTAGAATTAAGAACTGAACGCAAGTGGACGTCAAAAGGCAAAGGGACAGTAAAAATTTTGTAGAAACAGCAATAGTTTTCAAATTTAACCATTAGATGATGATCAAAAAAGTTAATATTGATCTCTGTAGTGTGAACCGATGATCAATAGTAGCTTTTGCATTGCATTTGTAGCCAACCCAAATGTTTTCATAGTACATTTTCTTCCAAAACAAAGTCATCCTAATCTCTGTCCTTTTCCTGAATTAGGTGTCATTGTCACAAACCCATTTTTTGTTCACTTTTTTGGGGTCCCATCTTTATGCCACAGGTGGAGGCAGTAATGGAGGAATCACAGATGGAAAATGGCTCAAAACATGTCCAACATAAAAAGCACAGCTCAGTATTAGAGGAAATAAATAAGTTGTTACCGGTGACATTGTAGAGATGTCCAGACAAGGAAATGCACAAAAACAAGAACAGTGTGTGTACAATACAGTGTTTATTTATGCAAATTAGCCATGTGCTTTTTGGTTTTGATTTCATCCATCTGTTTTCTGTTTTATTACTTGTCCCTTTATTATGTTTGTGTGACATTTAGATAATATTGTACACGAGAAGATGGCTGCTTCTTTATGGAACGACACATAATAAATAGTGGACAGTGAAGCATAAATGGGGCACGATGCAGATTGTAAGGAGAGTGGGACGAGTCAAGGGTAATGAGTTTTTCTTTTCACGGTGTCAGCTATAAATGCTTTTTCTTTTTGAATAACGATAAATGAACCCTGAATGACAAATTGTTGGCATCCACGCACATGTTTTTATGCAACGAAACTCCAAATTTTCCTCAGGCCTTTCCAACACGATCATCAAGACCTGTTCCCATAAATACTGTGAGTGTGGTTCATATTCTGGCACACACTAGGTTTCTATATTAATCAAAGCAATAGCAACACATTACTTCTGTCTGTTTTTTGACACACATTAGTCTCTTTCCACGGAATAAGCTCATTTACGAGTCAAGTGTTAGCGGGAGTGTTTTGAGACATGATCCACTCATTTTGTCACTTGTCACTGCTACGTTTCCTCAAGTGTTTGACAGATTAAACATCCACATTTTTGATTGATTCTTTTTTTTCCTTCAAAGTGAAACATGCTTCTTTCATTTGGGGATATTATTCCAGCATGTGTTTTCATCAGATTTCGTGTAGCTGTTGTCATCTTGTTTATGCCTGTTTTCTTTTTTTTTTTCCAGAATTAGCCCACATCCCAAGTGACAGTATAAAAGGAAGGTGTAAAGGGTTTTTATGCAGAAAAGCACAGCTGGAAAACTCCTGTAAGTGGCTGTGTGACGCTGTGCTGTCAAAAACATTTCAAGGCATCAACTTTGCATCAATGGGTGATTCTCTGCAGGGCACTGGTACATAAAAGCTGCTTCGCCAGATGTCGCGCTTAACTTAAAGGTTGTAAATAAAGAAAAGGTGAAAGCCTCCTTCGTTTACCTTGTAGCATTTTGAGTAAAGTTTTTGGAGAACTTTTTGCTGAGTAATTAAGAAAGAAAGTGATTTTTTTTTGTCGAGATGTGAACAAAGTCTGCTAATGCTAATTTGGTGTCTTACCTTTATCCTGAATCTCAGTTGCTTCATTGATCCAACAATTCTCTGTCCCTTTATCTTGTCTTTTGCCCCGACTGTTATTTGATTTTCTGTCATGCACATTTTACTTTAAGATTAAATGTAAGATTAAAAGATGGCGGGTGGTGTCCTGGCCAGCCGTCCTAATTCTTTTTTCTGTTCTATACAAATAATTTGTCTGGTTCTTCTGGATTTTAGTTCGATTTCCAGGATTTGGAACAAATGAATGAAGATTAAAACAAACGCAATTGGATAGACATGCAACCAATCCGAATACAGTATCAACATACGCAGATTAAACTGTCTCTAGATCAACACAATTTGAAAAAATACATCCAGAAAAAAGCCCGTCCCATTTAAAAAAGCGGTTTAGACTGTCAATAAACAGCAGCAAAAATGACAGTGACAGGAGCTAGTATTTACCTGATAAAGACAAGGTCATCATTTCACCTCTACGTACATTACTGAGATGTCAATTCAAAAAAACTTGACTACCAGTGACGATGGCAGCCCAATGAAAACGACCATCACTTTTCTGACATACAGTGATTGTATGTCAGACGTTATATAAACATGACACACTGCTGTCAGCTTTGCTCTGAGACGGCTTTATATGATGCAGCGACATGACAGGTTTAATAATGACTGTGGGGAAAAGTAATTACATGTACAGGTAAGCATTCATAAGATATGCACATGTGCTCATCTCTTGACTTTAAAATATCTATTCAAGGTAAAGGTCACCAATGCAGTCGTTAAAATGGCTCTATAATACAATACCCAGTGGTGTTGTGTGGATGATGTCAATCCAGCATGCTGCAGCACTCAGAGTTAAGTCATAATTCCATGTCTGTAAGCATTGAGAAATAGTACAATAATTTTGATTTAAAATGTCTGTTTTTTACCTATCCTCATTGAAATGCTGATTTTTAACCAATTATGCATCACTCACAAGGTGTAAATGTGGTCCAGATACTAAAATCTTACAGACTATGCATTCCTGTATGCTCTGCACTGCAGCTGTTGATGACACAGCGTTAGCATTTCTTATTTTTTCCTCATTTCACATAGTCAGAGCCATTTCCATTCAAGCTGATTCTCTTTGTTATGCTTTCTGCGACCTCTTTCATTCTCACCTCTGACTCTATTTACTGTTTGTTCCGAGTTTTTTCTGTCTCTGTCTGGACTCAGGAGGAAATACTAATCCAGTCGTCTGGACGTCTTCCTCCTTTCACTTTGTCAATGACAATAAAGGAGCAAAAGATGCACTGCACTCAATGATAACCAGCTACATGTTTATTTAACTCATTTAAAACAAGAAAGAGCACAGATAATCTTTGTTTGTTGCTGCTTTCATTTCCTGTGCTGCTTCAGTTGGTTTTCTGAAAGGTTATCTGAAGTCTAATTGGTGCAAAGAAAACAAAAGTGTATGAAACATGTAATGAGAGCACAGTAGGCTGGTTTTCCACGAGCTTTATACTGTAGAACTTCATATGTAAGCATAGTTTATTAAAGATTTAATACTGCACACTGCTTTTGTCAAACTGATACCAAATATTATCTTTCACTTGCAAGATATTTTCAAAAGCTTGACAAAGTGTTGAAAGAACGTTGGGAAAAGGAGAGAAATCTGGACTTTGGCTGAAGATTGATAGCCTTAGGCACGAAGCTGAGAAGGAGAGAAGGTTGTAGATTTCAGTCATGAATCAGCTCAGCCCCGTGTTGTTAATTTATACCAAAGGCACTATTTATTGCCACCAAAGAGTGTTATTTAAATAGCCTAAATAACATACGCTTGATTGAAGCCTATTTTTTGTTCCATTGTTGCTCATGATTCACACTCAAACATTATAAATTCTTGGATATTTTTACCACCTTACTCAATAGAGCCTCTTTTATTCCTCCAGTAGATGTCAGGTGAATTATTCCCATATCTCCTCCTGATATTTATGTTTTAACTGCTTTCATCTTACTTCCACCCCCTGCTTTGTCAAGTTTCAGTTTCCTATCCAGGATTTCTAAAACAATACACATGGGTAAAAATTAAAAATTTTAAAAAAAGGTTTGCATTGTATTGTAGCGATTGGATGGAAAAAGTGCTGTTATTATGTTTAATGATAAAGAAGAGATGCATCAGTTTATCACTGCTATGTGTACCTCCTGCCACTGTGGAGCGCTGTACTGACAAATGATGTAGTTATCTGCTCCTATATCAGCAGTAGAAAAGGCAGCATCAGGTGTTGCATGGTGTGAAGGTACAGTGGTTTGATCCTGTCTTAATTGGTGAGTAAAAAAACATGCATGTACACACTACCAGAAGTATTGGGCTTGTTTGTGGAATGGCACATGTCTGAAAATGCCATACAACTGTTTAACCTAGTAGCTAATAGGAACAGGACTTGAAGAATTAGTCTGGAATGGAACATGAAAATATGTAATGAATCATGTTTTGTTTTGCTGTTGTGCATTTTAGGCATGTGCTACTTATATATTCTGTGTCCATGATGTGTAATTACAGTGGATAAATCTCCGTGTTGTCATATTAAAGCATGAAAGGTCAGTGCACTGTTATTGATAGAACATACGTGCAACATGATGCCCAGCAGGGTTATTATACTAGATCATAGATGATGCCTACATATAGCACCTCAGGATAATGTCAAAAGAGAGTCAGGATGATGGTGCACGTATAGAAGCTTCACCTGCTACACATAAACTACACATAAACTTAAGCCAAAAGCTGGAGCCACTCAATAAGTTTGCATTTGATGTTGTTACTGCATGCATTTCGTGATGGGTTATTGTGTCGTACTATTAAAGTTTTATAATTCAGCTCAAAACAGGAGTATTGCTGCTGTTGCTGTTGTTGTTGCTGCAGTTCATTCTGTTGCATATTTAATGCATAGAAAAAACTATCAAACATTTCCACAAAACACTGCTGAGTGTGTGGCTATAAAGCAGATCAACTAAAACCCCAGAACTCTAGTGTTGTTGTCTCACTGCCGGGCTGGCCCTGAGACATTACTATGGCTGTTTGGATCTCTGTGCACTCTGCCATCATACAGCTGCTTGATAAATATAGCAGCGGGCTCTCCTGCGGGTCACTGCAAGGGCAACTGCAGCAGGAGTGGTAATGCCTATAGCCTCACCCTGCTCTACAATTCTGTCTGTCTGCTTCACACCACTTCCTCCACTCTATTATTGTCTCCCTCAGCCTTTTATGTCTGGATCACTGCTCCTATATGTCTCAACCTGCCGCGCCCCTTTTGCATTCCTTCACACCCCGGGGCTCATTCTGCTGTCAGTGAATCCATGTAACTATTCAAATGGATCACAGGGAATCCCTTGGTTTTTTTTTTTTTGCTCTGCGTTTGACCAAAAGACTCTCACACACTCACACTGAGACTAAAACTTGTTTTTGTTATAAAATCTTAAATGAAACAGAAAATATATACATTTATTATGTTCAAAGACTAAATGTAGTACAATTATTGTCATTACATGGCACCAAACATCACATCATATTAGACCCTCAATGACTGAAATGAAAGCTGATGAGCTTCTGTTGTATTTTGCCTTGATCTCACAGCAGTCTGCAATGTTTCATTAAAATGATGTTAAACAGAAACCTGATCCCTGTGTAATGTTTTACTCAGTGTTTCTTCAGTTACTATTTGAACAGGTTTATTAATGGTATAAACGTTTTAAAAGGCACATATTTGACGCCGTGTTGTCAAGGCTCAAGCGGGAGTTTAAGAAAACACTACATCTCCAAGCAGCCTTTTTTCTTCATAGGATGTGGTACTGGACAGTTATAATTGTATGGCAGCTTTTCCACTTTTAGCCAATTTTGGTTCACAGCTGGTGCATCTCTTTGAACCAGCAACCAGGCAGAAAATGATTTTGGAGTGGCATCAAAATTTTAGATTAAAATAAATAACCAGATGGGGTTGGTGCTGAAAAGTAGTAGTAGCTTTGTAGCAGTTTCATAAAAATAGAATTATATTTTAATTACAGTCATTTGATTTCCATAGAATGAAGATTTTAGTATTTAATGCAATATAACAACATTTTAGGGAGCTTTGCAATCCACTAAAGAACTCTTCAAGTTATTATTTATCATTTCACTTTGTGGTGGGATATGTGTTGTCATGAGAAGATTACATGGCAATGAGACATTATTTTCATCCATTTTCATGTTAAAGAACCACCAAAATGACTTTGAAGGTACATATTTTAATCATGTTGATGCAAAGTAGCTTTTTGTGGTGAAAAGACACATACTGTAGCTACAAAAAAAAAAAAAAAACTTATTCCACTAGACTCTTTTCTTCACTGAAATATTAAAGTATGTAAAAAATATACTTTTGCGTGATCAAAACTTGAAGATATGCATTTACCCATTCTTGGTTATGACTTAACTAATGTCAGTGAAGAGTAACAAGCCTGAGGATAAATAAAATATATTTTAGATTTTTGTCCTAAGCAAGAAATTGTAATGCACTACGAACAATTTTAATATTTATTAAGTAGTACTTCATAGGTTAATGCATGATATAAGTCTGTGTGTCTCAACACGTCTCCTCTTGGGACTCAAATTTTTCCTGATCATTTGATAGCCCACCCCCAAATATAATTTTTGTATTATATTTTTATAAGCCTACCATCTTTCATTACCCACTGTTAAAATGGCAGAGCAAAAGTCATGTAATAAAGTTTAGCATTTAAACTACTACTATATCAAACACATTTATCCAATTATGAGCTGAATCTTGCAACAGGTTTCAGAGGCAGTCCGTTTAATGTAGAAGAGATTTAACCTCGCCCTTGTTTCTGGCAAAGTCATATCTTCTTCTAGTTACACGCTTTTTAATTTCTGCTGCGATTGCCAAACCTGATGTGATTTCTGGAAACATGCGCTGTTCCTCGATTGTTATGCTGCGGTCCACAATCAGCAGTGGCATCAGGAATTTAGAAAACGCTGACACTCTTGGAGAGCTATGATAGCGAGAGCACATTTCACACTTCATGTTGAAATCATAAATGTTGAAAGAAATATGGCAGACGTTGAAATGAGGATGAAGAGATAACAGTGAGTACCAAAGCAAACATGGAGTCAGATGGCACATAGAGCTGTGAAACACAATCAACTCCATCAACAAAGTTCTGTGAGAGTTACAGCGCACTCAGGGCTGGTGGTCCCGTCCACAGATGAGCTTTAATGCTTCAGACATCCACAAACCAAACCCAGAGTCAGGGAATAGGCCCCTCTCATAAAGGAACATTCCTGCTCTTTATACGCCATGTGTGAAGTCTTTAAAGCTAGGTCCTGTCTTTGATCACAGAAGTCATTAGTGAGGTAATACCAGGTTCAGCTGCCTCTGCTATTTCTGTGCATAATGTGTTTAACATAGTCTAAACTCAGTTGCTATGTGAATAACATAACATTGGTACATGGAGTTTCATTTGTTCCAAAAAAAAAAAGATAATAATAATAATAACATTTGCGAGACTTTGCAGCAGTGTAGTAGCCCTCTCAGATCGTACACAAAAAAATCTGGAAAATGTACACGGTGTTACCTTAAATGTTAGTAATATATCCTTTCAGATTAGTTAAACCACTGTTTCCCAAACTGTGGGTGGGGGCCCGAAGTTGGGTTGCTTTCATTTGAGTCACCGCAAAAGCTTTATTTAAATCATTTCAAAACTTTAGAAGCATGTTTGTGAAAGTTAATGAAGGTGAAAATAGCTGCTTTAGAACTGGGTTGAGATGGTTAGAGACAATAAAAAAATATATACAATAAAAACAGAAAAGAGGAAGTACCAAAATTATGGTACAAATAACACAAATAACATTAAAAATTTGAGTTTGCTATACAGTTTCTGACAAAGAAATTGTGGGTTGCAACTAATATTACATTTTCAAATATGGGTCTCCATAGATAAAGTTTAGGAAGCACTGATTTAGACAGTCATTGCCAAGTATAGGCTATGTAAACAAATGATAAATGTATGCTAACAATAACACAGCTTACTTCAACTTATTTGCAACATTGGCTCCAATCCTTATTTTCAAACCCAAACTTTTTCACACTCCTTTTGTTTAACCACATAAATGCCACTCATAATGACACTTACTGATGAGTTTGAATTATAGCCTCTGAGTCAGTAGTAGTATCACATAATAACCTTATTTGCAATAAAATGTCAGTGTGTGATTGGAGCGTGGCATATTTGTACATTACAATTAAATCATTTACTTGAGTTGGAGCACCACAGAGACATCAACAGGTTTGACATTAAATTACAAAAAAAATCTGCAGCAAAAGGTGGAGGTGGGCTGTGAGCACATAAAGCTGAAGGCAGCTTAAACAGAGTGTATTGTATTGATGTGAGCTGCCACAACTAAGAGCCAACATTTAGTCACGATGCTTTTCATTAGATTTTGATCATACTACCATCATATTTTATGTCAGCTTTTATGTGTCATTTTGAAGAAGTTGTTTCTATGGCGCAGTATCTGAAAGATATGCTAAACCAATAATGATATTTAGAAAGCATAAACAGATGGTGTTTAGTGGGTTCTTGATTTTTTTTGTTGGACTGGGCTGGAGCCACAGCAGATGTTTGGCTGGAATAGCCTCATAAACTTAAACAATTCTGGATTTTACACTGTAACTATTTAAAAAAAAATCACATCCAATACAGATCACTACAATATCAAATAAAAGCCTTTATAGCGTTTACCCCAGAGCAATATCATTTTGTATTCTGACAAGTTTTGGGGTGTTGGACTTTTCTCTCTCTTACCCTTGTATTGCTGTGTGAAGGACATCTTATTGGGCAGAAAATTGAGCCATCTGGACTTCTGCCTTTAGCTGTAGGCAGCGCTGGTCTGACAGGTATAGTCCATCACTCAACTGGACGCAGTGGTCCACTGAGGAAAACAATGCAGTCATCAAAAGAAACAGCCTGTCCTCTTCCTTGTTCTACCAAGTTACAACACACAAACACTTGAAATCATAATTTACTCCATGAGCCGTGTATTTGTGTCTTTATGTGATGTAAACATTGATGCAGTTGTTTCACAAGGCAACTAAATATCAGCAGACAGAAGTAAATGTCAGCCGAACCACAAATAGCTTTTACTGAGGACCACATTGTGTCATATAGTAAAAGTTTAGCCTATGGAGTACCTCAAGGAAGCAGCACGGGGCCCTTTCTCTTGTCTGATTTTTAACTGTGGAAAGAGCAGAAATAATGCTGATGATTCTACTGTCTTGATGATTCTAAATTGTGTCTCGAGATCTGCATTTGTCAGTATTTCTCTAAATCTAAATCTCTGAATCAAATAGCTTAGTCAAATTCCATGCACCTGATTAGCACCAATGGTGATATAGCAATGCCAAATCCCAGTATGTATTGTAAAATGTTTTATTCCACATAACTAACACCATTTACTCTTACTAGTAAGAAAACTTATGACTCAGTTTTCTTACTTATTTGTAGTTTTTGTCGACACCTGGAGGCAAAAGTGCAAATTACAATTCTATACCCCATTTCCCCTTTGAGTATCTAAGGTAGCCCTGCAAGGACACACTGTAGTCATTAATGTCCTAAACTGTTATGCACAAATGTTAAGAAATATATAGTGTTAGTTGATTGTTGATGATTTTACAATAGATATCTATAATGTGATACCCTTTTACAAATGTATACTAACATTAGTTTGATCTTCAATTGCAATTGTAGGAACAGGATAACAAAGTAATTAAGCTTTCACTAGTTTCTGTTGAGATTTAAATGTATGTTTTGCAAGAAATCCAATGCACAATAATGATGTAATTATGTAGTTATACAGTAGTGAATGCATTGTTTTGATGAATGTGTTGGGCTATTGGGCTCCACTACAACAACATGCACCTTTCAATTATAAATTATATGACAATTACATGATGACTTGGATAGTTTTTTTCTCTCTTTAGAAAGTTCGAAACTTGTAATGATACTGTTGTGGTCCTTTTTTACAGCCACAAAGCCCCTGGCCAAACAAGTGAACTATATAACAGAAGTAACTTGTAGGTTTGATTGCTCTCTTCAGTGGGCGGCCTCTTGACCCTATTGAAGCCCACTGGAGGGGTTTTCACAGAGCCAGGTCAGAGCACTCCCTGTCTCACCGGACTCACACACAAAGACTACCCAGTGAAATCAATCGTATTACATTTCACAAGGTTTGGAGCACGAACAGATTTCACACAGTACTATACACCTTCTCTGCCTTTTTTTTGTTTGACACACACATTGACTTTGATTGAAGATACAATCCGGTCGTCTGAGTGTCTCTTCGCCCTGTTGTTTGAGTAGCTTCTTAAGATGGATTGGAGTGGTTTATCCAAGTTGCAAGGTTATGCCATCACTCATGTCAACACAAACAGCACAGACACTGCTAATAAAGTCAAGACAAATGGACAACAGTAGCTGTCTCTGCTGATGCTTCTGCTGTCAGTGGCATCTGATGATAATTGTCATTTAAATGTCTTTAAATGGGAGTATTTTGCTTTGTTTGCGATAGGATAGAGAAAAATAGAATTAGTGACAAAAAGTACAATACAAAAGTGTCCCTTTTTGAAGCTTGGGTGCTTTATAAAAAGATCTAGAGCAAATGAAATGAAAACAGAGGAAGTGAAACATCATAGAGTCACATCAAATAAATAATTTTTGATAGAAGGACTGTCTGAGCAATGTTAAAAGCACTTGCTCATCAGCTTTTCAACAATACACAGGCTAGTTTGATTTCTGTCTTAACAGTGAATATCATATTACAGGCAGCATGAACCATCTGTACTGCTTTCATTATTTAACTTTGATCAGCATTTTTATATTTAGCCACGCCAAGGTGAGTGCAGTGACCTCTGGCTGGAGGTGCACAAAGCAGAATCCCAGCAGTAGAATGACTCCCATATGTTCCCATCGGCGCTGATTAATCTGTTGGATGCTATGACGTCCTTCCTTGTTTGTGTGTTATCAAAACTCCAGCTCACATGGATCCGTTTAGAGACAGCCCCGTTGCCTGGCAGAGCTTAATGCTCTATTTAAACCTTTAACAAGCCACTGCTCAAGATACTCTCACTCACATTATGATCTTTACTTTAAGGCTCTCATCAGCTTTTAAGAAATAGATTTATCAATTTTAGTGTAGTATTCTTTTTTTTTTTTTTTTTTTTTTTTAATAGTGTTTTTTAATAGTGTGGAGGGACTGGCACATGATCACCACTTCGATTTGCTGCACACTGTTAAAATATATTTGCTCTTTTGATATCCCTTATGGGCAGGGATTGGGCTAAAGACAGATGCTAGCATATGTTCCAAACTGAATTCAATACTTCTTGTCATCACATTATATAGTGCAGACTGCCGCATCAATAAAATGTTTCATTGTGGCCCTAAAGAATAATAAAAGAAAATATATTGCAGATTGCAGCTGTTGTTGCACAATCTTGTTGTTTAATACAAAAGGGCAAGTAATTGAATTTTAGCTCATAAATATTCTACTCAAGGATGTACAAGAATGTGCTCAAGAAACGTGTGTGTTTCTCCTCCAGTGGTGCTCAGTTTGTTCCACTCTGGGCACAGGAACTAAAATGATTCCTTCCACTGTTCTATGCACCTTTAATGTCTATCTTTTAGAAGATAGAAGAGTGATATTGTGCATGCAACACAATCCAGGTGCTGTACCTTGATATTATGTTTTTCACTGGAAGAAAACCACTGCTATTACACTACACTATTTAGTCAGGTCCAGGTCATACAAGGACATGGACTTAAATTTGGCTATGATTTGTAAACTCTTGTGCTTGCATGGTTTGAATGCAGACAGACATTCTGGGAGGAAAAACTCCCCGAGCAGATTCAAAACTTTGTAAAACAGGAAACAGTTTAGCCTGAAACTTTTCTAATGAAGGAAGAAGATGGGAAGATGCACTATGTTAACAACATCCGGCCGCGTTGGAGAGCACTGCCTTGATTACACAGCATGCTAATTAGGAGGGGACAGATGGAAGTCACGAAGGATCAAACAGAAAAAGAACTTGTGGTTAATTCAGCCATTTACCATTTGAGAATTTAAACTGTGTTATTGTGTTGTGCTTAAATGCTGTTGGAACTGTAATCTACTGAGATAATAGTCAACATTTCCCAATGTAATTTAAAGAACTGAATGGGTTTTTTTTAATCTAATTGTTAATTCCTTTGATTACACTGCCTTTTCTTTCAAATAGGACATTCAAATGTCTGATTAAAATGGAAGACCATCTCTGGTGTCCACAAGTGCATATATACAAAGAAAGCAGAATTAATGGGCACACAGAAAACACAAAAAGCTCATTAAACATTCTTTCCCACAAGCTAAGAAAAATAGTATCAGCTCTGTGCATGAACTAACTGGTGCCATTTCTGAATTGGTCTATGACCTGAAGGGACCACATTTCATTTTCAAAATATCTTCTCTGCATCTGCATCTGTTTTTTGTAACACAGCACAAGGTTAACCCTTGTGTTGCCTTAAAGTAAAAAAAAGACCCAGACCACAGTGTCTGTGGGCACTAAATATAGTTTAGTCTAGTCTCGGGATTAGCCCTGGGTCTGATCCTGGGTTAGTCCTGGTCTGAAGTCTGGTTTACACAGCAGAATAATTGGGCCAGTTTGAACCCAACTTTGTTCTTCTCACAGACTCAGGGTTAGGACCTGACTGCAGCCACTAGGTCTTAACTTTGGCGATTTTGTTGGCAATGTGTCCAGTGTCCCAAATGGTTCAAAATGGTTAGATTTCCTTTATATTGTCTTGACGGAAACCTCACTGGAGAGGGTCATGGAAATAAAAATCCTCTTTGACTAGACTCATGCAACAGGGTAGACTGAATCAATGTGTATCAGTGTGTTTTGTGTGTGAGTTGTCGCAGTTACAGTAACTTTATAATATCTCGTGTAAATCATGTGATAAACATTGAGATATTGGCCATTTTATTGAATGTTCCAGGTTCTCCACATTCAGATTATCTGCATTGTCTCAACGGTGAAAGGAGAAAACCTTGACTCGCTTTTCAAGTGGTTTAATGAATGATGTCTTCTTTGAACATAGAGAGTGTACAGAAAAGTAAAAACACTCGGCTAATATGGTATTGGAACAGACAGGTGGCTTTAATGTAGAATATGCACCTCCTACACTGTTATTGTGCTGTGGTGTTACACTGTTTGATCTAAAACATGTGTTCAGTATGTGCGTGAGCTGCTAAATATTGATGTGCTAATATCAGGCTTGGGTTTTCTTTGTACATTTTTTATCTTTTCATCAGGTTTGATGAATGGGATCCATTTGCTCATCACAGTGATTGATGCTGTTGTCACTTAAGATGAAATAAAAACAGGAGTTGGTTGGACATTGAAGGATAGAGTGATTCACTGCCTCTCATGTTGTTCTGCTTTACAAATCACAAATGTCAACACAGAAGTACATTGTTTGAGTAGTGTATTTTGGGTGTTCTAAGTGTATTTTCAGGGGTTTTCAGACTTGGCTGTGTACAACATTGGTGGTATTATTTACAAAATTCTAGCCTATTCATTTTTACATTAGATTATGGCAGTTCAAAAATGTTACAGACACAGCTATGAGTGCAACTTCAAACTGTCTGGATTTGATTATGGAATATAATCACTTAATAAATACAGTACTTAAATATAGTCTTGAGAAACACCTGCATAGTGGTGGTGATTCCATTTAGTACTCGCTTGTTATCTACAGTCTGTCAGTTCCATTTGTAAGTGCCAACCACTGCAGACCAGAGGAAATTCTCTGCATGAATGACGCATCTGTCAGAATAAACTCTGCTTATTCACAAGTCTGTGTTGGTGTGCCAGAGCTGGCCTGATTTCAGCCGAGCGGACATCTGCTAAGTCCTGAGGTCAACACCACTTTTATGCATTGTTCATCGTAATTAAACAGCAACATCCTGCTTAAAGAAATGCTACTGGACATTTTTCCAGCCTTCACCAATTAACAATGGGAAATACAACAATATAACTTGGTTTGCACTTCGTTTGACTATAGTCTAACTCTGAATAAGCAAAAAAATAGCCATAATTCCTTTCCTAACCACTGTTTCTTGGCCTTTGCTTTAACTTTTGTTGCAGTCTGACTCATTCCGTTATTTCTCTGAAGCAGATGCTGTTTACATTTTGCAGATTTACAGACAAATCTGAATTAGTGACAGTTTTCCAGATGAAGGTTTTACTCCCATAGAGACAGATATTTGTTTTGGAGGGAGGATTTTAGAATTCTTTGGCATCAATTGTGAAAATGAATATGTTTTGGTCTTTTTTGCTTACGGCCCCAGCAACAGTAGAGTCCAGTGCCTGTGAGACTCTCCGGTGTGTGCTTTATTCTTACAGGAGTCGATAATGTTTAGCAAATGAAGGTAATTGTTAATTATGTGTGTCATCGGAAATCACTCTGTGTTGACTTACTGATGACAGTGAGATGAGAAATTTAGGGGATGATTAGTGATTAATGTCACGCACTTAATCACCAGCCATTATTGCGACAATGAGCTCTGTGCTCTGTCGTCAATAATTCAAATAGACTTGACTCAAACACACTCATTTACAAATAGAGATTTACTTATTTGAAATGTATGGTTTGACTTGTGTTTATGGCAACAGTAAAGCTACATAAAGACATAGACCCTCAACTACACTGAGAAAAACTGACAGCGAATGAAAGGATTATCATTTCCTGCCATTCTGCATTTAGACATAAGTTAAGTACTTTGAGTAAAAGGCTTCTCTGACACAGTTTTATGCAAAGCTGTGCCAATTTTTACCTGGATGAGGATGTGTGCAGTTAGCTTTTCAGACTGAACTGACTTGAAGCAGATCACACTCTACTACAAACTTGTTAAAGGAATGCATTCTCATCTTCATTTTTTGTGCTCATTCTGTACAAATATTAATGTGTATCAGACAAGGACAGAAAGCTAGTTACAGTTGCACACTTACCCTGCATGTTAGATGATTCGATTAGCCAGATTCATCCTTGCTACTATTTGTTACAGCATTCATTGTAGACAAAAAAGAAAGCCTTGCATTGTATTGGGAAACATGATTCATTACTGGGCATGTGCCAATAAACACTGAATCTATGAAAAGACACAAATGGTTACCAGACAGGTTGACCACCTCTATTATTATCATTATTATCATTAAATACGACTCACTGGGAGTTCTCCAGTAAAGCACAGATGTTACAATCAGATGTAGCTTGTAAAATGTGTAGTAAATAGTTTGATTAATCAAGACATATTGATCCCAAAAGATTGCGGTTAAAGCTCTCTGGCCTGTAGCTAACACACTTAACAACATGTGAGCCCAATATAAAAGACCCAGCAGTGCAACATTACACAAGCCGACATCTGATTATCAGCAGTGCCATCTTATCAAAAGGGGATTGACTAAACCGTCCTGGGGCTGTAGCGGCAGACTCATTATATCTTCCGTATACACTACTGTATGTTTACACTCAGTGATTAGTGGAGCGTGTCTGCCAAGGTACACCCAGTCATCCAGATGGCAGGCTCAGCCACTCTTTATCATGGGCTCCCAGACACTTGTCCCAGGCCCCACAGTAGAGGGACACCCAGGCTGCACCGTGATGATGTCAGCCCTGGGGAACATCACTCAGGTCAGTCGGACAAAGTGGTGCCCCTCAAGTATCCCAAATAGTGTAAGGGTGCTATTAAGGGAATCTTTAAAGTGTGTGCAAAGTAGTAAATATTTTTTAAAGTGATGTGTGTCATTTTTGGCTTTTTGGTGACATCTAGGCTAATAATGATTTCATCAAAAAAATAAAAAAAATAAAAAAATATTAACATTCCTGCTGTTTCCTAATCACCTCATCTCAAGCTCAATGTTATATCTTGCATATCCTTTTAATGACGCCTAGAAAAATGATCACTTAACTGGATGAAGTCTAATCCTCCAGAAATACATCACTGGTTGCAAAAAATTAAGCATGTGTAAACAATGGAATACCTCACAGTTAAAAATGCTCATCTTTAAAAGAAGTTTAGGACCAGTTATTGACTTTTTTTGATGTGGATTCTTTGTATTTCATTGTGTAGGTACTGCGTCATCTGTGCAGTTATATTACATGTCACATATGTCTTTTACTGGATTGTGTCAAGGCCCAGTCTCAAGAAAGTTCTGTTTGTTGGTTCTGATTGCTTGGTTGTCTAAAGGCAATAAAAGTTCCAAAGAAATAGAAAATAAAATAACAAAAATAATAATTTAGTCCATAAAATGAAATATATACTCAAAAGTGAAATATTAAAAAAAAGAGTTTTGCCTGATGTGTTTTTTCATTTTTTTCGTACTACAAACGGTCATTACACAATGCAACTTAAACTTCTAAATCTAATTTTTCTTTTTTATTTCTCTACAACTGAATCATTGTCAGCCACTCTCTTAAGATGTTTCTGCAACCTTCTGATGTATTATCATTTTGAGTCACCAAACAATAACTGTATATTCTGCATTAAGGCAGATAGCAGGGCAATTTATGAAGGAAGCTACCATATATCTAACCAGTTTTACTGATGCCAAGCGAACCTTTCAGAACATTTTATTGAAACTGCATGAATACATAAAACATTCTTGGCATCTTTTACAGTCCGCTGCAAACACAGAGCTGATGCTTGTGTTTCCCTGCTTGCTCTATAATATTAGCATTATCATGACCAATTTGCACAATCAGAAGAACAAAGTCTGTGTGATATTTAATGAATAATTGTCTCAGTGTTGTTATAAAACAGGCTTGGCTGCTTGTTTTACTGTGAAATCATAATTACGAGTCAGTTTTGGTGTTACAGTGACACAGCCTTTCAGCAAAATAAAAAAAGTCAGTTTGGCATTTGTGGTTTCTGCAACATTTCCGAGCATATTTTTACAGCCATTCAGTGCGAGAATTCTTCTTTCATTAGTCTTACTGCAGCGGGAGACAGATGTTGCCTGGGATTTAAGGTTGTGCCCTTCTCCCTGTGGTGAGATTAGCGTGTTTGTAGACATGAGAGAAATAATTCAGACTTACGATGATCAGGTGAGTCATGAGAAGGCAGCAAATGAACGGTGGAGAGTAAAGCTGTAACGGCCTGCCATTACTCATAATTAGCCCCACAGTGGGAAAGCCAGCTTCAACCATCAACCTGACCTTAACCTCTAATAGTTCTAACATCTGAACACATACAGTGCCGTGCTTACTGTGCCGCGTACTCACCCTGACTTCTCTGTTCACCTTCACTTTCTTTGTCTTAACAACCTAATTACGGCTGCGCTAGAATAAGCACAGTCCCAGTTCCCATAGTAACAATAATATGCAAGCATTCGCGCCGTAAAAAAATTCTCCCTGGTCACCCACCCACCTCATTTTATGGAGAACACGTTCACGGTGCGGAGACAAGGATCAGGTTTTACATAGGATCTCTGGAAGATATATGGAAGTGTTTTTACAGTAAGGAAGACTTTTTAAAAGCGAAACCTGCTGGGAGAAGAATCAGGGAGGTTTTTCTGTTAGGATTCTGGCACCAGTCTCTGAAATACATCTTCTAAAGTTTGACAAATTTCGGCCAAGTTTTGAAAAGAGCTCCATTTTTGAAATTTCACAACTCTGAGAACCGTTAAAAGTTATAATGTTAGAATATCTGTTGAATTTGTGATGGATGAAGAAATTTTGAGAAGTGGGCAACAAGTTAGCTGTTTCTTTTGATGCTAACCGTAAAGTAGTCAAAGTAAAGGTTCCTGCAGCATTGGATCACCAGTGTATTGACAAATGGCAGTCCAAGTCAGTTATGGTTGTTTTAAAAATAAAACTTTACAATCTGTTTACTTGACGAGACTTTGGAGGATGATGGAACCAAGCCAGTAACACATCTATCTTATCCATGTCCTGTTACAAGGAGCGTGAAAGGACTGACTAAATACAGTCACTGTCAGCGTTTAATAGGAGTGTTATGATTTAGGAGGCAATGAGCAGCACCTTGAGGCATACCTAATACTCAATGGAAGCATACAGCGACTCCCTTGAATTTTTATCACCAGCCAAGCACTGCCACAGAACCCAACATTAAAATCACTGCACTACACTTCGTCAGTAGATTGCACAATAATTCATCTCAATATCTGGAGTGAGTTAACAACATCACCAAGATAATTACTGCTTTGCTTCTTTACGTCTTATGTAAGCAAATGTTATTGTGCTGTCAGATTGTGTTGAAGAAGAAAAAAAATGTATTTGTTTATCTAAAGTAATGAATAAGTGATCAATACAGTAATGTGCAGCTGGAGCGTCAGAAAAGTTCAGATAAACACAATGCGATGAGAGATAAAACTGAAGATTGTATTGTATTAAAGCAATGGGAGTCAGGCTTGTTGCAGCCTGTTCCAAACTCCATGTGCTTTCTCAAGTTCACTTGGAAGCTCACAGTGCACTCCCAGATACTGTCAATGCTGTGAATGTGGCAGTGAAACAAAATCTTTCTTGGTGTATCTTCAAACTACAATGCAGTCTTTGTTTCTTATTGCATGAAGATATACAATGGGATGTTTATTTATTTCAGTGGGCATTTAGCAGATAAAAACATGTTTATTCTTTTTCCATCAACCTGTGTTTACATTACGGCAATGTGCTGTAGTAGAGATAATGCCACTCAAACTGTGTTGATTATAGTTTATTTTAAAGCCAGTAGCTTGGGGCTGCTACAAAAATCAAAAGAAAGCATGACACAGTGTCATTTGGTGTGATACAAGCCCATGTAGTGCCTAGAATTATGCAAAAAGAAGATTTAATTTGAGGACATGGGAACTGGCTGTCTGAATTGTCAAAAACTGTCTTGGTTTTGTGTGGTGAAGTATCTTGAGACTCTTGGTTTTTCTGTGGAAGCGCTCATGGTCTGTCAACTCCGCTCTCCAGTTTCACTTTGGCCAATAAGCCCTGAAAACGGACACCTCTGTGCGCTCACCTCGGTAATAAGCAGAACAAACAAGCGAAGCTGTTTTTTGTCCCGATGAGAAGGTCACCAAACTGCACAACAAGCATCCGCCGTGCTGTTCTCCCGTGCCTTTCATTGACGCCTTTTAACCCACACATTTCACTGTCAACTTTGAACTTACAGGTGTTTCATTAAACATGAGGCTCTCAACTGGAGGCTGTCTTCGGGGATGAAGTCAGTTATCCTTAATCAAACTCTACTCTCAAACAGGCACTTTACACAAGCTACAAACAGTTTAGCATCTAAACTTAAACACTGGAACACTCTATTTGTGCGGTCTAATTAGTTTTTTCCCATACTTTTAACATTACAACAGGCCATTCACTGTTATAATGAGATACGGTTCACAGAAGATGGTTTTAAGCAAACGTGTCATTAAACGAAGCACCAAAAAACTCCATTAACAAAATGGTGTGCGAGGATGTAACGTTTTTATCATCAAGGTATGTCTCAGCATCCTCCTAATGCAGGATCAGAGCAGGTGGTGTGTTCAATGACGACAACAGCTGACAGAACGGCACGATGGCAGAGGTAGAGCGCCGACAGCTGTGCCGAATCCTATCTGCCTAATCATGCAGCACGTGAAGAATTCTTCAGCACATGGCGATAGGCGTCTTTGACCTCTCGGCTGGTCTTTCTGGCTGCACATTTACGCGGGAAAACAAATAACACTGCGAGCGGTAGCACGGGTTTGGAAAGGAAGAGCTGTTCTTGTAACTACGTGGATTAAAAAACACAAAATGGCAGCGTCCGTAAAGAGGCGTAAAAAAAAAAAATTTTTCACTTACCTCAGAGTTCATTTGTGAGTAGGAAGAATGATGTGTGTTATTGTAATGGCTTTTCAAGTAGCTTCCTGCAGCGCGAATGTCAACTGTGGGTGTATAGAGGCTCGTTGTTCACAAACTGCTGGATGTTAAGAGCAGGCAAATGCAGCATGTAATCTAATATGAGGCCAGGCTATTTAGGATATTATATGAGCTGCCATGGTGAGGTCCCTGTTGAGATTTGGGTCATAAAAGTGCAGCCCTATTCCACCCTGGGCTCAACAGTGAGTGAGTTTAACTACAAAAAGCAAAAGCCCTGCTCCTTTGGTCCGTTGCATGCTCCCTGGGCTGACTGAGGAAAATATATTACACCAACCTGTTCTCATTCCCAAAAGCAGACTATACCAATTTGGTCAATGGTCCGTATCATTCTTTACTGACACAATGTGAGCCCTTGGGTGTTCAGTGTTGACGCATGAGTTTTTAATGCTCTGCGATGTGTTTTAAAGGGGCGTTATAAAAAATGTTGACGAAAATAATGAAGATAAAATAAAATAAGTATTATCACATTAAAATAACAGTCTTTGCTTTTGTCTATCTTAGAAAAATTGTATGTATAGCGCTATTGAAACCAAAGAAGGAGACATTTTAGTTCTTTTACTCTATTCCTACAGCTGCTCAGAGAGGACAAACTGAGCACTCCCGGAAAAGAAGCACAGTCATGTTTCCGATTTAGATTTACTTGATTGAACCTTGTTAATTTCTTTCTTTTTTCTGTCAGTTTTTCAAACATCTGAAGGCGATTTCATATGAAATGTGTACTGCAAGGCTACAACACATGGCTGCAAAATGAGACTCAAAAATACAGACTCCATCTCAAACTATTAGTTACAATGGCAGGATAATTTTAAAACCTGTATTCCTTTTGTTTACAAGGACAAATGTCATTAGGCAACACCATTTCAGTAAGGAAAAGATCGTTTTTTTTAATAGATATAGATAGATTTTTTTATTATGGTATAACATCCTGGAATAATTAATATTCCATTTGACATAAATTGATTTCCTCCATAGACATCTATTGCCCTAATCTCTAAACCTATTCCTCTTTAGAACAAATGAACCCTGATGTATCCAATGGGAAAGCTATAGGTTCTGGTGATGCATTCAAGCTATGGCAAACCAGATGGGTAAAAACAGAACAGTAGCAGCCACAGAAATAACCACAAAGTGAAAAATAACCTAATATTTACATAGACTGAAGTGAGATATATGAAGTGCTTTTTCATTTCCCTTTTGATCTGATTACCAACTTGCATGAACTGGTGCAACACACACTGCATTTGTGATATTTCGGTGCCCACATCCCAGCTGATTTTCTATCTCCCACTGGTCACTGCAGGACATCGTCACCTCTGAAGAGGCTAATTGACTATTGACCCGTTGATTTGCACATGGGCTCCGCGGAGACAAACTCTGCTGCTGTTTGGAAGTGATGGAATGTCTGGACCGTGTGTGGACGTTGTTTGAAGGGCGTTGGGTTCGACAGACGAGCTGCAGCAGTAGCACAGGGGACAATGTGACTTTAATTCCACTCAATCAAATTATTGGAAAGACTATAAAATTGAAAAATGTGTGGAGCTGAATCATGAAAGATTTGATTTAGTCATGGTTAGCATTTTCAGTCTTCATTCAGGAGTAAATAATGCACATATTGGCATGCCTAATACTATGCATTCTTTCAACAGACTTCTTAAGCCTACCTCTCATGAGACGCCCCGTTGTGCATCAAAAAATAACCCTCCATTTTTCTTTCTGACCTCTGTCTGGGTCAAGGCACTGCTCAACAAAGCATCACTTTATACCACTATCCTTTTTAGAATTCTAACCACACCTGAAGAATACTTGTGTTTCCTTTCCATTGAATAAGCCAGAGATACAGCCAAATGTCCAAATGTAATAAATGTTCAGGCAAAGCACTGGTTGATCCAGCGCCCTGCCCCTCATTTATCTCCAACCTTTTACTACTCTAATTCTCAAAAAAGGATGACAGAACGCTTTGTCTCTCTGAAACAAAATCAAGACAAATAGCTTCACCTTAGGCTGTGTGTAAATCCCAAGTGTGGTCTTAAGAGTTTGGGGTCTCTTTATCTGAGACATCCGCTAATGTCTCTGGTCTAACTGAGGGAATAGGAACACCTGGGAGCCACCAGTGAATAAAACTGATGTGACAGGTATCAACAAACACACAGTGATTGGACAAAGACTGCATCTAGATGAATGAGCTGCATCTGATTGGCTCTGATTAAGTCTGTAAAAGGTGGAATTATTCGCCGTACCCTGTTTAGATAAAGAGTTAGATATATCAGTGATGTATAAGATAAGTATGCACATTAAACATAGCGATACAGCACTTTTTTTTTACTGTGTGGAACAAGAGGAGGCCTATTTTAACTAGCTGCTGGGTGAATTCATCATCTTACTGAATAAGGTAGAGCACCGGTGTATTGTTGCCTGGTTCTCTTTTGAATATTTTACAAACAACTATATATATCAAAGACTATTAAATTCATGGTTTCTGTCTCATTAGAAAGTACTAGAAACACTATCAACAGAATTCTAGTATGGCACTTCTTTTACTAGCACTAACATTTATCAATGTAATGTAATTGTTGGTAGCTATAACTATATGGCAAGGCAACAGCAAAGATGTTTGTTTAGTTTTTCTCTGTTTTTGTCTGATCCTTATATAGCTAATCCTTTACATGAATTAAGGCCCAATCTATTATGGTGGCCCAGAGGTGCTAGCCCGATCAACAAATCTGTGAAACACACAAAATGAGACAGTAGATACAGTAAAGGTAGGACCTTGGTGCTTAAATGTAACTACACAAACCTAATACACATCCTTATAATTTCGTCTTTAACGTCCATCATTTAGTTTTGTGTTTCAGGACTTCAGGGTCACTGTAACCCTCAACACTTCCAAAGAGTCTTTTCCTGCTGACAGTTTTCTAATAAAAAAGTGTATGAGTACTTTTGATGTGAGGTGAGTACACAGCTGTGTGGATGCTACTGGTATTCATCCATATATAGTCTGTCAGAGTCAGTTCTACACACACAATGACAATGCCACTATCAAAAAGCAATAAGTATGATGTCTACAGATGGTCTAATGTCTGTCATCTGTCACAGTGCGGCTGTGATAAACTTATTATTCCATCTTACACTGCTTGTCCAACATGTGTGCTTTTATAAACCTGGGAAAGTATAGTCAGCGGAGAACTCATAACACGTGTTTGTGCAGCACCATTATGAATTCCAATATTACTGCCGCGATGAATGATTTATACCACTCACCGGACATTTATAGCTCATAAAGAGAATTAAGACCGCATTCCAGGATTCTCCGAAGTTGTAATTTGTAGTGTTCATCTTTGGTTCTGAACTTCAGGCCTTGGTGAGTCCCAGAGGCGCGCAGGTAGCATAATTAGCACACAACTGGCTCCGGTCCAAGTATGTCCCACGCTGGTGATGAAGCCATTACCCAGCATGCTACACCTGCGCCCTTTTCACATTCTGTAGAACGCTGATGTGAGAAGAGGCCGCAGTGGAGTCAGATTATGGCCTGCTGAGATGCAAATGAAGGGTCAAATTATAATGTACCATACCCCGCTGTGGGGAGCTGCAAGAGGGCTTTCGTAAAACAAATGTTCTATTCAAAAAGGAAACAGTCTGTTAATAGTTCATGCATAAATGGATTGTCGTTCTTAAGTCAGAGGCCAACTTAAATCCAGGCTTTGGAGAGTTTCTAGGCTGCAATGATCTATTCAAAATGAGATTTGAAGTGATAGTGGCTCCTTCAGGAAATACAGAAGCAGGAGATAGTCATGAGTAATAACAAAATGAAAGGATATCTTCTGTATTGAATATCTGACAGTAAAGTTTTTATATTACAACTGGACTGGACTTTTAAAGGGCAAACATAAAGAGGAGGTTTTAACCACATTGTCATTACAGTTTAAACACATAAGGTCTGGTTTGTGCTCCAATCAAGCCATCCATCAGAGGACCAGCATGTGCACTTTAATGATTATGACATTTAAATTAGTCTCAGTAACACATAGTTAATGGTAGTGTAATCATGACACCAGCACAGGGATAGGTTTTGGTTTTCCCACAGTCTCTACAGTAAGCTTAATGCTCCTAATAATAAACTAACATGGGATAAAAAGAGGATTGTATTAATGCAATGAGTAACATGATCCAAGATGATATTGTGTTTGGTTGTTGCACTACTGAGGTCATTTTGGTCATGTGACACTTTCTTTTTCTAGTGTTTTATTTTTCAGAGGGGGTGTAGCTTTGGGTCAATCACCAGTTGATTGCAGGGTTAACATACACTGACAACATTTGAAACAGCATTTCTCCTTCACAATACTGAGAAATGTTCCATGTGATTATATGGCATAAGTTCTGTGTGAAAGTAACATTTAATTCAATGTTGTTTATCGTCCCATTAAATAAATAATTACATAAATAACTTGTGTAGACAGATGTGGACATAAATCTTGTATGTGTTTCAATACTTCAATACATACATGTTAATGAGATTTGATGAGCAAACACAAGCGCCACAAAGTATGTCGTTTTTGCACTTCAGCATATTCCGGGGTATTTTGGCAAACACAGGGGCTTTGATGTGATTTCCCCATATGCTCCTCTTGCTTTAGTCGGCTAATTAAAAACAGCAGTTGGAAATGCAAATTGCAGGCTATACATCATATAGTTGGCATAATTGAGATTTATCCTTCTAGTGCAGATGAATGAGAAGCACTAAAGCAACAATGCCAAATACAGTATGTAGGCTGCATGCACATTTCTGTCCTTAACTTTTTAGTAACATGTAGTTACTTCTTTCTTTCTTTATTTGTTTATTTAATTCCAATGTTTAAATCCATTTTAAATTTTGTTAAAATTGGAAAGGGACTTTTTTTTATTTATGCAGATAAAATTAAAATGATTTTTGCAGTACTATTTTTTAGGGAAATATAAATTGTGGGGCCACTTGTGACATTTGTAACTTTATTTCAAGAAGAAGAAAAAAAGGGGGTGGGGGGCAGGGTCATTTCCGGGTCACGTACGTGGCGTAAAATTGACCCTAGTTCTCTGAGTATCATTGATAAATAAGACTGCCTGTGGGGTTTTTTTTACGGGCAGCCCTCTCCTCTCTCTGTCATTGAAAAGTTTGGGCTGTGACACGCCTGTAGGAGTCAGTAAACGCTCTCCCAACTCCTCCAACTTTCATTTCCTCCGTCCAACCGGGTCCAGTCTGCTCCCAATTCATCATCAAACCGAGACGCACAGCGGCCGCAGACCAACTGTAGCGCGCTCCGGGACGTGTGTTTGTGGAAAGGGGAAGTCAGCTCGGACACTTTTGGCAGCACAGTAGCGGTGCTCAAACCTGAAGAAGTCCGGGTGGAAACTTTGAGTGGAAGTTGCTAAAGTCGAGTGCTCTTTTCTTTCCGCTGTCTGCTCGCAGTCACTCAGGAAAAGCTCCACGAAGACGCGCGTAAACAGGTAAGAAGTCATGTTTATTTACGGTAGCAGACGTCGTCTCCAGCTACGTGGTGACTTACGGCTTTTCCAGCAATGAATACTACTTTTATATGAGCTTACCCAAACATTGCCAGAAACATAACTACACCTCCAATCATAAAATAACCACAGCATGATGTTATAGTACGGAAAGTAGCCAGGTTGTAAATGGCTTGATGTAAGTTTTACTGTGGGAATTGTAGTGCATTTACTATATGATACTATTACATAGGGTTAAACTGGTGGCTGTGTGCTTTATGAAGTCCTCCATTGGGCATAAAGTTCCCATTACTATTATTTTAGGAACACTTATTTTTGGAAGGTAGTCATGGGTATGTCACATGCCAAGCTTCAAATGTAGCTCTTCTCTAAAAAACAGAAAAACAGCAGGCTTTAATAAAACAGTGAAGAGTCAAGTAAAAACGTGCCATAGACCCGTCTTAGTATTTATTAGCATTTAAGTTATAGAAGCTCCAATCACAGCTGAGAGAGTTGTCAGTTTTCAGTCAGGTGTGCTCTAAACTATGGCACAACAGAAATAGACATCACTCAGTGCTTTGGAGTAAACACCAAAAAGAGTTTTATTCATGCAAACAAATTCTTTATGTTATGACTTTGAGTTCTTTAATCATCTCGCTTAATATTAGCTGTGTGCTTGTTGGTATTCATCAGAGAAGTGTTAATCTTGGTCTCAAGTGAGGGAATTCATTTAGATTCTGATCAGCCTGTTCACAATGTGCTAGAAATCACATCTGAATGTTGTTCTGGGATTAATATATGCCTAGTCATGGTACCTACCGACTTAAACTTCAGAGTGTGCTACTTTTTCAGGTGATTTGACGTCATTAGTAAGCTGTCAGTGCTTTCAGCAAAAGTGAAAAAACAAGCTTGATTTAACTTTAAGAAGACTAGACTTTAAAACTGCCCCCAGTAAAGGACTACACAGTGCTCCAAACTCACATGGGACTGTTACATCTCAATATGAGGGGTATCTAGTATCAGATGTGTGAATACTGTGTTCATCGGGTAAGATATATGTTCTCAAGAGAAGAGTGTAATGTGCCTGGACACTCATATTTGTGTATCTGGTGAACTGGCTGCAGATTATTTTTACTTTTTCACGTCAATAAACTGTCAAAATGACTATGGAAATGTGAATTTTATTTTATATTATTTATATTATTAAGGCTATGTATTTTCTGCTAAAAAGTTACTTGATGTTACTTAAAGATAAAGATTAAATTAGAATATGCACCTGTGAAAGCATTCTGCAACTTGCAGCGTCAAACTAATATAGGACTTTACCACATCATGTCTGTAAAATACTAATGTAATACAGGTAAGAAAAAATGAAAAAAATAAATTCAAATTGAAAACAGAAATCAAGTTGCAATGGTAGTGTATTGAAAAAAGGCATTTTGAATGGAGGTCAGTGGCAAAAGAGAAAGCCAAGGGGACATCGTTTCCTCTCCCTTGGTTTAAGGGAAGAAAACTTGAAGAAAAAAAAAATCATAAAAAATTAAGATTCATCCCAAGGTACACAACCTGGCAAAATGTTATGCCATTTGCATCAACAAAGGCAAAGTAATGCAAAGGTAACATTGGATTCAGGGAGGGTTAAACAGAATTGAATCTTCAGTTGAAGATTTAGCCTAAACAGAAATATAAATACACATCCTCATTGGGGATGTGTAAGGTTGGAGCTATTTCATTTGCGAGTGATGGTCCCTTGATGGCTGTTTTGCCAAGGGGACAAATAAAGGATATTTGGTTCATCCTGCCTTCACCTTCCCCAGGTGGGTGGGCCACCTGTCGGTTCACCAGCACAAGGTGAACGGACAGGTGTCTGTTTGTCTGGTGCTGCACCTGTGAAAAAAGAGTAAAAAGAGTACATACATTAGGGCACTTACCTTGGCGCTGTCTGATGGTATCCTGGACATCCTTCTCTGGAGCACCATCTCTGGTCATCCTTCTCTGGATCTCCCATTTTGGTTGACATTCGATGGTGCTCGTGCTCTTCGGAGGGGGAGGGGGGGAAATGGGTGTGCAGATGGGCCTACCCCTCCCTTGTTGGGGAGGGGTAGGCCCATCTGCCAAATGTAATACATGTTGCCCAGGTTATTAACAACATTCTGAGTGATGTCATTGATGATGTCACTAAGAGGAACAGTTTGAAAAACTTTATTGAAACAGCCAATTGAACACAGTCATTGTGACATCATCAGAATTCCACTCAGCTGGTGGTCAGTGCTTACTTCAATACTTTCATTTATCTGACACAAACAGTTATACAAATATCATTATACATTAATGTTATATCACATATGCACATATTATTTTATATGTTATTATAATGTTTTGGCTTCTGGAATATTGTTCTTTGGCAGAAACCCTGACTTTGGGCAGAATCACACCCTTTTTAAAATATTATGCTATCCCCAAATTGTGTGTGTATATGGAATGACTCTAAACTGACTAATCTAAAATGGTGCACTGCTTTTTTTTTTTGCTGATATGTCTATCCAGGTGCATCTATTGGCAGTTTATTCTGTGTTTGTTGGCACTGACCCCTGGAAATCCTACACAAATTCACAGAGAAAAGACTATATTTTTGTATAAAGATAACAAATTAAAATAGATAGCCAGGCTAGATTTAGCTAATTACAACAGACTAGGCAACTGACTTCTGTGCACACCTTTTTCTCAGACTCATTTCACACCACAACTGTATCATTGTACAGTTACAATGACATCCTGTTTTAAATTTACTCCGATGCTTACAGCTATTTGAGCAAGGATATTTCTGGTATGAGTTAAATTATGACTTGATTGCATAAGTCTAAAAGAATGCCAAGAATCAAACGCTGAAATGTGCGTCCTTGCAGTTGCAACAGCTGAGTGTGACGCCATTATGATCCATGCGATCAACACACCTCGTTCAACAATGGCCTCATCAGTGGCCCTCTTGTTTATCCATTTTCCCCTCACCTTGCTGTGCATACGCCCTGATGAGCCCAATCACTACAGTTGTCAGCTCATGACCAACATCAGCATGAGGACGCAGCTGGGAATTCAAACCTTATCACAAAATCTTTTTTTTTTCCATCAAAATAACCTGCTTGTGCCAGAGATGGTGTTTCGTGTTCTGATTTCAATTTCCTGTCTGTGTTTAAGAGCTCCTGTAAAGCAGCCCGACCGCTGAAAGTGAGAAGTGAATGACGTTTTGTGGTTCATCTCATACAATGATGGATTTGCCAGATGTGGGCAGCCCTGCGTAGGCTTTGATCGGCGTTAGTATCCTACTGGCTGGCCTCAGTATGGCTTTTTAACCGCCGCAGGTTATGATTGTGTGTAAACAAAAGAGAAGAAAAGGTTGGTACATCTTGGCAGCTCTCTCTCAATTGATTAATCACCATGAGTCACGAGTCACAAATGTTTTTAATGGAGCGCAGGTTTTGTTGAGACTGAATATTTTGCCGTCCTGCTCAAGTGTTGAGATCTCAGAGAACACATTGCGAAAGAGATACACTGGATACGTAACCCGCAATCCAGGCACTCTCAGTCATGTGGGACCCTACCAAAACAGCAGCTTCGGTGAAGGCACCACTGTTGATCATGTCTATTCTGGTGTCTGAGAGCCAAGGGAGCCCTGCACCACATGACCCCACATTCCAGCTCCTCTCATGGCATGGGGTCATACTCCCTGATGACCCCACGCTTGGGGAGAAATTTTCTTTCGATCTCGCACTTGAATGTTTCATTTTTTTCCTAGTTAAGTGTTGCCTTTGTTCTCTTTGTAACCAGAAAATCAGTATTTATACCAAATGCGGCTTACAGTGGATTACAGTCTTATTTTAGTTCTGTCTTTATTCAGTCAAGCGGGGAATAATAGGTCATGTCTCAGCTGCTTGTCATTGTTCTCCAGCATTCAGTGTATATTACTGATTGAAAGCTATAAAAGTTTTGTATACCAACATAGTGTATTATGATTGACAGTTATTGTGCACAATCTTTTTCTGTGATTTGTCTAATGTCTAAAGGAATTGGAAGCAGTCAAACAGCTGGAAGGCGGAAGTAGCTCTTTTTTTCTCCAAATAATCTCATATTCAAAACATTACTGGGAAATGTGCCTTATTTTTGTTTAATTGTCAGGTGGAGGGATTGCTGTGCTCCATTTTTTAACACTTGTAGGAGTATCTCTCACTAAGAGTTATAAAAAAGTGCCCAAAACTAAAAAGCACTAATTTGCATTAAAAAAAAAACAATGTTGTGTATTAAACTATGCTATTTTCATTTTTGTGCTTCGTCGTTTTAAAGTAACGCTGAAGTGTGTCACCTTTAAACTTTAAACTTGAGCTTTCTCGATCCGTCTCACCTTTTCGACGCCTCAGTTATTACTTCCTGCTGCGGAATAAAGACAGGACCACTTCACAACCCCCATGCCAGCACTGCACCTTTTCGGATGAGTAGAGGCATAAGAAAGACAAGAATATCCCACATCAAAAAGTAAGAATAAAAGGGCTTTCTGCCTCTTATCTGCTCAAGGCTTCAGTTTACTTAATAAAACCCGCACACACTCCCTGTCATCAAACAGCAGCTAACCTTCCCTCGAACTATTTACAATCAGAAACAATCAGAAGCCTTTGTGGAGCGCCTTTCCTCTGGGAGCGTCTGGCTGATTCTGGTAAACAAAAGCAACAATGTGAGCTCCCCACTCTGTTTACTTCCTCGGCTTTTTGCCCCACACAGCCGCCCCTGCCACCGAGCTCTGCTGCTCCTCTGTTCTGTCCCTTCATGAACGTTCGTATTCTCTGGGACGGGGTGAGGGGGCTAACCACGCTGGATACATCTCATTCCACTGGGCCTCACAATGGATGGGCTGTGCTGCTATATCAACATTTATTTCTCTCTTGTCCGGGGCTTTTTCTGTGGCTTTAACTGCAAGCCTCCAGGCCAGTCAGGGGCAGGAAGAGCAGAGTGGAACGCTGACTAGTGCCATGACTCACTCTGATGCATCTTGTCTCCGAAGCCTGTACTAGTCATCTTGTTACGAGCCGGCCTGTCCCACTAAGGCCTGCTTTATTCCTGCTTCATGCATTTGTCTTGTTGCACCAAAATTCTAACAGTCCATTTTCTTTGTCGCATGATTTCTGCTCTGTTTAATTCTTTTACTTGCACAGTTAGCTCAATTATTTATGTTTCAAAGACAGGGAAAGAGTTACTGCTGAGTGACTGGAACCAACAAGCTTTTAAGTTTTTGCCATAAGCTTCACTGTTAAAAATGTAGCTACGATTTTACTGCAACGACCAAACAGCAGTTAGTGGTTTCCAGTCCCTTAGATGCTTAAAAATACATGTTTAAATAGTTATTTCATTCATTTTAGTAATTACCCAAGGCAATTAAACTGGGCTTAATTTTGCAAACTTGTGCAAAACTGTTTTACTAATGGTGCAACCTTTCTCTGCTTCACTTAAATGTTTTGTTAAACTCTTTAAACTCTGGTTAGGACTAATCTAAGATTAAATTAAACCTTTTTAGTGCAACGAGGCCTGACTCCCATAGATTTTTGTTTTACATTGTGGATTACTGTTTTATAGCCTTAATTTATGCACTAGATGACAATTGTTGATTATGGTAGCGAGTTTAAATCATATGGGTCCCAACTGAAGTCAATAAAACTAAAAAAGCTGTAAAAGTGAACCCATTATTTGTTTAAAACCCATGAACAGTGTGAATTTGAAGATACACTAACTCATTGAATACACATGTGTCATACAATAACATCATGTTAATGTGACCACCACTTCAAGACAGATTAGGGTTATTTTTAAGTTGCACATACATTGAAACAAATACATGACCACAGACTGACCTGGGAAACTACCTAGGATTACACAAAAGGAATAAAAAAGAAATAAAAACTAGCTTGCTTGACTTCCATTAAATACATACATACAGTGTGATGGAAGGTGCATGAGTTAGCTTCCTCCTATTGGTGTTTCTACTGCACTTTCACAGTAGTGCATCTCAGATATCTATGGACACAGGCGGCAGCACATTCTCTGCCTATATTTTGACCCTGCTATATAAGCGGCAAGCCGTTGTTGACACAGAGGCCTCTTTCAAAGCTGCATTCTCACAGTTTAACATGTTGATAATTTCTCAATTCAGGGACTGGATTTGAACGTCTACTGGGAGGGCTATTGCCATGTTTTGTATTAAGTGGCTGTGGGGGTTAGCCATTATCTGTCTTCCCACTATTGTTTATACAGACATTTCAAGTGTTTTGCTCATCACTGCCAAAACATTCCACCACAAAAAAGTCTGTAAAGCTTTAAGAGGACAATAATACTAGCTTCTGATAAAGAGCAGAGAGGCCTCCTGCTTAGTTTTAAACAGGAGTGTCTTTTAAAACAATAAGCCAGACATGTTACAGTAGACCTTTTCAGTGAAGCAACACATGAAAGGCTGTCTGCTGCTGTCTTACAGGCTTCCAGGCCGTATCACAAAGCAGTGTTTCTGTTGCAGTGTCAGACTTATTGACCTTAACTGAGAGTGCTTCCTCAGATTGTGTTTCTCTGGCCATTTCTGTTGCTTTAGTCCATGCCTCCCGACGTGACATATATTGAAACAAATACATACCAGACTGACCTGGGAAACTGATAAAAACATATCATCACCATTTAGTAGCTTTTAAAATCTGTCTATAAATCTATGCTTAAAGTGTGGTAGGAGAACTTGTTGCATAATATTTGGATACAGTATTGTGGTCTCTCATAGAAGATGTCGGTCTCTGTTTTGCAAATTGCGCTGCTCTTGCAAAAGTCAGAATGTGACTTTGTGCCCAGATTTTGTGTTTGCTTTGCTTTATTTGCCCTTGTTGAGTGGCCATGCCATTCCCTGCTGTATCACATGGCAGCACACCTGCTCAGCTCTATTGGAGCCTGTTTGTGGTCAGGGTTTTTTGCCAATGTGGATAATGTTGACAATTTTTGTTCACATCTGTGAGTGGTACTGCTGACATGCTAAGCTAACATGCTAGGCTCACAGCAATGATTTGAAGTTGACATTGTTGCTATATAAAGCCCCTTTGTTCTGTTATGAAATTAGGGGGAAAAAATTCATTATTTACAGTGCTCTGTAATGCATACATTAGGCCTGACATTAGCAGCTGATTTCATTCACTTCTTTCTTTTCTGCCATTTATTTCATAGATTGCCATTAAAGTTCAGTCATAACCCGATGCAGTATGACTGATCCAAGAACAGTTTAAGAGAATAGCTCATATTACAGTGGTCATACTGTATGCTTGATGGGACAGTGTTGATTGGAACTATTTAATATAAAAGGCACCACATTGTCTCATCACACAAAATGTTGCCTATTAAAAGTAATGTATATTTCTCTAAGTAATTGTATCTGCTCCATGAATGGGTGGACCCATTAATTCTGCCCCAGACTGGGGCGACTATTGAATATGAGCGTGTTTGAAACTGCAAACTAGACTTTGATCATGTAGCGTCTCAGCTTTTTGGTATTTTAAGCGTTGTATAAAATGTGACATTTAATTCAGTACAAATGATCTCATTCTGTGCAGGCGCAAAGCCTGGGGGACTTTGGACCATTTCAAATGACTTTCTTTTCTTCTGTCTGCAGTACTGTTCCTCTCAGTCAGGTTAATGAGGGAGCAAACAGGTGCACAGTATAGGTCCTGACATGAACAGGGGTCACTGTCCAGCAGCATTAAAGCACTGCTCTCTGTGTTTAGCCAGTAGTTATCTTATTATGCACAGACTGAGAAAACAATGGATTCTGCTGCTTGTAAAACTGGCTTTCCACTCACTGATAACTCAAAAGTTTGAGCCATAAATGATCAAAATCAGACACAGGCAGACGGATGGCAGCAGTTGACCTGGATTAAAAAGTTCGATATTATTTTCGTGGCCAGAGACACTGGCACTGCGGTCGTGTTTTGGAAGGATTACACTTTTATTAGGTGTGACACTAGCTGGCATCACACTGCTTTTCTAATCCTCTTTTATGGCAGTGCTCTTCTGTATAAAACTGACTATTTTGCAATGTCAATTTGAGACCAGCCTCCCGTAAAAGACATGCAAGAATAAAAACAGCACAAGAAGAGGCAGGTTCTTTTCCAATGGCGGTGAAGTAATGGTGTGATATGTCTGTTGATTTAGCTGCATTTCATGTTAGTGTTATTTCCAAAAATGCTGTCATATAAGCAATGTGAAAAGACTAGAAAGGCTACACAATTTGGTTGACTACATTTGTTAAAGTATTTTGAACTACACCCAGTAAATTAAAGGCTACATGTGAAGACCTACCTGTGTTGCCACCCACACACAGGCTGCATGACTTTTATCTAACTACTCATTCTTTTCAGCTAAATTACCAACACCATTCTCTTGGTTCTCCCACACACTCTGAAGTGCAGTCATATTCATACTGAGTCACAAAACTGTCGCTTTTAAAAATATCTTTTTGAAGGGTAAAACCTTTTCACTTGGCAAACAGAATGGAGTTTCTTCCCCAAAGGTGTGAGGATATATAGATCTGTTGTAATGTTATGTGATGGCTGGTATTTTGCAACAAGCAGTGAAAGGGTGGTACATTGGCAAAGATGAGCCTTATGCAGATCCTTAAGAGTGGAACAGACTGGAATGTTTTAGTGCACAGTACAAAACACTGCACATGTGGATTCCATATGTACTTCAAAAATGATGGTGTGTTATGGCCGTACTGTCTTTGCCAATGAAGAAGCTTTGAGTTGGATAACAGGACTTTGTGATTTTTGTGGACCTGTACAGTCTTTTATGGCCTATTACCACAACAGTTGTTAGCGGGTCACAACCTTGACCCAAAATCAAAATCGATCAAAATAATATCACAAGCTCGATCATTCAAATTAAAGTTGACATTATCATTGTATCCCTGCCACTGGGTCATGTCCTGTCAATGTGAAATGTTGTGACATGTAGTAGGAACAACTCTTACAGTGTCTCTTACAAATTAAATGTAATGTGAAACATCATTTTTGTGTGTGTTTTTGTGATATAATAAAATAAGCAAAAATAAACTATTTGACTGGAACAAGACCACAGGGCTACCAACAAGAAAAACAGCAAATTAGAACAACTCTAACCAGACTGTCTCACTACAAAATGTTTCCCTTCTGAGCATAATGTGACACAAAAAAAATCTTTGTGTATATATGTCTGTCAACAAAAGAAAGTCAGAGCATATGGGATGCACCGCTCTCTTTGTGCTGCTTAAGCAATACACAACAATAGGATTTGGAATGGCATGGCACTCTTTCTGGGTCGTATGTGAAAAGATCTCACACTTACGAGTTCTATACACTGCCCCACAGCAAGAAGGTCCTGGGTTCAATCCCCACCAGCGTCAGGGCCTTTCTGTAGCATGTTCTCCCTTTGTCTGTGTAAGCTCCTCCAGGTGCTCCGGTTTTCACTAAAAACATTTATTCGGTCCTCGAAAAGATATTTGTTATCTTAGTGGAACTTTTCAAGCTAAATTAAATGACCACCTGCTAATACTTTAGCCTACAACTTATTTAATATTGTTCCCCTTCATTTCACGGTCAATTCCTTAACCTTGAAGTGCATTTTTGGACACCACTTATCATGTTAAAGAATGCCAACTTGAATAAATCTACATAAAGAAATCAATGGCACAATTCCCACTCTGGCACCTTTGATGGCTCGACTCGGTGCTCTTGTTTGGTCTCTCGTCCTGATTGCTTGTTGCTGCAGTAAACATGGCCCTGAAGAAGTAATACATTGTGGCTTTGATTAATTGTACACAAGAGGCTCATTGGCAAAGCAGACGGGGCGCTCCTGCTGCCTTGTGCCAGCGCTCGCATCAAAAGCACCTTTGTGATTCGCTGCCTGGTACTCCTTGGATTGTCACGGCAGTGGAACCCTTCTGCTTTGTCCTCCAGTCAGTTATTGCTCTGTTCATGTCTGAGCGTTCATCATTTGTCAATCCAAATGAAGAGGTCAGTATTAAGTGATCCATCCGCCTTTTTTCTTAAATGAATCTGGAACTTATTAGGTTTATTGAAAGTTTTAGTGGGAATGCTGCACTTTTCTGATGGATAAAGCAGTCCCCTTTGTGCTTTAAGAGGGCTTTTACAGAAAGTTTAATGAGTCCAGTACAAAAATGTATGACTTTTTTCATAAACCTTTTCACACTGCTGAGAACTTGACGTTCCTTGTTGACTTTATGGATCGTATAAAAACAAAGCAGACCATAAAGAATTAACATGTAGCCATGGTTTGTTAAAAATGTTACTTTGGTCTAGTCATTTTAGAAATGTACAATCTGACGCTTTGATGCAAATGTGCTCCAATTATTGCCTATTACGTAAGTTATGTGGAGTGCTTTTTAAAAAGGCTCATTTAAATTTGAGCACATGGTGGAAAAAAACAGTTTTTCTCGAAGAACCTTGCAAAACACATTTCCCGTTGTGCCAAGTATTTGCTTAAAAGACACATTTAGAGCTCCCAGGTGGTCATAGAGTGAATCAGACTGAGAGATTGGAGCATCTGGAGCTACGCAACACCCATCCTGACTGCTCTATACCATCTGTAATATATTTTGTCTTTGCTTTTCAGTTTTGCTCTGATTTATATTCAGAATCTGAGCTGAACATGGCATGATGGTGAAACGGGCCAATCATCTACTAATGGGCCGCAATCAGGCCATACCTCTTAACCTTGAAGTTTATCCCATTAATATGGTTTTGGTTAAGGTAGACACGCTTCGTCTAACCTGACTTTACTCCGAATGGATGTCCTTGTACGACCTCCTCCAGCCGAACACATATGAGGCCTGCACAATTTTACCAAAACGCAACATGTGATATGCTATGACTTGTAACCTTTGAATTTTCCATTGTTTCCAAAGTTTTTGACTTGATACATGGCTCCCACTTCCACTACCTTTTCATTCAGTCTGATATGAGGCTTTATCTTTAATTTTGATTGATTATTTATGCTAACTTGAACTAAAAACACTATAACAATTTTTCAGGAGAAGATTTTTGTAGTAAGTAACCGCAAGATTTACATTTCAGAGTTTTTTTATTTTCGAATGAGGTAGTAAACAGCCTTAGTGTGAGTTACATGATGATATAACAGTGTTTCTTGTTTGCAGCGCTGTTGGCTTGATTGAGTCCAACTGCTTAATGTTTTGCTCATTTCCACTTTGCACAGTATAGCAATAAAACCATACTTGTTCCTAACTTGTAAGTCATAGGATGTGTTGTTACTTGTCTGCAGTAGCTTTAGATGCTTCTCCAAAAAGTTTGTCTCATTGTCTTTTATAATTTTGGCACAACTTATAACAATGGCACAATGTGACAGATTGGACAGAGATGAATTGACAGTGCTGATGATTTGATTTTGAAAACGGAGTGTGATTCTAGATTTTGGAATTGGACCTTGTGCATATTAATATTGTGGATGTAATTAAGTAGATATTCCATATTGTGCATTTCGTAACTTATTCTGTTTAAAGGCTTTGCTCTTGTTTTAAAGGGAACATCGATGCAAAGAAGAACCAGAATGAACTCAAAAGAGAAACAGACAACAAATATTTATGCCCCAAGAAATGTGTTTTTATTTCCTGATCTTGTGTTCTTTTTTCTCAAAGTTAAGAAACGGTCCAATTGCTAGCTTGCAGTACTTCAAAAAGAGTCTGCCATTGTGCAGGTGTTTGATGGGAGCTTTTTTATCATCTTGTCATTAAATCTAACGTGTAATCAGCTTCTCTGAAAATTGTAAGAAAGAATACAATGTTCCTCAAGAGTAGTCCTCAAGAGTGAGTGAGAGTCTATTTATTGTATTTGTCATTATCTTGTTACTCCACTGGAGGTACAATGGCTGCAAATTTCCTGTTGGGTTATTTATATTGACATAGAAGCTAAACAAAGATTTTTTTCCCAGCTGTGGTCCACTGAAAGAGCAAATATTTCTAAATTGGTCTGAAAGAAAGTAAATCACAAACAAATTATTCTTAGAGTCATAATTAAAGTGTGGTTCAGCAGTCAGTCATGATCAGAAAATCTTAGTTACAACTAATCTTTAAATATTGTATTTACGTCTTTTGCTTTGAACCACGAGTAAACCAACAACAATCATATAACAACAGCCATCCGTTTTCATGAATGCAGTCGGGACAGAGACTTCCCTCTCCTCAAATACTTCTTCGAGTGCATCTAGTGGAATTCTTAGGTGTTCCCAGGCCAGCTCAGACACAAACTGGACATACAGTTTTCGGACACCCTTAAAAGTTTACACAATCTCAAATATCACAAAATATTATGGAACAATCTTTTTTGTGTTTCAAAAGGTGTGGCTGCATTAGACGGAGACAAACAAATTATATATTTTTTGTTTAATGTTTACCAGAAAAACTCAAAAACTCAAAAAATAAACATAAAAAAATAAAATAAAAAATGGATTCTTAATGCAATATAACAAATGCATGGAGTTTGTAATGCACCCGCAATTATTCTAGAAATAAACCACATGAGCCTAATTTAGAACTCAATTGTATCGTGGATCTTGTCCTTATCCTCATGTCCCTCAGCGCAAGGTAAATCTCAGCGGTTCTGCTCCTTCTTCACCCCAATGGTACAATAGACAAAGGTAGATATAAAGCGTCATGAGAATAATAACGCTTCTAACATTTCCTGCTGAAAAATTACCTCATTCACCTCCAGCCATTGAAAGCATTGTCAGACATCTATATCTAACATTCGACATAAAAACCTCATTCACCTACAACCAATATAAGAAACCGAGGCCTTTTAAAAATCCTCAGTGTGCGCTGGCCTTCTATCACATGATCCGATTTGGTAGTTCAGATACCCCTGCTCTATTTTAGACCTTTGATTTAATTTGTGTGTAAACATGCTGCTAATCAGGTCATCTGTAATCAGGCGCGTAATTGTCTTAAAAGTTACAAGTGAGTTCTACTGTCAAGATTTGAGATATGCGGACGGTCAAAACATCCAGGCTATGTATAGCTAGTTGTGACTATGAATACCAGGCCTTAGCAATAGCCGCGGTTCATATTATGTGTTCAGAGGCATGACTTCACTGAACTCCAAATGGAAATGTGGCTGCCTTTTATTTTCAGGAAGCAAGTGTAAGTACTATTTGGAGAACTAGTGATGCCTTTCGATTGAGGGCAACGAACCGCGGTATTGTGTTGAATTAATGGCACTTTTCCCATTTTGTTGTTACAAAATGAGATTCCTCAGCCAAGCATGCAAAGATACTATACAGAAAACCGATATGGAGAAGGAAAGTGCAAGCCCTTGTGTTGTTTTGTCGAGGGGAATGAGAATGATATGCCGCTGTTGGAAACCGTTCAAATGTGCATCATTTTCTCTGTTTTGTCAAGGACACTGCAGTCTGTGACCTTCAGCGCAGACGGCTCGGAAATAAACAGTAATGTCAATCATGAGCCGTTATAAGTGTTAACATAGTGTGTCAAATGAAGAAGTGATATGTTTTGATAGAGCACACAGCAGTTAACGAATTGCTTAGTTTGTAAAAAGGATGACTATGTCCTTCCGCTTTTCAAGTGGGAATGAGTTCTGTGTTTCCTGTACTCTTTTATCTTATCGGAAGAACTGAGCGAATGGGTGTCTTTAGTTTCACAAAGTTTCAAAATTTGACAATACTGTAGCTTGCAGAACGTTGTCTGTTCACACCATGATCTAATAGGTCCTGTTTTCTAGGTAAAATATAAAAGTTAAACAAATAATAATAAAAAAAAAGCACAAAAAAAACCCCCAAACAAACATAGAAATAGAGTTCTCATAATTTTATAATAATTGTTTATAATTCTATGTAAAATGTTTTAGTATTTAATGCGTAATCACATAAAAATAACACTCTTTACATGTGTCTGTTCTTAAGATGATTGTCAGTGGTATTGTGATATTTCATTTCTGATTAGGTAAACAGGAAAAGGCAATATTAACTGCAACAACTGACCACTTAATAGAGAAGTTAGGTTTTGTACATTGAACTGGGCAATATCTAAAGGTGTTCTTTTACTCCAAAAATATCAGTTCTAATTATTGGGAACATTACAATGCAAACATACATAGAAAAAGTGAACTGATTGTAATTGGAGTAAAATCTTCAGTTCATTTCAATGTTCAGGTATTTCCCAGACATAATACCAGGATACAGGTTTAGATGATGATGTTACTGGAAGATTACTGCCAGCTGTGAAGCCTCAGGAGCTTCTAGTTTAAACCTGGCCCTACACATCATTTGGCTTTTGTTGGAACGTCGTGCACTTGACCCTTGAATCCCTTGTTCTCCCTCTATTTCTGCCTTCCATCTGCAGACCACTGGAGGGCGAAACGCAGACCTCCACGGACTCACTCTAAGCCTGCTCGACACTTGTATTCACATACCCTGAGCACATGCGTTGAATGGAGGGGTAGATAGGCCTCGGGTTCAGGACGGGGGCTGCAAACGGGACACTGGTGGAGTGAGTGAATGTTCTCATTGTCTTTGATGACATAGTTTTGTAATCACTGAGAACCATATTAGGCTAATTCACAGACAGTTTTTCCACAATTCTTTTTTTAGTCTGTGGTAAAAGTGGTGTTTCCTACTCCAACTGACCACAAAGCCAAAAATAACTGAGTTGAAACAGGCTCTCTGTCTCGCATTGTGCTACATATGTGGGATACTCGACAGATAATGTCATGGTAAATTTATGCATTTGCATTTCAAATTAATTTAAAGCTCGAAGGAATATAGTGATTAAATATTTTTTTCAGAATTGCTCTAGATATGGAACTTTGATTTTGCGATATGGGGGTTTTTAACATTGTTCAAAATTAAAAACTTGAATTAATTCAATTTATAGCTCAGCCCTATCCTAAAATTATCAAGCTGACATGCTGCAGAATGTTGCCTTTTCACTCAAAGATGGTGTAATAGGCTCTGTTTTCTTAGAAGCTTAAAAAAATACATTTACCCGCTCAAAGGTTAAACAAAGAAATAAAATAATGCAAAATTAAAAATCATACATACAATTAAAACCCTCATAATGATATAATATGATAATTGTTTATAATTCTAGGGGTATTGTGTAAAATGTTGTAGTATACTGTATAGTGTGTAATCACATAACACTCTTTGCATGTGTCTACAGAGATGTTAAGCTCCATAGAACCCAGTGAAAGGGGCCATTTCAGCTCCACTATTTCCTGTCCTCACACAACTGCCCAGACCTGGAAAAGTGGGCATTAGTGGCAGAGAAGCAAACACATTTTGCACCGTACTTTTACCAAAAAGGCCAAAAAACACCATATCTTTAAGCCATTATTAAACCATGGCAAGTTGAATGAGAATGGCTGTACTGCCCTTATCACTCAGATGAATTACTGGCATTCTTATTGAAGAAACGTTTGCTCTGAACCACATCCAGCTTTTGCACAATAGTCCCCCTGTCAGATCATTTCCACTGCAGCCTGAATTTCTGCTGCTTGATTGCATTTGTGGTAAAGTCAGGCTGCTCCAAACGTCACGGTTCTGGTGCGTTTCTGTGGTCGGGGTCCGACACTGACATACGCGCTTATTGGAGCTTTTTCCTTTCTCGTTTTGGAAATCATTGTTGCCGCATTAATTCCTTCAAGTGAGGTTGAGTGGAGAATTGGCTGCTGGTAAACTGTTGATGTCCTGCTGAATCCGTCGCAGCGCTGCTCCCACTTACTGCACATGTTGGCTCATGATTTAATATGAACATCATGATGCCTCGTAATCCCAGCTTTCCTCCCATTCACGCGCAATATGTAGTCATCATACATAAGACTCTGATTAAACCTGAAGCGCCATCAACTTTACTCAGTTATTGCCACGGTTTGCTGGAAACAAAAATCCCTTCGTAGTGGCGCCAGGATGAACATTATTTTCAGTTAATAGTTATTGAAGTTGTACCGTTGACGCAGCTTCTGCCTGCCTCTGTTTAACATATATTGGACACAGATCTGCTGTAGCCAGGGGTAGTTGTATTGGGCAGTGTTAAGCAAACATATTCAATTCAGAATTTGGGATTTAGAAGTCATCATGGTGTGATTGAGGCGATAGACCCAAATGAGATCCAAATGGTCAGGAAACTTTAGGGATAGGAGAAGAACCAGATGTTTTAAAATGGGAACAAATGTTTGCTCTGTTTTTCCACTATTCTATATACAATTTACAATGCCACATTATGGACAGTGTTTATTAATGGAACTTTTTCAAGTTTTATGTTTAGGTGTTTTTTTCTCCAGTGGATGTTGGCAACAGTGATGAGGCAACAGGAATAACATGTAGCCCCCATAAATGATGCCTTATAATGACATTGGTGGAGACCTGCACAATGAAAAGTACAAATGAACGGACTGAATTCATTGTTATTAGAATTTGAAAAGATGTTTTTCCACAAATTGACCTCATCGTCATGTACCAGAAGGAAGTGACCTTTATTATCTGTTAAACAAACCCATTTCAAAAGACTTCAACACTTCAAAATAGCTCAACAAGACTTTGCATGGAAGCCATTTACACAAAACCAAAAACACAAACGCTGGCCTGAAGTGTAATGAAAAAAATCTGCATTCCCACAGATACACTCTTTAGTATGTCTCCCAGGCTCGTACGGACACTGTTAACCTGAAGGCATTAAACACAAGAAGTCGTAATGGCGGACATACTCTTGAAAATATCATCAGCCTTATTAACCTGGTGGAGCAGTGCTGATAAACTCTGAAGCCTCATTATGAATTTATACATCCAACACCAACAATATACTATCAGAGCACTAGAGAACAGAATTTTGCTTTACACCAACAGCCAATAGCGATCTTGAACGCTGCTGTTTCTCATTCTTTTCTCTTTAAAGTTCACATGACAATAGAGCAGGAGTATAAAAGCCATTGTTTTGTAAATGAGTGGCCAAACCACAGAAGAATTTATGCTTTTTGGTTGAAATGTGTTGCCGTTTGATGAACTGACAGAGTGTGTCCTACCTCACAGAAGGCCCCTTTGAAATGTAAAGGATAAGCCGTAGAAAATGAATGAAATATTGTGCAGTTAAACAGAAAACACGTCGGCCAACATAACACCATATCTTTTCATTTTCTCTCTTCTTATTTGTAACACACCTTTGTACTCGTATAGAAAAAAGACTCATGTGAATTCTCTGCATTCAGTTCTGCATCCTGAAGTCATCTTATTGTGGATCCTGTTTTCTCAGTCACTCTGTTACAATACCACATGGAGGTCGTGACTCCTGGGAGGTGTGTGTAATGAGTAACAGATGACTGCTTTCGGTGCTTTGCCACCTTGTTGAGCAGAAATTAGGCTGCGGCAACTTTGCAGTAAGTCACAGCGGAGAGGGTTGATGCACAGCACAGAGCACACAGCTTTTACATTTAACAGTTCACATGCACCAATCAGGTCACAATAACGTCCGCCTGCCTTGAAGCTCTGTTATTTCAAACTGAGGCTGTGAATCGCTTCAGGCATCAATTAGACTTTTGCCTTAAAGCAGCGTGACCCACAGTGACCCACACGGTGTTTTCACCCATCCTCCTTCACATGCACATGGCAACCACAGTGTGTCAAACCTCTCTAGTGTGTAGGCCTTGTGCTGCAGTGCTAGTGCATTTTCTAAAGATAGTAATCTGATGGCAATCTTGACACAGTAATCAATTATTTATGAGAATAAAGTTCCCAGTAATTGGTAAAAGTTGTATGCTGCTTGCGAGCGTCTTTACGCTGCCAAATCCTCTCAGTGATTGATCACCGCCACAGTTAGTTTGGTGCCGGTCCAAATCTCTGTGTGTCCAGCTTCCATCTCTTGCCATTGACTGTGTCCCATTAATATGGAATGCATTGCAGATTGGAAAAAGAGACTGCTTACTGCTGCTTGAGCGTAAATCAATGCTGTCCTTTATTGTGCTCCATCTTGTACAGGGCAACACTCACTGTGATTGATATCGTTGAACGTATATAAAATTAGCCGTGTAATCGCAATGAAACTACCTCAGACGCTGCATTTGTGGCTTTCGTTTACAACACGCTGAGTGGTTAGCCGCGCACTCGTATTTGAAGATCCAATCAAGATGGCAGCCGGGAAAGATCAAAGTAGAAGTTTATCTGCTGTCAGTGGGTCTTCCTGTCGAGTGCTGCTGCTCTTGAGGCCAGAGCGCTGTCTGGCTCAGGCTTGGCCGCAGTGCAGTGTTTTCTCGAGGCACAATATCACTCCTAATAATGTCAGCTGTGTAGCCAGGCCACAGGGAGGAGAGGGACCCAGGTGGAGATGCAAAATAGGCAGGTAGATGAAGAAAACAGAGGCTAAAGGAGGACACGTTTCCAAGTTGAAATCAGTCTTGTCCTTAACACTGCAGTACACAGTGTAAGGCCTAGCTCATATTTAACCTTGGCAATTTTGAAATATACTGCCATCATTACTTTACTATTAACAACTCATCCATTGCACATCACTGAGGCAATCCTCTTCTGAAAGCTTTATTCATAGGTCAAGCACTTAAGTATTTAAAGCAACACTATGTAACTCTTTAAATACGTAGCCTGAAAATCATTCAAATATATAGTCTCCAAGTCAGTTTTATGATTCTTTAAACCTTTTTTTCATTAGCTCAGTGCACACAGCTCCAAATTTATACTCCAATTATACTAGAGTAATTTAGTAAATGCAAATGTTAAAAAAGTTACTGTGGCAAAGAAAATCCAGTGTCTCTCCGTCGTGCAGAATATTGATGTCCAGAGGTAGGTGTTTGTTCCCTTGAGCACTTCAAACATGGTCCAAGGTATTTACAGAGGAATCTATATCATACACACGTGCAACACAAGGTAAATATTGTACGGAAATAGAATATTCATTAGGTTGGTAATCGCTGAAGTGCATGTTTATTTATGGCCAAGTCATAAACCCCGCTATTCATAATTCATATTTTACCTCAAGATTGCTTTGCGTTACTGGACTGGAGTTCCACACATGTACAGTTTATCAGCAGCTGTCAGGAACCAGGATACGGTGCATACATGGCACATTATTTGACAGTTTCTCTTGGAGTTCTGTAGGTATCGTACCCAGGTTTGTCAAAATTGGGATATTTGCTTATCTCAGTCAGTTTCTGAAATTAGGATGTAATGTTTCATGCACAAAAACAGAAATGGGATACTCAAAATTGAGATACTGAAGTGCATTCAAACTAGGGCGGCTTGATTATTGAAAAAAATAATAATTAAAATAAAAGTAATTTTTTTTGGTCATTATTGAAATCAGGATTATTTTACACGATTACTCATTGACTTTGGAAATATGATGGCATATTGAAGAAAACAGTGAATTTTCCTTCAAATAAATAATATATTGAAACATAAATAAATAAAGAAAAAAAAACAGAAATTTTGATTAAGATAAATAAATGAGATCAACAATGTAACGTACTTCCACAATCTCGTGGAAAACAAGTAACAAGTCATAAATAATAAATACATTTCTTGATTATATCGATCGCTGGGAGCCAAAATTGAAATTGAAAATTCGATTAATTGCACAGCCCTAATGCAAACTCATGTTTTCATAAAAATAATGCTTGCTTTAAGGATGTTCTGCTCTTAAATCTGAAGACCATTTCAGTATGTAAGCTGCAAATTAGTTCATGATGCATGGTACAGTATGTGCTCAGAAGTACTATATTTTACATTTGGGCACAAGGGTCAAATCTCCATTGTACAGTTGGATTTACTGATCAGTTTTTTGTGTAACACCTATTAATGACAGAGCAAAGTGGCAAAGTAGAGGCTTTTGACAAGTGCTGTAACTAATTATGCCACCATTCAGAATTTTGAGTCAAGACACATTGCACCGTCTTAATGTTTTTCAAAAGAACACAAAGATCCATCAAGATGAACATGGCCCCAAGGTCTGCTCAGTCACAGTCTCTGATGTTTGACTTGACACATATTTTTATCAGTCATTTAAGAAAGGCTCACTTTTGAAACGCTTTGTGATGTTTTGGTCTTTGAGTCATTTTGGGTTGACTTTAGCAGGATGCCTTAGATCAGTTCTAATGAATCAACTCTCAGATTCACAAGTCTGTTAAGCGCTGGCTTTAAAAACAAAAGCTGTGGAGGGTTATGGCCTCTTTGTTCTTTTCGTGAAAACATTTTTGTCGGTCATGGAAGCTTGGGAATCTCAACGGGAAAAGTCAGTTCCTTGCCTTGTTACCCTCTCACATAAACTTTTACGTCTGAAGCCACAACCTTAGGCTAAAACTAATGACTTTGTAGCAAAAGGATGAGTTAATAAATGCCACAGCTGACATTTGCTTTTTATTATGTTCTCTCCCAACATGTGTCCTTTTACTGGGCTTTCATGTGCCATATTTATTCAAGACTTTGACACTGTGTGAAGGCTAAATGTTAAGTTGTTCACCTAGCTTTACTTTGCTGTGGTTTGCCTGTCTGATTAAAAACTAAATAAGTATGGCAAGTCTCCAGCTGCAGGTTGTAGATGCACGTCTTCTGAGGTCTGCTTCTGAACCGGCTGACGTGTTGTGGACTTGAATCCCACAAAAAAGCAAACCGAGGGCCTGGCTGGTGCACAGTCTGACAGTGGCTCTGCTCTGTGGTTACAGCATGAGCTCATAGCACACAATCTGGCTTTGTCTTTGCTGTCAACCTGCAGTTTCCACATTGACTCATGTTTTTGCGCAGCATTATGAGACACCCAATGCACGGAACAGACTTAGCATGCCTAAAATAGTTGACTGTGATTGTCAGGCACTTGAGAACTCGGAGCATTTGATCGTGTGACGGTCGGTTATATCCATAATGGTCAGAAATAGCTTCTGTGGGATGCCTGGGAAGTGCTTTGGCATGGACTATAATTTCCTTGTCTGTTGAGCACATACAGTACTGTCATCTCCAATGGCAGGCTTTGACAGCATTTGTGGTCAGTAATAATGGCTTCTCCTCAGCTGCGTTTGGCCAACTGGCTTCTTCCTCTAGTTTCTCTTTCCCAGTGTTTAAATAATGTCAAATGAAAATGGTTAAACAAGCTCAGTTTCACAACAGCAGTAGTAGAGCAACAGTGAGTAACTTACCTTTGGAAAAGCTTTTTTAATTACCAAACAGTTGTGCCTGAATATTCATTTAGTGTGTTGCAAAGTACTTTATTTGTCCTCCAGGCAGCAGGTATTAGGGAGCTAGAATATCCTGTGGACAAAAAGGATAATGTCCTAATTCGTTCCTCTGATGGTGGTGAAAGGATTAGGAAATTACCAAAATATTGTCTGGACCATATTTAAAAAGGTGAAATGCTACTCATTCTAACATATTTGTTGCAAACAGGCCACAAGCTTTTCTATTTCTTCTGTTGTTTGTAATACAGAATAGATATTAGCACAGGATTTGATTTGACACATAGTTCTCACAATTTTTCTTCCTGTGTTTGACAGGCCGTCATAGGCAAGCCTCAGAGCCCACTGCCTCTGATTGTGACCACATCAGAACTGGTGAGTAATTACCCCATGTTCCGTTCTTAACCACCAACTTGTTTTTAATGTCTAGCCACATTATGGCCCAATTCTATCTTTACCCCATCAAACTGCATTAACTGTTGAGCAAACACTCTTGTCACAACACAGGCCTAAAATCAAAAATGGTGGTCATGAAAAATGTAGAGGTCATTCCTAGGATTGTAATAGAAAAGACAATAGAGTGTCCAGGAAACACTCTGGGTCTGAATGACAGATTGTTTAGCTCTGACTGGCTGCTGTGGTTTGGGAGGGCTTCCTGTTCGTCTACCTCCAAACTATGGGCTGGATGACGACAGGAAATGACCACTTCCACACACACAATCAAGAATTAAGGACTCAAAGTTAGAAATCTGTGTGACCTTCGAGCACAGTGTTCTGGGGCATAAATGAACTCAAAGTAAGGGTCTCCTCTGTGTTTTAAAGTCTTCTTGTCACACATTTTAAAAGCAGATGCTGGAGGCTTTTGTGTCATTTTTATAATAGTGATTATCATTTTGAATGGTAGCATTTCTATGGTGCTTTTCTATCTGCAAAGACACTCAAAGCACTTCACATCAAGCACAGATACTGGCGACAATGCAGGGTTCATTGTCTTGCCCAAGGACACTTCAACAGCATGAAGCTTTGTAGCATAAGCATATGCAACATGCAAACTCATTGAACTTAGAAAGTATAAAATGTTGTGGATTTTATTTCAAAACAAACTCAACATTTTACAAATTTGGAAATTTAGATATTTGTATAGTCACTGATGATATATGATTGTTGATTTTTATATGTTTTAGAATTACAATCGTCTCCCTTTTTACTTTGTAATGTTGACTTGAGAAAGGTAATTGGCCTGCCTATTCTAAGGCACCTTTATCCTCAGGCCTGCACGGATAAAGAAGCTCTCTGGATCTGTATCTGTGTGAAACAGGCAGAACCAGGTGCCAACCACCACAGAGAGTGAAAGCAGGCTGCCGCTGTTCATTCTGGGTCACACTGTTCAGAACAAAGTACCCTGTCAGCCACAAGCAGCGGCGTACCCTCTGAGGGCTGTTTGCTCCAAAAACTCACTGTTCCTTAAATGTTTGGAGCTTGAGTTAAACACTTAGGATGCAGTTGAGTGGTCAGCGGCTCCTCAGTGTTGTGCATAGGCTTGGCAGTGTGGCAGTGACCTCTGGCAGCAGCTGGAGGTGCTGCAGTTAGTGGTGTAGTGTTGTAGTGCTTGAGATGGATCATACGATGTATTTATTGTGACTGGATGGAAAATATTTGTTTTCAAATGCAGCCAACAGCATTGTTTGACTAACCAAGAATAATGAATAAGATTTTTTTCTCTGGAATCTTTTTCTGTCTTGGTTTTTTATTTAAAATGAGGGGGTCTTTGCATAATTTATTGTTTCCATAAATAATTAAAAAACTGTGACTTATAAAATATTTGCCTATAACAATACAGTTTCAAAATGAAGCCAGAAAATGCCATAACCTGCTGTTTCAGCAGGTGGACCATGAAGGGAGCCCATAACCCTTCAGTGAAAACCTACAGGGACAATTAAAAGTAAAGGTCTGCAACTGTAGAAAGTTGGCCTTTTTTGATTTTGGTTCAGTGGCAGCCACATCTGGGCTCTCAGTTAGCTCCGACTTGTAATAAAGGAGGTTGTCTATTGAGAGCGGTGAAAAAAAAAGTAAAATTCATAGCACTGGGTTGTCACTATAAATCCCAGGGAGGCAGAATAAATGCTTAGCTTTAGGAGAAAGTTTTTGTCACGCTTATTCCCTTTGCCCTGTGCCTGCTCACCACTTTCTCATACACAGTTTAACATAAGCCACTTTTACAGTGTGCACTTTATATATCAAGACTGCATTTCAGCACTGGGCTTGTTAAACAGGCTGAACTTCTCAATTTGTATTACCCATTATTACCCATTATTACCCATTATTGTATTTGTGCTTTCTCTATTTTTGAAGCAGGTCGTTGGTGTGGTGGCATTTCTGTTCTGAATTTTTTATTTTTTTTAATTTAGAACAGCATTATAAAATTTACTTACTCATACATTTTTAGCAACACAGACCAATGTATAACAACTAAGACTTAGTCTCAAGTGGAATTAGAGTTAAGGGATTTCATGATAGGTGAGGACATGGGCAGGAGGAAGGAAGTACAAGCTGAAGGAGAGGGAAACGACCAGTACATTTCACAAACCCATAGTGTGCTCCTTATGTAAAACATTAAGGCTTTGCTGTGCGGCGCCCCTCAGCAGGACTTCCAAACCTCTGTGTTTTGATGGCAGTGTTAGAAGACCACAAAAACAACCTCACTTTGGCAGGTTCAAACGGGTTCAGACAGCATCCTGGCCTGTCACTCAACCAGAAGGAGGCTGCTAAATGTTGACTTCTTTTTTATGCCATTCAAAGCCAGTCATAGTATAACACATTAGGGTTTAAAATGTTTTACATTTAAGCTAATTTGTGAAAGATAACTTTATGGAGCATTTAGTTCTGATGTGACAAACTCCAAACAAACATGATTAGGTGTGCTTAGGCAATAAAACACTAATAGTTCACACATTGGTATCACAGCCCAAGTTCTATTTTGCACATCGTGGATGAAAATTCATTTATAACTTTTTTAACGTAGGGATTAAAAAGCCATCAAAGTCAGTGCCTGCTTCTAGGATATCGGCAACATCAAAGTACGTCTAAAGGAAGAGCTCTTTGCACTGTCAGCTTTTCCTAAATTCACATTTTTCTGTTCACCAGCCTGCATCTTTGATATATTTGCAGTGGCTGTCTGCCAGCATCTCTGTGATGATATAATATGTGTCTGTCACCAGTGCACATATTGAGGCGTACCTAATGCGCTCTCAGAATGCACACTGATGAGCAGGTATTCATCTCCCACAACTGCTCTGGCTAATGTTGCTCTCATCAAATGACTGCTTATCTTTCACAACTATTGCAAAAGGAGCAGTTTGCCCTTCAAGTCCCCTTTAAGGCTTTGACTTGTTTAGAGACAAGTCAACTGTTTACAGTCAGTATTTGATTTACTATTTCAGTTCTAATTTCAGCTTAAAGCTACACTATATGTTAGCTAATGTGGTTGATGCTGCTTAGTACTACTGGCTTATGCCTCCTTTTGACTGAGAGATTTTATCTTTTGCATTCACAGCCTCCATGTTTTGTCTGTCTCTGTAAGCTCATATAAACAGATGATCCATGGTGTCCACAGTAAGCCCATTGTCCAGACCAGTGGCAGTTACATTATATTATTATATATTAGTAAACCAAGACAAAAAGGTAGAGCTTTTTAAGATATAGTAGTTGAATATTGTGATGATAATATAATATTTGCAATATTTGAATGTCCCCTTTGTCAGTGTAAACTATTTGATTATTTCACATATATTTAAAGAATTATGTCATGGCTCTGAACTAACATTGGCCACACTGGTGTCATTAACTTGCATTTGTTCCTCCACAATTCTTATAAAGCTCTGATTGGCCCATTATAAACTTTGTCAGAATTTGTAGTTTTTGTAGGACTAGTAAAACTCTCTTTCCATTAATCAACATCGCTTTCAATAAAAACTCTTATTCTCGTATTGTTGCTGTTTGTGAAACTATTCAACGTTTTGGCTTGGCCTCCTGAGGCCCTGAGCGGCATACAAAAAGCCCCAGAGCCTCCAATGAGTGACGTTTTATCGGCGGGTGGACAGCTCCTAACAATGCCTACCAGCACTGCTCTGCAGCTCTCCCTCACACAGCGAGACAGAGGATTAATATTCATGTTGACGGTGGCACCAAGCCTCCTGCATAATGCCTGTCACTGGTGCTATTGTGAGTTTTGTTAACCATGACCTAATGGCTGTGTGTGTTGTACCCTGCATGTCTGGACTTTGATCCGCTGTGATCTCATTTGTATTCAATTGCTACTTACCTGTCAGATGTGCAGCAGAACATGCTATAAGTGCAGAAAAGGCGTGCATTTTTGATGACCTTCTGTCTTGTTAGCATCTTAGTATAGTAGGCCATAGCTCTTATTGTCTGTACAATTTAAAAATGGTATTGTCGTTCAGGCTGGCAGGTCAGAGTGCAAAAGAAACCCAATTTTGTACAGTCTACATACGCACAAGCAGTAGTTGTTATGTGAGTTTCAAATGAAAAGTGCATTTTTAAGAACTGGAATAAGAAATGCACAATCATAACCAAAACGTTTAGAGTTTAAGATGTAAGATGCAAGATATGACAAATGCTAGTACATTTTGAATTTGTAAAAAAAGAGTGCACATCTTTATAATTTAGGAGTGATTTTGTTTCTATGGGAGCTGCATAGAAATAAATGACATGAGAAATGGAAGAATTTCTAAAGGTTCATTATTGATTGCTTTTTTGATAAATCGGTCAGCGTTATCATCATCATTACTATGCCTCATATCTGTTCTGATAGACCATGCTCATGTGTTTTCTGGTATAGCTTCGAAACTGAACATAAAAGTAATGATGAAGCAAAGGAAGTGAGACGGCAGTGTGCTGTGACAACCACATGACATGCTCTGTGGCATCCCTAGTGACTAGCATCAATCAGTTTTGGACATATGATATGGAGATATGGACACATGCCCTCACTGTCCCCTTGGTGCTGTGATGATGATGATGCCTGCCATATTTGTTGTGTTGAAAGTAGGCCTAATATGTGAAATTATTACTTATTATCCCAAATGAAAGCAGTATTAAACTTTATGTGACCATCTGCACTCATTAGTGTTTGCTTGCATTGTGCACCATCTAGTGAATGTTCAAGGGAATAACATGGGTTTTCTTCAGTCTGATTTTTATGATGTTTACAGTAAAACACTTCAAAGACTAAACTGAGCTGAATAAGAAATACAATATCTCATAAGCTATGGATTGTAAAGATAACCTTTAATATTAAACACTGATCATGACCTAGATTACAACTGCATTGTGTTAAATGGTGTGACATATAATTGAACAAAATTAAAACCCGTTGGTCAATTATTGTTTCTTTTTCTACAACTGCCCAGAGCAGTCAGAGAAGTACATTTATGTTTCTTTTTGAATCCACAATCTCATGCAGGCTTAGGGCATTTATCTAAATGTCATACATAAATTAATTTTGTGAGTTCATGCCTTTCAAGATTGGGGTTTTTTTTAAATGTATTTCCTTGCTTAGCACTAGTGGCCCAGACACTTTAATATCAGAGAGTTTCTTTGCCAAACACCCTTAAGATGTAGTTTAAAAGAAGCTGTTAACGCACTAAGGAGCACTCCACCGACTTTATTAAATGACTCAGTGGAGAGGTCATGCGCTGACTTCATTAAATGACTCAGTGGAGAGGTCATGCTCAGATCCCCCACTGAATGAAGACGCTCAAAGTTCTGTCAAGGTGTTGCTCTCGCTTGAATCCACAAAATCAATTGTGTTCCAACAGAAAGGTACCTTTGGAGAGAGAGGGAAAGAAGATGGAGGAAAGACACTGGGGAAAAAGGACTGGGTGTGAGTCCGAGAAAGAGATTGTTCACCGGTGGGTAATTGGAAAGCAGGGAGTGTGCGCCTGTAATTCACATGGCTCTGTTCCAACAGCCAGTTATCCATATTAAAGGCACAAGAACTGTGTCTCCTGCCCCAAATCAATTTTCTGGTAAAAATTACTTCAAGAACGAATGATATCTCTTTTGAGTCATTCTGTGGTGAAGCCTGTGTTCCTGTTGGCACCACTAGAGGTCAGTGTGACCCTGACTGTGCACTGGGGGGAGTGAAGATGTCTTGTGGATGAGTAGGAGGGGAGGCTGCAGCATGGTTTATGGTCATGTCTGCAGCAGGATGACTCCATGCTGCAAAAGCATACTTTCTTTAGCCTTTAGTCGTTCTGTCTCTATCGGTGCCCTCCTTTTGCCTCCTGACCTGAGGAGACTTCAACCTGTTTATGTCATTTGCATAAGCTGCCCTGTGAAAGCCACCCTGATGCATTGCACAGTCAGAGTGAGCCGCCTGTTCAAAAGGAATAGCTAATGACTCCGTTGCCCCCATTGACGCATGTCAGTCTATTTCAGGCTCAACGACTCACACTCTCATACATGGCCAAGAGAGAGCTGGCGATCTGCTTCACTGCAGTGGTCCTGCACTGTCAGCCTAGCCACTTGGTTAGTAAGGAAAGTGAATACTGCATTATCAGGGCACTTTATCTTCTAGTCTATTAGCTATTCTTGTAAATCAATCCTGGGCAACATAGGCCCCCTTGAGGTCATTGGTAAACCAGTGATATGAAAATACTACTTATTATTTTAAGCCTGGCTAATGTTGTCATTACATAGACTTTTATTGTGCTGTCTTTGTTACAAGTCCTCCATGAACTACACAATGATTATTTAAATCACATATAGCTGCTCTGACACAAATAGACTCCTGCAAAGGCTTTTGTGAGCATCTAAACGTTGAGCATGCGGTCAGCTTCGGTGTCACCTGGCTGAGAGGCAAATGAGGCAGAGCTTATCTTTGCTGCCTGGTTTTGGGTCACTAAAGTCATTCTGTTTGGCATGATATCATTCAAAAAAAAATAGCAAGTTTTTTTTTTTCACTTAACTTTTACTTATGGTGACCGATATATAGTGATAGATATATAAGTTTCCCACAATGCATCAGTGTAAGTCGTGAACAGTCAGTGATGGTCACCAGACAGTCAAAATGGACCATAATGCATTTAGTGATTCATCAGAGTAGAAAATATTTGAGTTAAAAGCACAAATTAACATATTATGTTGCTGCATTATTTACAGATACTTACTATGGCTTAAAATCAATAACCCTAGCTTTGTTTGTACAGATGGAGACATCACAGTGATAAAGATTAGCAATAACCCAATCAGGTCCAGACAGTGTTTTTTTCTGATTAATGTGGGACACATTCTTACTCACTATGGATTAGTTTGTTATTTAACACGTCTTGTCAGTATCGTGGAAATCCATTATTGGCAGACTTCAGTTGACATTTTACATATATTAGTCAGAGTAATCATTTACCAATTGAGTCCACAATATATGCTATACTTCATTATGTATTACAAGTTTTAAGGGGTTAAGAACGAGGTGGTCTTTTTAATAAGCCTTTAAAATCATTCAAAACCATTTCCACCTTACATTCCTCCAGTTGGCTTCAGTCCATTGGTCAGGACTTCCCAGGTTATCATGTGGCCTCTTAGGAAAAAGCATTACTCACCTCTGCTCTATATACTACCCCCGTGTCCCTCTGCTGACTGCACTAGATACTGAGATATCAAGCATGTGATCTTGCCTGATGTGGCAGCGGAGGTATTTTTCCAACCCCAACCATCCACCTGCCTCTCTATCTCTGTGCCTGCCCATAACAGGAGCCATCCTTCAGCCGGCCGTCTCCTTATTGATCCCTGTGTGTCCACTCCCCCTTCTCTGTTACCATCCGTCTCCCACCTCCGACCTCCACCCACCCCCCTCCACATGATGATGAAGGAAGCCGTAATTGGAGGTGGAGCAGGTTTATGCTTAGAGGCTGCAGGGGAAGAAAAGGTTAAAAATGTATATATATATTGTTTGATGTCACATTAATAATCGTGACAGATGGTGTTTCTTCCATCCAGAGTTTACATGTGCACTGGAAAACCTTGAATATTTTCTAGTTCTCAAACTCATAGAAAACTTGTGACAAAGAAAAGGTTTTATTGATGAGAGATACTTGACTAAACTGAATTACAATCTTTGGGGTGAGGTATTTATGTAATAACAATAAAAATGGGAAATGAGTATATTTTATTGTACATTTTAGATTGTAGACTTTTTTATTTGGAATACTCCCTTTTACTCCTTGATACCTCACACTGCCTGACTTATCTTATTCTATCTTATCTGTCCTTTCCTCCCCTTTCCCCTAGAAACGATTTTAGTCCGCAGTGAGATGGATGAATAAAGCATTTTCAAAACAGACTTAATTCTTTCCCTTTGTCTAGGTGTGTTTTTGTGGCATGCTGGGAACTTCACTTAGTTTTCTTCTAGAATTATATTGGCTACATTTACCCTTGCTGTTATGCCATTGTTGTGTTCTGGAAAATATGCTGCATGCAGTAGGAACCATGATGCTGTTGTGCTTATCAATAGCCACTTCTATAAAGTACAGACTCCTCATGATTGTGATTATGGGAACAAAGTAAATGAAGGTCAACCAAGTCTTCGAAAACAAGAAATGTGCAGATGTATTTTAGCGATTGCATACATGGACAAAGACAACAATCTGCCTTGATATGATCCAATAGCATAGATGTGTTCTGTAATTTAAACATTTAATTGTTACATCTTTTTAAATCATTATTCTTTTGCATTTGTACCTGTAGAATTATAAGGTTCTTTCTTTGTTCTGGGCAGTTTTGACATTCTAATTAGCAACAGTGACGAGTGGAACAATTTTCTGTCCAATTAAAATGTCAGAAAATGCAGTAAACCTCAAAATACACCTTTTATACTGGTAATAACTTATCTAAAAATATCGACTAATAACTTGGTTTTCGGTTTTGACAAAAATATCAGATGGAGCCATATTGTTTTAAGGCAGTGGAGCCATGAAAGTAAATAAGGATCCAAAGACTGTGACAGTTGGGTAGCTTTTATTAAATTTTACAGTGTTAGAATGTAAGCTTTCATCTTCATTTCAGTTTTTATGATCAGTTTGTTTTTTGCCTTATTTTGTGAATTCCCTTCCACATTTTAAGCCCCATTTTGGCCCCTTTAAAATGGCCACCCCTGTTAATTGTCATTTTGTCTATGTGTAAAGTGGCATTCTCCCTTATTACATATTTTTGGAATAGTTTAGTGTCTTTTTTAATTATGTGCAAAAGTCCGCATAAAACACTGCAAAGGGCCACATTTGGCCCCTGGGCCTTGAGTTTGACGTGTGTTTCAAGGAGACTTACTGCTCACTCCCCTGCACTGCATCATGGCAGATTTATTTTCCCTCTCCACTAAAATGTATCATAAAAAAGTTGTGATATATACCCCTGAAACTCTTCTAAGTTATTGTGTGATACTCCTCTCCAGAAAAGATAGCGTAACAATGTGGCACCACAATGGGGCAGCGGGGTCGATGGACAAATGGCATTAGCTGGGGGCAGCAAGGGCACCGTGAGGCCCCGAACCTTGGCCGCCTTTCACATGACTGTATATCCAAGGGTGCAGAGTAACAGAATCCCCAACGTGATGTGCCGGGATGCTTGGAAAGGAGGTGGAAGGTGGTAGTAAATTTAGCCAGTAAATATAGTCAGGCGGCTCTGTGGGTTAGGGCTATTGGTGACCAGCCCCGCCACGGTCCTCCGGGGGGAGTCACAGAGGGCACTGCCTCAACCACAATATGAATCACCTCCTATCCATACCTTCACGGGCTTAATGGCCACATGGCGACACGTATCCTGTTGCAGTGTGATGCCAGTGGAAAGGAGAGGCAGGATGTGTGGGGGGCTTAGATAAAGTCTGCCACACTTTTATTTCCAGGCTCTGTTTCGGATAGCATCTGTCGTCTCAGATTGATATTGTGTTTCCAAAGCAATAGCGCCTGTCATGAACTGATGTCGACGCGATGCTCTGGAGTTTTCATCATTGGCGTACAGATGTTCCTCAGATGTTTGTCATTCGGCCAGTTACACTCCGATAGCAGCTTTCTACACAGCAGATATGCGAGAGCGTTGGCCATTTTTAACACATCTCAAGGCCCAAGAACTCCGTGCCATGTGAATGACGATTATGAAAATGAAAGTTTCCTTTAAGAAAGTCATTCAGCGGGATGGCGGTTTATTTAGTGTCCAGTGAGTTGTCTTTGAGAAAGCTGAATAAACGATTCGGAAGTGTTGACACAAATTTATAGAGAGGACATTTGTTTTTATAGTAAGAAGATTAGAGTTGGACAGAACCAGCAACTTAATAGGAAGCTTTTAAAGATATCAGAGTTGGTTCCAAAAAGCCTGGCTCCAGAAAAGCCACAGTGTTTTTAAAATATCTTTGGTGAGCTCCAGTCATGCAGATCATAACGGCTTAAAATAGGTTTACTACATTCAAAACGATGCCCAGATGTTTCATGTTTTATGTGCTTTTGTGTGTTTTACCATCATTTTTAATCTGTTTCTGTTCATTACAAATGCCTACTAAATATTGTTGTATGTTTTCCAAAGTGGAGATTTTTTTTTTAAAACTCCCATTATGATAGAGATGTGCAAAAAAGCAGAACTGTCAATGTCTGTGTCCGTCACTCCTCTATTTACACATGCTTTTTGTTTTATACGAATACATTTGCACATATCTGCCATAACAGTCAAATTGGTGAACAGGTGCTAAAAACTCTAATACTGTAGTTTGAGGGTGCAGTTTTGCCAACAGACACGGGTCAAAACCAAAACAAAAAAAACATGGCAGCTCTCACTTGTTTAGTCTTATTTGATTTTCTGGCTCAGTGCAACATTGATAATGAACGGCTGTGTTTCAGGCCTATGCGGTCGACTATTGATTTTCAGCGTTGCACAGTGTGAGAAAATAAGACTACAAAAGTGAATGGGGCCTGCAGAACCAAAATCTGAAGTAGCTTACGTTTGAACAATAACAGACTTTAAATGACAGTTCAACTTTATCTCCTGTGCATATGGATTCAAAAATGTGATCAATAAAAAAATGGTACTGTCAATTATACCTCCATAGAGGGTTCTTCTTTAAGCATTTATAGAGGTGCCTTGTGGAGAGATGAAAAAGAATAAAAAACTATGAAAATGTAACATATATCTTTATAAATGCTTTGTCCTGCTCTTGTTACATTGAACATGGCTAGAAGTGTATCCGTTATGCTTCACACTAACCAAACTCTGCCTTTTTATGACTGTGGTCTTTGCTACTGGCTTCATAAATTCACTTTTCCATCTTTATGGCGTCACAGTCCTGTCGAAAGGCTTAAATATGTGATGAGTCCTGGTCTGTGTGTGACCTGTGTGTAACTATTGTCATTGCCCTTTGTTTACACATTAAACTGCAGCTTTTTCATCTATCCAAGCCGCTTGTAATCATTTCTTATTTGCTTTTTTTTGTGAGGTCATCCATCTTTGTGATTCAGCCTTATTTACTTCGCTGAAGGGACCTTGAGCAGTTTTATGACCGCATAAACATTTATCATTTTTTTGGCATTCACTTCAGAAAAAGACATTTTTACTGTGGTATTATCAAGTCCTTTGGTCTAATTGCCTCTGTGTTCATTGTCTAAGAAGTCGAGAGCGTTCCTATTAGTGTTCAATCACGCATGCCGTACTAAGTCCTTGTGCTAAGTCGCAGCAGACTGTAATGCCTGTTGTTGCTAATTGCAGGTTTATGGTATAGCTGTATTATCTCTGATGAGTGTAGCTCTCCTGAATAACAAAGATCACCCATCTGTGCAATTTGTCAACCACTATGGCTCCAGTGATTTAGCCACTCACAACAGATATTGCTCAGGCTATAAAATACAATTCAGTGCTAAACAAACGCTCCCGGTTTCTGTGATGTCGATAGGATTTTGAGAAGACGGCAGGTTTAAATAAAACACTGTGTGAGGCGCGACGGTAGAAAGAATGTTTTTTGAATTCTGTTTTCATTTGCCGTTGGCAGTAAGTTCATTTTCTGACACAAATCGATCATTTCTCCCTGGGGCGTTTTTCTAACAAGAGGTGTATGTTGGAGTTGTAAATAGTGGGAACAAAGCACAAAGCTTAGACGGAATTTTAAATTGTAAATTGTCTCGAAAAAGCTGTGTATGTTCTTAAAGACTTACCCCACCCAGGAGAATCATAAATATACGGGCAAATACAAACAGACTTGAAATGACAAAATAGTTTTTACCATTTTTGCCTTAAACACTGCTTTAAGATCCTGCAAAAGACTGACTGAATGTTGTTATTGCAGTATGTCATTATTCAGTTTCTTTTTTATTAAGTTTTTGTTTTTTTACTTTTACTCAGCCACCTAAGGTTTTGATTAAATTTGATTGTACCCATACAATGAAAAGGGAAAATCAGGTTTTCAATTGATTGCTATTATAACCATCACAGCCATTACGCCAATTAGAGGTTCTGAATTGCCCTGTCCATTTTGAAGCTGCTGTTATATTATATCATATTATTATAAGGTGTTCTACTCTATTTCATTTCCTGAATCCATACGGCTGTAGCACACTATATTATACCCCAAAAATAAAAATGAGAGTGTGAGTGGGCTCGGCATTAGACACAGTAAGGCCCTGAACAAACCATGTCCAGTGAGGCATTTTGTTTTGTGTCCTCATTGATTTACTAGCCTTGTTATTTACTCTTTATCTCTTCCTTTTTGGAAAGAATAAACAGAAAGAAAGTCTCCGTCAGGTAGTCGTATAATGCATTTCAGCTCTTCAGAACGTCGAATGCATTAGACCACATTTCATTAGACCAAACGGCTCAGACTGGCACAATGGCAGTCGTAAGAAAACACATTATTAAGCATGAATCACTGCAAGCTTTGTGCAGCATTAGATCAGCGATTTGTGTCCAAAGTTTTACCCAACAGCAATTTATTAAAGTCGTATGTGCCATGAATCTTACGCAGTCTATCTCAAACATTTATGAGACAAATAAGTGAATAATTGGGTGAAAAGATTGCACAGCAGCTTCAAGTCTTAAATAATCCTGCTGTATTTCAGCCGAGTGTTGATGGTGGTAAATCTAGTGGAGCTTCTCAAGGTTCCAACTCAACGTTTTTCCTTGGTAAAGAATTACTCGTAGCAGATCTTTTGAAATACTTTACGACGCCGGCACATTTGTTAAAGGGAACATTAACTGGAGTGTCAAGATCACTGTGTAGTCAGTCTTTATCTGGATTCGTTTAAAGGAAGTAAATTGTAAGTTAAAGTTAAAGTTCCCTCGCTGCATTTAAAGTGTGTTATGTTTGGAAGTGTAAAGGTGTGACATTGGGTTTTCTTTAAAAGACTCTGCAAATTCACCTGAAGTATTTTACCTTTAAATATGTAATATAGAATGGCAAGTGCAAAAGATTTAGAGCTACATTTTCCAAGAAACTGCTTTTATTTTACTAAACAAAAAAAAAAGAAAAGAAAAGAACCTTAAACTTCATGCTCTGTGTTCAGCATTTGTTCCCCCGATTATTGCTGCCTTATCAGCGTCAATACTGCCAATTTTTTTTTTAAATTTGCATCTGCTCCCCTTTTTTGTTTTTTTTTGCTCTTTTTCTCACAGGAATAGCCACTTCACAGTCCCCGTAGGACTTTCCGCCGCCATTGATTCAATGTTTATAGTAGTGTCCCATGATTGATTAAGGCAGCAGACACCAATGTGTGCTGCTTGTGATTGGCCAAAGCTTGACGTCACATACTGAACTTTCTCTAAATATGAAAATCCCTGATAGTTAAGCCAAGATTACATCTAAAAGTCTTGTTTTTCATTGAGCATTCTCAACATGCTATTAGGTGAGATTGCATATTGTACGTTTAAGTCTGTGGAGATTCTCAGTCATCCAGGACATAGTCAATAAAAGGGTTCAAAGAAGGCATCTGGACATCAAATTACAGTAAAATTTGCTGATTCTATGCAACCAAAAGTAATTTGTTCAGTTGTTCAAAAACACTGATAATAAATGCTTGTCTGTGGAGTTTGATAACTGTTCATATTGTATTTAAAAAAAGACAGCACTGGCTTTGGAACATCCGTGCAGATCCGAATGAACGCTATGTTATATAATTCAGAGACACTCATTTAAAGCTTTTATCAGATCATTTTCAATTTTGTTCAGATGTGATGTTCCTGACCCAAAGCTCAGCTGTGTCTAGCGCGTGTACACAGTGTTGTTGTAGCTGTGATGAAACATCGCTCCGTTATCCCATTTGTCCTCAAAAGCACTTTGTTTACAGTAAATACTTGTCTAGACAGACTAATGAGTGGATTGTCGGTACAGCACATTAGGTGTTTGCTTTAGCCGTCTCCAGTCCTGTTTGCTGTCCTGATAACCTTCCCCAACCAAATGGCCAGAGCCTGGGTGGTCTCAATGGTCAGTCAAGCACTATATAGGAAGGAAATATGTCCTGTTGGGATGTATCATGCTACAGAGCTTTACAACAAGAGCAAAGAGACTGTAACTCAAAACTACAGTTCAGCCGGGACTTAGAAAACATTATGACTCTGGACGGAGATGCACTGGAAAGACACTGGATGGAGATAAATGGGGAGAGATTATTGAATTGCACTGCCATTTTCAAATTATTTCCAAGAAAGTAAAAGACAAAATTTGAGAGAAGAAACCAGTGTGTTGGAAATCTCTTTAATTATACAATTTGACTTTTACTATAATTATATATGAAGTACATTGTGTATTGTTTTGGACTTAAGTGGTGAAAAGCACGGAGAGGGTTGCTTGGTGACATAAAAAACAGTTCCTGTGTTTGCCAGAAATGTATAATACCCTTATGGGATTACCCTACAATGCAACAAATGTGAAAATAACAAGGGAAATCAAAAAGTACTTTGTCTCTCACACTGACGTTCTTTTTTTCCATTTTTGCCTAAGACAGGAATAGCAGCGAAAAGGCCCCCCATTGGGAACATAAGCAAGCATCAATGACAGTGATTAGGAAATCAGAAATGAGAAAGGCAACTAGGAAAGATAGTAGCGCGGAAATAGGTTGTGCGTCCTCGGGCTTAACAATTTACCACAAAGCTCAGCGTGAATCACCAGTAGGTTATGTATTCAGATTTTCAGACATTCACACTCATCATGTTCAAATAAACAAATCAGAGCCTCAGAACAAAACCTTAATGTGACCAAATGTGAAAGTTTGTGGGTTTGCGATTCCATTTGCATTATATTTCTTTATTTTGTTTTCTCAGTATATTCAACACGGTCGGTATCAGATGTTACCTTACAATACAATGTGATTTACAATAAACTGACCAAAATATCAATGATATCCCAATACAGGGCAGATTTTAATTCACAGTATATCAGGATATCTGTGAAAATGTTACAAAGATAACCCTACATTGACAAAAAGGGAATTTTGTTTCATTTTCATTCATTATTTGAATAATCGTAATCATATGCTTTTAGTATTTTTCTTAGTTCCTTTTTTGCACACATGAGAAATATCACATCTGTATTACATGCATCACAAGAGAAAAACTGATTTTATAACCACTAACAATGTACTGGCCCCCCCTTTAGTCATTATACACCACATGATTTTCTTATACAAAGGCTTAATCGTTACTTCTGATTCAAATTAGACCTGAATAAAGCAGTACAATTGATTTTTTTTGCCAATGAAAACTAAAACCAACATCCTGTTTCAATATATTTCTGTTTCACTCCGTTGAAACACTAAATTACCAAAGAAAAGAGCATCCCCACAGTATTTGGAGTGCGTTATCACCCTAAGCTAAGCCTGTTTTACACCAGGATAAGACTTTACATGCTTAAACTCCTGCTGATTTTCAACACTTAATCTGTGCCTTTGTGCCCGAGAATGGAATTAATATGCATTGAAGCGGTGCTCTCAGGTGTGGATGAGGAGACCCGGCATTCTGCTCAGAGCTGCGTCGGGAAAGTGGGCCGTGAGCGATGAATGCCAGTACATATTGTGACACTGCAAGTCGCCTTTATTTAGTGTGCACCTCCCGTCATCATGCGCCCGTCACTGCTTTCATCTCTGTCACGCCATGAATGCCATAACTCTGTTAGGGACACCCACAACAAATACCGTCCAATCCTACTTCGAAACGCTCAAATGCTCCATATTGGGGGGGCTTCAGTGCAATCTCATATCGTCTGGGGCCACCGCTGTATGACATTCTAATGTGATTTATGCACTCGGCACTCCGCTGAATTGCCATTTCGCAGAGCCACTAATAGTTTGATTGTGGTCAAGCTGGAAACCTCAGAGTGAATTTCATGTCTCCATAACTCATCCTTGGATTTATATTCCTCTGTCCTAATAGCTCCAACAGGTATGTCTCCCTCAAGCCTTCCCTTGAGGATTGGGGGGAATAAAACAGCACCAGAAATGGGATGGAGCTTAAGGATGAATAGTTCCCGATGAGAAAAACACTCCCAGATGCACACACACACACAAGTATACACATCTGGAGAAGCTATAGCCCCTTCACGGACATATGGTACCGTGGTGTGTGACTACACCGCGGTGAAGAGCACTTGTGGAGCTGATAGAGTGGTCAACACAGCACCTGAAGGACAAACAATGGCCATGTGCCGGAGAGACAGATAGGCGCGCTAGGAATCGCCGTCCCAAATGTGCAGTATTTATGGCCAAATGTAAGCAGAATTTTGAAATGTGACAAAATAAAACTGCAAAATGGGGAGGTATTTTGTCAGGAGTATGTGAGTATCCCTTGTCGATTAGTCGTTATTTTAAATAGAATCTGGCAACGTGGCACAGACATCAAAGGCTGAATCACTGCAACGTAAATGTTAGAATCTGTCATATCACATTGCATTTTGCTGTTGCTTTTCATCCCACTTTATTGCAGTTAGAAAAGGTAAAAAAAAACATTCTTTATAGAGCTCTTTTACAACGTGACAACAGGGTATTAGACAAAAAACCAGCAAATTCAGCATAAACAAGATGATTTTAGAAAATGGCAACCAACTAATTGCATCTGTGTGCAGTTATTCAATGTGCAGACAGTGTTTTAATGATTACCTTCTTTATCTATAAAAGCATGTAGGCCACACCAGCAAGGATCCCTTTGACTCTATTCTTCAAGCCATGTGTAAAAATGTATAATTAGAACAAAAACTTACTAAAAACTGCTTAATTGAGATCTGCCAGACGAGATTAGCATTCACATTATTTAAATGTAATAATAGACGCTTGAGGGCTATGCAAAAATATGTAAAGGCTTCCAATAAAATAAATGACACCACTACCATCCCTGCGTTGAGTTTAAAAAGGTCTACTTTTGTGATTTTAACTTGTAAGCTTGCATAAATGAATGGGAAGCACTGCTGTTTTTTTATGATGATGTCACTTGTGGAAGGCTTTGTAAAGTTCCCACAAACAAACTCAGTGACACTCGCACGTTAATAAAACCCCTTCAGTGTGAGACAGAAATGGCACTCGCATGTTTTATAGCCTTCATGCCATTTCTGTCTTCCCATTTCACAGAGCACCAGCGCCAAAAAGGCTAACGTGGCACTATCGCAATTAGTGAGGCACATTAAAATCAGAGCCATGAAGCATGTCATTAAAAATCCTACGCTACACGCCACTCGCATCTCTGCAGACTCCCACACGAGGAACTTCTTACGATCTCGCACTTTATTCATCATTCCATCACGTCATCTGCCTTTGGTGTTCTTCTGATCTCTTCAGTCGTTACAGATATTCAGTCAACAGCACAAGTGTCCCATAGGTGAAAGTAGATTTATTCGCTCATATGTGGCTCTGATCTGGCTGGCAAACAATTTCATAGAACCTTAATAATTGTCAATGTGATAAATATGCTTTTGTAAATCTGATTCTGATTCTCCTGTCACTCCACATTCCCCAAACACGTATTAAATTTGCTGCTATCTCTTGGATATGATGAATATTCTGATTAGAATGTCAAAGGAAGTGATTGAAGTCAGTGGACGGAGAGTGAGACTTTGAATTTCACATGTCAGATGAGCGAATGCAGATTTTTACAAAACATGAATGCATCCTCAAATGGCCTCTTAAGTTATATATATGTACAACATTGTATTTTGTATATGCAATGCACTTGTTGGTGTACAAAGACCATTTTAGCCCCAAAAAAGAATTTCAACTAATTTTTTGAAGAGCATTAAAGGTCAATACTACATCTCATCCGCAAGATTTAATTAATGTTTCAGTCAGCTTGTCCTCTAGGTGCCCAAATATTTCAGCTGAGTTATGGCACAGAGAAACTGTCAGAATATATGGCTACTAACTAATATATGCAGATTTGTTAAAGAGACTGTTGCTGCTGAACTGTGTTAATCAAACAGTAATAATTTGTCGTTTTTGGTCATTTTTTTCGTGACATTTGGTGCCAAAAAAGTTCCGATTGCATCCACACCCGACTCTCTTCATACAAGATTGTGTGCTCAAAAAGAAACATGGGTGTGCAGGTAGCAAATGGTTATAGATACACCTCTATACAAGCCGTCAGTATAAAAACACCAACTTTGAGGCACTTTTGATATTTTCTTCTTGGACTTTTAGAGACAAGGCAAGTCTGTAGTTTGTTTTACAGAGAAATCCATGTCTCTAAGTGCTCTCCTGAACCCTTTGAAAGAGTGCCATGGGACTACTATATGTACTAATCAAGAGTCAGTCAGTGGACAGTGCCAGCATTCTGACTTCTGATTCTTTCTCAGAAGAAATCACAATGACTTCAGACAAAATGACTTCCCATGAGAACCTGTGCCCATCCGAGGAGCACGTGAACGCAGCATATGTCTAACCGTGTGTATAATTCAGCTCGGGACTAGGAGCAGGTTGCCAAATCTGAATTGAGCTGTAAGGCTTGTAGTGCAGCCTGTAGCGGGAAGACAAATGGACTGCAGGAGCGACTGGGGCCCATCTGTCACCGTGTCAGTCCTTGAGGGGGGATCAAAGCCGCAGGAGAGGACCTGTCCCATCTGCAACATGATTTAGCCATAAGAGAAGCGGGATCTCGACATCTTCAGCTCTTCAGCTTGTCTGTCATTCTGCTGATGAATAAAACCTGAGACGTGGGCTGCGAATACACTGCCGAATTGTTTTATCCCTGCAGTCCCTATGCGGAGGACGAGGGCGATATGTGGGCGAGTGCACGACTGTTTGTGTGATGATGTGTGAACAAAAACAGGATTTCCCTCAGTCTGTGGAAATGCAATAGTGGATAAATGTGTTGCTTACTCACCGTCTGCCTGTTCTACACTTCTCATCCAGCTCTGAAGCTCTCAATCACCTGACCTTGTACGCATGGGACTCCAATTTGTTGTTATCTGCCACTGCTCTGAGTCTGCCTCTTATCCTTCACTATCTCCTTCCGCTCTATCTGGTCCGATGAATCACCGCCTTTATGCTTTATTTTTCAGTTTCCAATTTTGAAGAGTAGGATCAGACCGCCCGTGTAGTGCTCCAGTATTAATGCCCCTGCCAAGACACGCTTCCACAAGCTATATCTCATTTCTGCCCTTATCAACCGCAAACCTAAATAATGCTGGGATATTTTCTTCTGAGAGATCCAAGGGAGACAAAAAACAAATGGCCGAGGCACAGAGCATTAGCGATTTATCATTCAGGAGTTGTCCCTCTCACAGACAAACATGGCCACTAATAACAATGTCAAAACGACTTGTTCCCCGAGTGTATTTGCGAGGCAGTCTGACTTCTGATTTATTTATAAAGTGTATCATGCCGCCGCTCGGTGAATTCGTATGAAACCTATGATCCATTTGAGGTACAGATGTTCCAGGTCGGAGCAGTCCCTGTGGAGAGCCGGCGAATGTAACACCGTGATAGTTTGTTTAAAGAAGGCACATAAGGTCTCAGACTGGTTAAAACTTTAGACCTTTAAACTTGGTTGCTTAGTGGAACATAGTGCAGAGTGGATTGTAAGCATGCAGAATTTCTTTGGCTGATACAAGCTTGTTACAATTACTATTTTTTTATTTTTTTTTACAGCTTTTTAAATGTAGTGGAATCAAGGTTGCAGACATAGCTTATAGGTAAAAACACTAAAATCCAGCTTTAATTATTCTATTCAATGTACAGTTTACACTCCAATTGTTATTCAGTTGTTAAATTACTGTGGTTTGATCTGATCTGACCAAAGACATCCCATTTTTTGTGCCTGAAACTGCTACGCTAGCATCATCCATAATAATTTCACATTCCATCAAACATCTACAGTACACATGTCAAACTCAAGGCCCAGGGTCCAAATGCTGTCCTGTTCAAGGTTTTATGTGGCCCTTCACTACATTTAGAAGGGGATACACTACGTTTTATTCATTGAATTTGAACATATTTTAAATGGATTTGATTTTTGCTACAAAATCCGTTGAAATCCATCTAAAACCTGTTGAAATCTGACTAAAACCTGCTCAAATCCATCTAATACCTGTTGAAATCTGACTAAAATCTGTTAAAATCCAATTAAAACCTGTTGAAATCTGACTAAAACCTGTTCAAATCCAATTAAAACCAGGTTCCAACTAAGGAGGAAATGATTGCTTATGTGATGTGACTTTTGTAAGCCTCAAATGAAGATGTAAATGAAATCTTATGTTCAAAATTAAATAAAAGCTTTCAAATGTCACCGTCTTCGGCCCCTGAAAGGATTCTTATGAACTTTCGTGACCCCTTACCACTTTTGTTTGTTTGACACCACTGATCTACAGCTTAAACATTTGACAAAGACAGATCACTGTAAAATGTAAGACTTACATCGACACAAAACATACAAATTAGTAAAGAATGGGGTAAAAAAGTTCCAAACTGATTTGATTTTTACAAAGAATTTGAAAACAATGGGTATTTTAGTATGAAATTGTCTTTACAAGTTATGTAAAAGACACCAGCAAAGAGAATCCAATCCATTTTTCTTTTATTTCTTCTATTTTTTCTTCTATAGAGAATGTTACCTATGGCTCTCTGTTTGCAGTCTCTGGATTTGCCTCTTGTAGATGGAGAGTATGAGAATGACCATCACTTTGACTGTGCAAACGGGAGGCATTTGGGCCCAGTTGGTCAGTTGGTTTGTACATTTCCAAGCTGCTGTTGTTGATATTTGGTAAAGACCAGAGATAATCCTCCAGATTTTAAATTCAAACTGACAAATGCCACTTTTAATGTGTTCTCCCAGTACCCTGCATGCTCTTGACTGCCCCCCTCACGTACTACGTCTGCAAACAGTGCCAAGAGGATGCCTGACACCTGGGCTTGGCTGGCCTTACTTTTCTTTCTCGACTTGCATGGCCTGGAGTGGGAGAGTGGGAAGGGGGAAAGTCAGAGGGTGAGCCTTGTGGCCGGGGCTCAGCTGCGATTCACCAGTAAGGATTTGTGTTGATCTCAGCACCTGCAGGGGCTCATGAACTTGGCCAGCATTTTACCCACAGACACAAACCGAGCATTGACACTGCAGTCCAAAAGAATGTATTTTTTTTTCATGTTTGTACTACTCAACAGATAAAGAAAGTTTCCAGCCAAATATTTCGCCATGTTTAGAGAAATGACCTTAAAATACAAGTCAACCAAATGCAATACGTACTGTAGATAAAAATCATTTAACACAATTTTTCACCTGGAGATATTATCAGTGCAGCGAACATGGACGCTGGCGGGAAGTAACAAAAATTCATGGTCTGGTTGTAAGTGTCATCTTGAATCAATCACTCAATCATCAGTTCACATGCTGTTTAATTCCGATGTTCTTTTATCAATGTAAATAATCTTTCACGCTTTTAGCACATCCACTTTTATCAATTGATTGTTAAGCTGTTCTATTTTTCTGCCCCCTATTTTAGATAAACATTTAGGATTGGTCTCATGGAAATTAGGACCTTATGTTGTTAACAAAGCACATTGGGATACTTTTAGAGGAAGACGGTCTGTCAGATATAAGCAATTTTCCACCATTAAAAGTTAGCCATCTCAAAGAAAGGAATCCATTTATTTATTTATTTATTTATTTATTTATTTATTTATTTATTTATTTATTTATTTATTTATTGTGTGGGGTCACTATAAATACCATTAAATAAAAGTGCTGTGATTCACTTTATCTATACACTGTTGTGAAACTGTGTGAGAGTTTTTTTCACAACTACTCTATGCACATAATCCCTTCTCAAAATGTGGATAAGGCCTTAAGGAGAGGAATTGTTGAGCTGCTTTACTCTTCAATCTTCAATTTGAGAGTCTGGAGTGGGCTTTTGTCCTCCACACTGCCGCCTGTGACATCCGTTTTTGCTAATTATGTTTTCCACGCACATATTTCATCTACTGCTCAGTGTTCCCTGTCCTCACTTATCATATCATACCCCCCAAAACCCCGCCCCACCCCCCGTCTGTAATTCTCCCACAACTGTGCCACCAGCTTGTCTATTAACTTCATTTAAAACTCAGTGAGAGGAGTGAAATATTAATGCTTTTATCTTCTATAAATCCAGTATGGAATTACTCTCTGAATGCAGAAAATGAGCATAAGAATATGAGCTAACACCACAACTGATTTGTTATTGAACTAGTTGGTATAGAACCAGGGTCACACAGGATCAAGGCTTTGGATGTTTTTCACATTTGAAAGTAGACGCTGTTTTGGATGATTCACAGCAAATAGAATCAGTAATCCGTTTAATATGTCTACATTTTTGGAATTTAAAACTTTGAAGTCATGAGTGAGCAGAACGGAAGGCTGTGTGAACCTTGCCAACTGTTTAAACATGCATTGGTCAGCGATGAGGTAGACTCTGGGTCATGCGTTGACAGCTCTTCCCTAAACCTCTGCAGACACTCTTTTCTTATGAGCACGTTCCTAAAAATGTTAGACCGGTTCGATGGCTTCACAGCTGCGCTCCTCGTCGCTGGCATCAGTGGGTCCTAACAGATGCTGCGGCATGTCTGTATGTGTTTAGCGGGAGACAGAAGAATCCTGGCATAGTGGACTCTGCAGATGCCGCTGATTGCACGCTGGATTAGAAAGGAAATTCCTTCAGGACCAGGACTGAATATCAACGCAAGGGCCAACTTGGCACGGCTCTGTCTGGTAAACTATAGCGACACTGACAAACAAGGCACTCGTCCTGCAAAACTGAGAAAGCTTGACCACATTTTCAGTCATAGAATAGTCATGGAAATTGAAGGAGAGCGTAGTGTCCTTCAGAAATTTGTTTTGAATAATAATGATATTGTCTTATGATGGGCTGCTTATGTAACAAAGGTCTTTTTGATATTAAATCGTAGTGGAGGCCAAAACATTAAAGATTACATTTGCCTGTTTCTAACACATGCCAAGCTGTAAAAATCATGCTGTTGTTGTTGACAATTGGTTTAAGCTGCTTCAGAGGGCTCCCCTGAGGGCTGTTGAAGCATAGACAAGAAGGCCATCACTGAGAAGTACTGGTGATGGGCATCAACAAGTTGACTAGAGACATATAGCTAGATTATATATTGCAAATGTAATAATATTGTGATGAATGCAGTATTATAAATGCTGGAAAGGCTGCAGCATTAAAGGCGGATGCTATAATGACACACTTGCTCTGTTTTCACAGGAATGTTTTTTTTCTATTAATGTAAAGTAGCACTACATCAACAGACAATAAACCAAGAAGCAGCATCAAGGATCACTTCCTCATCAGAACAGTGGAAAGTTGTTTTGGTTTTTTTTGTCAAAGACTGGTTTCTTAGTTGTGTTTTGGCATGCTGGACTTTGCACAGAAGCAGGTTTTCTAAAGGTGTTTCTCACCACATTGCGTATAATCTACCAACTCCAGACAGTAGTTGCATTGCTAAAAATGCAGATAACTAGTGTGTCTAATGTGTGCACTGACAGGCCTCTGTGAGTGTTATGTCTAGGGCTAGAAACTAGACTAGTTAACATCTCAAAGAATGGATTCTATAGCAGTATCATTTGTGAGCATGTTGGGTGTGTTTACTGTATTACCAGAGTGCAAGCAAACTTCATTATCAAATTAATATTGGGAATAAAAACAATACATACCAAAACTTTTACACATTTTTCAGTATTGTTTAGTCTAAATACAATGGTGAACTACTAATGCTGATTAATATAACATTGATGCCTATTGTACAGTAAATAATTCATCCTTTTTCTTGTCATGTGATGGACTTTATCTATTCTTCTTCCGTTTTATTATCAAATGAATTAGATCGCCACAGATAATGATAAAAAAAAAACCTCCATAGAAGAGTAAAAACCCTGACAGGAGATCAACAGCTCGAGCCAACTTGGCACGGCTCTGTCAGTCAGACTTTATCCACATGAACAACCCAGGCACGTAGCATGGACACACAGTACAGACACACACTGGGGACATCTGAGCTGGATCGGCTCCAAACCTCTGGTGGAGACTCCACATGATGGCTGCTGTTTATCTCCGGGCTGAGGTGATAATCTGCTCTCATGACTCCCTCGGGGCCACGCCTCCTTTTGCGCATTGGAGTCACGGCTGGGAGAGGCCACGGGGGACGCGGCTATAGGAGACGCACTAGCTACTAAATTGAGAGCTTATTTGTTAAAGCAAGGCCTTGGGGAAAGGTTGAGTACCTCGAGACCTGTTCGGTACATCTGCACAGATTAGCTGCATTCAAAGACGGTGACATGCGCAACGCAAACCGTACAGAATGGGCAACTTTACGACTTGCAGTTTTTTTTTTTTTACGGTGTACAGCAGGAAGACATTTGCTCATGGTACAAATGAGGTGATGTAGCTGATGATGTAGTCACTGGATAGAACAGAGGTTTGGGAATTGTTTGCTTGGTCTCTGAGGGGATTGAGGATCTGGTGAGTGTAATCTGTTGAGTATAATCACTGCTGTTTTTGAAGCTGCAGATGTGGAGGGCTGTCTTTCCTGTCTGGCATGTTGAACCGCTATATGTTGAAGCCCACTCTCCCACAACCGATGTAACTTCCCAGAAACCACGGAAAATTGAGAGATTTTCTATAGTATGTATTTCTAAATAAGCATATTGTTATAATAATAATTAGTAACGTTATCAGTGATCTGTAGCAGAAAAACGGCTACATCCAGATAGAACTTGCATCTGACTTGTTTTATTAGCTCATCCTTACTGCTGCATCACTGTTTTCTTGTCAGGATTGCATTTTTCTGAGTCCATTATTTTAACGTGTGGAGGTCACATATGGCACACTATTACAGACCCATCACTGTCAAAATAAAGGCAGTTATTAGTATGTAAATTTAAGTATGTGCAATGTTTGACTGATTTTTACATAATGCATTGATGCCCTTGGATAATGCCTGAATGTCAAGTATAACTTACTTATAATCAGGATAAGTCAAAGAAAGTTTTACATATAAAGGAAAAAGCGTACATCAGGCAGACATTGAACATATTTTATGAGATTGTTTCATAGGATTTCAGTTTATCAATTTCTCTGAGCTTGGATCAATAAGAATAAGATAAAATGGTATTCTAACCACATAAATACCTCTCTGTACATTAAGATGCCGTAGTAGCTGTAGCTTGTAATAAACATATCAGTATTTATAGAATTCCGGTCAAGGCTGCAATTTTCAATTTCATTACAGCTCCTAAACTATATCCTCTGCTGTGCCTCCACCAGTCAAAAAGTGTTTTGTTTTTTTGTTTTCCTGTGCATAGTTGGACACAGTCTGGTGGTTTCCATTTATCTGCTGAGAGTTTGTCCGGGAGTGAGTTTAATGTATGTAAACAGGCAACAGTGGGCAAGCATTCGTTGCAGTGCGACGTGGGAAACGGATGCCGCCACTGCCCAAATATTGAAATTAACAATGATCCGTAACCATATTGTGTTAACTCTAAGATTGTTTACCTCTTTACTCCTCCCTGTGTTTTCCAATGAGGTGCGTGATGGAAGACTTGAAAAATGTTTTTATTGTGGGCTGTTAAATGTTTAGTAGCAGAAACTAAATCACACCCAGGTGATTAGTAAAAGCAGCCAGGAGTATATTCATTATGTGTTCCAATATGGCTGTGTTTGTGTATGATGAGATGAGTTGGTGTTTGTCAGTAAAAGCTTGGAGCTGAATGCTTTTAAAGGCACAACTTGACATCATTTGCATTGCCTGGCAAGTTAACATAGATAAATGGCTGCATTATGCCTGCCTCTTGTGGAAGCACAGGTCTGCAATTATAATACATTTGTAATGCTGTTGCAATTTCTCCGAGTGGTTGTACAAAAACCTGCATATTTTATTAAGCATGCTGCATAAATGTATATGCGACATGTGCTGTGTGCAAGTGTTACATACAAATGAGTCCAGTAAATGGAATAATTCATATTGATTTGATGGTGGGTTTTATTCCCCATGTAATGACGGAGCATTTATTGAGTTAGTCTCTTTCAGTGTGATTTATTTAGCATTTACTTTACATTCTGCGTCACTCCACACAATCCCATCTGTTTGTTTAACACCCACGCATAAACTCTTTTACCTAGAGACTTGAGGAAAAAGAAAACATTTCTAAACAAAGACTATTTATTTCATTTATTTATTTCATTTTTTATTTATGTTAAGTACCTCTTATAAGACAAGAACTCATTGTTATGTTTTTTAAGACTCATAATGCAGTTTGTTATAACATATTGTGCCCTGTTGCACTTCATATGGCAGTATGTTTTCCTCATATAATTCTTGTATTTTTTTTCCAAACTATAATATGCAGTAATGCTTTTCTCTGACTGTTTATAGTGTTTACATTTCATAGGAAAAGCTCATTGGTACTATCCACTTAAGATGGGACAATGTATTGTATTGTTATTGGATGTGATACATTATTGTGATACAGATATTGTGTTATTTGTGAAAATGCCATCTTCTACTGTAAATGCTTTTACTGTGAATTTAAATGTGAGGGAGTTTGTGAGCGGAAGAGACTAAGCAAAAACTAACAGCGTGTGCTAGAGTACATGTTCACAGATGTCATGATTTGTTTAATGTCTGTGCAATCGCTGCATCATAATATTATCACAGTGTATAAGAGATTTTATTGTATCGCGCTTCTTATTGACATTAAACAAAAGTATCTTCAAGCTTTGTCTGACTTGACTTTGACATTTTCCCTTGACTTTATACAATCTTTCTCAATATTTCAGTGTTGGCCTTTCAGACTTTATTGATAGAAGACTAGAGTTTGAGTCAGAACAGGGAGAAAGAAAGCCGATTGAGCTACCTGAACTAGATTCAAACTTTAACTGAACCACCAAGGAGCCCCAAACTCATTTCTGTTTCAACATAGGAGTTCTGTTGAAGTGCTCTGGTGGGTTCCTCAGGCAACAATCTGGTCCATGTCTGATTTTGTCTGTCTGGAGTGAAAAGCCCAAAAATCATAAACCGGAATATGACACTCCTTAGTGTTTCTATTTTCTCTTTCTCCTTTTTCCAATATAGATATATTTTATCTTCAAAAAAGAATATCACAAACAAATATTATAAACATATTTACCACTATTATTTACCCAAGGAAAGCGTTTTGATGCTATGACAGGCATTAAGAGAGACAAAAACATCCATATAATTGAAGTGTCCAATCAGGGCTTTGAATCAACCAAATGGAAAAGTGAGAGCCGCCAGTACAACTCATGAGTTAATTTTTAAATTTAATTCAATTTTACTTTTCCACATATTGCAAGTCATATCACTATTGCAATATTCAACACAGTCATGATCAAATATGAAATGTATTCCTGATCTCATGCAGCCCTAATTCCAGCTATGCACAGGTCTACTAATACAGCAACACCAGCGCAGCCTTGGCCACGTTCCATCAAGTTTTCACCAGTATTGCAATATATTTGAGTCATTTTTAATAATGCGAGATGAAACATAACCCAATATAAAACAACACGCCCCAAAAAAACACAAGCTCAGCATTTAGCCGAGCCTTTAAATATCTTTTTGCCGGGCTCAGACAGTTTTGGAAATGAACTTGATCACATTGTGTACAGCCTGTAAGGGTCGCTGAATAGGCGAATGGGAATCATTTGGCAGCGGTGCAGCTCTTCCCTTCGTGATGACAAAGCAGAACCTTGCTGCGGGCTTTACAGGCCTGTCTTAATGTTTGGACGTTTGTTTGCCGTCGTTTTCTCAACGAGAGGCTAATTGTCGATAATCATAACAAGGCCGCCTGAAGGGCTTTGTACAGAGTCGACTTGTTTTTGCAAGTGTGCACTCTCTGCCACATGCTTCTCAGTGACACATTCATCAGCGTGCTACAGAGTTGACTGATAAATCAAAATCCAGTTAAAAAGAAGTCATGGCTTTTGTAAATAAATTGTGCAATGTTTTCTGAGCACTGTTTTCTTCAGTGACATGGCCCGAGGATGTGTTGCTACAGTAAGGTGTTATTGCATAAATATAATATTGTTTTATCTGCTTGGTTGTCCTAGTGTAACTTCAATAAAAAGGTTTAACGTCATTTACAATAGAGCTCTGGGCGTCATATGCTTCAGTGTGTGCTCTCCACCATATTGGCACTACTACTACACTAGCACTGGCGAAGATTTCAAACTGTCTTTGAAGAGCTCTTTAATTCCTGTTATTGAGCGGTATGTCACCAAATATAATAGACATGGCATATTTATTTTAAAAGAGCCTAGATGAGACATTGCACACCTACGTTATCTAGGTTAACTGTTGTATAACGCTTGACAATGTCGAGCAGAACTCTGGAAAAGCTGTAACATTACCTGATACATACTCTGTTTTCTTAAGTAGAAAACTTCTTTGTCCATGTGTTTAGCAATACAGTATGAAAATGATGATTCATGCATATATGTGACTCTTGCTTGCCAACATTGTGAACACTGTCAAATGTGAGGTTGCATGACATTATATCTACGTGAGATGTGTCATATTTTGTGGCTAAAAATAAACCTGTTATTGATTATATTTACAGTTTTTCCACTACATTTTCATTTTCTTCCTGTTGCTTCCTATGATTATAAAAAATCACTTCATATGGTCACTTTTATTCAAGTTTGCAACAGTGAGTTATTAAGACTCATCTTTGTAAACTGTGCTGTGAAAAGAAATTGATGTGAAAACTGTATTGATGGAAATGTAAATATAACACACAGTGATTTGCAGAAACTAGGATGGCTTTCTGAAGAACTGATTTCTTGTCTTTGAAGCTTTCAAATTGGCTCATGTTCATTTTCATTTCCTCTCGCTTACAGCCATCTTGAGTTATTTACCATTTCCGCAGAGTGCATACATTTCCACGCACTTCATACAGATAAAACCCTGATCCTATGAATATTACTGTGCGCAGCTTTATTATAATGTCACTCGTCCTATACTTCATATCAGTCCAATTTGGAGCTCATTCTAGCGGGGGCTCTTTGAAACATATTGCACTTGTGGCAGTGATTTGGCCACCAATGCCGCTCTGTGTTTTCGACAGCGAGCCTTTCCCACATAAATGATGCTGCGTGAGCTGACAGGCCGGCTGATGAGACGGACCGCAGCCGTCATAACTCTTCCTTTGCTACAACATGAACCTTGGCTCACCGCTGACCCCCGCACCCACACTAACAGAATATTTGTGTGGTCACTGCATCTGGGGGCTCGTCTAGGTTGGACCGTTGTTGTTGTAAGTCTGCATAGAGGGAACTATTTGATTTATTGGCACAACTTCCTCTTGAATCGTTGAATCTAATATGAAATGGACTGCTCATTACCGCTGCAGCCCAACAAAGATAAAGAAAACGCAAAAATAGACACACATTATCGAAAATGTTTCTTGTAAATGATTTGTTACAGCGGCAATTGATATGTTCTGTCTAGAGTCAGAATTAATTAACTGAAATTATGAAGTGTGTACTAAAATAATTAAAAATACATTAGTCAGTGCTGAATTAGATCTTGTTAAAATCCAGAACGAGCCCCCACTTTTACTTTAACTTGGCTCCAATAATTGGCACAGAGTGAATTACACGCATTTAAATAAACAGAGATGTAGAATGAGAACCCAGGAGCCAAACATGGCCCAAAGTGAGATGTGGCCTTCAGCTTCATTAGTAAAATGTATTGTTGATGGCCCCAGCATTAAGTACAAAAGACACAAAATGCAATTTCTGATCAAATCCATCTAAAACCTGTTAAAATCCATCTAAAACCTGCTCAAATCTATCCAAAATCTGTTCAAATCCATCTAAAACCTGCTCAGATCTATCTAAAACCTTGTTAAATCCATCTAACACCCATTCAAATCCAACAAAAATAGTTCAAATCCAACTAAACCATGTTTGAATTCTTCTAAAACCTGTTCAAATCCAACTAAAAGCTGTTCAAATCCATCTAACATCTGCTCAAACCCATTTAAACCTGTTCAAATCCATCTAAAAGCTGCTCAAATCCAACTGAACCATGTTTAAATGCATCTAAAACCTGCACTAGTGGAATATGAATGAAATCAGAAGAAACTGTTTACCCTTGGGAAATATTTCTCTCATCGAATCTGGTCATTGTGTTAAAGTTTGGACAACCATGCTCTAGATTAAACCAAAGGAGGGAAGCTTGTCTACTAGAGAGTGTCTGCTGGCACTAGCATAGGTGTCTAGTGGGTTTGCATTAAAAAAAATAAAAAAAAATCATCAATTTTAGTGGGAAAACAATGTTAGTTGAAAAATTGCATTTAAATTGTCCCCACTGTGTAAGGTCCATAACACACATCAGTTTTGCTTCAGGGCAAATTAATGAGCTTTTGCATGATTGCTCCCTTCATATGTAAAACCGAATGAAAAGAACAGGACACAGCAACAGGTCTAAACTGTAACAAACCCATTATTACAATCACTTGGCAACATCACCCTCTACTTCCAATCCAACTCAAAATCTCTGTTCTGGTGCTTCTTTGACAGCATTTCCCCCCATGTACAAAGTAATTGCACGGTTTAAATCTGTCCATTGAATTGGGTCCAGCCTCTTATAATTCCGCCTTTGCAGGAACCTCCAGGCGTGTATCTCATCACTCAGTAATGCCACACAGTTTGGCCCTGTGCCACAATCTACAGTCGCCCCTTCTCTTGCATTATAACTTCCACACACATCAGCCCGCAATCAGGCCCATGCTCAGCCGCTTAGTGTCTTAAATTACACAGCAATTCTCCGGGATAAGTACTTGCGCCCGAGTCATAGATATTCTGATGGTAGAGGTCGGCTGTTACGCGGCGCCCGTGGAAGTGCGTGTGCGGCATGGATCTACACTTCCTCGAGAATCCACGCTGCTTGTAAGCTCCTCGGAAGGGGATCTGTTTTGACTCCTTTCCAGCATTCCTAGGTGGAGGCGTCATGGCCCTCGATGGCGGGTCCTACGGCGAGCGGCAGTGTAAAGTGGCCAATCTGCATGAAACTGAATCGCGGGAGTACGCAAAGGCATGAAGAAGATGAATTTACTGCTGCAGCTGTCAAGATTGGGGAATGTAAATAGCGCTCTGCAGCACTTTGTTTGTTTACAGGCACGCTCATATTATCATGTAATGTGGGAACGATCTGAATTGGACACGGGTGAAGTAAACATCATATTCATTGCATTTTGAAACTCATGAATAAGTGTATACATAATGGGGAACTTTGTCCAGTTTTTCCCCTTACGGTAACGTCAGTGTCGATCGCAGTTTTGCTTGTGTTAAGACTCAGATCAAAGGCCAAAGATATGGCATCACTTGACGTGTATTCTGTTAGCCACGCTGCCAGAAAAAACAAGTAAAAAAGTAAATCAAACAACTCATGCGGTCAGACTCTGCATTTACTGGGTCACAGAATTTAATATAATAGATGATCCTTGACCCTTTTCATATCACCAGGCATGTTTATTTAAAAAAATCACATCCTAAACCCATATTAGGCTACACAGTCATTAACTATTAGCTCTGTCAAGCATTTCAACATATAGTTACTACACTCCAGAGTCACCAAAGCAGCATGTTTTATAAGTTTTATGTGGTATGCAAAATGGGACACTTCCAATGGACACAGAAGGAGGAGCTGGGGTGGAGGTGGATTATAAAAGAAGTGTTTATTCATATTGTGAAATCAACATGCGCAATATCCAAACCAAAGCGTCACAATAATAAATAGTATCGAAATCATTAACCATCCAGAGCTTTTTTTTTTTAAAAGGGCCAACAGTGTGACCAAAAGATGTTAGAGCTCTGTATTTCTTTATAGATTGATGCAATTACAGACTTTTAATGTGCTCAAGTGCAAATTCAGGTATTGCAAGTAGGGTTGTATAATATTGCGCACATTAAACATTATCATGATATCTTCAGTTGCGTTATCAGTATTGCAAAGAACTTCCTTAAATGCAACAATCTATGTTAAAATCAAAATCATCTTCCAAACAAAGCCTTAAATCCTTTTTAATAATCATTGTTTAGACCTAGTTTATTTCTACATTTAGTTCTAGTTTAGTCATGTTTAGTCCTGGTTCAGTCTTTAATTTTGATTTAGCCACTGCTTTTTGTCCATAGCCTTGTATTTCTTTATATATTATTAGATATCCCCTAAGGCCTCCAATGCCTACTTAATAATTTAGTAAAAAATGTGAATGTTCATTATCACCAAGCCTTGTTAAAAGGATCCCCCGCACCACTGCATTGCAACACTTACCTAATGTTCATTTTCATTACTGCCCAATTTAAGAACATGCATAATTTGTGAATGCAGTGACTGTGGGGTTGATACGGGACAGCTTTTAGCAGCAAAGGTTTGTCCTGAGAAACCGCGTCTGGCCCAGAGCTACGGATACAAGGAGGGAGCAACAGCAGAAGGAGATTGATCCGAACAGACAGATATGGAAGGACATCTGTGAGTGAGCGATGGAGCCCGAGGAGGAAGTCATTTATATGGCTGATGGTGTTTTGGATTAGCCTCAGGGCTGCGGTAACAAAGCCGACTCAGCATTACGAGGCAACGCTGCTGTTTTTACTCACATCTCACCTCTCGCACACATCCAAGACATGCATGTGAACTCCAAGGTAGTCATGAAGGAGGCACTAAACCCTTTCACCGAATAAAAAGTCAGATAATCCTCACATCACCTGAAGGCTCACCGTGCTTACTGTCATCCAAATTTCACTCTCCTCATTCAAAGTGCAGGCCACAGATTTAACATTGTGCTGCTGCTGCTCTGTTTAGGTGTTTAAATGGAGTGTGGAATGGATGGAACGCTCTTAGAGGCATGTTCATAATCCTCACAGGGTGTTAAATCTTGGATGGCATAATTCATAAAGCCACAGTAACGCTCACAAAATATAAGCCAAAGCAGAGTGCTTCTCATCGATTTTTTTTTCAGAAGCCTCACTGTTTTCCACCTGATACCTACAGTCAAGAGAGCCATGGTCCACATGTAATACTTTTTTATTAATATAACCTGTTTTGGTAAAATGACAGACAGTAATTGTTCACATTCATTGTTTTTATTTGTGAAGTGTACTGTATGTGTTCATGTTTTGGTCACAGTGTCATTTTTGCATTGCCGCTCTGTGAGTTTGCAGATGTGCGTATGAAACCAGCCATAAAATGTAGTTTTCCAAAATGTGTGGATTCTTTTACAAATCCAAATTATTTTAGTGTGGAGATAACCTAAGGAGCATGTCAAAAGCTCACACCTGTAGCTAGGTATTTTTTCCATGCGATTTCTTGCATCTTGAGTGAATCTGAGAGTTCTGATATCCACATAGGTTTGCAGCTGGCAGCTTGTGCTCACAGTGAACTCCTCGTCTTTCACTAATGCCAGGCATTCAGCTGAGTCCTTGTGGATGCCAGCACTGGCTGACACTGCTTCATTCACAGCTGTGTGGAACCGCAGCAGCTGCAGGGCTCTGCTCTTTACCATGAGACAAATGGAAGCCCATTACCACACACAGCACAGTGGTGGCTTTTTAACGCTTCTCCTCCTTTGCTCTTATTAAAACAAGCTTATTTGTTTTTCTCACCTCTCTGTTGTGAGAGATAAACTACTACAGTATTAGACTGTCTTACACTAAAGTGATCCCTTGAGCTGAAATCTTTTACTTTCTGCCTTGTTCCCAGCCATGACATTGGTGTGTTGGACAACTAAGGCCAGCTCTTTTTCCCATAGGAGCATGAGTAATTGTGTCTGAATGCTAAAATGCAAACACACAAGGCTTCCAGTGTCCAGTGTGGTTTACTGTGTCTCGAATGTCTCTCAGGATAACTAGCTATCATCATGGCTCCTGCTGGATCTCCCAGAAACACACATTGCAGCACATTCATTCGGACTGGCATGCTTCTCGTTCTGGATACTGACACAAATGAGGTAAAGGGCCACAGATGGCAAATATAGCCCGCATGAGTGAGCGATCACATCGCAGGCCGATTTACAGTCTGTTTATAGCTACAGCAACATTACTAGCTGAATAGATTTACACAGTTACATCTGTGTTGTTCGCGGCCTGATGACCAGAAACCCACATCTATCTCATTGAGCGTGACTTACTGCGGAAATGATATTTCTGTGCAGAGAAAATGAATGGCTGCTTTGTGATTTACAGACGTTTGCAATAAATTGTGGTCATTGTGGGCTTGAAAAGAAAAGAAAAAAATATTATTTTGGTTGGTATTACTTGTTTGTGTTAAATGCATTTTTTTTTAAAGAATTCCTATTTCTAAAGTGTAATAATATTGCACTGCCAGAGGACAGTTTATCCCTTGTCCTTGCTAAGCTTTTATGTTGAAATATGAGGTCAGTGAAGGTCCATGTGCTACCTGCCAACAAACTAAGTGATGGAGAGATGATGAGAAAAGCTAGGAGGTAATCTTTGAGCAGCTGGAGCAGTCTAAGATGCAAAGAATGCTGTCATCTGCTGTGAACCTTGTGCCAGAAGCAAAATGCTCTCATCTGTGAAAAAGTAAAACAGATTAAAGTGGTTCAGCAGCAAAACAGCAAAGTGAAAGTAATATGACACTACTATTGTCATACATTGCTCTCAGCCTCAGTAATACTAGTAATCAATTATTACAGAATGTAATGTCTGAAGTGTAAAACCACTGTGTTTTGATGTTTGACAGGCTGTGTGACGCCAGCAGCCATTAGCAGCTGGGGCATCATCAGTTTCGCGGAAATGACTGTTTTTCAAAGTTCACCCTGTGAAGCAGAGGGTGCCCTGTAGCATTCCTACAAATATACTCCATTTTATATTCTCCATTTTATATATTCTCCTCCTGTGGACAAAATATAGTCAGTCATCATTTGGTAGGAGTAAGTTAACATTGTGATTTACCGATGTCCCTGAGCTCACCTGCCATCCCTGTCCTGTCCTATATATATAATATTAATGTGAGACTTCTTCCTACTCACATGTACAGGTTGTTGAGTATGACTGTCATGAAGAGTAGAGCAGCAATGGTTCCTCCTTACCATAGATACTAATGTCTTACTGGACAGTTTCCATCTAGTAATGTAATGTATGCTTTAGTTCTATTCTTATCTCATTCTTCTTCATCTTGTTACCCATTAACACAGTTTGACTGGGCCATACTGGTTGGCCCTCCACAGACCACCGGAGAACACACAAGGATATGAGTCAGTAATGATGACGAGTAATGATGTCATGTAATTATAATTGCGTTCCATTGTGCATCAGGAGGGTCCTTATTAATCCAGCGCATAAATGGGAGGAACAGACAGTCTTGTTCTGCAGTCTGTGTCACTGCTTGCTGCTTTTTTTGGGTACATTCGAACAGTTGGCTTCTTTCAACTCTATTACAATATTTTTCCACTAGTCTTGCTACCTCTCCTTGTCCTTATTATTGATGAGTCGTCACCTTTTCCCTTGCACTAACAAATGCTATTCCTGTATTCATTTTTCCTCCTCTTCTCTCCTCTGTTGCACCCACCCACCGAGTGTCACAGCGCTTTTCACTCGCCGCCTGACCCCAGCCATTTTTACATCTCATCTTATTCATAAAAAGTGAATCAACCCAGATGCCAATCCATTCTGTCTTGTCCTTGCTTTGTACACTTTTGTAATGAAAGAAAGTCTCCCATCTGACTGGTATAGAATACTGTGTACTCAGTACTCCATATTGATTCAGATGAGCATCGACTTCGCCTCGTGTCCTATTGCCATGCTTTGTGCGTAAATGAACATTTCAACAAAACCCTAAGATGCATTAAATTGAAGCCATATTGAACTACTATGTATAGCCTTGAACACAACTTAACATTGATGTGTGCAAATGGCTGCTTTGTCTGTGTTTATTGCCCTCCAGCGTGAAAAACTTCAGACAGCATTCCTCACAATAAAATAGAAATGAAAGCTGCGGGCGCGCTCTTCTAACTCATCGTGCTGGGGGAAGAAAAGTGACCCCTCTTGTGTGAGATTGAGGCTCTAAATCAGCTGGTGGACACCTCCAGCTCCTCTCATCTGAGGATTCTTGTGCTCGAGCATCACTCTTGTTGGAGAGGAGGTTAGCGCCTGCTTTGATATCCTGTGAACAGGCTCCACATGTGCGTTTGCAGCCCAGAAAAATACATCCGGTTTTATGAATGCTTGCACAGGCACTTGATGTTTATGACAAAGATGGTGAATGAATAAAGGGAAATTGTTTATGAGCAATTGTAACATCAAAACCTAAGTCATATACCTTAAGAATCCCATGGGACTGATGAGAGACATTGCTGAATCTTTTTACAAGTGAGGTCAGGTGTAGCGTACATCTGATATCTAATCTTCTTATAATTTTTTTTCGAATGGCAGTGTTTATTATGAAGCTGGAAATTCAAGCGGGAAAACACTCATCTGTTCAGTTTTCTTAGTCTCTGATTCCACTGCCACTGCAATCATAAAATATTGAATTATGGGCTTATTCTTGATACTGTGATTATAATAACACCTGTTTCACACCGTCCAGGTTCCTTGCCTGTTCTGTGTCTTACTCAGTTCAGTTCTGAAACCTCAGTGCTCTCTGTTGAACTGGCCCGTGTCCACACTAATTTGATTGGATCCAAGTTTTATCAGTGTAAGGCGCTGCTAAACAAAGCAGCCCATATATTACTTGTTCTTTTAATCCAGGCAATATTTTTGTCCTTGCAGATGTGGAGTTTATGGAACAGGCCAATAAAAAGTACAGTTTAATCATCAATGATACAAGCAAATGTAAAACACACTCAGGAGAGGCATTTTTACTCTATCTCAACTGAAATGTAAGGTCTACATTTGATTCCCATTGTGTAACAGATGTTCTTCCCAAGAAAACCACTGTTTGATATGAAGCTAAAAAATCCTCTGCCAATCCCTGCTCAGCTGTCAACATTTAAATGTGACACTCTCTCTACTGTCACCCAGCTGCTGCCTTTTCTCAATGATGCACTGTGGTGGTCCTCCTTGACCTCTTGGTTCCTTACACCTCACACCTCCTCTGTCTTGTCTGATGCATCTTCTCTTCTATTTCTCCACCTCAGCAGTGGTCAACATCTCACTGTTCTTTCAACAGCACAGTTCTATCCCTTTTACTCTTCAGCCATTTCTAACAATATTCTTTTAGCAGCATCAAGCCAGCAACCTGTCTCTTCTCTCATCATAATTATGTTTCCCACTCACTGCAGAGTCTCTGCAGATATGACATGAACATTGTTGGCTTAGTTGTGTACTTTGTACATTTAACTCTGTTCTTCTAACACAGAAGAAAGTAAACAAATAAATAAATAAATACATAAAACAATAACATGAGCTGGTGCTGGTTTGTGAAATTATACCACATTAACTGGATATATAATCTTCTCTTTTTTTAACCTAACACAACATATGCTTGCATAAATGGTTGGTCTTGCCAAAGCACCTGTTGTCTGGCAACAGTTCCAGCTTTTTAAGAAATGTTCTTTTTTAATTTGCCCTCCTCTCCTGATCAACAAAATCTACTACTAAACCCTCAGTGGATGTAAACAACGATTTGCAAAATGATGCAGAGCATTATACAGCAAGATTTTGTTATTTTTCTCTATGTATTATATCTGTCCAACTGTGTAACTATCTGCTACAGATGATAAGAGAATGTTTATGGGTTATGGTAATGGAAAGTCCTGTTTATGCAATATATTTAGTAATGTTAATGTTCTATATGAATGTGGACAGGCAAGTTAATGATTAAGTCATAAATAATGCAGTCTGTATCAAAGCTCGGTAAAAAGAGCTCATGAGGTTTGGATACAACATGTGACCACACGTTACAAGATGGAACCAATTCGTATTTTTTGTGTTTAGTTTTGGTGTGAACATGTCGGCCAATTCACAATTAGGTTCCGGAACCAGAACCGGCCCAGAGCCTGGCCCATGTCTAAGAGGTTTATGTGTCAGGCCTGACATTCCCCAGGAACTAAGGTGGAGGACATTAGGGTGCCAAGGCTGACCAGCATCAACAGTAGTGACAGCTATTTATTTAATGTGTCACCAAGCTGCCAACAATTTGTAAATCCAAATAATAAAATAATTATTGGAAATTTACAGCCCATTTTAAAGGCGTCTCTGCCCATTGAGCACCATAAAGCAGTTAGTAAGGTCCAATGGGGTTTCAGCCTCTTAGCCGCTTTATAACTGCAGAACTGACATGCGCTTGCTCCAGGAGACCCCTCTTGACTTTGTCAATATGAGGATATGAGGTTACACTCAGAGGGCTTTATTGTCCTGAGCACCCCTCTGTCCAGCTGGCTAAGCACTCTGTAAAATCACTCAGAGACACTTTAGTGTTCTGCTAGGTAACCTGTTGTAAACACTTTCAGCCTGAGGTTGTGCTATTGATGCTCTTCAAAATTTTATTGAGACTCCAGGCTAAGCCAAAGTTTTATATTTTCAGTTTTATTGTTTGAATAAGCCCTTTCCCTAGGATGTTATAACTCACTGGTGAAGTCAAGGGAGGAATACAAGCTAGTAAGCCACTGCTTAGTGGCTGGCTGCTTTAATAAAGAGTGGAGTAAATAAATAGAATGAAATAAATGTTATTCCTGCAGAATATAAAACTTTTTTTTCTGTTTTGCAGACATTTGACCCCACGAACTTGAAGCAGCAGACTGCCTTTTTTTCTCCATCCTCATTCTCCTAGAAAAGGTACGGTTTGTGTTTTCACCTGACACACCCTGTCTCCATCTGCTAACACAATCTGTTAGCATCTCTGCAAAATGAAACCAAGAGCTTCTAATTACCCAGGGGGATTTGTCTGCGTGCATCTTCCAACATCTTTTGTGCATCACTCCAGTTATTCAAAACCTTATGGAAAAGTACTTTACTTAGTAGAAATCAAATGTTTCTTAATTTACCCCTGCACTGTCTAGATCCCAGACCTGATTAGGATAGAGCTGTAGTCATGTGGATAATCTTGTCCACATTACAACTATATTCCATTACAACTAATGGAAGCGTGAAAACAAAACTGAAAATGAAGTCTAATGTTGTCCCTTGCATAGTATATATATTTTTAATTTATTAAAATGGGTTTTAGGAGTAGGCTACAGTATGTAAACTAAAAATAAACTAATAGAGGGCCGGTTCAACTAGTGTGGAGTAGTTGAGCATACAACAGGACAGATGCTATACTAAACAACATGGGCCATCCCGGCATTCAAATGCAACAGAGAACAGTTAGTGGACATCTGAGACCAGTGAGCTGCACAGAACAGAATGATTAAATAAAGTTGAAAATCAACAGTGTATTATCAGGAAGAACAGAAGCCAACACTAGCTAATATAAAGACTCTTATAATTTGTCTGCCAATGTGGGCTTTGACAGCCCATATAGAGGCTGTCATCTTATGTAATTCATTTTTCTTGGTACATACTAAAAGAACAAGACAGTCAAGCTTCTGTCAGAAAATGTTGCAGTCTTCTATTTTATTTTACAGCTCTCATTTTTATTCATATGAGGATTCTTTTTTTCCTAATCTGCAGACTTCACTTATTTAGCTGTAAGCACATTGCTAGAAGTGAGGTTTCACAAAATGGCATAATATGTCTATCCGGGACCTCTTTCTATGTTTGACAATGGAAAAGCTGTACCGATTTGACCCATACTCCAGTGGTACTGCGCCTTTAATGTCCTTTTGCACTGTCTCCTTTGTGAGTAGCCCCACTTAAGACACAAATGTAGTGAGGCGGATAATCTTGTCTGCATTACTGCAGACACTCTTAGATGTTAAAGCTAAAGCCCTTCACTAATAGATAACCACACACACAAGACTCCCATGCTTCAAAGCGAAATCAGGCTTAAGAGTGCTAACTAAAATTAGCCGGGCAACAGATAACCTGTGCCTTGAGATCAAAGCGGTGGACGAACTGTCAGGCTCTTCCACGGCGCCTGTGGTGGCATGGCCTGCACAAGGAGGAATGTAGAGAGAGAGTGAAGCCGCCATGCTATTCATGTAAGAGGATGAGTGTTCAAGAGGCCAGCGTGGAGGTGTAAAGTTCCACTGCGGGGGGATTATTCATGGGGGTTTGGACTTTGAGGGGTCAAGGTTTTGTATGTAAAACATTTCTGTGGGCCAGAAATTTAAGTGACTCATGGCTTTAAAGTTAGCAGGGAGTCTACAGAGGTATACATTTGTATGCAGCGTGCGAAAATAAACAACGCTGCTTGAGTGCTTTGGAGTGTAACGCTGCCTTCACACATAGTTCTGAGGTTTCTTGTACAGAACACGGGTCTGCAGGTACACTATATGATCCGTGTAAGTTAAGGCTCAAAACTGTATCTATGGTATAAAAGGTATATCCAGTATAGTCTTTGGTTTGGTATGAGTAACTGCTAAAGAGGTTTGTGTTTCAACAGTGCTGAGTAGTGTCATCTGTGGCGTCCAAAAAGTGCACCACAAGTGTGTTTCTATATGAGATGTAAGTCAAATGAAGCAACCTTTTAAAATTGTGTTCCTTTGACAGTACAAGAGGCTGGACATGTAGCTGTATATATATATATTCTTTAAAGGTCAGATCACCCGTCCTTTTTGTTGAACATGTTTTTTATATTGATTGGAAGTCGTTTCTTACTTTGTACATAGTTTGAGTGGGTTTGAATTTTATTACAGCCATTCATTTAATTGTTTTTGCTTGTTTTTGCCTTTAAAGTAGTGCATTTGGATGATCTCTATATACAACTTTATAAACTTGTCTAATTGCTCTTTATTGTTATGTACACAGCGGCCGGAGGGTAGTTTTGTAGGTGTTACCCCATAATTCTATACAATAATTGAAATGCGGTAAAATCAAAGAACAATAAAACGCAGAGTATTTGCAGTTTATTGCAAGCTTTCTGTACTTTATTTTCTGAAAGCTGCACAATTTACCTGTATTTTAGAGAGTCGCTGTTTAGTTTCACAGGTTGTGCTTATATGTAACACAATGTGGAATACAATGTTTTTGAAACATGAAAGACTTTTTAAAGGAAGTATAAGGCATTATTAATTCATGGAATATGAGTTTTTATTACTAGAATAAGACATGCTTTATATGAATGCTATGTTTTTTTTATTTTACCAGCTCCACCAGCTGTACTTTACTGCCGAGGGGTTATCAAAGTAGTGTAGTACCATGGCACACTTATTTGATGTTGCATACCTCTTCGGACAATGGAAAGTGTAGAGACCCACACATTCCATATCACTTTAGTAGAAAAAAAGCTGAATAGTGTAAAAAAAAAAAAAAAAAAAAAGCCCATGAAAAAGCTGTTATTGTGTTGTGTTGGAGGCTTGTGATTGAGGAGAATAAAGGCTTCTCATTCCAGACGTGTCTTCTGCACTCTCTGATTTAAAACATTACATTTGACAAGTGGCATGAATATGACCCAACATTTTAATTACTATTTCGTACGTCAAAGTATAGCTCCGCTCTCAATCATTTTAATTTCAGTAAGTAGTCTTAAATTGACTAAATCTCAGTAAAGGGCTGCAGGAGACCAATAGACTCTTAATAGTATCATCTTCTTGATGGATTGATTTTCTGTCTTATTTGTGCATACACTGACATCACATAATGACTGCCTTTGTAAACAATCAAGCCATGTTTATGATCTTGATCAGTAGCTTTATCATTAGTGCACGAGTTAATGTCACTATTTTGTGGTTTTGAAAAAAGTCTATGATGAATGGGTTTTGTAATTTTCTCATTGTTTATGGTTATCATAATTGCTTGAAGGTCAATTATGAAAAAAAAGTTGCCGATATAGGATTTGCATCTCAAGTATTGTTTTGCAATGTATGGCTTTACTTTGAACTGATTCTCATTTGCTACAGCTCTATTCTTTTTCACCAGCAGCTCCACATGCAGTATTATTAGAAACTGTCTACTCCATGAGATTTCCTGTATCCCGTTGTGTGACTATGTGATATGGGCTGGATTATTTATCATATTGACAGATGCACATCTCAAAGCCTGTGGCTGGGGGTATTGGTTCCTTCAGGCCGGTGTGAAGGGGCAGCAGAGGCACAGTCCAGGGAGGTGAACTTAACCCACTGCGGCCAACTGTTGGGGGGGTAGTGTCTGTTATTGATATCCCTCCTGTTGTGCATGATGAAAGATCCTGACTGATGCTGTTCCTCTGGTGAACCATTTACATACTTATTTCCCGGGCCAAACCTCGTGCACCGGCGGCCATCGGAGACCCTCTTTGCCTGTCTTTAATTGGCTATTGATTGACTCTGCTTTTGGCAGCGGGAGACAATAAATTACCGCCTGCTTGAGAGCTTGTCGGCAGACGAGTGGAGAGCGTGGGGGGTCTGGGTATTATTCTCAGTGTCAAATCTGCACCTGCATTATTTATACGCAACTCATTTTTATTTATGTAGCAGGAAATAGTGACGCAATACGTGATAGAAGAAAAGGAACACTGCGCCTCCTGTGGACGCTGTTTATTTGCAAAGGTCAATATGCATTGATTCTATTTGGAAGATAGAAGCAGTGTGGAGGATGGCATTGTATATTTAGAAAGGATGAGCAATTCAGCTTTCTGAGAACGTTCATTGAAGAGAAATTGCTTCCTCAGCATCACCTCAACATTGTCAAAGCAAATACCATAAGCTCATGTGATTGCTAAAACATACAATCTGTGAGAGATGTGTGGGAATGTGATGTGCTCTGATGAATGTAAATGAAAAACATAAATACAAACTGTCTTTTCTTGGTCATGTTGCACCTGATAAATATTTCACAACATTTGCATTTCAGAGCTTGTGTCTAATAAAAATGTCTGCACCACCAAATGATGCTTGGGACGCATTGAGTGTTGTAATTTCTGCAGCCAGTAATTACTCCATTTATTTTTGCCCGAATGAAGCGTGATGATTAGAAACTGACTGGAACACTGCTGTGTTGACTTTTTATTAGAACAGTGTCCAAAAAAGAAAAGAAAAAAGAGAAAGTAAATTATCACATGATTGCTTCATACCAAAAATTTGAACATGTCTGTTGGAGTTTTTTATAGTGCTTTTTGTCAGTTTTACACATCTCGAACAAAAAATCTATTTGGTTTTCTGTTCATTTTCTAGTCATTTCTTTTTTAACATTACACCTGATGCGTTTTGAAGTAGGTATATATTACTTAGATTTATAATTACAGTTTACACCACAGCTCCACCATCGGCACACTTTGGATTGAAATAGAAGGTAATTATAGTGTCATGTCTTATAAAAGAATTTAAAAAAAATAAAATAAATAAAAAATAGTAAACTGTATTGGGGGATGTGATCAATATCTCTATTAAATTATGATTGGGATAACTGAAAAATTATTGAAGAATTATTTTGGTATTTGCCCTCATCGTTGACTAACAGTTTACTATAATGTTAGTCAGTAAATCTGGAATAATTTTTCTAATAAAATAGAACACATGCTATCATTGTTATCTCTGAGGTTAAGTGGGTGCTGTGCCACACACACACTCATCACACACTCCTTAACCTCTCCATTGTTTCTTCAGCCTGTTGCTTCCCTGCGTCAGTCAGTTTGTTAGTCTAAACTGCTTCATTCAAACAGCCGGCGGAGCCAATGAGGAATCCAGTGTTCCATCATGCTCTATCCTTGCTGTTACCCGTCGGCTGGGAGCTATCCTGGGAATGCCCCCTCCTACTGTGGTGCACACATCCAGGTCCTGGTCCTGTAGATGCCAGCCGGCTCACACTGGCTTTGATGCTGGTCTAGCACGTGAATGTACAGTGTGTGCTGTGTGCATGTCTGTGGGAATGCTGACAGGCTGCCAACTTAGGTATTGATCTGCAGCCATTCCGACTGGGGCCCAAAGGGCAGGCTGTATCATCTGTCAGTCTACTGAGAAAGGCATTACAGCTGCACTGATCTTAGATCACAAATCCCGCTCAGAGTGTGGGGGAGACAGAGGACAGGACAGGAGGGGGTCAACGAGTCGAGCCAGTTCTCTTTCCAAAGGAAAAGCAGATTACACTGTTTTTGGTCATCATTTGACCTTGTGTTTAACTGACCCTGAAGGAACCTATTAGCGTCCTACATCAATTCTTTTTAAGGGTATGCAGTACTTTATTTAATGGATTGTCAGAAATTATAATGAAATAAAATCAAGTGACTTTAACATTCTTTAAAGAACTTGAATATATGAATAACCAGTCAATATTTAAAACAGATCATGCAACCTTTCCTACACTCATACAACTTACAAATGGAAAATGCAAGTGAATGCCTTTTCAAATAGTAACACCATGAAAGAGTTTGACAAGATGTCGTGTGTGATTGCTGAGAGCAAGAGATGAGATTGTTCATGCTAAAGTGTCTAGTCTTAAACCTGATGTGTTAGGAATAAATCTTACATGTTCATGGTTTAAAAAATATATTGAAAGCACATCTCATTCTTGAGTTGGAAAAACAACTGTGACAACTTGAAAGCACCCCAGAACATGAATGTTGAAAAGGTTTTTTTGCCCTGTCCATTATCCAGAACCTTTCCATAAAAAAGACCACTCTAATGGCAGCACAGGTGGCTAACACTGGGGTCAACGGCAAACCTTGTGCATTGACACTGAAGGCTGAAGTGCCTTGAGTGTCACTAAAGGAGAGAAAGGTCAGTGAACAAACAGGGTCTTCTCACACTTTTGGATGAGAATGGTTTTGAAAGGCATGTGTGCCAAGAAAAAGATGGAAGCTAAAAGGCTAAAAGCTTGAAATAGTGCTGTTGGAGCTAGTGCTCTGCTTCTCGCACGGTTCTACTGCCCTATCTGCTCCTCCTCAGTTGCTGATTGAGACAAACAGGCCCACATTTGGGGCCTGTGGGTGACGACACCTTTCAGCGCTGACCTCTTGACCTTTATGGCCACCCACATGCGCCCACCCCCCCCATCTCTATGCCTTTCCCCGGCTGATCTCTCCACACCTCGATGACAACACAATTACACAGCACTCAGGCGGCATCCAACACTGATCTACTTTGACGGAATTATACGCCTATAAACACCACCATATATAGTTGAAATGTGCATAGCCTTGGGGACTAAATAAATCATAATCATCATTGCAGCTTGGCTTATAATAGCTGTAAAATAACTTCAAAGGTTACACTATCTCTTCTCTAGATAAGAACACAAATTGAGTTTTTTCCCTAAGTTCTTTGTAATTTTCACATTGTCTCTATTCTAATTTGTGCCATTGTCTTTATTTGCTCGGGAAATCTATTCGTTGTAATCATGGCCGAGATTGGTTTTGATTTGAAAGCGTCTGAAAGGCAACAAACCTCTTGTTGTTCAGATGAGATAGGGATTGCTGATTGTATTGACGAAATCCAAGGTCGCCACAACTAGTCTTGCATGACTCCTCGCCGCCGTGCTCCTTCACAGTGATTATTCCATTACTCTAAATCTTCTAAATCTGTTCCCACCACACATTTAACACGCTGATGGGCCTCTGTGTGGCTTCACTTTCGATGTTTCATGTCAGCCGGGCGAGCAGTGAGGGAGCCACTAACAGTCATAAACAAGGGCTGCCAATAATAGTCAGACAGAGGCCTATTTGTGTTTGTTTGTCTGGAGCTTTTTATCCGCATTAGTGGATACATGACCTGTCGCCGCACTGGAACATGTGCTTTTCGTGTTAAACCTGGACAAGCTGGAGTTATGTTTGAAAGAGGAACCGGTAATCCCATGTGGATTCCAAAAACAAGTTCACTGAAGCAAAGGTCTGATTATTTTGAGTTGAATGAAAGGCTTAACCACAATTTACCTGTGGACTGGACTGGCTCTCCATAGCGCCTGTCATGTTAAGGAAAGTATGCCCCTAGACTAACAGAGTAGGAGAATTAATCATCCCAGTAAATTAGGATATGTTCGGCACTGATTATCCAGTGAGTAGGGCACCATGGATACAACAACTCTGGAGTGTTTAGTTGCCTGGGAGTGCTACACCGGTGCGACCCAGCGGCCCACGGTGTAGCGGGTCCACCTAGCAACACTGGCCGACAATGAGCAGATGGAAGAGGAATACTAAAAGCTCTTTAGTCTGAACTCTATGCTGTTCTGATGATTGAAAATTGATGGTTACACTCTATGTTATACTGTAATATTGTGGTGAAACAAAATAAAGCAACCACTATTTACCCACTTAGATATTTATCTAGTCTGCTGGAGTATATTTTATACTATGTTTTGTTCTGTGTATACTTGCTCTGTATCTGAATGACAATAATATAATGTAAGTTTAATTATGCAACAACAACGACAAATGTAAAATGACCGTATACGCTATCATTTCACATTAGGTGCTAAAAATGTTGTGAAAAATGCTTTGATGACTTAGAGTAGTTTTTTTGTTGATTTTTTTCCTTTCATTCATTAAATATATCCTGTCCAGAGTCCAGTAAGATGTTAGCATCTGGAGTTAGCGACATTAATTAAAGCCTTTGATCGCAGCATTTCCTTAACCTGACTCTGCCAGATAGAACTGCTCCACAGAACATAGTCTATTTTGCAGTACCATCTGGGAAGGCTCCCGTTGAAAGCGTTGGTGTTGATTGGATGAAGCACCGACTAGTATCCGCTTATCATGAGGTTTCTTTAACCAATCATAGCAACGATATGACGTGCCACTCTTTGCGCCTCTTTCAAAGAAGAAATACTCTCTACTTCTGATAAAACTGTTTCGATAGCAGCATCAACGCTTAAATGTTTCGGCGTAGCCATGTTGAAAACAAGGAGGAGAAAAGAGCGCTTGTTGCTTTCTTCAAATTAAAAACCCGCCTCTACCTGTTAGTGCTGCCACATCATTGGTCAAAAGAGTCCGGTGAGTCCACGGTTCGCCGACTCAAGCGGTTTGGTTGGCGCGATACAACATGGATTTACAAGAGTTTTGGAAACTCCCAAATCTCGCGAGAATCCAGCTGCAGCGCAAGGTTAGCATTTCCTGCCAGTTCAGCATTAACAAAGAACCTATAATATCATGCAGCTGGATCATTTTTAGACACATTTACCCCTTGCTCACTAATATTGCATTTGCTTGATCAGTTTGAACTTTAGATTGCGGAAAAGGCTGAGTCTTGTCTTATGTTGCAAAAATGGTTTTACTTTCAATTCTTCTAAAATGTCTGTATATGTGTAATGATTTTTAAATGAATCATGTCGCCCACTATCCTGCTCCATTCTGTGTTTTAATGCAGTATCAATCATTTGTGAAAAGCCCACCTTTTTCAATAATGGATTTTAAATAAAAACCCGGTAAAGCTGACTTCAATAAAAGTCTGGTTTGGAAAATGAAGGTGTTTTCCTTTGTAGATGATTTATGCGGTACATTTATAGTGATAAATGTGGCTGTTTACTGTAACTCAATCATTCCTCACTGCATATGTTTGCCTTTAATAACATTTGATGCTATTCCAAATGCGTGCTCTTTGTATATATCTCTTCATGCATAGCGCATAATCACATTCACACCAGTTTTTTTTTCCTACTCCCACTTAAATTTACATGTCATTTTTGCCCAAGTGTTGGCAGCCTATAATTCATGCTCCCAGCTACAAAGCTATCTAATCATTATCTCATTAGCATAGGTAACAACAGCCCTGTTTGTGCCTGCTTTTAATCTTGCCAGATACAGTCTTTGGATTCGTAAACCAAACACAGATAACAAAAGATGGCTTTCTTGGCTGCTGAAGATTAAAACAAAAACAAAAAAACAGGTATGGACCAATAAACAAAGCGAGCAAAGAGAGACCTTTCTGTAATAACAGCAGAGATTTCTCGATAGCAACACACATCATCTTATCTTTTAAAAAATACCTCAAATTTAATGGAGAATTTTAAAACCAATTTATCTTTTTGCTGTTCCCTTCAGGGGTCATCACAGCAAATAAACTGCCTCCATCTAGCCCTATCCATCAGACTGATATGAAATTTACATTGATGATTTGCAGATTTAAATTTGGCATAGGTTTTGCGTCAGATGCCATTCCTGACACAAACATATCCAGGCTTGGGACTGGCACAAAAAGTCCACTTTCTTGTGACCCCATCCAGATGTATTTAAAACTTATGTATGGATCACTTCAGAATAAGATATAAAGTTATTCTTAAGTAGGAAATTTACTTGTAACAACAGGACGGGAATTGTTGACCCAAAAAACTTTCTGAGGCACTCAGTTAAAGCTTCTTATTTACCACTGTTCCTTATACATTGAAAAGTTAGTTTGTGGAGGATGGCATTCATTATTATCAACGTCATTGTTATTGGTGGTGCAAATATTATTCGTTATTTTAAACAAGAACTTGCGCTTGACCTGTTTGCAAGACTTAATTGTGTTTTTCTCTGCCTTTAACCCACTTGTTTGTTGTTCCTGCTCCAGATTCACAGCAGAGATTATTCCAAGGCAGTTTTCACACTTGTTTACTGTTAGGGCCAGCACAGATATACTCAAGCATTCCTTTGTCCCACATTTAAAGTGATTTTGTAAGCTTTGTAGACTGCTCCTGCAGGAAGCCATGCATAGACTGTGTGCATCTGTAGAGTAAGCGGGGCTGTGATTCTACACGGTGTTCTAACAGATTGTATGTCGCCATGGAGTCACAGTGTCCACTGGCTTATGAGTGTGGAAGAGTGAGTAAGGATTAATGTGGGATTTCAACCCCCATGATCCGGGCTATTTTCACTCCAGGCCCTTTGTCAAATCCTAATAGTCTGTGTATGTATGTTTACACCTCCTTGTGTATATATTTAAACATACAAACATGACCAGCACCACTCTAACTCCAAATCCTGTAGATTTATTTCTGCTTCATTGTGCAGCCATTGGCCTCACTGCATGAACGGCTCTGCATTTGATTTGCTCACCTCAGCACTAATCCTCTGACAATACAAACCACATTGTATGTATGGGCTTACCTGCATTGTATATCTGAATGTAATATTTCAAGCCGATAGGATCTCTTTTCACTCTTTTCTCAATTCCCTATTGTTGAGATGGTGTTGACACTGATGCTATTTGAGATTCAAGGTTTTGTTTTTTTTTTGTAAACAAATGCTCTTATATAGGTCTTTGGCAGCTTAAATCTGTCAAGGGGGTAGGTTTGAAGTGATCATGGCCTCATTGTGAGGGGTTTACGTCCGGCATTTGTAGACAAACAGATGGGATGTTTTTAGTCATGCTGTCGAATATCATCGCTAATGCTAAGGTTTAAGTGAGATCAGAGACGACCTTTAACCTCTGCAGCAAATTCCATTTTTTTCTTCATGTGCCATTCGTTTAACTGACATTTTCACTGGCCATCGGGGCTTCTGCGATAACATAGGTGTGGTATTTTTAGGGAAAGTGATTATTGGAATGGCAGTATTTTGAATATCAGCAATAGTGATCCAAGTGTGGGATATAAAAGAGCATATGGTAGCCACGATAAGGCCTCAGAGAGTCAAAGTCGTCAGAGAGTCTATGTTAAGGGAGACACAAATATCACCAAATTGTGCAGCATATAAAAATCACTGTATACTAATATACTCAAGGCTACATATTGTTTCATGTTACTGAAGTGTAGGGAAAAGCAACTGAACATCAAAGCCACAGCCTGGATAAAAGAAGTGCACAACATGACAAAAAAATCTGGGCTTCACTTTGAAACTTCAAAAGTGGTGAGCAGGCTCGGGAACCACTCTGAAGGCTATTTGACAGCCCTGACAATGGACTTTACCAGCCTTGTATTTTTACTGCCTGGAAGCACTAGTATTTGGACAAAAAAGGCAAAAGCCAGTAAAGTCCAACTGACACCAACATGGTGGAAGGGTCGAGTCTGAAATGTGAGGTTAAATGCCATGTAACATCACTATTTTGTGTATTTTATATATGGCTGTGTTAAAAAAGGGGAAGTCTGAAGCTTTTTTTGTTTTTTTTGAAGGCTAACACTGACAGAGACAAGTTTAGCAAAGTTATGATAGAAATAGAGCAAAGAGTAGTAAGCCACATTAGCAACTAATTAATAACGCAATGTAAGTATTGTTTATTCATAAAAATTCCAGAAAATGTTAGATTAAATCACTCTTTCAAAGTACATGATGTTTAAAATTGATTGAAATGCAACAACGAAACACTCTAGGGCGCCTTTAATGTCTTACGAGACGTTTGCCAAAAAACAAATGTTGCTTTATTACACCTCAGGATAAGATTGACACATCTAAAAGGAAATAACAGATATGTCGCGGCCTGTGCGGATCTCCATTTTTTTCTTCTTATTTTTGCTGAAGACATATTTTATCTCTGGAGGGATAAGAGAGAGGGGATGGGGATGGTCATGAGATACGGTGGTCTGCACTCGTCTGATCCTTTGTCTGGAGATCATCTTCAGATCATCCCAGCATTTAAGAGGATTACCCCGTTATGACATTAAAGTGGGAGAGTTATCGTGACCATCTGATGACAAGCCTCCGCCACATACGCACACCACAGATATCTACGCATTACTGCACACATAAATCACTGGCGGGGGATGCTTACAGTTTACTTCTGTTGCCCTTCACCTGTGATATCTAGTGCAAAATGTATGCACATAGATTAGACCTCAACATGTAAATACTTATGTATTATGCAACCAATGCGTGTCATTCATGTGTGCTGTTATTTACGCATGCATACTCCCTGAAGCTTGAACAGGACTATCTGGTTATTGAGATTTATGATACATTTCCATATGATAGGCTCCACTGTGTCTGCTCTATAAATTTTGTGAAGGTTGAGGGGCCACTCTACATGAGATATTGATATAGATGTTACAATAAAACTTTAAATTTAGGGATGTCATTGTTAGGTTTACTTTTGCCTAATAATACCAACATTTTTATTTTCTGTTGGCATGCATAGAATTGTTTGACGACAACAGTGCAAGCACAGTTGTGATTATATGACACCTGAGTGTTACATTCAGAAAGCTGATGCATGTCGCAATGCACCTGAATCAGAGTCAGCTATTCAACTCTGGTCAAAAACATGCAGCATCAGTGTGTTTTTTTTTTTTTTTTAAAAGAACACCAAAGAACACATGACTGGGTGACTGAGTACACACATACCCTATATACACGGAATTACACACCAGACACAGTAACAGGCATTGTGCATGTATGTGAGCTAGTGCATTGTGCTGCACAGACATATTGACCTGGCCTAACCATGAGGATATCTCCAGACTTGATTCTGGTCGTCTTTGATTCTGTCTCACTGTGTAATGAAAGTTTAATGATTTAAAGCTACGTCAAGCGGCTTTGCTACGACATTGTTGACGTCAGACAAAATCACACAGTGTGACCAGGGCCTAATTTTAATCATGCAGTGTTATATATCTTATGGTTGTTTACTAGGGTCCTGTAGCTTGTCATTCACCTCCACCTCACGTTCTCCATGTACATACTCAAGGCTCGAGGCATTGCGACACATTTATTTATGAGCGTATCCCCTCAGAGCTGATGAAGAATGAGGCTGGACATGAAAGAGGTGACTATAAAAAAGGAGGGAAAACCAATTGGCAGTTTCAGACTTTGTAGGTGTCTGTGCTGTATGTCGCTATGAAGCGACACCTGAATTGGAATTGAATTCCCAGCTGGCCCTAAGAAATCCATTGTGCCATTTTTTGTTAGTCCCCTATGTTTTTCAAATCATGTTCTCCTCTCTTCCAGGTGGATTTATTATTTCCTTGTTTCTTTTTTAAACCACCATAAAAAGCTCCCCTCCCTCCTTTTCTTGCCCTTTTAACAAGATGTGTGAATGTTTGGCTCGCGTCTTGAATGAATTTATGAAAGAGAGGGGGGAAACGTGCTGGTATTTCAATAAATAATGGTTGCCTTCTTTCCTTACCAACCTTTCTGGCTTAAGTACCTGGCACCCCTTTTGAGTGTCTTTACAATTTATCTGGTCCCGACCTAACAGTATTCATCACAATGTAAAACACTGCACCCCTGCAATACATCATAATCTAGCTGCAAGGCCACTGTAAATCAAAACTACAGTGCCCTGGATGTGTGCTCTAGACCTCTAACGCACTCTTCTCTGTTCAGAGGATTGGAAGTAAATATGGAAGGTTCCATGGTGGTAAAAATGGGGCAGAGTAAGGTGAAACTCATTGGGTGGTATATATTTTTATATGATGCTGGGAGCAACATTTACACTCAATCCACGACAAAGAACAAAACCAGTGCCATATTTGCTCTGTTGTTTTCCCTTCTTTACATAACACCCTGTGATCCTCAGTGATGACAACCTGTAGTGTTGTCGACTGGTTTGTACAAATCAGATGATTCAGTTCCAACTTCATTTATTGTATGTTTATCTTTTACACTCACTACATTAACTGTTAACGTTGCTGTGGTTCATTCCTAAGTTTAACTGTTACAAGCACATGAAAATCACATTGGATGAACCATTGTATGTTGTTTGTTTCTGCAACCTTTTGTAAAGATACACAAATAGGAATGCACTTTATGTTAGAATTCATATAATAATACAGACACTTAATACTTACTAGAGCCATTGAACAACGCAACATACTCATGTGAGCAGTATGATTTAGATTTTAGAAATAGTTTGCTGAAGGTTGATAGTTGAAAGAAACAATGGCTTAGCATTCAAACAAGTACCTGATACATTATTATTATTATTATTATTATTATTATTATTTTATAAAAAAGGTGTACTTTCTGAAATAGTTTTCTGGTCCATAACTTTTGATAAAATGTGGTGCAGAAGGAATAAGGCAGAAGGCCAGTCAAGTGGCAGACAGCCTGTTGTCATTTGTGGAGTAGTAATGCTGCAAAGTTACAACACTTCTTGTAAAGTGAAATTCAGCAACAAGGAGAGGCTATAGTTGGAGCTGGACATTGGTATCACTGTGTATCTATTCTACTCATGCTTTATGCCCAACATCAAAGGGCCTAACCAGAAGAGGATTGACTGGTCTTACATGTGCACAGTAAATGCAGCCTGTCTGAAAGACATTATGCAGATGTGTAATTATTATTTTTTTATTTCATTGTAACTATCGACTGTTGTCATTGCACATAAGGAATGTGTGCCCTACTGTTTTCCTTGTTTGTGGTGTTTGACGTAATGTCCATAAGGACTGACAATAATCACCAGATTTACAGAGACATGCCACGAGGTTCCATGAAGTTTTTTTTGTCCTTGGCCTCAAAGTTTGATCACCTGTGCTCTGTTGATGTAAAACAATATTCACTTGATGAGTTTCTGACCATATCTAATCTAACATTGATCTGTTTCCATGCTCTGTCATGCCATCTGTGACCCAATCAATTTTTTGACCAAACTTCAAATTAAATGGAACTTTTCGTAGTTGACCTTATTATATCTGGACCCTGGCACCAAACAAGTCTCATATTGACTTCCTATCTCATGTTGTTTCTGGTTGTTTTCTAGGTCGTAAGTCGTTTAATATTGTGCAAATCAATTGAGTAAGCTTATGGCCACATATATTTTACATACCCAAGGAAAGGTTGTTATCATAGAGGTACGGATGTTGGTAAAAAAACAAAACAAAAAACAATGGTAGAATAGTCTCAGTACAAGCCATAGCCTCTATAGTTTGTACTGCTCTCTAACTCAAGGCGTTGCTGAGCAGAGTGTATGTGAGTTACAGACAGGAGCAGACTGCCCGTGTCTAACTCTTTCCCTGGGCCGACTCAGCGATGATTTATGGCTTCTACCTGCTTTAGTGGCTTCGGTCCAGGTACGGTGTGGTCTCGGCACCGCACAGCCAGACGTGTTGATGAGAGCTAGCGTTTTAGCAGGGCCTTTCAGTAACGCACCCTGACAGCCACGCCTTTGTAGCCCCTGATTTGGGCTGTATTTAAACAGATGAAGCACATGCGTGGGTGTGCGACGTGGATGGGGAGTCGTTTTAGAACAGAGCCCATTTTTATTAGTCTTTTAGCAAGTGGAGTGAATGTGTTTGACTTTTAGATTGGCCCAGCGGTCAGACTCAAACGTGTCCAGCTGTTTTAGGAATAAGTGGCTATTCCAAAAACATATTTTATTCACATTTTGAAGGATTGCTTTAGAAGTTGTTCACGGAAATTGACATTTGCAAAAAAAAAAAAAAAATCACCAATTTTGCAAAAAAAAAAAAAAATGCAGCTGAGGTGTTTTTTGTTGCGTTGATACCTTTGATACAATGTAAATTGGCGCTTGCAGTTCCAATTCTTGTTTGTAATTTCTTAGCAAAAACATAAGCAACATTTATCCTTCCAATTACTGTGGCAGGGTTTTAACTAAGGCTTTAACTAACTAACCTAGTCCAATTCATTTTAACACATCAAGTTATTTGAGAGAATCGTCCAAGACACTTTAAATGCAAAGTGAAACAGCAGTACTCTCAACTTTTGTTGAATAGTCCCACCCAATATTCTCCCAATTTTCAGTCATTAAAACACTCTCGTGCATGCCCCTTCAAATTTGCTTTATATAATAGGGAAGCACCGCTTTAGACAGCAGATTTGTGTAGCGCATGTGTCCAGAAGCACTTTGTTCTTGTCTTCCTCAGCCTCTTATTCCACCGAGGAGGCTCGGACTGCAACTGATGTTTTATGAATTGATGCTTTAACTCCACGAGTCTTTCACCTCCCAAGGAGAAAGGAGGGCTTCTTGTCTGTACTAGTTAAAAAGCAATGAGAGGGAAGAGCTGAAAAAAGCTTCTTCCTCTCTCGGCCTCGTCGGTCATTTGTATGCTTGATGGGTGTTGGCTTCCTCTCCGGGGTTTACTGAATAACTTCCACAGCAGTGCTCCTGCAGCGGCCGTTAGCCTGCTCAACAGCCCACAGTTGTACAAGCAGCTACAAACCTGCAACAAACACAACACATAGCTCTGACATTGGATTAAACACAAAGCCTTGGGCATGGAATAAATGCTCCAGATTGATTTGGCCTGCACGGCTAATAGCTTTTCATTAACACAGCCCTATTGTATGCATACTAGCTTGTAGATCTTTAGGCCTGTATTGGACAAAAGCGCTATTTACTCATTTGAAATTATGTATCATTGATTTGACTTCAGGCCATTGGCATAAAATGCCTAAATATGGATGTCCTGTTTAAAACACAGATTTTTCAACATCCCTCTCAAGACTGGTTGACAGTCTATAAATAAAAGTAGTACATTCTGACAGTAGTAAAAGTAGACCAAACAAAAAGATGAATAATACCCACTGCAGTCAGAGGATATAAATCCAACTGTGTTACAAACATTAGGCCTCATGTGGGATTTTAGTAATTCCCATCCTTAATCTGTTTTTCAGCAAAGATAGCGTCTACAAATCTTGTCTTCACAACACTGATTTAACATTCAAGATCCATATTCCAAAAACTTTCAGTATTTCTTTACACTTTACCTCATTTTGATTCATTTTAAGGTTCATTTCTAGGTCACTTTGAAATAAATGGCAGCCCACAGTACTGCTTTGTTTTGCAACTTTGACATGAGGTGCCATGAAATTCACATTTGCAGTCAGCCTCTCACTCTACTATTAAAACACTGAGTAAAAAATAGGCAAATGATAGACCTGTATTCAGGTTGATTTTTATTGTGAGTTGAAAAAGGGTCTTAATTGAGGGAAAGATGGAGCAGGAGCAGCGACTGCAGTAATACACTGTGCTGGTAAGGAGCTGCGTTGTAAAGCAAAATTCTGTATTTTCCACTCAGTCAAGGTTCCTACTCTTACCAGTGGTGAAAATGTGGCTTCTCTGCACAGTGGCTGGGTGCTCCCTTAGTATAGAGGTAGATAGAGGTTCTGTGTTTTTCATCAGGCCTGGGTGTGCCATCATATTCCTTCAGAGGCACTGTTGGAGGTGTCTAGGGAGCGTTAAGTCTGCACTGCTTATTTTTTGCCCCTTTGATATGTCCCCAATTAGCAGAAGAATATGGATAACCCGACCTGCAAGATCCAGCGACTGAATCTAAACCAACTTGTCCGGCGTCAGAGGAGACATGTAGAAAAAAACCTGCTGGTTATTACTGGAGCTCTGTCTGCTGTAACACTCGTCTTCCTGTCGTCTGAAACGCCACTAAGGCACTTACGATTCCAGACTGTTTCTCCATCTCGACCACCTACCAGCTCCGCGCTCACACTCATCTCACCAGCCCGGCTCACACACCTGCCGTCCTCTCGGCGCTCTCAGCAGGCCTGCCGTCAGTCTCCTCAGCAGTCAGCCAATCAAATGCCGCTCTGTACCTCGGCTCAGACACGACTTCACCCATTGGCTCACTCAGAAGTAGGTTTCATCATCTAAATTCAATCAATCCTCTAAAATCAGATCATCCACAGTTGTTTTTTTTTCTTCGCTAGAGTTCCTTTTTCTCTATTCAAACACTGTTTTCTCCAAAGATGCCAAATATGTCACAAAAAGCACTTTATCTCATGCCACTGTTCACTTGGAATTCCACTCAACACTTCAGCTGTTTGTGTGTTTTTCTCTATTTTCTTCTTACCTCCGTGGTGCAGTCATGGCGAGGGATGAATCCGCAATCGGGCCAGAGTATTCCTCAGAGGAACTACCCAATCATATAAAATGCTCATTGAAAAAAAAAAAAAAAAAAAAAAAAAGAATTCAGGAGTGACATGAATGTAGCCTGCTTGAAGGTCAAGACTTGAATAGAGCAAATGGAAATAACCTCCATTGAGTGAAGGAAGATAAGGTTTTGTGTGCGGAATGACGTATAGAAAAGCATAAATTACTCAACCCTGTCAGCAAAAAAATCAAATGTCTGACCGCGGCATGAAAAGACGCAGCAGCTGAAGTTCATTTGAGCCTCTCTTTATCTCTCTAATGTCATGCCCAAGGGTATTCTTGAACCTGTGACCTCACTCCCCAACACTCGGACCATTCTTTTCACATGCCACCTTTCCTCCTCTGGGGAAATGGTGCTGAAGCAAATTGATGAGATGGCCCAATAGATAATTTGTAATGATGTTTTCCATTTCTTTCCCAAGCTTCATTCAGACTTTTCAAAGCACTTTTGCTGTGTTTCTCATCATGTGTACCCAGAATTCCCTGACCGGATTTACAAGCCAGAATAGAGACATTCCAGGCATTAAACTGTACCTCCGATCCCAGGTAACTCTTTCACAGACTCTTGATTATCAGAGTAATTGATACACTTGAGACAGATGGACTCTTAGTTTTCAAAGTGGATATGGTATGGTTACATAAACACACCAGCCCGCTACATGAAAAGGGAGGAAACTTTGCATTCTATTTGCATAGTATTTCATCTTCATCCTCTCTTATGTGTGTGCGAGAGCCTTACATGAGTGCATGCACAAAAAGCAGCGTGTGATTAATAAGTAATATGAAGTAACCCTGCTTTCTGTGCTCTTTGGGGAGAAGCTGTGTTTTTTGTGCTGTTTCAGGAAGTGGACATGTGGTCAGGGGCTTTAATTTGTCCCCTGGAGCAAAAACAGAGAAGTAATAACCATCACAATTCTCTTTTTTCTATTTGGCTCCATTCAAGTCCACACTTTAGGCAAGAGTAGTACACTTAACATCAAGTATACCACTGGCTACTGGTGGGACTGCAAAATCAAATATTCATGCAATCCAAAAAAAATGTTCCATTCCCATTTATATGTGAAAATAAATCTGCTCACCTCTAAAATGGATGGCTATTGATTTGTTTTTATTGACATTTTGTAAAATTAGTTCAAAGTTAAGCAGACCACAACATATTTTTATAGAAGAAAGGGAATTAGGCACCTTAAATATTAAATTCTGCGAAAATAAGATTATTTTGGCAAATGGAAGGACTATGTGTTTTCACCTGGAAAACCTACATTAAGATCAAATGCACATCACCATTATAGACATAAAAGCCTATCAGTGAGGTATAATGGGGAAAAAAGTCTTTACAAGATATCACTGAGGTGTAATATTGTAAAATGCACTGTTGACTTTTTCTTTAATTGAATATATTTCCACACCAGAAATACATTTAAATAAACCACATGACAGACAAATCTGTTTCCACTCAGGCAGAATTTAATGAGGAAATTGCCAAAAAAAAACAAAATTTCAGTCACAGGAATGGTATTAATTACTGAATGCATGACAGTTAACCCAGAAACAGAATTAGAAAGAGCATAACATTAGCATAACAATTTTGGCACTCTTTCATCAAACGCTTGGAGCATAAATGGAGTGACATTTCCTTTGGTACTTTCACCAGTCACTTATCTTATGTTTATAATGACATGTCAACGCTAATCTAAAGCTTAGACTAATCAAACACTCACTCCAAAAATGAACAAACTATGCATAACAATGTGATTGTAGGTTTCGGTTCCTGGCACAGACTCTGCTGTTGCTCTGTGGGTGTCATGTGACTGACAGCCAGCGCAGTGTAATGTGCTGCAGCCACTGATGTGAGGCCATTCCAATCTGGAAACAACTATGAAACCAAAACTTTGACAACCCCAAATGATTGCTGCGTGTTCAGGGCCTAAGACTGCAAAGTTTGCATTTTCCAAGTTACTTTACAGGAGATAATCACTGTTATTCAGATTGTCTTCCTTTATAACGTACTGTGGGAACTGATACCCACTGAAAGAAAATAGAGGTAGTATTTCATAAAATAACTTATACAGCTGCTCTGAATTGACTATTACAGGTAATGTTTCTCCAAATGTGTGCAATACCTAAAATCATGTGCAGTACTTCACTGTATGTGTGCAGTATTCAGGGGTGCAGCAATGTATAATGTATTTACTATTTAATTTTATTATATGAGTAAATGATTGTATTCCTTTTATTACCACGGGACCTATTCCAGCTGCTTAGTGCTTGAGGTTTGTTACACACTGGAAAATTGCCAATTAGGCCTGATTCTTAATGAAAAACAATATTTCACAGTCAGTTTCATTCCCATGGACAATTTAAAGACACAAATTTCCCTTCTTCCAGATGCATGTCTGTGGTGTGTATAGTTTCAGGAATGCTAATTGCTTCATCACATTGAGTCACAATTTTGGTGTCTTCAAACATTTTGTATAAATGGGACATGGGTCGACCCAGGGCATAGAGGATATCTGTGGGGTAAAAACAAAACAAAATAACACAAATATACCGGAAAGGAAAGAGTAGGTCACACGGACATTTAACCAAACTGCGAATTAACTTGCTTCTGATTGCAAACCAGAGGGTCTGGGACGCTCATGGGACTGACTGACACTACATAACAATAGTGTCTGATTGAACATAAAGCTTTTAACAATATTGGATAAAAATAAAATAACACTTCACATATTTGGAACCTAGATATTTTTAAAATATTCAACATGACCTGTGGATGTAGCCTGTGACATTTCATCAAAAAAGTAATTCCTAATCACAACCTACAAGTACAACCTACAAAGTTGTAATTGGAATCCTTGCTATTGTACTCTCTAGCACTGAAAAAGCTGACCTTGAGCACTATTTAGCAGTCACATCAGAGTGGGCTACTTTTTAGGAGAACTCAATGGAGCGCAGTCACTCAGTGGCATGGTACTTACCCCTGGTACACAAGGTGAAAGCTCCTGTCAGTGCGCGCCAATGAGGCGACCTCGCAGTCAGGCATAACGTTAGGATTGTAGTGGAGCCAAAGTGCCATGGAGCCACTCCACAGCCTGTGTTTGCATACTGTTAGAAGGACTATTCAGCCTGGACCTGCTCCCATTCACTAGACAGGGGTCAAACAGCAGCCAGCACAGGGGACTCACCACGTTCTCTTGTGAATCAGGCTGCCATCCAGTTGAACAGTGAGAAAAGAGTGCATCAAAGTGAACACAATGTCTCGTTTCACCCTCAAAGCTTTGCAAATGTGGACTGGATGCAGAAGGCTAATACAAGTGTAAGGCATGTCCCTTTAGATGAAGTGTTTAATTTGGCACTCCTAGTCCAAGCTGCCACAGTGTTACCTTCACTGTCCAGCAGTCTGACAAACTCACTGCCAGAATCCCACACTTGCCAATTTTCAAATCACATTGCCAGAATTGGAGTTTGAACAAAAGTTTTCAAAACCTTATATCACTTGGAACAATATGGAGAAAAAAAAGTGTTTTATGATAAAAAAAAATAAAATAAAAAAAAGAAAGGAATTGTTTTTGCAAAAGCAGGAAATGTTAAATCTTTGTGTGAGTTTCGATGACTTGCTTATTAATTCGATTGTCTGACTACACTGAATGTCTTATTTTTTATATAGTGTTGATAATTGTGATTATTCCACGCATTTAAATGTTACAGTTTTTTTTATAGTGCATTCAAGTTTTTGAAATTTTAAGCAAACTTGAATTTAACAACCGAGTGAACTTGGCACAAGTTTTAAAAGGGCACATGCTTATTTAACAAGATTTTCATGTGGTATTTGTGGTCTGCATACTGCCAACTGTTCTTTAACTCACACATTATATAGTCCTGCCAACATTTCCCTCTCTGTCTCTGGTTGGAAGCAGTTGTTCTGCCCATGACAACACTGCGCAAGCCTTTGAATCATGCAAAGCCGAACGACTTTTTAAATGTAACGTTAACCTTAAAGACCCTTCCACAAAGATACACACACGGTGCCAACAAAAGCATCAGAATTTCCCATTCATTTATTCAGAGTGCAAGTTGACTTAGATGCTTAAAAAGGTCAATATTCTACTGAAGGACTATTAGTTGAACTGTTTTTTTAATCATTAGCATAAAGGCGCAGAAGCTTTTACATATTTTTTCATAACCTTTAGGACTATATGAGTAATGTTTATGATTATAATGGCAACATGCATTTTATCTTGATGTAGTTTTGTGACTTTAGCAATGAATATATATGAATCTCAGGTTGATCTCAGTTTAATACTGAAGAACGGCTCCTAAAACTATCAGTGTACAACTCCGGGTGCTGTATGTGATGCCCTGTATAACATAGTCCTTACTTGTAGCTTGTAACCTTTAACTGGCATAGCTTAGATTTGCTCAGGCGATTGCCATTTTCAAAACCCATCTTGACTATGCAGCATTTGTGATTTTTTTCCTAAGCTGACACCCTTTCATTCCACTGAAAATGTATTGTGATCCACTGCGCTTCCGTGGCTAAAATGCATACGCAGCACATTGCTTACAAATACTAACTGAGAGATATTCATGTCATTTTGGCCACACAATTGCATGAACAGATGGAATAATTCTGACCTCGCTTCCCTTTATGGATTAGTGTTTACAAGCAGGATTATTGAGCCGATGTGATTACCACAATGAGGACTTCAGTGTGTTGACCATCCGCAGATTCCCACTGAACTAGCGCGGATCCAAAGTGAATTCACTCTGCCCTGGTGCAATGTCACCAAGTCAGTGCCAGATGGGGTCACATTAAAATTAATCAAAATCATAAATGATTGCTAAAAATGGTGGTTAATAAACAATGAAGGCTGATTTATGCATGGGTAAGTGCTCAGTGCAGTGCTCCTGAGCTGCCGTGTGTTGGTCACAAGAAGATGAGAAGGGAACTGTGGGAACTCATTTGGCACGTTTCTGTACTTAATTGGTAATCTTTGGGAATTTTGATTGTTATACCACTGTTTTTGGGCATCCAATTTTAGGATGTTGACCGTTCAAATGTTTGTTTAAATGCTTGAGTGATAAAACTTAAACACTTTTCTGCTTTAGATTCTCTCAATCACTAAATGTACTGAAATACAAACTGTGAATACTTGCATAAATTTTTAAATATCGTATTATATTACACTTGAAGTCATTTGAGGTATTTACAGTTTATTCTGCATCTTAAATTTTTGACACGGTACAATTTTTGCCATACACTACTGCCCTGTAATGTCGCAGAACATATTAAATAACACTTCTATCATTTTCATTATGTCATTACTCCATTGCACCTAATAGTGTCTTGCGCTGTGATAATATGAAAGAAGCCATTTCTGAACCCATTATGAGAGCTGAATTAGTGTGTGCAGTAGTGCGAAGGGGTTTGGGCCATAATTAGGACGCACTGTAGCCCGATTTTCTTCTCACAACAATACGTGCACAAGAGTTTTAAAGAAAAGATTTGTGTGTTGTGGTTGGTTTGTTACACCTGATTAATGACAAAGCTGGTTAAATTTGAAAATCCTAAATAGTAAACATGTAGCTTGGCTAGTTGTCCAATGTCATCGATTTTTTGTGGATCTGAGTTGGATTTCCAGGGGGCACTATTGACAGGCCCAGTTATAATCTGCCAATGCCCATATCAAGTATATAGCAGGTGGAAAATGCTGTGAAAGGAAGGGATTGCAGACCCATTTCACATCTCAAAGTGAATGGAATGATATATCGTGGCAGACTAAACTGCTAAAGAAAGATGTATTAGCACAGCACCATCAGGATATTGCAGTGCTTTTATGGCAGGACAGACTTGCAGTCAAAGCAAAATACAAACTACAAACTCATTCAGTGCCTTTTTTCTGTTTTTCTGTTTTTTCAGTAAAAAGCAGCCCAAACTTTAACATAACTGCTGCTTGTTTACTGTGGAATCACGGGCAATCGCAAGAGATTTGGTGAGATTTCAGAGCCAGGACTGAAAGGGAATCTTTTAGTGCGGCGTCAGATTGCTGCACAGCACATATAAACACATATATAAACCAAATTCTTCAATGCAAGGGGTTTTTTTGGGGGGGTTTTTTTGTTTTTTTGGTCATAAAGTGTATGGTCCCTATCGGCTTTGAAATCTGGTTATAGATGACAGTACTAAAGAATCTGTTGGTACTTGTTATTTGGTCCATCAGCTTTTTGACTCAAGTTGACTGCAGTGTTGGCACAGAGTAAGACTTAATAAATCAGAGGGTATCACCTCCAAATGAGGACAAGCGGCCGATTAGTCAAGTAGCACAGGGCAATTTATCTTCCTTTCTTTTGAAAATTGAAAATATGCCTGGCATATGATCTCTCCACTTAAAACCCCCTTTTGTTATGAGCTCATTTTCTTTTAGTAGTTGTTAAAAATTCCAGAACCAACTTTTCCCAACGGTCCGAACAAGCCTATGGTTCCCCTTTGAACACTGTCTCAGCATAAAAATCACTTACAAGTAAAAGTGTGGCCAACTGCCAACAAAGGGGTTGTCTTAGCACTTAGCTTTTAAGCTATTGTAACTCAAAGTGAGACTCCTCCGCATTTATGGTTTTATTTGATCTTATCCAGTCACCACTGCATTTCATCTGAGCTTAACGTTTAGCTCCAGAGTGCTGTTGCTGAATGCATTTGAAAGGCCAAGCATAAGGGAGTTTGTCGATCTTTTGAAGTTCTTTTTATGTGATATATTATATGTGTGTGTGTGTTTATGTGGATGGATGGATGGATGGATGGATAGATGGATAGATGGATGGATAGATAGATAGATAGATAGATAGATAGATAGATAGATAGATAGATAGATAGATAGATAGATAGATAGATAGATAGATTACATCTGAAAAGCGAACTATTATTGGTCATCAACCTTCATGTACATGTACATTATTATGTTATTTATAATGCAGCTGACTACTGGACATGTGTAGTTATATCCGACTGTAAACCACTTAGGGGACTGTACAAGTTTCCTTTGAGGCTAAAGTGATTAAACTATTGCAGGCGATTACTGTTTCTGTTAGGCTATTTAATGTTTTATAAGCATTTGGCCAAGTTTGAATGAGTGGGTTATTGCCCAAAACCTTCGTGAATTGAGCTATAGAAAAGCTTTTGATGCCTCATGTCTTGCCCTAACCTTTTGAAGTTTTGAAATCACATCTGCCCTGAGATGACCAGAGAGAATTTTAGCACCGCCGCCACTGGGCCTCTCTAAAGTCGCCACACAAACTGTCACAACACTGGCTCGATTATGTCACAAGCTATTAGCTGTTACGTTATGTAAACCCCACCTCACGGGATAAAAGATGTCCTTACTCAGTGTTATCTTGTAAAAAAGATGAATTCACATGTGCCTGGGGACCAGAATGACTTTTTACACATATGCATATTTGAATATTTCTGTGCCTATAAATGGATGTGTTGCTGTAAATCAACGTAGATTTGGTTAACCTTTCCAGATGACAGGTTTCGTTGAGGACATGGCATGGCATTTCCTCTATTTTCAACTCTGTGTCCCAGCTTCACACCGGCCCTTAAGACTCCCATCTCATTTCATTTGTCACCACTTAAAAAGGACATGCTTATCCTCCTCTGACACTTGTTAGTGTGTTGACAGCTCACACCGTTGCTGCTACTTATGCCACACAGCCAGAAAAAGCACCTTTTGAAATTGTTTCAAGGGTATCTTCCAAAAACCCAGTCCTATGTAAAGTTAAAGTAACGCCAGAATGTAGACGATCTGTATTAAATTTGGCTCATGGGGTAGTTTTGTGTGGACATTAAAGGGAGAGTGTGTTTTCTGGAGTTATCTGGAGGCAAAATTACAGCTGTAAATTCCACACCTCTTCTTTCTTGACAATGTGACCATCTATGGTAGCCCTGCAGGGACACACTGTTGTCTATATATAAACTCAAAGGAAAAAGGACAGATGGTGAGTTCACTGAATTCTATATATTTATGACATTTACATTTACTAAATGTTCATGCAACATTATGTGTTTGAAAAATGTAAAATGAATGCGCTTCTTTGCTATTGTTGTTTTGTGTCATGGAGCATAAAAAGAAAGGAAATGATTCTAGTTAAAACAATAAACTGAATTGTCTCAATATTTTCTCAGTTGTGTTAAGTTGTGCATTTAAAACAAGTTTTATTTGGGATTTAAGATCATTTTTTGCAAACTTTTTACCAAAAAGTGTGCGCTCAATTTTATGTTGTTGCTGTTGATTCTACGTTTTTCAAAATGTCACATGGAAGCACATGATTTCAGAGATTGAATTATCTATAGTCATCTCTGTGTAAAGTAAAATCCATGCTCCTATTTAACATCTAAAAGTCTGCTGTAACTGACTGTACCTAGCTTTGTGTTACAGTTCAAACAAGGACTTTTTAACCACATTTACCAGCTGACTTCTCTCGAATTGAGATTCAAAGGGCGGCACAGTGGGGAGCCTGCCTACTGCTCAGAACAGAGACCTGTAGTTGTCTCATATTCTTATGTAATATCAACGCTCTGGTTTTAGCGCACACTGGTCTCAGGCATTGAAACAGTTCTGCCTTCTGTTAATGCACTGGCATAAAGGCACATTGGCATTCGCGGCGCCTCGGCTATTTGGTGGTGTGCTTTATTGCTTCTTTTGTATTGTAGGTGCCAAGGGAGGCTAAAGAGGAACATTAAACGTATTATATCATGCGCTAGAAGGGATTTAGCCCGGAGCCATTTCACTGTATTACCAATCCCCAAAGTTGCCTTGTCAAAAGGATACATTTTTTACTCTGAAATTAAAATGCATGTCTAGTCAGTGAAAAAAATTCACTGAATTTTTTAGTAACACTTTACTTAAAATGAACATATAACATCATGTAAACACCATATGTACACTGTTGCCTCAGAGCATGTGGGCTCTTTCTTTCTGTTCTCCCTGTGGCTTGAACATGCAACACACTATTGTGTAATTCTCCTCTCTGTAACAGTCTGGTTAAGCGTATGGAGAGTAGGGTGAGGCAATATGGATAAAAAATAAAATATTTATTTATTTATTTATTCAGATGATTTACAATTTTAATCATTTTTTTTTGTCTTACTGACCTAAAAAGGTAATTAAAATTCCTTTTTTTATTTTGTTTTTCCATTACTAAACAATAACAGCAAAGCAGCAGCAGTGTGCATTACCCTCAGAATGTAAATAAAGCCGTTCAGGTTAGATACTTCTTAGTTTTAGCTTGTCTCTCTCCATAGACCATGTCTAATAAAATCTCCACTGCACACAAAAAAAAGTTGTTAAAAATGTTAAAAGCCTCCGACCTCGTGGCTAACTTGCATACATCAATAACGTATGCTGTACACTGCCTGTTTCTGTTGATTAGTATATGATTCGTTTCTTGTCACTTTGCTAAACCAAAGGAGTTCAGAGATAATATGGATGCTGTATGCAGCACAGGCTTGGAATGTACGTTTTTCCTGTTAAATGTGATTTAGCAATATTCTATTTATTATTTATTCTATTTATCAGCCAGCCCTCATAGGTCTGTAGACACAGTAATGTTTCCTGTACTGAGCCACACATGAGCAACATTACATTTAGCTTACTGTTTCTAGCCACACTTCGAAGTTAAAACATGGATACAACCTTCACAGACGTGCACCAAACATCACTTCTGTATTTCTCCCGATTTTTTCCAGACTGCATGGGACAGAACTGGTATATCCTGACTCGCTAATGAGCTCCATCACAAATAAAAGACATCTGTGTTTCCTTGTACTCCATCTATTTACTTTTTTCTTCACTTTTTTAAACGGTTAAAACACAGAACACAACCCAACCAATAATTATGGTTAAAACCTCCAATGCTGAAGGCTTTGAAGTTTGTTTTTCCAGAGCTTTACATGCAAGACATCAAATGCAGAACACTTAATCAAATTTAATAAGATAAACTGTTTCTCAAAATTAATCATGGTTGATAATTTCCACAGTCATTTCCTCAAACAAAATTACACTGTTTATCTCCCCTGCAAGACATTTCCACTTGACGTGCCGCCATCTTCCAGACTGTCAGGAAGATGATTTGGCTAATTATATCATTTTCAAGCAAACATGTTTCCAGCAGTTATGCAAGAAATGGTAAGACGCAGTACTGTGAAAACGGAATATTTGGCTTCGATATTGTGAACGCCATGCCAGCTGCACCTTAAAGCCAATTGCTGGAAATCACTCGGGGAACGATGGGCGGGATACTTCCTCCTCACCCTCCTTCTCTCTAACCCTTAGGGCCTCATTGTTCCCTAGGAATCATGTGTAGGTGTGGAAAACCTGCCATGTGCCAAATGTTTTCTGCTCCTTCTACCTCTAGCAGCGGATTCATTTAGATTTTTAGTCTGTCTGCAAAGATGGTAGAAAGCATGCTCGTTTTGGAAGATTTTTTGTAAATCACAAAAACATAAGCCCTCCAAAAGTCACCCAAAAGCACCTTGCAGGCAGCGAAAACAGGGAACTGTACACGGATGAGCATGCAAATTTATGAACACGCAGCGGGTTCAACCCAAATATGCGCCGCACACAAACTGTCTCTTTCATCCATTCTTACCAACGCAGCATGGCCTACGCTGTGTTTAGCAAGCAGTTCACATAGGAATAATTAAATGGAGTGCAGGATAATGAATCATTAGTGTAAGCCTGAGTGACTTGCATCTTGCAGCGTCGTGCACTTTTGTTCCCAAATAGACAAAGAACCTTGAGTGGGATTGGAGCACACCAGGATAGAATGTGGGATGCTTTGAGAAATGTTTGGCAGAAATTGGGTTTTGAAAGTCTGGGGGTACAATAAAAGCATAAAAAAGAAATATATCTATTGACTGATATGGTCATTTTAAAACGTTTATAGTGTCCAAAACATTTATAGTGTCCGAACGACTCCCATTTCATCCTCCTAAATCCTGTTTCAGTCAGCCTCGTACTTCATTTGTGTTTCATGAGCGCCACAGTAAAAAGATTAATGACGGCCCTTTGTTTGCTGCATCCTGGATTTCATAAAAAAGACACTCAGCTTCTAGCATAATGTATTTACTACTATGCATATATCACACACAAAAAATAAACTAGTGAAAAAAAGTTCTATGTACTATCTAATCCCTCTCATGATGACCAGGAGTGTTTTATACTTTTATTGGCTCTTCTGTACTAATACATTACACCAAACTGAAGCATTAGACAATTATCTTCGCCTCGTTAAACATTACATGATTGAATTGCCAATATTTATCCACATTTCATGTTGCTTCTCTTTAATTTTTAACTTTTTTGCAATTTTTTGTTACATAAAAAGACATACTCAGCACTCAATGTACACTTTCTCAGTTTTACCAGTAGCCATTACTTCCTTATTGACAAGCTTTGTGAACCAATGGGAGTGCAAAAAATGACAATGATACCTCAGATTTGATCTTCTTACACTTTGTGCATTCATTTGGACAGTTATTTTGACATGAAACAATAAATGTCGGTCAAATTGAGTAGGATGTAATAATTTTCAAATTTGTATTTTGCAATTGATGCTGTAAGAATCTGCAAAAGTTTGAAGGCGTGTTGAATTCACATCATTTCCAAAATATTGATCTTCTATAATCCTGTTTTAAAAAGAAAATCTGTTTCTTCAGTTGTTGCTGTGAAGAAAGAATGCAGTTAGATTGAAATCCCTGCCACGTCTTTCTGGATCCCTCTGATGTATCTTTGCCCCAGTGACTTTGTCCTACAAGTGTCCACTTAGCTCAGTGACCTGCATTAGAGCCAAAGTCACCGGCGTGTGGCTCCTGAAAATAGGTACCTGGTCACACTCTTCCAAACCACTGACTAGGTTCAAAGCCACTCTATCTATAATTACTCGCTTCTAACCTTGCTCCGATCACTTTTGAGTCGATAGCATAGTGGAATGGAGTGTCCAGCAGACCACATAAACAAACATGAATCTGTTCTGTAGCTGGTTTAATGCAGTCTCCACAGTTTGTTTTGAGTCAGCAGTGGAGCTTTTCAACTGTTCTGAATCACATTTGATGGATCTATCACTTATATTGCGTTGTGAAACTGCAGCATTTCTTTTGCCACATAAAACTTATTGTGAATGTACTTTCCTTTGTGAACTGTCTATAGAGAAGTTCTAAAAGGGACAGGATGTTGATATCATTGTTGTTAATGCAGCAGATGCTATCAGCGGAGCATCTCTTATGTGTCTCTTCAAACTGATGATAGGGACATCTTCAATTCAATTTCCGCTGTCTGAGCACGCCACCAGAAACATCATATATTCATGGCATTCCTATGATTTGTTCCTCGGGAAAACGTCACCTCGGACGACCCCTAGTTCGTAAACTCATATCAAAAAAGCCACAGTGGAAAGGCAAGGCAGAAGTGAGAATGGCCGCACTTCCGTAAGACCCATGGGTAATGCAAAGTCATGAAGTCATAAAACTGTAGTGTTCAAAGAAGACATATTGGAGTGGGATTGTCTATTTTTTAACCACCGGTGTGGTGCTTTATTGAGGGTAGCTCGGGCTATCGGGAGAATGGACGGAGATGGAGAAGCTAAGTGACAGAGCGGAGCAGCTGGATGTGAACTATTGAGCCATTTTAAAAGGCTGCAAGCTCCACGCCACTTAACAGATGCCCTTCCGCTGTCACGAGTTGATTTTTGAAGGAAAGTTGCAGACCTGTGTTCGACTTCGCTCAGACTTTGCCTTAAAGTGAAGATTAAGGTCCTCATAACTCATAACACAAAACAAGATTGACATTCAAAAATGCTGTTTGTATGATGACAAGCCTTTCAACATTAGAGATGGAAATACACGAGTTCCCATACACCGCCCACGATAATGATATCACCATATAGAGATTCTATACCAGTGTATGTTTAAAGATGTAGTGGAAAGATAGCTGTTGAAATGTCTGTCAGATACTCACATGTGTTTTTGCTGTAACTGTAACATGTGTATCTACAACTTTGCCAAGAAAAATCATGGTTTTGGTATCTGTATCACAAAAAAGAGTAAAGTGATCCAATAACACTACATACAAGTGTCCCACCTCTCTTCAATGTACGAATGCTTATAAACTACCATATTTTTATATCTGCTTGTGAAATTTACTTAGAAATGCCCCAAAAATCTCCCAACATTACTATCAGAGACATAGAACAAACCTAAACTTAAGTCCCATGAGCAGAGAAGCATAAACTCAGTGACAGTCAGCCGTGTGTTCCATTGAAGTTAAGTGAGTGAGACAGCAACAAAACCAGGTACTGTGACCTTTTATATCCGCCGGGGATGCCACAAAAAGGTGCAACATTGAATGCCACTGAAGGCAAAAGGTGGATATTTTGGTTGTAGATCAGTGTAAATATTCATTTCAATTCAATTTTATTCATAACACTGTTGCAACTTATTGTAACAGACACAACAAACTGATAATATTTGGAAATTCTTCTACTTTCTACAAAAACGAGGCATTTAGCTGCATAATATCAAACTGTAAAGAGACCATAATGTTCACAAATATTCTCCTTGGCCTGACGGATGTGGGCTGATGAACCATAAAAAGAAGATCTGCTGGACAAATGGCAGACTCTGGGTTATTCTCAGTGATGTAGGTGAATGTGAATGACTCTGTGACTTATGTGCTTTTACAAGTGTGTGAAAAAGCTAGTTAACCAGTTTCTGGAGGAGAACAGCACGTAACAGTCCCTGTGTGAGCCTAGTTAAAAGGAGTGGAATAACTGTCGACTGGGACTAGCCGCTTAGTTCAGTGCATTTTAAGCTCATTGGAAATTGGATTGTGGAGAAAATGGGTATAAGTAGCCAGTCTGGGCAGTTGCTGAATCCTGCCTTTAACCCATTAGTACAGCCTGGCCAAGCACAACCAGGGAAGAATAAATCAGAATAAAGCAACTGTGGCTGTGTACTCACTTCTTTGTATGATATGATGTGCATAAAAGTCTCTGACAGCACTTAGAAGACACATTTTGACAGAAAAGAGGCCAACTCAGGCCAAAATATCCTTTCATATCCCATGGTTGCCTTCAGCCTTTATAAATCGATGAGAGAAAAGAGAAGATTAGATTTATGCTCCATCGTGCTATGTTTAAGACAATATGATAAAACTTTAAAGTGCAAGGACCTAAAATAGAAAATGGCATTTTTTATTCACTGTTGCATTTTTCTGACGTGCTGTCTGGAAGAGTGCTGTCTTAATATGATGTGTGCACTATTTAGTATTCCCCCTTTCAAGCTGTGACATAAACAAAACTTAATATTGAGTGCCACACTATAATTCAGCAAAGCAGTGTTTAAATAGAAGAAGGGGCTGTACAGAAAGCTGCAATGCGGCCGTGTAAGAGTTGGGGGTATATTATTCTGTCATCTTGCATTAGCCCCGCTCAAGTGGTCGATAGCTAGGTCCAAAGCTGGGGGCCTGGGATCTGTGTGCCAGCCTTGTAATGGGCTCTGGACCTGAGCCTGGGCTGTGGTCAGTGTAGAGCATGCATGTATCGGCGGGGAGGGCAGCTAAATGAAGGTCCTGGCACCGAGTCCCCATCCATACTTTAATCACAGCTCTATCTGGCTCTGCATGCTCTGTGTGCTGAGCTCAGATTTCTCTTATCAGGAAGAGACATAGTCCAGAGGCCAATAGGCTCAGAGCCAGCATTAATCCTGCTGCACTGACCAGACCTCAGCCTCCAATAGAGTGACCCTCGGACTGACACCCACAGGTCCAGACACTTCTTCATAATGTCTTTTAATCTGGATGTCCCCATCAGCTTTTTCTTTAATCCCAATTGATTTTTTGAGATTATGAAATAGTAATGCCTGTATTTCTATATGGTCTTCATATTATTGCTGGATGTTCATCATATTCTATTAGACTGCTTTAAAACTAATAGTAGTCTCACCCAGTCATGTCATTATATAATGTAGTGTTGCTTCATCTGCTGGTGGTAGGATTCCTGCAAGCTTCAATAAATGATAGAAAGATGCATTTTACCATTGGGTTGTTATCAAAAGTAATATATTCCTCTACTTCCTCCCTCATCTTTTTGTCCCTTTGCTCTAAAATGAACTTAAAGAAATAAGCAAAACGTTGCACAGTCAATGTCTCCAAATGTCAGGCACTTTATTCACTGATAATGTTTTGGCCTCAGCCTTTTTCAGATCAATGTGTAGTTTACTAAAATTGGCAGTTCAATTAAGGATCAAATAGGAAAAAAAAAATCTATTCCACTACTTATGTACAGAATAAGGCTGTCTCTTCTTTCTCTTGTTGGCCACATCAGGCCGTGACCATTTAGCCTAAGAGACTAGCTTAGCTAATCTCTAGTGTCCACAATGAGCCCACACCATGTGTGCTGTTCATTTTTAAATGAGTAAACTGAACCTAATACCCAAAATGCACCTCTGTAAAAGTTAATTTCCAATTTCTTTTGCATCTCCACAGTGCAAAAGTGTCCCAAAACTCATGTCATGCAAAAAGAATAAAAAATAACACAATATAATATGCAAAATAGCAGAAAAAAGAGCCATATAGCTGCCCATATTGGTTCTGATCCCAATACTTGAAACTGGCATCAGGACATCCCTAGTTTAATCACAGTGTCATCTCATCCAGCTTTTGGAAAAATAATTGTCCATAATATAACAAATGCACATTCATTTGCATTGGATACGAGTTCTAATCTCCACTGTGCAACACTAGGTTCCAAAATAATGAGTTACACTAGCAATAACCACTGTCATTGTGATCCATGTGAAATACTGCCACAGCTCATTCATCAAACTAATAATGCCGTATATACTGTATATCCACTGTAACCTTCTATCTGTGCACCCAAACTTAAGTGCTCATGTCCATTATTACAATATAAATCACAAACATTGAACCAGCAGCCCCTTTCAAGAAACTGCCAGCATGTATTTTATTTACGGCTCCGAGTGTTGCGGATCAAACGGCTTCTCAGTTTATTTAATGTGGATTACTTTGGAGTGATTGTCTCTTAAAACAGCTGTTTAAGTCAAAAGTAATAAATCAGCCGTCTGCCTGCCTAACACACAGCCCGGGTGCATCTGTTAAACAGCCATAGAGCAGAGAAACATTGATTTACAGCTCCGCACAAGGTGTCAGCATCAAGAAGGAAAGGTTTATGGAGCTCTCTAACACCGGGTCATGGCCCACAAGAGGGTCAATGGGAGGAAGATTTGGGTCCCTAAATAAATTACTATTTTATGTGTTGCACTTAGGGTTTACTTGTTCTCATGAGAGTTATTAAATATTTATCTAAGATGGATTTAAATGCAGTTCTCCCCTGAATATCTCCCTTGGAATACCTCACTTCAACGTGCTTTTCATTTTGAAATTGTCGTCATATTAATTTGACAAGAATTTACAAAATCAGATACTGACAATGTAAGCTAAATTAGACCGGTGAGATAATGAAGGGAATGAAAAGCCCAGTTTTTCGTTTTATTTTAGAAGTGAACACCAGGTTTATTGTATTTTTGGTTAAAAAAAAAAAAAAAAAAAAATCTGCCCATGAATTGATTTTGAAAAGAAATCACATTAAAAGTTGATTAATTATTTTACATGTAAAAGGAATTTGTGGGATTTCTGAATATCAATAGAATATATGAGGATTTTTTTTTTCGCTTTAGATTTCATCTCACTGAAAAGCCAAAGAATACAAAGAATTAGTCTGGTTTGTGTTCATTCAAGTCTGATTTCCAGAAAGCAGTAGCAACAGATGGAGAATAAATGAAATAATGAAATAGATAAAAAACTAATTCCATTACATTAACTGTAACAAACTGATGGGAGAGAACCAAAAGGCTATAAAAAAAAAACCTTTTGGCTGAAAATTATGAGCTGTTTTTACTGCCACAAAAGATCATGATCATTTTGTCAGTGTAGAGTCAGCTGATCGAACACTAAATCTCTGAACAAAGTCACTGCGTATGATTGATATACATTTTTTTGGGGAAAAGGCATAAAACATTGGAGCCAAAAAGGCGTATGAGTGTTAAAATATCTGATGAAAAAATCTGATAAAATATATGTGTAGAAATTTTGCCTTAGAGATCTGTCATGTCTGTGTGTGTATAAACTTTAAAATCAAAATCCATACACAAAGTCAAATCTAAACGTGGCCTTTGTTTTGTCTCCTAGATGTTGTTGTTTCTTCTGCCCTTGAATTTGTCCTACCAGATTTTCACTGCATTGGATCGAACACCTATTTCACTTTGCAGAGTATATGTTAGCAAAATACTTACATAATTGTACGCAATATCGACTACTTTGTCTGGATTGAAGAAATATCACAGTCACAAAGAAAGCACTTAAAGAAAAAGTGGTCTGTGCTCACAATAGCTTCTTCCATATAACCACAGCTGACTCATAAATTAGGTCTGCATCCTCCTTGTGCTGCTTTAAGAAGTGTCTATTACAGGTTTTTTTTCTTTTTTGTTTCCCACTTAATAGAAAAAAGTGACAGCAATAAGTGAAGTCTATATTCCTCAACCCCCAGTTGGCTTTCACTAAAACTAATTTATTATCCTGTAACCTTAATCAAAGATGGCTTTAAATTGGTGCTTGGCTGAGTAATCACTTTCCTTCATTTCCCACTTTGAGCTCCATCAAATCAGTGTCACACCGTATCCTCCATATTTGTTTTTCTAAGCAGACTGTGATCGCCCCGAGGCTGAGTTTGCCCCTGTGGACCAAAAAACCCACTGGTGGATTTCAAACAGCGTATAAGCGGTGTTTGTGCCGAATACATGAGTAATTACACTCACATCCATTCCTCTGGACTCCCACCTTGCAAACAGCATTCTTGCAAGCCTAACGACACCTGAGACCTCGATGAAGACATTTCATTATCAGAGAAGCTGTCAGCGTAACACAGTTTTAATGTTGCCGGAGCGTATATACCCGCGTCTTGTTGCTTCTTTACGTTAGTCCTTTCTACTTGTGTGTCCGTGCCTCTATATATAGTGTGTCATGACCTTTCTCTGTTTCCAATTTCTGTCAGCACAGTTTGGAAATAATTTGATCTGCACTATTTGGTATGCACCTCACGTAGTGCTCGGGCAAATGAAGTTAGGGAAAGGTGCAAGAATAAGCAGAATTTGACTGGTAGTTTTGGGGGTCAGATGTAGTTGTAGGCTGCGTGAAAGCCCCTGAAGCCTGTCTCGATACAAAAGCGAGGTGTGAAGCGCGTGTGGTGATTTCACAGACGTTGTCACCCTGCGGATTCAGCTCGTCACTGGAACGGCGACATTCAAACCACCAATGTCACCGCGTGCCGCCTCCAGCTTACAACGCACCTAAATCTAGACACACATCGGGAATACATTAAATATCTTATGGCAGAGCTAATGTACTCACGTGACCTAACACTGATCCCAGATAAGTTCTGCTATTCCTAGAAGCGCCATGACTGTGAGCCCGGAGGTTTGTTTAATAGCGCGGATCACATATCCATTAAAGCTTTGCGGCTAAATGTGTCAGCGTTCCTGTGATTTGAGGAGACAATCATGTTTCAAATGCTGCCTTTGAAAAAAAAGAAAAGAACTTCAAAACAAAAGCAAATGAAGACAAAAATAGCTTCTATTAATGAGGCAACTCAATTAGCTGTTGTGATACATTTTCCTCTGCAGATGCTTCATGGCATGCTTTGCATTACCCGTTGGAAATAAAGGAGCATTATGCACATGAGTTATTGGAGCAGATTATATTTCATTTATCCCACTCTGTAGCGGAAGGTTGAACATATCATGTTGTAAGTGTTTGTTCAAACATGATCCTCAAATATATGTTTGTCTTCCTCCGCAGTCACCTTGAGCAACAAAAGCCTTTATCGTTATAAATTGCGGTATGAAATCCAAGCTTATATTATGAATATTAATGCGGACTCAGGATAAAGTCAGAGAGAATGGAGTGGAAAAGTCAGGTATGCACCAGCTCTCGACCAAAAAATAGTTTGGATAAAGGGCAGCGAGACCTTTAACTCCAGTTGAATTTGTTCTGCTGCCTTTTTAGAAATTGGGATGAGTCATATAAAGCCGGCGGCTTCCTCACATGGGAACAGGCCGCATTTTTCAACCTTTTGGCATTTTTTATGAAAACAATCATGCACATGCTGCCTTATCAGAAAAATTATTTTAAAAGCCTGAAATGAGAAGCCTGTCTCTGCCACTGTGATTGGAAAATCAAAATATGAACAGGCTTTCTAAGAAAAATAGTATTGTGTATTGTATTTAAAATAAACAGAAAGAAATTTTAAAAAACAAATGTTTTTAAATAAATTTAATTAATCTATGTTTTAAAGAAGTTTCTATGCCAGTATTTTGAGAAATTATGGGAATAATTACTAAAAAATAGTTACATTGCAGAGTTATTCAGATTTAGAAAAAAAAAATTCTTTATCCAAAGTTGATATTAATTTATTCTGAGTCAAAATTTTGAGTTACTAAGCCATTATTAACAGAAATATAAGGCAAAAATTCACATTTCGATGTTAAAGTTTAAAGCTGAGTAGTGTTTATTTATTTTAAGAAACTAATGCAAAATAAAAAATGTAATGTTGAGCAACATTTTTGTTTCTTTCTGAAGCTTTTTGACCATTTGTTTGACTTTTGTTAAAACGCCTGTAGAGTCGACTCCACTTTTGTCCCAAAGTCTTTCCACCTCCTCAACACCTAACGCCTCCAGAGACATCACTATGAATTGCAGTGCAGCTATTTTAATCTCTGTGCGATATTTAATTGCCCCTAAGGGACAAATAAAGTGATTTCACTTTAGTAGATCCACACTGAAGCTTCTGACTTCATCTGGAAGGCACTAGAAACAGCAGCTTATATCTTTTAAAAGAGGTAACTAATAACTGATAAAAGAGCCCCACTGAAGGACAGTTCCCTTTTCTCTGAAGCCCTCCTTTGTGTTAACATTCATTGCGGTGTGCAGTTGCTCTTTGCCATCCACCTGTGTTGTGGCAAGAATACCACAGTAGAGACACCCTGGAGCCGAGCTTTCTGAGAAACGGGAAATAAAACTCCCGAGCGGCTGAATTAACAGCAGCTTCCGTGGCCCGAGCAGATTCCACGTTTTACGTCGCTGTGTAGACAGACAGATAAACTTGCATCGCTAAAGAAAATAGGCCCACCCAGAGACACAAAGGCAGGTTACTCTGAAGGTCACAGCGCTGCGTTAAAAGAAGAGAAGCCACAACATTTCACTGCGACTAGAGCCACAACAGAGCGGAGAGTTACTGCCATGAATACAGAGCAAACACTATTTACAAGATAGAGTCACTGCTGTCACAATGGTGTTAAAGAGAATGACGTGCTCACATTTATGTTTTTTATATGATTCAGACATAACCATTAGAAGTACAATATCTCTTCATAAAATACTTATTTAAAGCCATTTAAAACCAGTTAAGGCCAATTTTAAACCACTTTAACACAGTTTTAAGCAGGTTAACCCCATTTTAACAGGTTAGAGTTTGAGCTTTAAACTTTTCCCAATCCAGTTCTAACCAGGTTAAATCCATTTTAAACTAGTCTGTGCCATGTGTCTGTGTTAACCCACTTGCAGCCCATTCAAATCTGGTTATAACCAAGTTATGCGCATTAATAATTGTTACTAAGCCGGCTACAGTCTGTTAAACCATTTAAAACCCATCCAAACCCATTTATAACCAGATAAAAGCCACTTAAAACAAGTTAAGGTCCAAGTTTAACCATTTTAAAGCGGACCAAATCCAGTGTTGAGTTGCTCACTTGATGCAGCCTTTTTCATGTTGCTTTTTCAATGGGTTCACTTTGACTCAGACTCACTTTCAACTGGCCACCTTCTAGTCTAGTCTTTTGTATGTATTTTATCTGTTCTACACCAGCTACAAAGCGCAGAATAAACCACAAAATGCATAACAAACATAGCCAGTTCTTAAGTGGAAGGTTGGGGCAGTGGACAGGACGTTAAACTCTGGACTTAGTTCCTGGAGACCAGAGTTGACGTTTAACCTTGAATGTGGTTTTCCTGTTTATACTTTTTGTTTCAGGACGTCACAAGGTCCAAATCCCAGTGGTGGCTGTTATATTTTTAAATGTTTCACTGACATTCAAATTAGAGACATTTTATAGGTGTTGCATAACCAAAATCCATTAAGCCAAAGCATAATAATAATCATTTACAGTGATTCATTTGGGTATAACAAATGTACTTTTCTGGGAATAAATATGGACCAGCTTTGCTTCCAAGAGCACTGCCTTCTGCCATGTTTTCACGAAGCTAAACACACCACAGATGTGTGTGCAGCAGAAAACAGACAACTCGGATAAATGTTACTATAAAGACCATCATTCTCACTGTGCCATTGCGCTCATGTTAGGGTTAAGGTTAGTCCATGATATCCTCCTTCTCCTTGTGTTATATAATTGTAAATATAAATGTAATGTCTTAGTAGCTTTCTGTTACAGTAAACATTGTGTCTTGTCTGTAGAAGGACAGTGTACAGTGTTTTATTCAAATGGGCGTAAAATTACCGAGGTTGTTTTCTCACTCAGCTGAAGGTCAATGTGTGTGAATAGGGACTGATGCAGAGTGTGTCTTAGCGCGTGTTTGTGCAAGGATAAGAGACCAAGAGACGAGCGTATAAAATATACAGCTGTGTGCAGGGGAGAGATGCTGCATTAAGTGTGCTCAGAGTGTGCAGGCAGACTGGCTGTGCCTTAGGCCCGATCAGGTTTCTCATGCAGGGACATGGAGTTAAAGATCCCCTCTGTTCCTTCCGCGCTCTGTGTAACTGTAGAGCCGTGCTTTGGGAGTCTTTATATGAGCTCTACTGTCACCCCTACACAACAGCTGCACAGGATTGGCTTGTACCTGGGAACATTATCACATGAAGCAAGCCTGACAGTGTGGTAATGCACTCTATGTGTTAGAAGGCGCATTAACACAAGAAGATAGGATGGAAAAAAGGGATGAACAATATGCAAAAGTAAAGCATTATGCATTGGAGGATGTGGGTTTATACATTATGGTTCATACCTTGTGAAATAAAGACCATATTTTGCTTTAAAGTGGGTGTAATCTATGTCCATTTGACCATAAGTTCATGTGCAGGGATGTGACAGGCCAAAATCACATCTGCAAAATAACTAAGTTCAGATTAATTACATTTTCCGTGTTTGTTCTGTGTGTGAAATATGTACCCTATAAAACACATGACCGTCTATTGTATGTTTTCCAAGTTATGGCCTGCCAAAAAAAACACATCAGGATTTTCAAAAGGTGATATTCTCATGCGAACTTTATTACTAGTAAAGTAGGCATGTGTGTAGATTAAATTTAACTTAGTTCTAAGTGTTCAAGTTTAATAGAACAATGTCTGAAAATGTCATTCATTTGACTGAAATATTTCCATGTTACTTGTGCTACTGTTGTGCCACTCTGCTGTATCAGATGGTCCAGACTGAAGGGTGTTACTGCCAAATTCATCTGACCGTAGAAGAGCTCAAATATAATGTGACCTGCTTTAATGTAAATCGATTCTCCATTTGCCTTGAAGAATAAAATGACCTATAATGATAAAAGACCTTTGTGGCTTCATGCAAACAGTCAGCCCCCAGCGAGCTGTTTGCCATGCAAAACCTCCTATTACATGAAGTAGCAGCAGTGTTTGATGTGAGCACCCTGTGATTCCAGTTGTCGGCTGGGAAGCACATATTATAATCCATTGCCATGGGTGATAGGTCAGAGCACAACTATTTTCAGGCCTTAAATCATTCTGAAGGAGACCTTGAGCTCCTGTGAGTGATGTAAAATAGATGAGTGAGTGGCAAGTCGCTCACATTACCTCTGCAGCAGCACCTCTGCCTTTGCAGTTTTTGGGGGCATGTGTCACAGTTAATCATGTTAGCATCCTCATTCAATAATTTCCCTGGAAAAAAAAATCTCTTTATCTCTGCTGCCTACTTCTGCCATGTTTTTTTTATGTGTAAAAATACAGCCTAAAAGCTCAAGTGACCTCAGAGTAATTTCCTTCCTTTCACACATTGTGGAGAGCAATTTCTTTCCTTTGAGAATCTGTGGAGACCTCGAGTAATCTGTGTTTTAAACAGACTTTTTTTCATGTCTCTCTGTCAGATGTTTAAATTCTGCTTAGTTTCTACTGGGGTTAAATTGGGGCAGTGGAATAGATAAAGATGGTGGACTTTCCCTGCAGAGACCAGAGTTTGTGGCCTCACTCTGGAATAGTGAGTGTATTTAATTATTGGCACATCCTCTCATCTTGTGGCAGAGCAGATTGGCTGGAAGGGCATAAATATTGTATAGTACTGTGTTTGGGCTCTGATTATTTAAGAACACCTGGGCTGAAGGTTGGGGGACGAGCAGTTGCATCTAAATTAGAGTAAGGTCTCAGTGGCGGCTGAATAACTGCTGTTATACATTGGATCTCCATTTACTTCTCTCAGCTTTTTTGCCAACTTGAAACATGAAAGAACTGCCTATGGATAACATCAGTCAAACCCCTACAATCACTTTATATTATCCTTTGCACAGATTTATTTTTTATTACACACAGCTCTGGTATCTATCTACCCTTGTTGCTCTGTCCAAATTCAAGAACAGGATGCTTACTTTGAAAATATATTCCAGTACAGTTACTAATTCATTTGGGAGTTTTCAGTTACAGCAGCTTTAACATCAAACTTACACATGCCAAAACATAACACTTTCTAATATTAAAGTGGTTTTATGTTACCATTAAATCAATTCATGTGATGTGGGCGACAGGGCTGCTAAAAACACAGTGACTCATGTTCAACACATTAATGCAATGCACAAATTAATTACAGCTTATTCCATTATGATTCAGGATTTTCTGGGTTTTTTGTTTTTTTTTGGATCATCTACAGGCAATTTGCTGCTGTGCTGACCAAACCGTGACATGTGCATGAGAGTATGTTGCGTTAATGTGTAATCATCTGCCCTCGACGGCAATATGCAGAACTGGGAGGCATCAGCATGAAATGTGCTCTAAGGTGAAATCAGGACGGAGCTCATTTCAGTTGGACTCTGAGGAGACCTACTGTCTGCTCACTTTAATTACAAGATTTGGCAGCGGAGCTCTTCTTCAACGAGCAAACAGATGTGTGAAACTGAAGATTTCAAGGTTAAATATTACTTCAGCATTCAGTTAGCATTGTTACATGGTAAATTGTAAAATGAATCCTACCTGTATCATTTCGCAGTAGGGATTAAAACTCCTTCCTAATGGAATAACCCATTCCCCACGGATGGCGCTGCTCTACTGTATTCATGTCTATATTATGAGCCTACTGCTGCATAACTAGAGAAAACCTTTGCAATTCTAGGTTACCGCACATCCGTAGTAGAATGAGGAGTGGGTGGATATACCCCTTGTCTCTCCGCTGGGTTCATGTTTATTCTTTGCGCTGCCATACACACACACACACACACATTCAAATGCATAATGTTTTGGCAAGTGTGACGCTTTTGAGATGATCACACAATGTGTTTGGGTTTCAAGCAGGTGGTTCCAAAGCTTCTCTGTGGTGCTGTAGACATCTGCTGTTTTCATTCCCCCAGCCACGGAGGTGACGAGGCTAGGGAGGATACTTTGTGTTGTTTACGTAAATCAGTTTCTCCTCTTTTCACTCTTACCTGCAATAAAGGAACATCGCAAAGACAGTTGTAATGCAGCAAGAGAAAAGCACTCTATATATATATAGAGGAACTTTATTTGTTGTTTAGCAGTTGTTGATTCAAATCTAGAGTAAAAACAAAGACATGGCAGGTGTTTCTTTCGAGGAGGGCAGTAATCCGCGACGGGACAGTTCCTGTTGAGGTGAAAGGATCCAGGGGAACTTTGCCATATTTCCTTCCGTCTCATGTCATTCCCTCTCCTCTCTGCGCTGCTGCTTCATGGATGGTAGTGACAGAGTGGCTGCTTGTGAATGGCCACAGTCGTACTGAGTGTGTGCCAAGGGCCAGACCTCATGAGCCTAGTTCAAACACTCATGCACGAGAACACACACGTCCTCGCACATGGTCGGAAGGTCCTGCCATATTGTGGGGAGGTGCTGCCCAGCTGGTCAGTTTGAGCCGACCGACTGCTGAGGGCCAACTGCTCCTCCATGCAGATTTATACTGTATTTGGGTAACATTCTCTGAAAAACCAATGCCCCTTCTTTCAGAGCTTGTTGCAGCCTCATCTACAGCAACAAGGAATATTTTATGTATCTGGAAACACAGTAGAGACAGTATACAGCGCTATAAAAATGATTTGAATCACACTTAAATGTTTCAGATCATCAAACAAATTTAAGTATTAGACAAAGATCACTCAAGTAAACACAAAATGCAGATTGTTAATCACACTAACACCACCACACTTTGCTGTTGGTATGATGTTCTTTTCCTGAAATGTTACTTTTATTAAGTAAGCGTCACCCTTGCCAATGCTGTGTTACTTTGAATAAAAGTAACACAGCATTTTAATAAAAGTAACACAGCATTTGAACTCAACTCAAATTGAACTCAGCTCTCAGTTAATTCATCATTTCATAAGGGGAGCAATCACTTTTTCACAAGTGGCCATGCAGGTACAGATAGCTTTTTCCTTTAATAAATAAAATCACTTAAGAACTGCATTTTGTGTTTACTAGAGTTATCTTTGTCTTATAGTTAAATTTGTTTGATGATCTCAAACAGTAAAGTGTAACAAATGTGCAAAAATACAAAATCTAAAAGGTACTTTTTTCACAGCACTGTTAGTTTTCAAGATGTTCCTTGACCTCATAAAGATCCAAGTGGCTTGACATCTTGCTTCTTATATGTTGCTGTGTACAGTGCACTATACAATTGCAGATATTACACACACACTGCATGCTGTTTACACCTTAAGCAGTAAGCCATCAGCAGTAGGCCATTTTCATGATAAGCATGCAGTTTGCTATTTATTGATAAATACCATGGGCAGGATATGGAAAATTTGAATATTTTTCCTGAGTAATATGTAAAAATACATTTTAAGCCAAGCCATGTCTCTTACCTTAACTGTAAGCAGTTTTTTATTGCCTACTCCATATTGTCTCATTGGCAATATTGAAAACTGTATCAATATTTAAACACACATATACATAGCTGTACATAAATATGCATTTTTCTGCATTAAAATGTTAAAATATTCTATGCATCCACCAAGTGAATTTGGCCGCTGGGATTGTTCCTGTCACTGTGGATTTCCCCAGTTATGTTAGCTTGCAAATATCTGTTTTATGATATGATTATGTTGATGTGAAGCTAGCACATTTGGACTCATGATCACGCAGTTACCAGTAGCCTTGAGGTACAAACTAGAGTCTAAAAGGCGAGAGAAGAGATGTCTTTGAGGTGTGCACAATGCTACAGCTCTCCCAGCATTGTGTTGTGCCTTTAATCCATCTGTGCCTTTGAATCTAGAGCCAACAGCTGCAGCGCTGAGTGGGATGAATGAGAGTAAGATGGATACAGTCTTTTCTTCTGCATCATGCGCTGGTCTCTCGTCTCGCTCCACCTCTCCATATCTAGGTCTCCTCACAGTAGTGCGGCGTACTCCTCCTTTGTTTGCATTTGAACATCAGCCAACTAAAATATTGATGAAGCCCATCTGACCCATCATCGCTGTGTCAGCAGCTTCTTTAACGCTCCTTCAGAGAGACACTGGCCTCATCTGCTTATTGACTGGAGCTCATGTACAACACTCGGCACATGATGTGGACATGTGCTGTGTGTGGCTCCAGCTGCTCCTCTCCACTCTCTGGTGCCTTAGGAGCCAGAGAGGATACTGACCTTGCTTCCTGCAGGGACTGACCTTTTAATCCCACTACATGGACAGACAGAGATCACACTGATTTGAGCAGCAAAGTCCAACATGGATGACGTGCTGGAATTTCCACCGCAGCTATCAACTCATACATCTGAGGAAGACGTTTGATTCCAGGCCAGACACTAAAGGCTTATATAGGGGCATTAGGGCAGTAGGTCATCTCATACCAGTAATACTGATGATAGGTCATCCTATATTAAAGCATATGGATGAAGAAAACTTAAGAAAAGACATTATGTACCAATAGAAGATGTAGAAAAATAATTTATTATCAATATTTTTGAAAACATCATGTAAACAACATATTTTCAGATGTTGAGGCTAAAAAAGGGGCAGGTTATATAAGACTGATCTTCTTCCTGTTTGTTTTTTGTTCGTTATGATTGGAATGATATCTGCTTTGGGGTTGTTTTTTTTTCTTGTTTTTGTTTAATAATGTCATTATGAAATGGCACGAATAAATAAATAAACAGATGTGTTGATTTTTTAAACATAATTATTTCCTTTAGTTTTCAATAGCAATGCAGATGAGTAAAAATTAGGATGTTGTCTATGGCAAAACAGGATAATAATGAAAAAAAGTTCTATTATCATAAGTCAAATACAAGATTGACCATTAGCTAAGCATTGCTATATTCCATGGACACGTTAAATCTGTAGATACATGTATGCATTATAATTTTGTCATCTATACATTAGATAATGGCTAATCTTTTGTTTGTTTGTTTGTTATTACTGGCTTTGATCGTCACCTCTTTGCAGCAAATCTGACAAATAGCTTCCTCCAAGCTTTGATTTTCACTTGGCTCGAAATCAAAATAGGCCTACTCTAAATCCAAAATATTAAAGTCAACAGATGTAGATCTAAATCTCTGAATTGGCCAAAGGCAAATGCACACAGGAATTTGCATTGACATCTTTGTACCATGTTTACATAGTGTGTTTTAGCGTTCTAAAATATATGTGAAATATGTCTTACTTTGCCTGCATTTTTAACCATTCAGCACAGCTTTCACTATTTTAATATGTACTTGTTTTTTGTTCTTTCTTTTTTTGCTTTTGGTTTTGTGTTTCAAAATAGCTCACTAGCTACAGGCTCTCTTTTCAACTTTCATCGAAGATTTACAGTTTTTTACAGCCTGAGTGTATTCTTCTAAAATGCTCCATGTATGCTACGTGTTTTGGGTTTTTTTTCGACTAAAAACAAAAGAAAGCAATGTCTGATCTGTATGAAATGTACAATGTAATGAAATTGGCCCAACAGCTTTTACACGCTGTAACTGTTCTGCTCACATGTTCAGTATAAAGGTCATAAAACACTCAACTTGCAAAGAACAAACGGTAAACTTTGCACACCACATAGGTTTAATTATTCATGTTATGTTACGCAAGACATTATGTGGAGAGTTTCCTACGAAGCAAAAATGGAATGATTTTAGAGACTTTTTGTTCTTTACTACTATGCCACTTACACTGAAAAGTTGCCTGAAAAAAACAACACCATTGAAACTCTACAGAAGATTGCTGTGTCTCTACGGAATTCACTTAAGTTCTTTTCTGTTTGCTGCTTTTGCACATCTCATCTCTGACTGTCTAACCCTTTCTCGACCTCTTCAGGCATGATTTACTTAAAGGTACATTGTGTCCTATTCCCTGTTGCCCTAAGCACAGTGGGAGGTTTAGGTTGGAGTACAACATAAACATGGTTTCTTCACTGAGCTTTGGTGTTTCAAAGTATAGCACCACACGCCATGACCACTGTATTGCTGTTGGTCCACAGCCTTAAATAGTTTTTATGCTGCACCAGTGGCATCTGCAGGTTATGGAAACCAGAGCTGTGTGTGGCACCGCTTCCGTTGTGGTTACCATTTTTTCCATATGAAGTGGGGCTGCAAAGATAACTACATCCTCTTTATCCCATCTCTCTGTCACTTCCTCCGGCTCAAAAAAAGATCCATCACCAGCTGCTCTTTTTTCCAGGCGCATGGTTTTGGCAACTTGTCTGATGCCGTACTGTACGCCCTATTTGCTAAAGTTTGCAAACTGTCCTGTTGTCACTAAATAAAATAGACATATAACAGTCCTATATTTAGTACCTTCACTGTCATCATCGTATCAATCAGGCAGCCATGTGCACCATATCCTCACCTCACACAGCGGCTCACTGTACCACATTCAGTGTGTTAATCTTCACAGTCGACACTGACGAATGTGACTGCTGTTTTAGCTCCGTGTGGTGTTATTTGATTTCATTGTCAACTTCAGCATCTGTGGAACAAGATCTAACATTAGCAATGGGCTACATCAAAGTGAGAGTAAAAGTAAAATATAGTACTGACGACTGTATTAAGTGATCAAACGCTATAAACTCATGTAGTGACGTTTGCTGTAGCCTGTTGGTTAAATGAGGACTCTTGGGACTATTTAAAACCTGGACTTAATGGTGTTTTTATTCATATTTGTTTTGGATTTGGAATCAAACTTTCAAAAGACTGCATGCACAGATTTCTTGTTTTTACTATATTTAGCTGTCATTATCATCCTTTGTTTTTTACATTGCCTAAAATATCTGAACCGAACCGACTTCAATGCCATGCCCGAGTAGAAGACGTTTCTTATCCCAGACCCCCAAGTCAAGTTTAATTAACACACAGCCAGTAAATCGATAGGCACGGGCCACATTCAGCAGCTTACTCCACACATTCCCTGTGAACTGGATAAGATTCATATTGCTGACATTTCATCTTTCCTTTACGCACTTCTGGCTCTCTTAAATATTACATAAAGCCCTGGTCACTGTACTGGGGCCGGCCTATTCTTTGATCCACATGATGAGAACACTCTGTCACTTCTCATTCATTTAAAGTCTATTCTGGGATTTGAGCGGTGTTGTGCTACGGACATGACAAACATTTGACCTGAGTGCGATGCCCTTATTGAACTGGACTTTAGTGCGCTCCGGTGCTTTGCTGCATTTCAGTGGCGGGAGAGACTTTGTGCTCTAAATGCTAATGCTGTGACATGTAGTCGGTGTGTATCCACTTTGCTTGTAAGACTGGGTTTGTCTCTTTGGTGTTGTTCCTTATCGTCTTGTTTCTAATAGATGTGCCTCCAGGAATTAGCTTTAAATTAGAGCGTGGCTGCAACACTTGATAGTTTTTACACATGCGTTCACCTTTGCTCATCTGAAGGTCTTCACACATGCTGCGCTTCCACACAAATCTTGACAGCATTAGCAAACACATGTCGGCGATGCTCCGCGGCTTCTTTACTCTTTGTTTCTTTACAGTGTGGCTGTCAGCGTGGATAAACAAACACAGAACTGTTAGCGCAGATGTGTATGTGTATGTCAGATGGGACTATGTCTACAGAGAGTCACTTAAAACAGACTATATCTCGCCAAATGTTGTGTGTCTTTAAAATATTTGACATTGAAAATCGATGGCTGATCCTTGGCAGCACAAGCGCCACTATCTCAAGGCCTTACATGTTATCAAACTCAGATCTGCAGAGAGTTGGGATGTCATGAATTCCTAATTAGCACTTCTGCCAGACACCGTTATTGACTTATTCGTTACAAATCACAGAGAATGTCGAGAGAATGAAGGCACTGGCTGGCTGGGATCCGCTCTCCGGGTAATATTCAAAGCATTGTAAAAGGCCAAGACAAAACCATAAATATCACATCAGATTGACATCTGGTTTTAATTTGATTTGGGAGACAAGCTGTGCATTGAAATAAATCAGCTGTTGGGAGATCTCAGCATGTTGCAGGAGGAGATCTGCGAGCCAAAAAAGTTTACTTGTTTCTTGTAGAAGACACACACTCACGTCCAATGTGCAATATTTGACTTAAGAGAAAAGGCGTAATAGTTGAATTTAGTTTGGTGTAGTTACTGATGTCGAACTAACTCACGATAAATTCAATAATTCTTGCTCAGTCGAAATAATCATATAGACATATGACACCAGTGGGCATTAAAGGTATAATATGCAAGATTTGCATTGATAGAAATATTATTTTGTATATGGCCTTTTACAACCAGGAAGTGGTGAATGTGACCATACAGAGTAAAGATGTAACAATATTGTTGATGTTGCTGTAGCAGACGTCTATCAATATTGTTGTTGACTTGTGATGATATCGTAGGAATGGACATGTGCAGGATTTTCAGATACCAAGGTCCAAAACACAGCTTATCAAGGAGACGGATGTTATTACAATAACATGTTTATTGAGCAAAAACTGGATTATGTCAGCTAGTATACAAGTATAAAATGTTAAATGTTGTAGCGCCCAAATCACAATTATCATCAACTTGTTCATATTGTTACATTTTCACAGTATCGCAATAAATATCAGTTATTGTGACATTATTGTATCCTTTGTTTTTGATATCATTACATCCTCAGTAAACACACATGCTTCCTGTATTTTAACATTTCACTGTTTACATGGAAGTAATGTTTCTGAGTATGTAGCTTTCACTGACAGGAGGGTCCAATGCTACAAAGCCAGTTGGGCCTACTCCAGATATGTCTCTCCTACCCAGTTAGACAAAACCTAACAATCGCTATCTATACCAGTATCACAAAGTGAGCTAGCAACTTGATCAGTTCACTGTGAGTGCTCATGTGAAACAGGTGGAGTTGGTCTAAGATGCATCTGCAAAATGTATGGCATCATAAACATTAAGTTTAGACTAATAACCATACAGACGTGTGGGATGTAATTTAAAGACAAAAGTTAAAATCATGATCAGAGAGGCATAGAGGTGATCATTTTAACTCATTATAATGCAGACAGTTAAGGTGCTTCAGAGTAAAGTGCCATTCAGTACACATGCATAAACCTGGTAACGACTTAATGGGATATCACTTTACAATGCAGTTAATGCTCTATGTACTTTCACTCCAGTCAGCTGTACCACTTGTGCAGAAACTTTTTTCACTCTATGTGCAGAATTTCTCCTTTCTCCAACTCAGTGGTCATCGCTGAATGGTTAAAAGTTTACATGTTGCTATTTTCAACCTATTCCAGTGCCATTCAACATAAGTTCCCATTGAGAGTGAATGAGCTTTGTGATACTGTACACCCAAAGTTAGCTGACCCCCTAAACCAGCGGTGTAGTGCAAGGCTCAGCACACAGATAAAAAGAAAATACAGCAAAACTATAGGACATATGGCAAAAGTCTGAGCAAAGTGTAGAGTTGAGTGGATTTGAATTTACAATTAGCACTTAAAGGATCCAGCATTGTTTACAAGCATTTTCCATGAAATCCTGCATTTTGTGCCTTGTTGTTAATTTTGTAAAAGAAGCAACAGATTTGTTCTTCATCAATCTAATGTCTCATGCGTAAAAAAAACAAAACAACAACTTATTAAAGATTTCCCAAGATCTCCATTTGTTGCAGTCTTCTAACGTGATTATAAAAAGGAATTAATGCAATTACAAATTAATCCAATACAAGAAAATATTCAGATGAACAGATACTAGTGTCTGACTCTGGTCCGGGTCTGCCCTTCTGAGGTTATTCCAGGCTTGTGTTGCACAACAAATTGCTGCTTTACCGTGTTTTGTTCAAAACCAGCGGGGCAGCCAGTAGGCGAGCCCCAGATGTCCCCAGGGATCTGAAATCTTCATATGGTAAAAGTCTGTGGAGGGCTTTTATAAAGACCCAGCTCCGCTAAGTGAATTCGACAGACAGTAATATATTTAAATTAATCCTCTAACTGAACCTGTTCTACAGAAGTGATGTGGTCATATTTTAAGTTTTCATCTTTCTACAACTGCAGGGCTGTTTAAGTAGTTTAAGTATGTTGTGGGCCCAGGCCGTGCCGTGTTGTCACTGCTGTCTGTTTGTGTCCACAGCAACAGACTTGGCCAAATGTTCCGAAGATCTAAGAGCCACTGGCAGTGACATATTGTGCGCGAGGAAAGCCTTTGTAGTTTTAATCCCGTCCTTATGCCTGGGCCTTGATCATACATTTTCACCAGGATCATGTGCCGTTGCATGTCATATACCGTGTGTCTGCACGTCTGCTACGGTTTCACAATGACGACTCTGAGGTATGTGCCGCTAATACTTTGTGTAACACGATCTGCAAAAAATGAGGTTGTAATTATCTTCGACGTTTTTATGTGCTACTTCGGAGTTACTCAGACTACTGCGTTTCCCCAGAGTTCTTGACATTTGAACGAAGGCAGTGTTTTATTTTTGGAAGCCCGTCATGTCATGAGTGAGATGACCTTGTGACTGTGGCTGTGATTGTCATGATTTAATTCCACTCAGTTAATAAGAGCAATTTAGTGGCAGGCTATCAGAGACATCCAAAAAGTAGTTACATGAAAGACAGGGCTGTTCTTTATTTTGACTAAAATAGTATGTGTGTATACTCATTTGTCTAAGGAGATACTTGGGAGATGGAAAAGTAAAAACAAATTTTATATATTGGATTTTATGAAGAACAGTTTCTTTGTGTTGTCTACACTTTAAAGTAAACATTTTTGAGCCTTTTTCTTTTAACTAAATCCAATCCAGACTCTAATGCAGCAAGGCCTGGTTGTATCAACACATTTTAAGAGAGTTTAGTAAAACTGAGTTTAAAATGACTTAAACCTAGTTGCACCAAAAATTTTAAAATTAAAAAGTTGATATGATAAAACAAAGTATAGCTAAATTAAATAATAATAATAACATGAATCAAATGGTTATTTAACTAATGAAGCAAGTATAGAGAAAAGTGAAGGAAGTGTTAACCTAACTATTCCACACACTGTTTTGCACATCATACAATGTTTTCTATTTGAACATATAATTTAAATGTGTATTTAAAAATGTATATAATTATGTACAATAGCCCTGAATTCATCTCAAAAGGTGTTTTTTGAAAGTTAAACCTCCTCCAATGTCATCAAGATCACATTTTAAAATGCAGTTTCCAATATTAATGCAACAGGTTCAACTTTAATCTCAGTTTAAAGGGAAAATGAAGTGTGTTTATTGTTGATGCAGTGGAAGATTCAGTGAAACATTGATTTAAACTGGTTTAGTATTTCTGGGCTGATTATTACCACCATTCACTTGTGTCTCCAAGTCTAATTATTTCAGCTCATAAAAGCAGCTGCAGACTTTATGCAATGACATTTTGGGAGGAAATGACTTCCATCTTCACCTGATTTAGGACAGATTTAATAATTAATTTTAACAAAAAGACCAACAGTCCATCATTTTTGATCCATGTCCTAATGGCATTTGCAATCAATAAAGTGTCAAAAACCCAACCCAAGATTGTTACCATCAAAGGGGATATGTTTGATATACTGCACCAGAGAGGCCAAGCATCCGTAAATGAAATCTGCCAAGTTCTGAAGCCAAAAACACCCCCCCACACACACACACACACACCCCACACACACACCACCCCCCGTAACACAGGGAGATGCAGTCGTAGCAGACACACTCATATATTATGCTACGGTATCAAAAAACATTCACTCTCCAGCTTTCACACAGACAAACTGCTCTGTCAGTTTTTCCTTGCTTCGGAGATAAAGTGCATCCAAACTCTCTCTCTATATCAGGAGTATATTTCAGCCCATAATACAACGAGCGGTACAACATAAATGACATTCATTCATTTACCTGCTCAGATTCCTATTTTTTCATCGGCTGGTTTTAGACAGTTGGAGATTGGTGCGCTGTGGGATCAGTGGCTGACAAGGCAACTTAGGAGACTAGGTTTGCATCAGTAGCTTTTACATTTACAATTCTAGATTTTTTTTTTTTGTTTTTATATCACACTCTAACTTTTTCTGAAGCCCTGTCTCTTGTTTACTGCTCCATTCCAAGAGTTTTAAATCTATCATGGTCCAGTTAGCTTTTACATTGCCGCTTAGGGGCCATGCTTTTTGTCAGATAGAAGATAGATCACCATACTTGACTATAACATAAGCGTGGCTCGACCCCCTGTGTATATTTTACCAATTCTTTTTGTCCATTAGCATTGCTAGCTACAAATGCTAACTGGCTTACATTGTCATATTTCCTAAACTTTTCAATCAAATTATCAGGTTAGATAATGTATAGCCACAACATCCTAAAAACAATGTAACCTCCATGTCATTTAAATGTTCCTTGACACAAAAGACAAAACAATATCATTTACAGACAGTGCACCGAGTGACATGCTACCATTCCAAAACCATTAGGAGCCCATAAACAATGTCACAGTCGGACCAATATTTGTCTCATACACTAGATTCACCCGATGCCATTCACTTAATTAACATTTGCTTTATTGATTGGGTGCTTATTGTATTTTATTTAAAAGAACACAACTGTTATCAGGCCACAAGGATTTTCTATAAGCTTGACTTAGGTATTGATTGGACACAAAACTTAAGGAACCTGGCCTATAACACTCGAGGGAGATCCTCTATGAGCAGCCACTGTCTGAGAAGTTGCTGTAACCTTAACGGCATTGGAGTGTCTTTATTAAATGTCACATAAAAAAAAAAAAAAAAATGACACTACCGCTTATACATATGCCTATCATACACCATACCACTGAATATATTTAAAATGTCACAGAGTTGCAGAGTTTCCAGCAAGTATAATACTTTATAGTCATTAAAGCTTTTTATCCTCTGTGCTGTGAGGCTATAAGTTGTGGCAAAAAAAATATTTCCTATTAGACTATAATTGCAGTGATTTTAAAAGCATCTTCCCAATGCTATGTTGTTTAAGCAGAGTGACAATTATCTAATATAGGATTTTAGTACAGTGGGCTCGTTCATTAGGCTTAAAAAGGGTTTGTGTTTCAGCCGCCCACAGATTCCACTAACAGATTCCACCTCTGTCTAGCAAACACACAGCTGCATCTGAGGAAGATACTTACTCATCATTTATTACTCGGCTTAATCATTCACAGTCATTGCCTGTCATCTGTGATTATTATTTTCATGTTTTATAGTGGAGCATTTGCATCGCATTAGCTCATGTAACAAGTCACCCAGAAAACCAGTGAGAAAATTCTGATGTTGCTTTCCTATGCCGTGGCATCAGAGAAAATCCTTCAGTCATATAGATGCATTATTACCCACCGACAGAGTCTAACCTCCTTCAATTTAGTCAAATCTATCTGTCACTTTTCCATTCACCATTTCCCAGGTGTAATATTATTAAGGTCTAAAAAGATGAAGTGTAAAGCCCCAAAAATGTCACATGGATTGATTTGGTATGCATTTGTCATAATAGAAATATGCCTCCTGATATGCCTCAGCCCTTCTCATCCCACAGATGTCCACTCTCATTTCGTCTCTCTTGTGCTGTACGCCGTCTGTCCCCTCAGTCGATGGACGTCAGTGGCACTCAGTTAGGAACAGGCTCTGGATGTGTCCTTCTGGCTGCTTGAGGCATCAGTAACATTTCATGCAAAGAGCCCCACTGAGCTCTGATTAAAGTATCCTAGTCTTAGAGAGTGCTCTGCTGACTAACTATAGATTGGAATTAAGTACCAAAAAGCTAACGGAACAGAAAGCACCTGCCACTCACTTCAGCTTTTCACACATCATCAAAGTGACTGATGGGAACTCAGGTTCTGACGCTTGTTTTTTTTCCCTTTTCTCACAGCTATATTCATAATGAAGGTGCTCAAATCTTTTAAAGTAGGTACTTTTTGAAAACACTTAAGCTGTCACTGAGAGCACAGAATGTGCATTTAAGACACTCAAAGCTTTAAAAAGGCTTAATGATCTCGTCAGATTACAATTTTCATTGAACATCAGGGATCTTAGGTTACTGATGGCCTTTCAAACTCCATTTTAGGGAGTTCAAACATTGGTGCTGCATGTTAATGATGTTTAGTCCTGTAGTCCTGCACACTTGCTTTAGGTCAGATAGAAGATAGATAACTGTGCTTGACTATAACATAAGTGTGGCTTGACCCCCTGTATATATCTTACCAATGTTTTTTGTCCATTTCTAACTACAAATGCTAATGGTTTACATTGTCATATTTACTAAACATGGTAACCACTATTGGCTCATTGAAACAATTATCAGGGCATTGTTAGAAAATGTAAAGCCTCAAAATCATTAAAAAAAAATTGTAACCTCCATGTCGTTTAAATGTTCCATGACACAAAAAAGACAAAACCATATCATTTACAGACACAGTGCACTGAGTGACATGCTGCCATTCCAAACCCATTTGGAGCCCATAAACAATGTCACAGTTTTTTTGTCTCATCCACTAGAGACTTGCCATTCACTTAATTAACATTTGCTTTATTGACTGGGTGCTAATTTCAAACTCCATTTTGGTGAGTTCAAACATTGGTGCTGCATGTTAATGAAGTTTAGTCCTGTAGTGTGAGTGCTGTTTAGATGTACATCATTTCTCCTTAAGCCACACAGTGGTGATGCCATCTTCCATATAGTCCCAAACAATATTTAAATTGCTTTTGTCAGATTTCTGGCCGGCATGCTTTAAGCCACTGTTATAATCGACACATTGGTTGTTGCCAACTATAGATCAATAAAGTTGTGGCAAAATTGTATGTTGTGGCTATAAATTTTAGTTTGACACACAATGGTCATTAGACCAGAGCATGCCTATGAGTGAAATATTTGAGAGCTTTATAAAGTTAGGGCAACCCTGGTTAATCCTGATGTGACTGTAGTATAGTGCTTACCAAAGTAGGTATGTAAAGAATCATAGGCTAAGGACTTGCTAAAGCTCATTTTACAACATTTTACAAATCATTTGTTGATTTGAAGCTGAACCTGCCTGTTTTTGGCCTACAGCACACTCAGCCTTTATACTCTCAGTGTGACAGGTATTGTGGCTGGAGAGTACCAGATTTAGTTTTATTTATTTATTTATATATATATATATATATATATATATATATATATATATATATATATATATATATATATATATATATATAGATATATAGATAGATAGATAGATAGATAGATAGATAGATAGATAGATAGATAGATAGATAGATAGATAGATAGATAGATAGATAGATAGATAGATAGATAGATAGATAGATAGATAGATAGATATATATATAGAGATAGATAGATAGATAGATAGATATAGATATATATAGATATATAGATATAGATATATAGATATATAGATATATAGATATCTAGATATATAGATATAGATATAGATATAGATAGATAGATAGATATCGATGGAGGTCAACTCTGAAACTATAGATGTTTGAGATCCCTTGACATCTTTATATCTGTATTTGTCTGTGGACTGGCAGAAGTCCACCATCATACATTATTTGGTATGTTTGTTTTGGTATTTGTTTCATACAAAATTGCATGTTTTACACGAGGTCTATGTATATCCACCCCTAAAGCTGTTTTTTATTCCACGGTGAAACACAAGAGGGTCGGATTAGGTTGTCTTTGTCAACTAGGTCTTACTGGATTTACCTTTAAGACCATTGAGTTGAAAGTCGTCTTCCATCTGTCCGCGGGCTCAGCCATCACTGGCACTCAGCTGACAGAGCACCATTACCGCAGTGGAACAATGTGCAGTGTAGTGGTAGACCTGCCTTAAGCCCAAAAGTGGAGCAGAAAAAGTTGTTTCTCCGAGTCAGCGAAGCCAATTCCATTGTTATTCCAATTGTTCCAGTCGGCTAACAGCAAGATTAAGCCCTGGCAAGCTCACACAGAAAGACATATTGTGAACCCTATCATAATTATTCTACTTTATTGAATATTTGCCAGCCTAACAGTAAGTATCATTATGTTGTATAATTTTTTTTATTATTTTTTAATCCAGCATTAAATTCTCTGTTATTTTTTCAATTTGAATCATCAGCATGTTTAAATATTTGACCCCAGCTCTAGGTCAGTGAGTATTCATCGTCTCCAAGCCACTATCCTGTTTCCATGCTTGAGACAGTGCCATAATTCCAAAGCCAGAGTTAATTGGTTTCCCCTTACAGGGATGTGGGCACTTCAGAGACGGATAACACAGAATAAAAACATGGCCTCTCTGCCATTGCCACCCACATCAGACGCGTTGACAATAATTCATTGTTACTTTGATGTGGCCTGTTAAATGTTATTTATAGCTTTGGTGTGATTAAAACAGTGTGAGCGGCCAGACTGGCAAGTGTAAAATCAGTAATCAAGAAAACACTGCCACCCATTTGCAGTCAGCCACTCTCCTCCACAGCTATTAGCAACACCTTGTTTATGTTTATTTGTTTTATTTCTCAAATGATATCTGGCCTGTCACTTGCTCCGACAGCTGAGATGAAATTGCTGAACATGTATAGTCAAAGCAAACACAGTGATGGGTTTGCTGAAGGCACTGGGAGTGGAGGGGAGGGGCTTACAGGGGCAGCAGCTGCGGGATTGGCTGTGGGATCAGGAGGGGAGGGGCTGAGGGGAGAGGGAGAGAGCTGGGGGATGAGGGCTCGCTGAGAGATAGGGAATGCCCGTTAGTCGCGTCTGCCGACTGCAGCACATGAGCCAGAGCGCTGCTGTCAGGGAGAGCAGAGCGCAGGACGAGGTGCCGAGCGTGACATGGTCCAGACGAGACACACAGGAGAATAAGACAGAGCATCACAGCACGGCAGAGGCGAGAGGGAGCAGAGCAAGAGGAAAAGAGGAGTGAAGTGGGGAGAGGGGAAAAGTTACCAGGTCAGCAGGAGAGTGTGGAGGTGAGACTCAGTGGGGTCTCACTCCCAGCAGAGCAGCACGCCTCTCACAGACGATACAGGAATACTGAGAGTCCTGCTCTGAAGGAGGGGAATGCTTCTCCTTGGAGCTTTCTGCACTGATTGTTCAGGAGCCTGTGTTAAAGACAACAGCTGCAGGCAGAAGACACTTAGACCTCACAGAGGTGTTTAAGCACTTTTTACTGCTCCACAGACTCTTTTATCCCAGAGAAAAACTGAGCTTTGTGCATTCAGGTGGATTTACAGTAGTTGTATGCTTTTGCTTCAGACTGGAGCATTGGAGATTTGGTGGACGAGTTGTTCGGTTCTGTCATCTCTGAGACTATGTTAGACTGTGCGTCAGGGAGCCGTTCATCAGCAGCTGCAGCCATAGAGCATGGAGAAGTCTAGCAGTGAGGAGTCAGCCATTCATCGTAGCCCTTCCATAGATAGCAGAGACTCTGATTTTCCCCAAGCCTCCACTTCTGGCCGCCCATTTGGCGGTCGCGGCTTCACTGCCGGTGCATTCTACGGCTCCACGGGGCCACGCAAAAACACACAGCAGGGGCAAGCTGGAGCGAGTGCTGAAAACAGCGCAGGAGACAAGTCCAACAACAAGTACAGCTCTCCCAAAGGCAGCAAATACGTGGTCTTTTACCTGGATCTATCCTTTGTGTTCCTTTTAGAATTCAAGAAGTGCAACATGGCCAGGGGCTTCCTTTGCTGCTTGAAGTATTTGATGTTCGTCTTTAACCTCATCTTCTGGGTAAGTGTCTGATTACTTTTCTCTTCACATTGATTTTATTGATGCATGTGTGTCATAAGCTCTGCAGAATGATGCCGAGGTTGATACGGGTCACAAAGTCCATGTCAGTATGTGTCTGTGCTTCCAAATGTCTTTCTCAAATCTTTAAGGCAAAGTGTAAGTTGTTTATACAGTCATGCATTTCTAAATATTACATCAGAGTCTATACCTGTCAGAGCTGTGCATGTTGCTATTCCTGTGTGTAATGGAATTCAGTGGCGTTGCACCGGTTCCCCTTTTGAATGAGGAAAGCACATTGGAGTTAGACGCTGGTGTAGAGAGGATTTACAGTGGTGGTGAAGTTGAAATATTAGAATGTAAGTAGGCTCCCTGTTCAGAGCAATGGTGAGCACTTTAAACTGTGAGCGGGGACTCTCTGCTGATAGGAATGGGTCTATGTGCTTTCATTTATAGGTAAATCCTGTAATAGGATGTCTGTGCTCTTGGGTAAAGCTACATTTGCAAAATTTTATTCATGACAGCCGGACTGAATTGCTGCTCATTTTTTTTTGACTGACTGTGTAATTTGTTTTTAGTATGAATCTAATAATAGAGAATCAGAATGCAATGTTCTTTTTTCCCATATTGAATTTATCCACAATTAGATTACACTCAGGGAGCAGCAGCAGCGTGTGACAGCCTCTGCTTTGTACCCATGCATGGGCATTTTGGGTAAAAGTGGGTATCCTGTGAATGTTTACATGATGGATTAAAGGGCTTATAGGTAATGGGGCCAAGGCTTTGTGCAGATGCAGTGAAGCGTGAAACATATAAACATCCCAACTCTGGAGATGAAGCCCCTGGCACCACCATGCCACCGGGGGTCGTGAGCCCTGCTAACTGGGCCACACTCGAGGCTATACAGTGGCAATGACACCGAATAAAGAAAAGAAATGCATAGTGTCTATTGTTAACTTATGTTTATCCACATTAAAATGAATGCTTTGTCTGAAGTATTCAATTACACTGTTTTTGCATTCTTTCAAATTAATGAGGAAATAAAATTAAACAAGAAAACCACGCAAAATATTTAATTAAAGAATTTTTGTTGACTGCAGTGTTAGCGCCAGTCTTAATTTTGTTCATACCTTTGCATAACTTTGACATTAAGACTTTAGATGAAAGAGCATCAAATAAGAATGCTACTACGTTTCTAAATCGACACAACTGCTTCAAGTATGACTCCAATACACTTTTTAGAGTGTATCGCTAATGTCCAGTCGTCACTTTTAGCACACACTTCCACCCAGACCCAGAGCCGTCTCATTGTGCGTTCCACTGCCCTGGCTCAGGCCATGAGCCGTGGATGTCTCTGCAGCCCCGGGGCAATACCACTATATCGCTTTCATATCATTTACCGTCCATAAAGGCAGAGTTGAAAGTGATTGGCAAAGACACAGAAATCGCTCAGAGGCTCTTCGTTCAATCCAGGCCTGATGTAATGTTTGTTTAAGGGAATGAAGGGGTCAGCAGAGCTTAGCCGAAGCTGGGCTCATTAATGCTGACATTGACATACCTGAATAGATAAGTGTGTCACTAGAGTTACACAACAACACTGCCCTCTGAAATCCAGATGAGGCAATTATGGCAAACCAAAATTCAATATTGATTAAGTCCTGTGTTATGACCTCAAATCAATTTTTACAATTAAGTAGAGTATTTCACTTCATTTAAGACTATTTTTGTAGATCACTGGCACCATTTGAGTTGTGAACATTATCAACTCAGAGCACGTCTCTCTTCTGTTGTAAAGTAAATAGTGTAAGTAAATCTCTTCCACGTAAATTTCAATAAATAATGAATGAACCCATAAATTAGGCACACGTGCATTCACTTGCTACAAATTGAATAGTCAATACTTATTTAGAGACACCATTAACTCAGTGACATCTACCTTGCCACCTTTCTACCTGTCATTCGTGCTCTGTTGCCCCCAGGTAATAGCTCACTAACTCAGTGCACCACTCTGGGTCAGTGTTCCTCTGAGGTCATAAGGTCATTATCATTTCGAGGGATGGTCCCGAGGGATTTGTGTGAAGACTTCCCTGATTCTTTCCAGGTTTAGTTTGTGGTTAACCCCTTTCTCATGGCAAAAAACCCCTCTACTAATAACCTACTGTTGCAGACCACTAATAAGGTGCTGGAAAAGCAGCTTTGGGTTTCTTAGCTGGTGGTCTCTCGATTCATGTGGGGCGTATAGCTTGTTAGGCTCCGTGGAAATTAATTATGACATCCTCAGAGGGAAACTAGAGGATTGTCTGTGTCGTCATGTGCGTGAACATGCGTGTGTGTGTTTGCATGGAGACCTTAAATAGCTGTGGACATTCCCAGCTCACTGCCCCCCCTGCTGTGCAGTAATTCAATTTTTACTCTGGTAATGTTCGCTTAATGAACACCCGCCATGAATATCCCCTGTATATTCCTGCACATTGATAGTCTTGTTGCCCACCCACCCCTAGTTTATTTTAATGACAGTTTAATAAGTGTCCTATAGGAAGGCCCTGGGTTGCTGAGAGGCTTCTGATTCATAAATGACTGTCTTTGTGTGTATTGGAGTTTACCAGTGTCTTTTAACTGTCAGTTTTACAGACTTATTTGCAGTAATTTGGACGACGCATTACCCATGTGTGTCCTGCAGGGTGCCATATTACTGTGTATGTAGTTTAAATGTACATTGAAGCTTTAGATTACAAAAATGGGGCATGGTCAATAAATAACATGAAAAATAGTTTGGCAGGACTATCAAATACATTCAAATATGTGGCCTCAAAGTCATTGTGATTGTACATGAAAAAGGAAGCATGAGCCGTCATTCATGAACCTGGTGCGCCCTGTTTACTTGACACCAGCTAAATAATTCCAAGTGACAGGGCAGATCTCACCAGAAGACATATTTTGCCCAATTAACACAACTCTTGACACATTAATATTGAAACATTACAGTGCTGTGTGAGTTTGCAGCAGTGCAGTTGCAGGCTTTCCGTGGGTGCAAATATGAAAAAAATTGCATTATCAACATGGGCGACACACGCATTATAATTTACATGGTAATAACTGCTTGAAATGTAATGGAATTCTGCGTGCTTGACTTTCCATCTGCATGCCAATATACAATTTTGCCCCATTTCTTTTAATTAACACAGTATCTTCAAGAGAAAAATAAACATTGTGAGCCATGTTGCGTGAGGTTTTTTATTCATGTTTGCCTCCCTATTTCACCATAATGTGCACCGTCTGATGATAGGGTTCTGGTAGCGTTTTAGTTGAAAGCCGGCTGAGCTTCAGATGAAAGCTTTGTACCTCGGTAAGGGGTCGCGGTGGGGGGCCTGAGCACTCTAGGATATATGTAAGAAGGGTGTCAAGCATGTTGTATCGTGACTCCCCTGGGACAGCACCGCTCCACCTCTGACACTCCGAGAATCACAAGGTTAGCGCCGTCGGTTGTGGAGCTTTGCCTCTGAACATGTGACGCCTCATCTCGAGAGTGCCGAACCGGTCGGTGCAATCTGACGCCAGGTGCAGCGGGGGGTGCTCCTCTCTCTCTCTCTCTTTAGCTGGAGAAGCGCCGTGGAGCACCAACCACCGCCGCTGCGCTGGCATTCGAACGGGAGCGTTCCTTAAAAGTTGTCTCTCCACCCTCACACCATGCGAAAGGGGGCTTACAGTCGTAACTTGAAGCACAAGGTAAACAGCGGCAGGCACTCCAGGCATTTCTATACATGTGCTCATCCTCACCCCCATGCAGCAGTTGTTCAAGACCATCTGGCTCCTCTTTCTTATGGGGGATTAGGAAAGTCTAAGCAGAAAGGGTCCAGATTAGAGCGTATTGGGTGGCGCAGTTGGGATTGAGATCACTGCTTCTTGAGACCACTCTGCTCTTAGGCCAACAGTCATCAAAGCGAAGAGTGTAGACATTCTGTGACAAAGTGGGCTTGAGGGAAAAGGGGAGATCTCCTTGACCGCACTGTTGGGGTGATTGATGTTAAGTCCTGTTGGTCTGAGGCCCCTGTAGCCATATGAGCGTTGGAGTACTCACTAGAAGCGAAGATTTCATCCTCTTACCCCACGCTCCCGGCTAATCCTCCATTCAAGATTCAATTTATTGTCCCGCGCCGCACCTATTTATCTTGCCCCGACGATATTGAACGTCTTTGAAAGGGCCTTTACAAAAACAACATGTGGATTTGTCTGCTGAAATACAGGAGCTGCATCACACCTCGGCTCTGCGGGGTTGGGCATTTCATTTAAAAGATGCATTTTGTTTGTTTGCGATAGCTACATGGACTTGTCTTGCCCGCGCCATTACGGTGCTGTATCAAAAGCCTCATTGGATATTCATTTTTCAAAAAAAGTGTCGGCTCAGCAGTCTTGTCCTGCTTGAATAAGAGTGGTGCTGGTGATATCAAAGCCTTTGTTAGAGCGGAGAAAACCAAATGTGTTTAGCATTCATGAATTCCTGTGCTTACTTAAGGGACTGCTGCAGGATTTATAAACCATTTGGTCTGAGGCAACACAAGATTAGTTTCCCCTATCGATTTAATCACTGAATTTGACATTTAAGGTTTCAAATATACCCCCGCTCTGATGCTACAAACAGTGGAGATATTGGCAAGCTGGTTTGTAGCAGCGTGTGCGTTTGGTGGGATAGAAATTCTATAAAATACTTTCGACCTGTGCTGTCCTCGATTTACCTCATGGGATTTTAATCTAAGGTGCCAAAGCGATTTGCCTGTTTTTTCATTTTCAGTATCGGCGAAGGTTCAGTTAGTTGGTGCGACTTAAGAAAGCGTGCAGTGTGACAAATCGCCTGTAGTCCATCATTGGGTGCCAGGTGAAAGTGGACTAGAGGAGGCAGATGAAGGCAGATGAAGGCTGAGTACGCTTCACACTGACGATGAAACAACCTGTGTACTCCCGGCTGCCATGTGCATTTAATTCAATCAATCCAACATGAAAGACAGCCTCCTGAATTGGATTTGAGTCTGAAGAGGTGGTGGAATGCAACACATGAATAAGTGCAGCTTGTCTGATGGATTGTCTACATTCATATATCTGACGAAAATTGACAGTGAGAGCAATTTGAAAGCACTGTTTCTCATGCTTAGCAATTCATTCATTACCTAATATGTTTAAAGACCATTAAACATTGACTAGCCACGCTGTCTAGAGCTATAGTCTTGACACTTTCCGTACATATTTACATATAGAACGTCCATGCATTTGAATCATTTGATGTCCTGTAATGAGGCTCCCCCGCCGATCCGAGGCCTTGATACGGATCGGCTGACCTGCTTGCTAAACATCTCCATATGCCCGCCTTTGTCCGGCTGCTCCATCTGGGGAGATCACTCTAATTTACACGTCTCTGCGGCGGTTTCGATTTCCCAGCCGCGTTGTGTAACGGCGCTGAGCTCATTAGCTTGTGTTGCGGATCAACCGGGACACAGAGACTCTGTGTTTCACTCTTGGGGGTCCTGGTTGTAGCAATAGAAATGGAGGTGCTTTTATTTTTTAATTTGATTTTTTTTTTTATACACTGGGCCAGTTGGGGGTGTTTTTGCTTCTCTATTCAAGTTTCCCTCTTTGTTCACTGTGATGGGCTTCAGTTTTGATGATGGTTAATTTTGCAAATGTGGTTAGCTCTTATATTTCACTGGCTTGAGGATGAATTCAATGAAACATCCAACTACTGAGGCTTGATCTTTGTGTCTTATATGATTGCACATTATAGGAACAAAAGGAGTAATGTTTTGAATGTGCAATATATGGCAAATGTACTCTTTGCTATCACTGCGTCAGAAATACTGCTTTAATTGTAATGTTGGGGATGCATGCCAAAATAATTCAATCAGAGCTTTAAAAAACAAAAAAGTCTAACCTCCTTCAGTGAGAGCAATGGGAAGTCACAGAAAAAATTGGACATATGTCATAATTCTGAATCTACATTTGTTTAAATAATATTACCATTTGTGTTTTTACAGTCGTCACAGATTTTCAACACATTTTATTTTATTTTTACTATAAAAAATAATCTTTCATCTTGACAAATGTGTATGAAAGTGACAGCATGACATAAAGAGATTTAAGAAAAAGCTGTTTCCTATTGACTTCCATTCAAAATGTATTGAATGGGAACCGTTTCCTTATGTGACTGAACACAATTCAATTCCAATCTTTCATGCTGTTAAAGCCGTTCTGCTTCACCTTTTCAAATTGTGAATGTCAATATTGCAATTATCAACAATGTGTAATTTGCTACTCCCACTGCTTAATTCCTACTGACTACAATTGGATATTGCAGTATATATGTTGGTCTATGAGATATAGGCTTTGTGTTACACAGAGTGGCCATTGGGCTAAGTAAAAACAGACTTTTTATGAGAACAAACAGCTCGTCTAAAAGTTTTCTAAAAGCGGCAGACCACATGATCATTAACAGGGCCTAATAGAACCATATTTACAACTAAAGTCAAAGATTTTATATGCTAATGAGTTCACTTTTTTCTTCATTCCAGTGTTTGTGTCTTCATTAGTAAGCCTTAGCCCAGTTGCCACCACCTCAGCTGTTTGCAGTGACAGGTGAACGGCCCAGCAGGTGAAAAAAAACTCTTCTAGCTGCTGGAGCCACGGGATTACAACTCCTCGCTCTCACGGAATGTGTCGGACGATGACAGTTGCTTTACATTTCCTCTAACTTCCTCTCCCCTGAATTCCCAGCCAGTGTCATGTAGATTCACAGATAGAGAACAAGGGGGGGGCTCTATGTCTTCTTATCTATCACATGTTGAAGTGTCCTCGGAGCAAAACGCACAGTCGAGGTGGCCACATTTGCGAGGATGATCATGTTTGGACTATCCTGTCAGCTTTGTGCTACTATGCGGTGTCAGTTTCTTTTTTTTTTTTTTTTTTATTCCTTACTGCCTACAACACAATGAGATGCTGCTTTTCCAAATATAGGCCAAGGGAGTTCAGAGTGAGAAAAATGAGAGAGCAAGAGAAAAGATGAGTGTCATTAGTCTCGCATACGTAAGCAGGATCTGTAGCAATGTGCCAAATGGGACACCTCAGCCAAATGGAAGCTAGTCTTTCTGTTTTGTGGTCAGCAATGTTTACACTGAATTAATGGGCTACATTCCTATGGGTTGTAAATAATGATGTTAGATGTTTGTTATTTTTCAGTTTTGCAGACTGCAACAACAAATGCAGTGTCATTTCTAAATCAATTTAGATTCCTTTTGGCACTACTTCTGTTTTCTCCAACACTTAGGTTGAAATGTATGTAAAATATTGTAGTGCACTGTCAAAATTTTGTTTTCAGTAGCTTAAAATCACAATAACAGTCTTTGCATCGGTCCAGCTTGGAAAAATAGATATTTAAGACTCCCACTGGAAGCTTCATTATTTCCAGTTCCTGTTTCTACAGCTGCCCGGAGAGGACAAACAGCAACACATGTTTCTTTTTGAGCACTTGAATGAAGTTACTAAACTAAACTAAATTGATATTGTTTCTCTGATCTTAGTTGTTTCATAGACAGTAGCATGCCCCTGTAGCGCTATCGTAGCTGGTCACATGCTCTAAAAAGGGAAAGTTTTGAAGTAATCTAGATTTCTGTCACCAATTGTCAAAAAAAAGGCCACCATTAATGCCACAACCATTGATTATATTATGAATATTGACATTGTATTTATTTAGTTTTTCCAATTAAGTAAACCTGCAGTGATTTATTGGAAGAACCATATTTGCCTACCTAGTGCACTTGGGTTTTTAGTCAGTGTGATCTTTTGAGAGTTCTTTTGCACATTTCTTTACTCCAAGTAAAAATTTGGGATTTAAAAAAACAATTGCAAACAAGTTTTTCTGGAGCTTTTGTTTATCTGATGATTTGACATTTCAAAATGGAATTCAATTTGGTCTGGATCAATCAATATTACCAAATGAATGCTTGCAGAAAAAAAACAAAAGCTTGGCAAAAATCAATGTTGGAAAATGAGTCCAGTTGCTGTAGCTTTGAACAGCCTTTGAACAATTTGTAGTGACACTTGGTATCACCAGCTACACGTGCAGCTACAAACACCAAGAGCCAATAAAACAAACCCACTCTAAGCCCTGAGATTCGGCCAGCTCCGGCTTTTGAAGAGCTGACCCTTTACCTTGATTCTGCCTTGTTAGTGTTTCACAGCAATACAGAAAAATACGTGCACTTTGTCTGAGAGTGTTTACAGAATGCTTTATCCAATTTTGGTGCAGCAAACTATGTCGGAGCCATGTTGCAGATGGAAAATGTCTTTGTGTCCTTGGTCTGTGGGAGTCGGCTGTAAACGATTGTATCCTCTGCCTCTCTTCACACCCCCGAGAAGGCCAATCAATGCTGATCTGCTCCTAAGTGGTGAATTAATATAGAAAGTCAGAACAGCCTGCTATCTTAACTACTCAGCATTTTTTGGTGACACCTAAAGGAAAATTACAGTAAAATCGATGATTCCCAGTCTGTCCGTACCTCCAGCAGTGCTGAGCTTAAAGAAGATGATTCTTCCAAGAGCAAACTGGTTTCCTTTTAAATTAGCTGCATGTTGCTCAGAATGTGAGGTGTTTATATGAACCTAGAGCCAAGCCTTGGGCAATATTTCTAGTTTTAAAATTAATACAAAGTTTTAGTTGTGAATTAAATTCAACCCAGCCTCCCAAATGAATGTTTCCAGAAAATAAACAAGGAAAAATAACTACCATATAAACAACATCTAATATGTAAGGTACTGTCCTTTTTTTAAGAATTATTGCTTAATTCTGAAAAAAAAACAAAAACACCAGTGGTCATTTACGCTTTTGGTAAATTCACACAACTTTGTTTAATAAAATCTTACCCAATTGAGATAACATTGTGGACAGATGCAGTTATTTAGCAACAAAGATGACATTTTAGCAACTACCTTAGCACTGAAAACATATTTTAAAACAAGAATAAGCACAAGTATTATTCTGAATTATAAATAACATTCAAGAAATGTGTATGCCATATTGTTTGTTTTATTTAGATGCTGACTTATTTTAAAGACACTCTGTTATTAAATGCTGACGCTGTGGAGGGCTCAGGTAAAAATAACCCCTAAGAGGTTCTTGGAGATATTTGAATGTCAGCGAATATAGAGAGCAGGGCTATTTGTAGAAAAAAGTATGCAATAAACAGCCAAGTCATTAATTTTGCAATAAAATCTACTCTAATCCTGATTTGTTTAGTGACCTTGGAATAAGAAAAGATATAAAATATAAAATAATAATATTTCATGTCAGATGTTGTGGTAGTAGATGTAAACATTTTTGATGATTATTCTCTAGGAAGTTCTCAAATTTATCAAAATGTTGCAGTTTTCTTAATGGCCAACATCTTGGAGCTGCTGCAGTTGAGTTTATCAGAAAATGGACTGCACCGTTTATCAGCTGTGGGCCTGGTACTCATTGACAGACCCACTCTACAACGAGTCCCCCAGGGGCCACAACTTCAATTGATTCAGCCTCTCGAGCGTCTTTCCCCACCAAGAATTCACCAAAACCCCACTTACTACTGCATCCTCCAGCGCTCGTTTCCACCCATCTGTTTCCATTCTCTTTCACGCAACCTAGCAACTGCGGACAAACTGCGTGACGGCACCGCAACACACTGCAAACACGGGCTCCAGATTGACTCGGAATATGTGTACATTTCAAATGTGTCGTTTTATATTTGGGTCAGGGACTTGCCGCTTTCACTGAATGGAAATGAGCCCGGGACGTATCCAGTGGGGCTCCCAACCGCGACCAGCAGCACTCTGATCTCTTATGTTGTTAGCCTTGACAAATGAGTGACAGATTTATGCCGTACACATTAGAAGACGTTATTGATTTATTTAGCTGAACCACTGCACATTACAGCTGCGTTACTACCCAGCTATAAACTGTTACATATAGCCGCCTGCAAGATTTAAATGCACCAGTGCGTATCCGGACTTGATGATCGCGTCGCGGTGCCTGACGTTTTACTGCTTGTGTTAATGAGAGTTTTATGTGCCCTAAGCAATGTATAGCACTCTTTTATACCAATTCTAATGTTTGTTGTGGGGTGAAATGGATCTTGTTGTTTTCAGAAGGTAAACCCAGATCTATATCAGAGCAGCCTGTTCCGGTGCTCTCGTTACGTCTGATCCAATGTAAGCCCGGTTGTATTTGATGTGTTTGAGGTGCGCTCAGTACCAGCGCTGATATTCTCTCTCCAGGGGGAAATGCCTCCTGAAGATCCTCCTGATAACTGTCTGTCTGGGTAAACCTAATAAGGCTTATTGCACCAACCTCCTTCACGCAGATTGCACACTTTTGAAACTGTCCCCTTGACTTTGCCCGAGTCTTATCGCACGACTCGAAGCAAATGATTCCGCTTGTTTACTTTTGCTCCAATTTGCAATTACCAGACGCTGTGGCCGACATGAAAGAGCATATGCTTTGTGATTCTGTTCTGTTTCAAACCATATCAGAGTTTTGTGTGTCCCGAAATCGGAAATCTGAGGCAGTCTGATTGCCTGCAGCGGCTCTTATATAAAAGGAAGTATGTAAAACCAGCCTCGTTCTATCACTTCGCCGTGCTATCTAGGCCACAAAAGGAGGCTTTAGATTGCACTTTTTCGAAAGACTTTGACAGTTTTATTGCACGTTTGTAAGATTCGCCACATGCTTTAAACGGTAAATGATACATGCTACTTTTATTTGCTGATAAGTGATCATTCAGAATCTATCAGATGCATTCTTTGTCTATTTACTGCCTGAATGAAATGTTGATAAAGCGATGCCAAAGCGAGCTTGTGTAGTGTCAAGTCTTGAGTGAAAACACAAAACAAAGCACAGACATGATGCTGTTAAGAGCTGGAAAATGTTTTTGCACACGTTTTAATTAGTGCATTAATTCAAACTGAGGTCATTACTTGTTTCTTTCCTGGATAATTACTTATAAATATTTAATTAGGGATATCAAGATACCGTGTGATCAAGTTGCAAAATGTCAAGTCAAAACTGGAAGGAACAAAGGCAACATCTCATTTTACACCATTTTGCAGTTGTACATAAAGAGGTTAATTGGCAAATAAAAAAAATTGTTATGCACTTTGTATAAAATTGTAGTTTTTTTTGTTCTTTTTTGCTTGAGCTGTGGTCTTGGACTGTGGGTGGGTCAATCCCCCTCCTACTATTCTTACTGCCAAAGTGTCCTTGGACCCGATACTAAATCCCAACTCCCCTGCGTAGTTCAGCCCAGTACTCCCAATGGCCACTGGGACGAATTAATGTACAAGCAAAGACTCTCTAATATAACTCCCTTTAGTCTGTTTCTCTTATAAATCACTGCAAAATGTATATTTCACTATATTTCTTCTCATTCTGTGCATTTTTTCGACATTACTTTCTATTTGCCGCTGGTTTGATTCTCAATTAAAGGTTCAAATCAAGTCAGAAATTGGTGTGGAGACCCCCCTCATTCACCATGTGTCGCCTGTACTTCCCATCGCTAGTCATTATTTCTGCACAGATGTCTCCTTTTTTTCTCTTATTAAGCCACCCAGGCTCTAGTAATGGGTGGCTGGAATACAAAGGAGTGAGTCTGACCAAGGGCTCAAAGCGGACGCACTAAGGTTACAGAAAGGAGTGTAATTTGAGAAGTCGATTATTGGGTCATTGCAACCCTCTGCCACTGATCCCAGTCATTTATTCTTTGCCGGGATAATTACCAACATAGACCTTGTGCCAGTGCATTGGTGCAGTGTTGTGAGACAAATCCCCATCACAGGGTTTATCAGGTGATAATTTCACCAAAGGACGAGGTGCACCGTTCGGGGTCAGCCCATTAATGCCCCTTCCATTTCATACACATTTCTGCTTCCCCCCAGCCTGGCTTGTTGTCATTTTCAATCTTGCTCTAAATTCACTCTTGTTGGTTGCATCTTTGTTGGGCGCAGTTACCAAGTGAACTCTCACAGATGGGGTTGGCCAGATTTTTGCCCAGTCCCCTTCTGAGATGACAGACCCAAAAATCTGTCCATTTATATTTTGGTAGAAAAGAAGCCAAGTGTGAAGGGAGTAGGGAAAGAACAGGGGAAATTGGAAACAGGAAAAAAGTGCATATATAAAAGAGCCACATTCAAACGAGTATAAATTCCCATCCTTTCTGAACATCTGCATGAGTTGTACTTCCTAAGATAGGAAACTCTTTGTGCTTTTTACTGTAATTGTCAGAAATCATCTGGGTAAATTGTGATCTAAGTTGTGGACACTTGAAAGTGGTGGAAAAATAGATGCGAACAAAAATACAAGTCTAAAGAACTGCCTGGGGCTTTAAGATTAAAAGCGCTGGAGAGTCTAAAATTGAAGCCCCTCTCAATGTCAAGATCTGCGAGAAAATTTGAGAAAGATATCACAAGGTACAACAAATCTACAGTGTTTTCAAAAACTCAGCTAGAGCTCCATAGACTGGCCTATTATATGAAAAGATGAACACACCAAAGATTTGAAAGCTGTGCACCAAAGAAGTGATGAGTGCAACAGGTTCAAAACTAGACAGCTCTGATTTGTTTGTAATGTAATGGTAATGTAAACCACTAACTTGAACCTGCATTTTGCTGAAGCTCAGAGTTAGATTTATGGGTTTGCATTTTCAACAAATATAGATGCAGATTTCTCTACCCAGTTACCTTCAAAGGTCCAAATACTGTCCCTTTTTTGGTCCTCGGTGAAAAAGTAGCCAAGCATGAAGGCAGTAGGGAGCGGGGGGTGTCGTGGGCCACTTCCCAAGAGCAAGCGAGGTGAACACATTGATGTTTGCTGACAGCTCCCCGAGAGGTGAGTCGCCCCCACGCTCCCTTCCCTCACTCTCTCTTTGAATACACATCAGGCCGCTTTCTGTTTTCCTCCTGGGGGCTACTTGAGAATCATTTGCTCTGTTTCAGAGGTTGAAATACAGTTGGTTTAAGCGTTAGTCAGTGTGATTGAATATTTTCAGGCAAACAAACAACACGAAGTGAGAGTTACTCCCTCTTATTAGCACATGATTTGCTGCACAGTATTAATTGTGAGTTTTTATCAGGAAAGAACTGCTGCTTGATTAAAGCAGCAACTCAGCGGTAAATCTTTTGCCTTACACTGCTGACCCTGACCTCGTACAGAGTGCGCTGTATTTCTGCTGGCGCTGTTCCACTTTGAACAACTAGCGTTTGAACACAACACTCGGTGAAATGTCAGCCACATTTAGCACATGTGTGTGCTTTTACAGTTGAACTGTACCAGCGTTTTCAGCCACTGTAATGAAAAAAAGGGTCTGTTTTTTCAAAATTATATAAGATTTTGACTCCGAATTTTGTGCTCGTTGGCAACTAACTCGGTATTTTGAGTTACTAAACATTAAGTAAATTTTAAGTTGTTTAGTCAGTAACTTGAGAAACTTAAGGCTTGTTTCCATGGTACAGGGGGGTTGGCCCAGGTACCCCCTGAAGATGTGTGTTACCACTGCGCTGCATGCAAGAGAAGCCAACTTATATCATGTAGTCATATACAGTGAGTCTCCAATAAACAGTAAAAGAATAAGATTGTTTCTGGTTTATTCAAGCTGCACCAGTTTCCTACTTTTCAATGTCTAAAGTTAAAATGTGTTTATCACGAGAACAGTATTCTGAAAATGTCAAAACATATGAAACAATAATGTGTCTTTTGTGTTTTTCCTTTTCTTTCTCATTTTTGCCCCAAACAAACTGCAATGTTCCAAGCATATCACAGTTAAAATCAAGAGCTGAACACTTACCAAGATACACTAATATGGGACACTTTGTACCGCTTTTGACAATGTAATCTGATATGAACTGACCTGACTGGTACTACGCCATGTTAGTGGAGACGAGGCTTAACTCAACAATTTGACTCATGTCTCAATGTTTTGGCTTAACAGATCTATTTTCTCCATTCTCAGCGACAGAGTGTGGCTTTCTTATTAATAGCCTACATCTGCAGCATTATTTGACTTTAAAACTCAAGCCAAACACATAAAAAAAGCAAGTGCAGGTGCATCTGGAGAGCGGCCGTCAGACAGGAGAATTTAAGTGACTAAATAAGTAAGCAGCTTTAGCGTTTGACAGCTCTGTACTCCCCAGTCTAATTACTGCTGGTACAGTGAAGTTAAGCTGTGGTTTATTCAACTACAACTCACTCGCTTTAAAATTCTGTACCACTATGCAGGGGTTTATAAGAATAATTAGGCCAGTCATAATGGAATTAACGGACCTCCAACAGCCATTCACTGTTTTAATGGCGTTGAATGCATGGTAAATGTGTGTATTCCACTGTGTACACACCCTTATTAGTATTTATGGGGAGGCAGAGGTACACAAGAAGCATCCTGTGTCCAAATTAGAAGCATGCAGACGTTGAGTGTCGTAATCAAGACACTGATAACCATGCAGCAATGTGATAAAGATAAGAAGCAGCCCTCCACTGCCGTGTGAAAGCTGACCCGTCTGTTGGCTGGCCTCTGTCAATATTGTCGAGAGCAAAGTAATTGGCACATAAAAAGCGGCGTTTGCGTTGGCTTCAGTCGCACAGCCTGCTCGCATCTTCAAACGCTTCCCCCCCTACAGTTCATTTTTTCTTGAAGTGCTTACCTTGCACAAGAGATGTGAAGGGAGAAAATATTGTCCTGCAGCATGTTCTCACTCCAACATTAATTCTCTTGGAAAGATGAAGGGATTTCTCGGTTGTATAGCTTTTTTCTCTCTTGAGTAAGTTGACATGGATACCTGTAACTGACCAGTCAATGTGACGAGAAAATAATTAGCGCTTTTTTAATTTTAATTGATTCTAATATGGATAAATCGAACATGAGCTCTGGCTGTCACTACAATGAGAAACCATTTTCAAAAGCAATCACATTTCACGCTGGCCTATATCACAATGGTTTTATTAGCCCAGTTTAGCTGCTGATTCAATGTGGTCTAAGTAGGCTCTCTGACTGAGGGATCTAACTGTTTTTCATAATAACTGTGGAGGGCGGTCAGCATTATCTCACCATCCCAACATTCAATTCCTCCACCATCAGCACTTCCATTTTCATCTGTGAGACGAGAATAACTTCATTCAAAAACACGTTCATTTGTGAAGGATGTGCTCGGCTAAGGACGGAAAAACAAAATATCAATATGCTCATGGAGCGTTTCGCCGTGCATCAGCGCTGCTTCCACAGAGATGGGAGGGAATGTGAATCCTCATTATGTGGGAGTCCATCTCGGGCTGCTGCGTCCGTAGAGATTTCAGAGTGCTACTGTTAGCGAAGAGTGTGCAGGCACTGCAGTGTATAAGCACACACTGCCTGCAGTTTGCTGTCAACATTTTAGTATTTTTGCATAATGCATCCAGTGGACTTGTTGTAAGAATGCGTCCAAGGTCAGAGAAGCCCATGTATATTCATCTCCACGCCCAAGAAGAGCTGTATGTTTAAATGCTACTTTTGTTGATGCTCTCTATGATGATGGACGCCGCAGGTTAATGGCTTTGTTTTTTTGCTGTCAGTCAGTGACACATGTCACCTACTAGCCTACGGAGCAGACCGTTCATCCAACAACTCACGCATTCTTATTATAGTCATTCTGATTATACAGCTCAACTTCGCTACTAAGCTCCATTGTTCTTGTGAGGACAAGGGTGTCAAGACAAAACAAAGCATCCTTTTTTTTTAAAAAGACAGTTGAATGGCAGTTGGTTGCTTTTCAACATCAGGTGTTTATAACCTGTACAGTTCAGACCTCTGTGTAAGAATGATGGGGTGTTACTTTAGTGTTTAGTTGTGTACAGAGAAAATGATAATAAATAGGTTGCTATTATGTAGCGTCTGGGGCAGTATGTCCCAAACTTGACTAAACCTACTTTTTCAAATGACAAACCACTGTGACCCACTTAATTATAGAGCTCATTTATAAGTCATGACTAGAACAGATTTGTTCAGAAATGCACATGGTCTGCCATAGTCTGATCTACTGCAGCAAACACTTTGATTAAAGTTTAAGCTTTTGTGTCTGTCACAAAAGATTATAATATATAACATTACACCTCTTATGATTAGGCCTACACAAACATTACCTGTATTATGTACTATAATTAGGTATTAATATGACCAATAAAAGCACACTTCTTGTAAAATATGGAAATTAAGCAAGGAAACAAATAGCAACTCCCACATGGATTAATATGGAATTAATGTTTGGGGTTTTTTTGTACATTTGTGAATGTGGATTTCCTTTTCTTTCTAATTAAGTTCACAATAATTTTATCAAATGCTGTTTTGTGTAGATTGGGATGGAAACTATTTAAAAGCTGTTGGTTGTTAGACTGAGGTCACCCAAGATGAAGGACTCCTGGATAGTTAGGATGAGGCTCAGCTACCATGATTGGGGAAGGTGACCCGAATGCAAATGGGAGGTCAAACCTTTACTTCTGAAACCTCAGGAGGCCATTTAGCATGCCTATTAAAGATCAATGTTTAACCTTTTTACCTTTATCGACCAAGATCCCATTGTCTTTGTCTTTCCTCTTGTCGTTTTGATTACCCAGGAGGACTTGCTGCTGTGGCAGACCAATGTGGAACCTATGGAATCTGGCTTTGTGGCAATTAACCACAATCTCAACTTGTCTGAAGTTAATTTAGTATCATGTACAAAGAGTCATATGGGTGATGCTTATCTGAATGATATAGTAAAGATCAGGTTCATGTAAAATGGGAAATAATTAAGCTATAAAAGATTACTCACTAGGTCCATATAATAATCAAGTTAATGTTTTTCTCTGGGGTCAAATCATTATTTACAGCCAGTCTTGTCTCACTTTTAATATGAAAGACTCTGGGTTTAAACTAAGATGTGTTTGCTGACACCATTATTTGTGATTAGTTGTGAAAAACTCCCAGTGCTTGTTGTTTCTCCCTGTTCTTTTTGTGCATTGTTGAAGAGATTGGACTTTTTCACTCAGACGTTGAAACTGTTTTGGTTTGTGAACCTAATTTTGAACTCTTTCTGCACATGACAGACCAGAACATATCATATAAGAGGCCTGACATTGTGGCAATTAACCACAATCTGAACTCAATGGGCCCTTTCCATCCCAGTAACTCATTTAGTTCCATGTTCCACAGCCATATGTGGGTCGTGTATTGCACAAAGGGGGAACTCAAGAGGAACAAATAGCCTCCATCTGCAGATGTACTATAAATATCATCTCACTGTGTTGTCAGATATGGTCACTAAAGAAGAAAAAGCTGCACAGGAAATTCTTTTTGAATATTTGGAAAAGGGAACATTTGATGAACAGTTCGTGGCATTTGGAAGCGGCCTCTGGACACAGCGGCACGATCAGCTTCCGCCTCAGCGTATGCCTCATTTGTTCCTGTCCAAATGAGATAGGCTTGCTATCTGTTGGCAGCCGTCCCGCAGTGACACGGTGACAGGAGCGACGCGGGATCTTTAGAAGCATCACCTGGGTGGCTTGCGTCCTGTCACTCCACCTGTAGTGCAAACAGCTCCGATCGGCCGGGATGGAGGACGATTAGAGGTCACACTCAGACAGAGATGGACAAGAGAGGATCATGTCGAGGCAGCGTGGGTCGGCACGAAGCGAATTAACTGAGTCAACACCGTGATGTGGTCCCCGTGTGGTTAGACAGGTGGACGGTCCGCCTCTTAAATGTCCCTGTCACTACGCTAAAGGGTGTTAGCGTGTTAGAAAGAGCAGGGTGTTTATCACTTCTGCCTCTCAGGAACAAGTGCTCTCCTAATACTATGTGGATCCATAAGAGGCTCCAGAGACACCCTCCGCGGCTCTTGTTTAAACTCTAATCTAGAGCCACTGCGGTAAACAGGAAGACTCGGACGAGGCTGATTTGCATGTGAAGCAGAAGAAAGGGAGGAGCAATGCACCTGTTGCATCATGGACTATGGGATATCTGTAATGGGCTTTGATTTATGAAGGAGCCGAGTCTAGCACGCTCTTCTCTCCGGAGATCCAAGCGGTATTCATTAACTTTCAAAGTCAATAAAACACATCTATCCTTGTGCTTTCTTCCACAGAGAAAAAATGGCAAAACCAAAGTCATTTTGTATCTTTTTTTTTTTTTTTTTAGTGAGTGTTGTTACTTCCCATCTTAAAATGTCATGTCATTGCTCACACATTGCTAAGCACCACCTTAACACATAGTTTCTTGTAAAGGTTAACCTTTGCTGTGGATTTGTCAAAGTCACTCTGCAGCCGTGGTTCGAAGCGCACTCTTTCTTAATCTGTCAAATTCTACTTGAGTGCACTTTGAGTATTAATAGCAAGAAGAGCAAACTGATATTTTGTGTGGCACCCCGCATGGTGCCGACTGTGCTTGGTATTGCAGTGCCAGACTCAGCAGTCATGGCGAATCTTCTGATAATATCCACATCTCCACATGATCCCCCTACTGCGGGCTCTTCCATTACACTGGAAATGAAGAGTGAGAGAGGTCAGGCCAGTCAAATAAACAATTTTAGGTAGAAAATTTCATTATGTGTCAACCAGAGAGGATGGTTTGCAGGGAGATTTGTTTCTTCAATTAACTGCCGCCTGCAGCTGGAGATGGGATCTTTTTGTTTTCCAACTGCTGTGATAAGGACGCTCTCCACTTTCACTTAATGTCTTGGACTCTAAACTCCACTTCTTGCACTCAGTAGGCTTAAGCTTAGCCAAATGTGTTTTCTCTCGTAGCTCATGCTGCTTTTGTCCTCTGTTCCCTTTTTGTGAACTGTGTGGATCACCACGGCCTTGCCAGCACGGCTCGGCTTCTGTTTGAGTTTGTTTGTACCCAGATTGCTTTGTTGTGTGTCTTTTAACAATGTTCCGCGGGTGAGGGATCACAACAAAGTTTTCAGATGTGGGTTTTGCTTGACTTTAAATAGCTGTGAAAATTTCTGAACCGTGCCACAAACAACCTTGTATACTGCTCTGAAATAGACGGCATTAATGGCCTGTATTCTGCAGCTCTCCGCGTTTGCACGGTGTCATTAGTTTGAATGCACAATAATGATACAGTGTTTTTATTCTGTATTTTTATTTATTCATTTTTTGGCAGATAATTGCTAGATGTGTAAATGCATGAATATGCATTTTTCAATTGATTCAACGGCCAACAATATCCAAGTGTCCATGCTAAATGCAAATATTCCACATTTCTTTTTCTGTCAAATAAGCACATTTATTCAATCTCGATGTGTCATTTGTAAATAATAATGGAAGCTGCCATTTGTATTGATAATTACGGTAAATGGAATTTTCTGACAACCAGCTACCACTTTATTGTTTATTATTTATAGTACATAAAAAAAACGGCTCAATGCAAAATGACTTTAATTTCATAAACTTAATCTGCCAATTTTTGTTACAATAGAAAGGTTATGATCAATGAACAAAAGACAGCAATCGCCTTGTTTTCTGATTTTGTGAGAATGTAAAATGAGTATCAGAATAACCGTTATTTTATGAGCACAGGAGGGGTGTTAATGTAGATTTGTGGGTTTATGCTTAGTGTTGTTCTTTTTTCTTTTTTCTCTTTTTTTGCTTTGTATGTATAGATTCCTGTCTGAGGCTTGAGCTGTATATGTAAATCAGCGTAAACATGGCTTACACAATGCATTATGTTGATAATGCAGCACTGTCATCCACATTCAACATGTTTTGAGGTCCACTGTATCAAGACACTGCTCTGTATTCAACAGGCAGTGTTAAATCAAAAACACTTAATCCCAATGTAGCATGTTAGATTCCTAATAATGCACTGGTGTTTGCCCAGCGCCGCCACACACAGCCTGGCTTTGTCAAAGTAGATTAGGAGACACAGCCAGAGCTGATAGCTGCTGTCGTCCAGAGGCCAGCGGAGGATGATGAGCTGTCCCAGAATGGGGACGCCAAGCCGAGGGAGAGACCCGGGAAGAGACAGGTGTTTGCAATATAAATGTGGACCGAAACCAACAAATGCTATGTAAGCACCTGTTGGGAGGTTGTGTTTACAGCAGTTTTATTCTCTGTCAGTGTTAGTCACACTCATCCTTCAGCTTTGTGTACTTCTGTAGAGCTTTATGTGCCCCATTTATCAGTCAAACAATCCATAGCCATGATGGACTACAGAAAGCCTGGACTCCATTAGAGGCCACTCAAAAAATGGACAGACATCATTATGTGAGTCACTATTAGCGTTACCTCTGCGTGACTCCTCCATTCAGATCTGCAAGTCACATTGAGTTATTGCAAATAGTGGAAAATAGAACACAATGCCATGTAACTGAGTCATGCTTTCAACAAAAAGCCAAATTAAATCAGCTGTTACACAAACATCAGTTCCCCTTAAATGTGTTGATTTCATCATCACATTTTTCATCGCACACACCCTGATGTGTTAGTCCTCTGAGAATATAACAAATGGATGACACATATATCCAAGAAGTATTCATTTGGAATCATTCAAACATTTCAAATCAAAGACCATAATTCTGCTGCCATTTTGTCAAACACAAGTGTGGAATGGCTTCACTGTGGTTGGTGGGTCAACATGAGAGGCAGCCCTAGGATGGGGATAGATTTACTAGACAAGTGACCTGGTTGTACATTGGCTCTATTTTTAACATGCAAAACCATTTAATCAATTGTTACAAAATATAAGCCTATTTGTTTTGCAACTATAGATTTACTACACTTTACTATGGACCCTTAAAAGGACTCTTAAACACTATACTATACTATTACTATTACTATACTATTACCATACTATTACTATTACTATACTATACTATACTATACTAGACTAGACTAGACTAGACTAGACTAGACTAGACTAGACTAGACTAGACCATACTATACTATAACCGTACCTTACCATACCATACCTTTACAATACACTATATACTATACTATTTTTGTACCACCATATGCTATACTATATAATATATATAATATAATATATACTATACACTATACTCTTATATACTATTCTACACAATACCATACCACAATAGACTATACTCATATATTATACTCCACTACAATACCCCATACCACAATACATACTCTTATATACTATACTCTTATATACTATACCATACCATGCCATACCATAACACAATACAATACACTATACTCCTATATATTACGCTCTACTGTACTGTACTTTACTGTACTATACTATAACCATACTATAACCTTACTATACCATACCATACCATACCATACCATACCATACCATACCATACCATACTATACTATACTATACTATACTATACTATACTATACTATACTATACTATACTATACTATACTATACTATACTATGGTGTAGTATGCTGTAGTATGCTGTAGTAAGTAAGAGAGTATATAATACAGTATAGTATACTTTGTACTCTTCTACTTTATACTCTAGTTGTTAGTCATTTCTAGAAGTGTAAACATAAACATATTCAAGAGAGTAGGCTGATGATTACTGTTTACTGGTATGATCAACTAAAATGTTATTCTGTTTTATAAAGCATCCAGGCGGCTCATGGCTAATGTTTCATCATGTGAGTCTGACATTTCCAAAAAGGGACAGAGGGTCTAGGTCGGTGACCCAAACTTCGTGAGTCAGTCTTCCAAAAGTTTCCTGTGCTTATATGCAGCCGTCTATTTGTGGTTGTCACTTGATGAGTCACATTTCAAAAAAGAGACAGAGTTGGACTAATGGACTGGATTTAGATGTTTTTTTTAGTCTGTTGGTTTTAAAGCACATCAAAATATTGGTTTGTGAGTCTTTTTCTCCAGTGAATGCATATAATTCTGTCTTACCCACAAAATTTGATTTGTCTACTGTGCAATTCAATCTGCAGGAAATAATTTAACCCTAACATCCTGTATGATTAAGGCTAGATATGTTATTGGAGCTTGTCAATATGTAGAATCATCCAAAAGGTTTGCCATGTTCTTTTTCCAGTGGATTTTTAAGGCTGTCTGGAATAGAAAATGTGCTCTGACAGAGGGATAATTGAATTGACCACCTTTACCGCCCACTGCTATCCACCTTCACTTCACACCTCCACTGTGTCTATGCGACGGATAGTGATTTCTTTGAGCTTTGCAGAAAAAAAAAATAGTAAGATGGGAGTGTATTGATCATTCTTCTTGAGTGTGGGGCTCCACAGATCACTGAGTTTCTTAGGCAGCTAACGTTTTTGCTCCAGAAGGGATGCTCTTCACACTCAGCCTCTGGTTATCTCCTCATAGAGGCAAAAAGGCTTTAGCTTATCATTGTCCAGAATATAAATCAATATTATTCTAGAAACTATTCTCTTTTGAATAAACAGGAGAAAGTTGCACTGATTCGCCAAAGTAGCATAATGAATATAATGATGGACAGTTTTAAAAGGGAAACGTTGCACAGGAGACAGCCTTCACTTCTCTGTGGTCGTCATAGTGGTAGTTATCCCACAATGGAACGTAACTTGACAGGGATGGAGCCACGGTTATTAATTATTAATGCTTTCGTATAGCACAGGAGTGAATATACTTTAGGCTCTGGTGAGATCTGTGAGAGAAGTTACGGTAAATGGATTTATTTAACACGGTTGGTTTCAGACACCATTTACTTTGGCTATTTATAAAAGCTGCTATAATGAAAGAGTGTGAGGGTGAAGCATTTCAGGATACAGCTATAGGCCACTATGTTTTCATTTTTAAACTGCACCGCAATTTTAAGTGGCCAGCAATTCTTCACATTCACACCAAACAAACTGCCACTGGAAAATTGTAAGAGATTTTGTTCGATTACCACAACACACATCCAATGCAATTCAGCTTTTCTCACTTTTTTTTTCTGCTCTTGTTAGACTGATATTGCAATGGTGTCTTGCAATGTATGTACACTTACAGAACAGTGAGTTGTACGTTGTTAATATTACGTCAAAAGTTTCAATAAAAATCCACATAGCTTTTGCACAACTAACAGCACAATCCCAGCTTATTATGAGAAAATAACATCACTATATGTCACTATGTATCGTTCAAAGTCTTCCATTTCGTCTGAGGAATATTTACTCATTTCATGGCCCTCTTAAGTGCTATATAGATTGTTGCTGCCAATCTTCAAAGCAATAAACTGGTAAAATGAAAATGTATCTGCCAACAGTCAATCATAAACTGCTCTTAAGATGGAGTTTGAACCCTAAAGACAGTTATTAGAGCTTGTTACAGTCAGTATTGATAGCGACAACACAAACAGAATCAAAAGTGTGATATGGACAGACTCGTACAAATAAATTATATGTCAATCAAACTGATAAACAAAAAAGATTTATTGAAGGACCATTTTATCTTGAGAGTAACATGGAGAAAGCTAGAGTAATGACTTATACTGCAACCAGCCACCAGATGGCAGTAGTGATGGTTTGACTGCAGTTTTTAGGAGCTGGCACTAGCACTGACTATTTCCAAAAGTTTGTGTTTGAGGCTTATATGTAAATTTATGTAAATGACAAAAGTTATACATTTAAAACAAAAGAGTGGGAGTAGCCTAAGCTGCACCAAAGAGAGCTGCCCACGGGCCTTTATTGTATCGCATAATTGGAAAAGAAAAGAATGCGCGTTTCTACACCCAAGCCCCCATTTTGTTTATGCGCCTGGCCATTCGCTCCAACAGATTTTAGCCCTCTGAGAAAATGTAAATGTGCACTCGGTCATGTTTACTCAAGCAAGCTCGTCCTTTTTCTCATCCTGACAGGCCAGGATATGAAAAATGTGATAGGGCAGTTTTGTTTGTTTAATTTGATCCAGTTTGTAAGATCTTTGGTGAAACTTTAAAGGCCGAAAACATGTGGGAGCATAATGTTGCCTCGCTTTGCTTTTTTTTCTTTTTTTCTGCCCTTTTCAGCACTTTCTCAAATTAGCAGTACACAATGGATCCTGGTCTTAATATTTCAGAAGTGAACAGCTTGGCAAGTCGCCACCTCCCTCGGGGCTCAATGTGGAAGCCGAAAGCAGCCATGTGTCAAAGGCAGTCGCGCTAACAGCCCCGCCAAGGCTTCCAACGATGTGTTTGTGTGCATGCATACATCTGTATAGGTTTAGTCGGACCGTCCTGGTATACGCGATCATGCGGAAAAGACGCACACTTGCGGCCATCTTTAACACGACCTCCTACGGCGGCACTCTCGACTAATTACAAGCCAATTATCTGCACTGTGCTGCTGTGAAGAGGTCGCCGCAGAGAGACACCTAGAGTCTTGACATTTGCCTTTTCTGTGCATTCTGTCACAGGCCCCTTGTATCTTTTCAGAGCGCTTTATAAATAGGCACTTGACAGTAATGGCTTCATTTGAGATAACGTCACTGGGTCAGCGGCGTATATTAGACTAGACTTTGGGAGAGTGTTTGTTTGTTTTAACGCCGGGGTGCCTGTTGATTCATCAGTTCTAATCTTCAATTTCATCCTCCTCGGTTAGAGCGGCCATTTAATTCTCATTGTTGTGCCCCGGGGGAACTGATTTGCTCTGATTACAGGGAATCTCATTATAAGAAAAGACAAAGTAATGATGAGGGGAGCGTGCACCCTGTTCCTCCATATCAAACCAATTATTTATATGGATTCGAGTTGTTCCCTCATGATGGTTTTTCTCACAGTCAGAGCACAAGTGCATCACGTTCAGCCTTTAGCCTTAGCTGTGTAGCTCGGAATCTTCTTCAAGAATCTTGAATCGCAACATCTCTGAGCCTGGCACGATGAAGAGATAAAGGCGAATGGGAACATTGCGAGTCTCTGCCGGAAAACTGCCCAAAGATGCCAATTTAGATGTCATTGTGTCTTGTTTTGAAGTGCGGCACGTTTAATAGTGTCAAAGAGAAGCGGATGTAACAGAAAGTGCCTACTGCCTTCAGCGTTCAGTCAATCCTGGGATTGGAGGTAGCAGTGAGGTAACAGCCGGCGATTCGTCATTAGGCCACATTCTACTTTGGCAAAACAGGCAGGCGTCCAGACTGTTTTCTAAATCTCTACATGTAGCACTCCAGCAGAATTGTAATGAGAGCGCGTCCAAGGCACAATGGCATAAAAAGGCAGCTTTTGGCCTCAGTGTCAAGCCTCATCGAATCATGAGAAGGTGCGCTGTTTTACGCCGAAGCATCCTCCACAAAATCCCACCCCAAAATCATTCCAAACATTCTGTTAATTAACTGTGAGCTGAAGTGTGCTCTCCACTCCAGAGGCTCGGCTCTCATTTGCGACCTTATTTTTTTGTGCATCTTACCACTGCAATCCTCTATCCCTGGTGTGCAGTGCGGCGAGGTTGGAAAACACTAATAGGGAGACTCAATCAAGAGGAAAATTAAGTGTTCACAACAATGCCAAATGGAGTGTTTCGCTCGTGTAATGACTGTATAAGTCAAGATGAAATGACAGAGCATGTGACTAATGGACAGTGTGATAGTGGCAGTGCGTTTGAATGTTCTTGTCAGCGTGAATTGGATTTGCTTTTATTACACTTCTGTTCATTTTCGAGATGAGATTACGCAGGCGTGTGTTAGGACATAGCTGTGGAGTGAGAGCATTTTTTTTTTTTTGTCATAATGTATTCGAGGCAAAACATCCCACTCTTGTTTAACATATTCATAATAAGTTAGAGTTATTAGTCATAGTGAAACACAATGACACTAGCTAACAGTGGGAATGAATACGCAGGTTACGCTTGGAGTTCTGACGTTTATATTAATAATGGTCAGATTCATTTTATTTAGTGCATTCCAAATAATACATAATGTAGAAAGTCAAAAAAGAACTGTTTTTACTGTCACCTTGAACAGTCTGTGCAGTGGTTTTGATCTTTTATAGCAAAACTGTGACTTTTCAGGGAGTCAAAAGGACAAAGACAGACATTTGGGGCTAGTTGTAATGTAAAGTCATAATATTCTGATGGGATCTGGTGATGTATGTGTTCTCACAGATATAGTATACCCTGTCATTCACTGTTACATTGTGGAGTATCTGTTCAACCCAGGAAAAAAGTCATTTTTCACCTTTTTTATGTTATAAAATATTTAGACTTAATGGAATTTTTCATCATATTTCATCATTTTCATTATCTCCCATCCTTCTGCAGTTACAAACAACTCTGTCTAAACCAAATCTCAGACATTCGGGTGTGCATAATTGATATCTTACATTTTAAAGCTTATCAGTAAATACAAAGCCGTACATTCACGAAAATATGTAGCCTCAAAGTCACTTTTTTGTGCAGCAGCTGGATTCTCGCAATAGTTCACAAACTCACTAAAATCAATCCTGTACTGCTCTGGGCAATGTGTTTGCTTTTGACCCACTGCTGGTTTGAACCAATGGTGGAGCAGCGCTGGTAGTTGTGTGTTTTAGATTTATTATTTAGACAAAGCCACCAAAAAACCAATGTAAACAACACATTATTGCTCTGAGTAGATACTGCATTGTCTTTCTGCCAATCACCCACCAGGTTTAGATAAAAACCTGTGCCATTTATCTTTCATAGACACATAGAGTCTACTCAGCTTTTCAGGATATATTCTTGCATTACAATACATGTTACTATTTTACCTAATTAACTAGAATCCCGGAAGAGAGTGTAGCACTTTAGTTTCAGACAGAGTCCTAAAAAGTTTTATATTGTAGCGGTCTTTGTAAAATCTGACCTTGGTCTGTGAATAGTTCATTTGCAAGCAATGGAGACACTTATCATAGCTCATTAATTTTGTGCTTCAATAATAGTTGAAATATCCGATTCAAATAGAAATGTTTGAAGTCTGCAGTCTTTTTGTCTCTCTTTAGTTCAAGTCATTTTCTATTCAAAAAGAATCCAAAATCCATTGAAATAAAAAGATCTTGCACAGGTGAAGATCTGAAGGTTTCTGTCTGATTGGACCAGGAACTATTTCAAACAACTGCGACTGCTACACACAGAGTAGAAGTCACTTATGTATATTTAGACAAATTTTCCATGCCCTACTTGTTACACCTTCCTCACAACAAGAAGTATTGCCAGTCATTCATTATTCATCTTCTAAATTGCCAGCTCAAGCGCCTGTTCGAAAGATGAATGAGAAGAAGGGGAGCAGACTGTGGGACCGCTTGAGATTAAAGTACAGAAACAGAGCGAGCGGTTTGTTTCTGAGGCTTGTATCTTTATTTTTATCTTCCCTTACCTTATCATAATCCCTCCTTCCTTCTAACATTCAGCGCTTGAGCTGACCAAACTAAACACCCAGCCCGAGGCAAGAAGTGTCATCCCAAAATAGGATTTGTTAAAAAAATAAAAAGAGGCAATATAGAGTTGACGTGGAGCTGAACGCTGCTAGAGCTTTGCATACTGCAGGGCTTTTTAGCTCAGGTCGACTGAGGATAAAGATACATTATAGGTTGTCTTTCACTCGCCGCAGCCCTTCCCCACTCCCTCCAGTCTCCTCCTATGGGAGACTGACTCTGCAGATTTTCAATTAGCCAGGGCAAAGTTGTCCTCATTAATAACACTACGTTAAGATGATGCAAAAGGATTTTTTAACACGAGAAATTGCAAGAGAATTATGCAACGGGCCCCGGAGTGGCCTTTTTTCCCCCTGTTGCTTAGCCCCCACTGTGTCCCTCGTGTTGCACTTAGCAAGACCAACATACAGCTAAACTGGGTTTACAGCTGCCTGCGTCTTAATCTATTAAACATCACTTCAGAGTTCAGATCTCGTCTAGAGTTCAGCTCGAGTCAGGATTATTTGAGCTCTCTGTGCAGTGTATTTAGATTCAAAACAGAACATGGTGAAGTTGGTGTGTGTTCTGAAAATATGGTAGTTGAATATTGAAATGACAATGTGACATGCAATAAGATATACGGGTCTCCAAAGTTCCATTAGTCATGTTGGTACCACTGACTTTTTATGTATTTAAAGCTCTGTTTGCCAATTAATTTGACATGCAAAAATTGAATTCCTGGCACACAGAATACCACAGCATTAATGAAGTCTTTTATAATTTCTGAGTAGTAGTTGTAGAAGTAGGACGACGTTTTCATTCATTTTTAGCGCTTAACTTTTTTGGCTTGCCAGTTAATCACAGAGCGACAGAGATGGATTCACACCATTAACACTCCGGGTGTTTGTGCAGCCCTAGCATCTTGTCACATTTTTATATTTTTGCCTGTTTGGGATCTAGTTTGATGTCTGTGTGGAACTTTTAATTAAACAGTAATAGAATTCTTTTGGACCCTTTTGAAAATGGCCTTTGTCAATGCCAGGGTTTGTACCTATTAGACTAAAACCAAAGTTTGTTTTGAGCAAATACCGTTCCTACCCTCTTGTTAACTTGTGAGGAATATCGGCCTGTCTTCTTGTTTGAACACAGACAGCTGCCTCAGCCCTTGTGATTTTTTTTAATTGCAGGTTCAAGGTGAGCTGCGTACACTGCAGATTTTTCCACTCCTGACCTGAATTTAGAGCAGCTTTAAGTTTCTTCTGTTATTCATGACTCCCCACTGTGACTCGCCTCCCAGTTTTTCTTTTTTTTATGGAGCTCTTTCAACAGCCGAGCTCTCCCTCTCTCTTCATGCGTGTACGACTGAGTTACTTATGGGTTTTAATTAAAATTACAGCGTGGATCATGAACAGAGCACACACTAATGAAGATGAAGACGGGACGGGGATGTAAACAGGCGGGACGGCGCTCATCAGACGAATAACCACGGCCATAAACCAGCCTTCGTGACTAGAGCATCTCTTCAGTCTGTCTCTGGGGGAAACATGTCAAGCGGACTTTATTAATATTGTTTTAACCAAATAAAGCCCTGTCCCTTTGTAGTTTGACTAATATTAATTGCTATACACATGTGCCGTATGTATAGATAATCACATCTTTTTAATCATTATGGATACATTGTGGCTGAGTGTTTAGCACATAGCAACAAGGTTTGAGATCAGGCCCCATGTGCAGTCCAGCTTTAGAATCAATATACTTTGTTCCTGAAAAGGGCATTATTCAGTTGCTAGAAACATCAAACTAACATGGTAAAAAAAACTTTAATGAAACTAAATCAATCATCTACCCAATTTTGTTTTAGCCTTAATACCTTTTCTGCTTCTTTTATTTAAAAAAAACAAAAAAAACATATTACCATACATTAAATTGAAGCTTTCCTGAAACTTTTAGCTTTGGTGTTTACAGTTGTAGACTGTAGTGGTCCTATAATTATCTCCACTTTGTTAAACATTGCATTGAAGCATTGCCAACATTTGTCCATGTTTAATTTGCTGCCCGTTTCTCTATTTACATCTTTTTTGAGCTGTTTCGCTGTAAAATAATGTGTATTTTACAACGAAATAATCCATTTCTGTGGCTTCTTTGGTGCTTCGTTGTTGACATCAGTGTCGACCAATGGGAGTGCTCCTTTTTACCTCAAGGGAGCTGTGATTGGCCAAAATCCCGCTGTGGGCTGATCATTCTCATCTGGTAAAATCCTTAATTATAAAGCCTAGATCACATCTTAAGGTCTCATTTTTTTCACAGATGATTTCTGTTACAATAAGCTTTAGATGGTTAAACTGTCAAAATAAATTCAACAGTAAAAAAAACAGGTAATGGACTTTAAAGAGACATTATATATTATGTAGCACTATATAATATCTGCAAATAGAGATTTTTAGACTTAAAACACAGACATTTACCAAATAAAACCAATTCCTGTCTCTTTGACTGACCACATATTCTGTTTGAACTTTATCTTAAGAGGGAATTTAGTCTCACATGAAGCCTTTTGTTTTCATTGTCCATCCACCTCCTCAACCCACCTCTTTTATAGTAAAAAAAAGAAGAAGAAGCTCAAAATTGTCTGAAAACAAGCAAAAGATATTGTACGTTCACTTAGTGTGTCCGTCCTGGGAGTAAAGAAAGATACTAGAAAGTTCTTCAAACTGCATTGGTATGTACAACCACATCCAAATCCAGCCTTGCTTCGAGAATGTGGTCATCAAACAGTCTAATGTAGCAGCTGATGTAATGAAGTAGCAGAGGATAAGGTGGCCATAGATCTGCAGCGTCATGGAAGAAGAGTTAGAGTCAGAGGAGCAGGGCATTAATGTCAGCCTGCAAATATAGCTCGAGGGGTTGTGGCGGAGGCGGCCACATGGGAGTGATATGGCCGTGTCAGGCCTCCATGTGCCAGGCCTGATGGATCGAGGGGGAGCCTCTCGTCAATCACCGCGGCTCCTGTTCCCTCTAATAGACCTGGCCTTGTCCTGGGGAAACTGTCCTGTGTAGGCCTGTGTCACCTCATGGCAAATGAAAAGTCAGTGAGCAAGAGTCACAGCTTTAACATTTCAGGGATATGTACTTGTCCTAGAAAAGGTGATATCTTTCTGGTCCTTGTTGTCAAAAAAGCACATACAGTAAGCACAGTTTCCAAATCTGTTCTAAAGAAGGGTTCCACAGTCATCTCCAGAAACAAACCGTACGTCTTGGAAGGTTTTTTGACAACTGTTCGAAGCTCATTATGTCGATCTTAATGAGAACTCACACCAAAATCTTACACCAATTACTCCTTAAGACTTATGCTGTCACTTCTGACAGTAATGGAAAACCTCACTTTTTCTGTAACAAAATGGTGCCTATATTTGGAACTGTTAATGTTAATAAAACTCCTTGAAACGTAAGTGTAGCTATTGTTCAAAAGTAGTTCATAGAGTAAGCTATGAGTACAAAAAAGGTCCCATACTAACAATACCAAGGCTGACTGTGGCAAACTCACTCAGTTATATTGAAAATGTATTCTCTAAACAGCAGGGCTTCCTCTCCATTTGGTGCCAGCTACATTGTCTCTTCCAATCTTTCATTTTCACCTGCTCTGCTCTATCAGGCATTTCCCACAGAATACAGCTCAACCTATTTGACACTAAGCAAATGCCAGACCAATTAACCTCCCCCAAAGGCTAATGAGAGGCAGTTCTATCACTCATTTAGACTGTCAAACGCATCATCTATGAACGATCCAGCAGACCGGGCCAGTCTATGAGTTTCCGAGCGAGAACCACTTCCGAGATATTTGTGCTTACTCTGACTTTTTTTTTTTTATCACACTTTTGAACTTGCGGTGTCAAGCAAGGCTACAAGGCGGAAGACCTCGGCGACTGACAGCTCAAGGTAGTCCACGTTCGCAGAAAACATGCCGTGACGCTCACAGAATTATCTTCTCTGAGCAGGAATTTGTCTGCAGCCCGCTTCTGTATATGCCCGAGTCTGTGGGTTAAGCTTCAACATCCGCAAAGCCCGTCGCCACAATGCTCCTCAGGTTCCACAGTAATTGCACATGTTAAGTCCTGCTTCCCATGTAATCCCTGTACCCTGACTTTTTTATGTGAAGGTGAGATTTCTTGGCTTTAGATGATAAGAAAGACGGAAAAGATGCTTCAAACCTGCTCATTTACAGCCATCCTTGTTATTCAAATGTGTCGACCAGACTCTAATGAAGAAAATTCATTTGGCAAAGGGGTCAGATCTTCTGCAAAAAACATCACAGAGTTCATTTATTCAGTTGCCCAGCAGGAGTCCGGATGAAGGCATGTGTGATTTGCACGCCAGTCTGTCTCCCATTATCATTCGACATGTGCTAAAGCATTAATGGTGCGCTGAATTCACAATATCTTTTTCCAAAAACCATAAAATTTGCATTGCATTAATTAACGAGTACACTGGAGATAAATCAAAGCCCTTAAAAGTTTGAGCCAGCATTGTTATTCATAAAAGGAATGGGTTGCATTGATAACGGCATGTCTTGTTTTGGTGCTAATTGTTTTACAGATTTTTGCGTAAACGAGTTGTCCTTTTTTAGCAAAGCATAAAGGCAATGTTTTTATTCTGAACTGGCTTAAGAGGAAGTCTGTGCTCTGTGGAACTTAGAGAATTTCTTAGAAGTCAGGAATCGCTTTGCATTTTCTACCTAGTGCTCTGAAGAAAGAATAAACAACCAATTCGTGATCGATTGGATTTAATGAGAAGCCTCTGACACTGTTCTCAGCCGCTGGGACACGCATTCTTGGAAACCTCAGCTAATAGCCATTGTACGCTCTTTTAGTCAGAGTCTCCTTTTCTTCCCAGCCTCAGCAGGGAATCTTTGGTTTAATTATTTTCAAGCCTGCCTCCATATGTGGAGTTCATGGCACATTACATGGGATGGACCACATGAGGAGCAGAGAAGATGTTGTGAACAGATCTCTCCTGCAACATGGGTTAACCTTTCAAGGAGGCCCTTAATGGAGAGCACTTCAGAATAGAGTCATTAATAACATCCCTGGAGGAGTGATTTACTCGGAACAAAAAAAAAAGGTAAATACTTTAAAAACTTTTAGCTCAATACAGCAAGCACTATCTTCCAGAGAGATAAATACCTCACTAAAAGCAACATTATATAACTTTAAGCATATGCACTCCCTATAACACCCTGCAACTGCTCCTGTTGATAAATATTTTTTATCCAGTGGCCAATGAGGAACTTAGTTATTAATTCTTGAGTAATTAATTCTTTTTAATAGAATAGAAAAATGAATAATGGAGCTGTCGAGGCTATTGCTTCTGTATACATTATAATACACAACACATATTATATTTTTATACACAAGGTGGATGGACATTTCTATTGAAAAGGTCATATTTCATGTCAGGTCTCCATTAAAGTGGCTTTGAGGCTTTATATTTTAAGAACAAAAGCTAGATATTGTGTTTTGAAAACGGAGGGACTTTTTTTTTTTGCCTTGCTTTCAGAAAAAGATATTATTACCATTTCAAGTTCACATTCTCACAGTCTTTCAATTGTTCTGCGAAAGGAGAAAATATGGAAAAGCTTCAAAATTGCCCAGAGGTGGTTTAATGTTTGAAAAGACTGGAATGGAAAAACTCCAACAAAGTAAAAGCAAAGTAAATACTGCTTGGTTTATTGTTACCCTTGCAATTTACAATGCATTACCAGTTAAAAGCACAACACCTAAAATCTATAAAACTTCAGACGGAATTTACATCTTCCAACTTGGAAAATATTCTTCCTTTTCTACTGTTTATTTAAACACAACTGTAGCATTACCCAGACACAAGGACGTAGCAGCTTTTCTTTTTTCGATCTGCAGCTCTGTTTTTTGCACTTGGAGTCTAAATGATAAAACAGGTTTTTTTGGTGAAGAGAGCACAGTAGATGGTGTGTTTTGGGAAAAGATGATCGGCTAAACCTTTCATCACACCTCACTCTTTACTTTTGTATTTTCTCTTGAGTCAGTGAACTTTTAAAAAGAAACAGGAGAGCAAACACTAGTCAAAGTGTTTGTTTTTTTTCTTCTGAGAGATCCATTCACACCTCACCAAAAATCTGTCCATATTATGTTTTACAGTGGAGTGGGTTGATCCTTACAGGCGTCTGAAGAATAGATGTTTCGTACACATTCGCAGCTGAGCCATATAAAGTAATGGCCTTAGCTGCCCTTCGGAAACAAGCACACATGCAGGCAGGAGGAGCGGACATACTGAGCGCCTGGCTGCTTAACGTCCTTGTGCTATTCTCAGATATAGAAACTGTACAGTGCATGTTCCTTTCCCATGAAATAATACGATGTCAGTACAGTTGATCCACCTTAACACTCAAATCAGATTGCGCCCTTTGGCAGTCTGCTTTAAAAGGTCTTCATTTCCTCAATCCCTCCTATTTGTGATCAGATAACGGGGATTAGCGCCGAGAGTCTGTTTACCAAGTTAACTATGAGCAGCATGGTTGACAGATGTAGCTTAAGTTAATTAATCATCCGTGACATTTCCAGAGATACACCTCTGTTCCACCTCTTGACGCTCCGGGACGGCTACACCACAGAATTCATCCGGCGTTTTGCCCATTTCTTCTCTATTTGTCTGCCCAGTCTTTGGTATGTGTATGCAATTGATTTCTTGTAATTGAAAGTTTAAGATGGATGGTGTCTTTCCCCTCGGCTGCTTCTTCTGTCTCATTTGGAAGTACGCCAAAAAAAATAGCCAGATAAAAGCCTTCATTAGTTAGCACCACTCTCTGCTTTTGTTCTTACTTTTATTCATTTATGACTATTATGATAGAAGCTTTTTGGACTCGCGAGTGTGTCTAGAATCTGATGCTTAATGAATATCTTGACACTTTCATTAGGAGGAAGGCCATCCATCACTAAAATCCCTTGTGCTGCAAATTGGTAAGAAAGAATGGAATTAGACTAAAGTGCTGTTCACAAAAAAAAAAAAAAAAAAAAATTTCACGGGACTGAAAGCTCTTCTTTCTCACGTCTGGACAATAAGCGAAGAGTGTTTTTATGAGTGAACCAAAGGTATGGAGTCCCTGTGTGACCTCAGTACAATAGCATTTACAACTATGTAATATGTGGAATATTGTTTTGTGATAAGGAAGCGATTCTCTGCTTTTTAAAATTTTGGGGTTTATGGAGGATGTGTATTTTTGGACACTGTTGTTGTTTTAAAAGGATGGAACTTGAGGCATTCAGGAAATCGTATCAAAGAATGTAATAATAAGTGGACCAAGGAATCTGAGTTACAATCAGAAATGAGGGCTGGCTCCAAGAACCCTGGCTGACTCCTACACTTGAAAACATCACAAAAAATAAGTCAGAGTCTACTTTTTTGTCAATTCTGAACATGTTCAGCACATACAGAGAATTGAAATTGCAACAACAATAAATAGTGCAATGTAAGAAAAATACAAATAAGGGCATATAACACAATAATCTATCTGATAAAAAGAATAAAGTACAGAATAAAGTAACATTATGATTGAACAAGTTCAAATGAAAGTTAGACTAATCAACTGTATCAGGCTTGAAGCTTATTGAAACTCTGACTACATTTGCTAGCAACAGTCCATAACTTATTCTTGCCCTTTTTTATCCATAAGTTCAACTCATGTGTGACATCAAATTCTGCTTTCAACAGTTTAGCTTTGCAGTATGCCAATCAGACTAAGTTATATATATTCTAAATGCTACTCTGTGCTTCTGTTGAGCGGTGATTGACGTGACTACTTTTTCATTTTCGCCTATAGAAAATTCACTTGACACAAAGCATATTGTAAAATCAAAGTGAATAGAGATTGGGCCTGCAAGCTCAGTCCCTGTGCTCCCATTTGCTGCATAGCCCTGCTCACATTAACATCTTCCAAAATACTGGGCTATTCATCTCATGTACCCAGCGTCCCACAGGCATGTTCCTCTTTGAGGCGCAGCGGTAAATGGTTGACCCCCCTCACCCCGCCCCCCTACTGCCCTACTCCTCTCATCCGCCACTTAAACTCTCCACTGCCCTTTCTCTAGTGCACTTACCATTCATGTCTCATCATCCCCATTTATTTCCGATTGATGCACTTCATCTGCTTAAACCATGTGGGAAATATTGTTCGGGTCTGTGTCATGGAAAAGGCTGTGGCTTCATTACGCCACTGGCTGATTTTAGATTAAAGATCTGGCTCTAAATCATCGCGGGCCATGTGACGGAGCCCCAACCCGGTCCCCTGTACGAGCTAGCCTGCCAGTGCTATCTATATATAACCACCTCAATCAGCTCAGCCGGCCGCTTGGACGTCAGCTGACCTTACTGCGTTATACGGGCCACAGAGACTCCTGCTTTTCCTGACCCAGCATGTAGACCTCGTGTTCCTCATGATGAGGGGTAATTCAGGCCGGCAGATTGAAACACTGGGAAAGAGCATGATGTAGATGGGCTACAAGATAAAATGCCTTTGACAAATGAGCATTATAGACTGCCTTATTCTAATCGCCACAACTCTATTCCTCTGTTTTAGTGTTGACGCATAAATTCTTAAACTGAATATTTTGGTGACAGAAAAGTGTAGTGTTATGCTATTAAAAGGCTGATATCTAAACACATCGTTACATGACTTTAATTAAAATTTTCCGTATTTAAAACACACTGGAATAGGGGAAAGTTGAGTAAAAGTAAAAAGTAAAAAGTGTACTCAAATACTAGTACTAGTATTTCTGCACCCCAGTTGGGAATTGACCTTCTGGTTTTGAGACCACAGCAGCACCTCCTTGCCAAATACTTTTATTTTTAAATATTTATGTATTATGTATTAATATTTATCCATTATGTTTACTTCCAACCCTTGAACATTATACAAAACAGCTATGTTAGGTTTGCAAACTACACCCATAAGAGAACTATTGCCACTTAGAATAAACATTTCTCTAAATCCTCCAAGAATACATTTATATTATTTATATTTAAATATTTTTACCCTTTTGTCTCACCTCTCACCTGTTTACTGTCCTAACAAACAAACGCAAAAGGCCAAAAAATATCTTAAAAAATTCATTTAAAAAAAGTCTAGAGTACGTGTGCAGAAAGGTATACAGTATATTGAGTTGTTGGCCGGGAATAACTTTTGCTGTCTGCTGAAAAACATGGAATACCAAAAGGTCTTCACCCAGTAATGTCACCAAAGATGTCATTTTTAATAATTAATTCAAATGTAGCAGTAAAAAGTCAGGTTAAATTTTTGATAATGGCGGTCTTTGTAAACCCTTGTGTACACGGGCAGTTCATGCTGTTTGGACATGTGCTAATACAACTCCAAGTGAATCCTTAACCATAGGGTCCTTAAGTGGAGAGCATCCAGGTAATGCAAAAGTTCAACCAATATTTTTGAATCTTTTAGTGTTCTTGTACTTGTGTGTATGCCTGACTGGGCGCAATACCTTAGGTCAGCATCTCTCAGAAGTTGATGTACTTATAAAAATATAGCATAGAACTCCTCTGAGCTTCCCGGCCTGTGCTCCAGGTATGTATTTATAACCTCTATTCTTAAGGGATTCAACAAATGACGAAGCCTTTAGCTGTCAACTCCCTCAGAAAACCCACAGCCTGCAGCTTCCCCTCCTCCCTCCGTTCACTTTGCATTAAAATGACCTGGGTGTCACTGTCAGAGCAGAACTGACAGGATATCATCTGCGAGAGGTATTTTGCTTTAGATCTGTCACTTTCATTTCCGGAGATTTGACCCGAGTTGACCCTGGGTGCAGGTCAAAATCTCGACAGGTTTCCATGTCAGCCTCGTGGGTCGGTTGGTTCCCACGAGGACAGTGTTCACAAAAGCAACCGGAGGGCCATAAAACACACCAGTCCAACACACGTCTCACTATTTAAGGGCATAAATGGAGTTTACTTAGGTTCCGTTCGGATGCATGGGCACGGTCTGGAGAATAAACAGTGGATGTAAGTATCAGCTGCTCGACTGCTACATGTCAGGGTCAGGGTTAAGTGTGACCTGGTGCGTGTTTGGCCAACGTCAAGCCTCGCATTCTGCATACTAACATCGTTGGCCTGACACCAAAGACATGTAGAGGTTGAGAAGGGCACGAGAAACACTGTGTAGGGTCCGTATGTGACGCTAATGCCTAAACAGGAGCTGTGTTTTAGAGCAATGTTTTTAAATGTGGCAAATTTAAAAATGCATTAGATTGTGGCATCATTAGAGGGTCAGTGGCAATTAGATAACATTTCAAGAGTTTCATGTGGGCAACTTTTACTTTCTCAATTATGTGGATGCACACTTAACAGAAATGATTTAATAAAGGCCACATCACAACAGAACAAGTGCATCTAAATTGAGAAGTGGCTGAGACAACAGTGAATGGTGTGTTTCTATTAACTGACAAGATGCAAATTAATTTTGTGTGAGTTTTGTAATGAATTGTACAGGAACCTCTTAATAAGATAAGTTTGAAATTCTCTACATTAGACTTTATTTGAAAAAGAACACTCAAAACATTTTTTTTCTTTTTTTCTTTTTGGGGCACTTTGTTTTTGTTTCCAATAGTTTCCATAATTTCAAATGTGAATAACAATGTGAAAAAAATGTGAATGAAAGTGTGTGACACATTTGAAGAAGAAGAATTGTTTAGTTTCCTTGTGACCATCCTCTAAAACCAAACCAAAAATGCTGGTACAAAGAGTTTGGCATTTGCTGTGTTTTTTTGTTTTTATTTTGCAGAAAATCACCTCATGCAATCCCCATTAAGAGCAAACAAGTAAAATATTTTAAAAAATAAAATCCAGAGAAGTTCATTGAGTGCTGCTTGTCCATTTTTGGTCTTTATTGCCTCTTTAGAAGAACCCTGTTGCTTGAAAATAAACTCCAGCCTTGAATCGCAACTGTTAGTACTTGACTCTAGCATTAGAGAAGGATGTGTACTGTGTGTTATTTGCTGCTCTATAATCTGGTATTTTGTGTGTAATTGCCTGTTTCACAGCATGGGGTGCCTCTTGCCACATGAGCTCAGCCCTTTCCTTGCGAGCACATCATCGTAGCATGTCTGAGGTTCAGTAAACAGAATCATCTTAATCTCATGGCGTCTTATCTTGTGTACGCCCTTCTCCGATTGGACGATTAACTTTGAACTGGTAAATTAAAGTGAGATTCCCCCTGCATTGCGGTAAATACAAGGAATACGACGCAAATTTGGCCGACAAAATGAGGAGATGAGGTTTTGGTTTTCATTCCTTTCTTTTAGCCTGCTTAGATCATCATGGATCATGCAAAAGACAGCACGTCCTGTGCCGGCTGAAAAAAGGTTACGCTTTCAGTACCGCCATATTTCATGTTTTAAGAGGCGTCGACAAAATGTTACACCCTCTTAGAGTGGCTCGCACTCTGGCCGGACCCCAAGCTCAGAAGCGGCGTAACGGCGCGGCGATCACGTACAAAAATTACACGCAATATTCCCCTGAAATGGATCTCCCCAGTTAGCTTTGTCTTTGAACCTGAGTCTGATGACAGATGGACCTTTACTGCAGGTGCTAAAAGTTTTCAACCGTGGCAAGTGGAAAGTGAAATGTACTAACATGCAATCAGCACATGGGCGCAGACAGGACTGGTGTTGATTGGAGCTGCATAATTCCTTCAATCATGCCATCCGGGAACATAATGTCTGGTGTGATTTTAATAATATTCTCACTAGTTATTTAGCATATCATTTCAAAGAGACACTCCTGGATTTTGCACAATGTCACATAATTATCTAAAGTTCATCTGTGGTAGTACATCAAGAACGGACATGAAGTGTGATCACAGCACTCATCTTAAGATTTTATACTTTTATTTTTGGCATTAATTAAAAGTATTTGTTGATTCCCTTGCAACAAGGCCTTTTGACTGTTTGTGAGCAACTTGAGCCTTGTGCACATTTTAAAACAGAAATTGGCTGCAGTACATTTTAAATTGGTGGAAAGCCAGTAAAAAAAAAAAAAAATTCAGCATACACACGATGATTCTGGCAAATGTGAACCCACTGACAGCATGCAGGACATTTACAGAATGTGAAATAACACCGCACTGAGGACCCAGAGTTATACATTGATGGTTTTAGGACCTGTGCTTCCCCATTAAAGCCTGTTAAGTTTGTAGTTTTAAGATTGTTAAGCTTAACATTCACTTCACTAAAGCCACAGTACATTAAGGTAAATGCTAACTGCTTTCAGTTAAAGTAAAAAACATTTCCTTGAAGCCTATTCAAAGTTATGTGAAAGGATTAAGCTTCATATAGTTTTTAAATTGCATGCTCGTGTTTCTTTCTGATCGGTCTCTATTTTTTTCTAATTTGCCTAGAAATAACTGAGTGGAACTTTTATATTTTTGTTCACTCACTTTGAATTAAGTTTAAGTGTTTTGCCTTCTCTTGTCAGTTGCACTTGCTTCGAGGACATTCAACAAAAACCAGAACGGATATTCTCTAGTTATGTATTCCTCCAGAAGGAAGCATATGAAAAAGCCAGGAATATTAAATTAAATGTCACAAATGTATAAGGCGACTATTAAACAGGGGATTTGTGACTGGCGCTATAAAAGTGGCTGATATAAGTTGTCATCAAAATGAAGTATTATAGTACTCTTCGTGCACATATTAACTGTCCCTACAGGCCGGGCTGGAGCCATTAATAGTTGAGTGTGATAAAATATGGGCATTTCGGTTGGCTGGGCACTGGACAGAAGGTATGACGGCATGTAGCTGTACATTCAGAGACAAACCAGAATTGAAATGTCTGCTTTTAAAATGGAACGTCGCCGATATGTTCTCATTCCCAGCTGTGATGTAGAGACGTCTGGTCACTGGCCACTGCTCTCAGCCAATAATGGCAATTGTTGAGTGTGAAATAATTTACATCACTATTAGATTATTGCCCGAAAGCATCTACTCTTTAAGGAAAGATGCAAATTGAGCTTTGACTTCACAGGTAACTAAGTTGAGGAATTCAGTTTGATCAAAGAGGTTGTGTTTAGCAAGATATAAATGGAAATTCAGACTGCTTCAGCCGCAATAACAATTATGACGGACATTCACAATTTTATGTCAAACTAATTAGCCTGTCAGGGAACCTTTAGCTTGGCCAGCCATCCTAATGTATATATTCTGTTCAAAGAATTAGTCTGTTCTTTGTAGTTTTGATTCAGTTTGATTTGAAGAGGCAGAATGGGCAGATACAGATAAAACTGCCTCCAGACGCATATAAAACCAGTTAGAAAAATGAGAAATGGTTACAATTTGTTCAATATCTTTATACAGAGTTAAAATTACACTGTGCAAAGTGGATAGGTACAGCTGGCCAGAATAGACTTTATTATACTTACTTTATCCCAAAGGAAATTTCTTGCATTGAGTCAACTTAGAACACTGCCAATGTTGCACTTTGGATAATGCACCAATATTATGCCGTGGGGATGAAAACAGGCTAATACCACACGCAAGTGCATGGACAATTAGTTTTTTGACAGTTTAAATGCATGTTAATGAGTATTGATTTATTCTAATATTGTTCTCTAAGCACCTATTGATCTCTGTTGATTATGCGGCGCGTCACCCACGTTGGTTATCCCATCCACGAGAAAAGAACACTGTCCTTCCTAAAGACGACTTATTTATGAAGTTTAACCTCACATTATTGACAGCACCAAGCACATATCTCTAATGGATCAGTGTCAGGCCACTCCTCACTGAGCATTCAGCCAGACCAGGGAAGTAGAGTTGATGTAGGCTGAAGTATCCTCGGCGTAACGCACCGATGGAGTCGCATTACGGCATCCATTTACATCCCCTCATGAACTAGCAAATCGTAAAGCTTTAGGGCTATATCACAACATTAATGCAGGGATTGATGCCCCCGCTGTTACTCAGCGATAGGTCATTCTTTACACGGTCACTGAGACGAGATGGGGATTCAGAGGTTGGCTAACCAGAAAAGGGTAGTTACACAGTCCATTTCCCCTATGCACTAATTAGCATGTCAACTGTAAAAGCTCCTCCGATGAGCCATTTAGAAGGAGATTGGAGAGGAGAGTGCACTCTCAAGGAAGGTTTTCAGTGCCATCAAACTACCTCTAAAATGTGACCTTTGCAAAAAAAAATTAAAAAACAGGGGAAGGCGCATCTAGTAGCAGTGCTGTTGTTCTCGACTTGGCAATGTGTGCATCGGTTGAGGTGGCATATGTGTTTGCGAGCGAACTGACAAACCGTTTTTTACTACTTTCAAGCGCCGACTGAAGGTCATTCCTTCTGGGAGCCCTCTATGAAAAGTTGAATATCCTCACAGAGCCGAAGACGCACACAATACCTCCTAATTCTCAGGCTGCCATGCCACTTGAGCTGTTTTTGAATGAATAAAAAGAAAAAAAAAGAGCGTGAGCCACAGCAGAGGTATAAAGGGAGACAGCTTCTTCGCAACAACCACAGGGAAACTCTGAGCGGGGTTTAACATATGGCAACACAAAGTCATTCGAAGCCCATTAAAAGTTAGATTTTTTTTTTTACCCAAAGCAGGTGTGCTTCAAGTTTGTGATTAAAGCTTAAGTATCGGATTTTTGTAAACTGCACTTAAGGTTTTTCACGTTTTCCCGCCAAAAGCCTTATGAAGATCGACTTTCTCTAATGATGGATGAGCTGAGATTTTTGGCCTTTAGACAAGACTCAGGTGCTAAGGCTGTCACGTTAAAAGGTGAAATCGAATGGCTTCCCTCCCCTCTCCCTTCCCCACACTCCCCTCCGGACGAGCAGATGCAGGCGGAGCGTCATCAACATTCAAACAGCGCCCGCAGACACTCGGCGCCTCCATGAATACAGATCGACTGCCGCCATTGGCTCATGTAACGTTCTGTTTCCACTGTGTCCACACGCTCCGAGTTTATTAGCTACAAAATGAAATGAACTCCGTCGTGGCACAGATTCACACTGTGAGGTCAGGTGTTACTGAACTACTGAATTACTGAACTGATTTGAACTTGGGCCAAGTAACAAGCATTTTATCAAAACCAATTCAAGATCCAAGATAAACTGTTTGTTTGTTGGCAGGCTAACTTTTGCCTTTACACTACGATATTTAAATCTGCAACAAACAAGACTTCCTTTGCAAGGAGTTTAAATATGGTGAATGTGTTGGCTCATTTTACAATTAAGCCGAAGAAAAAGATTAATTAGACTGGCATAGGGCCTATAAAGGGACGTTATGAAATGTATAGAATTAATCCACACTTGCACTCAGACATGATTAAATTGTGATAACCCTCTTTAGGGACAATTGGCTGCACTTCAGACATCTTCTAACAATCTTTGTTTTGGAGTGTTTTTAAACCCATTTCCCTTCTCCTGTTTGCTTTTAATTGTGTGTTGTTGGGTTTGTTTTTTTTCTACATTCGGTCCCAAAGTCCAGTCTGTCGCCAATTGCTCTTTTTGACAGACCAAAGAACAGCTGCTTGGTCCAAACGACGCTCTGCTGGGGCTTTCACCTCTGACAAATTGGTTCAGACCAAATGGGAAAGTCCAAAAGTCTAGACCAAACAGTGCTTGTGCATGTCAGACATCAAATCAAAGAGCAAAAACTGCTTTTATGAATGGGGCACAAGTTAAGACTGCCCAAAGTGGCTGCATATTCATTTACTTTGTTGTCTAAAATGCATTATGGCAGTCTATATGCCCAGTCAAGCTTTGCATTTGTTCTCTAAAATGTTGCAGTGACCAACCTGTAATTATGTCTTGTCAATATGCACTGATACTTGTTTAATGGGCAGGGTAATTACAAAAGCATCGTATATGGAAGATGATAGGAAGACAGGAAACAATAAGATGCCCTGTTCAATATATATAGGGCTCCTTGAAAGGGGCGCAAGAACATTAGCCAACTTTTCCATCCACACTACCTTCCTTAGTTGTGTCTTAAAAGTGTGGTGAATAATTTACTCTATACCGTTTGAAGAGAAAGGGGTATATAAAAGCCTGTCATAAGTGCAGGAGAAAAAGTCATTTACCCCATGGCATAGCACGCAAAGTGACTATTGATGATATGTCTTTCAGTCTCAATATCCTCTTTTCTAGGCACACTTAAGCGGATGTGCATATTTTGCGTCCTCATCTTCCTCTGTCCCTCTGGGTATGCATAATGCCTCACATTGCATAATAGGAGGGTTTCCATTCAGAGTGCGGCTGCTTCAGGAATAAACATATGCTTAGATGTTTGCAATTTGACTCAGATGTGTTTGTTTGGAAATTGTACGTTTCCTCAGCGAATGATCTAGAAGCACCATTGGTAAACAGCAGGCATGTTTCCACACTCTTCAGCTCCTAATGTGTTAGATTTTAGGGTTAGTCACACATTTTTGGACAAAATGGATCATGCCATTTCAACCCTATCTATCCAAAAGTAGAGAAAATGGATACATATTCCTTATATTTATGTTGTTTTGAGAAAAGAAATATTTCTCACCTTAACATAAAAATGTGTTACTGTGGTTAAAGCAATGTTTATAAAAGGAAACAACTGCTAGCTTTCCAGACAAGAACATGACATTACCAAGGATTTGAGGAGGTGTAAGAAGATGGACTAATCAAGCAACAAAGATGCTATTTTCAAAAAAGGACAAACCTGACTGTTCTTCCCTGGGAGGCTTTGTTCATTTCATGTGAGCAATGTGTTACTGAAGATCTTCTATCAGTCTGTAGTGAGTGTACTCGTAATTAGTCAGAGAGGAGGAAGGTAGAGCAGATCAGAACAGTTTAGCCTCTGAACACTGAACTGTGGCTAAACTTAGCCAAGATTTTTCAGCCACAGTATGATTTACCTGAAAACTAAAACTGGGCACTTTTGCATCTTTATTAATAGTGGAAAAATTCTCTGAGACTTGGTTGTGCTTTTTACCTCTCCAGTGGTCATTTCAGCAGCAGCAGCTCAGTTATTGGTGAACGACGCAGAAACAAGACCATCCCTGCAGCAAGGCCACCCACCCACTCTGCCCTTTTACCAGGCAAAATGAGATAATAAAGTATCTCATATGCCGTGGTCTGCATCTGCACTCACTGGCGTCCAGATTGTATGACCTTTCCTCCTGCGCTGCTCCTAGTGAACCCAGCAGCCGGGCTTGTTTTTGTATGTTATTTGCACAAGGTCACGCTGACTGACCTTGAAGATAAAACCATAACGCTACGCTTCTGAAGCCAAATGCGCCTCTTATTTCCAAGGATATCTCCCAGGGCTTGTTTTCCGCCCCACTGTGAAGAAGCTTTTGAAACACATGTGTAATGACGTCATTTGCTGTTTGGCGATTTCAAACTAAATCATTCAAGGTCATATTAACTCGCCACAGTCCCTACGCCTATTAGGTAGAGTAAATTATGCTGCTGTTGTTAATGTTGTCTGTGGTTAATGCTTTATTTGTGGTTATATGGCAACGGGGATGCAAATGGGATGCAAGCCTAATGTGCACAGACAGTTCTGTTGGGTGTCATTAACAGAGACTTGCTCGATACAGAGAGGCGCTAATTTATAGACACAGGTTTCATACGGCATGACATCACATAGACCCCACGCGACTTCAGCAATCGACTAAGACAGGTTAATATTAAAGATCAGACGTGCATTTATACAAATACATCCAAAGTAATGAAGAATGAAGTGGAATGTTCTAAACTGACCCCCTTTGTTGTGGAGAACTGATTTGTTTATCACCGGCACAAACAAGGGCCCTGCCTGGAGATGTAAATTGTAACTGACAGTTGCAGTTCACAGAGAAATTGAAAATTGAAATCACTTTCTTGGTACCAAATGTTGTCTTTTGAGTAAACATTTTCGAACATATGACAGCATGACGCAAATAGAATGACACAATAGTTAACTCCTGCCCATTAACTTTACCCACAGACTTTTTTTTTTTTTTTTTTTAAGCCGCCATCTTGGTTGCGTGCGAAACCTCACGGTCAATCACTGAAAACAGATCAAAGTGAAGTGCATAAACCGGAACAGTGCCCATTTTATGTCAGCGTAAAAAATATATTCATAGCAGTGCCATGATACAAGTCCATTTAGCCATTGCCCTCCTCAGTGACATTGAGTCCCGGTTTATTGTGAGACGAGGATGGTTGGAGCGGATCTAAGAAAAGTGCTGAGTACATGACTTTTCTTTTACTTACAGCACACCGGAGCTTCCGTATAGCGCATTAGGGATTTCCCATTTCCTTGAGCCTTTTGCTTCTCTGCTTCAGGTGTCTATGCAGGGAACGGGTCGAGTGTTCAGCCTGTCTAATACGGCAGTCTCCGGCCATGCTGTACCTCTGCTGAGCCAGCATCCTCATTAAAGCCCTTCCACTAGAGAAACACTACGGGAGGCTGTCCAACCGTCTGCCTGCCTCCGTGGATTTTCGGCTTGGCTGCACTGGCAGACCGGAGTGAGATATTTATACAGGCCAAGTGTTTGTGTGCCTCTACAGACAGGGCTCTTAATGTGGAGGAAAAAAGCCAGTTATTAAAAAGAAAGACACCAGATTATTATATTTATTTGGCTATTCATTGTACACAAATGCCTCATGCCAAGGTATTGTCATGAGCACTTTTGATGTCAACATTTAATTAGCGCCTCGTGTTTTAAATGACTACCGCCAATATCAGCTCTGTTTATGTATTTATATCTCGTTATCCTCATTAAAACCGAACGGGTGTTAATACACTCTTGGTTGCTCTAAAAGACTAAGCATTTTTGGTTTTGAGGTTTCGAGCTATACTTTAAATTATTGATCAACTTTCTTTTTATCCCCAGTTCCATCAAACTGCATGGCTAAAAGTCCAGCTAAAAGTGACAGTAAATGAGGAACATTGTGTGTTTTTGCATGTCGACGTATCTGTTGATAGACAGCTGTGTCAAATAAGATGTGACCTTTCAAAATTTACATGCGTTGCTTATTCGAATCGTGCAGAAAAGCAATAACATTTTTTTTTTTTCTGGTTAGATCCAGCTTTCTTAACTTTAAATTCAGAAAGCTGCACCAAAGACTCTACCAAGGGAGTATTTAATGTCATAAATTATGTTTGTGATAAATACAATATAGACAGCAAGTGCAATGTTTACAATATTAACTTTAGGTTAAACCAAAAATGGGATTGCTAATATTTTTTACCATTTCTATGAAAAAAACAAGCCTCCTTGGATGAATGATGTTGATGTTTTTTCCATTCACGTCTTTTTTGACTTGCCGAAGAAGGGTGCTATTTCTGCTATTTCTTACATCAGTATAATATATCAGTGGTTCAGAGGGGACATAGATTAATCATCAGTCAGCCAGCTGCTGTTCCAACATGACACTTCTTTTAATAGCATTGTTTGTTTGCATGTGGACCAGAAGTTTTTGTCTTGCTTTGTATTCAGGCCACATTTCCCCGTGAGCCTCACTGCCTCGTACTGTAGGGACCACAGACACCTTGCTTTCAGGCCTCAATCTTCGTGGTTCCCCTTTACTTCTTGATGCATAATTGAAGTGCCTTTGGGTTTTTAGCCTGATTGAAGAGTCTTGTTGGGACAGTGGAGATCTAACCGCAGAATTAGCAAGGGATGTCCAATAGCCTTTCACCTGCCATCGTCTCGTTTTTTTTTCCGATCTTCTCTGTGCCTCGTCCTCTCAGGTTAGTGGCTGCTGTCAGGTGTGAAAGAGCGTAGATGTGTCAGCGCAGACAGCAGGGACAGCTCTAGACATCCACAGAAAGGCTCGCCTGTCTTTAATCCTTCCTGGTGCAATTGATTTCGAGTCACTTTGCACTGAATAGGCCTTCCAGCTCTTCTTGAGAGGGAGAGGGAGGGGAACATGGCAGGCTGCGCATCAAGGGGACGCACTCCACTTGAGAACCCCCAAACAGGGTAATGTTACCTCCTATTCCTAAGTATACAGCTAAGCATTCATCCAGAACCACCACAGAATTGGATCACCTTTTTCGCTTGACTAAGCATGTGATGAATGATGGGAACTTATCCTCTGTGGGAACACATCAGTGCAAAATTGAAAAGACAAGACATTTTTTTATTATCGTGGAGCACTCAGGAACATGCCAGCCATTTGTAAAAGGTTAAACTGCCTATATTGTTGTTCTTATTCCTCGAAAAATGAACAGCATGTAATCAGTAAGTCTGCCAGCCAGGGTGAGTTTCCAAGTAATCTCACACGTTGGGGATCCTCCATGACTCCACTGGGTCAAATGAAACTTTAACCAGTCAGATAAAGCTTTTAAATCTTACACTCAGCATCTGTCCCCGCCTTTTGAATTCATGCACTGTTTATTCTGAGCCTAAAAGCACTGTTTCCCTCAGCCGCCATTGCCTACGATATGAATAATTTACTTGTTATACAACTGGAGTCAGCTGTACAACAGTCAGTGGAGAATGACTGGGATGCCCCTAGGAAGCACAAGGAGACAATTTACTGGAAAGCTATACAATGCCTTCAGCTTAGTTGGTTGAACATAGGAGTACATGTTCTTTAGAAGTATGTAGTAAAACGCTTCATAATCAATGGGTTAGTGATTCTGTTTTTTAAGAACCATCAGGGTTAGAATCTTGAACCAAAATCAGATTCAATCAAAATAACATCACAACCTTAATCAGCAAAGTCAGAGAGGATATTGTCGATTCGTTCCGCTCATTTAGATTTGGAGAGATTTTTTTAGTTTAGAGTCGGGACTGGAATGGAATTGGTTTGTGTGGTCTGCTATTGCTTTATGCCACACAGTACAGAACCAAGACTAGTAAATCTAAGAGTTTTTATCATCATTGGAGTTTCTAAATTGGTGGTCCCGGCTTTAGTGAAATGCAAATGTGGGAAGCTGTCTGATCATGACGACCTACAATTGCGGCCTTGATGGAAAAGGCTGATTGCTGTGGAGTAAAAATAGACAATTTATTTCTCTGGGAAGCACATCTTGAAGTAAAACTTTCCTGACAGCTATCTCTCGGCAGAGTCTACTCTTAAAATGAATTCTCGTCTTGCACAGTGTGAATCCAAGAAGAACTCGAGCGGCGTAGAAAATCAACGTGTCTCTTTAGGCTTTTCCCTTTCATTTATGATGTTCACTGTAGCTTTATTATGTGTTAGTCCAGGCCATTGGCAGAACGTTTAGTACTTCAGTGGTGACATGAATCTCAGGCTCTCAGGGTCATATGGCAAGAAGTGAAAAATCTTCTTTTATCTGGAGTGAATATCGCCTGTCTTGATTTCAGTGTAAAATCGATGGCATCTAAAGTACAACATGGTGTGTGTTGAAAGGGGGAAAAATATCTGTTGCCTGTAAAAAAAGAAAGATTATGTTGCAGTAAAGGGCAGAGGCGATGCTACTGTGATAAAGTGGCTCCATCCTCACACGGTGCATTTAGGTTGGCATTTTCCTAATTTTATGCTCTGTTGTGCGCTAATGGAAGCACTTTGTAATTACTTAGCAAAAGGTTAGTTTGTGATATCTATGTATAGATCGGAAAATGTGACAACATATGTTAGGTTCCTAAAGATTAGCAGCTCATAACTTGACATTATCTAATAGCACATGTACATTGGCATTCGCATTTAAAGCTGCAGCAGCCAAAAAACTCCCCTCACTCTTTCCTCAACCATTTAAACCTTTCCCACAACAACACTGCAACCTTTTATTTCTGCTTTTATTTTGTCTAAAAATTACAACTGTACCAATTCATTTAAATTGCTGCAGTCCTAGCCAGTGTTGGAGTAGCCACTTTCTGAGTAGGATTTTGTGGCAACAAATAATAGCATAATAACCTATAAATAACGACAACTCATTTTTTTCCCTTTACTTTAGTGCAAAGAAGAACAAGTATAATGTTGGTGTTTTCATCAATCGCAACTGAAAAAGGCTAATTTTGCCAAAAGCCTTAAGCATGTATGTTTTCACAAACAATATCACAATATGTCTTTGATGCTAATGCTATTTTTGTTAAAGAGGGTAATTGCAATGCTGCTATCTTCTGTTCAGTTCTGGGTCTCAGTGTTGTGTTATTTTTTACTCTGATTAAAACAGTGCAGCCAGTTACTGTAATTCTATGTCATTTTCTCACTTTCCAAATTAATTCCATGCATTTTTAGCACTTGTCAGACAACCACCCAATTGATAATAAAGCCCAGATGAGGTCTTTGGAGCTTGTTTATTTGTGATATACTATCAGCAGGGTTCATACTGTGCTGAACAAAAAAAACAAAAAACAAATATTGCTGATGTTTGTAGGCCAATTAAACGTGTTTTTAATATCACACATGCTCAACTCTGGATCACCTTACTACTGCTTTATTGCTAATATTTAATTTAATTTATTTTTATACCAAAATAATATAATATTTTGGCAGTCAGTGTTATTTTGAATGAAACTGTATAAAGTGAATAAACAGTTTTCCACTGCATGTTTCCAGAAAAAGGAACTCCAAAATAATTAGGGAAAACTGGCCTGCTAAATGTCTGTGTGCAGTTGCTTCTCCACAGGGTTTATTAGATTGCCTTTTCATTTGAGGAGCTATAAATATGTGGTAATTGTAAATCAGAGTTATGTTGATAAATAGAATGAGAGGATTCAGTTTCAAAATGGCTCATCATACCCTATCTTCAACACCTGAGCAGTGCCTTGAAGTAAGTAATGGAACCGTCTTCACTGGCTTTAACCATTAAACCCTCCCAGTCTCACACTTTCCATCGCTTCACAAAGTCATTCACGGGGGCATTCTTCCCTGTCACGAGCTAAGCCGATGATTTGACAAAAGCTGTCATTCTTTACGACGCAGCGTATTCCCACATCGACCTCCATGAGCGCTCCGAGTGTGAAAAAGGTCAATGGCGTCCAACTTCCAACACACACACTCTCACTCTGAAGACTCCTTCCCCCTCGGGAGAGACCAAAGTGTAGGCCTGCGACGGGCAGCTCTGTGTCACTGAGCCATTGACTGATAATTCCCCCAGCCAGCCACTTAGATGAAGAGTCAGCGTCTATTTTCTTCATCTTCTTTCTCCTACATGCGTCTCATGTGTCAGCCAACCTTTTAGTCTTTAATATCTTCCATTCCGTCTGTTCGCACCTTATCGTTGACCCGCTTCACCTCGTCTTGCTGTTTGGAAAGTTTCTTCACAGTTGCCTCGCAGAGCACTACTGCAATTATTTTCATCCGGAGCTTGTTATAAGGCCAGAACAGTACCGTCCATGCATCTGTGCAGAGCCATTTCTCATACAGCAGTGCCGTTTCTTCCAGCAAAAAAGTTCATGTTATCTTCTTGGGAAACTTGCCTCAGATTCCTTTGTCACTCCTTTCGACAAATGGCATTTAGACCCAGGAATCCATTCTGCGTCGACATGAAGGTGTTCTCAAAATATTGCCTGTGCACCAATGAAAAGGTCACATATCCTCCAAGTCCATTTCTTCGGAATGATCAGCCCAGTGTGAAGCACAATTACACCTGGCGTCCATCCGGTCTGTCAGAAGCACTGTTAACTTTTCGAACTCCATTTTTGGATAAAGAACACAGGCCTTCATATCCAGGACTGCAGAGGATTTTTTTCCCCCATCATCACGCTTCAAAGATACGTTGCTATCATTTTGAGAGCAACCTTCGAAAACTATTTCATAATAACTGCGGAGCCTACATTCAAGGCAGCATCAACAAGGCAAGGCGGAAAAACGTTTTCGAGGAACTAATCTGAAGTCATTCCTGTCTCAAAGCTTGTTAAAATTGGTATGTTTGAGTCCCAGACATGCAGCCGACCATCTCCCAGGATGCATAGTGATTGCTTCATGTGCAGTGAAGCGTTGTGCTGCATACGAATCACAAGGACACCATCAAACACTTTTACATGTTCACACACCTCAGGGTATTAGGAGTTTTTTTTTATGGTGCAATCAAAACCTGATATTTCAACACCTTTAATCTCACGTTTGTAAATGCAAATAAACAAGTCTGTCTAAAAGCTTCAAATGATGCACCAGTTCCTTTTCATCTTGACATTAAAAACAGCCATCAGATGCTTTCTTAAAAACCAAAATGACCACCATTATGCTTCTCTTACTTCTCTTCATACAAACATCTACAACACCACTGGTTATATTTATCAGTAATAAGCATTAATTTATTCAGGAAAGTAGATGGAATTTCGATCTGATTTCAAGGCCCATGCAACCGCTGCTACAGTAAAGCCATAATATTATTGAAATCGCTTATTTGCATAAAGCATGAACAGCTCTACACTATTTTCCTTTCACTTCACAAAGCTATTACCGCCTGACGCCCACAAAGCACAACATTCTAGACAGTTCAGCATCGCGATCAAATGAATAGTCTCACAATCCAGCACTAGCTTGGCTGCATCTGTTGCGCTAAGAAGACAGAGCAGCACGGTTTTCTTAGCGTCTTCTGTTTACGATGTTCTCGGGTATTATAGTAATTCCCTGATCCCTCCCGCAGATGGGATATATAAACATGACCGTCCAGCAATTAAACAGAAGATAAGGAGCTCAGCCGACAGACGCTAGGTCAAGCTCAGTGGCACTCGCCAAGGCCAGATAAACCGATGAGATCAGAGCTTACACCGGAGGTATTTCCTGAGGCGCTGGCTCCGAGGCCTCATTACGGTCTTTCTAGTTGTAGTAGTAGTGAATGTAAGGAGGCTATGAGGAGATTAAACTGCTCCTGGATGGCTCTAAAATACAGATCAAACGGACCAAGCGGGGGCTGGGCGCTTTCACAGACACTTAAGAGAGTGACACACTTGGACGGTCTCTCTTCACTGGGCATTAGGCACAATTAAGAGAAGCACAGGAGCCCACACCACCTGGATGCCTTTTATAAATCCCCTATGTAACCTCTAATGCGGCATTTATGTGGTTCCAGAACAACGGGAAACAACTGTACATTCATACAAATTAAAAATGCACGAGCGTTTTCTAACTGTGTATTTTATATCAAATGAATGCCATTAGCTGTAAACTATATACTTATTAAAAAATATTAACAAGTGCAAGGTATGCTCTCCATCACACACTGATAATAGGCTCGTAGGATGTAAGAGCTGAGTCCAGCCCACTTCAGCCTCCTCAAATAGTACAGATGTCAGTGTTTCTAATCATTGTGGCTTTGTTGGCAATGTGAAGTCATTTGAGATGTGCACACAGGTATGTAGAGGTAGAAACCATCTTGAGTTCTCCAACAAAGAGAGGAAGTTTATATCCATTCTTCCTAAAGTCAACTACCATTACTTTGGCCTGTCCTTGATTTATAGTTTGTTTAGTCCAGTCCACAAGATTTCCTCCTCCTGCCTCTACACAGATTTGTCATCGTAGATCACTTCCACCAAACCATCGTCTGCAAACTTCTAAAAATTATGCAATTGTTATATTACGCTCCTAATATGTCAGGTGCAGCGGCCAAATCAGGATCTGACTAGTCATATCTAATAGTCACATGCAAGGCAGCAATAGGAACACACCAGGAAGTGAGAAGAAACACTTCCATACAACTTTACAATAAGCCTACCTTTTACACCTTTTACTTTTAAACATTAATAACGTGTGACCTTTTCTTTACCAAATGAGTAAGCTCTTATTTAAACTTACATATGATTTACTTTTTCCTCATTCATCGTAGGTGCTTATTTTTACCATCTAATTCTGACTTATTAAAGTATTCATCCATTAACTTTCTAAACTCTTTCCAAGGGCAGACTATTAATATAAAAGTATCACCCAACTTTCGAACTCCAAAACAGGACCATCCAAAGAAGCACATGAATGCAGCACAAAGCTTTCCCTGCCTTCCTCCTTGAACATGCATGTATTACACAGCCTTCTGTTAAGTGTCAGCTGTGATTTCATATATTGCCCAGAATGCATAGGGACATGACCTTTACCAGCAGATTTCAATTGACGTTTTCACTCTCGGAGTTTTTAATCAGGGAAGCATTAAGTGCCAGCGGGTGCCTCCCTGCGAATACAGTCACCTCTGAATTATTTAGACGACAGATGATTGAAAGTCTTCCGCTGCACCACTCTGACCTGCTCTTATAGTGGTCTTCCACTCATTGCTCAGTGGTCTTACCTAGACCAGATTGCTCATTCATTCCAGGTGAGAAATCCAATCTGTGTTTTTGCGGGGTATTGCAGGCTTTCCTTGACTTCTGCCTTGACAGAAGCATTCAGACTTTGTTTCATGGTTAATACACTCCATCAGTGCAAGGTTTCAGCACTGGCGAAAAGACTTTTATCTATTCAGAGTAATTATGTTGCTTCTTCTTTTTCTTTGATTTGCATCTTAGTAACAGCGTGGTCCTTCATCAGTCACTATGCTCCGAGTTTGATTAAGTCATCTAGCTGTCTTTGTCTGAGTTTACACACATAAAAAAAAGGGTTAAAGTTGACTTGCTTGTAGTGTTAGCTGCTTATAAATGAGGTTACCTTACAACGTTATCATCAATTCATTCATAAATACCAACAATAACACTCTCCAAGTAGGAGGCACGACGGGGTTGGAAAAACAGAAACTTGGCAACTGTGTGAGAGACAACAATAACTCTCAAACAATTTAAGCCAGTGACTCACTCGACAAGTTAAAACTGCTCTTGTTCCGTTTGTGTATGCTCTTCAGAAATTTGAATTAAAACCATTACAGTTCACATGCATTTTAAGCCTGATTATAGACTATTTATTTTTTAAATTTCTCTACTTACAAGAAACTGCATTGACACAGACCAGAATGTGACAAAATCAACACAAGAGACACATTAAAAGACTAGAACAAGTCAAGACCTAAATTCATGCAAAATATATGGGTGCAATTCAAACCTTTTTTAAAACTACTTTTGTGGAGAAGAGTTTTAGTTTTAGTTTTAGAATTGTACAATCCACAAATCTAAATCTTCACAGATGGAGTATAGCTAACAGGAAATCACAAAGGTCAAAGGTTAATTACACTCATATGACAGTTTAACCGAGTACCCACATATTTACATTTCAATCCTACGGGACTCATTAGACTCGAGTCATCTCTCAGCACCTCATGAGGCACACGTTTGAACGCCCCCCTCCTCCTCGCGCTGCACTTTTTACTCCGGTGTACTTGTTTGCCGCCGGGTGAGCTTCTTATCAACAGGACCGTGCCATTAGTCAAACTGAAGCTACACTTGTTTGTCAGTGGAAGTGCATTGCGCATTCCCAAGTGGGGTGGTATCAGCTGGGCCATTTCTCAGTTTAACTCTGTCAGCTTGAGAAAATTAACATTGTGTCTTGAATATTCAGAGTTAATTTTGGGAGACAAGACAACGCAGGCTTATCTGTAATTTGCGCCAGATGATGACTTACAGGTTGGTGCTGAGAATAGAGGCTCCGCTGTGCGTGTTTGTTTGCATGCACAGCAGATCTGTTGAACATATTGCTGACAGGCATTAAAGTGCTCCGGAGCGGCAGTGCGGAGATTGGAAAGGAATTGGGGAGTGGTGTGAATAGAGGAGAGGGAAAGGAGAGATGGCAGTCCAATGATTTACCGTGGTGCCATTCCCATATTTTACCTCATTTGGGATTTTTTTTATTCATGGTAAGACCGCCCTGGGTATTTCATTCTATTATGTGCAGGCAAAAATGTCACCGAATGGTATATTTCACTGGGAGGTGGATATGTTGTATTACTGGTATCTGTGATAGATGGGCAAAGGAAACCCCTATCATCCAATCAAAGTCTTATTCAAACATTTTACTCAAGTTAAGTCTGACAAGTGCTTTTGAAGGAGGCACTTTTACGCATTAAAATGGCCTTTCGAAAAATTGAGAGTGTTTCCAAAACCTGTTGAAGTATGGACACTACAAACACAAAATTGAAACAATTGTAGCTTAAATGTGGTTTGTGTAGTTTTTGGGGACATCTGGTGGCAAAGGTGTAGACTGCAACACCACACCTCACACTAGAGCATGTGAACAGCTATAGGCGCCTGCAGTGACATGCTGTTATCAATGAAAAAAGGCCAGTGGAGATAATATAGATGGTGATCTCACTTTGAAAATTAAAAAAAGACTATTCAAAAAAGCCTGAAAAAGTCATGAATGTGTTGTTAAATTTTCTAACCGTATTGAAAAAAATGTTTTGACTGAAAGAATACTATCCTGTTCCATTTAGTTAATACTTTTATGCTGTATCAAATTGCAGTCATGATGAAGGGACGCTTTTAGAGAGCTGTGGCATAAATTAAAAATAAGGTAAAAGCTGCATTTTGTGTTAATGAAAATTTTATACAATATTCAAATTCACTGTAACCTTACATTTCCATTGCAAATACTATGAAATGCTGGTTGTTTCTCATGGCAGTATGTTCAGAGCTTTTAGTCCTTGTATGTTAATGGCCTGTGGGACACATCAGGACTGGCCTGGCAGAGTGACAGGGAGGAATTAGTGGATTGCTCCCTCTAGGTGAAGTTCCAATCCACTGCAGATGGTTTAAAAGTTAGTTTGGTGGTGTTCATTTTAGTGCGGTGCCAGTAATTACTTCTCTGTTTGTTCTGGATTTAATGTAATCAGCTCAAACTCACAAACCAACTAGGCCTAAGTCCAAATTTCTGTTCTAATCTTTCACAGTTATTACGGGGTTTATCACAGATGTAATTGATGCAAACCCGTCTGTTTTTTGTTTTTTGGGCTGTTAGATGCCATTGAACTGCAGCTGTGGGATGTTTGTCCTATTATGTGGTCATTTAACGTTAACCTTGCTCTATGGACCATTATAGTGTTGTGAAGGTCTGTCAGTGTGATTACAGACTTGAAAGAGATGCAAATAAACTTGATCATTTCCATAAACCCGAGGCAGAATGGACTTTTCCGACTGCAGTTTGTTTTCTCACCTTGTCGCCTGTGTCCTGAATGGGTTTTTTTTTCTTCTTCCTTCACAGTTATGTGGCTGCGGGCTGCTCGGCGTGGGCATCTGGCTGTCCGTGTCTCAAGGCAGCTTCGCCACCTTCTCACCCTCATTCCCCTCGCTCTCGGCTGCCAACATGGTCATCGCCATTGGCGCCATCGTCATGGTTACGGGCTTCCTCGGTTGCCTGGGTGCCATAAAGGAGAACAAGTGCCTGCTTCTAAGTGTGAGTTCCATTAACATCCCGACGCAATGCCCATGTTAATAAGACACGCGCATAGATAACTGGCTGAAAGTAATTGATTTATTTTAAATGTAATTGTAAACATTTTGTATTTTGACATTTTACTCCTTTGGGACATTTTAGAGTAGCTCTCTGCAAAGAACAGCAGATCACAGAAGAATGGAAAATGCTGCAAAACCTTATGGTATATGCATATAATATAGTTCATTTAGAACTATAAAAGACAGTGTAGACAGTGTAAGTGTGTCCTTGTTGGTCCTGTCCAACAACTGTCTCAAAAAAAACAAACTTTGACCTTTACTCACTGATAAGCCCTCCAGTACACATTGTGTCCTTTATGTAACAATGTCAGTATTGAGTTAACCAATGTCATTACTGAGTTTACCAAGAGTTCTTTATGGGATATTTTATGTATTATGTTTGAGTATTCATGTATTTAGCTTCATTTTTAGACCTAGGTTAAACAGACAGTATCTGTTTTGTTTTGGGGTTTTTCTTCAAGTTGGGAAAATGGTTTAAACCCCAAATAGTATATTGTAAAATCAATCATTTGTGGAAAAACAGTTTTTTATGCCGTCTACTGTTTATTATAGAGGATTGTAATAGATGAGAACCTCTATTCGGGGCCAATCACATGCTTGAAAAAAGAGCTCTCCCACTGGTCTACACCGGCTTGTCATATTATGTTCCAGGAAGTTTAATAGCTGCAGATAAAGTGTATTTTCTTTTCCACAGCGAAACAGTTCAAAAGAGAAAAGCATCAACAGAAAAAAGGGGGCAACATAAAACGAAGATAAATACTTTCAATTCAATCACATAATGTGTTGTTGTGTTTAATGTTTAACAATGTGGAAAAATTGGTTCGGTTTTATTTGTGTATCAGTCTACTACTCCATTCTAACCATTTACAGAGAGAAAAAATAAATGAGACAAATTGAGATTTATTTTATTCATTTATAGTTTATTTGGTAGGGCCAGACATAATAAACATATTAAAAAGGTTTTCTCCTCCAGCTCCATCCCATCTCAAAGGGGATAAAGGAAGCCAAATAGAACTTAGTGGAGAGAGTTATTCTATTTGGTCAATGTAGGCAGAAACAAGACATTTACAGACATGTCTTGGGGAGACAGCCTCTTCACACATTGGCACGCTCACCTACACACTCCGGTCACAGGCCAGTGAGAACATGGCAGACTATTTGTATTTGTCTTTCAAGTGGAACGCCACCAGATGCAGACAACTGACAGCAGAAGTTCACTCTGCATTTTATTAAACCCCAGGGGCTCACAAAGTCACAAAGAAAAATTATCCTCGGGATTCCTTTTCCCCTCTCAAACGATCACATTCATGCCAGTCAGGCTGCTTGTAGCACACTAAAGCCACTTAATATTTCTGGGTAATTGTGAATGTTCTATTATTCATAACAAAGAATTCCCAGTCTTGACATGGCACTGTTAGCACCAGAGTTGTACGAGTGTTTTATCTTTAAGCGTTCAAGTTAATTACAAAAGTTCAGCCAATGGAAAGAATGAGGTTAGCGCAGAAAGAAAGAAAAAACACTTTCATGTATAGAAACTTTAAATGGGAAGTGAAGTTTGAGGCATAGGGTACTTAACATCACAAACAGCCCAATCCCTTGAAGCTCTTGCGTCAGTCCAAAGCCCAACCAAATCCTCGGCGTTCGACATGGCTTCTTTCACCTGCCTAAAAACTGTGAATCAGAGAGAAGGGAGGGAGAGATACAACTTCGGAGAGAAGAAAAGACAGACTTAATGGGAAATGGGAAAGTTCTGAGGCTTCTCATTAAGCTCTCTTTTTCACATCCGCGTGTGGTGGAATTTTAACATTTTGCGATAATTCTATTCGGAGCTGCTTCTGGCAGTTGTTGATTTTGAATTCCTGTGTTTGTCCAGTCAAGCTAACGAGGGGAGGGGGGGACTTAAAAACATCAGAGTGGGTTTAGATCTCCTGGAGAAAATACCGCCGAGTGTCTACCTTGACATATTATCTCTGAAGTTACTCGGTGGATAACCCTCGACGGATTAGAAATATTCAAACACTAGACATCCTTTGCTGTGTATTTTATCCAGTCGGACTTTTCTCTGCCAAAAACAAAAATGTTTACAGGGACAAATTTTAATAAAAAAGAAGTGTGAAACAAAACACTGAACTATCTGGCTGAAACAGCAAGCCTCAAACCTTTAAAGTGTGAACATACGCCCACAAAGCTGCGCTTGCATGCGAACACACACTAACTTCTCGAGTCATCAGAGCGCACCAGTAATTTGTGGAAACAGAAGCTGTTCCTTTAACTCACTGCAACAGAACAATGTGACAAACTGAGTGTGAAGGCACAACAGTGATAGACTGTGCCAGCAGGCCACATATTCAACCCACGAGAAAGTAATTCATTTGGGTCTCGGCACAGATTATTGTCCTAACACTTCCTCCCGACAAAGTCTGGAATGAACAGGCTTTGCAGATTACTTTGGGTTTGAATGTCTTAGTTCAGAAGAGGCTGGTCAATACTGCACTCGAACTTGAGAGATTTGTAGACGAGATACTGGACTCTGTTAAAAATTGATGCTGGGAAGTATTAAACTGTCTGCTTTTAATCCCCATGCAGGTTCTCCCTTAGACTATTCAAGTTTATTGAAAATATGTCTTCTTCTCTTGAAATCTTTATACCTACGGGTCATATTGCTTTTTCAAGTATTTGTAGTAGTTATACATTGTATCTTAGAATAGTATACATACAGTCAGCCACATAGTACATAGAAGGTACTGGCCACTAACAGAATTGCACTGAAAAAAAAATCCTGTGTGGCCTAGAAAGGATTGTTTTGTGTCATGCCATAGACTTTCTGGAGTAAAAATCTTCTAATAAATCTTTATACTGTCCCACCTTCAAGTCCACTGGTCAGAACGGATCACTTGTAATGCATCTACATGAAAATCAAAAGGAGCTTTTACTGACCTTCTGTTCTTCTCTTACGATACATCTATGCCTATACTCTTTTTTTGACTGCCCTTTTTTTTCCTGTGATCCGGGAATAGCCATTTCTCCATATCCCATAATACTACTTCCAGGAAATAATCTCAGTTTATGTTCGACATGTTAGCATTGGCATTACAATGTAAGCTCAGTTGTTGAAACTCGTCTCTCTCTGTCTGTCTCCCTCTTTCTCTGACAGTTCTTCATTGTCCTGCTGATAATTCTCCTGGCAGAGCTGATACTGCTCATCCTGTTCTTTGTGTACTCAGATAAGGTAAGTTAATTTTTCTTTTCATCTTCTGTCTGAAGGGTTAAGCTTCTCTGTTATTATTCAGCCTTGCCAATATTTTCTTTCTGTGGCATACCATTCCATAGTATATGCACCATTTGCCAAGGCCTTGACTCATGTGGTGCAGCGGTTTGAAAGCCCTAGCCTTGGCATTATGTTATGTTATGTTGTTAGGCCAAGACCACACACAATAAGCAATAAAAAGGTGTTAGCGTGATAAACAAAGCCATATTCCAGTTGATTCCTGACTGGCTTGTGGTTTTAAATTAAATGTTTCTCAGGCTGGAGCTTCAGTCTCTTCCAACAGTCAAAGGTTAGGCCACAAGATGCAGTCCCATCCCCACCAGTTGGCTCCCTGTAATTGGTCCCAAATGCATTTCCCATGACCCCTTGCATGTGTTCCCGTAACGTCTGTGGCAGCAACAGATGAGCGTCCATTAAGAAGTGAAGATTACTGACGAGCGGATTCCTCGTGCATTCATCAGAGCCACTCGACACGTGTTTGCAGGACAACCCAGAAGGACTTCTATTTCCAAGGACTTGTCATTGATAGATCCATCTATTTATACATTCAAAGTCATATGTCGGCCAGCCCGCGGGATGTCGGCTAATTCCCCGTCTTTTGTTCTGAGGTTATTGCTCAAACTTGGTCTCTGTGGCTGATAAAGGAATTCATTTAGCAGCCAATCCATTCTCAGATTTGGATCAGGTCTCGCAGGCACACATCCTGTCAGGAGTAAATATGTCTGTTACCTTATCTCCCAAATATTACCGGCTTAACTTTGAAGAAAATAATCCAACCAAACCTTGATCCGTACTGTTGAATTTTAATAGACATCCTCTTGACTTCTCTGCTACATGTTCATAATCTGTGAAGTTGGGAAGAGCTAGAAAAGCAGAGGGATTTCTTAAATGAGAGATAAAATGAGTCGAGTTTGTGGTTGGTGGATCTTATTACAAGCGCTCCTATCGTGCAGCAACTGTATATTGTGTTTATCTTGTCTTGCCAAATTACAGCGCGTTTACTGAGGCTTAGACCTAATGGGATGTGAAGCCAAGATAATGCTGATCATCAACAAATATATTTCCTTTTATTGGCCTTCAGCTGTCATTGGCAAAGATCAACCATTACAGCAAATGATATGGTGTTTCCAGACGGCTGTTGAGAAAAACAAATGATTGAGAAATTGTGTACTTTTCGTAGACATTTGACAATGGGTGTCCATCACACAACGCTGAAGAATTTTATTTTTCCCTATCCGGTTCCATCTCTCCAGTGATATCTAGTATGCTGTGTGAGGCTCCCTCTTTTCCGCTGCTACAGGGTGTGATCAGAGGAATCGCTAATTCACTTCTCCTGTTTGATCCTCTAATCATAAGGCATTTATTAAAGAGTCTGGAAGACATAGAGTCGTTGGCAGCTTTTAAACGTGTATAGACACAGGGCCTGTGTAAAAACAGATATCTTAGTCTTTCAAATAGGGCATCATTAAGTCATGAGTGACGCCTGCGGAAACTCTGATCCTTCAGGGTGACAAGCTGTCGACGAGATGCAGAAGAGAAATGAACATGCACGAGCTGGAGGAACAAGATTTGTACTTCCTTTTATGCCCTGCGATTAGTCACCCCCTGTTCCTGCATTTTAACTTTAATCCTTGCTAAGAGGCCCTACTTTTTACTGGTTTGATTTTTGCATCTTTAGCACATCTTAAGTGGCTCAAATCTGGACTCATATTAAACCAGAAAAACTTGTAGCCTGGCCAGCCATCCCATTTTCTTATCTCTGCAAAGAATTAGTCTGGCATCTTTGAATTCTGATTGAATTTTCAGTCAAACAAAGAATCAACTGTCCCTGGGAGCAACTGGATAGACATAGAGTATAGGTGAACAGGTTAAAACTTGGAAAAATGAAAAGAAGTAAGAGAGTAAATTTGGAATAGAAAGGGTTTTGGGGTTTTTTGTCGTTCTTGTTGATGTTTTTTCTTGCAAATATGGGTAGAAGTAAATAGGCTAGTCCAGTTAGGAATCAATCAGGACAACACCCCACAATTATATCTATATTGATAACTTAAGTCTCGAGGTTAGTTCAGGTGTAACTGCTTCTTCAAGACTTTTTATCATCAGCAGTGAGTCTTTAAAGTTCCAGTTCCAGACACGCTCAGGGTGAGTCTAGGGTGACACACTCTGCTTTTAAAACACTTCCTGTATTAGTGACTTACCAATAGGTCAAATGTTACAGAAAAGGCCATGTTGTACCTTCAGCAATGCTCAACATAAAGCACCAAAATCCGTCGTGTCCAAAAGTGATCCTTAGCTAGAACCAGAGCCGGCACAGATCTTCAACTGAATTTACTCAAATGAAACTAGTCACCTAGCACCTAACCCAATGATTCAAATGCATTCTTTTACCACGAGCCCCCAGTGGTGCTAAGCCCTTTGATTAAATGCCATGTGGAGGCTGTAGTATATTAAAGGCTGGCCCCACAGTTAGCAACCAGCTGACTACAGCAGATGGCCAGGCCACAAACCAGATTAGAACCATTCATCTTTAACGCTGTGACCTCATTGTGTTTCCACCGACCCGACGCACCGAGCCCGACACACCGGCGAAGGTTTATTAGCACGGAACGTGAAAACAGTACCTGGCAAAGCAGAAAAGGGAAGCGCTCGAGCATATGTACAGGGATGTGGGGGGGGGGGCTGACAGAAGGGCGTTAAAAATGAGATGTTTTATTCCATAACATTTCCAGCTAGTGCACACCGTGTCGGCTGACTCAGTCTCACTTATCATTAGCAAACAGCTTTCTCAGCACTTTATCCATATAATAGCAGCTATGTTCCAGCTTTGAGGTGGTAGCTACCTCCTCGCCCCATTTAACCCACATCCCACCTCCACCCCAGCTCCTGTATGTTCTTTTCTACTCTCCATGAAGGAAGGATTCTCTCTAAACCTCCAACAGCAGTCCAGACTTCACACTGGTCAAACAATTGTTAATCAGATAAACATTGAAAAGGACAAAGTAAATGTCCTATTAGCTTATTGTGTGTGTTTTTATCAAACTCTAGTTCATTTCCTCGGAAAGTTCAGTTCTGTTGGGGAGGTGTGAATGTGCAATTGAACTCTGGTGTGGACTTTAACCTCCCGTACTAGCTGATGAAAAAAAACAATTATAGACATTATTATCTGTCCCTGCAAGTGAATCAATTACAAAGTTAAGGGAATGGAAATCAGTGGGAACTGTTCACTTATGCACTTTCGGTTTGGTCATTCTTCTCAGAGCTGTATATTATCATGTGTCTTGTGCGAACCTGTTGAAAGTGAACAGACATGAGGTTGACCTTCTGGAGAAGCAGGTCTAGCTCTGTTTTTTTCTCATAACAGGCCGTCCTCGCCTATGCCGAGCCTCAATTTCTCACCCTAACAACCCATCAAACCAGCAGAGATGTCTCTCATGTCTACATTTGTACTGCGGCAGAATTACGTTCCCTGGTCATGCCTTATTTTCCAGACCAATTACAGTGGAGCAGTGGGGGTTCTGTCGAGTGCCCTGGCCTCAGGCTGCGCAGCACAGCGACTGAGGGATTTAAGTATCCTATTTAATGATGTGCTGTTGGGGACCTCTGGCTCTGATGCTGTTTCTCTCCACATCATTTATTACACATTTGGGGCAGTCAGTCAGCTTTCAACCTACTTGTTCAAAGCGGTGGTAAAAAACTGTTAGCTACAGTTGTTTGGGCTCAGCGTGAATCAGCGGCACTCAGAAATGAAGAGCGAGCACTTCCTCTAACTAAGTTTAGATGTGAACTGGAAGATTTTGTTGAGTTGACCTGAGTTTATCTTTGGAGCTTCCAGTGAGGGCTGTCTATTTTGAGTGCACTGTATTGTGTAAATACTGAGCTGACACTAAAGAGACAAAACAAAAATGGTCTTTATTTTTGGCAAATGCACAATACATGTCAAATTCTAGCTGTGTACACTTTCAGGGAATAATTCACAGTTAAAGACAGGTTGGAATGAGCTGAACAGGAAACGTAATGGTGCCTGGAGAAGTCCCCCTGTTGGGCCATTTGCTACAATTACTCCAATAAAATGTATTCCTGCTGTAACATTTTCTATTGACGATTGTTTTCTTGAAGTCATGCATGCCACACCTGCATTCACTTTTCACTTTTGTTTTCTTGTCCCGGGAAGAACATTAAAACCAGCTCGATTTTTGCTTACCGTCCTACCACGAGAACCATTTGTCATTCACCACAGATGGGCTGTTACTTTACATTCCTCCAGCAGATTATTTTGCTTGTTTGCCGAACCTCCTGCCTAGTCTGTTGAGTTTTTTAGAGACACTGACTCATTTGGAAGGAAGCTCTGCAGTGTCATTGTGATTACTCAAAGTGAAATATGGCAGTGGGGAAAAGTGAATAAGATCCGCACAATGCACTAATTGCTCTTCCACGCACTCATCATACCACCTACTGTAAATAAGCGTCAGGTATGATTTGTGAGCGGGCCTTAAATGCCTCGCAGTCTTCACCAAAGTTCCTTCGGAGTTTGTGATTCTCTGTGGAACGACTAATGAGAGAGAAGCAGGAAGAGGTACCTGGGAGTTCATCATTTGTATATATCACTTTGAGGAGAGTTGGTCATCAAAATGTCTCACGGTTTTCCCATGTTATGCTGAAATTGAAATGAGGAGGATTCACAATAAACTGCAAAAGAGCGACGCCATTGATCAAACTAAACAGGTCCCATGTGCAGTGTGGTAGAGTTTAGACAGTCAACAATATAAGCTCTGACAGTTGGTTATGTTGTTGCATCTGTCAATAGGTGGGATAGCTATAGTAAGCAGTCACCGAAGATTCGACTGACTTTGACAAGGGCCAAATGCAACTCACTCTGAGCATCTCTGAAACTGCAGTGTCAAATTAATATTTACACATTTTTGAAAAAGTAGTCATAATAATATGGCTGATAGATGCAATCACTCCCAGACCAACGCCTTCTTGTAACAAGTTTTTAAAAAGTTTCCCAAAAAAGTAAAAAACACCTTCAATACCTTTCCATCGGTTGCATTAAAACTGACTTGACAGACAGTTGCCGTCAGCCATCTCCCATTGTTTCCTGCCGTGACAGAAACAAACAGCAATTTGAATGGAAAGCACCCTCCCTCCTTCGTTTCTCTTCTCTGTCGGCACCTATCTCTCCACTTCCTACCTCTTTTCTCTCTTTTTGTTTCTGTTGTTCACAGCGTTCTGGCACTAAGCTGTAAAAGTGTATGATGGATGTCCTGTCCTGGATTGCTGAGTGCTAACGTGGTCAGGCCAGAGGAAACCGCACAACATGAAAAAGTCTTGTCATGCAATCGAACACTTGAACTAAAGTGTGTGCTATGGTGTGGGGCAAGTTGGTACGGCCTGGTTTGGTGCAACTTTGAACTTCAGATATTCATGGGGGTCGTCCTGGCAGCTCAGGCAGAGCTCAGGACAAAGGAGACCCGGGCTCAAGCCTAAATCAGGTCTTTTGCCCAATGTCATTCCCCACTCTCTCTCTCTCACCCTGTCTCCTGTCCATCTACTAAAAAAAAAATTGTAAAAAAAATATGATATTCAGGTGTTGCTCGAGGCTAGTGGCACAGCCTTACACTGATGCAATAAACTGATGAAAAAGAAGGTTGTTTATTCCAAACTTTTTTAACTTTCCTACCTGTTACGGACTCTCACTATCACTCACTTCACAACTTTTACTCATATTCCTTGCCATGGAGACAGCAAATGACAAATGAAAAGATGCAGACTTTACTGAAACCTGAGCTTTGTTTTCAAAAAATTGACAACAAGCATTCTTTTTTCTCATCTCTAAGACAGGACATGCTTTATTTGAGAAAACCTTGTCATTTTTAACCGTTCCAAAAGTCAAAGGGTTACCAAAGTCAAACTGATTTCGGATGCTTTCTTCCTCTTTTGACATGTACCGACACGACCCTTACCATAACACCCCAGTGCAAATTAAACTCTGTAGATGACTCACTGCTTATTATGAACCAGGGACTTAATCAAGACCGTCTACGACCACCACTGATTAGAATATGATTAGTGTGATTGGACATAAAACTTCTAATTTCTTGCTCATTTCTAGTTGGAGAACTTTTTAGACAGCAGCAAGCTTGTTACAAACTACAGAACCCAGTACCACACTTTAGGTGAGGGCTTTGTGAAACATACACCTTTCTAACTCAACATTTAAAGCAGGTAATATTACTTTTTGTCTTCCTGGAAAATGTAAAACAACAGTGAATATTTCTGGGTTGAGACTGGCAACTGGAAGTTAGTTTTCTTCATCAGGAAAATAGGCTAATGCAACACAGCTGTGTATCTTGTTGCGATGATAAAATAGGTCAGAGTGTTGCATGATCAAATCCCTGTTTGTTCTGCCTTCATTTGTCTGCCTCTCGTTAGCGCCCTAATCTGGATTTTCATTTTTAACCGCGCGAAATGGAAAAGGCGACCAGACTTATCGCAGACTCACAAGCTCATCTTTATTGTAGTATAGTAACCCCCACTTCATCTCTTTTTCTCTCTAGTGACTCTAGTGTGAGGAGTCAGTAATGAGTCAGGAGCATCACATAGAGGCGCTGAGACGGAGCGAGCATTGAAAACAAAAGTAGCAGGCAGAGATTGATGATGCTGCTTGTCATCTCATTTTCCAGCACAAGGACAGAGCCGGGACCCGCCGCCCGAGGCCCGACTCATACTTTTACATGGAAAAGTTTGAGATAAAGAACAAAAGTGTAACGCACATAGCATTATAGTAATCGTATTTCAAAGGTTTTAGAGGATGTTTTAAGTGGGCTTTGCATGATTAATGATTACTAAAGCACTTATTTCCATGCAAGCGTTAATTACTCTGTTCACAATCTGTTTGACTTTAATGTTTAATTCAGCAAATAGGTTTTAAAGCCTGCAGATTAAAAACTAAGGGTTTGAAGATTCCCTTTTTCATCATGCAATCCTTTAGCCACTTCACGGTTTAATCTACTCTTCTTATGGTCAAAGGATGGTTTCCAGTGTGTTTTTCTACACAGGTAATTAGTGACTTAGTGGATAGATTTTTTGTGTTCTATCAAGTGGCATTTGCTGGAAATGGAAAAATTAGAATTCATGCAGCAGTAGGGGAACATGTTTACAGCTTGATACAAAATACAAATGTTCTGTAGAGTAATGGTCTGTTTCAGTATCTTTAGACGTGAGTCATCTTGAAAAATAAAACACATATATTTTGGATGGTCAATGCATCTGTGTTGAGTGTTTACTGTCTCTGAGTCCTGTATTGATTGACCTTTGACATTTTGAATCAAGATCAGTCAGGAACCTTTATAGTACACCTTTCTATGATATCAATACCTTGTCATTTGGCTCAGGCCAGAATACAGGTAAGAAAACCTACTTGGATGCCATCCAGGACTGACTTTGGCAATGCTGTCATAATTTGGGCCAAAAACCTGAAGAGATTCCCCCCGACTGGTTTCTGAATGGTTTGTCAGTCTATGTCTCATATTGGTCTTGGTTTTGACTTGGTCCCAGTCCTTGAAAGTCTTGAATTAGCTGTAGTTCATGTGGTGATTACCATTTGCAGTTCACTGAATAACTGAATAAGAATTGGAGAAGTCTGATCTATTGTGGTGAAAATAACATCCACTGTAAGCATTCTCTCAAAAAAGCTTTCGGCACTTTAAATAGACACACTATACTTGTTTCTTGAATTGATTAAACTCGTAGCTCGAGAGCACCTTGATGTGCGAGGCCACGACAGACAACACCTCTTCAACATCACATGCAGTTTTTTCCCAGCTTCAGTCTGTAGTACGAACTGTAAAAGCCAGAGTGTTTCTTTTGTTGCGCCTGTGAAGATGTACAGCACGGAACCAGCAATGCATGTCATTTTCTTCCAGTAGTAATTACCCCCGTATCTGAAGCGCCTCTCAATCTGTCCTGGCAGTTAGCAAATCCCCACAGGCCGAGCCAACTGCAGGGGAACTAAGGCTCTGAATTTGTATCTCATTAACACATCGGATGAGATATTAATCTCCATCAGACATGGCACAACCCTAAGCACATTGTTGGGGTTCACTCATGAGGAAAATGATTTGCTAGCATCGCTGAAGGGCATGTTGGAGCAGCGTGTGGAGCAAACACATGAAGTGTGTCAAATCTGCAAGCATCACGCAAAAACACCAAGTCACTGGAGCAGCATTATATTTAGATTATTGGAAATTAGCCCACCTGTGAATAAGTTTCTCAAAGTCATCACAGTTTTTTCTGTTAACCGTGTGCACTTTTTTATCATGATTACTTAACTCATCAAACGCCATCTCCCATCATTCATGCCCCAACTCTAAAAACATCATTTTCTGCTTCGCTACACTACACAGACACTACCATTATCCTTTATGACTGCACGTAGAAACCACTGACAAATTGCAAAGCGCAGACCCACGTGAGAGCGCTCGTATAAACACTCAAGCTCTGACTGCCTACTCCAATATAAAAGCTATAATTACAGCTATAACTCTATTTACACTTACCGCTGAGGCAAACGTTTGAGAAGCGTGCTGTCTGACTGGCTGGTATTTTTCATCCACAGGTGAGTGAGAACGCTAAACAGGATCTGAAGGACGGCCTGGCTCTGTACAACTCAGAAAACAACATAGGCCTGCGAAATGCGTGGAACATCATCCAGGCAGAGGTATGTCACATAAAGGACACGTTAGTATTATGTAAACAACACTAGAGCCTTTAAATATGCAAAATATTCTCACTAATGCACTTTCTAGCTTGTAGCTGTGGCATGAATGCAAGATTAGAACAGCTGAAGCGCTGTTCCATTCCATGAAAAGAAATGTTGATTAAAACATGCCTGACTTTATCCGGAGCTCTTTGAAGTAACTGAGTGAATGTGTGTGACTCTGACAGTGGAAGTGCTGCGGTGTGATAGCCTACACTGACTGGCACGAGGCGCTGAAGGAGAAGGTGGTTCCCGACCGCTGCTGCCAGGAGCATTACCAAAACTGTGGGCGCAACTCCACCAATATGTTCTGGAACAGGGTGAGCACACTTTCCTGTAAAAAGACTTCATTAATATCCACTAATAACACCATAAAATATAAAGGTTATAATAGTGTAAGGCACTAGTACCTCTGAGGTTGTTTCGGGTTATAATTACGTTTCTGTAGAACAGCGGGTAATATCTGGGTTGTTTTTCAAGTTATCACAAACTCTAATTATTACTATTGAAACTATTTATGAAGCCTAACACTTAAGACTATGACTCAGAACTAAACCTCTCCACTTACTTCATGTTGTCGAAAGTGCCATTAGTCTGTTGGTGCCCTGCTGTTTTATGGAGGTTTTTGGAATGAGTTAACATAAAAGTGAATCCAAAGATGATCTCGATAAGTGAATGCAGATCTACATATAAAGATCTCAACGGCATTTTTCTTAATTATTCAATAAACTAAGGCAGGAAACATATGTATTCATTCCAATTTTATTTTATTTATTTATAACTGAAGTTAGAAGAAGAAGAACTCATCCTTCCATTGTACTTTTGGAAACTCTAGAGAAGGTTTTGACCTTGAGAAAATTGGGAGAGAAAGTGTGTGCGTTTACTTCAGCCAAACATATTCAGATGTTCTCTTCAGGTGAGTGGAGACAAAATTCTGCCAAACAGAGTAGTGACACACTTTATATTAATATTCCACCAAAAAAAATGGCAAAAATCCTCACAAGCCTCACCAATAGGGAAGCTATGCAAATAAGCATTTACCATTTTATCTTTGAAGTGCTAATGATGATATGATAAGTACTAGACTCATGAATGCATAGAATTTTACTTAAAATGTTAAATGAGTGCCCACCTCTTCACTTGTTCATTTAATAATACATTTCTGGTCAAGAAAAGTTGTGGTTTTCAGTTCACTCTAAATGCAATTAAATGGAAATATTTTCTTGCTAATCCATTTGTTACTGTATGTCTAATTGCAAATACAATCATCATATTATTTCTGTACATTTTACATCTATTATGGCTTTTTTTTTTACTCTTCAGGGCAATTCAGCGATATTCTATTTGAACTGTTGCAATTTGACAGTATTTTACCATAAATAGATACTTTTTTTATTCTCTCCTAAATGCGAATACAATCTATATCTGTAATAATATAATCATAAGGTAATTCTGTCCATTTACTATTTAGCTTCTAGGAGTAGCACTCAAGTTTTTCTCTTAGTGCTAGATTCTAATCACGCCCGAATCGTCTCTTTCATTATGCATGAGACAACAGCTCTTTTTTGTGCTGAAAACCTTACGGAACATTGTTCACCAATCTCTCTCCATTACGGGTCTAATCTGCTTTTGGTCTGGCGCGTGGCTTGTTAACGGGGCCAAAGTAGAGGATTAAAAGCTGTAATACAATTGCCAAAATCAGAATAGGCAGACATTGAGCTGGCCCAGTGGGAAAGCATAGCGGTAGTAGAGTATAATCTTGCCCAGAGGAAACGACCACACACTTCACAGTTCAACTCTTCCATATCCACTGCTTCCACTCACAGTTAGAGCAAAAAGCCAGGGCCACCACTTTACAGTTGAGACTACCTTTAAGTGGCTCGGCTTACCTTTCACCGCCGAGTGACCAAGGATTGAACCCAGGTAGAAATACACGTAAAAGCTTCAGATTCACTATTCAATGCACCTTCTTTATAGGCCATACATCTACATGCAAACACTATCACTCGTGGCTTTTTTTAAACACTTGACCTGATAGTTCTCTTACCGAAGAGTAGAGGGTTGTTTTTTATGGCTGTCAACACTAAAGCTCAGAAACACATTTTGTTCATTGTAGGGCTGCTTTGAGAAAGTGAGAAAGACAGGAATATCAGGCAATGAAAAGTGAGCGGAAAAGGGCAAAGAAAGGTCAGTAGGATGTAGGATGCGATGCTTTTAGTTTGGATCTAGACCAACGTCGCGCCAATAAATTTACACCAAAATAAGAAGTGTACGAGAAGTCTTTGGAAATTAACTCTATTTCAGCAATAATATATTCTCTCTCTGTAATATAATTTCTCTATTGGATATAATGGTATGGCTATTTTGGCTTCTACAAATGTACTTTTCACAGTATTTTACCGTAAATAGAGACTTTTTATTGTATAGTTCGATGCAGTAAGAAAGATAGGAGTATTAGGAATAGGAAAAAAGGGGCTGAAAAGGTCAGTAATATACACAACACAGTGGCACAGGTCTTATCTGATTGAGGCTAAATCTAATCAGGTCTGTATCAAGAAAAACAGTAGTGTAGACCAGGAAACACGTTTTAACACGGAAATACTATCTCTATCTTTCATATAATTGTAAATAATTGCAATTCTTTTTTTTTTTTTTAAAGCAATTCTGTGCATTTAATCTCTATAATCTTTTCCACTCAAGTCTATTCCTTCTCATGCAGTTTTAGCCTCCCCAATAGGGCAGCCATGCAAACAAATAGCCTCAGGCATGAACCATTTTACCTTCTTACTCTCATTGATTAGCGTCAGATATTGCAGATGAGGAAATGTTTATATCAGATGCATATATGCATGGAATAGCAGTGTTAAAAAATATAAATGCTACTGCTTAAAATATGAGTGTACTGATTGACACTAATACAATGGTGTCAAACTCAATGTGGTGAGGGGCCGCGATAGTTCATAAGGATCCTTTCAGGTGCCGAAGATGGGGACATTTGGAAGCTTTTATAAAATTTTGAATATGAGATCTTCATTTGAGTCATGCTAGTTAACTTTTACATTAATTTTCATTGAGGAAACAGGTTTTAGTTGCATCTGGACAGGTTTTAGATGGATTTGAACTGGTAGCTTACTGGATTTGAACACGTTTTAGTCAGATTTGGACAGGTTTTAGTCAGATTTTACAGGTTTTAGTCAAATTTCAACAGGTTTTAATTGGATTTAAACTGTGTTTTGGATGGATTTCCTTTATGTATCTTTGTAGCTTTGTATCAAATTCATCTTAAACTTGTTGAAATCCAATTAAAACCTGGTGGTAGAAATATCACCTATTAAATGCAGGACCAAATAAAACATTGCAAAGAGCCGCATTTGACCCCGGGCCTTGACTTTGACATGTGTGCTCTAATAACAGTGTAAAATACTGTGTCTGTTTTTCACCAGAAAGACATTACAGTACAAACATATTGCACTATAATCCACAGTACAATACTAATAAAAAAACAAACAAACATCTTTTTATTTGTTTCAGGGTTGCTTTGAGAAAGTGGAAGAATGGCTGGACGACAACAAACACCTGCTAGGAACTATCGGCATGGTCATCTTGGTCGTGCAGGTAAGAAGCTCAGTGATGTATGGTTTCTGCGTTTCTTTTAAATATCCTTTTCCCCGGCTGCATTTGTTTGTGTCTGACCGCTAAGAAAATACATGCATCTCGTGGCCTCTGTGGAACCTTTCTGAAAGCGGCGCCGTCATAAGGCCCTGGGCTCAGTGGGCGCTTTGGGCACCCACACGTTTTAAAATATGAAAGTATCTGTCTTCTACATCCTGGTCCTGTCTGGGGGAATCAAAGCCACACAGATCTCTGCCAAGCTGCTGGTAGTGATGTCTGAGGATTCATCTGAAGATAGATACTGAATACAGAGGAGCGGACACAGGATGGCAGAGTAAAGGGGCTGTGGGAGGTGTAGCTCATATTCATCTTTTTGTGCCTGCTTTACATCTATTCCTTTTGCCATTGTGTCTCTCTCAATAGCTCTGCAATAGGCCCTCCACTTACATAAACCCCTTTTTGATGCATTTCCCTGCTTTACATGCACTATTCTTATGTTTGACAGTGCAAAATTAGCAGAGATATTAGGGTTTAGGGGAGTACTATTCAATTAAATTTCATTTCAGGTGTTATCACAGCAGTCCACCCCTTCACCTCGCTTCAAGTCCATGTTCAAAACGCATTACAAATGAACTCTTAATAGCTTCAATATCTTTAAAGGCCCTTCAGAGACCCTTTAGAGGCAGGCTTATTGCACTTTTCTCTCATGCAATATTAACCTTTTTCAACACTGCAAGAATTACATGTGCTGCGTTTGATACAGAAAAAGTATTGCGCGTATTTCAAATTCAATCCAATCAATCCAGAAATGATAACTTATACATTGCTCATACTTTTGTCATGCAGTTTTGTGCACGTGCAAAAAACAACGGGTATTCCGCCGTGATTTTGTTTCAGCCACATTTTTTATTCCGAAGTCTTTCTCTGTAGATTATTTTTCAAACACTAAGAGACAGAGTTGTGACTTTAAACTGGTATCGACTTAAAATAGTACTCATTATTAAAAAGAATTGACATTGAAATTCTTGAATAGTAGTCTTCCACAGTCACGTTCATGTTCTTATTAGTATCTTTCCACAGAAATGTCAAGAACGTTGGTCGAATGGACAAAAGAGGTCTCATGACTTCAGTTTGACCTTTTCACACCGGCATCACTTTGCCAAAAAATAGCTGCATAGCACATGGCGCCTGGGGAAATCTGAATGTTTTAAAAAACCTGAACACAGATCAGGCCTGGGTCACCGCATTGTATCCTAGTGCCATTTCTGCCTGCACCGGCTCGACTGTCTGACCCTGACTATTGTGTTAGAACAAGTATGAGTCGACAATGCTTCAGGTGCTCTGAATACATTTCGTGGCTGCACCTGTCCACAGCTCTGCAGAACACTCCCAAATTGACCTGAATCGTCCTGAATTCAGACCCTGCTGCCACTCTGCATAACACCTCACAGCCTGTGCCTTTTCTCATTTCCCTCTGGCCTCGGGATGTCACCGATGTGTTCCAGCCTCACAAATGCACTCTTGCTCTCTGCGCTGCTCCAAATGAAGCCGGTGGGTGGTTTTATTCCCACAGAGCACAGGGTTTTACACTTTAAGGATCTTAGTGTAGAAAGGTGTCAGTTCCTACTAGTTATCACCTGTTCACTGACCTTCTCACTGATACTTTTCATGCTTTACCCGTCCACACTGGCTTGTTTTTGGCAAACCGATGAATGTACAGTTTGTTCTGATCAATTTGCAGTTGGAACACTCATGAAATTATAAAGCCCGTATTCTTGACATCGCCGGACTCACTCGTAGCGCTTCTTCCACAACTAGCATTATGTTCTTCCTGCCTTTTCACATACTCTTCAAACACCCTCAATTTCTCGCTCATTTTAATGGTGATTTCAAAACGCCTTCTCCCTTGAAACACTGACCGGGCTGGCATTAATTTTAATGATTCAAATTCTCCCTACTCCGAGAGGTGAAGGATGGGAAAGTGGAGAAACAAGACCTTGAGCTGTCAGATTAGTCGGCTTCTAGACAAGGTGGAGGACATGACAGTAAAAAATATCATGAAAAGTTGATGCCCTGCAAGTCTGCGACATTACATAATAGCCAGAGGCACCGAGAACTGGCTTATGAATGATTTAGACGCGAGGCCTATAAGGCAGACATGGGCATGGGCTTAGACATAAAATTTAATCTGCAATAGTTTAAGAAATCTGAGCTGTATTTACATATTTTTAAATAAGGATGGATGACTGGGCTGAGAGGGTCCCATTGGATTGACTGTCAACCCGTCAGTGGCTCTTTGCTGTTTGATTGACAGTCGACTAAGGTGTATTTTCTCTGAAGCTGCCATTAGAATTATATTTAAACTAAAACTAAAAAGGACAGGTCGGCTTTCCCAGGCTGGTCACTCACTGAATCAATTCGACTTCGCAGTGAGTCAGTGTTGGCTTGTTATTAAAGACTGCACACCGTACAGGAGACCTACTTTGCCGTTTCGGTGTCGTGCGAACTTTGCCAGATAATGGTTTTAGGATCAGCCTTGTGACTGTTTGATGTCTAAGCATCACGGGTAATGGAAACTTCAAAGAGATCACTGGCTACTTTGATTCAGTGGCATCTCAATTTACTTCGTTGAGTTAATGCTTGCGCGCGCTGTACATTTCTCCATCACAAAGATTCCGAGGCTCGTCGTGAGAAGAAGTGGAACGAGAAAATGGTGCTCTTCACCGTTGGATTTACTGTGCATCATCAAAACACACACGGGCCTTAGGCATCAACATCAAAGCGGAACCCGCATAGTGACACCATAGATAAACCGCTACATACTTACAGCGCATATCCAGACGTAAATTCACCATCTTCTTCTTGTTTCTGTTGCAGCTCCTGGGTATGGCCTTTTCCATGACGCTGTTCCACCACATCCACAGAACAGGGAAGAAGTACGACGCTTAGCCCCGAGGGAAGGCCGCCAGTGAGAGGAGCCCAACTGCCTGATGGGATAAGACTCTGATGACCCCACCACCACCCCTCCTCCTTCTTCCCTTGGCTTCCCTTTCACTTTATAACCTCTTTAGAGCCTCCCTCGCCCTGTTTCCTGGACTTTGTGTACAGATTCCAGCCGTGTATCCGCGCCGCTCACCGTTCATTTTTGCCAAAGAGTTTCATAACTGGAAGCAAAGGGACAGCGACTTTTGGCAAAGGAAGAGGATCCCATTGGTTGCCACTCCTCTTAAGTGCTTTTTTTTTTTTTTCTTCTTTATATTTTTTTTTGCTTGGACTAACAATTTGCTGGAAGAACGGAAAGACTTTAAGACAATGAAGACTTTACTAATGCCCACACCCCTCCAATCCGAGGGAGAGAGAATATTTAAAAACTGATATACCCTCCACCTTATATAGAGCCCTTTTTCTCATAATAAACCCCCAAATGTAAATGTTCCAACATGGCATGCTAGTTTTCTACTTCACTGATTACCCATTTGTTTAAAATTTCCCTTTTTTTCCGCAGAAGTATGTCATTTCTCTGACATGAAGTGTGCGTGTGATTGACATTAGGTTGTGTGGGACGACTTGATACAGTGTGTTTGGAGGATGTTAAATGTAATCCGCCATTCATCTTTATTTTATTAGTGGAGATTTGGGGGAAGTGTGATTGACAGGATTCTATATGAGAGTGAGAAATCGTCAGTGGATTTATTTTAACCCATATTTTTGCAGTATTCTCTAAATAATAAATTCCGATGCAAAACTGTGCACCATCTCTGTACACCGCGCTGCAGCACTGTTTCCATTCCCTGAGAGACAATACAAATGGTGCAAAATGGCTGTTTATTAGTGCTCCACCAGGACTGTCAAGGGAGAAGATCTGGGTGATTAAGTTCCCCTTTGGAGAATCCAGACTGAATTGTGAGCCTCGGTGTAGCTTTAGCTGCTGTGTGTATTTTTTATCAGACTGCCCAGGCTGCAGACAATAAAGCACACACATTTTTAAAGCAAGGGCACAAGGGGCAAAAGCCATCCAGACATGTTGTAAGGCTGCTGCCATCAATTGTGCTAGGCCTTTCTCTTCAGTGTTCACGAGAGCTCATCCATTTATTTTGAGGTTGATGCTAGTTTGGAACAGCTAGATGGAGACACTGCTATTTTAAACGTCATTATTTGAAAAGTAGGGGAAACCGGAGTACGTTGTCACACTAAGGTATATTTATGATCAATGCAAGAACATAGTCTGAGCAACAAATTGCCTGTTTTTTATTTTTGTAGCTTGCTTCAGTGTAGACTTTTAAATATGAAGCTACTCATGTTTGGAGTAAATTGTCACATTTTTTTCCTGCAAAATAAACCCCAATCCATTTACATTGTGCCATTTTCTAACACTCTGACTGTTGCCCTGTGCCAATGTGAGTTATATCCTCAAGTTCTTAAAGCAATACATGTGAAATGATTAAGAATTTTATCTTACCAAACATTTGAGGTTGAAATTTTGAACTTTTGACCATGAAAATGTATAGACTACTGGTGCTATCACAGTTCAACAGTGTTCCTGTATACCTCTTTCACACTGGCCACTGCAGGTTCTGGTTTCCAACTGGTTTTACTTTTGGTCACACCAAAAGTAAAAGAGCTGGTTCCTAGCTCAAACCAAACAATATGTAGTTCCTCTTTGGGAACCATGGCATTTTTTCCCATTGTCTCCGGGATTAAATTAGTCTATATGTAGCATTAGCTGCACAAGCAGGTATTTCACTTACCAGTGATCCTGTTTTATGAACACTGTTGTCCTCATCTTCTCATCTGTCATTTGACAATCACATGGTTGGAGAAAAAAAAAAACAGTAAAACTTTTAACTTGTTGAGCAGCACCTTCTGTTAATGGTTCTGCTCAAACTGGAAATATATGGACTATATATGGATAAATATGGACTGGTGCAAGAGAGATCACCAAGGTTTCCAGTCTCTAGACCTTATCCGAAGCTAGAACCGGCATGGATTCTGGCCCGTGTGAAGGAGGTAACACAGGGCATAACATTAGATCATAGGTTCACAAAACAAGTATTGCACTTTTAATTACAACTCTAGGACATAACTAACTGTGTGACAATTTACCCAGTGTGACACCATGCCCCGGTCTCTCATACAGACAGTCTAAAAGCCCACAAATCAACCATAGCTGCCACAAAGTCTGTGGTTAATTAAAAGCTTAGGTTCTTATTTCTTCTATCAACCATATGGTCACACTTTAGTTTTACAACGAATCCAATGACAGCACATTAACAAAAGAAAAATCATTTCCTCAGAAATCAATGCAACACCAGTAAAGAATTTAAAAACATGAAATGATTTCATTGATAAGTGTTAACATTTAACAACAATTGAACATTTCTTTGAATTATTCATTACGCGTTACATTTGTAGACAGCTGTATTGGAGCTCGTTTGTAAATCAGGACATTCTTTTTGTCTGATGACACGTCAAACTGTGAGCACTGGAGGACAGCTTAGCAATATCCTCACACTTACGAACAGACCTGAGGAACACTGGTTGATCTTTTTTAATTGGTTAATATTGCCATCGCCATGGTAACTCTGTGACTGACACACAGACAGTCTACAGACAAATGAGTTTCAAGCACAGTGTGCAGCTTTGGTTTTATGACAAAAATAAGGACATTTGGAACAGGAAGAGGGCAAAATCGGGACTGTCCCAGTTCAATCAAGACGTATGGTCACCCTAATCAAACATGTCCTTGTGTTTTATTATTTAGTAACAACATCTGAAACTTCACAGCTTAAAATGAACTTAGCTGCAAAAACTATAATAATCATAATAATAATAATAATAATAATAATAAATGGTTATCGTACATTAACTCTGGCAGATCCAGTCTAGCATCAACCCTGTTTTGCACTCGTCTTTCTGCTCCCATCTTTCACTATTTTTTAGCTCAATTGTCTCCTTAAAATTACCCAAAGCAATGCGTTTCAATGCACTGCACAAAGAAGCTCCATCTCTGCTGACAGTCCCGCTCATCACACAGACCCACCTCCTGTTGGAGACTCCTTCGATTTCTTAACGCCTCCATTCTTTTCAGCCACAGAGGCGAGGGCGCTGGGACGTGTAGGCGGATCAAAGCAGAGACGGTTAGGTATGGTCTGTTTACGGCACCCCACTGCAGTGTAACATTCACAGTGCTTTACATACACTGTGGCGACTTGGTTCAAATACTCATCAGCTTTTTGGGTAACTTTGCAGCAGCAGTGTTCCATCTCCAGGCTGTTAAGTCTGTATGCAAATGTGGGAGGCGGCTGTGTGATGACTGAGCTCATTGTTACTGCAGCAGAGTGGTTTATTACAACTTGGGTCGTTCCTGAAGCTATTATTTTTAGTTGTGCTTGTTATTTTGTAGTACCAGCCAATTAGAGGTAATGTCTAAGATTCAAAAGTGCAGAGGCAACAAAATCTGAAGGGGTACAAAGGGCAGAAGACGTTACATGTTGCGCCAAAGCTGGTCAACCTTCCCACTTTTTAGCAAGGAAAGCTATATTATTACATTAAACAAACTTTGTCATCCTTCTTTTCGGCGAAGATAAGCGACTCCAGAGACTGAGTTGTAAATTTACCATTCATATTGAAATATATTGTTATTTTTTTATATATATCGTTACCAAAAACCATAGAAACACACTGTTAAAGCCTGAAATTTGGAGTATTTCAATATCAACCACCCCTAATTGTGCAGTTGTGCCATAAGTAAGTCTATTTTAGCTAAACTCATTCTCACCAGGCTCAGCAGGTTCAGCCAAAATGTCTAAATGTTGCCATCTAACATATTACTTATATTAACAAACATTTAGTGTAAAGACTGGCTTAAAGTATGTAAAAAGAGACAGTAGAAACAAAAGGAACCAATCACATGTAGTCAAATGAATGTCATATTAATCATAACATATTGCGAGCCACAATTTGCATTAAGCAGGAATAATTGGACGGCTGATGGGTGGCATTTTTGCAATTTACATTAGTGCCATTGTGGACCTTCTCTCTATCTGGATGTATCTACTTGAAAGTATTTGTCCTCCTGAATCTGCACAAGTTCCATTCTCAAATTCTCAATATAAATCAATTGTTAAACCTGAAAAGTCTGGGGAACAGGTTTGTCTCCCATCTTTTCTCTTTGATGACTATCTCTGGTGTAAAATGCTTCTTTACGTGCGGACATTGTTATCGAGCTGATGTGCCACTATTAATAAATGCTGAAATAAAACAGTGCGCTGCTCAAGTAGCTTTGGCTAAAAACACAATTCCACTGCTGTAGGAAGTCTCAAGCCCATTCACAACACATTAGATCCCATCATTCTGAATTTTAGTGCCAGGTCTGATGTTTATACAGTACAATTCCAAACCAAATATACACTCTTGCACAATTGCATTCTAAATCGCTGCAAAACTACCTTCCCCACAACAAAAAAACTGTTCCAGACAAGATTTATTTGTTGAATTTGTTAACAGGAGCTAGAAAAAATCCCAAGTTGTAATAAATAACCACCATCCCCCGACAGCTCCAAAGGGGAATAGTTTGTCTGAACTGTGAGATCATCGAGAGCAAACTGTCTGCATTGTAAAAACCGTTCTGGCTAAACTTGACATGACAGTTTGTTGCTTTGCCTCGGAACATTTTTCATTGCTACATTGGCTTTCGAATGACAGTGAACGTCCAAAAAAATAAAATACAATCGAAACAGAAACAAGTCTTTGCACTAGGATACTCTCATTAGACATTCTTCCTGTCTGGCAGCCTGAGTGTCTTAGAGTATCACCTAAAGACATGCTTGGCTTTCTTTGGTCTCGATTGGGTTCTGTAATCACCAAATCTGAAAGTGTGGGAACATGAGAGCGGGGGGTCACGCATCAAAGTTTGTAATTGTGATGTTGGGCAGCCCCGGTTGCTTCCTTCCTGCCCCAATATGCTTCTTCTCGTCATGTTGCGTCCACAGGGGGCACGCTACAAAAACATGACAGCTGCTAAAGCACGGCGCAACCCACGAGTGGTCACATCACCGCTGCTCGGCTGCATCCGCAAACACATCTCAACACATCCCTTATTTACTGCAAGCGCCGCATAAAGAAACTGGAAGCAGTGACGCGCTAGAAATACAGCGACTAGGAGTAACAGTGTAACTTGTGTAAATCACGCCATATTGTAATCTTACTAAAGGGGTGAAAAAGGTCCGGGAAAAATCCACTGACAGAAATAGTTTGTTGTGCTGCTTCATTTTTTATGAGAAAATCCATTATTTGTCTCCAAACCAGGGCTGTGTTCGAAACCACTGCTTGTTCCCGAACCCCTCAATCACTATTTTTTATTTTTTTTATCAAACTATTTTTTCTGTCCCTGATAAACATGTAAAAACATTACTCTTGAAACATTATGGGCTATTTAGATTGTAACAATACTTTTTAAGTGCACTATTTTTAGCCTTTTTAGAAATTCAGACACTAATGCAAAATGATTGAATGACAAAATGAGTTCCGTTCATCTTTAATGTCCCTTAAGGGTAAATGTGATTTGCAGCTGTCAGTAAGAACAGTTAAAAACATCACTCCGATGTATAAATAAGTCAAATTATACCAAATAAATAGGTCCTCGCAATTGATCCGAAGACAAAAGTCAGTCAAAGTGCAGGAATTGTGCAAATGAAGCGTGTTGATTGCACAAAAGAACGTTTTTTGTTTTCGCTTTAGGCATTCTGGATCTCTTCCTGAAGGGAAATGAATAGTTTGAGCCTTTTCCAGAGCCTTATGCACTGACAGATTTCCAGACCCAAAATTTAACAAATAAGAATAAAACCAGTATTCAATCTGCAAGTATAAGGACTGGAGAGTGGTTTCGGACACAGCCCATTTGGCGTACTTCTGTAACAGTTTGACTTTTTCTCCTTTTGTTTTATTGTAGAATGAAATCTGCATTTTAGAATGAAAGTATGACTGCCATGTTTTAACAAATACTGTTATTTTTGTACGTTGACTGTTAAATGTTCATTTTTATACATTGTTATTTCCCCTTTTGGACTCATTGTTCCTCATTGTACATTTTGACACCTATGACACGTTTGCTTTTAGAGGATTAGTCACTGCGATGTTCTTCACTCGGTGCAAAAACGCCACTCTGTCTTAACATGGCTACAGGCGGTTCACGCAGTTAAAGTGATGGAGAATTTGGCACGTGTAGCGTCAGGCCATTTTTACAAAAGACATACAGCACGCCTTAATATCATCAGTGGCTCTTTGTATCTGTCTGAATTAAAATAGTATGTGCTTCTTTGAACTGCCAACGTAAGCTCATATTTTTTTTTTTTCAGCCTGATCTGTTTGACGACCGTGGCAAGAACCCACAATGTAAATATAGTCATGTTCCAACTGTTGTTATTCTCACCTTTTAGTTCATTTCCCCCTCATTTCCCGTGTATTTTCTGTCTGTGTAGCATATATTTTATGTAAATCTGTGAGGGTTTTCTTTGCATTTTGTTGTAAGACACTGTTTCCTTTTCCTTTTTTAAACATTTGGGTTGATTGTCAAATGTTCACTCTCGTCCGTGGAAGTGCTCCCGGTGAAGGAAGAATGCACCGGCAGTAATTGGGTTTTGTCTGCTGTGAAGGATTTTGACACACAGAAGCTGAAGTTGTTTCATTTTTTATTTTATTTTTTTTTTCCCTGCCACCTTCAACATATTATTTCTGTAATCTCCTTCTAATCCTCCCCTGTGCTAAAGCTGAATACCTGAGCAGTGGAAATGTATGCTGTAGAAATGGTGTGTTTGATGTCGTGTGTTCTGCTGGGTGCTACTGTCTGACACCCGCCAGCCTCGTCCTGTGGAGTTTACTATTTGCTACATGTGAAAAGCACTAATATCTATAAACTATAGCTAGTGCACTACCTTCTATTCTTTACTCTCCAAATCGACTATTTTTTAAATAAAGGAAAGAGTGTCACAAAATCCCATTGCCTTTTATGTTTTAAGTCTCTTGAAGTATTGCTTTTTAATGTCAATGTCAATTATTTCCATGGCATTTAAACTGTTTGAACAAATTTGGGAGGAAGACATGGCATAGATCATGGGGAAGTACATTAGATCCCATCAGACATTAACTGGGCTCCTTTAAAAAATATATAAATATATATATATATTACAAAACCTTGCAGGCTGTTGTCCTAAAGATGCTGAGATGAGCTAATGGTAGTCAGTGCTTTTATTAAGAACAAAAGGGAGATGATGAAAGTGGGATCCATCGCCAATTTGTCGGAGCTGAGAGTGGTTATTTCCACACATAGCTTTATCCCCTTTGTTACCTAATTGTGTGAGATAGTGAGCAGAGTTTATCATGCCATTCCATCCTGGCTTTTAAATTTGACTACCATTCTTCTTGGCAAGCTCGGATCTGTATTTTAGCCTTTACTCCGATTATTTTGTATGCACTCAAATAAAGTGAGCGGAATTAACCACACACTTTTATTCCACTGCTTAAAAGAGTCGGTCCTTAAAAGCGCGGAAACGAGGGAAGCCTTCATTTTGATGCGAGCGCCGATTGCCCTCACACAGCATTATTCGACTTGTTAACCTGCACAGGAGGTGATTTACAACCGCTATCTGTTCTCAATCTGTCGTGTTTCCCCGAGAAAAAGTGCTATCTGTTTGAACTGAATGGCACAAAGAGCTTTATCACGGCGTGCTGACAGGGCTCACATAAAAAATGGCAACGCGAACACTCCTGGAGGCTAGCTACAGTATATCTCATCTCTCTCATTAGGATTCGAATCTGTCTTGGTTTTTTAGCTTGCCCACTGCTCATATAATCATTCACATAGCTGACTATAGAGAGCCTATGTCATGCCCCTCCGAAGAAACCCCACTGGTCACATGGCATGTATCTTGTTATCTCTCAGCAAGTGTTTTAACCTTTAATGCTTTTTACAACTACAACTCAAGCCTTTTAATAATGTTTAGTGACATTTAGTGATTTGACTTGTTATGGCTGAGCAAATAGGCAAATGTTACAGGGCACAATACTGTCATCTAAATTTAGGAGAGGACATTAATCAAAAAGCACAAAGGTACTCAGCCCACATTTATCACCTGGAACAATAAAAGTAGAGCAATGACACTGATTTTATATACATTAATCTTACTAAAATCCATTTAAAAAAGATGACATGGTTTGTTTTGTTTTGTTTTCTGCTATAAAAACCCAAAAGGGACCATTTACATGACACAAAAACGTATAATCAACAGAGCTGCGTTCAAATGAATATGATCAGCTGTTGAGAACCCTGTTGTATGTCTTCCAGACCAGTAGGGGCACTGTGATGCCACCACTGCTGATGCTACAATCATTACACACAAAAACAAAATATGAAATAAATAAATACTTTTGAGCTGATATAATCTAAAGCCACAGTGTAAATATAGATGCATAAAAACAATGAATTTTGGTATTTTTATCTACATACTGTAACGTGTGTTGCCAGCAAAAAGGAAACACCTCCTCGGGCGAAGTCAGAGGTTTGCATGGATGAGAATGCCATCCTCGTGTAAAGAAATGGACAAACTGCCACAAAATCTTTACATTTTTTGGTGAAACGCATTGTTATGTAAGTGCCCTCGACCCTTCTCAGAGACCACAAGTCGATGGGAAGTATGTGTTAAGTTGTTGTCACAATGTATATTACATATGTATGTATATATATGAATACATACAGGGTCATGCATTTTAAAGCCCCAAAGAAACCTCCATTGTTCAGGAAAACTGTTTGGATTGTTGTGGGCCTGAATGATCATGCTGCTTGGTGACATAAAATGTAAGCTTCAATTGAAATACGCAGAATGTGAATACGCAAAATTGCTGTGCCTATGAAAAATAATGGCTTTCTTGGAAAAGAATTTGAACTTCTAAGTCAACAAACAACATGTGTACAAATGACAGCATAACATGACAAAAAAACAAAAAAGCAGTTTGCTGATCCCCATTGACCAGGTATGTTTTTATTGTTTCAGGTGATAAATGAAGGCTACGCACCTTTGTATTTTATGAGTTAGACCTTCTAATTAATTGTCATGGCTTAATTGTGCCCTGTGAATTGTACTGTTATCTCAGCCGTAACAAGTCTCCACATGCCATTAAACAGCAGTGATTTAGCAGAGAAAAACACAAAGAAAATACCAAGATGCCTCCAGCTTGTTGACAGCCTCCAGGCTAATTGCTGACTCCTTGTGCAACTTAGAGTTTCTATCTTCAGCAATTTTCATAGATTTATTGGCCACGGAAGTCAGCAAGTTTGTTTACGCATGTTTAAGAGGTCAGTTTAAAGGACAAATTAAAAACTAAGATCATCTGGGGACCACATGAATGGAGTTTGTTACTTTTAATGCTATTCTCTTATCATCAGTCACTAGGAGTCACACAGCCAAGGTACTAAATAACAAAAAGATGGAGCTAAACTTTAAACAACAGAACTATCAAAGTCAGACTACATGAATTGAATCCAGCAACAAGTTCTGCTTAATCAGGACCTGTAAGGGCCTTGTCCCATGTCTAGACAGATATCCAGAAGAACCCTATGTCCAGACATGTGCAGTGGTGGAAAAAGGTTTCGGACACCCCAAGCATTTGTGAAATATTGCATTAAGAATCACTCTCAGGTCTTCAAGTGAATTTTTTTTGTTTATTTTTTGTTCACTTTGTAAACACATTCACATCTCAACTATCACATATTGAAACTGTCAAGAATTTAGTTTTGTCAGTTGTTCTTGTAAACAATAAACAAAAAGAATCATTTGTATTTGTTTGTGTCTGTCTACTGCAGCCACACATTTTGAAACACAAAAAAAGTTGTTTTTTTTCCACAAATATTTCATGATGAATATGAGATTGTGTAAACTTTTAAGGGTGTCCAAAAACTTTTTTCTGCCACTGCATGCTCGTAGACTGTCCAGAGATGTCAGGGCCACACCAATTTTAACCAGGTCACTTCCTGGAGACACTGTTGTGCGAAAGATGAAGCCAAAAGAAGCCGTGAATATGCCAGTGTTTTGTCTGGTTTGCCGTTGCTGTGACTGATCCAATTTTAATGAGGTTCCCACGGCAGTTGTCCACAAAGGTGAAAATTTAGAAAGCCATGAGAGAACTACCTAAGATGCAACCCTAAATAACAGTCGTTGCCTGGAATCAATGTTGTGGACCCAACATGTATGAAGGTAACCGCTAGAAAAAAGCAATTAAAATCAACAATGTATACCTCAACACCAATTGGTCTGTTTATGCAGCAATTAAACATAAAATCACAGAGGTAGCCATTTAGATCATACACCTTCACCTGTTATCACCCCTAAAAGAGAGACATTATTTTTATATTTATAGATCAAACAAAAATACAACTTCCTCACTAAAGTATGATTACACTGTGTATTGCATACTATGTCATTTTCATACAGTGGAAAAGCCAACGTGTATTATATATATAGAGAGGAGAGAGAGAAACTTTTAGATGGAGTGTGACTTACATAATTACATTTTATAGGCCACTCTTTTCATTTCCTGGTGCCTTTTACATCACCTTTTCTCAATGAGACTCAGATTGATTGACATTGAGAAATCCCCATGTGTAAACTTCAACAAGTCTATTGCAGACTTGCAGTCGCTGACTCCAACCGGATATCAAGCAGAAGGGCAAGGGGAAATAAATCCTCTTTTGTGTCAGGGTCATGTGATTTCCCATGCTGCTTCTAAGACCCAATGGACCAGTCTTTGTGTTTAATCCCCTGATGCCACTAAGATACAAGGCAGACAGTTTTGTAGTGTCACCTGAAGCAATTTTACTTTTGAAAATCATTTAGTCTAAACTTGGCTTTACTAAAGGTTCTGTGTCAAAATGAGTTGTTTGATTATTCGTTTTTTCAAAGTGCAGGTACTGAAAGGACAAATTCGTCTTAATTATTTCACTAAAGTCAAAGTTCTGGCAAAACAAAAAACAAAAAAAAAAAAACAAGATCAATCTCATTAATTCGTTAGGTACCTTTGGCTTAGCTCGGAGCTCCACTGGGGCCTCGTGTCCTTCCATCTCTTCACAGGAGACACATAATAAAATGATAAAACACAAGCCTGTCATTAAGTATGCACATACAATATTCCTGCCAAGGGCACTCACGCTATATCTCTAAATTATGAGGTAGTGCCTGAAAGCAATGAATCAGACTCATTTGAATTAACTTAATAAAGCTGTAATTCTATTTTCCTTCTACATGTATCCCTGGGTAACCCTTCACATTATGGTGACATTATGGTGATCTTTTATCAGTAGACTTAACATGTAAATCTTCTTATACAAGTATCATCATACATAGGCCTTTTGGATTCTAATTCACGCATTCAGCAGGTTTACACTGAGCTGAAACTGCCAGTCATTCTTGTGCATTAGATGTTCCTCATCTGAAAGATTTTGTCCAGCCTTTGTCAGCTGTCATTCTGCTTTATTCTTCGCAGCGGTGCATGTGTCTTTGAAGCGTTCATTTGTGCCCTAAAACATAACTTCAGTACATCACTGCTCAAGCAATATCATCAAAAAAGTTCTTGACAACTGGGGCAACAAAAGCATTTCCCTTTTTATTTATCTGAGCGTGCAAGTTAATATATAGTCAATATTCTACCGTTCTGAGTCACGTGACTTCTTTTGTTGACGCTGCCATCTTAGTTCGAAGCCAGTAGCGTATAACTAAGCTTGTATTAGTGAGAGAGCTTCCCACAAACTTGCAGAAGGTCTGTGGCAGGGTTGGTGGGCCGTGACTTCACTGTTGGTGTTGGTGGGGGGGTAGTTAATTACATATGTAGATTTATGCAAATGATCTGCATGTTTTTTGGATGAATGTAAACATGCGTGTGGAAAAATACTGGAGTAACAGCCATTGTACCCTCATAAACAGGACTCATATCAGTAAATACAGGCTAGATCATGAGCTGTATCAGATAAAAGTTAAGGGCTTCTGTGAAAAAAGTGACTTGAGCGACTTTGCTGATGTTTTGCCCGTCCTTCTACTTCTATTCATTGCTCATGCCAAGAAGCAAAAATTCAAGACAGAGCTAGTTTTCTGAGAAGTCATAGCATTTACTGCAAATCTCTTCAAAGGTATAAAGCCTTTCTGAGGTGAAGAAACAGTAAAGTAACTCACTCCCCTCACATTAAAGCCCACACATACTCCCAAGATGGAATCAGGGTTATTCCACCCAGATTTGTGCATTTACACAGATGCAGATTAAGTCCGGGGAATGTCCACATTATTTTTGTTCATACCATGAATAGTCCAGATGGTTTTACTGAGAAGCCGGACAAGCGTGAAGCTAAAAGACAAATGAGCCGACTCCTTCACAATGACAGCGATTACTGCGCTAATATTCATATCACATTTATTCAAACATATAAGCAACATAACCAAAGAGTGGAAAGTGAAGTGCAAACAGTTGTGAAGAGTACAAGGCTGTAAAATGCAATGTTCCAACACAATAATCTATTTTTGGTTTATTCAGATTATAGGGATTAATTGGGGCTGTGCTTTTCTATGGCCACCAAGTCACAGATGCCAACCAAGATGGTGAATGGTGTCAAGTAAGGACTGTCTAAAGCCTTCATGTATTTTTGCATAACCCTGACATGCATTTTTTTTTTATGTCTGTTTATGTCTATAACGGCGACCTGTATTTTAGCTTGATTAGTTTTGCAATTTTGACAATGCATGCTAATTTCATCAGGTCATGGGAATAGATAAGGAAGCATACAACCCTGGATCATCCTTGTGGTGGTATTTAGTGTTCTGTACAAGCCACTCAAATCACAGTTCTAAGCATTGCACTGTAGCTTGTAGCTGACGTAGGCAAAATGCTTGCTGCTGAATATCAAGTCACTCGCTAATGTTCTCTGTGCACTCACTGACAGCACACTCATTTCTGTGACTCATGCCTTTTTGTCAGTTGTAAATGTATTGTGGTCTGCTTAACTTTGCACGTGTATACATGAAGTCGAACGGTGGTCCAGCTGTGGGCTTACCCAGCAGAAAGCAGTGGAAAAAAGCACCAGGCTGACAATGTGCTGCAAAGCTCCCAGGCCTTTCAGCTGCAGTCAGCCACACATGTTTTGGTGTAATCCAACCTGATGGCCTACATACACTGTTCTGGGCCCTACCACCGCAGAGTATGGGGCAGAGTCACAGCCAATGTAACCTGCTTTTTTTAGACCCCCCCAGAATGCAGCAGACCCCTCCTCGCAGCACAGGACTGGCATGGCGGCAGAGTATCGACGGGGTGGGGTTGCAAACGCGGACTGTAAAAGCTACAACAAGTATTGAAGTGTAAACAAAGTGCACAATGGACAGGGAGCTAAACCTGAACCTGAACCGGGCCGAGACGTTCTCCTTCGTCAACCCCTGGATCAGATACTTCCTCTTCTTCTTCAGCTTCCTATTTTGGGTGAGTAATGGATTTTGTAGCAGCTGTTGTTTCCAGGAAGCAATATAGCTATTCCTTTATTACAAATTGCCAGCTTTAGTGCGGTTTAAATAAAACCTCATGTTCACTGAAGCAGAGGAAGCCACAATAAAAAGCCAAAAGTAAAAAGCTCATAAATAATAGATAAAGAAATGTAATACACAGATAGTTTCCAGAGCTGCAGAAACATTCAGTCTCCCTAGTGGTGCCTATTTTAGTTTGACAGAAGTTACATGTGTGTTTATGAAAGTATAATAATTGTTCCTCTTTATTGGCTTGTCAAATCATAGTTACATGCATTTCAAAAGACATGAAGTACAAGCAATTGTAATAATCACAATCCATGATTGAAATGACATGAAGGTGTTTATCAAAAATGGAAAGGATTACTTATGCAATTTCTTATTACGGCCCAAGCACGAATGAAAGAGTGGGGACAAGTCAAGGGTTGTGTCTGTGGCAAGGCAGCCATTTTGGTGATTAAAAAAATTATGAAATCTCCTAAACTTTGTCAGATTGGGTTTGAACCAATTAATTAAGCACATGAATGAACTGAACTCAATGATATGTCAATAAAATAGCTATCTTTAAAAATTGATCTCTGGTGCTCCCTACAAAATCATAATGGCTCCCCAAACTTTTGGTTTGTCCTAGACAAATCAAATTTGGTATGACCGTTAAGTGATGCTGAACAAAAGTGAAAAAAAAATTTGATACACACATCCAGCAAGATAATAAGCAAATAAGTCAAGGTGGACCACATCTCCAACAGGATGACAGCCCTTACCAAATATAAATATTAAAAATGTCCTATTTTAATCTTCAATTCAACACTAAATTTAGTCCTGGTTTGACCGGTGGAAGTTTGTCTAGAGTTTTGTATTTCTTCATAAATTCAAGTGTGAGTCAAAAGGGGATCCAGCAGGTCATATCATTATCGCAATATCCAAAATAATAAGCACAGGTTGCAAGTTTTTCTAATACTGTGCAGCACTAATTGAAATGTTGCTGTCAGATATTCGTAGTGAATCAGTGTGAGAGTGAGTCAGTGTTTGTAAGTGTTTACCCTGCCATTAACTGGCATTGTTCAAGGTGTACCCTGCCACAAAGCTACTCCCATGACCCCTTAAGAATAAATGAACAAATATTTTGATTGTCCTTAGTAATGGTTGAATATCCTGAAAAGTTAAAAGAAGGTAGTGCTTTAAAGTTGGTGTGTTTAGTTTTTAGAAGCATCTTCTGGTGAACATTACATTTACGTAGATTTTCTAGCCTTCATGAAAGATGTGTGTTCAACAGAAACATGAAGGTGCTTTGTCCGCTCTGAGCAACTGTAGGAATACAAACTGTAATGGTGCTTATAGTGGCTTTTATAGGGCTTTAAAATCTATTTTTCAGATGGGCAAAAGCAAACTGTTATTTTAGGCGATTCTTTAGGATTCCATTTTGTGGCTGTATTCTACAACATTTTGCAGAATGCATCTTTAACTTTTAACCCCAGCACCCCGCTTCATCAAGTTTCTACAGTAGGGACGTAGACAGCTTGTACATCACCATTGTGGATACTGACTGTTGTGTTCTTATCAAACCAGTCGAACACTGACTCGTAACTATAAAACACCTGCTCCTCGACTGTAACTGTGCACATTCCACTGCCTCCTAAAAGCCCATGAGCTGCTCCACAAATTTAAAGGCTGTACTGTAGACTGTAAATGTAAGACGTATGTTTGGCGACAATTACGAAAAGGACGTAAAAGTAGACAAGAGTGTTCGGAGAAGCCATTCAAGCATCCATTATGGCTTTGTCCCTCATCTAGGCCCGTCTGTGTGGCAGTTTCTCTTCGCTAACACATTAGTGATCACATCTGTGGCCGACACCTCCCTCATATCCCTGTTTATCCAGTCCTACACGGCAAACAGCGTGGGGACAAACACTGGAGCGCGCCTTGCTGCGTTTCGAGCGAATCAGCACTAACTGTAGCAGCGGCGCCACGTGTGTGCGTATTTGTGCGCGTGTGTTGACTTTGTTTATCAGACTCGGGCTCAGGAGCGAACACTGCAGCTGTAATCCATCAGGTCTTTGTCCCCGCGTCCCCACAGCTCAGTTCAGCAGGCTTTTACCTCGACACACAATCCACCAAGAGAGGCCTGATTCATCCTTTTTGAAAAGCACGGAATACATTCACCGTTTCTGTGTTTGTGCGCCTCCTGTTGCAAAGCGCCACCTGTATTCACACAGAGGGGCAAAAACGACGAATGAGAGTGCAACAAACAAACAAACAAACCGCTTAGAAGAAATCTTAAGAGTTGGTGCTACATCTATTGTCTTGTGAAGTGTCAGCTATTGTCTTGTCAAGTGTATTGATTTGAAAAAAAAATGGAGAAGAATCAACACACCACTTCAAAGTAACAATTTAGTTCTCCAGAGTGGATAAAAAGTGCCAGTTCACACCCAGCAGCTATACTTCACATTCACATTTCTCACATACAAGGAATATGTGCAAACAACAGCCTAAAACATTCACAAAGGTATAGTCCATCAGTGGTTCTACAGACATACAACATGAATTAACAGTCTTAACTACTGGCCATGAATGTGTCCAGAAGAGAAGGGATTTAATTTGTCTAATAATTTACGGGTTTTACAGTGTTGATTATTAATTTAAAGGGGTACTCTCAGTAAAATTATTGAAAATGGAATGAAATACAAAATGAAAAATATCAGCCACATACACATAGCTTTAGCTGCCCCCGTGGTGGTAGACAAGCAAGCCATCATAAATTTTTCAAAAAAGATGCCCCAAAATATGTTCTTTTGTGCCGTGCTTTGCAGTAACAGTTGTGTCACAGCTGTTGTTGTAATGGAAAGCAGACATGACAGTGACAGTGAATATAAGGGATTTCCTCCATTAGTACAATCTAACTTTCACTTCTTCTTTACTCTTCCCTATTGTCTACATTCATGGGTTCAGCTGTAGCAAATTTTAGTAACGTGTGCACTCTTTTTACTTGATTAAACAAAATGCACCATAACTGTTTGTTTGTTTGTTTTTTTAGGAAGATGCTGTTCTAAAGAAAAATGGTTGTTAAGTTCTATAGCAGCGGTTCTCAAACTGTTGGGTACCACTGGAGGCTTTCTGTGGTGGTACTTGAGAATCTCTGATAACTACAAAATGTAGGAATGAATGAATGAATATTGATTTATTTTTTTTTTTAAGTCTCATACACAAATGTGCCCAGCTCATATGGGCTTACATGACACTATCATCATAATAAAAAGAAGCAGGACTATTGATTTCTGCTACAACTTTTCTATAATAGACTTTACTATTCCACTAAATGTTTGGACTCTTAAAAACTGTGGGATTCAAAAAATAATTTCAAAGAAGCAGCATTGCAAACCAACTCATTCCATAACATTCACATAGGTAGATATGTATGTGTTCATATAAAACTACTTGTTAAGAGACCCACTGCTGTAGTATTATTACTTCGTGTTCCTGTTTCTACATTTGCCTAGAGTGAACATACAGAGCAAACAGAGGACAACCTGAGCGCTGAAGGAGGAGAAACACACATGTTTAAAGCTTATTTGACATTCATGAACTAAATGAAATGAATTGGAGGAGTATGAGGTGTGGAACTGCAGTTCTGCAATTTTGCCAGAGCGGGTCAACTACATGCCCTAGGTTTGTATATTAGATATGAGCATCCGTTTTTCATCACACTTTGCAGACTTTTTGCTTTGTTATTAGCCCCAGGTATTAGTCCTTGGAATTAAGCTCCTATGTGGCTAGTGCACCTGGTTTGGTTGCAGGAGATTGGGGGTTCAAATCCCCTGAGGAGCCACAGCCACAGGTTACTGTGCTGGTCCCTATCCCGAGCAAAATGGAGACGGTTGTGTCAGGAAAGGCATCTGGTGTAAAAATATTGCCAAAGCTACTCATGCAGATCACTCTGCTGTGGCGACTCCCTGAGAGGAAAAAGCCGAAAGGCACTTACATGTGCAATGAAGCATTAAAACACAGTTCTGCAGCTATTTGAAATGTAAATATGCCTAGTTAATCATAGGAATATCAGTGGGAGTAAATACCTGCATTGGACTGTTCCATCCTAACAGTCACCTGGATGATAATGGTTTGGACATGCAAAAAGTGAATTCATGTATTGTCAGGACCTCCACCTGCACTAATAGGTTGTTTATACAAGCAGGACAAAGCCATTCTGTATACACCAAGGTGAAGGCACGCAAAGACAATTAGTCACCCGGGGGCTGTGTACGATTGTTATTCGAGGTCACGCAAAGGATGGAAATTAGCATAGACGAGGCAATCAGCAGAAAGCTAATTCAACTTTGTTTCATTTGGCGTCAGGTTGCATCCTCAGCATTCTCCATTACTTACAGCAGCCACAGCCATCTGCCTGAGTGTTGTCGCAGCTCGGAGATCTCATTAGGAGACATACTCGTTCATGGTGCGCCGCCGCCGATGTCTCTTTTGTGTTCAATATTTTACACAGTGGGAGCTTTTTGTTTTCAGCTACTGTAATGTTTTCCTAGGATGTCTTAGGACGGGCAACAGCGATTCACAGACGCCATCTCTTGCTTTCTCACTCACATGTCCTTACCACTGCGGTTCACAACACAAGAAGAGGTAATTGTCTTATAGCACAGCCACCATGCAGTAGTCTTATTACATGATTGCTCTGTAAAGCCTCACAGGGCAATAACCACGGTTTTGCAGCAAGGTCAAGCTCCTCTCAAGAGAAACGGTGAAATCTCTGCGAACAAATATTTTGCAGCTTCTTCTTTGAAAAGAAAAAAAAACCTAGTTCCTAGAAAATCAGCTGCTCCACATGAACGCCATCCAAATACACTGATTAATGCCACAAGTCCGTTTTATGTCTATCCATTGACGTAAAAAACACATAAAACAAATGTCATCACGAGCGTCAGAGAACCGTGTGAGTCCACTTATCCAATCACTATCTGTCATTACTGACAACGCAAATACAGTGTGTTGTATCAACGCAGAAGAACTGTAAGCAGCATATTTTGGAACATGTTTCCCACACACTACAAAGGTTTTTCCCCGACGGAACATAAGGCAATAAGTTTCTCTCCGAATGGTAAATTGTTTTTTAATATACAATGGCAGATGGTCACGCAGGTGTCATTATTGCAAACAGGACTTTGTCAAAAAACTTTAAAGGATTTTAATTTTTCAAAAACTTTTCTGAAGCACAGTTTTTACAACAAATGAAGGTCGACACAGAGAGATATTCTTGCGAGTTCTATTAAATCGAGAATTATGTAGTTATTATGAGAATTGAGTATTGCATTTCGCTGTCAGCCTGGTATTTTTTCCCCTGAAATGTGAAAGGGTCATCTGTAAATCTACCACATCCTTTCTGTTCAATATCAAGCATTAACGCCACAATGAGGTTTGATTATTCAGCAAAAGTCCATGGATTTATTTGCAAATTAACTTTGTGGTTTTAAGTTTCATTTCCAACAAATGTAAAGTGCAAAATAGTAAGGTTTATGCAATGCATTACATCAGAGTAATAACTAACAGAGCCATGTTCAAGGCCAATGGCTCAAGGCAAGGAGTGATGCACAGTTAGTTATCAGCCTCAATACAAACCCATCACAAGGCTTCTGTGGTTCTTCTCAGAGCAGGAGAATGCAGGATGCCAGTAAGCACCTTTCCTTTTTGGTAATCCAATGGTTCCAGCACTGAAAGAGAAAGAAGCACTGAAGGTCCTTTGTATTTTTAGACAGCTTTTATTACAGTTGTCATAGAGTCCTAACGTGACTTGCCAGATGCTCTTTTACACAGAACATTCTTCAAAAGAATGCATCTGCAAAAGGCAGATAGAAACTCAGTCAATGTTACTCGGTTTTACTCTTTTACTTTTATTATATTATTTTGTATTATTTGTACAGCACTTTTGAAAACATGGTTTACAAAGTGCTTAACTATAAAAACAAGGTGTTAAGAAAAACAATAAAACTGCAGCAACAAAATGAATCAACAGTCAGAGTTTGTGACTGAAGGATACAGATTTAATAGGCAAATTGTGAAAAACAAGAGATATAAAAATTTGAATAACTGACTTAAAAGTTGGGGGTATGTTTTAAAAGAGGACATCACTATAATAATAATAATAATAATAATAATAATAATAATAATAATAATAATAATAATAATAAAAGATAGATATAATAGGTAAAAAACCCAAATAAAATAAATACAAAAAAAATATGGTGATGAACATCATTTTTAAAAAGCCAGTTTATGAAAAAGGGTTTTATGAAGTGATTTATAAGATGATAAGATAAGATAAGATAAGATACTGATTCTGCCAGCCTTATCTCCTCAGCCAGGTCTAAAATCAGTGGGAGGGGGCTCTGACTGAAAAAACCCAGCCACTTTTGAAGCGGGCTTTTCAGCCAGAGCCCACAGTGTTGAACCATAACAGAAGCATTATGACAAATATAAAGTCTGTATGAAGGCTGTGTCATGAGAAAAAATTAAATGTCCTTAATTTATTTACTTACTTTTGTTTATTTCTTTTGCAGGTCTTCTCATTGTTGATTATTGCCATCGGGGTCTATGCAAAAATCCAGAAAGCTACAGGTCTGTACAGAAAAACAAACTTTTTTTTTTCTCTTTCAATTTAGCAAATTCTCATTTCGTATCAAATATGAAGTTTGTGAATATAAAGTGGAAGGAGCACCAATCTCTCCGTCTGCATGTCTTTTTGGCAGACACGGTGCGAGACACTTTCCTCATTGACCCGGCTGTCATCCTCATCGTGGTGGGGGTGGTTATGTTCTTCATCACATTCTGCGGCTGCATCGGAGCGCTTCGAGAGAACATCCGCCTCCTCAAGACAGTAAAAGACATAACCATTACTAATATTAGCTTCTGACACACCAGCTCAAATGATATTTCATCTGGAGCCAATTGAACGTGTGACAGCAAATGTGACATTTCGATTTTGGACTGAATGTGTTTTTCTCTTTGGTGTTTAGTTCTCTTTTAGCCTGACGCTGGTCTTCGTCACTCAGCTGATCATAGCAGTGCTGGGCTTCTTCTACTCTGACCAGGTTTGTGCCCATTTGCACAAGTTTAAAATAACATCAGCACAAACACCCTAAGCTCCATTGATTTTTTCACAGCTCTTTAGATGATTGTCGTCTAAACAGTGAACAAAGTGTAATCAGGCACAATATCAAAAAACTCTGGGGAATGGACTTAGAATTAGCACCTTGTGGATATATATCACTGCTTTAGCAAAGGTCTGACGTATAAATGTGTGCAATTGTGTATTTTTAGATGAAGTAGATGTACCCACTACACAGCGTGACTCAAATGAAACAGTCCTACACTGATTTACACTGTGCTTCATTGAACAAAACATCTTCCGCACTGTCATATCTTTTAAAGGGCAAGTAAATAATAAGGTTGTATGCACACTGGTGATAAAAGTGAAAGATTAGATTAGTCAGATCAAATATGATCAAACGTATGAGTTTGATCAGGCTGTACCACATGGAATCTAATGTCTTCAATCAGATTAAAGCCACCCTGCATAACTTTTAGCCCCCCAAAAATGTTAGACATGAGATCATGCCTATCTCACCGACACAGTACCTTCACCTGGACGGAAACCTCCAATATAAGTGATATATATTTATATCCCAAGTGAGTGACACATTCTTTACGACTCAAATAGAGGGAGCAGAAACAGGCCAATACACTGGACCCTAGCAGAGTCGTATTTGTACAGAATACACTAAAATAAACCTACTATTTCAGAAGACATGTTTTTTGCTTCCAACATTGCCAGTTTGGACAGATTCCTTTCAAAAACAACGTCTGTAAAATGAAGCCCCTGTCGTAACAACACAGGGGTCTGCGTCCTGGCTAAAAGGGTGGCTTTAAGAAAGTGTTTACGCAACAACACATTTCACCCAAATGGAAACATTTTGCTGTTGATTTGGTTTGCAGGTTTCATTCGGCCTCTGAATGAAATTGAGCCACCTGTAATAGTTTAGCTGTGTTAAGATTAAGAGCACAATACACACAATAAATGAAACAAACACGTCCTTCCAATATCAACAAATGAGTAAAATGGTGAAATACAGACAGAATGAAAAGGGTTTACTGATACATAAGTGTGGAATAAAAAGGATTTCTATTTTGTGAAATCCTGCATAAGATAGCTTAAAGCAACATGCATGTGACTTCTAATAATAACAGGAAGTGCTATGGAAATTGCTTTAGGTAGGGTTAAAAATTGAAGCAGTCCATTCTTCTTTTTTGTAAGTCACAGCCCTATAATTTACATCCTACAATTTAGTGAGTGATACAATTATAGATATTTTTTAGGCTATTATTACTTATATTTGTTGTTTAAATTGACGTGAAATATAATTTTCATGGACCTGTAAAATGAATGAATAAACTGTAAAATATAAAACATGCTGCAGAGCGAATAAGCACCCTTAGATATTTGGAGTCTACTTCAGATTTTAATGATGTTTCCAACTCTCCAAATGGAATCCAGCTCATGTTCTCAGTGATTTCAGCAAAAACTACTTAAAAACTGATTCCAGTTCACCCCAGCAGAGTGTTATTATGTTTATGATTAGCCATCACTTGTGGTGCACCAGAGAGAGTGGTGTTAACAACTGAACCGAGAAGTCAGATGAGAGAGGCCCCTGCAACAGTAGATTATCTGAAGCCATTACATTTGTAAGAGCCGCAAATGTTGGTAATAATCGCTGTGTGCACTCAGTGTAACAGTGTTATTACAGAAAAAGGACATGGCCTTCACATAGCAAAATGTTAAGAGAGATACTAGAAAACAACTACAACAAAACAAGAGGTTGTGCACTCTGTAAACTATTAATGTCCCTAATAGAGCTGCACAATATTAAGAAAGAGAGTATTATATAAGTGCTTTTAATTAGAACAGGAAAGTAATACTGAAATACTTCATATCTCTCCCCAGGCATTAAAAACACACCCATTCATGAATGATCGCCGCTGGAGTTGTTCCAAAGTGAATATCTCTGTAGAATCTGTGTACTGCAGAGTTTTAAGACTAACTGTAGCTCGAGCTCTGAGTCTATACTGCTTTATTTACTCATAAAAAGGACAAAGTCTCTGATAGTGGAGTAGAGAATTATGCAAATGACTGCTTATGCTGGAGTTTGTGTCAGTAAACAAAAAAACTGAAAGCTAAGTCTGCTATTTCCCTGTGCTTACCCGAACAAGCGAAAACAGAGCAAGACTGTGTTACTTTGCACTAATATTGACACAATGCTCTCCAATATGAACAAGTCATTCCTTTGCTAAACACACTCGACACCTTAGCCTTGGCACCTCCTGTGGATGTGAAAAACAGCCCATTCAAGCATCTCAAGCCTGAATGTCTGGCACAACAAAACATGATCATTACTTATGCAACATTTGCGAGTCTCAGTATAGTGACTGTAGAGCTCACAATGGCACGCAACACCAAATCAAGGCTGGATTGAAGTGCCACACTTGTAAACACAGGCCTGAAAAAAATCTGCACAAAAGCATTGAGCCCTTTTTAGGCACAGTTTCCAGCAGAATTTGGGTGAGATGATCAATTTTAGCGACCGGTGTGTGTAATAAGAGTCCAGTGGCGACTAGTAAGCTGCATTTTAAACTTTAAGAGAGATACATTTGAATAGTCTATGTGTAATATAGGGAGAGTGGGGTAAATTGAGACTTTTTTTTTCTCAAGTGTTAAGTAATGTTATAAAAATATCTCAAAAATAGTTTAGGATGTTTCCAATCACTTGAAATGATTAGAATTTATCTGTTTTGAAAAAAAAAAAAAAAATGTGGTCAACTTGCCTTAAATGACAGGTAAGGTGAGCCTAGTCAGGGGTTAATTTGACCATCCACCTAAAACGTCTGAATGTAGCATTTAAAATACTAAATATCACAAAGGAATATTCAATAACTTAAAAATGTGAATATGAACAATAGTTACTTTTGACCAATGGCCCACCTATGTGTTTTAATATTTATTTGGCAAGGAAAAAAAGTTTTCCTGATCTAGAGCCTTGATTTTGTTGTGAATTTTAAATGATTTGTGAAGAAAATATGTAAACACCACACAGCATCTTTATACAGCCGTGAAAAATGAAACAAATCAATCAAAACTAAAAAGCACATGGCTAATTAGCATAAATCAATACAGCTAAAATGGCATGGTATATGTATTATATTTGTGCTAAACAGTACCCTGTGACACTGTAGACATTTGTTATGCAGTGGACTCCAGAAGTAGCACAGGGAAGTTAAAAACAGACCATTTTTACCATGTTGAGACAAACTAAAGAACAGAGCAATTGGATCTGACTGTAGTGACCTCTTCAGACAAAGTAACATAATAGAATATCACTTTGTTTTTTTTAATTACAGACCTGCGAGCCTTAACAAAAACATATCTTGGTGCTTTGGTCACTCTGGTGTGTAGTAAAACTGCTGAACAAAGCTAATAGTTCCTGTCTGTGCGCTGTAGGTTTATATAATCAGTCTTGGCTTTTTTAATAAATATTTTCCTAGTGCATTATACGAGTCAAGGATATTGATTTAATGAGGGTTTGTGACACAGCCTTGAAACTCAATAACTGTGGGATTATAAGGGGCTTAATGAAGTCTGACAGTTTGACATCACTGCATTGCATAACCATCGTTTCTTGGTACTGTGTCTAAAAAAGCAAGTACTTAAAAAAACAACTTTAGAAGACGACAGCCATTATTCTCAGAGTAGACTCGAACTGAATACAGTAAATGTATGCATCTCTGTCCGACCTCGATGATTAGTTGTGACTATGAGGAGGAGCTAGGAGACCCCTTCCAGCATCTCCTCTGGTACGATCCCATTACGGCTCCGGTGAGAATAAGAACACAACACACGGCGGGAACAACAGCGGCTGACATGGGTGTCTGGTGGCGATTCGCTTTGCGCCTGACGATGCCTCTCAAGTCTCTCTCGCGTTCTCAGTCAGCACTCGGACTGCCTGCTGCTAAACAGAGCAGTTAACAACCCTCGCAGCATCCTTCCTCTCTAAATGATTCAAATGCACCGGCGCTTCAAAGTGGAACCAAATGTTCAATTTCAAGCGATCCCTTAAAGGAGAGTTTGCCGGCTAATGACACAGAGAGGTGTGAGGGTGGGGTCCGGAGCCCACCAGCGAAATGTACCGCGAAGAGCAGTGGGTGTGACATTGTGATCATTCTAATACAATTTAGGCAAGAAAAACGGAGGCCATGTGGACACAGTATTTATCCAAATAAGCTTTTTCTCGCGTGGGCTGCAGGAGGAACAGTTCACAGAGCCTTCAGCAAAAAAACGCTCACACAAGTTCACTCCGAGCTTAATGAAATTTTAAAAGTTCAGCTGCTCATTACCATACAGTGGTCCTATTAGCATACATTACGTCTGAACTCAGTCTGTAAAAACCGTGGCCCCACTTGTTTTGAGAATATTAAAGGGAACTGATTTGCATTAAATACCCTTTCAACCGCTCTATTTATAAGCGAGAATAGTGAAACTCAATATTGACAATACAAGGCTTCATTAATAACACCAAAAGGAGTATCATTTTATGGACAATGAAAGCTAATAAAATATAGCAATAACAATGCCAGCCTCTGAAATGCATTTTAGTCTCAAATCAGTGTTACATATTATTCAATCGCATCAGAGGCTTACGTTTATATTTCTTCTGGGCTCTGTTTATTCGGCTCAAGTGGAGCGGGTGAAAATTACCCCATTACAATAGCAAATGAGTAAGTTCAAGTAATTATCTACCGCAGCTCAAATAAAACCTGCATTTGTGGTTTGTGAGCGCAGAGGTATTGATCCCAACGTACTGAATGGTTTTATTAGTGCAGTACCAGCTACTTTTCTCTGCTTTGTTGTTAACACACACCACAACAGATCCTAGCACAGTGTAACCACCAAGATGTGAGGGGCCCCCCAAAGAAATGCATCATTATTATTAATGCTTATTTTTTTATATGGGCTATAGAGGAGAGGCTAATGTTGTGCATCATTTAAAAAGTACTTTTAAACATGTGCCCCTAGATGGACCGCTATTAAAAGTAAATATGAGATTCAACGCAACAAAACATGCATAAATAATAATAGAGGCAATGCAAAAGTACGTCCCATAGCCACCTGTTTAACCATGAAATATGATAAAACAGTGTTCATTTCTAGGCCGAGGCAAGAGTGCTTCACCCTGGTCTTGGGATTTGTTCTTCCAGAAGTACTTTTTCAGTTATAAAAAAATTGGTGAATGCAAAAATCATCCTACATAGGGCCTAAGCAGACATGTTTGTGTCCATGTTGGTGGGTTTGATCCCCAGGCAGGGCCTTTCTGTGTAGGTTTTCTGCAGTTTCCCCCCATAACCAAAGACATGCACAATACCCACCCTTTTATGTGAATGGATAAAAGCGAAGCCGTTTGATATAGATTTAGCTGTTTCACTACAGAGCAATATATCACTTCACCTAATTTATAATAAATATTTCACACTCCTCTTATAACTGGGCTTACGGGAATTTTGGTACAAATGAAAAAGGGAACAGTTTGGCCACAATTTACACAGAGAACCTGCGGTTGATTTTTATTTTTTGCAGCATGTACCATAACCACTCTGCATAATTTATTCACTTACTTCTATGCTTTTTTGCAGACCAGGGACGCACTGGGGAAATTTGTAAAGAAAGCCATCGTGCACTACAGAGATGACCTGGATCTGCAGAACCTGATGGATTACATCCAAAAAGAGGTACTCAGGCCAATGTCACTTTGGAAGAACACCGGTGCATCTCTCTGTAAGCTAATGCCTGACTGAAATAAATGAACAAAGCTTGTGGTGTTTGAAGGTCCCACAAAAACAAAAAGTGGGTGTTGTGCTGCATGTGTTTTGGATTTCATCATGACAGGCTACATGTAACATACAGTTCCTGTGGGTTCCTCGGTGGGATTCTTCTACTGCTTCTCCATCTGCGCTCGCTGGCACACTTGCAACGCTGGGTGTCCCCTTGGGAGAAGCCCACTCTTACAGGATGTATAGTGCAGTCCAGGCCTATGTTTCTAAAAATATCTCCCTTTGCCTCATCCCTCTCTCTCAGTTCAAGTGCTGTGGATGGAATAACTACACCGACTGGTCTTGGAACCTGTACTTTAATTGCACACGTGAGAACCCCAGCTCCGAGCGCTGCGCCGTTCCTTACTCCTGCTGTACACCTGTTCCCGGAGAGGTGTGTACTTCTCCATTAGCGCTGCAAAGATAAATAAATGTAAACACTCCACGGAGCGAACTGTTAACTTGAAAGTAAGCAGTGAGATTTTTTATGAGGTGCGAGGATCAGTTTGCAGCATCTGTTTGCAAGAAAAAATGGAGTGAAAACATCAGTGTTCCCAGGTGTTTTTTCTCAAGGTAAACAAGTCAAGTCAACCCTAACCTGAAGTGTGTCTCGAGTGGCTCTCCAGTCTGCAATAGTGAGCCTATAGCTTTAGTCCTTTAACCCTCTGTTAGGAATAGGGCAGTAATATCCTCCTTTAAAACTGGGGAAAAGAAATAAAATGGAAGAAATAACAACTACTATATGTTCCGATATAGATAGTGTAGGACCAAATCAATATGGTCTGTCACAAAGCAGCAGTGGGAGCAGTTTCTGTGCTGTAAATATGGACTCGCTTAACCTTTGTCACTCTCAAACTGTTAACTTTAAGGGATGGAAGTATAAAAGTACCATTGTGTTCAAATGCATCCAGTTGGGTAACATAAGACCCAAGCTATGGTTTAGATGGCCTTATACAGTCACAGCAACAAATCACAACGCACAACAAGAAATACTAATGCACAAAAACAAATGCAGAATCAAAGTGAGGAGTGCCAAAATTGAAAAACAAATCAAAAAACACAAAATGCAGAATGCAATGGCGCTTTGTGACAAATGGAAGTGGTTCAATTATGTATAATCGTGTAATTCACCACCACTGAGCTCCTATTAAGACCTTTGTTTTCGTTTTTCACATTTTCTTGTTGTGTTTCACAATTTGCTTTTGTGTTTCCTGGTTTCTTTTGTCATTCCTCTGTTTGTGTTTTCTCTGTTCTATGTGTTGTTGTGACTTTTCCTTCAGGGCTACCTTTCCTGTAACACTGATCTAAAGACTGCCCACGTGTTTGTTTAATGGCTGTCATGTAAACAGGAGAAATTGGACTCACCTTTAGAGTATGTGTGTTCCACTTTGATTGGCCTCCTCTCAGTTCTCGCCACGGTCTCAGTATGATCCGACCACTGGCAAACACACAATGAATATGTTTAAGAATGAGTTACAAGCATTAACAAAACGGGCATGGCAGTTGTTGACAGTTCAATTCCCACTCCAGAAAATACAGTAATTATTCTTAAGCATTTCACACGAGTTTGTGAGAATGCATAAATTTGAACGCCTAAAAAATGGCATCCAAAGTAAATTGTGACATACTCATCAACTGTAAAACCAATTTAGCCTTGACCTACGTGACCAATCTTAAATCACCACAGTGTTGCCATGAAAGGACATACAGCTTTCATGATATGTATTCACAGCACCCAGTCGTCTATGCATGCATTGAACAGATAAGAACACATGCAAGTACACGTTTAGTATGTAAATAGCATACACAGGCATCGCTGAGTTCACAGATTTATGCACCCACAGACAGATACAAAGTGCCTCTGCGGCGAGTATGCAGGTCACCGCGGACAGTTCCTCCCAGTCTGTTTCAAGACAGAGTACTGAGGGGAACATACAGCCATCAGGCTAATATTGACTCGACATCATGCTACACGCAAAACAGATCACAGCAACTTTTTTTTCCTGCACAGTTAAAAGAAATCGATTAATTAAACACGATAAGAGCTGGAGCAGTGCTGCTTCCTGCTGTTGGTGACATGCTACTGCAAAAATACTTAAGGGACTGGAGGGGACGGTCTTGACACAGCAAATGGATTCAGTTTGAGTTGTGGTAAAAAAAAAAGAAATCCATCTCCTGCCACTTCCTTTTTCACTTTTTTATGCCTACTATAAGCTGGCTTGTGCTCAGATCTCCCTCGGCTGTCACACAGGCTTAAGTCTGTGAAGACAAAATATACCTGAAAACTGAGAGAAAAAAGTGTTTTCAATGTGGTTTAGAAATGAAAAACAAAGTGAATTTTGGTAGGCAATCTTTATCTAATTTTCTCTCTAAGGTTTTAAAAACACAAATTGAGTCATCTTCAATCACTACACTTTTTGGAGTAGTGCCTTCAGGCTTGGGCATTAATTCATTGGGTAAAACTATGATAGCTTTTGTAATGCTCTTGGCCAGGCGGCTTGTTCTAATAAAGTGGAAGGATAAGCTTCCACCTACATTCAAGCTTTGGATTAATGAACTGATGCAATACTTGACATTGGAACAAATTTCCTATTCAACACAAGGTAACAACCTTATATTTTTTACTATCTTACAAACTGTTCTCCAGATGATTGAAAACAAGGACTCTGTTGTGACCCAGTATTCTTTTTTATTCTAGGCATTTTAACTGTTTTTGTTTATTTATTTTTATATATGTTTTATTTTTTTCTGCTTTGTATTGAAGATCTGGAGTATAACCTTGATTTATTTATTTATTTTTTCCTTGTATGTATTTGTGTCTCTGTACAATCTATATATGCCAGGAATGATTCTTTGGTGCAGTGATAAGGGAAGGTGGGTGGGATAGCAGGTTTTTGTTCTTTTTTGTTTGCTGTTTGTTCTAACGAAAATCTTAATTCAATAAAAAGAAAAAAAGAAAAAGAAAAAAAATGAAAAACAAAAGAAATGATTTGAAACTGTTATCTTCTTCAGGCAGTAATCAACACCATGTGTGGTTTTGGAGTTCAAACCCAGAAGTATCTGGAAGCGAACAAGTCTATCTACCCGGTGGGCTGTGCGGACAAAGCAGTGATGTGGATCGAGTCTCATCTGCTGCTGGTGGGAGCTCTCGCCTTGGGTCTAGCTTTGCCTCAAGTAAGCCCACACACACACACACACACACACACTCTCAGTCAATGCATGGCGCGCACTAATTGGCAGCCTCTGCAGTCTTTTGCTGTGATAAACTCTTATAATTCTGCATTGGGATGACTCTGGTCAGGTCTTAAACAAGCTCACATACACAGCCGGGTCAATACAGGCATCAACTGGAGGCTTACGAGATTGAGCGCGTTGTCGTCAACGTATCGACTCCTCGGCTTCCTCTCAAAGGGACAGTCACAGGGTGCATCGGACGCGCCGCTGAAACAGTCCAAGAAACACTTCATCAATGAGGACCTTGCACCTTATTTAATCGAGCGACATCAAATGTTTTGCCAGGAAGTTTCAAATGCAAAACAATCTCCACGCACAAGTCAGGAAAAAGTGCACTATGTTGCAAATGTTGTTATATTCCATGTGACAGACAGGTAAATGTTGTATGTGAATATATTTACTAACTTTGAAAATCAATGAATGAATACTAGGACAACTAAATCTGAACAAAAGCATTGTGCCAAGAAGAAAAATGACAATCAATGTGAGCTTTTCTACAGCTGCCAGTGAGAGACGATAGATAATTAATGGGCTGTATTGTAGACATATTAACAGAGGCTCTACTATAGTCTATGTACAGTATATTGTAAGGCTGTATTAGATTAACATGCGAGAACTATTTTGAATAGTAGCAAAAGTTAAATTTGACTTAGAAAATATAAAGAAATACAATACTCAGCACTTACTTCCGTCATCAAAGGAGGAGCTAAATCAATATTAAAGAATAAACCAGGACTAAATCAAGACTAAACAGATCTAAAGTAGGATTAAATTAAGAAATGTCTAAACAAGGACGTTCTTATTTAGATGCACCACAGTTTGATTCAATGTTCCATAATGTAACATGTCTGTCTGTGGCTTTTTTTTTTTACATTGCAGTAACAATAAATTTTAGATATATTGTGCAGACCTAGTATAATACATACAGCACAAAAAGAGTCATTTTATTCTTTGTTTAAAATGACGAATAATTTCATTGTTGATGCCTGTACACTTTAAGACAAGCATGGCAGCTTATGACTTTGTGACTTCATATCTGCGAACAGTAAAGACGTTTTTCTGATCTTGACCTGAAATTTTGACCTCTCTGGAAACAAAAGATGTTTTCAACAGGATGGTCTATCTGATGCCTCTGAGCATGCTTCTGGACACAATTAACCTTCTACTGCGTAATTATTTTTATTTATTTAAGGGATAAACAAACCTTTTGTCAGCTTGGGGGTCCCTAAAAAGATGTCTCGCAAAAAAAATAAAAAATAAAAAAAATAAAAAAATTGGTTTGTTACAAGGTTACAGCAGTTTGACTCATATTCAGTGCAGTGTATATGATTTGGAATGGACACATAAACATGATTAAAAAATAAAACAAAATTAAAAAAAAAAAGGAAATAAAGACAAAACCAAACAAATAAAATAAAACAAAATAAATGTTTCAACTCCACAAAATACAGTCATTATTCCTAAGCACAACCCTGGCCAATGGTAGGTGGCTAGTGAGTTTTGTAGACTGCATATATCTACAAATGTGACAAAGAGATGATATCTGAAGTAAATAGCGACATACTACAGCCAGGAATTGTGAGCACATATCACAGGTATAAGTGTAGGAAGTGTTGATTAACCTGTGTCAAGATTCTTGGATTAAACTTACTTGTAATGAAACTGCAAAATATCTTTACTTCTTGACTATGATTAGCTTTTGCAACATGTTTTGAGTATGCCCATTGACGAGATTAGAGGGTTACACTTCAGATTTGATAACTTTAAATTCATGATGGAGTACAAAAGCAAATTGTTAGGAAGAGATCATTTTGCAGCACATCAAATCTTTGCCTAGAAGGAATGTATTGGCCTTAGATAAGTGGTCTCACTGCATAATCTTCCTCTAAGTTTGCATAAAACATACCGGGGTCACTGCAGCTATCGTGCAAGGACTGCTGCACTCGGAGATAAAAAGTCAAAGCCCCTTCAGATCCTTGCTTTATTGGTCACGGACTTGTGAGCAGACTTAAGACTATATTTAAAATGAATAGGAAAATGTGAGGAGCCGATAAATAGTGCTGCCAGCAATGTAACTCAAGTTGTAAATGATCAGAAAAATCCCTTTTAATTTTCCATCCCATTTTTCTGTATGTTGAGGTTGTAATGTGAAAGGTAATGGAGGCAAACGTGAGAGAATATGGATAAATTTAAAAAATGAGTGTACGCCTGTGACAGCAATAACTAGGCACATTGGGATGATAAAACTTTAACTCCACATTACTCATTTATTATGCTCCAGACTGAAAAGTGCAGGTTTAATGTGCAGCAAAGAAAGTGAAAGAAACACCTCAGCTGATGCTCCTGGATTCTTCCTGACATACCGAGCGTTACCTCCATTTCCCGCAGCATTAGATGGAGTTAATAGCTTAAGTCAAAATGTTTGATTGGCCATGAAATCAAATTAGCACTTATCAAGAGCTGCCTCCAAATAATTAGTCTGCTTACTTATCAAAAATAATTCTGCCACTGTCACATTACGTAGTGCCTGCAGCTTCCGACTTTGGGTCTTTCTCCCCCTCTCTCTTTAATATCTGCCTGATTAGGTCCCCAATGAGTCTGTTCAGAGGGAAGCGTGTGAATTACCCCTGAGTCCTGCCAGAACAATTGCATTAATATAAGGGCTGCTTTGATGTGTGGTGAATCTGATGAAGAAGCTTGTCTTTTTCTATTGCACATTTCATAAGTGAGGATCAAACCTCACTAAATACCACTGCAACATTAGCCTGCATATTAACTGAAATGTTTCAAGTGTTAATAATTGAGAATGTTATTTGCCACCAGATGTAGGGGACCCCAGCTCATGACAACTAATATGTTTGTTTGAAGTTGATTATTATGAATTGCATCACCACAACAGTTTTGCATAATTTAAAACCTGTGCCGAATGAGTGTTGCAGCACCTTTCAGGGGACCTTGAGATTCGGAGCACAGAGCACGCCGCATGTTTCTCTGATCTGAAGTAGCTGCTGTTGTCCTCTAGATTGCAGGCATTGTGCTGTCCCAGATCCTGATCTCTCAGATCCAAGACGAGATTACCTCAGTGTTGTGAGGAGGGCCCGACACCTGGGAAAATGAACTTCAAGTTTGCGGCTCAGTCCCACTGACGTGTGCAAGGACACCTTTTTTACTGCAGTAAAGCATCGCTGCCATGTTTCAGGACAAATTCTCTTTGTGCTCTGCAGCAGTGGTGCAAAATGTGTTTTTTTTATTGGTTTTGAACATGGTTTGTATTTATCAATACATAAAAATATTTTCAGAAGTATTTATATTTAAATGTGACGTTTGCTAATAAAATTGAAACTTAAAGATCACAAACTAGTAATATTTACTATATTACTTCATCATTTACGCAAGTGTTTTGTTGTTGGATGCAAACCTTGTTCCTTTTACAAAAATTCATTTAATGAGTCTTCTTGTATGTTTTAGTGTCTTTTAACCTATGACAATTGATCTAGAGACAGTTCATAATATATGTACATCCACTGGTTTGCCTCCTGAAGATCCTACTTGAATTCACACAGACCAAACTAATTCTTTGTATAAAACAGAAAAAGAATTAGACTAGCTGGCCAGGCCTTTCCTGTCGATATATAAAGGCCACTTCTAATTACTGAAGAAAAGTGATGTTAAAGGTTTGCATCCAACAGTGTTGTTCTACATCATAATTATGTTCATTACAGTGTTTTTTTTATAGCTTCAAGGAATGTATAAGTGTCCAATGAAGAATCTGTCAGATTAAAACAAGTCAATAAGTCAACAAGAGGATTACAGTGAAAAAAGAAAGTTTCAGTTTAGCTTTAGCACTTTCTCCTCTTTCACATTTGATTATCCCTGTGCTTTGATGTTTCTTGCATTTCCAAGGGTTGCGCACACCTTGCAGTGAGGCTAGATGTGAAGAGCTAAGGCTGTCTTCATCAGACGTTGGGTCAAAGGGGAGTTTGGCCTCACTGAGTCCCTCTCCACCAGAAGACATCTGGGAATATTCAGCAGAATGCACAAGACCGTACCATGAAATGGACGCAGATGCTCAACCACTACAAGCACAGAGGCTAACATGATCAATAATGAAAGCCTAACACGGTGTACAGACTGTGAATGTGGTTACGTAATGGTAGCAAACAGCTTGCGGTCTGTATATACACGATAAGACAAGCAGCTAAAGCGGGGCGCAGAGCTGCCTCCAACGCCATCATGATGAAATCCGCTGCTTCAGAGGATTCTCTTTCTTTTCATTATTTCCCAAACTGATTCTGTTTACAGTGTATAAGACTGTAGTAGTCTCTCTGCCATGAAATCCCCACTCTGCTTTACCTTCCAAGTTTCTGGTGGCGTGCATTGTCTGACTTCATGGCTGCATGAATGAGCAGTTGATTGAAGAGGTCTCTCTGCGAGCAGCAGTGGACAAAACCATTAGAACACCAAGCCTTTCTAACATTTCTTTCTTCCTTTTTATTCTATTGTTATTCTTTATGAATGCTGTTGCGCCTTTGGGAATGTTTTTCAAAGAACATAAAATGCATGGAGTTCATCAATATCCATCACAGTGATTCATTATTAATGTCGGAGCGCTGTTCATTTTTACACTCTATTGTATGTTCTTAGAAGGAAGTTGCTTTTAATGCTGAACAGTCTTCACCTCTGGCCTGTTTTCACAACAACAGGGATTTGCGTTAGTGTGAAAAAAGAAAACACAATCTGTGATCAATGATATCCAAAGACACTGAAGCCTCAGGGCAACACACTCTTCAGCTGTGCATACAAGAAACGCATTCAGTTCATACTTGACTTTGAGTTTACCATCTGTACTTCCACCTTTGGAGCTCACCTGTGCGTCGCTGCCCCCGATGTCGACGATGTGGTAGCGCAGTGGGTACAGTAGCTCCACAGACTGTTGGTAGTTGCCCTGGTCGTACTCCATCAAGGCCTGGCACATAGGCACTCCTACAGACTTAGCGAGCTGATGCTGCTGATTGTCCCCAGGCTCTCTGTGAGAAAAAAACAGAGCTTTAAAAAAGAATACAGACTTTTCTTTCTTTTTATGATTTTTTTTTAAAATTTAAAACACATAGAGATCCAGAAGTGTGCACGCAGGGATCATAAACAATTGCTTTCTTCGTAACGTGCAGCATCGGATGGGCACTACAGTCAAGTCCATTCAAACTATTCAAAGGCATGTGTCATTGTGCAGTGCGTGAGTAATTCTCTTCTGTTTATTCACTGTTGCCAGTTTGGTGTGTGGGGTAAAGTCAGGTGACACAAAACAGGATTATATAAAATAAATAAAAGAAGTAGTGGGGGTATGAGAGATACATGTTTTTAAGACACCTGTATAAATAGGCAACTCAGCAGCTCTGGGGTATTATACAAAAATATAAGCAGGGAGAGACAAAAGTTCAAATAAAGAGACTTTTAAAGGAGAGCTGCTATGTAAATGGTTGCATTTTTAATTCCTACATAATACACATTTGACTTAGAAGTAACAGAATATAGGTGCCAGCCCTCCTCATAATTTTAATTCTAAGGGTGTATACATAAAAATACACAATTATAACTCATTTAGATGTTTTTTTTCTGTGGGAGGGTGTTTACATATCAGAAATTATGTTTTTGAAAATTATCACCCAAGGAGCACTGTCAAACTTCTGTCATAGCCTAAGAAAACAAACATGATAACAAATATGAAACAATTTGGGCTGATGAGTTAATATGGACTTTTCTGAAGATGCCTGGGAAGAAAATTTGAAAAGTGCTCATTTTATGTTTAATATATGCTAGACATAATCATGGCGGTACACAGGCTTTTACAAATACTGAAAAGAACGTTTTTGTGAAGATTACCCTGTCTCTAATTGCAATCATTGTAATCATAATAGTCATTTTATTATTTATTTTCTGGGTGGAGTGCTTTCTTTTTTTTTGTATTTTGTCTATTCATGAAACAGATAAAAAAAATAAAAAAAACTTTCAACTTAAAAACTGCCAATACTATAGCTATATAAAATGTGTAGGACCTCCACCAAAACCTTTACAAAAGCAGGATTTCTGCCTCCCCTTTAGTCTTTTAATTAACAAATGCCAGCTGCAGTACTTAAAAGATTTGCTTCTTCTCTTTGGGGGTTCGGTTTCTAGCAAAGCTGTGAAAATGTTCAAAACACTGATATAGATTTTTCTTAAGTGTACTTATTTTATCTCTACAATGTTTAATGCTGCATCAGTTCAACTCAACAGAAACAAGCCTTAAAACTCAGCATAAAAAAGTGCCATCTGTGCTGTTTTTCATTTCCTAACCGTTTGGGAATGTCATTCAACCACCTCTGTCTAACACATCCCACTGTTTTAGCACTTTTGGCACTTTATAAAAAATCACAGAGCAGGGTAAGCTCAGAACTCCAGAGGTGTTTTACATATAAGCAACTCATTCAAATAAATAAAGAGCATATCAAAAAGTGAAGGAAAATGACAGATCTTCTCTTGAACTGCCATTTCATTTTTTAAGAGCCGCTCTCCCCAAAGATGCTCTTTCTTAAGCATGTTTCGCAGTGCAAGACATGACAATTTAATAAAATCAGTAAGAGATGGTGACTTCCTGTGGGTTGTGTGTGGTCAGAAAGTAGGGCACAGACTGTCCGTGGTCACAATGCCAGAACGCATTAGAACCACAGGTCTCTAAAGAGGCCGCAGCTGCTGCTACAACATCTGCTACAGCGGGAAGACCCTGCTCACTCAGATGGACTCCAAGTCTCAATTCTCTTTTTGTCAGCTCTGTGTTTTCCATCCTACGCCCAGCCTGCTTTCTGTCTGTGGTTTACATAAGACTGAGTGGCTCTTATGTAAGGCTGATGTTGAGGAGCGCAGCGAAGATAAGAAATGGTGCGGAACTTACCGGGCCAATTCCTGGAGGCCCTCCAGCAGCCGTCGAGACGTCCCATTGTCTTTGGCTCCAAGGGACACCATGAGGAAGTGCATGTCATTAAACAAGGTCACGTGATTGTCGGTGTGAGGCTGCGTTACCTGGAGGAGCTCCCGCCAACGGTCTTTCACACAGACACCTGGAAAGCAATGATGAAAACATGTAAAAAAAATATGAGCAGGATAGTAAACACTTTAATCTGAGAGACTGGTCAAAATTAGGCTAATTATACTGATTTTAGTGGTAGCACTGCAGGTGTCAGAATAATGAGATCTGTTAAATGATAGCTATTCATTAGCAATTTGGCTAAAGACTAAACAACGAATATTCAACTAAAACAGGAAGCAACAGTTGAGTTATAATTCACCAGGAACAAATGAACTGAGCTGTTCTCGTCAGGCTTCTACGACGATGTAATAACGCGCATAATTTATTGAAATTGAATAAAATCCTCATCAAATGTATCCACTTTAATGTGTGCTAGATGGACCAGATAATAAAAGGTGTAATTTCCTCTCTGTGGGTGCTTCTTGTTCTAATGGAGCATTTTCTCCATTATGAAGGCATGTGTGCCTGAAAACATTCTTTTTTTTCCGTGTGTTTTTGCCTCCTGTACTCATGTGAATGGTGTTTTCAGTCACGGAAAAATGCACCTGTTTTAAAACTCCTGCCAGTCCTGTTTATGTGTAGAGTGCATTGTTGTTTTGGGTGATGAGAAGTGTGTATCCATAGTAACAACAAACTAAATTGTAGCTGCAGAAAATAGACTTTTGAACTTTGGCAGTACAATCAAAACCTGGTTAAAAATAAGAACCCAATTGATAATGCAGGTCTAAGTGACTAAAACGCTTAAAACTAGCAACAACAACACCTGATGTGTTGTTTAAGTTAAGTTTTATGAGCTTTGCAAGGGACTGCATTTGTTTTTATTAACAGTTTACACAAAGAATTTCAGAATTGGGTTCGCACGTGTGGACATACAGTAGCTTTAACCTGTATCTCACCCTCCATTTTCAGTCTGTAGAGCATTGAACAAGCATCCACAGTGTCCAACATGGATCCTGAGGCTTTACAGCGTCGGAATACCTTAAGGAAACAGAAGATACTCGGCTGAAGTTAAACTTGTGTACTAATGTAATGACAGTTTGATTCAAAGAAAAGAATAAAAGTAAAAGTCTGTTCTGTGGATTCCTCTGAGACGACTTGTTAAACATTGATGGCCTTAACATGATGTAAGAGTTCTCCATTGTATTCAAACTAATGTCAGTCTTGAGTAACATTATGCAATGTTCCTGTATAGTACAAGACGTCAAAGTGCTTTGCTGCATACTGTATGTGTGTCACTTTTACTCTTACAGAGCCTGAATAAAAAAATCATCTGCGCCCGCCGTTGACACTGGAATAAGAGGATGAGATGGCTCGTGCTACTTGACATGGATTTGCCTTCCATTTGTTCACACACTTGCCCTTTTGACTTGACACACTCACAACAGAAACAACACAGTGCTTTTAGTGGGTGTCCCCCGGCTGATGGTGTACGCATTACTCCAAGGACTCCATATGTGCTCAGGCAGACATGGCATTCGAGGGACTGATGGGAAACTAACCTGAGAGTCGTATATGTGTAGGGCCGCGTCGTATTGTCCCTGTGGAGGAGGTGACATGGATGAATTTGAATCACATCAGACTTGAGAGACAGGCTCAGCTGATAGATTGTGCTCCGTGGATACAAACACAAATTAATCTTGCAATATAATCAACTCTAGACTTTAAATTACCCAGGGGTGTGGATATCATGAATAGAAATTCTACAATCCCTCCCCTTGCCAACTTTGCGCTTGACTGAGAAAACTCATTAAAATCTTTACCTTCTCTATGAAGTAGAGCGCCCAGTGCCAATAGTTATGACTGGCCAGTATATCAGACACCTGGAATGAAATAAATACATATCTCAAATACCAGTCCTGAGGCTATTTAAGCTGTGTTAATTCATTAGACCCTGACAGAGATAGAAGTGAACAAGGTTACGGAGATGTGTGATTGGTTAAAGAAGCCTAAAGCAAATGCCATGCACCTGCCAGTCATTCTCTCTGTCCTCCATGAACTTGAGGCCTTTATCCACTTCTGCTTTCATCTCATAGACATGGGCCACGGCATGGACCGCCCAAGCGTCATCCGGAGTCAGAGCAAGGCCCTGCGAAGAGGATTGGGTCGATACAGATGTCACTAAAAGAGTGCTAGGTTTCAAACGTGTGAGAAAAGCTAATGCTAGGGCTGGACATATGGCTAGAAAATAATGTTTATATAATATTTTCTTTTGATACTGACCAAGAATGCAATCAAATGTTATTCATTCATTTTTTTGGCTTTTTCCCGTCGCAGGAGCCTAACCTACCAACTTAGGGACTTAGATGCGGTGCACTCAGGACAATGGCCATTTAGTCGCAAGGCTGAAAAAATAATTCTAATTCATTTTTGTAATTACAATTTTTTTAATGCTCAACACAAGCACAAAACAACAATAGCTTTGTTCGTTTCAGATGGATATGTTGGTTTTTTTTGGCCTTCTCTGTCTCCAAGTTTAGGTAAAAAAAAAAAAGAAAAAAAAGAAAGGCAAAGCACATGGCTAATTTGCATAAATCAACAAAGAAGCCACACCTTTTATGTTTCTTGCCAGTCACTTAAACAAAGGCATTACAGCAGCAACATTAGCCACAACAGCCACTACAGCGCAGCCATTATAGTTAACATTTTCTTCAGTTTAATTTGATGGATATATCCTTCAAAAACTAAAACTTAATAATCAAATTCAAATACTTTATTGCCAAGCCCTCGCTACTGCCTTTTATTTTGTCTGTGATGCTCATTCTCTAATACATCAATTGGATGCAACACATATTCAGCAAAGGTGACTATAAAGCTATATTCTAGAGACCAGCTGTTCGTCTTTCTGTAACAAACATTTAAAAACCTGAGCGAGCGGTGACCAACCAGACACAGTGACTGTAACATTGTGTTCAAAGGACATAATGGCAAACAAAAATCTCACCTCCATGGCCATTTTCTCAGCCTGGTCATAGAAGCGAGTCTCCAGGAGTCCAAATGAATACAGCCCTTTCAGGTAGCTGACAACAAAAGAACAGAAATACTGTTTTCACATAGACAAAAAAGGAAATCATGTTTATTATAAGTCTATACTTTAGTACATACACTAGAGTATCTAAAAGAGACTAGTTTCAACCATACCCTTTAACACTGCTGCTAAGAACATGAACATACAGTATTCTCCCTCTCCCTCTTTGCAACATACCCCAGCTTGTGAACACAGTGTTCCTTATTCATTACATAACAGTCTGTTAAGCCCGCTCCTCTGTACACTTGAACTCTTTCTTCCAGAGTAAAGGTTTCACACATGGTTATTTATCCTGTATAAGTTCTCAACCATAAACACATGTGTGATTGCAGGGTTAGAGCCTGACACCAATTCCTGTGACAGAAATTACCCACCGGCCAAATCACTGTCATTTTTCAAGAGGACTCTACACACACAGCATCATTTTTACTACTTTCTAAGCCAATACATTAACTATAAAATTGAGGTATACCAACTCTTTGATGTGATCCCAATCTATGTTATTTGTAGATGGACATAGAGATACCTCAAAGGCAAGGCATTGTTAAAAACAGAGAAGTGTATCATTTCAAATTCGAACATCTACCCAGATAGGACAAACTGCTGGAGGACAGTATACTTTTTGGTGCACACAATTTTGAAAGAAGGCTAAAGACATCATCTGGCTTATATGCACTATTTTTTGTTCAAAGAAAGTCCATACAGGGCTACCCGTGATATTTATATTGTCTAGAAAAGAAAGGAAATTAAGGGAAATGCCATTTGCAATTGCCAGCAAATAATATACATTGTACCTTTAATTTCTATTTCCAAAATTACAGGTATTTAAGAATTCAAAAGAATTCAAAATTGCAGATATGCAATTTTTAACAGGGAAAATATGCTTTTATTTTGTAAAAAAAAAAAAAAAAAAAACAACAACAAAAGAAAAAACTAAACTAAACCAATTCCCAACTGCAAAAAAATATTTTTCTGTTTTGCTTCGACCACCATTTATTCCATTTATTATTATATATTATTCCATATTATCCATACACATTATTTTGGTCATTATTGAAATCACGCTTATTTTACACAATTACTTGCTGACTTTGGAAATATGTTATGTTGGATTTATTGAACAAAAGTGAATGAAGTAAATTCTCCTTAATAATATATTCAAACATTTAAATAAATAGTTTAAAAAATATGCAGAGATAATAATTAAGATAAATAAATAAGATCAACAATGTAGTGCACTTCCACAATCTTGTGGAAAACAAGTAACAAGTAATAAATAAAAACAAGTAATAATTGTTTTTTCTCAATTACATAGGTTTAGTGCTTGTTGGGAGCCAAAATTAAAATTGAAAATTCGATTAAATTGCACAGCCCTAGTCTAGATGATGTCTTAAGGTCTGTTTTTTACAGATGATTCTTATTACTTGATGATTAAACAGGTTTCCTCAAATACAAGACAAAAATCATAATACTTGGGCATTACTTACAATACAAATAGGTATCATTCAAATCTTATCATTGAACCAAAGGCCAGACTAAATCTTCTTTCATTAATTCATCATCATTAGGTATTAAAGGTAAATATCCAATTAATCATGATATCATGCCTATGACACTACTGCGTTCTGAAACATGATTGTGATGCCCAATTGTCAAAACCATGAAGCATCAAATTAAACATTAAACATAATATAGTGGAAATCTACATTCAGTACTTGGACATGGGCATATGCGGTTTCCAGAAGGGCAGGACCCGAGCCACTGAATCCCTCATTGGTATTTGGGCGCCCATGTAGAAGTAAGCGTCATGAGCGAACTTGAGTGCCAGCAGATCTGTGGGATGATCTAACAGGATGTCTTCCCATGCATCGGAGGCTTTGGGAAAGTTTCTACAGAAACAGAGGGCATTGTTAGAGTCAAGCACTTTGAAAAGCACCAAGAAGAGAATCACAAAGAGAGAAAAGTTGCAGAAACTTCAAGGTTCTTTAGTTCTGGGCACAGGAATTAAAAGGCTCTTGAAAAACAAATAGCAGACAATATTGAGGAACAGAATTTGTTTTAATGTAACGGTATATCCGCTTACACCACAGGGAAATAAGAAAAGAAGATAAAACACTAATAAATACTTGCAAGTAAGTCTGCCACATAATAAAGGAGCTGATTTGAGGCATGTAGCGATATCACACAGGGACAGACAAAAGAGAAACCTAAAGATGAATGAGCACTGTCTGAAGATCCACGGCTTCTGTTGTCAATCTATGTGTGAAAGATGTGTTCTTTTCAAAGGAAACCTATTTCCTCAGGCACCTTGTTAAATAAACTCCTTCTCTCATCAACAGGGACATAATGTGCACTTTAGTGGATCACCTTAAATGAGTTGTAACTTTAATTTAACACATATTAGTCAACAGCTTGTTTCAGTACAACAGTCAGAAAATGCAAATTAACACTTCATTTAGGAATCACACAGGATGATTGTTGCCTTATGAAAGCTAATATGTGTAAAATTTGTTGTTTGGAAGGAAGTTTTAATGAAGTTTTGTGTTTGTATTTTATGACTAAAGGAAGTTTGTTTTTTTAAATTATAACACTGATTTAACGAAACATAATTGAGTCCACAAACATTACATGTAGGGAGTTATTGAGAAAATGGAAGGTTGCAAGGATCCCACTTTGACTGCATTACCTTAACTCTGCTTCTTACCCCTGTGAAAAAAGTTCAATGGCCTTGACGTGGAGCTTCTCCCGAGGCGTGATGTCTTGGCTTTTGGCCAGTTCGACAGTCCGCCTCACGGCACTGGCAAGACGCTCGTTCAGTCTGGGGGAGCTGGCTGTTCCCACCAGCTCCAGTCCTGTGCTGATCACATGGCCCATAACTGCAGGAGAAAATAATCACACAACACTAGTCTTTATCTTTTGCCCTCAGATGTGCTTAGCAATCAACAGTGAGATCAGGTCTTTTCAAAAAGGTGCACTGTGTACAATTTTGTAGGAAACAGTTGGACAAAACTCAGCTATAAATAATAAATAACACTCTTTGCATTTGTCTTTCTTGGAAAAAAATATACTGAAAGCTCCATAGAATATAGCCTCTACCTCTACCAGTGACTACAACAGCCCAGAGTGGACAAACTGTGCACTCCTGAGAGAAAAGTGCTTTATTTCTTAACAAACAACCTTGCATAACATCTTGCATAAGGTAATTTTTTTTTTCAAATTTACAGGAATCTGATCTATTTCATACTGTTTTCTGTTCATAGCATGTTCAATAGTATGTCCCTTCAGGGTTACTGTAGATGCTGACAGATACAAACAAACACATTGCACATTTAGAGACGAAGCAGTAATTTGGCCACTACAATTTGTTTTAATTATGTACAATATGTGAATAGATAAATGGATGTCAGAAAGTGCTAGATACTTAACAAGTGACTGGAACATCTATATTAATAAATAATAAAAGATCTATAATTCCACTGGTGCATATATTTTTACCCACACTATAAATATAAAAACTATATGTCCAAATTGTGAATTAGTGTGAACAATAGACAAACAAAGCCTGTAGGGAACAGATATAATCATTTTAACACAGTGACTAATAAAATTAACCACTGTGTTAAAATGATTATATCTGGGAGTCACACAAGATTATTAGCAATGAATACAACTAATGGGATTGTTAGGAATAGATAATATTCTATGGAGATCTTTGTACTGAATAAGGCTGGTGACAATCAGAGTGATAATGTTTAGACAGAGGTGCAAGGACTCATGGGTCAATTATGGAGGTCAAATAAATACAACTGTGCAGAAAGTTTGTACCCGTCAGATCATGCAAACAGATTAATGAATCATATACATGTTTTAATTTACCAAAGTTGGGGTCAGCCTTCTGAAGAGCAGACAAGCAGCCTTCAAATCCTCCCAGAGTTTCATCATTACGCCATTTGACATACTAGAAGACAACCACACATTGGAACTCATGCTTTCTTTTCAATTGGATTTCCTGCAGACTAAAGCAGTGCACGTTTACCTGAGTGAGAATTGCGTCGTAGAGCTTACAAGCCTCGTTACTGCTCGTAGACAGTGGAAGACCCTCTGCCCTCCAAGCCTGAATAATACAGTAATACTGAAAAAGTTACGGATGTCCTTTGGCTGTCACGTGACGAGCCCTGAGATTACTGCCAAGCACGTAGCCTTTCTGCAGTTTAAGAATTCATAATTGACTATCTTCAGTGTCAAAAAATCACACTTGATTCAATGCAAATAATTCTCATGGTTTGGGAAATGTCATTTAAGATCAAGAACCAGGTGAAGTTAACTTAAAACAGTCTACTCAAAGCATCTGCTAGCTAATAATCCGCGAATGTCATTTCTCAAGTCAGTATTTCATTTATTTAACATGTATTGTTCGTTTTCACTAACCTGACAGTCTCTGAAACTTGAAACGTTCATGTCGGGGAAGAAGGTGAAGTCCTTATAACTTCAGCAACACCGTGAAGACAACGGACAGTCCGAGCAGCAAAAAGCATAACTTCCTAAAGCTGTCAGATTTATAAACCAATAAAAAAGCAGGACACCTCGCTTAAGCCCGCCCTAAAATATAACGAGCCAATCATATTTCACGCAACTGAACCAGCCCCCTGAATCAAACAAAGACATTAAATGCACACAATTATTAGCGTAATATGTGATAATTAAACAAAGATCTTAACGATATATCTATTGAATAAAGGCAGAATAAAAACAAGAGTCAAAAAGACTTTAGAGAACAACTGCATTGATTTATTGCCGTTTGAGCATACATCCATCGCCCCTATGCATTTTAGCTACATGAAGCATTTACATTAAAGTTGTGTGTCAACTTTTTTTTAAAAATTAGGACTCATTTTTTCTTTACATATAATACAGTTTGCACACATGTTAATAAATATCAATCATTTCAAACTTATATCACACACCATCTAAAACGACACCCCTTAAAATTATGTTAACATTTTATTCACAGCTTGTACCAAGTCTTATGCTTGTCTGTTGCAAAAGAGTGACAAAGTATATTTGCTTTTGTTAATTGATTTGATCGCCCAACAGAGGAACAATAACAACTCCATAAGATGCTCTTAGAGTACACTGTGTCTTAGTGCCTGTTTAAAATCCATATTTGTTAGGGAACTGCTGCTGCTGCAAAAATGTATCAGAAAAGTAAGAACTTTGATTTCCAGTGAGACACAAAGATAAACTGCCTTAAAAACATGTGTAAAGACAAAAACATAACTTAGATAAAGATAATGAAAATGAAAAAGGCATCTTGTTGAAAAAAAAAAAAAATTAACACTGCCATAAAGTGATAAAAGTGTAGTGTTCTTGTTGTGTACTGGTTTGATATTGCTGCATTTAAATGTATAGAAACAGTCATGTGGCACAACATGTCTGAGTGTCTGACCCACCCCAATAATGTTGTCATGTTCACTGATGATGCATGACTCACACATACAGCTGGAGACTTCTTCCAGACTGAATCATATAACAGCCGTTTATCTCACTGCCGCTTTAGAAAGTAGGAAAAAAAAAAATCCCAACCTTGAACATGAACAATAAGCTGTAAACATTAGTTGTCAATATGATAAACAGGCATCACACAGAGAGGCCCAGTATTATCAGGTCTAGTGAAGTGCTAAATTGTACATACATTTGTTTTCTTTGCCTAACTCTCACAATATTCATCTATGGATCTGCAGGTGCAGCCTCTGATTCTGACATGCCGTGGCTGATAGGTGGGTTGGAGTTATGCACAAGTGCAAGATAATGAGTTTTGGGGCACTCTCCTGTGAATACAAAACAAAATGTTTATCTGTTAAAAGCAAACAAACATAAATACAGAGAATGCTTGGCCATATTTAATGGTTTTCTCAGTGACTCAAAACACTCAGCCATGCGGAAAAGAACTAAGAACAAAAGTGCCTTTCATATTGTCTTTGTGGTTCATTTGGATGCAATCTGGGAAACAGAAAGGCAACTTCAGCAATGAATGTCTTTCCTAAAGAAATGAAAAGATAAAATTGTAACTGGACATCTCATTCCAGCATCCAGTCAAGCCTATGCATCAGTCTTTAAAAGGTACAAAGAGCACCCTCATTTTGCTGAGTGTGACTTGCAATACACAGCTATACACAGAAATACATTTCTTTACAATTCCTGTACATCAGCAGGACTAAACTGCATTCTTCCCTTTAGATATTCTTGAATAAATCAAGTCTTTTAACATTCTCCCAAAGTCCCCCATGTTCCAGAGGATTCACTTCAAGGCTGTGATGATAAAGTCATGGATGTACTTGCCTCTAAACTCCCCCAGAGTGAAAAAGAAGAAAAAGGCAAGCAAAACTGCAAAGTGATTAACCAGTACTGCCTTGGGACAGTGGATATGTAAACGTCGCTGACTGCTTCAACTGAACTTTTAGCCGCAGCCATGCCGCATGTGTGTTTGGGGGAAATTTTACACATTCACTGCTGCAGGTGTGACAGTTTAGACTAACTGCTTGAGTCAGTGTTCAGCAGACTACTCTGATGGAGCATGGCTGTGCAAGGTAGATAGTACTAGGTAGAGTCTTTTTCTAGGCGGTACTGAGCTCTCTCCTCTTAGGTCCAGTTGAGGTTGAAGCCTTTAGAGAGCATGACAGCCTCTAGATCCTTGTCTTCTTCCTTCTCCCTAAGCCTTTGCTCTTCGAGGAGAGCAACTAAGGCGTCGCGCTGCTCCACGACCTCCAACATCTCATTCAGGATCTGCTTTTCTTGAGCAAGCTCCTTTTCAGACTTCAAGTGGTCTGAAAGACACAAAACATGTATATATTTGAAAGAGCAGCTGATAAAGAACTGTGTGATGAGGCTGGAGGCTCATTAACATTCATGTGCTCACCTTCCACAGCCATTCGCTCCCTGAGTTCCTGCTGCAGTCGGCTCTGTCGGTCCTCCAGCTCCAGCTCTCTGGCACTTGAACGCAGAAGACAAGGCAAACAGACAAGTTTGCTTAAGTGATGAGCTGTAGCTACTGACATGGCTGCTTTATTTATCTTTTATGAATTTTTTAAATCATTACTTCTCAAAAAAGCCCAAGAGTCACTGCATCTAAATTGGCATAACTAATTCATTAAATAGTTAATCATTAAATAATTAACTGAAGTAGAGTAAGCACTAGAATTCTCAGATTACTGGCCATCTGTTTGTGGTGTGCTGCACTGGTGTTTGTCCTGGCTGTGAAGGAAAAAAAAACAAACTATCCAAACAAACAATCAGCAACAGGCCTTCACTAGGTCCAAAACTTTTGGGCTCATCAAGCAATGGCAGGTAAACTGTGGATACCTAGCCAAAAGTTTGTTTTCCTGCCACATGGCCAGGGGCATTAATTTACTGCCAATTTAAGTGTCAAAATCAATCTGAGCGCAAACTGCTTAAGGGTCAAAACGCATGGATGTGACAGCTCTCAGCAGCAAGTCCCAGGTGACCATTTAGTGTGTGTCATTCATTTCACGTTCTCTTTCTTTGTTTAATCCCCTTCCTGCCTACCTGTGTGGTTAAAGGAAAATTAAGTTTGATAAGAAAGAATTTAACAATTATCTATTAACAGAAATAGTGTTTATAGAGTGTGTGTTGACTAATGTGTTCTCTCTGTTGCAAAACAAAGGGACTGGGAGAGACATTTTTTTTGTGAAGCAGATGAAGGCTAGCAGCTGTGGATGTTTACCTCAGTATGTTCAGGTTTGTTGTCTTTTTGATTTTACTGGGTAAACCTGTTAGCTTTGGTTAACTGAAGTTTGAGACGCTTACTTCTTCTATAAGAGTTACGTAAAGCACGTTGATGTTGGCTACGCACCTTGTGTTGTTGGTCATCAAAACACCACTCTAACTACAACAACACCTAACAAACATGTACTTACAATATCATGAGTTCAGATTCATAGCGGACCAGGGCGTTTTTCTCCTGCACCAGCTTGAACCACTCTTGCATCAGTTTGGGATCGTCCTTCTTGCCCATGCCTGTAGACAACGAGGTAGCAGAGGGTCGGAAGTGAGAAGTCAGCTGGTCGTAAAGTCACACTGATACCAGACAGACAAGGGCCGACGTGGGCAACTCAATGACAGCCAAGCCTGCATGTCCTTGCCGAGGGATGGTGAGGTGGGAGGGATGGACTACACACCCGACGTGGTCAGTCAGTCAGCCATACTTTGACTTTGAAGTATGACCCACAGAAGACGGTGTGGAGCTGCAGCTCTTGACTTTAAGGCAGAGCATACACACATACACATTCATCCCACATACAAAGCCGTTTTGCGAAAGCTTTGTGTTACCCAGTTTGGACTTGTGTAAGAGTGAGCTGTTCTTTAGGGCAGGTCTACTGTTTTTCTTCCTTTGGAGTAGGTGGGTAGCAAAGGATAGGCAGATATTCAATAAAACCCATAAGATGTTTGAAGCGTTTTCATCCTCTCCAGCCCACATATTGACAACAGCACAAAGATTAAAAATAGACTTAGTTCAAGAGATGCTTTTATATTTCTACATATAAGGTCAAATGCCATTCAAAGGCATATAATGAAGTTTTTCCTCTATTATTCAGCCGGCATTGTGAGGCAAGCTTCTTCTCTCATTGTGCATTATTGCTCGGCAGTTTTCGTAATTAGCTCAATCCATTAAAATGCATATGTTTTTTTGTTTCTGTGGTCCCGATACATAAACTATACAGCAGTCTATTGTATATTACATGTTCAAAGTGGTCTGCTGCTGAAGTGGTATGCCTTTTTCATTATCAGGCTGCAGCAGGTGGAGCTAAGCGCTTTCAATGAAACACCAGAAGGCAAACCTCAACGCACCGTGACATACTTAACGAGAAAAGAGGAGGCTCTTTAAAACAAAAAGAGCACGAACACTGTGCACACACAAAATGCATGGTTGTGTTCTCAGGGGCTGGTGTTTGCTAATTAAAAGGAGGGATAAAGAGAGGGAAAAGGGCTGTATAGAAGTTACAGAAAGTGAGGAGAAATAACAAAACAAGGCTATTTTTTTGGTAATAAAAGTTGCTCTCTATTTCAAACTAGTTCACCGCCACCAACCCTCAGCCCAAGGCTTCGAACACAAAAGATTCCCCAGTTCAAGGCACAAAAAGCAAAAAACAGGACAAAAAACCTTGATCACACATGAAGATTGGAAGCCCAGGCAAAATCTCCACTGACAGGTGTTAGATACAACAACAAACCAAACGAGCCATTAAATTTTAACAGTAGTTTCGTCTTGATTGAATATTTATACCAAACAGTCATCACAACATGCAGGTTTCCTCACTTTAAAAACCACAAACTTGCCTCCAAGCTAACCACATCTCAAGCATCATTCACCTTAAGAGTTTATTATTTATTTATGGTACGTGGTAATTTTATCATTTATCCCAAGCATCAGGGTTAGAATTCCTCAAGAAGATCAAAAAAATAGGACCAAAAAAAAAAAAAGGCTTTAAAACTGGATTTCAATTTTAGGTCAATGGAAAACAAAATACATGCTGTTAAGGACACACTGCAGCACAATAGTTTCCCCCTATGTATTCTTTAAGCTTTTCTTGTCTTTTGTTATAGATTTTACATTCTGTAATTCTGTAATTAATTTAAATAAGCAAGCTACTCACATAAAGGCGTAACAAAATACAAGCTACAACTGACTTTTTGAACATTTTGGGGAAACATACTGTGCTCAATTCCACACAAATGTAGAGGTTGGGGAAAGGGGCAAAAGGTCCAGGGTGGAGGGAGGGCAACAAGGGGACGACCCCGGTAGGCAGTGTGGATCCGTATGGTTACCATGGTAACCCGCCACACCCATGAGGAGAGGCGGCGAGGTTACGTTACCTTCAGGGGACCAGCAGGGGCACAGGGAGACAGGTCTTCGGCGGGGCGTCCCCACGGAGGACTCAACTTCCACAAGACAAAGGGGAAAGAGTTTTGAGGGAAGTGAAGTAGATGTGAACATTGGACGAACAAGAGACAAGACAGTGATGAAAAAGACAGGACAGGGGAGACACAGAGGAGGTGTAGGGATGAACAACAGGGTGGTGTTGTAAGGGGGGAGGTAGGAGAATGGTGGTGAAGAGGGTGGAAAAAACACTGGGGAGAAAAATAACAGCGCTGTGATAGAGAGACAAATCACCTGGAGAGGCGAAGTGGAAGTGATCAGCTGTGTCGTGTGACAGATGATAAAAATACGAAACGGAAATAAAAGAAGACAAAGAACCTGGTGCATTGAAGGGAAAAAAATCTTTCCTTTTGATCTGGTAACTGTAGATCTTGACTTAGTCTTCAATTAGCAGACATCCACTTATGTCTGTTGCTATGTTCCATGTCAGAAGCAAATGGCATGTGAATGCAAACCTAGTGCTTGTAACGACCCTTAAAATGGTCCACTTGCATTACTAAAGCCATTACTGATCAGCAGGAGATAAAAGTCTATCACACATGAGGACGTTTCAAGCTGCACGATGTAAAACTACTTCAACATGTTTAAAATCACTTGTTGCAAATTGTGACTTTTGAAGTGGAGCTACTTTTGAAGTAAAATACAGACCGTAATAAATGTGAATACAAAAATTGGAAGATGTAGGGCGAAACAGAAAAAGACTAGACTAGGCTATATGTATTGTAAAATTACAGGAGATTGACATTCTTTGGCATCAAGGAGATAAATAAGAAGAACATAAACAACAGAGTGTAAAAACAAACAGACGTGGTCTGAGTGTTAGCTGTGAAGACTTAAAATGGAGTCGACAATACTGCAATACCAGTCCAAAACTTTTTAAAAAGAAAACACCAACAACAATGGTGACTCAAAGTTAAACACCACACTGAATCATAAGTCAAAGACCCACTATGTTATTTTTAGGCTCAAAACTCCACACAATCTCCAGTCTGATCAGGGACAATACCACAAGGAACCACAAGGAAGCAAGGGCCTTGCTCAAATATGTGGAAATGCACCGTCAAACAAATACTACTTAAAAACTACTGTATGCACTCACAAATGTCAGGGAAAGATGCATTTCACTCATACTTTAACAGAGGCCTTAGTTTTACAGACACCACGAGATGCCTCAACCTCTTACACAGTGTGTACACTGTCTAATCACAGTGGAGCAGGTCAAGTTGCATCATTGCTCATTAGTGCAGAGTTCTACACACACAGTCTGGGGGTTGTGAAACTGAGCAGGTATTAGAAAATCAGAGGAGCTGGTGCTGGGAGCAAAGGGCAAAACTAGAGCAGCACAGCCCAGAAAAGAGCCAGTCCAGCAGTTTAGTACAAGTACACAAGATTAGTATGCAGTTACACTTTCACAGTGTTAATACAATTTTCTGACAGTGCAGTGCAAAAGTTAAATATGTACTTATTCATTGTCATTTTTTTCTAACAACAAAAAATGGGATGATTTAAAACTGCCTTTGAGTTTTTGGGTCTGCAGTGTGGTAGCTACTCTGGAAAGCATCTCAATGTTTTAATGATATTGTAAAATGTAGCTCTCTGGTCATGACCTAAATCTCTTTCAGTGATCTATACTTTGTTTACCTAAATTCAATTCTAAAATAGCTTTGGTTCGAATTATGTTAGATCACAAATGATGATTCTCATGTTGCTGTGTTTTATCTTTCTTAATTGGATTACTTGTTTTGTGTTTTTTATATTTTGCGTTTTAGGCTTTGCTTTATATAATAAATGTATTTATTGTAAATATTTAATGTGCCATCCATGTAAGTTCTGTCCTCGGCACATGTGGTGTATCTTGAGAGGAATCTTGTGTTCAGTCTTTATATTACGCTGCTGTTTGTATTATACAGCCTGTGTTGTTAAGAAGCGACAAATAAAAGTTACTCATTAATTTGTTCATTTATCATTCATAAGTTTACAGAGATCAAAGAGGATCTTAAGAGGACAGCATGAGACCAAGTATCTGATCTCGGCTTGATGTAAAGAGTGTTTGAACTAGAAACCCTGTGAGTGGGAAGGGAAAGGAAATGGGGAGAGAAGGAGTGGGGCAAAGCAAATTGCAGTGAGGCTAATAGCCAGCCAATCCATGTAGATATGATGGGGTACAAAGCTCAAGTAGTAAAACTGGGGATGGGACAGATTGGGTTAGCAATTAGGTTAGTTTAAAGCGACAGATTTGAAATACATACCGCCCAGATGCAAGTCCAGGATTTCACTGTAATTAGAATCTCCCCAATAGTCTACAATGACAGGGATATATTAGAGATATGCGTTATTTATCACAGCCCCAAACTGGGAAAACACACACATACAAAACCTGCCACAACAGCAGGACATGCATGTTCTTGCAAACACACGCACTGCAGCAAACTCAAACAAAGAGAGTCTATCAGTACTCACCACTGGGCATAATGCAGAGAGAGTGTGCAATACTTTATTGAATTTCCCCAAATTAATAGAATAAGAAAAGGCTACATAGATTTGCTGTATTGCTGTTCAGTCTCTTTATTTCACATAGAGCCTCTGGTGAAGTGTAGTTTTATGTGTGGACAAGCCAATGAATTAGCATTTTTATTAAGTGAATAGGATTTAACAAAATGAGAAGAGGCTATTTTCGTGTTCTGCTACAATATTGCAGGGATTATTGAGACTAAAAGCTGAGTGTTAAATGAGACCTCTAGTTACAGCACATAGTGGAAAACAGACCCGCATCTCATTTCCTAAACCACAATAAGAAATTGCACGTCTTAGTCAACAAGATCAATGCAAATATCTTTATCAAATCACTCAGCCATAGCAGAATATGCTGTAATAAAGGAGACGTCACCCTGCAGACCAATTCAAATGGGATTTGATGTATTCTGATTGCATTTAGTAAAAGATATAAGCTGATTTGAATTCTGAGTACCAAAACCCTCCTCATTGAGAGGCAGTGAAGAAGACAAGTAACATCCAGAATGAGCACACACAAATCTATGTCAGGACAAACATTCTCCTCAATCCCATGCAGATCGGACGGACGATGGCGACATGTGATGTACGGACAACGATCAACATGTTCAGACATGGAGAAGTGTTGCTGTGTGTCACCACAAATGGAGCCTATACGCAACAGTGTCACATGTCATGTCAACAGAAAGGAAACTGCAGTAAAACTAATACCTGATCGCCTTTTGTGCTGTTTGGGTAATGTATAAGTACCTTTATACATTCCTTCAAAAGAGTAAAGTAGTAAACAAGTTAAAACATAGGTAAAAAATGTGATTAGAAAATATGAATTGAGCTAAACTACTCACTTGTTTGATTGCTATTTTAGATTTTGGTTATATTTTTGTTATTTAGCATGCACTGGACATAACTAGTATGAACAAAATGGAGCTGCTTTTTCTTTTATTCAGTAACAAAGTCTATTGCATTTTCATAAAAGAACAATTTCCTTAAATCTCCTCGGTCTTACATAACCCTTCAATACAGCTATATAAATGACGATTACAGCCAAGAATTACAGCAATCCAAATACTAAGGGACAGTTTACTCGAGGCTATGAGGTTTCGGGTTATGCAAGCCTAATAATGAAAATTATTATTCCTTTTGGGGCTCTATAAAGGACTGAACTAGGATCAAGTAAAAGATAAAACGTACCAGCGAGGATCTGGCACTTTTGCTTAAACAAACTGTTATGAAACTACTAAAAAAGGAATGTTATGTATAATCTGCAGCAAAAAGCACATAAGATAAAGCGACTGTGTTAAAGTTACCTGCTTCTCCTCTCAGAGCTTTCTCCACAGCTACACCTCTCTCCTCCAGCTGCCTCTGCTTCTCTTCCACCTGCTCCAACTGTCTCTGGATGATCTGAGGGGGCAGCCAGGTTCAAGTTAAAAACACACATACACTCAGAAGTACTTTGTAAGCAACCTCTGATAGGCACAAGGAAAGTATCATCTACCACTAATTACCAGTGATTTCCCCAACATGTTTTAAAGGGCCATCTGGAGAGGTTAGCTTCATTGATGAAACAATTTGCCCTAATTATAAGAATAAATATCTAGTAGTACACAGGGGGCACAAGTAATTAGAGCGCAGTTGGATACCAGCCAGTGTTGATGTGCATCAATTCAACTTTTACCAAAAAAAATAGTTCAGTGTATGAGCCACAGAAATGTGAAAGCCAATTTGGATTTAACTGGTTGATTTGTGAATGTAAATATACACATATGTCTTTGGTATGTCTAAAAAATAAGAAGTCTATAAATATGGTATGATTTTGTTGATTTTGTCCGTTGTTTCATCTCAGAAGGCTTCTTAGCTTCCTCTCTTAGTAGTGGAGCCAGTATCAGAGCAGAGCAGCAGAGGCCAAACAACAAGTTGTGTTTAGACTCCCTAAATAGCTGCTAAAAAAAGAGAGAAAACTCAGGCCAGCTAACCACCAACTCCAGCATAAGAGAGGAGCCGAGTGCTGACTCACTGGACTAAGAGCCAACAGCAACATCAATCACTGTGGATTTCCAGACTAAAAGAGGAATTTGGCTTCACTTCAAGTCACATTGCACCGAGCATATGTTAAGATAAGATAAACAGGTGGACTCTTGGGAACTAGATTTCATCTTTACCAAGAAATGTGCAAATTTACAGCAATACTTTCTATTTAATGACCTTTAAGGTCATTTTTGGTGTAATTCAAGACAATATTCACACAAATATTAGCAAGTGGGAAATAATGCATTGTGATGAAAAGTGATTGCTGGACTTCCAGTTAATTTACAATACTTTTAAAATATTTTAAAAATATTTAAAACCCAAAATTGAGGTAAGAAACAGTGAGTATTTAGCTGTTGAGATCAGTTACCTGGGCTCTGTGTAGCCTCTTGAGTTCCTCCTGCTTGGCTTGTCGCCGTGCAGCTTTCTGGACCCTTCGAGTGAGTTTGGCATTCAGCTCTTCTTCTGTGTAGGTTTTCTGGTTAACAACACAAACACAGCTTTGTAATTTCTTATTTAAAGTGTGCCTGTTGTTGTACTTGGCTCCTTGAGGCACTACAACAACTAAACAGGAAAGGAAATGGAAAACTAATTAGGCCCAGCATGGACTAGCACTTTTTTTTAATCAAGCTAGTGATACAAATGGACTAGAAATGTGTTTCATCATTTAAAATGCAAATTAACATATGATGTACCTATCAACTTCTGTGTAGCTTTCACATGTATATCCCATTTTGCATATTTTTCCACATTTTGACATTTTTCATAATTGGAAGTGTAAAAGTGTGAAGTGTGAATAAGCTGGGATGCTCTCTCTTTTTAACTGTAACATATATAAAGCTGAAAGAGGAGATCAGTGCCGAAGAAAATGTGTCAGTTTTATCCAATAGTCAGACTGGAGCAATAACAGAGCTGCGGTGACAGATAGAGGCAGGTTAATATCATACCAGTCAGAGCGAAACAGCCCCTGATATCAAGAAATGTAGAGAAACCACTGTGACCAAAGGTGAATACTGAAAAGTCCTGTTTAAAACAGAGCTGACATCCAGCAGCAAGTGGGCGCTACGGGCCGACTGTCAATACATGCATCCACAGAGGATGTTAGTGAGAGGCTGGACGCACAGGAGGCTGTTATTACATTTACATGCGCAAATGGGTGTGTGGTGAGTCTATCAATAAGGATGTATGTGATACTACCTTGGTGGCATATGATCTCTTGAACGCCAGTGCGTGAGGGACATACACAGACTTTGTGAAGACAAAACAAAAAAGGAAGGAAACAAAATATACACATGGCATGATTAAATGGGTTAATGACTATGTTAACAAAAATAAAAGTCAAATTTAAGATGAATTACACTGGCACAACCAACACAGACAATGTTAAAATCAAACACCAGTAAAAATCTATATATCTATGTTAATCAAAATTAGTGTCAAAACAAGAAGCTATGGTACTTCTGTTCTGGTGCTAATTTCTACTAACAGCTACCAGATTCACAAATCTACACACTACAGCAGACACTAGACTCTATTTTACACAATGAATTATAAATGGCCTTGCAGGCATGGAGCAGCATTGGTTTGTAGTATGTGTACTTATACACACCTCTAAGGAAAAATTTCAAGCGCTATTTTGAGAACACAGTTAAATTTCATTTTATGTTACATATACAGTACGTTGTTAGACTGTGTGAATTTCTAAATTGTAGTGATTTAATTCATGCCTGTGGCCTTGAATTCAGCTGCACCTATCTACACTATAGACAAAATGAGCAGCAGAGGAGGCAGTCATTGGAATTTCACTGTAACATAATGAATGCAAATGGATTCAAATAGGAAAACACATAACAGAACTTGCTTACATTTTTTATGCTGGATTTTCTGCATAGTGCTAATAGGATATACTCCACCAGCATATTCAATAGATTCAATCAGTCATTTCCCTCATTTTATTGTAATGCTGAAGGCCTTGAGAAAGCCCTTTTATTACATGAATGCATGATTTGTACTGAGCCCCCGAGGGAAACAAAAGCATTGCCCCATGCTTGTAGCTGCTTTACAAGGGGTTCACAGTTGACTTATAGTTAGAGATCAGCTTCAAAGCCAATGGCAAACAATGTGAAGTTAGCCTACATAAAATATGACTTCAGTGGCCTTATTTTGTCCATTATGGTGACGTGAAATTCAAAATCACTTAGCCCCACTGCTGCATAATACCTCCTCATCTTTATTCTCCTTTTCTTGATCAACCTCTTTTCCCAGCTCTCTTGCTCTCTGGCTTTCTTTTACCCTCTTTCTTTCCTTCAACTCCCTCCTTCGCTCCTTTTCCAGTTTCTCCTCCTTTATTGCCTCCTTTTGTATGCCTGACACTAGATCAAAGATGTCCGTATGCTGCTTTGGGTGGGAGAAGTAATGAAGGAAAGAATTTGAACAGTGCAAAAATTAATGCAACACATGTGATGATTACTTTTCCTACAATTAAGCCTCTGTCTTTAAAGGAGAAGTAAGTGATTTTCTTCTTTGCTAAAAAGAGCAACATAGCTTTACATTCAAATAGAAATGGCTGCCTGTGTTTTAAACAATGGAAAACAAGGAAAAAGCATCAGATTTGCTGTAATTTACTTTGCAGTTTGATTTTACTGCACATATATATCGGAGGTAAATTAACTACTACTCTCTGTTGCTGCTTTGGTAATCGTAAAATGCAAAGCTCATTTCAAAAACCTTAAGAAAGTTAGCCAAGGTCACTTACATCTCCTTTAACAATAAGTAGATATTATCAAATCCCCTGTAAAACATGTGGAGAAGATGTGCTACTTACATCAGCCTTTGACCTTTGGGAGGATCTCTCCAAAACATCGTCACAGGACAAGTCTGAATCTTCAGAAAAGCTCAGGTTTCTCCGTGATTTCAAGTCTGCTGTGTAGATTAAAGATTCACCTTGAGACGTTTGGCTTGTGATTTAAGTAGTTTCTGTGCAAATAGCAGAATATTAAATCCTACCTGATGATCTTCCAGGAGATGAGGTCTTCTTTTTCCCAGAGTCCTGAGTGGTGGAGCTGGAGGATGGTGTACTGGGACACGATTTATCCTCCTTCTTCTTCTTGTCCTTCTTGTACCCTGAGAAAACAGCCTTCCACAACGATTTGTGTTTCGGAGGAGTCTCTTCTGAACCAGATAGCCTGCTGCTCTCATTCTTAGCTTTTTTCTCTTTCTTGTTCTTCCGTGGGGAGAAAAGAGAACTGCGTTTTTTGCTCTTGCTGGAGGAGGAGCCGTCAGATGAAGCCACGGAGCTGTCCAGACTCTTGTTGCTGCTGAAGAAGCGCTCGGGTAGAGTCTCTGCTCTTTTCGACTCCAGCGCTTTCACTGCAGATGTTTTCGGAGATCCGGGAGACTTTTTACTTTTGCCGCCAGCCTCTGGGGTCACACTCCAGGCCACTTTAGGTGATGCACCCTTGTCTGAATCAGATTCTTTCATTTTGTTTAGTTGTTTGGTCATGGCGTCTTTCAGGACCTGGCTCTTTACTGACTTTTCTCTGGCCCTCATTCTCTCCTCAGCAATCTCCTTGGCCTCAGGAGAAAATTGAGTTGCCCTCTGGGGCTTAGAGACAGGATTGACTGGGATATTAGGTTTACCGTTTTCCATTGCTAAGGCCAGATGCAAGGGAGGTTTTTCCCTGCTAGTTTTGCTGGTGGGTGGAGTGTAATATCTGTTCATGCTTGATTCTGGCGTTCTTTCATCAAAGCTCTCCTCCACATCATCTGCAAAGGGAATCTCCTCCACTGTCTCCACAAAAGACTTTCTCACATTGTCAGGCCGTGACTTTTTCTTCTCCCTCATGACAACAACCGGAGCTGTTTCAGATTCCGCTTGTGGTGATGTGACTTTTCTCGGAGCAGGTTTAGGAGCAGATACTGGACTGAGCTGAGTTCTCGGCGATGGAATTGGAGTCTTTGTTTTTGTTGGTTCTTTGACATGTTCAGACTGGGGCTTATCCTTCCCGTTGCTCCACGAGGCTTGGTGTCTGTTTTGCCGAAGCACAGCCGGAGACTGGTTATTAGGCACTGGCGGCGGCGGACTGGAGGGCGGTGTCAACATAGTGGAATCTGATGTGTTGTAGCTATCGCTGTTTGCCGTATGACTGGTCAGCATGCTTCCATTTAGACCCAAGCCTGAGCTGCTACTAAGATCTCTCTTATCTGAGCTGTTACTCTTCGCTTCTGAGGGGTTAATGGGAGTTATAACTTGACCTTCGAGTGTGATGTTAATTCTGCGAATGACAGCACGGCCGGTAAAAGCTGGCTTCTTCTGGTCTTCCGCTACATCTGGCGATTTTGTCTTGACAGGCTCTTGAGGTGGAGTATTGACAACACTTTTTTCTAAGATTTGACTACTGCGGTCCAAAGGAGACAAACCTAGACTCTTTCTAATCTCTGCACTTTTTAACCAGAATTCCTCGATGATATCTGTCTTTTTGGATGGGGTTTCCTCGATCGATGAGTCTGCAGACTTGTCGGACATTTCTGCTTTGGGCGTTGAAGTAACAGCAGGAATGGGCTGAGTTCTGACGGGGGAGTCCGAACCGACGGGTGATGATGGTTCGTGGCAAGGCAAAGGCTGGGAGCAGATTGGGGAGAGGGGGTTGCCAGTGAGAGGGCAAATGGAGCGGTGAGGGTAAACTGGAGATCTGGGGGTGTGGGTTTCTGGCAGGGAAGTGGGTTGGGAGCGGATTGGGGAACTGAGCGGAGACTTGACAGGCGATCTGACGGGAGACTCAGCTTTGACGGGAGAGCTGATGGGTGATTTGGCAGATATAGATGGAGATATGGCAGGAGCAGAAGCAGCAGAAACAGGAGATGGAATGCAAGGGGGATCAGCTGCAGGTGAAAGGCAAAGGGGGCTCTTAGCAGCTGAAGATGGAGATGGGGAGACTCGGTCAGCTTTTGTTTCCTCGGATAGGAAAGGGTCGGAGAAAAAACGAGCCCCGGGAGACTTGAGCAAACACAAGCAGCAGAAAGAAATGTTTTATTGAACCAGACATCTGAAATCTTCACTTCGGTAATTGTTATGTTTTTTACCTGAGTGTCGAGCTCTACGGGTGGTTTAAGTGGAGAAAGAACTATGTCATCTTTCTGAATTGGACTCACACTGGATGGCCCTGAAAGCACATCAAAACAGAATAATGACGCTTTTTGTTCGTCGAAAAACATACCTGGATGTTAGTGCGAAAGGCAATGGCAGAGGCATGTACCGAAGCTGGAAGCCATCCCCACACTTTCAGATTTCTTGTCCTCCTCGGGAAGTGCTTCAGTGCGCTCAGACTGGTGCAAACGAGCCTCTGCTTCTGCATCTGAGGGGATGTCATCTGGGGTTCAAGAATAACATTATTACTCAGTGCACTGTTAGCAACTTCCATGTTTTACCAGCATTTATATTGTGACAGTGTAGAGTTCACACTTTGCTCATATGAAAGAATCAATGAATTCATTATTTATGCTTTTCTGGATGCATACCCTGATCCATCTCTGTACCAGGCTCCACATCCGGACTGTCTGCCTCTGCCTCCAGCTCGTCATCCTCACAGGGCTCTGACAGGACAAGGAAACAGCCGCAAATGAGTCAGACGCCTCTCCGCTCTACATCTTTACTCAAAACAACAGAAAATATTCTTTTCCAGCTCCACCGTATTATTTCCTAACTGAACTTTTCTCAGATAGGGCTCAAATACATCAGATTCTAAATATTGCTTATTAACACATAAGCTTTTAAGACTAATTGTGACAAGTGTAGGATAAAACTGGATAAAAAACACCCTGTACGTCTATTTTGTAAAAAAAAAAATATATATAAACAAATTGTACAGAATGGTATTAGTAAAAATATAAGGAACATGCAGTGATCCATTTATGAAGTAAATGGATGACATTTTAATCAGGCAACAGTGAACCAAATCTGTTAATAATGAAAACCTGGGAGAGAAAAATGTGAGTACCAGTAATAGAGATATAAAGTGTGCTGATAGTACTTCTGCTTAATGCATGAGCTCCTCCACTGTTCATGTGGGTGTACATCCCAAAAGAACACTTTGTAAGTACAAGCACATCTCTACTAGGCTTTTAACACTAGTTCCAAATATGTTTAGAGCTCTCGTTCCATTCATCCGCAAATCTTGTTGTCAAGATTTTTAATGGACCACAGCAACCTATTCTCAACTTTGTGCAAGTGCCATTAAGAGGTTAGTGAGTGAATAGCATACACATTACACATCAGGGCAAAAAACACACATGTGAGGAAAAAGCCTGTTCATTTACAGCATAGATTACACCTAAGACTGCAACAGTAAAAAGGTAGATAAAACACACTCTGTAAAGGTAGCACAAAAAGTTGGTGAGTGTGAAAGAGAAAAAGACCGAGAGAGCTGAAGGCTTGAGTAAAATGCATGCTTGTGAGTCTGGTCTCTGCGTGTGTTGCTGCATGCCACAGAGAAAAGGCCAGACAGAAGACGAGTCTAAAGCGGGATGCCATGATCCCTTTTAAATCTGAGCTACCTCCAGACATGGACTCCAACCAGACTCTCACTGCTTCGTGTCGGGCTGATGTGTGGGCAAGGGCTACATTCAAACCAGAGGGTGTGGAACAACGGGAGGACAGATGACAGGAACACACATAACATATAACAGGAAGGTAATTAGACACATGAGAAAGAACATAGCACAAACAAAAGAACAGAGCAAATCCAAAAAGAATTGACAAAGGGATTAAATGATGCACTGGGATGTACAGTAGTTGAAGAAGTGTGTGTTTACTCCAGAAGACTGATGACCATTCTAAATCATAAATTAAAACATTAGACATTCCAAGAAAATTGGCAAAATTAACAAATGAAGAGATGATTATAAACAATACGAAGGTTAGTCATCCCTGTCTCAAACAAAGACATATAAACACCAGGAGCCCACGCTGGTCAATAACACTGTTGCCTTGGATACACCAAGCAATACAGTACAATAAATTCCATTTGCCACCCGATCAAGTTCTATTTATTAAAATATATTGGGGGTGAAATTAGCAGCCAACATTTAAAATGCTACCTAAATTAAAGAAGTAAATATGCTTTAGTGTAGTGATGAGAGAGCTGCAGATTTGATTCTACAGTTGAGGAACTCCTTTGATGCAGTATAGACTTCAAATGTACAAACTAAACATTTAGTACTTTATCAAAACAAAAAGACAAGCTATGTTAAATTTTGCTGTTGTTTTTGTTTTGAGACCCTTTGTAAACCTTTTGTAAATGCAGAGGTATGTAAAAGCACACCTTGAACCCAACCGACCCGTACCATTCTGCTTGGGGCCACAGGGCTTATGGGACTGCCCAGGATTCAGTTCCTATGGGAGAGGGAGGAGGGGTTACCTGTGGGGGAGGGCTGTGTGAACTCTGAGGGTTGGGAAGGTTGGGAGAGTTGGGATGCCGAGATCGGCTGGCCATCTTTATCTCCCTCAGAGTCCAGGTGTGTTCTCCCCAAATCTGGAAGAGCCTGAGGATCCACAGGCTGCAGAACTTGTTGGATCTGGAGGTTCCTGGCTAAATGTTTTTGCAGGTGTGTTTGGGTGTTGTAAAATGATGCATAAGAAGTGTAGAACAGACAAGAGAAGAGAGATGTAAAAGGAAAAGAGAGAAACACAGGGACACAAGGGAAAAAGGAAGAAAAAGGAAAGACTGTTAGAACACAGTAGATTGGAACATGTTAAGAAGCTTAGTGGAGGCTGCATGCACAAAACTGCAAAAAATGAAGTAAGCTTAAAAAAATAAGGTAAGGTTAGAAAAATGGTACAAAAGTTTTGAAGAGATTCTGCTTATTATCAAACCAGCTCCTGCTGCAAAAACACAAATAGCTATGGTATTAAGCAGATTAGAGCTTTTAAGTCTTGCTAAAAGAGGTCGTTAACCAATATGATAATAAGGGTTGAAAATTGAAAGCACACTTTCCAACAGATTGTTTTAAAAAATTCAATCGCAAAGCCCAAACAAAAAACAAAAACACACAGAATGATTTAAAAATTAAAACCAACATATAAACGTCACGCTTTAACTGCAAACACACCAACAGGCAGTCCTTCTGCTACCTTTAAATGTACCAGTATCGTCTTCATCTTTCAGGTACTTCTCCAGCCAAAAGCCTGACTGGAGCTCTCTGTCCCAGGGGCAGTAATCGCCCTCTGTCAGCAGGGGGAGACAGAGGCCAAAAACAATAGGACAATACACAGACGCAGTCACATGAGGTAATGAATAAGGAGACAAAGAGGAAAGGAGAGAGTGATGTATTAAAATGAAAAGTGAACATGTCAAATGGAGCTTGACAGGACACTGACACACAAAAGGTAGACACAAACTGTTCTGGATAATCTCTGAGAAACTAATCTACCTTCACTTGACTCCTCCTCTTCTTCATCCTCATCTTCTTCCTCCTCATCCTCGTCCAGCTCTCCGTCTCTGCTGACTGCGTCCTGGGCCTCATCTCCCCCCTCCTCGCCCCTCAGCTTGGCGTGAAGCTCTACTGCCTCCTTCCAGGGAACGCCGCCAAGATCTGAGGGGCTGGGAGGATGATGCTCAACGTCCAACTCCTCCGGATCCTCCTCGTCCTCTTCCTCCATGTCTGACTCGGAGCTGCTGTTGGGAAACACAGGAGCAGTCCCAGCAGAGTCAGAACATGTGGGAGGAAACTGACTTGTTGGCAAACTACAGACAATGCAGCATCAGTGCTGGAATGAACTTTGGTGTGTTTTCACTCTTTATTTAGTCAAGAGTGGGCTGCTCATAACATTTTTCAATCAACTAAGGATGGGAGTGCACAGAAGATTTTAACCAATTTTAAGAAACTATTACGGAAAAGTTTTGTGTCTCTCTTCCAAAAGCAGCACTATTATTGTTGTTACCGTGGATTTAAATAACTTAAATAAAATAAAGTGATATTCCTTGCAGTACATAGTTGTAAACAGGGCCAGTCAACAAATCTAAAACACTCATTTAAAAACAATGAACAACTTAAATTTAACCGTGTGGTCCAAAAAGCAAATTTCCACAATAAATGTTAGTGAGAAATATCCCAATTTGCGGCTGATGACATATGAAGGTGCTTGTACTGTGAGTGCTAAGTTCTGAGGCTGTATAAATATCAACAGAAAAAGGTCATCATTTCTAAAAATAAAAGCATGTAATTACCTTTGATGTAACACACTTGCACTAGTTTTAAAAGCCTAATTAGTTATCTGCCTCTCAGGTATGAGGTCTAAGTTGAACAACAGTTTCTTTCAGCACTGGTTGAAAAATTCTTTCAATACAGTATACAAGTTTTTTCTATAAAGAGGCCATACCTGGATCCCAGGTCAGCGTCCGTGGCCTTGTCGAGCACACTGCTGAGATTGTGCTCTGCCAGTGTCTCTTCAGGCACCTCTTCCAGCTCTTCTTCTCTCTGCAGGGACAGACGGTAGTTCTCCAGCTCGATGCGCTCTGGGGTACCCCGCAGTCTCTTAGCCACGCTCGGCTCCTGCAGGCCGTTGACCTCCGGTGCTGAGGTGACAACATAAGCATAAGGTGGAGACGCGGAGTGAAATGGTGGCATCAGGAAGGACAGAAGGTTAGAAGACAGAGCACCAGGGTCAGCAGAGATAGCAAAGAAATACTAAAATCGAGACACTGGAAGTGGCACAAAGTAATAAAAAAGAAAAGTGCACATAACCTGCTGCAGTGCAGGACTGTCTTAGAATATAACTTTTTCTAATGCAGGAGTTTGTACCACAAAAGTGTACCAGTGTTATCTATAAATATGTAGCTATAACTGTGGCTATGAAAATGGTCACCCACTCAGTACTAAAACTGCATTTACAAACACAAGAAAGGACACCAGTGTTAGAGCTATAACCACATTTATTGCCTTAAATTCTTTATGTTAGTCTATTCCTACCAGAGTTATGAACACAAGGTACATGGTTGGTGCCTTGCCTTTTTCCCATCCTGTGAAGCAACTCCTAAAACTGTCCTGAGGTTCTCCTTGTTCTGGTTAATTTAATTTTTAATTTTTGGCCAAGGGCTGAGGGCAATAATTTCCATAAACACATGCATTTATTGTATAGATAATAAGCTTATTTGCATCCATATCAGTTTCTGAGACCAATAGGCAAGGTAACCAAGCAAGTCAAACAAAAACTTAAGCTTGTGTCACTTAGAGTCTGGTTTGTTTCGATTTGAAATCATTTAAATAATCGACTAAATGTGTGTCAACTTAAGTATCATGAACCTGATGCAAATTATATTACAGCATTTCTAACATACAGTTTTTACTACACACTGCAGCAGGCCTACATTTGTTTTCTTTATTCATTACCACTACTTCAAGACAGTCAAAACCTAATTTAAATTTCTAGTTTATTGATAAAATAGTACTGTGTTAATTACATACTTAAATTGTCTGAGCAGCATTTTACTTTAAACAGTGAGAAGTAGGTTTAGATTAAGGTCCAGAGGTTAGGGGAGGCAAGAGGACAGGGAAGGCAAAAGAGAAAATCACAGGCACTAAATCAAGCACTAATACAGCTGTCAGTTTTAAGCTGCTCTGCAAGGAGGGGGAAAGGTAAAGCTCACAAAACAAACCAAAAGCACTGATACAGGCACTTGATCACTATGGAGTCTCAAAAAGATAAATGTGCAAAATGGCTTACAAAGGAAAAGACACATCACAAAGCAGGCTTTAAAGAAACACATCACACACAAAGAGGTAGAGCTAGTCACAGGCCACTGGGTTTACATTCACTGTGAATAAAGCTTGGCTCTTCATTAAAACAAAGCAGGCATAAAAGAATATTTTTACCATATACAGAAAGGATTGATACATAATAAAGTGCATTGCTTTTTCTAATGGTTTTAATTTTCAAAAGTGCATTCCTGGTTTATCCAAAAAAAGGAAATGTATATACAGGCCCACAATAGCTGAGCATTGGGATGTCTGCTTGTTTCAATTACTCAGCCAAAAGAAATAAAGCAATTTTAGATGCAATATTCATATCTACATGTGTTTTTGTTTATACTTAAGTAGTCCTTAAATAGAAGCATATTAATAAAAGAGAATGTGCTAAAGAATGCTGCATCTTTAACAACTAAATCAGTCAGGCTTAGTGATGAAACAATCAGGAGGATGTGATTCCTAAAATCTATACAAACAGACATTAGATTGCCAAGAGTAACAGGAAAGAGAGAGGGGAGAGGAGAGGGGGCTGAGAGTCATGCTAGAGGAGGCTGAGTAGGACATTAATGGTGAAACAGCAGAAGAGGTAGACGCAGTAGGTGCACAGGAAAGGAGAGTCTAGGGGGTTGTGTGCCATCTGGTGGCAAGTCCACGACAATGTGCGACGGAGGGTACGCGCTCCCGCACCCACGGCCAGACGGCAGGGCGCCGCGGCCACAGCCAGAGAGGAGAGTAGGCTACCTGAGGGCTGATGGTCTGCTGCGGGGGCTGCCGCTGCTGCCGGTGCACGTCCAGGGGCATCAACAGTTGCTGAAGGAGCAGGGGGCGGCTGGTTCTCCTGCAAAGACACAATGTGACATAAATTTAAACGGCTGCAGAGAAAATGAGATGTTTTTCTTACTACAACTGACTTGGACATGAGTATCTGTGTGTTATTTACAATAACCTTAAACTAGTGTAAGGCCATATGTCTGTATGTATATGTGTATTATAAAATGTTGTAGAGAAGATCTGCGTAAGGTTATATGTTCTGGTTGTGCTCCGTAACATTAGTGTGGTCTTGAGAAATAAAATAATTTAAAATAAAATTAACATCAAGATGGAAATGTGCAAAAACACATGTAAAACTAGACTGCACACTGTAAATTCTGAAATGCTGTGCCATGTGTTCACCAACCCCATAACTCACGATTAGAGAAAAAAAAAAATTAAACACTTTTTGAAAATTAGACTCTATGCAAAACCATACCATTCTATCATTGGCGAAAAACAGGTAAGACTTTATGAATATTTACAGTAAAGGCCAAGTAAACATATAGATTTGCATACATATTGTGCATACCTATTGAAGCGGCAGAGGCATATGTTTACATTTATGAGTGAATACATTAAATACCTTAGTGGTAAGTGGAGCGGGAGAAGGAGCAGGTCTCTTTCTCTGAGCGTAGCCAGACAGACGGTAACAGTAGTGGGGCTTGCAGTAAAATTTCCCTGCAGGATAAACAAGAAACACAAAGCAAATTAGCAAACTTATTGCTGAGAAAAATGTTATTTCTGTTCTCCTAAATGCACCGTAGAGTTTATTCCTATCGTCTCTTCTGCTGATATACAGATAATGTGAGCATATTGTAAAAGTGTCTTCAAAATGAGCAAATTAAGACTTTTGTTCAAATCTGATGCCTGTCCTTGAGCATAATCGACAGGAAAATGTGAAATTATTTTACCCCATTATAGACTCACTGCAATGTTTCTTTTTCAATAAATAAGGAATAATATATGCAAATATATATATTTTATTAATTAAGACTTATAATCAACACATCTACTGCAATTTAGGTTTATGATTTATAAGAACCGGGGGCCAAATATCAAAAGCAAACTTTAATATGTTGTGAGTGCTGCTTATATTGTTGTTGAAATCATTATGTAAATAAACTAAAGCATTTTTCCCAATCTCTTACCATCTTCTACATCGAAAGCGTAGGAAGACAGTCGTAACGTGGTCCCACAGTAGTCACACTTGAAGCAGCTGCGGTGGAAGAACTTCCCCTCTGCACTTAGCCTCTCCATAACGTACACGCGCTTTCGACAGAAGAAGCACACGTCACTTCCCCCAATGTTGACGGGAAACTCTTTTCTGAGGGAGCCCTGTGGAAAAATGAAGCACTCAAGTCAGTTTTATAAGAGCGGAGGTAATGACAGGGTTTGGTGGACATTATCAAGCCACAAGTGGAAGATTTCAGATTAAAGCATGATCTAATGTATGAGCAACTAAAAATACCGCAATACAGGAGATGCAGGAGATCGTTGGGGTTATTGATCAGTAGGGTATCTAAGGACTAAGAAAAATCTACATGTTAAGGTGTGTCATGCTATAACACATAGCAAAACAATTCAACACAAACGCAGTATCAACAACACTATAGTTTGGCAACTGAGACACACGCCTTCTACTCTCTGGACAGCTTCTTACCAAATCCCTCTTCTCAGGAAACGGCTTAGTGTCTTCCTGTGACTGAAGTTGACTGGCTAACTGCTCAGCCAACGAGCTAACGCCCCCTGTGTACATCCTGACACAGCGCTATTGACATTATTAGGGAGGAAAGACAGGTGGAAAGAAATTAGAAACTGAAGATGAAGAGGAAAGGTTGATAAAAACAGACAATAGAAATGAGGAGTATCCAGTGGAGTTTGTGGGAAAACACAAAGGGTGTTCACAAACAACAGTCAGACAGCACATTAAGACATGACAGAGCAATGTTTACATGCTTGACTGATCAAGCTCTTAGAAGTGATTGCATCCACACCTAACAACAAACCAGATACAGATCATTACAGCAGACCAAGCCAAGTTCTTTCTTTCAAAAAAGTTTAGTTCTTCAAGTCCAGAACCTGGAGTTATTAGATGTCAATTAGGTGCCATTAGGTTTTTCCAGCTTACAACAGTTCAACCGATTTGTCAAGCAGTCACGCATAATACTCACTTTTCATCAGCCACATGCGTAATGAATGCCTTACAAATTCACAACACATCAACAATAAATCTACATTTGAATAGGAAATTACCCAGTGGGTTTGCTGGTAAATAATCACAGCTGTCAACGTACTTAAGTATATTTTCAAAAATCCTCATGTAGTCTGTTCCAGGATAAGGCTATGGCCCAAAAAAGCCTTTTATCTTAAGACCATATGTAGTAATGTAGTAATGAGTTGTTACTGTGTCCCAGTTGGAACTGTGCATGTTGACATGGGACTTACACTAGATGAGATTTCTGCTGCCAAGCTGCCTTTAGACTTTAAATAACTACTATTGGGGACTTTGTTGGCAGAAAAAGCTGTTTTATCCACTAATTAGATCAAAAAAGCCCTGCTGAAAACTGGTGCGTTTACAGTTACAGTCAATTGGCCTAATTACTCACACAGATATAAATCAAAGCAGTAAGAGTAAACAAGACATTACGAATGCTCCATATTTCAGAAGATGTGGCAAGCAAACACCAGTCAGGTGTGTTGTAGTCACAAGAACACAGTGCAGCTACCACAAATTGCAGGTGTAGAGTGTTAGCTTCACTGCACCAGATTCTTGCAGGTGTTAAATGACTACCTGTCGCAAAGTGTCAGGGGAGGTGGAAGGAGAGTCAGGGGCGCTCTGGGCTTGGGCCAGGTGCCACTGTTCCATAAAGAACCGCGAGGGCTTTTTCTTAGGCTCCATGAAGAAGATGGAGAGAGTAGAGGAGTTAAACCAAGAGCAAAGGTGTTAAGCTACAATTAAGAGATAAATATGCAACTGAACACAATTTAGATTGGATCAATATTACTATTAACTTATTATTTTACATTAATTACTATAAATGAAGAAGCATTTTGTGTTTTTACTCAATGCCCATATTAGGCAATGTCTGCTTCTATCATCACATATGCTATCATATTTATTTTATCGTGTTTTTAAGTAACCTGTTCAAAATATGACAACTGTGCTCTTTTTTCTTATCATAGTATGTACCTCTAGCACTATGAAGTATTTACATAAGTTTAAATAGCTTTAATGTCATTTTTTCAGCCAATGAAAATATTCCGTCTAGCAGGGTGACAAAAGGGACGTATCTCCCATTCAGTAATTGCATTTGACTGATAAGCAGCTGTCTGAGTAAATGTCACCTGTGGTTTGGCTGGCTTTTCCTCAAATAGAGAGGCCAGTTGCTCGGCTCTCTCCTGAATACTAAGCACAAATATGGGCTTTTGGTCGTCAGACAGCCTTGGCCTTTCTGACTCCTGCAGAAAAATACATGATTCAATCACGAAAGGGATGCACCAAAAGGAATATAAAGTTCACTGCTGGAGTTGTGGCTTTGAGAAAGAAAAAAAAAACCTAAGCAATTGTTTTCAGAGCTCCAGCTGGCAGTCTTTGAACTGGCCTTGACAGTAATATAAGCTTAGTAAGTAACAATAAAAGTAATGCTTAAAATGTTTGTGAGAAATAAAGCAACAATACAATGCAAAGTATGAGGTAAATAAATACTAGCGTGGTAAATAGATGGTAAAAATGTATGCAATTAGTCCATAGCACCACACCTGACCTTTCTGGAAGAATCAGGAGAAGAAAGTGGAGAACCAGAATTCAAACTTCTAGACATGTACCACTGCTCTAAAAAGAAACGGGACGGCTTTTTCTTTGGCTTCAGGGAAAAATAAGAAAGGGTTAAGAATATTACAGGCAGGATAGGAAGGCTGACTCTTAATGACATTATCCTTTTAAATGGTACTGGGTGTGAATGTTCAAATCTATTCACACCCAACACAAACGTTTCCATGCGTGGTGTTCACCTTTGGGGGCTTGGCAGGTTTGGACTTAAACTTGGAGATGAGGCGATCAGCCCTCTCCTGTATACCAGGTATGTGAATGGGCCCTGGGTCTGTGAGATGCAGGGGTGTCCACTCCTACCAAGGAAGCTTTAATTAGATTTTTTCTATTGGATGCTACTCTGAAAATTCTCATTAAAAACAGGCCAAACTGGGACAAACAAGCCAGGAGCAAATCCATGCAATCACACTTTACTCTACCCGAACTTTTTGGGGTGTCTCGTAGTATTCAAGCTCTTCTTCATCCTCCGACGTTTTAGCCAAATGCTTTAAGGCAGAAATGTGCAGACCCAAATAATGTTTTAGCAAACCTTGTTACAAACTTGCTGCTGCTGTACTGGAAAATAGCCTGTTATGCAGATTATGTGATAAGTAAAGCTACCCAATGTCCCCAGAGACCCACATTTATTTACAAGACGCCACATCTCTGCACTGCTGTAAGTATTCAAAACAAGCAAGTCTGCTAATAATGACACACGCTTTCTACTGAACAGAAGTAAACAAGTAAACAAGACTGCAACCTCTTTACAGAGTTCATTCTGTGAGATGCAGATTGAGTTTCTATTCACAGCTACTGGGTCAAATCAAAGGTAAACTTCACACAAAATCAGTTTTAAAGGGAGACTATTTGATTTGTAGAAGAGATCTGACAGACGCAGACAGACAGACAGAGTAGACTATGTGTCACCTCTGAGTGAAGAGAGAGCGAGGAAGTGGAGGAGGAGGAGGGGAGCAGTATGGTTTTCTTTGGGCAGCTCCGAGAGCCCGAGCCGGACACTTGTTCTGCACCACTTCTGGCCTTGAAAGACGAGTGACAGGAAGAGCAGATTAAGCAGAAGACGATGAGGATGACCAAATAAATGATGAGCCACTGCTAAAAATAACATGGTTAATACTCCTTTGAGACTAAGGTGAACAGCAAATAAAAACTTGCAAACACAAATTACAAATTAAATGACTGCAGAAATGGTTTGGTGTTCTACATTAAGTTACAACAGCAGTTAGTAAAAAATGTATTAGATGTCACTCCAAACACAAAGTCAAACAAATAAAAACTGAAGGTGAAAAAAAGAAGTTTTTATCCAAAGAAATACTGCTTAACAATACCTATTAGCAACAGAGCTACAATATAGGTGCCCAGCGCTAGAACAAGGCCATTTAAAGCTTTAAAAAGTATGTCAATACAATGTGATTTTCAAAACAAAGCAAGACAAATGCACACTCAATGATGTGTGAAATAATAATACTTGGTACTTGTGACATTGTAAGAGAGCAACGAGACATACACACAAATATAAAAACTACTTCTACTTCTAACTACGCTAGTATTGTCTTGCTTCGGATATTGTGCATTCGACTATACTACATTTTGACTCATTATGCTGTGACTATTTTACAATTAGATTCTAGGAAAATAAAAAGCTGCTACTTCAAGTCTCATCTAGTTCAGTCTGGGGTAGTTTTTCTTCTAATCTTTTAAATTAGAATTAATTACAGTCTGTAAGAGGAGCTGTGTCGGGACTTAACGGGACGTGAAGGGGTTGGAGACTTTGAGCTTTACTGGGCAGGAATATCTAACCATACCTGCTCCCCTCTGTGAGGCAGCGTCTGACACTTGAGCATTTGTTTGTAGCGAATGCTGAGCTGCTCCTGCTGCTGTGTGCGCCTCTGAGCCATGACAGGAGAAGTAAGCAAGTGATACTATGATTTTTGTTTCTCATTCATGCACACCACAAAAAGAAAATTCTCTACACAGCTATGACGAGACTAAAAATCTCACACATATCGGGTGATGCTTCAGATTAATCCAAAATAACTAACAGAAATTCACACAACAAATTTAAATGAGCAGCTCAGTTGTTAGTCTAACAGGGGCAGAGCTAGATCACTCATTACCTTTCTCCAGGCTGGTACAGGTGCCAGTCTGACTGGCTCATTCACAAGGGTTTGGGTCAGGGGAGTGGCCAAAAGGCGGTCCAAATTGGGAAGAGACTCCCCCTTGATGGCCACGTATAGAGGTACACAGAGGGCAGATAGCATGCAAGTCATCATGAAATGGTCCACAATGGTAGGTGAAAAAAAAGAATGAACAGAAAAAAGGAAATGAATAACGAATGAGTAATATCACTGTAGAAAAATTCAATAAATGTACAACACTATAGAGGAAATGATGAAGAATCATGCTGGAAGAGGTAGAGTATTAAGAGTATATGACAAAGAAAAACAGGTTGTGGAAAAGGAAAAAAGGTTTAAAATTATTTAAACTGAAAAGCTCTTTTTAGTGTGACTCAAACTACACAAAACATTCAAGTATCACTAGGATACACATTGTTGGGGCCTTCAAATAGTTTATATATCGTCCTTTACAAACCTCAATATTTAAACAAGTGTTTGCTGTATCCATTTTATCCATACTGTATTTAAGGTTTAATACTGTATTCTGGCCTTATCTATACTAGATAAAAACTCAAAACATTAAAACATCTACAGTTGAATATCCATTTAATAGTTTAGGCACTAAAAAATATCTCATCTTCATGTATTTAAGTAAACATTTCTAAATGCCATGGGAGAAATATCACTTTACTGTTAACTGTGATTTATTGTATTTACTATTTTAACACAAAAAATAATCATTCACAGAAAAGGCAAAATAATCAGTCAATCTTAAACAGAAATAGTTGAGAATGGCCTTTCCTGCCTTTCACAATAATGTCTAGTGTTCCAGTCTCCCACTAGTGCGTCCCACTGCTGTGTTGCTCCAGTATCAAGCAGACCACAGCTCTGTGAACCAGCTCACCCCAAGCCCTTCAGCTCAGTCAGCACTGTGAAACCGCCCACAAAATGCAAGAACAATGCCCAGTCTGACCAGTATTTGCTCTGTAGTCCTCTGCTCATTAACACAGTGGCCAGTAACGGCTCATCCATCATAATGTCACGAGACAAAAGGCCATGAACACAAACTTGACATGTTTGTGTCACTGGAACAAATCGCACTCCAAAATATTTTCACTTTGCAACATTATAATTATCTTTCCTTTGTGGGAAGAAACCCATGTGATTTTGCTCCTACCTGTCTTTTCAGTCCAGATGGCTGGGCAGGAGCATTCTCCTCAAATTTGGCGAGCAGCTGGGTGGCCATAACCTTGACTTTGTTGTTGTTCCCAACAGCAGCAGAGTCCATCTTTCTCTCCGAAAGAATAGCTGGGGCCCTGTCGTCACGGCAGCTTCTTGAAACCTCGTCCTGTGACAAAGTTAAGGGAAAATGTTAGATTTTCTGCTTGTTTCAGTCAGTCTTGTGGGATTAATTAGTCAACACAGTCTGCTCAGACACTGATCACAGCTGAATCCAAAGATGCATGGCTGTCACAATTACTCACATCTTCAGACTGGCTGGTTTTCCGACGCTTCCCCAAACCATCCACGTCCTTCTCTTTTTTGTCCTGTTGATGACATGTTAAGTTATTTATACTTCTACCAAAACAATAAAATAACCATGTGCGTTGTTACAAAGAAAGAGTGAAAAGAATGGTGACAGACTGACCTTCGGGTTACGTTTCCTTGAGATTGCTATGCTCTGACCAAGTTTGCTTAGGAAGGAGATGGGAGATTTGGTGCTGGCTATAAGTGCAGCCTTCTCTTCTGGACTCAAGTTAAAGTTATCTACAACAAAAGTAAAAGCAATTACGTACAAAAATCTGTCCTGAAACACCCGCCAATTAAAAGCATGTATTTTTGCAGCAAAGATGCAGCCACTGTGTCTTACCACCAGGTGGCACTGTGTCCTTAAACATTTCATAGAACTGGCTGAGGTACATGACCATAGAGAGTTTGTCTGGCTCCACCACAGAAGACATCTCTTTGCCAGTCATACAGGGTGAGATTCCAAACTCCCTCTCTGCCACGTCAAAAGCCAGCTGATTGTTCCTCTCCTGGTCCCTCTCGTCCAAAGAATCAAAGTCACTGAGTCAGCAGAAATAGGAAAAAGAGAACCAAAGAGAAAGTTAGCACTAGGACAGAAAGGTCAATGAAAATCAGATGAAGGGTGGGTGCTTTTAATACCAGCAATTAAGTAGTAAGTGCCTTTAGAAATTAATGACATGAAATGTGCAGAATTAATCTTACATTAAAGACTACACCAAGTCATCAAAGTGCAGTTATATAAATCAGCAGTTGTGTGTTAAAAATTAAACATAATCTTACTTGCGATGTGTAAAATAAAAGACTTAATATAATATGTGCAGTGTGATTAAACCATTTAACTGAAAAAAAAAATCATGCTAATGTCAGTTATCATTTATCTTAACAAGAAAATTACATAGAGAGGCTTTTGACCAATGAAGTAAACCTTATTAAGCAACTCGCTGACACTGAACTTCCTTCAAAACACTGATGACTATGGGCTACTTATAGAGCAGGCTACACTATATGTTGCGGAAAGCATTACTGTAAATGTTATTATAAAGCTGAGAATACCATTAACAGGACTCCATCAATACAAGTCCACAGCATGTGTAGTCCATTTAAAAGCATTAACACTGAAACACCAGATCATAAAACAAATGGACTCTTTCTGTAATCTATAACCATCCATCTTGTTCACATGGACACAAATACAGTTTTCCCAAGACTCCTACACTCACCAGTCTTCTACCTCTATCAGCTGAACTATTAAAATCTGCAAAGCACAACTGCTACACTGCACAGTAAAGGTCAGGAAAAACTTAGACACTAATCACTTCTAATGTTAATTGCCATGTTGTCTCCAGACAGCAACTAAACTGCATTAGTCAGAGTGGATGGAGAGTGTGTTTATAGTGCATGGCTGGTAACAACATTGGGTTTGTGTACATATCTGAGAGAGCAGATGGGGGAGGGGGAAATTCAAGGCTACCTTAAGGGACCTGAGAGGCCATTATGACTGGTAGCTGTCACCTCATTTACAGTGATGCATGTCTAAAAAAGGCCCCAACCAGGCAATAAACATGATATGCAACCAAGTAACTCCAATAAACACAGCAGGATGGCCATTACAGGCACCACAAACCCATTTCCCTGGGTCACAATAGGAGTATTAGAGCAGATATCACCTTTTACAGGAAAATTTAAACAATCTAATAGTCACTGAGTTCCAAAGATACTCACATAAGGTCAGGCCTGTATCGGTGAATGAGAGCACATAGAGCCAAACCACTTTTCCAAGACATAGTAAGGTCTGTCACATTTACGTTCCGATATCCCTCTGTTTGTCTCTGGCACCAGTTCAGCAGCTTACTGGACCGAGCTATGGATTCTGGGAAGGCAGGAAAATACAATAAAGTAGCTTGATACTAAAGCAACAAGTTGAACAGAGTTTGGATTAAAACATACAGTAGACATTAATATTAACAGTTTCTGGGCACAACAGCACATCTCATATCCTTGGTCAGGCGAGGCTGAGCATAAACTCGTAAAGTTATCTCATCCATAGGCTTTTCATCCATGTTAGTACCCATTTTAACCAGCCATTGCAGAGAGATTATAAACAGTGACATGGACAAATATTAAATCAACAGAAAAATGGATGCCAGTGAGGGGTTAGGAAAGGACACAGAGCTTGAAAATACTTTAAACAAACACAAGGGCATTTGGACAAAACCAGAGTTGACCATGTTAGTATAAAATATTGAAAGGCTTCTATCCATTACATCATTCCACTGTTGGTTTCATTCATAAGTTTATTGCAGGGAATGTTGTTAAAACTATCAGAAATCCCTGAAAAGCACCATGCATATGGTCTTTGTGTTACCTTGCAACTGCTTGTCAAGCAGGCAATTGTCTAGAGCAAAAAATTACATTTCATCAGTGACTGCACCAAAAACTACAGTAATCAGGGGTAACTGTATCTGCTATACTGAAACATGTATGGTCTAAGAGTGCATTAAAAATACCAACCATTTCTAGCCAACTTGGGGGTTGATGAGTTGATCACATTTTCAATTTCAATTCGCATTTCCCTGGATTCACCGGAGTCAAAGAGGTGCCGTACCTGCAATATAAACAGATATTTCATAATCAAGCTATAGATTTGCAGTTGTAGGTAAAATTCATTCTTTGTATAAGGATTCAGATTTGTGTGCTTCATACTGACCTGGCTAGGCTTGAGGAAGTGAAGGCTTATGTTGGGATAACGTGTGCTAGGATCCACACTGTAATGACTGAAGTTCTTACTGACATTTTCTGGTGTTGTCTGAGGGAGTAGACGGTATATACTCTCCCTAGAAAAGAGTATTTTTATATTAATCATATTTGCTGAATAAAGGGAGGAGACTGGTATGTTTTATTGCAAGAAAATCAAGACAGTATGTTAGCATGGCAATTTAAGGCAATGAGCTTTGAATGCAGTCACATTCCATTCTTAAAAAGCCTCTTATACAGTTAGAGGTGTGAGAGTGACACTTTGAAGCACATACAAGCACATTTCCTAGTAAAGCACTCATAGATAAATGATTGTGTTGGGAGAGTAAGCACATCTACATGTGTAATTGGCCGAGTGTGTATGCACGTTGCACACCCCTACCTCTCTGCCAGCACCTCAAGGGGGGTTTTTCCCTGAGCCCAGCTCTTCACCATCCAGCCTGAGTCCATCGCTGCCAAAAAACCTCGAGCAATGCCAGTACCCATGGGCCAGAAGGGCTGAAAACAAAAATGAACACACAATTAACAACCAAATAAAGAAAAATAACTGGGCCAAATAAATTGTATTTATAATAAGGACTTCCACAGGTAATTTTATTATCCCTAATCCTCACCTCCAACAGGCTGTCTCCCACAAGTGCAACAAGCAACTTGTGACCATTGCGCTGCCGTACCATGGCTGCATTTTCTGAAGCGTACATACAGGTGAAGTCAAACATGGCTACATCAGGCTGACCGTAGTGGTTTATGGCAAAATCCAGTGTGGGCAGCTGGTGATTTGTTGAGAAATCTGCAGCTTCACGTGCATACGACAGCAAGGCCGCCTGGTCTACATTACCCCTTGACAGCAGCAGCTCTGTGTCCGCATAGTCCTGCAAAAGAAAACAGAACGTTTTTCTAAAGGACAAAATGTCTGTATGGTTCATGTATTACTAAATATTACCAATTTATGTAACTGTTAAGTAAGTTTGAGATTGACATTAGGTCTTCAATACACAACACTGAAGCCAAGCCCCTGCAGATGAGTGATCCTTTTCACAAGTCTTTCCAACATGTAACATTAAATCACTGCATGCTTTTAAAGTGACAGTGTTTTCATAAAGGGTGGTGAGAAGTGCATTCTTCCGTCTCCAAGCTATGGTTGTCCAGTGCCAGGCTGGAGGCGGTGGTGAGTGAGGGGAGGGGAGGGGCAGGCTAGTGGAAGATATGAGCAGGGGCTTGTTTTCTGATTGACTGCACTGCCTTGAACTCAGTGGACACTAAGTGGACTCACTACCCTACTGCCGACACGTCCACCCTTCCTCCGTCCATGTCTAAGAGGCAGGACACAGTCAAACCAGTGTTAAAATCCAAGTTCACAAATTGCTTTTAACATTATGAGCATGTTCCTGGTAACTCATGACTCATCTCTCTTTAGAAATGAGTTTGTACTAAAATGTCACTATGTCATCAAGTAAGAGAAACACATGAAGTAACGTGTTCATACATGCTTATGGCAGCTGGTACATTTCTGCATTCTGTGCAGTAGTACGGGACCACCACAAACAAGCCTTGGGCACTGGTTTTAAAGGTACATAAATTAACACTTTTTTAATAATATCCTGAGGAAAGAATCCAGTGAAAGGAAACACCTACGTATAGTAAGGAAACAGTAAGCAGTAAGCGTGCTAGTTTTGGCAGGCAGCTCATGTTGTCTCAGTTGGACCATTAGGTCCACACTGGGAAAGACAAACTCAGAGTCAAAAGAATAAAGAGAGAGAAAATTATTTGGGATTTCTTCTGTCCAAGCACTTTGAAGATTTTTTTAATCAAATACACTTGTTTCACCGGTTAGCTTTGATCACTCACATGCAGAATAACTCCTTTCTCAAGCAGGCTCTGTTTTTTGGCAGTCATCACAAAGTAGTGTGTGTCATCCTTGTAATAGACAATGTTTTCCAGGTCAATACCTAGAGAGAAGAAGAGAAAGACCAATTGTTATACAAAAGAAAATAATCCTTTTCCTTATTTCTGTTGATGATGTCGATGTCATTAGAGGACAAGAGCACCAATTAGGCAACTCAAAGCCCAGGGACACTGTAATTGAGCAACAAAAGATGGCATTATTGGCATAATACTTAATGTTATATTTCTAATTGGATGGGCAGGCAATTTGGAACTGACCTCAACTGCACTGTTTACCTTTGCTGACCCAAAACATTGTGGGGCAAGTATTTACTCCATTATAATTCAAATATAAGTCAAATCTAGTTGACAGACCTGTGGCTTCTCTGAGGTCTTGAAAGAACTTCTGATTAAAGATGAAAGCTACACCGCTGATCTCTTCTACTTTTGCTTCCGCTGTTGTGTTCCTATTGATGAAGTTAGCAGTGATGGCGATGGCCAGTTTCCCTCTGAATTCCTTACGTCGAAACCCTGAGGGAAAAGTATGACGAAGCAGATAAGAAAGAGTTAGAAAAAGAACTATGTCTGTGCTTGAACTATGACACCATAAATTTAAAAAGTGATTAAACCTCTAAATCTCAGAGCTGGTTTTAACCACTTTTCATGTGCCAAAACATATTTACTTTTGCAACATATCAAATCCCACATGTTTACTGTACACTGTAAATGCATCCAGATGGTTTGTATCATGACAACATAAACAGCTTTGTAGACCTAACACACTGTAAGTGTGGTTCGTGGTATTCCCACAGGGAGCTTGCCGCTTCCCTTTATTGACGCAAAAAGATTGGGGTCAGGGTACTCTGCTCCAGAGGGATTTCCTTTAAAAGTGTCTGTCTAAAGGCCGTACAGTCATAGAGGAAACAGACAGCTAATTCAACAGTTTCTATTTTGCTCTACAGGGAGAACACTCACACTAGACTATGAACGAAAAAGCCAGAGAACTGCACACAGATGTGCACAAACACTCATTTTTATGTAAACAACAGAGTGAAGTTAGCACAAACCACCACTGTATACAAGTGAGGTCATAGTCATTATGACTGACATTGAAGAGAGCATAAAACAAATAAAACTACAACTGTGCACTTTGCGCTCATACTAATTTTGTGTGGACTTGCCTGGTAGAGTGTTCCTCCTCCCATCTGCCCCGATGATGACATCAAACTCCAACTCACTCACAGGGTGTGTCCTGGGGTGGACCTCAGCCCTCCAGCCAATCCCTAAGGAAACACAACATATGTAATCATGAAGACAATAGACAGCTTATTTTCCATTATTTCTCAATGGCAGCAGCTTGACTCACTTTCCGTTTCTTGGTCTTCAGGGGGCTCAATAAGCCCCTTGAATTCAACATTGACATGGATCTCAATACCTAACAGAAGAGCAACTTTGAGCAGCATGAGCTGCAGTTGACGAATACCTGCAACAAAACAAACAAAAAAAAAAGTTAGATCCCAATTTATAAAAAATAAAAACCACATGCCTTACTAAAAAAGCATAGACATCTCACTGATATGATCGATAGCACCGGCACAAAATTTCCCATAAAACTTCTTGGCCCCGAGACCCCTGAGGTCCTGGATGGTAAAAGGCCAGAGATGGAGCACATTGTTTCTGGAGAAAGCATCTCTCTTCTCCAGCAGCACCACTTTGGCCCCCAGGAAGGCAAGCTCGATGGCTGTGCGTAAACCACATGGCCCTGCACCAATGATCAGACACTGTGTACAAAGACAGGAGGGAGTTGGTTAAAAAAAAAAGAAGACTGGCACTCAATGGTAAATTGCATGCATTTATATAACAATCTTTTGTACCATTCTTAGGAACCCAACATGCTTCCATTCACACACAACACTTACACATTCACACTGTGGTGGTACGCCACCTCTGTTACCACATCTATCCTGGGCAGACTGATGAAGAGAAGGCTGCCATACCAGTGGCACCAACAGCCTCTCTGACTACCACCAAACACACCACCACAATCAGACTAACCCTGTGGCACTGAAGGCAATGTGGGTGAAGTGTTTTGCCCAAGGACACAACAACAGTATGAACCGCCAACCTTCTGCTTATTGAACATCCTGCTCTATCTCCTGAGCTACTGTGCCCCAGTAATTGTGGTTCAAGGTATTCCCATAGGGAGCATGCCACCAGAAAAAAAAAGTGTGATTGAATTATTAATATTACATTACCTTTTGATAAAATGGCAGTTGCACTTTTATAAGAATTTATCACATAACATTTCAGCAACTAAATGGTTAAATGTTATGTGATATTTTCTTATTTTGCTATATTTTCAAAGCATACAAATGTATACAGACTTTAAAATCAAATATTTTTTTAAATGGTTGACAATTTATTCTACATAAAGTACTGTTTCAGAATAAGATAATTATAGTTATGTCATATGCAAATATTTTCTATAACTTTTATGCCATAAAAATACTTTTATGTTGTTGCTTTTTGACATTTGTGAAAATGAGTTAACCAGGTACTAAAAATGATGAGTAAACTGAAGTGTGCTGAGATGACTGAGTATACCAGAGATGTCCTTCATAAAGCAATCACAGACTATTAAGAACAGCAAACATGAGCATTAAATTACATGAACCCAAGACACTGAAGATCAAATTTTCTCTCAGCTGTATTTCAGTGTGAACTCAAATGACTTTTGTTTCCAATGACTAAGCATCACCTTTGAGTTGGCACAGGCACGGCCCTTCTTGTACTCCTTCTGGCCCGCCCTCTTGTCTAATTTAGCCCAGAGCGCCTTGGCCTTCCAGTAGTTGAGTTTGGATTTGAGCTTGTGATAGAAGACTTTATATTCAGTGGGTTTGACGTCTAGGTGGTCACACAGCTCCTGGAAGGCCTTGAGTGTGCCCTTGCAGGTGGTAGCCTGGACAAAGTTGTCAAACAGCACATGGGACTGGTTTGCACCGTCACCTCCAGCTGCACCAGCACCTCCATCCCCCATGGTCCAGACTCACACTGGGCTGTGAGGGCCCTTCACCCCTGAAGAAGGGGTCTCTGGGTCCAGCTCCAGCCCTGGAACTCTCTCTGTCTCCCCGGTGGAGGGCTTTAACTCCCTGCCTCAGACACCCTCATTCTGTCAAAAAAAGGAGAAGAACAACATTAAGCCATCTTTCAAAAGAATTGATTGTGGTCCCAATTGGGCAAAAATATTTTCTGTGTTAATAATGATCAAAAGCGGTTGAAGATACTGGGATTACTGTATACAAAATATGTCAGACATTGTTGTAGTTCTCAGTCAAAACTCTGTATGTTCGAAGTGCCTGAATTAGTGACGTATCATTAATCAGTAAGGGTGTTGGTAAAATAGTTTTAGAAAAGACAGCAGAACCAGAAGCAAAGAAAGACATTTTATTTAGATCCTTTTGGTTCACACGTCCAACACCGCTTTGCATCTATTCTTTAATTGGGATCGTTCCTACCTTAACAAGTAAAACAACCAACAAGTCTCTCTACCATTATTTTTATTTTTTTTATCAACCTGACCAGAACCAACCTTCTGTCTGACTAGGAAAAATCTAAGATTGCTGGACACAGGATGGGCAGTGAACTCACACAAAACCAAACAGGAAACACATAAGTATGTGGCACAAAGTCCCTTCAGACAGTGCCCTACCATTTGTCTTCAGACACAGGAAGCTGCGAGTTCATCCCAAAACACCATGGAACAATTCTAGGCGTTCAAGGACATTATCTAATGATGCAAGAGGCTTTTGTAAAGTCACACAGTTGGCTTGGCTCTATATTTACTTTATTCAGTGCCTTCTAATTTGTTCAAGAGACCTGCTGTTTACACAGTACTGTAGACTACACTTTTGTTGGTTTTATCAGCTATAACCTGCATGAACACAGCCTTTTAACCTCTGCTTTTACCTGGGGGAAACAAATGACTTAATCTGTACCTCTGCTGTCAAAGGTGGAATGTTTGCACTCTAACACAGTATATAGCAGTTTAAATAATATTAAAAACTTGCCTTAAGATGAGAAAGTAGAGGACAGAACTGTAAAAAGGATATGCCTTTGATCAAGTCTATACAGTGCATGGTAAAGTTTGAAAATGAATAATGGTTCAGCAAAAGAAATCATGCATGTTTCATTATGTAACTCTTCAGCTGTTCAACAAGTCCTCTTCCTAAAATCAGGCAAACAAAAAGAATGTCAGAGGGGGCAGGCCCTGGCTTGGTCTTATGTTCAGGTTCGGAGCTGAAGGCAGGAGCACAGGAAACACATCATCCAACACAAACAGCAATCATTTCATATTTCATCCAGCATGCCTGGTTTGACTATCACAACAAAACATGGTCAATAAATCCACAGAACATGCACCAACACTGTATCATGTCAGCAGCTGAAATTCAAAACACAGTAGACTGAGGTGAATAAAAGGTTAGACATAATAGGTTAGATAAAGTTTAGACTTCTGTTATGTGTATTTCTACATTTAAAAGCATGAACAAACAAATGTTAAGCTAAGGGCAAAGCTGGGGATAAATAGAACAGACAGAACGGCCTGTTTTGTGGCAATTAAACAAGAAAACTCACTGAATAAATATGACACACTAGAAAATCACAATAGTGTGGACCTGGTAAGTGAAATGCTCTGTCTTATTTATTTGAATAAGGTGTTACACTGTTAAGTGTTGACATACTAAACAAGCAATTACTGCTTGTTTCTTGAAAAAAAATAGCTGGCAAGGAAAATCTTTTTAAAACCAAAAGATGTGGTTACATTTTTATTAGACTTTATTCAGCCAAAAATAACCTCAACTCTTGAAAAGGAAAAAAAACCAAAACAGTTCAATTCTAATCTTGTAGAATTTAACACATTCACAGAATTCTTCACAAAGTACACACACAGGCTTGTATGCACATGGCCTCCCCCAGCACTGCACAAATACACACACAGCATGCCTTTTACTAGCAGCATTACATCATCCTCTAATCTGAAAAAACAGCCACAGATTAGGTCAGTAGCCTACACTAGAAACAAAGTATTATTTTTCCTCCGAGGTAAATGGAGAATTAGAATACAAGAATAGATTTTGTCCAAATAAAGTAAGGCCCTAAGGCTGAGCTTTAAACTAGCCATTTTTCCACTGGCTGCAATGGTGTTACTGGTCTTTTCAATTGGCCACATCAGCAAAGAATGGACTTTGAACTAAACACTACTTAGTACAGCAGTAGCATTACTACTATGCAAATTAAAGTAGCACCAGGTACCTTTTAGCCCCAAAATATATTCTCAGAATCATTTTATGGTCATTTTATGGACAGAAAACCTCCAATGTAATGATCCTGTCCTGGAATGAGGATATTAAAGTGATGCCTACTACAACACTATGTATATAATAAAGAAAATAGGCCGATTCACTGGACCCTAAAAGAAGTGCCTCATTAATCATAACGTGACTGAATTGAAAGTATTTATTGGCATTCTATGTTACCTCCCTTTTCTCTATTGATGCTTTTTTCTGAGCTGTTTTGCTGTGTTAAAACACATATTCAAAGCTGAAAATACACTTTAGCAGCAGCTGTTAAACTTCCTGGAACATGACAAGCCAGTGTCGACCAATGGGATTGCTTCCTTTTCAAGCATGTGACTGTGCAAGAATTGATTGACTGATTGGCCATGGTTTTCCGTTCCTGAATAGAGGTTCTCATCTATTAAAATCCTGTGTAATAAACAGGAGATGGCTTCATTACAATATACTATTTGGATTTAAAGTTTGTTTAACTGCAGGTATGGCTTGAGAAAAAGCAGGCTTAATATCAGAGTTAAACAACCTTAGTAAAAAGTAACATGAATGATAGAGCAGTGTATAATCCATTTTGTCCTACGTCACTCTCTGGCCAGCGCTCACAGGACACCCTGGAGATGAAAGTAATATCTCCTCTATTATCGGTGCGGAGACTTGGCAGTGCAATGTGATCTTTTTCTCTAAGTGGTAAGAGGTTTGTCAGCTAGAGTTTTATTGTTGCACACCACACCCGAACAAACCAGATATCAAAATGGTGTAATTATTCAAATCTTTTATCCATTCCTTTGAACATCTTTTCATAACAGTATTTATCACAAGATGCTAATTACAGAGCAACACTGGGACAGGTGTGGCCTAATATAGAGCTGTCAGGGACACACACTTTTGGCATAGGTTGATAGTAAATATGCTTATTCCCACATTTACAATCATTGAAGTTATTACTTTTAAAAAGTTTATAGGACACTATTTGTAAAAGAGTAATTTAAATCCCTAACAACAAGTGCACTTCTGTGATTCTACTCATATACCTGTTCATTTATTAGCTTGTCATGAGTGGAGACAGACAAATCCTCCGGGTTCACAAAGCACACAAACTTTTGTTGACCAAAACCTACTGGCTACTGACTACTGGGGAGCCGTCTCCAAACCATCTGGCTTTTGAATCACTTTTACTTCCGACAGTCAGGATGCAAAGTGCAGCTGGGTCCTAAGTGGTATGGGTTTGAAACATCTCCAGCAGAAGATTAGCCTCGGAGCCTATAAACATAACGTGAACCATAAACAGGCTGACATATTAATACTAAGAAGAGTGGAAAAAAAACGTACCTCTGTAAAACGGATCACAGTTTATAAGAAAAAGTGCATATGGATCCTCTAGTTTACCTACCTACCATAGCACTACAGAAAAAAGATAAGACAGACATCACCACTTCATCTTTTAATATGATATAATCTTTCTAATGTGAATGTGGAGCCTCGTTTGGAACGGGTAACCCCTAAAGAGCCCTTTGTGTTCACTACACTGTGTCCTAGAGAGGCATGTCTGCTGTTTTAACAGTGACATTGCCCAAGTATAAGATAAACTGTATTTCAAAACCATCCTCTACCAATAATTAATAAAAGAACAGAGCCTCAAAGTCCAACTTTATGAAGATTAAATTCAGAGAGCTGCTGCGCATATATCCCACATTTTGAGAACTCACTGTTTAATGTCACAAGTTCAGACTGTGTTCAGTTGCAATGTAGACAATGAATACAACGCCATTTTGATCAAATCTAAAACTAGAAACAGAAATGCTAGCTTTTTAACACCATTTAGCATATATAACTGTTAATAACAAGAAGCAGACATGCTTAATTTGAAATAACATTCCCATATTATGTTTTTAGTTTTATTTCTTGTTTTCTAGAGTAAAAATTACAGACAGACTGCAGTGTTTAGCTCCAGTTTTCGAAAAGCAGACCACACTAACCACATGGAAACTTATCCATACTGTACCCCTTCAATGGAAACATGTCTTGGACAGCAAAGAGCCATACTTTAGAAGCAAGTTTTATGATGGGCTGAGTCTGCTCAGTTACTGCGCCTGACAGACCCTTTAATTTTGTGCTTAAAAATGAGGATAAGAATCATTAAACTAATTAACCTGTCGTCAACAAGACGACAGGATTTTGAAATTAATTTGTCTACAACATTTAAATTTGCATTCAACGGCCTCTGAGACAACCCGAGAAAACATTTTCTGTCAAAGAGACTTTGTTTTAATTTTTAGATTTGTAATGCCTTCTGGGAAATCAGTCTAAGCCCAGACTGCCAGCTTACTGCTGCTGAACATGGTCAATTAGAGAAGCCTGCCAGCACTTGCCACTGCTGTTCCATTAAGAAAAGCCTTTATTATGATGTCAATGCCACCTTCATGTTTCTATAGGGGTTATGTTCTTGTATAAACACAGACAGACACAAGTGTACATGAGTATAAAATCACTGAAAAGAACTACAGGTAGTGGAAATCAGCCTGGGTTTTGACATTTGCCTATCTTTGCACTTGATTTGCATGCTGTATCCAGCCAGAGAGTACAATGAGCTGCCGTATATCTGGTTACGAATATACTCGCATCCAAAGAACTAGGAAGTGTAATCCGAGTCCAGCAGGCCAGCCCAGTCAACGCAGACTAGTTTCAGGGGCTTAGTTATGTGAGAAAAGAGGCAAGTACAAGAGTGCGTTTCCATTATACAGGAGTTAAGTCTATATTAATGTTAATGATCTCAACAATAACAGTGGTTGTTGTTGCTTCTTTACAAATAAATCCATCTTTTAAGAAGACTGACTAAGGAGTGATAAACAGGAATTAAAAGAGCAAGGTTGAGACATTGCTTCTTCTCAATGTAACAAAGAGATATTCTGAATTACCATGGGAAACAAAGCTCAGTTTAAACTTCAAAGTGCAAAGAATTTCAGACCGGTTGGATGACTACTGAATCCGGCCAGGCCAAGTGAAAGTTGACGGTGTCAGAATACAGTTACAGTATTTTTTCAACAACAATCCTGAGGAAAAAAAAGGAACAGTCAGACAACAACAATGTCCTTCATTTACAAGGAGCTGACGGGACATTCAGTAGTCAACTGCAGCCAGCACAAGTCATAATCCTGTCAACATCCACGCTTGCGTTCTCTAATCTCTGCGTGGGCATCACTGGAAGCGGCTCAGCTGGTAAACAAGTAGGGGTTGTATGAGGCATGAGTGGTCTGTGTAGCAAATGCTCAGACCTATTTAAAGGCAGAAACATGCTTAAATTTGAACATTTGACGACCTGTCAGCTGGGGTGAAGCAGCTGCAGGCAACACCCAGGCTGAACAAGCATTATATTCTCACTGACTGCAGAGTGGGATACCTAATAGGACGACTGTAAAATGAGGAGCGTAGAGAACAGGTATGCTAATATCAGTAAAAGCTATTTATATGACTGGGTGCAACAAAAGTCATTTTTCATTGTCACATTGGTGCAGTGGAACACGCCATGTGTTTAAAAATGGGAAGGTGACAAAACTTTAAAACATAGTCAAGAATAGCTTTGTAAATGACTTTAGAGAAGGAAGTACAAACCCAGATTCCTCACAAATATTACTGTAATGCATGCTCAAACATTAGATGATTCAGCCAGAAGTCAAATTTAGCTTCTGGCAATTTCTGCATTTATCCTATTCAAGTTCTACATGAGCAATTGACATGACTAAATTAGTAAAAGCAGTTCGTGAAAGCAGTTCGATTAATACTAGTGGAAGAATGCATAGAGCTTCATTTTATTTTTTTCAAGATACAAGGTCTTGGATAACTTGAAGTGCGCTTGAAGTTCCTCAAAGTGCGCATGACATTGACCGGACAGCCACGAGGTAGAGGAGCAGCTCTGCTCTAATCTTGGCACCTCGATGAAACAATCAGCAGAACATAGTTTGTGTAGGGTTCCTCACTTCCTTCTCCATACTGTGGAATTGTTTCTCCATCAGGCCTGCCAAAGAGGAATTTGTCCCCCGTCCAAAAAAGCAGATAACAAGGCCCGGGGGCTCGTTCACACACATCCAGAGAGTGAACGTGAAATATGATGTGGCCTCTAGAGACTTGAATGGTTTACTCAAGTAAAAAGGGCCAGACTTGTGAGGAAGGTTAGCAGCTAAAGGCTAGGCAGCTGGTTCTTAAGAAGGCCTGATGGCTGAAATAGAGCAGGTAAAAGGCCTTAATATGGTTTAGATTTTTTGGAGTAAGATCCACCACTATAATCCAGGGTAACAGAGTAGAGTTTAGTCTTCCATACATTTCAGAGCAAAAGGGTCTGTAACATCATGCGCTCTAGAGAATTTGAAGTTGCTGATGATTAATGATGACCATCTGTCTTTTTATGTATGAATGATAGAAAAATGAGCACTGGAGTGGAAGGATGAAGCTACAACAAAGAATGCAAACTGTAAAATACAAAGCCAGATAACTAAAAGGAAAAATGTAGCTCTGAGATAATAATTATGTCTCCAATAGGTTATCTATTTAAAATTCAAAGATGAATTGGCGCTTTGTTTGACTGTCTGAGTTCAGTACACTCCAGGATTAAAGTTAGCAATGCATATGACCTCTGAGAATGTTGGCCGTGAACATGGCGCCTGTGTCGGAGAAAATTTCATGCACATTATACAGAGATATGCAGCACGGCAAGCTAGGTTTTTCTTTGCCACTGATTTACTGCCTCGCTAGAAAAACTTCTTGACACTCCTTAACTTTGAAGCAAACACTAACACTGAACGCTGAGGGCTGCCTGAATGCTTTCTACAACAGTGTCATTATTCCTCACAGGGGAAACTGATTGTGCTGCAGTTCTATAGTGTTCAAGGGTCAGCCAACCAGCAAAATGTAAACAGTTTCACAGGCCTGGACTGTGGAGTGTACTTGCCACACTGACCTACTTTTGAACTGGAAGCTAAAAGAAACAGCAAGAAGTTAAGTCTTTAATATTTGGATGTAAGAATTCAAAAGGGAAATTATCACACTGAGTACTCATGCATAAAAGCTCAGAAGTTTAACTGGCTTAGGACTATTGAAAAAGTGTAACGGTGGTCGATGCCCGTAGATAAGCTTCTACAACCTGTAATAATGCAATCTCAAATTGAGTTCAAGAGATAAAAACCCATGAAAATAGTAACGTGATAGTCATAATTGCAATTTAATGGCTTTTATCGTGTTGTTTTACTTTACAGTGTGACTCACTGAATACTAAGGAATAGGCTTAGAGAATGTCGAGTAAAGGGCACCCTAATCATTTTTAACCTCATCATATGATATCAATAAAACAACTTGCCATTAGGGATGGGAATCACATGGTGCCACACAACACGATACAATTCCCAATAACAATAATATCACAAGATGGAAGATATTTGTTTACAATTTATTATATCTGTGAAAATGTAGTGAACAAAAGGGAATTTGTGCATTCATTATTTGCACTGTTGTGTCATTTTAGTGTAATTTGGGTAAAATGATCAATCATTTTGCTTAGTTCATCTATCTAGAAGCTCTTTAATAGAAAAAACTTGCCTCATACAAATATCAAATATATCTGTATCTGCATAACAATAACATATTACAAAAGGAAAACAATCCAGTAACAATACTAATGATATATGGTCTCATCTATCCTAGCCATCAGCCTCAGTCGCTTTCCTTTTTAAGGATGTGGTCCACACTAGCTCCCTTCAGTGTGTATTTTAACATTACAAGAGGCCAACACTCTTCTGATGAGTCAACCACAGCTCCAGTCCAGACCTTTAGGCAAAAGCTAACAGTTGGGAAGCATCCAGCTGTTCTTGACACAGCAGGGGCGGCCTATAGCGGACATCCTCTGCCCTGTTCTTTCATCTGGCAGTGTTTTCCAAATCCATGGTGCTTTGCAGGACCACAAGGGTTTGGAGCTAGACGGAACGTATGAGTGAAAGGCAAAGACAGGTCAAAATGACTCAGACAGCAGATGTGTAAGGATGTGAAATGAGTCTTGTGCCTACTTTTTGTGTTCACTGTAGAATAGCTTAAAAAACTGCATAAATGAAGCAAAGTTCAGACGTCAAACCCCACAGACAGAATCACAATACAAACTTGTAAAGTCCAGTCTATAACCACAAAAAAATAAAAATAAAAACCCTGAAATAGCTCAAGGAGGGTCTCCCAGCAACCATAAACATTACAGCCCTGTAGGCTAATGCCATTTTCTTTACCACCAGCTCTTGCCGTAAAGCAATTCATGTTAATAGTACCTGTTTCTTTTACATCAAAGCAACTGGGAGAACTAACAAGACTGGTTTGATGGTTGAGCTCAAAACCTAATCACCTAATTTTAACAAATCTGGCATTATCTGATAGAAGAAAAAATGGTAATAACCACTGATAAAAAGGAAGGTAAAGGTCTGAAACATGCACCAATTTCTACTCAAAGCCAGACTGCAGTCTAATCCAGTTCTTGTGCTGAATCGGGCACTACACAAACATCCTTCTGCTGCCACTTCACATCCTGAACTCAGTTATGATATCATACACACTAGGACCACCATGTGAGATCAGAAAAGGTGTTCACAAGCCAAGGATCGCTGGATCACAACAAAATGCAACAGACAACAAAGATCAATATCACTAATCAATAAGCCTAATGCCCATCACTCCAAAGAGACAGGATAAGAGTCTTTGCGTTAAAGAAATGTCCGTCGGGTCAGGACATTACCGCTCCATTTGCCAGCAGACTGCCAGTATCACTTTATGTTGATGAATGTGGGTGAGGTAACGGTAACACTGTTAGAACTGTTGTGGTAAATGCCACAAAAGGAGTAATCTGTACAGGACAAGGCCAATTTCATCCGAATACGACAGCCACCACTTCAAACACTTCTGGACATACATTCATGTGGTGTCAGTAATGTGTGGGAGGATGTTAAAGTGAACATCCAGCTTCTATGTTCTTCACACTGCCTCCCTTTTTATGATTACATACTAGATTGGAAAACTACATTGTCTCTTTGGATCAACAAAACATTAACTATCAACTTCTAGTATAACACAGACACCAAAACAAACACATCTGTGCAAGCAAAGGCAGGTCAAATAAGGGCAAGGGGGATTTCTTCAAGTTCCAGACAGCATAAATCAGCCTGAGTAATAGGTAAAAAGAGTTCATGTCAGATTCTTAATGTTATACAACCTCAAAGGAGCAATTTAAGTGTATAATGGATAGCAATGTGAAACTGTAACTTTATGACATCTGTCACAAAAAGAGTATTTTGATGTGGGTAATATAGGTTACCGTGTAAAAAAAAAAGCTGAAGTAGCACTGGCTCCATCTACATTCCTCAGATATCCCATGCCCGGCCGACCTGTAACAGGCTTACTGCTGTAGTGTATAAACAAGGGCTTGGCACAACACCAAGGATGCACCATTACAGCTCCATGCATGCGACGTGCTGATAAATAATACACATTCGTTTACGGGCTGGTAAAAATCGTTAGCCGCTCTTTTAAAACCCACCAGAGCATGTCATTCCTTTAACGCACAGAGGTACAGCCCACGGATTTCAGGACAATGTTAAAAATGCACCGTGTTTGTCAAGCGATCAAGAACACTGTTTTATTTTACCTCGTAATCCCGGGTGTTTAGGATATATCCATATATCGCGGGTATGAATCCATAGCTGGTAATATAATCCCAGATTTCCAGTAAAATCCACAGTATCCGCGGGTTTATTATGAGTTGGTCGTGAAAGAGCAGAGATCCACAGAGAGAGCAGCGGAGAAGGCGCAACTTGAAACTGACAGAGAGGGATCGGACCAAACCATTAAGGCAGCAAGGAGGGGCCTCCGAGTGACTTTTATAGAGAACAGAAAAGCACCGTGACATAATGATAAATAAACCTGTTCTGATATGTAGGATAAGTTAAATTTGAGCACGAAAAAATGGTTTTAAATTAGAAGAAACATTTGCTTTGGTCACATATTTTGACACCATTAAGTGAGAACCCCCCCGCTGGTTCTTGGTGTGAGCCTGTATGTTTTAACTCAGTTTAATCCGATTGGTCTCTTCCAACGTGACGCAGCGGCGCTGCTGCTTTCACGTGGTGTGGGAGACATTCAGGACTTTACACAACTGGAAAAGGTAGCAGGTATTTATGCAGAAAACGAATCATTGATTTTACATTAGTTTATAAAACAAAGAAATTAGTTGTTTTCTCCTCACACAAAGAAGACCTTTCTATTCAGAAAGACTTTTATTTGTTGACTGTTTTTAGTATTTTGTAGTTTTACTAAATATCATCATCATTATTATTATTGTGGTTGTTGCGGCTGCTGCTGTTGTTATGATTATTATAATTATTCTGATTACTATGATTATGTGAGTACTCATGTTCAATGTTTCATAAAGTTTGTCCAAAGTCAACAAGAATTTATAATAACCAGTCTACAGTGTTATAGATTCATTTAATTGTCTAAACAGGGATGCATGGCTTCAGAACAGGCCCAAAGTCGGAGAAGTATTTAGCATGTTGACTGATTATTGAGTTATCTGAGTAATTTAATTTGCACAGCCAGGCCCTCTCAGATTTACCTTTGTGGATGGGGAAACTAAAGGATAATCATTCTTCTAGCTGTTCACATGACACAAATGAAGACTAATTGCAGGGGGGTAACTTCCGTCTCTTTTGTAAATGTATAAATTGGAAAAATCTTTGTTTGTTTTAGCATAGCACAAACAGTTTCTGTTCATGGAAGGAAACACAAAGACAGAACAGGGAAAGTATACATTTCAAAACAATTAACAAATGAAAAACACATGGAACGCTTTCTTACCTGTTTCTATATGTATGTGGAGCTATAACTGACAAACTGCAATATTATTTACATTTCATACACTTTTGCTTACATTAAAGTGGCCTATTTACTCTATTGTTAAATATGATGAGAACCTACTATTACTATACTGTGAACACTACAAACTCAAGTTTTCATTGAGCTGACACTGAACCAGTAACTGGAGGAACAGCACAGTTTGGGACACACAAAATACCGCAAATACTTGTCTTAATACAGTTTTTCCTATGTTACATCAAGCAGTAAAAAATACTGAAAGAAGTCATACAGTTATTCTCTTTCAAAACATTCAGGAGAGGTTTATACTTGTTAGGTTAAACATGCTGTGTCTGCTTCTGAGTACAGTTCAGACTCATTTGTTGTTTAGCTAAAGATTCATTAAAAAATGTCTCGGCCACCACAAGGACATTACAGTACGTGTGAACAAGCTGCCCTACTTAGAATTGCACATCGCTAATTAAACAACCCACATGGGGACACAGGCTGCCATCCCGATCCAAATCTGTGCAAAAACGGAAGATAAAGAAAAAACAGACAGGAGGAGGAGAGGAAGCAGAGGAGGTAATGACTGATGAATATAATGGCTTCCTACTGTCTCAACAGCAAACACATTGCAGCAGACATACTTCTGCCACATTCTGAAACCTCACCAAATAACCCTTGTGCACCTTGCTTCCCGCCACGCCACTCCTCTCCACAGCACTGAGGCTTGTCACGGCCCATTCAGTGAGAATCAATGGTTGTTGCATCAGACAAAGGGCTGTCTACCTAAGGTGAGGCACGCTGCACACATTCCCAGCAAAACAAAGGAATTACGCGTGATGTCATTCCCCAAGTCTTCAAAGGCTCCTCTGACAGATCACATTATCCCATTGAAATGACAACAGCATCCACCAAATCCTCATCCTTTTCTCACGATGAAACAAAGTGAGTGTAAAACTGAGACCAAAGGACTTACTGTACAGAGAGCAGGAGTAGAACATCCAAGGGGAAGTCCGCCGGCCGGGATTTGTTCTCTTTCTGTTTTTCCCCGTCTCTCCTCCCGCCTTCTCTCACCCCCCTCCCACCTCTTCTTCCTCTCACCACGGCAAGATGCTGCCTGGACCGGTGCTCGTTGTCATGGTAACCAAGACCAGGGGGGGATTCTCACGTGACCGGCTTTCCTTGGACACGGATTGGTCGCACGAAACAGAGCGGGGAGGGGAAGGGGCGGGTGATGTCATATGCCCGATGCCTCCTTACAAATGGAAGGGAGGGGTCCTCGCTCGGGCGGCCTGCAAACAGATACAATGGACGTCCTTTTAAGGTGTGTTAACACGAGTCAAGTGGAGCTACTGACTCACTGACTTATTGGTATGCTGACTGACTCGGGATAACGGCTGATGGGACCGGGCTCAGCTGTATCCCACTGCCAAGCACTTGGAACTGCCATGGACCCCAATATACACACTGTTTCATGACATTTGAGAGTGCAGCACCCATATGGGGCTGCTTGACCTGCTGGCCCACAACACTTCAACCTCTTGTACAGCATCTATTTATTGGACTGCACAAGACACATGCATTCAGCAAAGATATACATCCCATGAGAAAGCACACTTTCAATCTAACATGCAACATTTAACATATTTTCCCAAAACATTTTTTTAATATTGAAATACTTCAGTGTCTATTTCAGTGTGTGGTCCACAGAGGATACTTAAAATAAAATATGTCAAGAGAAGGCCTATATTTTGGTTCAGACAGCCACATCGAAGTGTTTAATAATACGTTCAGACGCTGTATAAATGAGCAACCGAAAAAAGTTGTCATATATCAGAAAGAAATGCATGTAAAAACTGTACAAAAAAGATGCATTTTGCTTTTTTTTATGTGAACCAATGTTACAAAATGCCAAAAGAATCACACCCAGCTTCACCCACAGACTTTACATATAACTGTACGCCACATAGAGCCCTCCATATAGTATATTTTTACATGTAAGACTTGTATTTTGTGCTCAGTCATTGTAAGAGGAAGTCCAGTGGAATATATTTACATGCAGCAATGCTACATCACCAGCGACAAAAAAGTAGTGTAGTGTCTGAAATTGTTTAATATAGAGTCCACTGAATGGCTAAACGATGAAATGATTGAAAGGATAGGGAATAGTAAACCGTTTCAGCCATAGCGTCCTCAGTTTTCTTGAATACTGTCACCATTCCCACTGTTTTATGTCTGTACATGCAAAAAATAAATCATATGATCTTGATATAGTGCTATTGTCCTTTGTATTTTGTAGGCTTCCTTCTATTATATGGATATTAAAGAACCTCTTACGTTCAAAGAAGCAATAAAACAAAGATTTGGGTGTTTTTGTGTCTCATATAAAAGTAAGCCTTGGCTGATTTCATGCTCATTCCCGGTAATCACATAAATAAGCCCAGTCAAGGATAGTTGTCCAAACTGTTGAGCAATTATTTGATCTGAGTTCAGCTCTGCCGGAGATGGGAAACTTTCTTGTTCTGGAGAATATCTTTGTTCCAAGGTGATGTCATGTGTTGTCTATGCAAGGTATCGACCTAACACATAATTATCTTGTCACTGTGGCAGACTTATTATTACTTTACTTAAAATAATTCAGAACAGGAGAAGACATGGAAGCTGGCAGGGATTCGTACTGATTTTCTTGTCATTAGAAATCACTGCATGAATGTGTGTACAATTTTCATAAGTGGTTTGGACTTATTACTCCGCTGGATATGTTTTGTTTGGGTGAGATTTACATTTACCAAGGAAGTAACCATAGAAAAGTAGCTTTGGTTTCCTTTATGTGCCTTTCAGAAACATAGCTGCACCATAAAGACAACCAGGGCTATGCATTATGCAGTCATTTCTCTTCCAAAGCTACAAAAGGGCAGTGAGCTTGATTAATAAAACATGCCCTGGTGTCTCTGAAGCATCTGGTTCACTATAACCAGCTGAGACAATTTATATCAAGCTGTTATTAAATAGAATAAATTGTGATTATTCTGGAGTCCACATTTCACGTAAAATTGGTGATGTTAAAACAGCAATAAGACCTTAAAGGCAGAGATTTAATTATCCCATCATGGTGAGCTGCATGACAAAATGAAAACGACTGTCCTCTCTAATAGGCATCAATGTGAATGTTAAGGGTGATGAGAACGCTGATACTAATAGGTGAAGCCGTTATGTTTATGGTCCCCCATCAGGAGCCTGTATGTTACGGGCCACTGAGCTTTATAACAGGGAAGCTCTACAGGAGTGGTCCCAGTGAGGCATTCTACACAGCTCTCTGTCGAAACTGATATGCTGTGTGGTGGAAACACATATAAGAAGACAGATATCAAGGTAAAGTCCAGAAAAGTATGGCTGAAACCAGACATTTGTATTTGTAAAGCAATACAGGAAAACCATGAAGCCATTAAAAATCTTAACATCAGTACAATTAACAGCACATGACAGTATAACAGGCCAAAAGAACATATGACAGAAAATACATAATTAAATCATTAAAATGCATTTTTTAATATGAGTAATTTTTGTATTACTCTTTATTTATCTGTATTTGTATTTACTACATTAGATTTGCAACATCATCATGCATTATAACAATATTGTACTGTCTATTTTAATATCCACGTAATTTTTACAACAACCCAGCTGCCATTTTTGCCACTATAAATTTGAGAAGTAGTTTGGTCCTGTTTGCAACATCTTGTGGAAAAACACAGATTGCGTGTCCACATTAAACACGCTCTTTTGAGAGCACGTGAACAGCTATGGTACCCTGCAGGGACATGCTGTTGTCAATAAACAGGTCTAGTAAAAAAAACGTTTGATGGTGATTATAAATGCCTTAACCCTTCATTATTCCTGGTTCTGAAAAGTAAAAACAAGCTTTGAAAACTTTTTTTCTTTTGTGTTGTGTTGACAGATGAGACTGTAATCCTTAAACAAAGCGAGCTGTTTCAGGCTTCAGTTGATTAATAACTGTAAGTCTGTGTCTTACTATTGCTACATATTTGAGGACTAACCACTAACTCAAATGTCACAATATCAGAAACCCATTACAATAAATACAGTAAACGAGGGTTGCCATGGTGTAGACTTCAGTACTTTTTCCCCATAGCACTTCATTTGACAATGACTCTCAATGCCTCTCTGTAATTTTATAATTAATACTTTTGGACTGGTTTTAATGGTGGCACAATAGTAGCAAGAGTAGACATTTAGCAACATAGAAATGAGCACTTTCCGGATTACTTTTAAACCCTGGGCGAGGCCATGGTGTTTACATTGAAAAAAATAGGTCCAAATCCAGGTAAAAGCAAAGCCATTATAATTAAATGTTCATATTTTTGATTGATAATGCGTATTCATGCAAAATTTCAATCTATTATACAGGGTACATGTAATCCTATATAATCTAATAACACGCTGTTCTAATAAAATGTAACTGTATGTGGTTAATAGCTGAGTCAGCAGTGTCAGCACAGCTATATTACGGCTCCTGCACTTGCCACCAATCATGCTAATGCCCCTGTGCTGCTGCAGAGTCAGTGTAACAGTATATATGACAGGAAGAAGAAACCTAGCCGTGACTGTCACATACAGAATCCAAGTGAATCTGCAGATTCACAAGTGCACAGGCAGCAGGATGAGAGTGCAGCTTTTTTTTTTTTTTTTTATAGTCCCTAATTATTCAAACCCATAGTTACACAATGCAAATTCGTTTTAGTCTAAACAAGCAATATTGAAAAAGGATCTTCTCTGAATCCTACAGTACTTTAAATAACATGAACCCATCCAGCTGAAACTTGAACATTTAATTTCCTCTACAACCACACAGACAAACCTTGTAAAAACACTGCGTAAATCAGCTCCAGTCCATTGCCCCTGAGCATGATGGGTACAGGGAGTGATAAAAAAGAGATGCGTGTTTGAGTGGAAAAAAAAGGCTACAATCTTGGGTAACAAAAAGTCCAGAGTCTAGGGCCCGACAGTGAGGTCAGGTTACTGGAGGTCTTGCTGTGTCTGTGGCCGGGCTATATTTAACTGCATGTGTTTGAATGGCCTCAGACTGGGACTGTGCCACAGAATAAGCAGCAGCAGAGAGCAGCGGTCAGGGCGCGGCCACACAATGGACACATTTCTCACACTGCAGGCCGTTTACAGTGGTCATGAAATGCCAGCATGGTAGGCTGTAAATGTAACCTTTCCTAGAAGTGAAAAGGTTAGGGCAGTGCTGTGACCCCGTGGCCCTGACCTAGTGTTGCAGATGCCCCTGGTCTAAGTATGGTGTCTCTTTAAAGGCAGGTTTTATGTCTGAATATAAGTGAATGGCCATGATAGAAGACTTCTTTTACAGACAATTGCACAGTGGAGAATGACAGCGCTCAGGGCCATTTATGAAAGCCTGCTCCAGTACATCCTATAAAGCTCACCGCTACTTTGTGTTATTTGATAATGTACGTGGACATCTATTTTTACATACAGTATAAGCACATCTATTTATTGTACTTTTATTGCATTCATGTGCAGTCCTTTCTATGTAAAGCAATACTGTTACAGTTCATGTTTACAGTTCTGCAACCAACCAGAAACCAGAAATTAGCCCTCCTCATTCTGTTATTTACTCTGTTTAATTTTTTTGTATTTGTTTGTTTTTTCTTGTTTGATTGGCTGTTTGTGTGGTTTGTTTTTTTATCTTGTGTCTGATTGTTTGGTTATTGGTTTGTGTTGTTTGGCTGTATTGTTTGATTTGTTCCTTGTTTGTTTGATTGTTTGATTGTTATAGTGTGTTGTCTGATTGTTTGGTTGTTTATTTGTGTTGTTCAGTTGATTATTACTGTTGACTGATTGATTGTTAGTGTTGTTTGATTTGTTCCTTGTGTATTTTGTTCTTCGATTGTTTAATGTATTGTCTGATTATTTGGTTGTTAATTTGTGTTGTTTGATTGTTTAAGTTGTAACAATGCATTATAGTAGCTAACCCTACACAACATTTACAACATATACAATGCCTATGTACACAATAGCTAGGTGAGCTCAAAGGCGGGAGCAGAGGAAGACAAACAGGATGTACTGACACTAATTCTGTAATCAAATTGCTGGCTCCTAGTCTCCAGTGAAGACAGTAAGAAGGAGACAGTCTTGAGTGGATTTCCACAGCGTTTTCCTCGTCTCACACAACAGACTGCATGCTAATAAGACATTTAACTTCACTTAAAAGGCCTCACACAAAAAAATCCTTCCCACTCTGTATTTTAATAAATCAATAAGAGTGTTTCTTCTGTGAGGGTTTATGTCTTGGTTACATGATCCAATTTTCAGAGAGAGGTACATGAAGTCAAACTGAGAAAACAATCCCTGACTGGCAGGGATCAAAACACTAACTGCTCTAAACGGGCTTTAAACAGAATCAGGTTTCTATGGCAACTAGATTTTCTTCATGTGTCAGCCAATATAACGCTTTAGAGCTGTCTGACAGGATTGTCACACTTGTGGGTGGGAGGAAATCACAGGTTCACACAAATGCACCAGGGAACCTAAAGTTGGAATAAACCTGCTTGTATGTAGCTATAAAACGATACCTTACGTAATAATACCACATTGTATGATAAGTTGTAAAATGTATAAGAATGTATTTTGTCTTTAAGTTTCTAAAATACAACACAATACCACTTTATAATGTTTACAAAGCTATTTCATTATTCTATCTCTTAAACAAATGCAATAGTAATATATATGATAACAATGCAATAATTTAGGATGCCACATTCTGACACAGGCCTATCTTATCTATCCAGATAAAACCAGTATATTATGTAATCATTAGACATCACATACATGCATTATCAACACGCAATATAGTTATGTTATTGGATAGTTCCATATTAGGTAATGCTTGAGAATAAGGCATGTTAATAAACCACCAACAATGTACTAGCAAATAATAAATTCCACATCTAAAAGCCTTTACTGGATATTTAGTAACATAGATTACTGACAAATACCATTTACATTTGTTCATAAGCTATTTATTATTTTTTTATTGTTATTTTGAATATTTTACCAAATTATTATGCAGCCTTAAGAATTAGATAACATTATTTATAAAATTATTTATGAGTAGCCTTTATGACCAGTTGTGAATGCCAATATCATGCGTAACCCATATCACTATTACCTTTTACGTCAACTTACACAACTTTATAAAGGGTTTATTCATTATTCACAAAGACAATTAACTTTTAACAACATTAAGATTAATAAGAGTATTTTCTGTGAATGCTTTGTATTATTACCTTGTAAATGGACAATAACACACTTAATAAGCCACTTACAAAGCTATATGTTTTTGGTATTTGCAAGTAATCTACTAATCTTATTAAGCATCAAGTAAAGGCTTACAGATATATAATCACTCATTCACTAATGCATTGTAAATAGTTGTAGGTTATTATCCTGCATAATTATACAAAGTTATACCCCATATTATTACATACTGCACTGTTGCTTGGCATTTTGTAATCATTACCTGGCTGGAGCACTCATATAAGTATAACCTAACCTCACTGTTATGTAATAGGATAAAACTTTAAGCTGGTTGCACTTAAATTTAATAAGCTGACAAAGTGGGAACATTGGAGACACTAGAGAGTATGGGAAGGGTTATTACATTTAAATCCAGGCATTAGGTGGTTTAATAAGCCGAATTATTGTACACTTCAAAGATCATCCCAGCTATGAACCGAATGTCTGAAGTCCTTTTTTACTTAGAAAATCATAGAAGTAACAAATAAGAATGCTGAGTAACAAAAATATGAAATGTAGCACATGATCTCTACTGTAAAAATCCAGGTATTTACAATAATATATCAGATATCAGTCAGGGTTTCCTCACACAAACAGCAAAATATATGTAAAATGTATTGCTTCTGGAGTATAGACAGTTAAGTTAGGTTAAGTTAAGTAGCTTCCTTATGATTGATTGCAAAGTTTGAATCGTCTGCACAGCTAAGAGCCCCTGTGTGGCTGTTTTCCGTGCCCCTGCTGTATGAACCTGATCCAAGCATTTCCCCAGCAGAGGCCAGTGAATGTAATCAGTAGTCAGTAAACACAGTCCTGAGCAAAGCCTTCTCATTAGAGCTAGAGACACTGCAGTGAACACAATGACCTAAAAGCTCCAGCCACTGAACTACTCCTGCACAAAAACCCACACATCTGGACTCAAAATGTGTTGTCTTTGTATCAAATGCTCTTGACCTCAACTTCACCTCGACATTTTGATATAAAAGCAGACCCAGCCCATGTTTTAACAGGGTAAAGTCGTTTTCTTTATCATTCCCCGCTTGCATTTTAATTGCAACTCATCCGTTCTCATGTTGACTTAGTGCATTTCCAAACAGGCCCGGGTCAGGGATTCTGTCAGGTTTTTTTTTTTTTTACTCGATACAAAGTGGCCATGACAGTCACGTTCTCAGCCTCTTTAGTTCAAGGACAGAAACCGAACACTCCCCTCTCGTCACATCAGGACTATAGCTGAGGGCAAATAGCTGTAACAATTACATGCACGACAAAGGCTCTGGTGCTGGAACATATGTATAGAAACCAGATAATACGTCTGAACAGAACATGTTGGAGAAATCAGATATTTAAAGCTCCAATTCATATATTATTAGACCAAGATCCTGAATAAGGCTTAACTGTGACGTCATAAAACAATAAACAACACTACAAAGTCCTACCATTTTGGACGTTGTAGGTCAGTCCAGAGCAGATAAACTGACCACAGAATCTAACCAGTTCTCAGGCCAAATTTATTCAAAATGTTGTCAATCTATCAAAACTTGACCTTGCTGTGATTGGACATTTGGGACACACTGGAAGATATTTTAATGGCTAACTCTAACCCTTAAAATTGAATTACAGTGGGTAACTTGAATGCTTTAGATCACACGTCAAACTCAAGGCCCGGGGGCCAAATGTGGCCCTTTGCAATGTTTTATGTGGCCCTTCAATACATTTAGTAGGTTATATTTTTGGTTCTAGGTTTTAATCGGATTTGAAGATGTTTTAGATGGATTTGATTTTTGCTACAAAAAGAAATAAAATCTGTTCAAATCTGACAAAAACCTGTCCAAATTCACCTAAAACCTGTTCAAATCCATTTAAAACCTGTTGGAATCTGACTAAAACCTGTTGAAATCTGACCAAAACCTGTTCAAATCCAACTAAAACCAGGTTCCATAAAGGGAGGAAATTTTTGTTAGTGTGATAACTTCTGAAGATGAAATCTCGCATTCAATATTTAATAAAAAGCTTCCAAATGTCACCATCTTCGGCCCCTGAAAGGATTCTTATTAACTTTCGCGGCCCCTCACCACACTTTAGATAATGAAACCATAGTACCAGTGACGTACAAAAACAACAAAACCCAGACAGGGTGATCAAGTCCTCTTGTGCTTGTAGACTCTCCACATTCTCACACTCGGGCTTATCAAAGACCATCTCTGCCCTATGCGCCGGCAGAAAAGAGCAAACACTCTCCTATGGCCCGCAGCTGTTCAAATATTGTGACATGTGATCTGTAGCTGGCACAAAGAGCGTTTGTAAAGAGGCACCGGGACACAAAGCCACGGGAGAACAGGGAGCTCATCTCACAACACGAGCTCACGCACTCGTTTTTACTTTCTAACTATTGTCCGAGTCGCTGCAGCATATGCTTCAGCTTCGGTAAAAGCTGCAGTAACTCAGAAGTCCCCCGCCCACAATCGAGTTAAACAAACACTGCAATCATGAAATCAGAGGAAACTTATTATCTACTTGAACCACGTGTTGAATAAACCTGACATTGAGCGTCAGTTTTAAACAGGAATCTTATCAAAGGCAGACAGTGTAATTGCATTCCTTATCTTTATGAAAGAGCTGAAGTTTTTGTTCCGCTGTTTGCCCAGCTTTGTCACTCTTTGACAGGATTTATTCATGCTTCAGCTTTTATATTCAAACAACAGGATCAAAGGGACAACGCTGTAAGCTTGAATGAACCCATGCAGCTAATACTATGCTAAGATGACACAGGAATATCTGAGGCTTAAGGATATCAATGGTTTTGTGCTGAAATATGAACAATTAAAATATCCCATGATCTTAAGACGAATTAAATGATTTATGACTGTTGTAGAAAAATAATGGATGACATTGTAGAACATATCACTCTTATTAAAGACATTTTGTACATGCACAGATTTATAGTGTGACAAACATATCGTATTAATTAATGGGACCCATTAAGTCAGCTCTATTTAGAATCTGTGGGATAGTTCTTGTTTGTCAAATGAGTTGGGTTTTTTTGTGCTTAATGTCATGGAATCTTCAAAATAACTCAAAATGTTGGGCCTAAAAGTTTTAGGGTAAAAGTTACAATGCAATGTTGCTGCATTCAAATACACTGAGGTATACTGAAGCTGTATGTTTGTGGTTTTAATTAGTATTATGGCTAATACTACTAAGCTTTGTATAATAATGCTGATTTAATGGAAGAAAGAGAAATTCTTATTATATGTAGTCCTATTTTTGAGTCTGTGTATGAAGCTGGTCAGTAGTTGTTCTAAGGTTATATGTTAGAATTGATCATTTAGCTCACAATATTACCCTGGATACATGCATACTCATTACACACAACAACACTGGGCATGTGCAATGGGGCCGACCTCCTGGGTGTTTTGCACACTGTTGCTGCTATAAGGCATGGAGAAAAAAGAGCTGCTGCTTAAGTAAGAACTCTCAAATATTATTTTCCTGTGACTATGACATTTTAACTATAAGTAGATGTTTTCTTAACATTTGCTATCTGCTGTAAAAGAACAACTGAGTCTGGAGTTCACAGAAATAATTCATTATTTGAGGTTCATATGAGTACACCCATAAAAAGTGAGTAATAGTTAAACTCATGTAAATTAAGTCAACAACGAAACAGATGTGAAACCTCTTGAGGCCTTTAAAGGAAACATTTCTTACTGCCATATATGACCAATAAACACACATCCTGGCGCTCCTTACACAATTCCTTATATTAACACCACAATATATTACCATTTCCTAGTTTTGTCTTAAAACAATCCTTTCAGCTGCTCCCGACATGAAAACACCATCACAGTGTAATGTATCTAATTGCAAAATGAATAGCAGATTGTTAAAGAATGCAATTTTTCAGTGATGTTTAAAGAGAGATCACGTCAGAGTGCAGCTATTCTGATAATCCCATGACCTCACTGGAGAGGCCTTGAAAGGCGAACATCATGTTCGTTTCTCTCCTCGGCCTCAGGAGCTTTTGCAGACTTGGCTACACATGAGACAAATACAGAGGTATGAAGGAGCACTTTGATATGAGGAGTGTATGGCACCTTTGGATTGTGGAAGTGTGTCTGCAGAGTAATATATCCACATGATTCAATGGAGCTTTAGAATATGAATGTATCTAAAGTGATAACCGCAATACTGTGATGCCACCGAATCTTCAAATAGATGTCCTAATAAAGACATTTATGTCAACGCTTCTTCATTCTTGCTCAACACATAAATTACATATAAAAGCCTGGAAAAAGCGAACACAAGAAGGTCTTAATTCCCAAGGTCATAAAAAAAACATCCTATAATGCGTCATCAATGAGCAGATATTTTATGTGGTTCATTACAAACCTCAAAGTCATGTGCACGCAAGGACACAGGGCTGTGTAATTGAGTTTAATTGTGCTGATCCTCAGCCAAATGTGATGCAGCCACACACATGCACATTTGGCTCGCGGCTCTTTCTCTGACTTCAGCTGAGATTTGTGACCTCATGTTTTTGTCTTTTCCAACCCACTCCCTGTTATTTCAATGAAGAACACAGCATATCATTAGCCAAGAATCAAATGAAAAAACAACTATTATCACCTCAACAATCCACCTGGCTGGGAAAAACAGTTCAACTAACTCATTCCATCGCTGGAAGTTTGTGGAAAACCAAAAGATTTCTTTATACTTCTAATTAAACAGAGGCTAGTGCAGCTGGCTGAAAGCACAGAACATAATTACAGTGGTTCGGACTTGTATACAAGCTGGATGTCACCCAAAAGGATAACACTCAAGTCAGCTGAAGAATATATCTCATTACATTCTCAACCAGAAAGGGCGTGGAGCATGAGTTTGACAACTTTCAGTCCTATACTCAGCCTCACTGTGGAGTTACTAAGGTAACCATGCACTAACAGACTGCAGTGCTGTCAGCAGCTTGTCTCCATGTGGCTCTTTATGCTAGAGCTGTGGTCACAAGGCCTTCACTACAGTATATAACAGTGTCTTTGACCTGAGGCTCCATGACAGGTATAAGCAAGCTGTTAGAGACGAGATAAATCAGGACAGATGTGGAACAGGCAAAGAGAGAAAAGTCTGCACTTCTGTTGCCTGAAATGAACTGTTGAAGAAAAAAATGCAACCACACCCAGAGTACCACTCTCAACACAATATTTTGAACATCTGGGCTAAAGAAGATTGCCACAGTCCATGGCAGACTGGCCACGGATCAAGCATTTCCAAGAAGTTGTTCTGCAACAGTGTGGATTATGATAATGGCATGAACATTATTCCCAACTGACAATCCCTCTTGTTTTCCTGCTGCGGCCTATACCCAGTGTCAAACCTGCATGAGTGCCCCGCTGGAATCCACAGATATCAAACATAGCTTTCTTTAATCCACCATTCAAACACAACCCCTCATTTATACAGGCTAACATGCTCACAAAAGCCCTGTCTCTGACAGCAGTATGAACCATTGTGTCATTTTGTTACTAAGATACAAGGATTTAGGCTGTTTTGATAAACATAGTCTTTCCAAGTCAAGGAAACAAAAGTCATAATACACATAGTTATGTTTCATTTCAATCCTGGGAGGTCGTGGTGGTTAAATCATGGAAAAAAACATAAAAGGTGACACAGCAAATACTTACATAGCACTTGCTGACGGCCTGCGAGGTGTTACTGTAATCTAATCGTGCCTTATTGACTGTATTATGATGACTTTAAAGGAGGTTATGCTTATAATATGTCAAAGTTCACAAACTGAACATTACTGTAGCTCCTGTAGACAGGTGACATATTCTTGTGTAGATTGACTGTAGATTCTAGATCAGCAAAGGCTAGTTAGAAATGATATAAAATATGTCTCCTTTAGCTGTTTGACTGTGACTGGCATAGCGTGTGTTGAAAACTGATGCCTGTGGGACTGAGCAGAAGAACCAGTGAGACAGCTGCTCTAAGTCCAGTTTGGCTTCTGTCTCTTCTTCTGTGTGTGTGTGGACAAAATAAGTCATACATCTGTGACTGTGAGCATCTATTTATGAACATGTGACCCAGCATCTGACCCCTGCACAGACACCCCACTGCTCTGTGTTCTGTGTCTAACGTTGACCCTGCCATTTTCAGTTTCTGCCTTTGTGCTCTGTATTTATTAATTTCAAACGGTAGACTGGCAAGTATAGTTTGGTTCAAACTGGACCCTTTTCTGTCTGTTGCTGACAGCTGTTCAGTTTTGTGGTGGTTCCATTCCTCAGTTGACCACAAGTTAAACTGGTAGCCTAAATATCAGACACCAGAGACAAACTGTAATGTTTTACAAAGAAGTAGCTCAGGCATGAAGAAGAAAGAGGAATATAAACACAAATGGAGCAAATGGAATGGTAAAGTGTGGAAACTGGATTGCTTTCAGATGGGAAAAATAAACTCTGCTCTAAAAAAAAGTTGGGCTCAGAAGATTTACAGTGTGTGTGTTAAATGATGAGGCAGACTGGACAGAATATGCCCCTGCAGTGTCCATCTGCTAACTGAAACAAAGCCATTAGAGAAAAATAGCTTAATAGGATTAACTGCTGATTATTGTCTGAACAGTTCCCTTCATGTGCGTTCAAAAACATCCATGTCTCATTGTCTTTTAGTCTCTAATGTTTTTCTTTTGTCCTCATACACTATTCTTTGATTAAACCACACCACACTCTCATGCATTTTTCATAGATAGCCAATAGATTTGGTTAACAAATGGTATTTAAAATGTCTTCTTCTGAGCATCCTAAACAGATATTCTAATCTACTCCAAAAACTGATTCAGAGAAGAGTCATGTGGCTGGTCCTGCTGGTGTGCACTGTACTGCAGCTGCTGACTGTCCTGAAAATGTCCAGAGGCTGTAGTTTACAGCAGTGCAGTGAGATCTATGTCTGACAACAGGGATTAGCACTGACAGAGGATCAGCATACTGGCATATTTTTGTAGCTTTAAAAAACTAAATGCCAGTGCCACAGAAGTTCGAACAGTCTACTTTTTGCACTCTTACTGTATAATGGATGAGATTATTGACAGTATTATTATTAAAGAAACATAACTGTTTAGCCTGTTATGAATGGAACTGTTCTAATGTGAGTGGAAGTTTTCAAATATGGAGTAATGACTAAACCTAATAGCCCACATTGTAAAGAGTTCTTTCACAATGATGTCCATGATGTGTAATGAGTCGCAACCCTTCTGACATATCCTTTGCACGTAATGAAGCACGGCATTGTGGCAGGCCACTGACTCAAGTTCCACCACAGCCTGCTGTTTCAGGAGTGTTGATGTCCTTTTCCAAGCATAACCTAAGGCTATTCAAAAAGCAATGTCTGACAAAGTGGTCAAACAAATGACTAATGAAATTAACTTTTTTTTCTAACATGAGAAAGGCCAAAATACTGTCAAGTATGATGATGATTCCAAGTCAGGCAAAGCAAACTCACAGACCACTTTCTTCTTGAGTTCTAAACCTTTGTGTCTAATCCATGTAATGACATTTGTCATACTCGCCATGCCACTTGTGAACCACAACAAACATGTTTAATGTGTCAACCTCTCTGACCTATGAAAGACAACAGTTTGGTTGTAGAACAAGAGCCACAGCAGCTGATGCCTGGGATCAGTGAGTGAAGTCACTGCAGAGGGCAGCTGCCGAGCGAGCGGTCACCTCCAGTGAATGGCGGCCATTCACCTCCCTCTCGAGCATCACATGAGCGCTGCCTCCCACTCTGTACAACAATATTGCACTGTGTCTCCTGATACAGTAGAAGGGAGAGGGACGGACAGTGATAACCTGCAGTGTGACCTTCACCAACAGTCGCCAGAGGAGTCTGTGTGTGCTATTTGTGTTTTGTGCATTTGCAATTTATTCTTCTATATTCTCTTGCATGCACATGTGATGTAACAGGCAACGCTGGGGGTAGTGTTGTTGCAATTACGATATCTACCAAGACCTCAAGCTCAAGTTCAGTACATGACACATGAAGCAGATACTAGGGAACAGTACTTGAGGCATTAGCCAGCACTTCTGTGAGGGGTTTTTAAAGTTCAAAAAAGGGTAACAATGCATGAAGATAAAGGTTTTCCACAGATAAAAATAATTACAATTACTAAACAAATCAGTTTGGGTCTCAGTCAATTGATTTATAATGCTTTTTTATGTTTAAGACAAATAAAAATGCATTTAATTCTGATAATGGGCCCTTTAAAAAAACTCCAACCATCAACATTATGTATGTTTATTATTACTATCTGGAGTACTAACTACCACCAGCTCAATCAGCTAGTTCTGAAATGAGGCAGGGACAGCCACCTCTCGCACAAGCAAAGGCTGAGAAATGAGAAACTGACCCAATTAAAGAGATAAGCTACCCTTAGAGGGAAGATGATAATAGAACATGGGAGAAAATGAAGGAGGGTAACATTTACAGAGACGCTGCAGTGACATCACAACTGCTGTGCGGGGAATGGGCAGCAGCAAATGGAGCAGTAGTGTGGTGTGTTCAGGTAAACTGGGTGAACACCATTCATCATCCTTCACTGACAGCAGCTGGCCCATAACTGGATACTGCAGCGTGTGAAAATAGATCCCCTTTAGCGCTGCTGCAGTCTCTCCGTGAGCCAAGGCATTTAGCTGCTTCACAAGATGATACAGTATGTAGCGGGATACGGTAAGAGAGTTGCATAATAAAATCAAGCTGGTAAACAGAGAGGGTGAGGACCACATCCTCCCACGGCAACACCACTGCAACGCTGTTTACTGCTGTCACGGATGCAGTTAAAACCCTTCAGCCGCATATCATCAGTGAACCACAGGAATGTCTGCTTCTGACAGCCAGCTGACGTAGAGGGTAAAGCATGCTATGGTGACGAACACAAATAGTGACTGTACCAAGAGTTAGGCGAGACCAAATACAAGTCATTCAATTCATATCAAATCTAGGAAGTCTAACAATAAGAAGCAAGCTTACTTAGAAGGCTGAATCCAGGTGGGAAAGTAAGATATCCCTTTTCCTCTTGAGTCCACTGCCTCTTCTCTTTCACCGGCACGTTTAAACTGAGACAGACCTAGATCTGCAGTGCTGGAACTCTGTCAGTATGCTAATGCCTCCCTACCCTCCTGTTCTCCTGCTAGTTTCCTCCAAGGTCAGTAGGCAGAGCGGGCTACTTGACTCCTCCCACACCGGACAATTGCTCCATTCCTCTTTAAAAACACCTCCCTCGTGCTCGGCAGTAGAGGCTGGATACTGGGGCAGTAATTACGGCCGTGATCCAGATTAACTCCTAGGTGCGCTCTGGTCTTGTTGTGAGCCTAGGCTACCTGAGTCTCAAGGCTGGATAACACACACGCGCACACACAGACAGGATTATTGAAGAAGAGGAGGGGGTACAGACTGCACAAGGAGGGGCAGACAGGATGGGATGGTTAAACTCTGTAGGAGAGATCACAACAGTCCAACACTGTCCCATTGTGTTAAAAAACTAAGCAGAGTTTTGACATCCAACTCTTAATTTGTACAAGTATTCACATGGATTTCCCGTACAGCAAGCAATCACTCCCTTGATGCAGAGTAAATGGCTTTAATGAGCTGTCTAATACTTGCTGTGTAGCCCACAGTGCCCCCCTGGGAAGAGAACTGAGGAGATTTGTTGTACATTTAGCTGCATCACCCTCTGGTTTTAGATCCTGTGATTGGATTAAAGGGGGCAGTGTCTGATGGGATAAGATACTGCAGAAAGCATTGACAGAAAGTAATGCTGTACTGTGTAAAAGTGTGTTTCTAAAAGATATACGTAACTACTCCCTACCACAGGTAACAGTACAAATGTGAGTTGTAAGGATACAGTACGGAGCAAAATGTTTTATGCAGGTGTGGATCACTGAATCACTCTAAAAATTTGAGGTTTTTGTCTCTTCACTCACTTTTCTATTTTGTTAATTGATAAAAAAATAAATTGTATATTGTTGACAGCATTCTTACTTTAATTCACTTACATATCTTCACACTTGTCTAAAACTTTCTCACACTACTGTACGTGTCCACATGTTTTTTTTTTACCATTCTATTCTCATTCATATAACTACAGAACTTACTATTTATTCGTAGAAGGACCTCAATGTAGCCGTCTGATCCGTAATTTGTGCCTTCCTCTCAGCAAAATATAGGCCTATAGTGGAAATATTCTCGTGAATGACATATGCAAATGGACATTAAAATAGTTTAGTGTTTCAAATGTTCAGAGTATAATTTTTTACTGTCCTCATCAGTTTTTCCCCACAGTAAAATTGGTAAAGTAAAGGTGGCAGTTACTTGTTAATAATACTACTGATTCTCTGCCTATAGATTCATAGATTTATTGTTCCAAATGCTTTAAAAACCTTGCCATTCATCTATGTTTCATCACAAATGCACCACAATATAAGGTAAAAAGGTTCATTGATATTACATTGAATAGGCTGCCTTACATTTTCCAAACTGGGAGTGCACAGACAACTATCCACCGTGACCACCAAAAAGAAGCACATTTACAAAGCACACAACTATCCCTTTAAGTTAAAGGTGTAAATTACACCAAAGATGATCAAACTTTCAATAATGTATTGATGCGAAAGGCAAAAGTGTATTAGCAAAGGCGTGCTTTGCTGTCGCTAAGTATCACATTGGCCACTTAACCACATCCTTTTCTCTTCAATATCAGAACACAAAAGTTATGAATTGAAATTAAAGAGTACATACTGTAAAGCAACGTCCCTTAAAGAAAAAAATTCTTGAGAGAAACTCATCATATTATATTCCGTGTGGCAGCAGTTCGTCGGCGGTTATCAGTAAACTTTGCTTATCTTGCACTCTGCTGACACCCTCTGGTCAAAAGTGGTAAGTACAACAACATCAATCGAAGGCAAAATAGGTACGTTGTAGCTGTTTAAATCATACAGAAAAACTAATTGTACTCTTGATTTAGTTTATTTAAAATTTGGGAATGCAAAAACAGGCCAACAAAATCAAATTATAAAACGGACAGACAAAAGGAAAACAAAGTTGGTCCAGCCAACAAATCACATCATACAAGATAGAGGATAAATAAAAGTAGGACAATGATAAAAAAAAAACAAAAAAAGAAAAAAAAAAAAAGAAAAAGGAAAAAAAAAACTAAAAAGGGAATTGTTAAAACAACGTAAAAAAGTGGCTGGGGTGTTATTACAGTGCAGGACCAGTAGATGGAGGCATACAGTTTCACATCAGTAAGACAATGAATTAAAACATGACGTAATCCTGAAACCCTGTAGAGACAACATTTGGTCACCACTTATTATGTTTTATTACATCTCTCATCTGTAACTAAATATGCGTTTCAAAATGTTCTGTTGCTATAGTTACCTGGTTAACAATACAATTCTTTCAGGTTACTTTTGATGTTTTTGGAGGGGAGGGGTGTGCACTAAGTAAAATATGAATCCATGTCAGGAAAGGTCAGATAAAAGCACACAAAATGGACACATTAACATAAGACCAGGTACACTCAATTAAAAAAAAAAAAAGTAAACAATACAGTAGGCTTTATTTCTTTTCTGTTCAAACAAAAAGGTAAAGCAAAGGTTTAAATACTGCATTACTGAAGAGATTAATTATGTATTCAGTTTGGTTAGACCATGTTTAAAACAGAATACTGGTTTCTATCAGTGAATAGTGATGATTCTCCATTAATAACAGTCTACTGTTTACGACAAACTATCTAGGAATCTCTTTTTAACAACCTGAGCTGTACCAAGTAGTCTGCATACAGTGTCATTACAACAGTTACAACCAAATACATACAGTACTTTGGAGTTGTCAAGTACAAACTGTATTTTTATAGCGTCTCTGCTTGCTTCTTTGCCCCTTAAGTCACGTCTGAAGATGCATTTCAAGGCCATTTTTCAGCTTTGTCAAGCCATCTGTTTGCTACTAAACAATGTAGAAAATGTTCATGAGACAAAGTGTTCATAAAAAAGCAATATGACTCTTTGTTTGGGCTATGGAAGGAAATGTTAGGTAGTGTCATTGATCTCCGGTCGCCCTTTCTGTCCCTACTGGCTCCTCACTGACTGTGACTCATACACTAGAAATGTATCACAGTGTCAAGGCATAGCAAGGCTCATCATGGCAGAAAACATGAAATACATAGCACCCAATGGTAAAAAGATTAAGGGCCTGCATCAGAAAAGAAACAAAAAATACTTAAATGGTTCAAGAAGGAATACAAAAAGGTGAAGAGAGCAAGAGAAGGCAGTAAGAGAATGACAATGTGACATAAAAGTTTAAATAGATTTAGACTTAGTGGATCGTCGGGAGCCAGAACTTGACATGATCCACATAGAAGTGCAGCCATGTCAAGACATGTCCTTTGAAAGGTCCAGCATTCTTAGTATTGTTCACCTTTACACCTTCAACATTCTGCAGCTAGTCTTCTGTAATATGTAAGACCTTTGGATACTGTTTCTCATTTCAAAATTGTATGTATCCACTTGTCCATTTGAGTTCTGCTGTACACTCTTTGGGACTTCCATGGGAAGCAGTGTCATTGGGGGCCAGTGCTGTGACTGGGGGCTGGGGGGGTCTTAACTGTGGTATCCTGACACAGCTGACTGTTTTTGGGAGAGACGTAACAGCTCCTCTCTGATGGCCTTTATCAGAGAAGCAGAGGAGTGTGTTGGGGGAGTTGTATCCAGGGGCGGAGGCGCTGATAAGTAGCCCACCACAGATGTGTCTAAATGGGGAGGCAGTGCTGAGGGCTCCCTGATACCACTTCTGGACATCTGTAAGACAGAGGACGTGTAGTCATGATAGTCCAGGTACTGAGGAAAGAAAGGAAAAGGAAACAGACAGAAGAAGAAAAAGTCAAAGGGCAGACAAAGACCGAGAAAGCTGTTGGGAGCTTCACTTACTGCATCCTTTTCAAGTTCTGCTCTGGAGAAATTGTCGTGATAGTGATTCCAGCTGATTCCACCATTTTGGCCCGGAGCGGTTCTTCCCCCTGCTGGGTAACCGTTCATCCGACTGGACAAGCCCACCTGTGTGAGATGTTGGAGCTGGACACCTGCACACATACAGAATCACATTCCATCAGAGCACACTGTATCTTCAGCCACCTCACCTTGGAAGTTGTTGAATGAACACTATTTTTGTCCACATAAGCCTTTTATAATCAGTGTCAGTACATTCTTACACACTCAAACAGGTTTCACATTTAGAATTAACTGGTTGTCATAGATACCATAATTCCATGAAGAGATACAATCAGTGAGCATGAAAGAAGCTCCTAGCGTTTGCCCAGTACAATGCTTGCAGTTTTTGTACTCCATTTTACCTGTAGTGCCCCCTACTGGTCTTGGTCTTGCAGATGATGGCACCTCATCAGTGTAGAGGCCCCTGCTGGAGTACAGGCTGTCCGGTTGGAGCTGCTCACTGTGCCCTGCTGACTCTCCTGGTGGAAGGTAGCTCGAGCCAATGCCCTGCCTGAAAAGCACACACCATTTTATTTAATTGGTGTGTTTTGTGCTGTGGGACATCAGTTTCTATGCTCCATAACATATTGCATGTAATATTCTGAAATGAATGTGCCAGATATGTATCAGTGCTTTCATGAGCCGCAACCATTACCAGGAACTGACCCATTAAACCAATAAAATAAAGATGACTTCTCATTGTTAATTTATGAAGCTCAACTGCATGCACCAAAAGGAAAATAGTTTAAGTAGTGAAGTGATGAAATCCAGACTGCCAATATAAATAAGACATTTCTTTAGGAAGTAGGTGGGAAATATCATATAAATATAAAAAAATATAATAAAAAATTTGATATATTCCACTAACCTTGGTGTTAGTCCTTGGACTGAAGGTGGAGACAAATCACTGAATCTCTGGAGACACAGACAAAATAACACATTTTAATATGTATACATTCTTTTTGTGCTTACTTATCTGAGTGCTTGTTTAATGTAAGCTTTAGATATTTACATATTTATAGTCACCTACTCAGTTAAAGTTATACTGAAGATATAGGTACTTCTACAACAGTTTATAATAATAATAATAATATGGCTCATATAAAAGATCTGCTGACTGAAAACTTTAATTAATTTTAGTTCAGCTGCCAAATCCCTAGCCATTGGCAAGAATTTAAAGTAGATATGCTATAGATAACTGTTCTCTCTTGATAGCTCTGCTTATAATAAAAACAGTGCAAACATTATGTTCTAAATGCAACGTGTTATGCACCCCAAGCCTCCTGTCAAACAAACTGTCAGACTGTATAAGCTGGTCTTTGTGCTGCTCACAGACCTCTTTTCACTTTACAAGCTAATTATCGGACATCATGTGCATGTATGTTCACAAAGATAAACAGAACTGCTTACACTCACTGAAACTGACTACTCTTCTTTAACAGTGTGTCTATGCCTTTATGTTTGTTTAAACCCGGCCTACACTAAGTACCCTAATGCAGATCAAGCATATGCAGAGTACATTACTGGAGAGTATTAGGAGTTGTAGGTTGCTGAAAGGGGTTGTAAGGTCGTAGGTTCATGGACGCAACAGATGGAGGAATACTTAACTGATTAGTTAGCTAAGAGGAAACTATTAAACACAAAGCTATAGGCTTCATGCTGGGAATAAGTGTAGAAAACCTTAAGAATGTACGAAAATAGTGAACACAAAGGATTTTACTGCATGTGCAATGTCACCTGCAGTTTTAAAAGCAAACATAGAGACTACTTATTTAAATATCTGTTCCAAGATTTGTGAAAGAAGCTGAGCACTGCGTAGAGTCAAGACACTATTCAATGGAGAACACATATTATATCTTTTTGGACCAGTCTCAGAGAATTATGAATTGTGTTAGACTATGGTCCTGAGCTTACAGTAGAAAAAGGTCCAAGTGGTTGGTACGAAGAACCCCAGTGTCTGCAACTGCGTCCTGGAGGGCTTGAGCTCGAGTGGTTACTGTTGGATCCTGGGAGAGTGATGCCTGCTGTACTGCCCTGTGATGTGGGTGACACAAGGGCAAAGGCATCATCCAGCAGAGAGTGCATCTGCTGCCGGGCCTCTTCAATGGAGGGCTGTGGGGGCATGTAGGGTGGGGGTGGAGGGGCATGGCCCGGAGGAGAGGAAGCCGGGCCGAGGAAGACATCGTCAGTGGGTGAGGGACTCCTGTGAGGGGATCCTGGTCCTTGATCAGGGTCCGACTGGAAAGAAAAGCACATTGTAAAGATATACTTAATGATTTTATGTTTCCTATACTTCATAAGGCAAATGTTTGCTTATCTTATGCTGGCCACACACTACACAGTGTCTTAAGTTAAATATAGGATAAGATAGGAGTAAAAAGTGAGACCACCTGTTGTCTTTAAAAGTGACTTAACTCCACAGACCCAAGATCTAATGAAACCCTTGTGATAAAAAAATCAGGCCATTGGAATTCACTATACAAATGTGTGCTTGGCTAATATGAAATAATCACAGTAGGGCAGACTTTAAGTGACCACCATTTATTATCTTCCTCTGCTGAGCGTAAGAAGAGTGTCATTCTATACTGACCACATAGGCCACATTGTTGACTCCAGGACACTTTCTGTAAGCAGCGTCACTGTCGTCGGTGATGAGATGGTCTTTGTCCGCCTCCATCATGCCTCCATTCAGCGGATCCCTAATCCTCTGTTTGGGAGAACGCCTGCCTCTACAACTACAAATAAATAAACAAGTACAGTTAGGGCTTTCTCACAACAACACAGAGCAATGCATTCATCAAATACGGACCTCTTTTTGGGTTCTATAAATATGGCGGGCATCTGTGCATCTGGGTCTAGGATTTTATCTATTTGTAGCTGTGCTTTCTGATAGATGCGGTCCTGGTCTTTGGTGTCCCCGAGCCCATTTGTCATGTCATCCATGGCAGGGAAGTCATAGTGGCCCTTCCTCTTGGCACGCAGACGGATTTTGTTACGATGGTGCTCAATCTCTGACTTGTGCCTTAGAGCAACCTGGACCTGAAGAACAGCTTGTAATTAGCTTTGTCATATATTCACAGGTTCCATTTTCGGGTTCATGGTGTCAAAAAGAAAAATGTCAGAGCGGTACATAGTCATAACTAACCTCTCTGTTTAACTGGTCAGGGTCAGAAAGTTTTCCATTGGCTGTGGGACTATGCAGTGGTGGCACAGGCATAGGCTGCATTGCGATAAGCTGGACTTTGTTTGGTCTCCTTCCCGCGTCTGTGGCACGGGACATCCTATCAACATGCTCAAAGATGGAGGCTGAGGACAGCTGCTCAGTTGTACCATTCATAGGTGGTGGGCCTGAAGATGGAAGAAATGACATATTAAATATAGTTGCTGTTCATATGGGCTAAGGTTATGCTTGGCACAGTGACTGCATTTAGGAAGCTAAATAGGATTCTAATTGCAAACACTACTTTTCAAACATAGGCATTGCCTTTGTTTGTTGGGCTGATTGTGTCTATGTTGTGATTGACAGCTGAGCAGACAGTGATTAATGGTGAGAACAGACAGAGCACAAAGCTAGTGCAGAAGCAAATGGAGATCACATAGACAGAGAGGTTAAGACTGAGGTCCAGAGTGACAAAGAAGGAGAAGGGACAAACTCTTACCAATTCTATTCTTCCCTGAAAACCACAACAGAAAGGAAAGAGAGAGGTTTATTGAGGAAAAAGACACCACATAAAAACATATAAGTGGTAGCTGCCTGTTGAAACACAGTTATAGAGCTGTAGTGGAGTTCACCATTAGTGAATAAAAGCTTTAGAAAGAAGGAAAGGCAAAAGTTGAGTCATTAAGGAGTTTAAAATCCACCAGCTGCTACTGATCTTGTGAAGCTGGTTAAAAAAAAATAGAGAATGTTTCGACTGATTTGTGACGAAAAAAAAAAAACTCACCAAAACACATTACATAATGGTGAGAGTGTCTCATATACAATGTACCTTTAGATCTAAACACAGCGGTGGAGTCTACACAATCTTAGGCAGACATTTATCAAGAACAAAACACAGGCCGTTCTTCTGGGGGTGAGTCAGACTGTCTGTAGGCTGCCTCTGGCTCAGCATGTAGTCTCTGAGAGTGGCAAAGCAGGCTTGAATCTATCAACAAGCTGTCACATAAAGTAACTTCAGCTATTTCCTTTCCTCTGACTCCCCGTTCCCTCTTTGGCCTTGCTTTGACCACAAACTAACAGGTGTTTCTTTTACATTTCTCACTGTACTTTTTACGTGACTGCTCAGATTAACAATTTTATTATCTCTCTTCCTCTCCTTTAGCCCCAGTCGCTTTCTCTTTATCACTTCAAGTCTGTCAAATGCTTTCAGTCACGTCCTCCCATCCCCCGTCCTTTTAACCCCAGTGTTTGAGAGTGTTGCCACTTGCCGTTTAAAACATTGATGGGGAGCTTACGGGTGTGCTTGCTGTCGTTGGGTGTGCCTTGGCCTCTCAGGTTCTCCTCGGTCGATTCCCGCTCGCTGGAATGGTCAGTTACCACCGAGTCACCGTCTGAAGGGGAGATCCTGCCCAGAAACACACTTGCATTAATAATGAAAATGCTCAGGACAGCCTTAACAGGTTGAAATCCCATGCATAATCGAATCGAGACAGGTAAAAGCAGGGAAATTATAATAAAAATATTAATAATTTGAGACTTTTATTTTTTAATAGTATTCCTATTGTGGCAGAATGGTGAAATTACTGCACTGTGGTCTTTAATAATGATCAGGTTACAGAAATTGTCTTTATTTTATATCATAAAACTACAAAAATGAATAAATCTGAATTTAGTTTGAGCCCATGAGCAGATGCTGACGATGACAGAAAGATGTCAGTGCTCCAGATATAATTTAGTAAACAATTTAAACTATTGAAAGTAATGTTGACAGTCTGTGGCAAAATACATCAGTGAAAAAATTGCTGTGTCTCTCGAGTTCATCAATAATTGATCTAAGAATCTGTCAGAGGCTTTTTGTCTGGTTGAGTGCCTGCTCCAACTAAAAATGGAAGATGGGGTGGGAGAATAAAAACAAATTAAAACGTCAACTGAGACTCTTCTCTGCGCATCTACAAGTTTATAATGAAAAATTCTGGCCATATACAATGTATACTGTTACCCGCAGCAAGGCACTTAGTGAAACACTACACTGAAATGGACTTGTAATGCTAATTCATCAGTTCTTTAAATATGTTTCTTTTTTCCTGGATGCCATTGTCGAAGTATTACATACAGCCATGATCTATGTTAACGTAATGCTCTTCATATTCATTCTGGTTTGTTCTACCCTTACCTCTCCCTTCTCCGGCTGGTGTGTGACGCCTTGGTGGAAGAGCCTTTCGAAAGGGGGGTGGGTATTTCCCCGTTCTCAGATGGACTCAGGCCATCTTTAACAGACATTGGGAGGGGTCCAGGTCCAGACGGCACAGGCTCCTGGATCACCATGACATCATCTTTACTCTGCTGGCCAAGGTGCAGCTTGGCAAAGTCGAAGCCTTTTACACTCGGAGCCTGCAACTAAGATGAGAGACAAACAAGAAGAGAAACAAAAATCTAGATAAGAGAGAACTTCAATGTAAAGTTTTTAGAGTTGCCTGCCACAGAGACAGACAAACATGCTCTGAGAATATAATTAGGTCAGAAAAGTGAGTCAGGCATTAATGAATAAAGAGTATGAATGTGAAGAGAAAGATGGCGGAGGAGAAACAGTGGGCTGATTGCTTTTTCCTTTGAGTTGGAGGGGGATGGAAGCAGTGAGACTCTTTGAATGTGAAACCCTTGGGACTTTCTAACAGCGACAGAGTAAACAGAGGATGTCAGATCTCGCTAAAAGTGCCTGCAGTGGGCCTAATCCATGCTGAAACTTGGCCACAGCAAGGCATAAGTGACAGGACTCTGTTAATTCACAGTTTCTGATCCAAAATTATTAACTCAGTGGTAGAAAAGCTGCTAATCCCGTGATGCTTGGCAAAGAGGCTTATCCAGAGAAAGAGTGTTGGTTGTGCTGCTCTCCACGGCATATAAACAAGCCCAGTCTTTGAAAGGGAACACATTCAAAAGAAAAAAGCTCACTCTAATCATCACTGAATTGACGCACACAAAGCGGTGGTAATATTACTATACACTGCAATTACTACTTTGCTACTAAGCAACAAAACCACAAACCAATGGCTATAAATCCACACAATTACAACTGCTACTTTATCACACAAATATAAATAAACACAAAGTCTACAACGTGTACTGAATAAATCCCGTTTCTGGGCAGCGGGATTTAAAAGTCTGCTAACACAAACACAGACTAGTCTCTATGGCTACAGCACAATATACCTCCTTCTGAGCTCTTCTTTCTTTCGGCAAAGGTTTCTCCTCTTTGTTTGATTCCACTGTTTTCTTTGGTTTTCCTACATTCATAGTTTGTTTTTTCTGTTCTTCTGTTTTACTTTTGCTCTTTTTCTCAATTTCCTCATCTTTGTCTTCATCCTCATCCTCCTCTTCTTCAAACTCTTCTTCTTCTTCCTCCTCCTCTTCATCATAATCCTCTTCTTCCTCCTCACTGCTTATCTGCTGTTTGCTCTTTGGGTGAGTGAACGGTTTCTAAGCAAAAGCAATGTCGCAAGGCATTAACACTAATAATCGTATTAGGATAATGTGAGTGAAACTGTAGCTGTAAATATTAAACGTCCCACTCAAAATATGACCATTTGAAATGCTTACAGGACTTGATATATGAAAATAATGTAGTGTCTTTCTGATTATATAATCTAACTCTAGTCAAGCGCATAATAAAGTTTAATACACATACACAGTACAACAAGCAAAACAAAATGGCCTTTAACTCTTCTACACACTACCAAATACTATCCTATACCTTCCCCCCTTTAACATTCTCCTCCTCTTCCTCTTCTTCATACTCTTCCTCCTCAGAGCCCCACTCCTCTTCCTCACTAAACTCTACGTCCTCTTTATCCGAAGGCTGCAGCAGAGAGGTCCTTGATTCACTGATCGAGGTCGACTGAGAGAAGAAGAGGGTGTTAAATGACAGATGATTGTGTTAAGGAAAAGGGCTAGTGATTCGATTCAGCACATTACACAAGTGTTGAAGCCGAGAGAATGCAGGGGAATGGGAATGAAAGACAAGACCGTGAAAAAACACAACCCAAAACCGCTGCTGTGTTGTTGTTGCTTCAAAAGATTGGGGTCAAGACATTAAGACCAGACGTTTTATATGCTGCAGAAGTAACATCATAAATTCTAATCTAGTTCATTTTTCTCACTGGGTCATTAAAGTTTAACTAATCCCTTCTAAAGCAAGAAATGATTAAAGGGAAGTCCAGATTAGAGCAGTTCTGTAGCACTTTTGTGGCAGTGATAAATAGATGATAATTAACTGTTAATTTGAATTTTAAAGTGATCTCAGTTTTGTAACTTTTCAGCACCATTGAACTTTTCAGTAAAGGGCAGAGCAGCTGTATTGCTTACAGGACCTTCCATTAATCTGTTTTATTCCATTTTTTTGGTTCTCATTGTCACAAAACTAACTAACATAAGCAACTTAAGTACTGATTTTGAATACGCCAATAATATAAAACGGTGCCCTGGGTTTAAATGTATTAGTCTCTGTTTCTTTCATGTTTCCTGCTTGTCTATCATCTGCCACTTAGCTGAAATCTTGCTGATCATAACAAAAATTTGCAGAAAAACTTCAAAATCGACTCCACAAAACTGTCAGGGCCTTACTTTCTGCCTCTGCTGCATTGAGGTCATAGCGTCTGGCTGAAACTCCAGCTTGTCTGTGCGGCACAGTTTCCAGTAAAGGATGGAAATGATAACGATGACCACCAGGAGCGGTATCACGACCCCAATGATGATCCATAAGTTGGTATTCACATTTTCAGAGGGGGAGGAAGCCACCTTCTCCACAGCTGCAGTGACAGAACACATATTTTATACTGTGAATATATAATACTACCAGTCTAAAAAGGAACTACAAAGAAATGCTATGCTAAATATTTCCTGACTATGGTAAACTTCAGTGCTGAGTTTCATTAGATTTAATTAACTCCTCCTTGTCCCCAGGGAAAGTGGTGCAAGGGAACAGTGCAGAGACACAACTCCCTTGAGGGGCTCTTATTAGGCTTTGATACTTTGTTTAGATTCTTAATGAGGAAGACATTCTTCTGCTGCAGTCTACAAGTGAGATAATTAGCTCTAATGTTCCTTTAAACATAAAAAAAAAAAAAAAACATTCAGTGGCTGTCAAATTAATCTGATAAAAATATGAAGGGTGTCATAAAATAAATCAAAATATTTCTTATTGCATTAAATGTATTTTCATGATTTAAGCAATAGGTATATCATTGTTCTAAACTATATACAGCAGACAAAAATAGTCAACAGTCAAAATATAGCAACTTTTGATATATAGCCTTGACTGACTGAGCCTTGATATACAGCCTCTTTAATACTGTCTTATTGAAATATTGGATTGTTGTAATGCAAAGGGTACTCACGTTGTGCTAAAATACCCTGTACACGATATCCTAAAACAATGGCAGCCCTCTGAACGTCCAAGCTGTTAAGTAGGTCAGCCGTTTGCACTGCAGGTACCCTCTCTCCACTGGGACCCTCGACAAAATACACTACCTCCAAAGCTTGGTCTTCACCAGCCAGACGACTTGTACTAACAACCTGGAGACCAAAAGAGAATACCGGAAAATCATGTGTTGAACTCATGACAAAACAGACACTTGTATAAACTTTTTGGGAGTTTTTTTGGCAGCCCTTTTCCAAATGTTGTTGTTTATGTAGAGCCTGGGACCTTGTGAATATGTTTTTAGATAATATATTAGAGCTATTTTGAATTAAATAAATATAACTCTGCTCTAACAAGCCTAGTTTGTAAGGTTTCTTAATGAAGTCTCTGGAAGAAGGTGAAATGTCTTTAACAAATCTGACCTGATGCCTGATTCTACACAACATATCATGACTTGTGTGAAAAGCAAATGAAAATAAAATGGCATATGATTCCATTCGCCGTACAATTGGTAAAGTTGACTTGAAATTATACATGCTCTAGTTGTGTACAACAACTAGATTCAATAGAGAAAAATAACGTAGAGTAAACAACTCAGGGCACAAACACATGCATAATATCTATACTTGCCTTCCCCTAGTAGACAGATCATTGTTTGAATATTGCTCCACAGTGTCTGTCTAACACTGTGTGTGTGTGTGTGTGTTCTCCCACTAGATGCCCCGAGGCACGCCTCAGTCTGCTGTCTGCATTACTGGAAAGTGTAGGTCATGCCTGGGCTGACACAGAAAAATGGCTGGGCAGAGTCACTGATCCAGGCCTAATCCAGTCCATACACGGTTTATTAGAGTGGAAAGACGGCAGCACAAATGTGTGTTATCGGATGACCTCAATTCAACCTCTTTCATCGCTAGACAGGCTCATAAGGTGTTTTTCTTGGTGACAATACCACATTATTTGATGACGGCCTGTTGATGAATAAGGATTTGTGTGTATAAATAAGGCAAGACAAAACGTTTACTGAGGATTTGACATACTGAGTCACCATGCTCTGATTATATACAACAAACCCTCAAAGATGAGTGCCTTTGAAATGTAAAAAATCAGACCTAGGACTCCTCAATGACATTGTGTAATCAAGGCTGAAAGGAACAAGTGTCTTTGTACGTTGTCAACATACAGTATAAAAGGCTGTCCTATTAGTAATGGAGAAAACAGTTTTGAGAGGTACAGAAGATGTCACAGGCTAAAACAAGACTTTGAATATTAATATGGCCATGCCTCTTCCTAATTGTTTGGTGGATTTATACCAAAAAAGATAGAGAAGGCAAAGAGGCCAAAAACACAGAGGCTGCTACAGAGCCAAGAATACTTTTATTAACAAGCAGCCTCTTTAAAAAAAAAACCCAAATGCCCTTAAACTTTATAAAGCCAGATAAAATATGCATGTCTAATTTCTTCTAACAAGTCTCTTTTATTACCACTCATCTCTTTTTTTAATTTTTTACCTCCCCATACTGTCTACTCCTCCAACAACAGCAACACACTCCTAATCATCCCAACTGCAGGATACAGGCAGAGGAGAGAAAATTAATAATTAATTTGCTCTTAGCAGCTCTGTGGAGCACAGAAGACATCAAGTAACGGGGTCGAAATCAGGAAGAGGACAAAGAACAAGGACTGATGAGGTTGTGGTTTTGGAGTGGCTTGCCCCCTGGGCTGAATGGGATGCTGTTGCCATGGAAACCAAACCCTGTCCTGTCCCTTTAGAGATGAGTAGAGCAGGTGTTGGGTATGTACAAAAGCTAGAGACTGATTAGTAAGGCAGGAAGGCTTTCAGTGGCTATAAACATTGCAGCGCTCACATAATGAGTGCTCAGTACTGGAGCAAGGTAGGTATGCATCAAGGAATTACAAGATTAGGAGTGTTACAATTTTAGAAATTTATAATGTATCAGTGTATTATTTTGTGTAAAACCTGACACTGAATTGTCTATAAATACAACATCAGCTTATTGTATTTATCTTTAGGGCTAAATGTATCTGTAAGAGAGAATGGGGCATAGGGCCACATTTATTTGCAATGATTTAGTACGCCTTTAATTTTTGTAAGTATGCTTTAAAAGACAAGTGAGCTTAAATATATTTGGGTTAAACTGGGCTCTGAATGGCAGTATTTTAAATTAAACATTAAAAAAACAATTTATTTTTTTTTTAGAGCACACATTTGCCTGTAGATTGCATACCTGAACACTGCTGTTGCCTACAGTTGTTGCTCTCTTGACACGTCGCACTAAACCCATTGCTTCTCCAAGTAACATGGCCACCCGTCGTTCCATGTTCGCTTGAAAGGTCTTCTGACTCACTCTTTGGTCCGACACACCTAAAAGAACTACACACAGAAACCAAAAGTATCCTAAATATGGAGAATTTCTACATTAATGCACACAAAAGGCAGACAAAACCAGAGAAAATCATCATCATACTTGTTTTAACCCAGGACGAACGGAGCAGCTGGCTGGTATTTAACTCCGGATAATGGAAAGCTACAGGAATAGGTAGAATATGTTTAAGTTGACTGCTGAACAAAAACACAAAGTTATAGAATGTAGTATTGTTTGACTCACGTTCAGCAATCTGCAGCACAGGAAAGCCCATGTAGTAGCTGAATTCCACCATGGTGAGCCTCATGAGAGCGTCGCTAACCTCTGACCCCATCAGATGACCCCCAGAGCTACGCACTGTAAAAATGATGTCAACTGGCTGCCTCACAATTTGCTCCAGAGTTATTGGAGCAGCCTTTGTGATGTTGACAATCTGAAATCCAATAAGAGATCACAAGAAGATGTTAACGTGGAGTGGATTATATAACATAAAGAACTAAATCTATCCTTCCTGTATCTAATCCTATACAAAGCTTGTTTGGCTTCCGTAATATTTACAAGTGAAAAAAACACTGGCTTGGGTAAGTGGAAAGTAAAACAGACAAGGGGGCACAATGGGGTTAGAGCTCAGATTTGTAATTGTTCATTAAACATTCCCAAGCTACAGCAATTGGTTGATTTAATCCTTAAACGGCGCCAAAAGAAGACTATAATTCTGGCATCAGGGCAATAGGATTACAGAAAACTTTAGCAAAGCCAAGTTATCACACAGACAAATTAGCAAAGTATAAACAAACTATAAGCTTCTTTAATACTTACCAACTAGAGCACAAACTCCCCAATGTGGAAACCCCCAGGGGACATTAAAAGTTTCTAAAGTCCTTTTTTTTTTAAATTTTTTCATAGAGGAGTAAAGTAAAGAGGGATTGGTGTGAGCTAATTAACTAGTCACGCCTGCGATAATGCTGGCAAAACAACTTCTGCTCGGTGTGCATAAAGACTACTCAGACATCAGCAGCAGTCAGCATTTCTTTTAAACCCTTTTAGATACAGCCACAGAGACGTGAAAGCAAAGACAAGTCATACTAAAACTGGTTAAGCTGAAGTCCATGCTTCTCTGTCTGATCCACTCACTTGCACAGTGAAGTTGGTAGATTCCTTTGACCGCCGACAAACTTCTGCATAGGCCCTGGTCAAACCTCTCTCGATGCTCTCACTGAAGTTGCAAAAGCGTACATCGATGTGATTGGGAACAAACTGCAGCACTGCACGAGGGAGAACAAGAGGGATTTAAAATAAAGATTGGGGATGCAATGTTGACAGTTGACAAAAATGATGTGCACTGTGCTGTACCTGTGTGGACTTGATATTTATGATCTGGAGTCGTCCAGTTGGGAGAAACAGACATAAAGCGGCGCCCAGACCTCTGCAGTGTGTTGATGATGGATAAGGCTGTGTACACAACTGGACCAGACACCACCCGGAATACAAACTTTGGTGGTGGCTCTACAACCTTCAAAAATAAACGATTTTTTTTTAGAAACCTCTCATTAGATTATTCTATAACTAAATGGATTGTGACAGGCTCAGGGCAGGCCTTTATGTGACTGTCCCTGTAGTTTGTTTGTTGCTAAACCACAGATAAGAAACAGAGGAAGTGGCTATAGCTTCAGGGTTCATCTCCATGGCTCTGAAGTATATATAGACACAAATAGATCATAGACTATTTATACAATTAGAAAGATAAAAGCTAGGATAAACACATAATAGCTAAAGCCCTTTCTTTGTGCCATCAAATTGCATAAACAAACATTTTTTTCTGCAGAATCTTTGGGCAGTGAAAAGTACTGATTAGCAGAAGTGATATTTGACCTATTTCAATCTGCAATGGGTCTGTGAAATTATGTATTTGAAAAAAAGTGCGGGAACAAAACAAGAATTTTGGGTCTTCAGAAAATTTAACGCATATTCTTAAAGGGGAAAGTCTGTAGGCTTATTAGGTGTTTCAAAGACATAAAAAAAAGATGCATGGTGTTATTTTGTACAGTCTGTAAAGCCCTCCATTCTGGTTTTTTTTACAAACTGGATGTGTTTCTATGAGATGGTAATGTGTCGAGTTATAAATGTATGTTATGGTTGTATGGCAAGCTAGAGTCTATGCTAGAGGTTATCTTCCTTGTTCATATCCAGCTAAAAACATTTTGATGAAAATTTAAATGAGATACAATGGCACCAACATTGTCTTAAATCTGTACTCACCTGTAACTCAACTGATTTGTTAAACTCAGCTTTCAGAATGTCTCTGACTTGAGATTTGGCATATCCAATGGTAGCCCCAGAGGGAAAACCTATAAAAGAAAAGTAAAAGTTTACTGACAATATTACATTTTAAGCTGTGCTAACCTAAAATCATAAAAAATAAAACATAAAAATGGTAGGAGTTGCTTATTTAAGTTATAATAACACACTGACTTACTTATTTTGACTAAATATTCAGATTTGTCAATGTCGCAGAGGTACTGTCTGGGCAGCTGTGTTGTTCTTAGAGGCGTAATGGTGTGGCTGATGGAAACATCCTTGGACACTTTGGTCACTGTAGTCATTTTGGGGGTGGCTTGATGTGGAGTAATGCTGACAGTTGTTGTTAGTGCAGTGGTAGAGTCTGTATCAGCTTCAGTGCTCTCTGGTAACAAGGTCATTGTGACTGGGATGTCAACACCATCTTCTGTCGTCCCCTGATCGCCCACCATAACCGAGGTGACATTAGACGTGGACGCTGGAGTAGTAGTATTAACATTTAGTGTGCCGTTAAATGTGGCGTTCTGGGGAGTTGCTGTTGTAAAAGTGGTTGAGTTGAGAGACATTTCTGTGGAAACTGAGGTGAAGGCTAGAGTTGCAGTGAGGACAGGAGTGGGTTGTACTGTAGTTTGCACAAAAGGCTCTGTCACAAACCAGTGGACGTCCGTCAATGAGGAATAAGCAATCACATCATCTGGAAGAGACACTGTTGCATTAGTTACCACACTGCTGTCCAGTTCTGCAGTAGCTGATGTGACTACTCCACTACTCCACATTGATGAAGAAAGAAAAAGATCTGTGGTTTTGGAAGGGTCTAGAATATTCTCTGAAACCATGTGAGGAGTCTGTTCTGTCGTCTCAAGAGCAAGCCCCGAGCCTGACATATCGCTCGAGGACTCCTCTTCAGGCAGTTTGGTGTCATTGTCAAAGCTAATTGTGGGTGTTATATCTGTCGCACTTACAGACACTACAGTAACGTTCCCTCTTTGTTCTGCTTCACTATCTGAATTCTCCTTCTGCGTGGTGTAATACTCCAAACTGTTCATATCAGGCAGGAGCACATCCGTAGGTTCAATGGTTAAATGATCTGACCAGTCTACGTTCGAGGACTCTGCTATGTCATTGTGGAGCGATAAAGAGGGAGTGGGCTCGATAGTTGAGTGAGTGGACAAATAAGTCATTGGAATATTAGTGCTGTGTGCCGCTGTTAGGCTTGGGGAATGAAAAACATGAAAAGGAAGCATGGATGAAGGTGATATTCCCACTCTTGATGGGAAAGATGTGTCGTAGCTTTCTGTATTTTCTTCCATATCGAACATTTCAGTTGGCACCTTGGTAACAAGAGAATAGTCATCTACGTTGGATCCCATATATGAAATTGTCTCCAGATAATCGCCAGAGCCCCAGTCGATGTCCATAGTGTCAGAAGGAAAAATGTCATCAAGGGGGCTCTCTGTTGGTTCAGACGACGGTGAAGTTGGGTGAGGGCTGACAAAAGGCACGTTATAACTAGGAGCCAAAGCCTCATATGGGTTTAGAATTGTGTTAGGGTCTGGTGTGTTGAGATGCACAATACTTGGGCTCAGCTGGTTTGTGCCCAGTGTGTTACTGGAAGTTACAATATCAGGGTAAGGTATGACTTGGTCTGCTTGGTAGTCACTAAAAGCCACTTTAGAAGGCTCAAGAGACTGACCAGGAAATGAGCTCATCGTCGCTAGACTCTGTGTTGATGGCTCATGTTGTGGGGTTGTGTTTGACTGTGGTTGCTGGGATGGTATATGAGCTGTGTCATTTGAGGCATTTGTCATTGCTGGCTGCAGATCAGAAGACAACACTGGTTTGGAGGGACTTAACACAGACGAGGAAAAGTATTCTTCGCGAGGCGAGGATGTTTTCTTTTCTTCCCTCTGTGTTATGTCAGTGGTTCTCGTCTCATGGGTTGGTTCAGGACTAGCTGGCGTGGTAGGTGAGTCCCCAAAGGTAGTAAAATGTGAGGCTGGTAAGGCAGATAGCGATGGCCCTGTTGAGGTTGGATTCTTCATGAAGTTGAATGTGGAATCCAAATGAGGCTCCTCTGAAAAGAAACAAAGAGACATGTTAGCAGTTGACAATTGAACAAACACTTTAAATGTGCCTTAAATGGATCAGGGCTCATCCATCTTCTAATTACCACTTTTGTTTACAGAACTATACTGTGATTTGATTTGCTTACCAATTATGGCTGCAAATTAGATCATTTGACATAATTACGGAAAATAGCTGAGCTCTTAGATTGCGTTACTCTACTTCAGCCATTTAACACTGGATGTAAATGGCTACACACTGCTATTAGCCAAATCAAGTTTAGCAAAACATTATTTAGTACTTGTTCTGTTTAAACCAGTAAACTAGTCTTTCTGCTTTGACTGGCAAAATATATTCAGAGTGAAAGCATGAATGGTACATAGAATTCCATAACATTTAATACTGTCTATTAATGTTGTCTTTTGTGAGGTATATACAGCAATGGTGATAGTTTGTGGGTAAATTGAGCTAAAACTCTTGCACAGCACATTACTGCAGCCCTGTGTAGCATGACAACTGGAATACTTTTCAGCTAAAGACAAACATGCTAAGCGTTCTACGTCCCAAATCAGTATTGATCTGCAAGGAAATAGCTAAAAACTATTGACAAACTCAAGGACATTACCAGCATATAGGATTACCATCCATCATGAAACCACTCTATCTTGAACAGGACACAGATAGAGCAAGGGTTACAGAATTAAAAATAGACTTGACAACAACATACAGCAGATAAAATCAATGTTGAAACAGAAACTATTGATGCCATTGAGCCTGTAGCATAAGCACAGCAGCATGTCTTTTAATGAGATGCACTGCTTTACTGTGTTAGTGACTCCTTCGAAAAATCATTACAGCAGTTCTCTACTCCTGTGTCTCATTTACTAAAGTGGCTATAAGAATGAAACATTGATCTTAAGCAAAATGCCAATAAGGGGAGGAAGCCAAGGAACAATGCACTAAACTAAAAGAACAAGATACAGGTCTACACTGTGGTATTATAAAAAAAAAAATCCTGTAGACCGTTTAGGGTTTTTAGTAAAAAATATCCCCCATTCTTTCATGGTAAGTGTGTAAAAAGTGATGGATGCAGCCATTTTCAGCTCATCAAGAAAAGCTCTGAAATCCTTAGGGCAGACACGAGACCAGCCAGCCAAAATGTAAAAACGGTAAATGCTCTTTATGCGTTGCATCTCCAATCTAATTTAAGGGCCAAAAGATATTTCTCTTTCAGTATAACATCATTACAACTTATTGAATCTGAATTTAAAAATAGCCTTGATTACACTGCAAGAGTCACATTTCAAGCTATATGAGGCAGACTAAAATGTAAAATGCTTTGATATGCTTCAATGAATGTCATAAATGTTTTAGTACCATAATATTCAAAGGAAAGAGGGTTTTTATTTGACTACAATGGTTTAAGTACATAGCAATGCATCATTTTCACTTATTATGTACAGATATAGGAACATGCACTATATTTGCTGTTATGTACTGGCTGACTTACTATTACTTTTAAAAGATATATGCCACAATATGCCAATGATCAATGAAAATCAACGGATAAAGGTAAATTACTATTTCTGGTGCTGAGTAGTGCAAAATTAAATTAGTATCGATTTTGTATTGTTTCCATCTCCTGACTCATTCATTTGATGGACATTGTTTATGCTTAGAACAATTGCTTTAAGCGGACAGAACACAGCAAAGAGTTAATGCGTTATATTGAATTAATGCAGAAATAGTTTTCATTTTTTAGTGAGCAAGTCTACACGAGAAATTACAAGACTAAACATGACTCATCTGTAAAGTACTAGTGTCAAGTATAATGCTGACTTAAGTCTTAATCTTCTTCTTCAAAGTGGTCTGAGTTCATGAATGCCACCGCCAGCAGCAAACACCCAAAATCCTCTCCACTGTGACTCAGCAGCTGCTGGTAGCGCTGCTCGTCTTTGTAATGTGCAGATGCTTTGTCGAATCACACACACATTGAAAAAAAGCCGCACAATCAGCTGGGGGAGGAGACTATTTTTAACACAGGGAGCACAGAACAGATCTTTTCTAAAAAAGCTGCGGCAAAAAATATATGTGTCGTCTTCAATTTACTGCATGGTTTCCAACGAGCCAAAGCGCTGCTGGCTCAGCCCAAGAGAAATCTGCAGACTTAATTACAACCTACTCTGGTACCTTAATTGAGTCAACATGCTATTATAACAAAGCCCACTGGAAAGAACTTGGGAAAAAGGGCTAAGATTTTCTTCTCTAAAGTCTCGTCTGCGCTGCACACTCTCACAGGCTCAAGATGTAATGCTCAGTTGGATGACCTGCACTACCAACTTGAAATGTTACAAGATGAACTTTTTTGGACTTTACTGACTTGCTCATACGGACAAAAATGGCAGCTTCTTTGGGGCCCATGTTTGCCAGACCACCATGTTGATCTTTAAGGTCACACTATGGCGATTGACCCCAAAATGTCACTTTATCTCTGCATAGTTCCACAGTGACAAAAATGTGTTGATCTTCACATTTAGGGCAATTAGACACAGATGAATGGTTGTGTAAGTAGCTATTGCAGGAGCTATAGATACCCACAGTTTTTTGCAATATTGGTTTACATCCATGTTTGTAATGGTGCAGGTTTTAGTTAAAGCTTTTTTTTTTTTTTTTTACATTTTTTGGGACCACTGTGGAAAATAATGCTGTATCTATAAGATTTTTGCACTCACATTTCAAAACTTACCTCATCTACCGTAGGGGCTTTTTAATTAAACTAGTGACTTTAATGCACCATTAGCTATTAGAGCTTAGTGAGACAGACAGCATCCAGACACAGATAGTGAGACGAGAGTAAACCGTGGCTAACATTACACTATCGGTAATAACTCACAAAAGCCTGGATGGTTAAGCAGCAATGCCACCTGTTCGTCGAAACGTGAGTGTGTCACAGTCGGCTGCTCACTCATTGTTTTGCTGCTCCATGAAACTCAGCACTGGGGACACCTATAAATATCAGGTCACACCAGCAGAATGTCAAATGCCCTTTTGCAGTTTAGGGGTTAATCTTATTCATGCGATTATTCAGCTGCAGAAATAAAACTGTTGCTGTATCAGGGTCAAAGACAAAATATCTTGAATCATTTATTCATCTTCTTTGCTTATACTTAACAGGTTGACTTAAGCCTATTCCAGACACTTTGGCGTAAAGTGGGGTACACCCTGCACAATTGCAACTTAATTGAATGGCTAGGACTTACATCTCATTTCCACTGAGTGGTACAATACAGGTCAACTGATTGTAGCACAGTTTGGCACAGGTAACCCCTTGTGTTTCCACTGAGACCAGGAGAGCAACGTCTGCTACATAAACAATGATGTCACACAAGTGTCACAAAAGTTTTGTTTCTATATGAAATAGAAATTGTATTTCAAATGGACTAAAAAGTTGCATTACTTAATATAGTTAATCCTCTTGTGTGTATTCTGCAGCAGGAAACATTTAACAGTTTCTGTCTAATTTCCATAATTTTGAACATTAAATTCATAGAACTGCACCAATTTCCTACATTTAGGGAAATCACAACTTAATGTCACAAGTTCTGCTTGTGTTTAATGCAATATAGGCAATACCTCTAATGATTTATTTCACAAAGAAAAGGCTGTATGACAATGACTTGGTCTTAAACTAGAAACAGCTTTTGCTGATAAATGCTAGATTTGTCACTAAAATAGTATAGCATGTTTTCTGCCATGTCTATTTATTACAAAAGCAAGATGTACCTTATTTGAAAAACATGGGCCAAAGATTTTGGTAATGGAAACTTCCCTATACTGACCTGTGCTATACCATTCTGTGAATACAAGACTCTATAGACACACAGAGAGCAAAAAACAGAGTCCTTATTGCTGTGGGGCAGGAGGCAACACTTTTAAAGTGCAGAGCAGTACAGCAGTACAGTGTTTTTTAGTTTCTAAATAAAAAATAAATTATGAATTCTAAACTATTTGGTATATACAAAGTAGTCATTTCATTAATAGTCATTAAAAAGATACATAAAATGATCCTAAAAAATTGCAATACCCACGTTCATCTTCTTCAAAGTGTATGGTAAAATATGGCCCAGTATCATTTCACTGACAACAGTGAAGAATGAATGCTGTAAGATTTTCATTTATTCATAACATGAAACATCCTGTGCTAATGAGATTCTATTTCTATTCATCAGGAGATGTGTCTTCAGTCACGACTACGTCAAATGAATAGATGCCTTAAATAAGCTGAATTACATTTGCATTTGATCGAATTGACAAGACAGTAAACCTTGATCATTATTAGCCAAGTCTGCCATATGAGGCAATCAACTATTGTTATTCCAAGTGGATTCCAAAATATCCAGTGTCAAATGTAAATTGTGGAGCAGAATATATATGTCCAAAGTCTAAATTTGGCAATTCTATCTATAACGGTGCAATCAGTGGAACACATATTAGTCTGACTGCAGGCAGATTATTCTTCTTCTTTGTGTGGTTTGGTTGGTTTGTTCTGTTTCAGTCCTCTCCCAGCCTGGATGTCTGCCAGTAATCATGTAAAAAGGATCTGCACAAGACAGGGATTATTATTGCCGCTGGCTGTTCTGATGCTTCTTTATAAAACCCCCACAATGGAAGGGAAATAAATGGAGCTGGGTTGAACTTCAGAACATCTGAAATAGCACTAACCCATTTACAAGGGATGCATACGCTGGCAGAGGTTATATATTGAATCACGCTTTTGCAGTAACCTAAATTTAGCAAGAATATAACTGATGAAAGCCAGTTGATGGCAGAAACATAGAAAGTTGATATCCACCCAAATAAACATTCACACAGACCTACAAAGCTTATGTTTATTTATGTTACATATGGTTTATGTATTTATCTTATGTTATTACTTGACCTAAACACTGTGCTGTATCTGGGCTGAATTTCATACAGTTTTAAAGAAAACATGGTGGAAAAACATAGCTGCATTTATTTACTGTTTTTTTTTTTCATTTAAATTTGTTTTCATTACACATAATTACTTACTTATTGGTAGGGCATCATAGCCATTATAGTAGCCATCAAATAGCATAATAACTTATACATAACACTTCAATTCATTCCATTTGTTTTAGTGTAAAGAAGTGTCATTTACATTATAAGTTTGTGCTCTCCTCATTTGCAAACAAACGCAGGTGAATATCCAGCCAGTCACTACTGTTTCCTACCCACTGATTTTATATATATATAAATCACACCCAACATGTTTTTGTATCTAGAGAAATATATGTCTGTGGTAAAAAGACTACTTCCTAAATATAGCCTCCTCAAATAGATTTCAGCTCTCTCTTGGACACTTAAATTGAGATTACATAATAAAGTTCATTGTCGGACAGCACTCTGCTCGCTGATGTTTGAAATTGAATTATAAAACCCTTCCTGGTCTAAATTACTCAAACCATGATCTCACTCCAAGAGACAGAAGACAGTCACCAATACAACTGTGTGCAATAAAAACAGTCATACATTTTGTACTTGAGGGTTGGATGTCACACAATTAGATTTGTGTTTTCTGTTTGTTTTATCTTCTTTGACAATTACTCTTCTGGTAATATTTTGAGACCAGAAGACTCACTGCTTCAAGCTCATAAAGTTTCTTGTGTTCCAGTCTTTATTTCTGGGTGGTACATTATCTGAGTAAGGTTACTATGAGTCAAACAGTTTGAGCCAAGCAGCTGTGAAAGGCACACACACCACCACACACGCACAAGCAAAGGTCTAATACTGTGTATGTATAGAAACCTGAGATACCAATTACCAAACCCTCTAATGATATCATTTCCTATGTATCCCAGACTCTTTATTGCAGAAAAAGTTATTTAATGGTCGTATAATTTGAAAAAAAAAAAAAAGTTAGAAAAGAAGAAAGAGTCCTTTTGCTATTAATGCTAGCTAACGACGAGCCCACACATGGTTCTGTTTTGGGCTGAGCCCCTTGCGTGACTGGCTCTTTTCAGTTGGCAGGATCCGCGGACGCTGAGTGCAGTCCAACAATCAAGATATGGCTGTGTTGACGTTTGGTTTATCGGAGACGCTTTTAAGATGGGAAAGATTCCATTGTTGTTATCAGTGCAGTTCAATTAGTTCAGGTCTTCAGCCAGAGCTCAAACTGCACCCACACAGAAAGCATTTCAAGCTATATTTATCACAAACTGTTGATATCCAAAAAAATTACAGAGGCAATGGATGAGCAACGATCCAAATCTTGTTCACTGCCTGAAAGGTCAAGCTCAAGTTTAGTTGGACAGTGCCAACTGCTGGGATAAATGGATTTAGTCATCTGACTTGGCCAAAAAATTGAGCATGAAAGTTCAGACCTGGCTGACGTCCTGTTTAGACTTGATCAAATATTGATGGGAGCCTTGTCTTGTTTTCCAGCTGGAGTATGTTTAAAGAGAAGAGAAAGTAGGAGACAGAAGGGAAGGAAGTAGTGCAAGGGGCCAAATGAGAAAGAGGAAGAAAATGGTTAATGAAAAAGATGGGAAGAGTTAAAATTACTATTAGCCACAAAAATTGTCTGGATACATGGACAAAGAATAATGGACTTGGATACTGGAAGTGGGGGTTGGCCTCTAGATCCCAATGACTTTCAATGAAAATCTTAGATTGAATACAAATGGTTATTATCTGAACACCCTTACTTTTCTGGTTATCTGTATTTGAAGCAAACTTTCAAATCCTGTTCTGATCTGTTAACATTAATAACAAGTCAGTAGAAAGTAAAACTAGAAGAACAAGAGGCTAGCAGTATACTGCTGCAACAAACAGAAAAGCATTTTTAATCTCAGGTTTTTTCCCACCTTCCAGAACTGTATATTCAGAAAGTTACACGCGTTTCCATCATTTTAGGGACTCACTAAATTATTCTCATGTTTAATCCAATGTAGATGGCAAATTCAATGTTTTTAATTCTCAAAGTGAGAGCAGCAATATGCCAACTCTATCTAAAATCATAAATAGCTATTGCTAATAAACACTAAAAAGAATCTCTTGAGCCAAGAGTTCATGTGATTTTAAATCACTGTTATTCCCAGAACATGCTGACTTTCTGCAGTGCTGATTTTCTTCCAAAAGAGAGGAAGACAGAGGACTGTAACAGGAGAGGCCCAGAGGACTGTGTCACTCAGCACACCCACTGCCCAGCCCTCCTACCTCTGGCCACTCTTTGGGCTGTAGAGGACAAACATTGCCACTGGGAAGAAGCTGATCTCTCAGAAGCTAAGACACTGAGCATGGTTACTGATTTGGGGGACATGGAAAGGTCCAAAACATAATAAATGAGGCTGAAGCGTCTCAAGAGAGGCCTGGCCTAGCGGCACCATCTGCTCTTATAAATAATCAGCTGTAATACCACAGAGCATATAGGAGCTCTAGAGTATGAACTTTCCGTTGTTTTCTGTCAGTGCTGTCCAGTTAACATTGACACCGACAACTATACACAACAAAGCTATTGAAAAAAACTGTCACAAGCCAGTATGTGTTGCTGTGAACACCATACCAAACACTATCATTGAAACAAGGGTGAAAGTATGCTCCAAAACATGATGTCTCTATAGTTAATCTAGTTTCTGCTGTATTTGTTTTAAGAATGTGAGTACACATACGGATTACAAAACATTACATTTTGACATTGTTGTTGTTTGCACACACTAGTTTTACAAGGAACATTAACATTTACATTAGAGCACATTTATGGGTTTGGTCCCTAGATCACGATAACTTCCAATGAAAAAAAAGAAAAAGACACAGATCTCTAAGCAACTTTCATAGTCTTGAATGCTATTTTTTTGGTACTTTAACTGTCACAAGATTTTTGAGGAAGATTCCCAGGCTATAAACTGTTGTATTACCTAAATGCAGGAATATATGGTATACTAACTGTTAGTTAGATTTTTTTTTTCTTAATTCAAGATTGAGATAATTATTATAACAACTATTTCTAAATATATATATATATATTAACTGATCAGTAATAAAGACAACAAAAGCACAAACCAGAGACTACTCCTTAAGCACTTAAAAGCTTAGACTTTTAACAACAATATTTACTCTAGGTTCAGACACTGGTTAGATACTGAAAACTGCTGTGGTAAATTGCCTTAGTAAAACAAGAAAAGGGTACACAAAATGACTAACAGATGTATGCTCGCAGACCCCCACTATGGTACGTTCACTTGACCAACCAGCTTGTGTGATGCCACAGGTAATAGCAGCCAACTGGAAAACATTAGGTCAATGAGACAGAAATGGCTCACTGTGCAACAACTTTGATGTGTCAGAGTAACATGAAAACAATATCTATAAGGATTCATAATAGGGAGAATAATGACACAAAGCTGTATTGGAAATTGGTTGCAGCTACTTCCACTGTGGTTGTCTTTTACTAGATCCATCCCAAGTATCCAGCATTTGGCTTTTGATATGTTCAGCCCATTGATCTTCCACTGCCTCACTGATCTAATGAAAAATGAATGGCCATATTGTCATCCAGCACAGATCGCATTTCACGTGGCAACGGACTGCACTGGTAATTAGCCTGGACTTTGCCGGTCTGCAGCTTTCCACCTTGCACCTTGCCAGACACTGAAGAATATAAAGTCAAGGGCTTTTGAGGTAAAGTTTACTGTGTCACACATGAAGTATAACGTTACATCGTATAAATTTAAAAATGACATTTATTTTCAAACTGTGCTAAAGCAGAGCGACAGATGAGGACATGAAAGAGGTGATGAGAAGAAATAGGATTTTCTTGTTGGGTCTGGAAAAAGCATTGATGCAGAGGTTGTCATGCTGTATTTGACCTAGAAATTAGAAGCGTTCCTTGAGGCTGTAGAGGAAAGCTTTATATCTGCTGATTCCACTGCTGACTGGTTTATAGGAAAATAGATGCCATCATTTACATACACACAAACACCAGTGAACTGCAGCATATGACCTCGTAAAACATGATTGATTACTTTTTATCAAGAGTTCATGGCTAAAACTTATCAATATGTCAAAGGCAAGTAGAGCAGCATAATAGAAATAGCCGATGCCAAAGTAAACATACTGATATGAAGCAGTCTTCTATCTTGGGGTATGTCAGCCATTGTTGTTGAATTTTTATTTTAATTTGTGAGGTTTCTCCCTGTGTGACTGGAGAAGTCAAGTGATAGAGATATTCACTGGAATTAATGAGTCACTGTGTGGAAAAAAGTAGCAAATTGCAACCTGTGCAATGTAACAGAGTAAGAAACATGTTTAACTCTACAATCCCACTGTTCTACCATTCTGCTGTTCCAATACCAAAAAGGAAATGCTGCATAAAGTCTGCTCTAATGTTTTGGATTGGTACAATCTACAACTGGACTTGATGAAAGGGATGTCTGTGGTGCAATCATGCGCACCCCTGTCTGTATAAGCCCTTTCACCCTTTCTTTGCTGTTAAATGATGTACTCTCTAGTTGGGATTCAATTAGAATCTTTACTTTACTAAAGAAAAAAGCAGCGTCAAACATGATTGTCCTTATGACAGCCACAGACATCCAAGGTCATGATGCACAGCTCACAATACTGTCAGTCCTGGCTCTGGTGATGCCCCAACCATAAACTAGTATCAAACTCATCCAGTATGTAAATTGTGTTTGCCGATGGCTGAGTATAAAATAAATGACATTATTGTCTTATGCTTGTAGAAATCATGCATTAAATGCAGCAGTGAACCACTGTGCGTCTGTTCATGTATAATTTACCCATGAAATGTAAAGGAACATACAGTACCAGTGTGTAAGTTGTGAATAGGTGTTAACTATGTACAATAACATTATACACAGGTAGATTGTGTTTTTATATTTATTATACAACTCAGTCATGGAACCATCACACATCACTATGATCTGCAGGAATCAGAAATGTCCCTCCAACAATGCACCTGATATTTTCAGAAACCAACAAAGCCCATTGTCTTTTATCGTGTCTAATCTTTTCAAAGAATTTAAAAATAAAATGCACACAAAACAGGTACAAACAGCTGAGCTACAACAAAGCAAATGTAAACAGTGTTTTCTTTCACTTCGTCACAAGTGTTACCTAACCTGAACTTGGTGATACGTCCTTACCTGTTACGTTTGAATGTTGAACAAGCTAGTGTTCCATTTCTTATGTAAAGAAGGTACAAATCGTTGAATCACGTTGTGTGTGTCAGCAAAGGGTGTTGTCTTACCTGAAACAGGCGAGTCAGCAGTTATCGCTGTTATCAACACCACAATCCAGAGAAATACTGCCCGCTGGCTGTGGGCATGCATCAGGGCCAAACCCACTGAAGACACTACAGCTGCCATGATCCAGTGGTGTCAGTCAAGGCATTTCATCCACTTATAAGAGATTATTACTTCCAACTAATGTTACTGGTCCAAAGCTGCCATTTGTCTTTTTATTTTAAGGCTTCCTTTTCATGTTGTTCTTTAGAGATGAGTTGCTGTGTAAAATGAAAAAAACAACCATGTGACAATTTGAACTGATCAACTGTTACTACTATGCATCAATCAATAAGAAAGATAAGTCTTTCTATGCGCAGACTCACTTATGACACATTAATTCTAATAATAGCCTAAACAAACCAAGGGTAATAACAGCTTTTCTGATACCCTAAAATTACACTTAAAATGACAAACATTTGCGACAGTCTACCAAAGATTTAACAATATAATATTCTGTAAACCTAACAATTCGACAAAATTGGGGTATGTATGTGATGTTTTTGATGGGATTTGGAAGGAAAAAGTGATGCACATGCACGATACGCATTTTTTTAAATTAGCCTACATGTTATTATAGGTTGACGTTGATGATTGGTAATTTCGCAAGCTAGCATCACACTTTATTCACTCATATTAGATGATAAACGACATTATTACCTAGGCTAAGGCAAGTCAACTTCTTAAATTCGTTTTGCTGCAACTGGGGCGATTTTAGAGGAAAAATGCGCACACATTGCACACAGGTCTAGCCCGGCCAGTTTCCCGGACCCGTCCTAGTCCTGCTGCCGTAAATCTTGGTCCCAGACTGGGGTTGTAGCTTAGCCTGCAGCCGCTCTCATCATCCTCTCTCTTGTCCTACATCCCGTCCCGTTATTCACAAGCTTCACGGCCATGTGGCTCACCCTACGGCTAGACAAATCATCTCTGGAATGAATGTTTCACTAAAACGCAGGCTAGCTTAAACTGGTAACATTTGAATAAGCTAACACACAATATGCTTTTTTCTTCTTTTTTCCTCTAGCCCTCTCATTCAGCCACCTCATAGCTACGCATTCACTTACCAAAAAACGGGGCTCAAACTCTTTCAATTCCTTTGGTTGGACAATGACGAACTACCAGTGAATAAGGCAATAAACAGTCTAAGACCTCGCTCTTTGCAACCACCTGTGTACGTTTAAAGTTTTTTTTCAGTGCAAATGAACAGAGCATGACTTGTCTGCTGGCGTTCATCTGACACTCTTTTGGTTACAGTTACCTTCTCTCGTCCTGAGGATTTGGCTGGCCCCGCCTACCAACGCATCTGATTGGCTACTTGTGAGATAAAAGCCTCTCTGATTGGTTAGAGTCCTTTTCTGTCACGACGGGGTTTTAAAAATTAGGTTGGCCCAGCTCAACTATAGCGTCTGCTGCTTCCACGGCAACGTTGTATCCGACAGTAGCGTAATATAGAATAATGTATGGCTATATGAGGACCTTATTATGAATAACTTCAGCTGCATGTATGGGGGAAGTCTTTAGACAGTTTAATTAAAAAAAAAGAAAAGATAAAAAGAAAGGATGTTCTTGTTAGCCTACCAAACATTTCATCACCATTTACAAGAAAATTTATTTCATGGCTAGAATTCTCTTTATGTGTGCATTAGGCTATGTGTTGAATATGTGTGTTAGTGTAGAGCAAGGATATCTACTGGTGATAATAAAAGGACTGTATTCATCAACTTAATCACGTCAACAGGTCTGGGGCTACACGTTGGTGTACACCCCCATCTAGTGGTATTTTAAAGTAGGTTCTATAAGCTTAGTGTGTGGCCCAGCAGTGCTCAAACTGTGGTACTGGTACCACTGGTACTCTGGCTCTCTGTGGTGGTACTTGAGAATCTCTGATAACTACAAAATGTTGGACTAATAATTTCTGATACAACTTTTCTAAAATACACTAAATGTCTGGACTCTTAAAAAGCTGTGGGATTCAAAATGCCATTTCAAAGAAGCAGCACAGAAAACAAAAATCACTTCATAACATGGTCGATAGGTATGTGTTCATATAAAACTTAAAATGGCTATGATCCGTATTGGCATAAATGTGTTACTTAAAACCACTGCTGTAGTCCATTAAGTAGCTGAACATCACAAGATGATGGTCCCAGTTATGTGGAATAAAACTTAAGAAAGATTCCAAAATTTTTCTCTAATTTAAAATGTAAACAATATAGATTTGGAATTAGGAACTTTTTTGGGACCAGATAGACTCTGATGGAGATTAACCCTGCAGGGATCTGGTTGGGTCCAGATACCTGATAGTAATTTTCTTTTGGCCCAGATCTGTGTGTGTGTGTCTGTGGCCCACATACCAAACTGAATGACTCGACCACAACATAGCCAGACCACAGCCAGATCCAGGCCAAACAGGCTATAAGTTCTCAATGTGGCTCATGTCTGGCTCTTATATGGAATGCCTATTCCCACTGGTGGAACAGTACAGGAGGCTGACTCCTGGCAGAGTCTTATGATCCTTATGTGGCCCACATCTGGCTGAGTGACTCAAAGCCAGATCTGAGCCACTTTAAATTCATGTGTACCAATCCTTTCATGTGGCCCACATTCCAAAATGAATGACGGCACAGATCTGGTCCAAGTGTGTGAGATCTGAACCAGAACAAAGCCAGACCAGGTATGGTCATGGTTAAGATGGGAGGAATTACAACAGTGACACCTATTGGCAGGGGGTAGTACTGCATTATACCAAGACATTGTACAGTACAAATATACAACACAGGTACCACTGCTTATGACACATGCATATTTCTGCTTTTCTTTATTTATACACCCCCTTAGCACTCTCCACCTCAATGTAGCCATCTGCACCAACATTTGGGCAATTTCCCAGGAACATATAGGCCTTTTGTGGAAATATCTTTTTAATAGACACTGAAATAGTTCTGAGATCCAAATTTCACTGGCTCCATTTGTGTTGCTCCTGTCTGCTTCTCCAAAATGGGCAAATAATGGGAATTAAATACTATCCAGTATCTTATAGAACCACATTTATAATATACTATAGCGTACTATCATTTAAATCTTACTGATTTCATTAATACAACACAAATGCATTACAGTTAACTGATAAAGCAGAAAACAGGAGATGTGTGCCGTGACTTAACAGTTTAATGTAAATCCAAGACAAAGTGTGATTACAATTCTACACATATACAATATGCATATGTGAGCATACAAATTCTCATTAATAACTCGATTCACCTCGGAGACCGAAAAAATGATCAAAAGTAACAGTGAATAACAAGCTATAACATAGTTCACCACAACGCGAGCCCCTTCTCACCCTACAGTTAGTAAAGAGAACAATTAAAATAACAATATTCTTCTATTTGACGAAGCTGTCTGTCTGTTAAAACCCTCTGGTAAATTTACAATGCTATCATTAGTTTTGTCGAAAGCCTAATATAAATTCACTCAATTTTTTCTACAATGAAAATGATTAAGAGAAGCACACAACATCATAATGGTAACACAAGCGCTTAGTAGCAAATACTCAATTTGTTAGGAGGTGTAATTAATCCTTCTTAGTATCAATATTATATTTAAACATTCTATAAAGCCAGTAAAATATCCATTCTCGTAACATACTTCGAAATATTAGGCTAAAGAACAGGGTATACACTGAACATTACATCAACAGATTGAAATAATGAGACGTCACACCCGAAAGGAAATAGGAAGAGACAAATAACAAAGACTAGTAAATACTGCAGCACACATGAGCTTAATCGACAAAGAATGAGATTTTACATTATTGAGAAATCATACAGCAATGGACACTGAAGGTGGTCAGGGTCTGATGCTCTCTTAGGGCTTAAGAAAATGTCAAGAAATTAAATATTGTAAAACTATCGGCAAACTTTCACCTTTCAAATGTTAACTCTTTCTGATTAAATTACAGGTGTGAAATAAATATCAAGACCAAATTGACTGAATCTGAATCATTATTTACAACTGACTTTTTAAGGGATTTCTTTAGATTCCATATTTTTTTATTTATTTTTTTGTCATATTTTTAATTTTTAATATTTTAATGCTTGGCAAAACTGAACATTTTTTTTCAATTGATGTTTTTTTTTTATTTTTTATTTTATAAGCTGAATAGTTTTGTAGTATAAACAGGTCAGATTCAAATTTCACCCTGAACATTTCATTTATAAACTTTTTGTTACAAAATTGTGGCATTTATTAACATTGTGAGATAGATGATTATTAAAATTTGTGATGGGATTTTTACTTTTCTAAACTTAAAACAAGTAGTAGTATTGTATTTTAGTTTTACTTCAGTCTAATTGTAATTCCAGCAACAAACCCTGACCACCTCACCCTGAATTCCCCCCAAAAGCCAGCAAATGTAACAAAAACAACAACAAACACAGATTCTTCTTAAAGGGCTTTAAGAATGCTTGTGTAGCTATTTCTATTTCTGTCTATTTCTAACCTCGTAGTACTTTGGGAGGCAGCTGTGACTTTTCTACACAGGTTTGGGTCGGATCGGTGCTCCAAGTTCACACACACACACAAGAGTATTTTCACCAGAATAGGCCAATGTTACCCTCAGGAATGTTCCTAATGTTTCAGAAGGAGACATAATCACAAGAACAAAGCAAAGTGTATACCGAATGTGCCAGTCTTCACTAAGAGGGAGATGCTGCCTTTCTGTATTATTTTTCTCTAATTTAAACACCACCTTAAAGCTTTAGAGGTATTGTCTGTTATTTGGAAGGCAGGTTTTTTAACACTATCTGGGAAGGCTAAACTCACCTCAACAACAACAAAACATCTTAACACACTACGTAAGCACATTTTGGTAATTGTAAGGTCACTCCATCTACCGTAATGCTCACATTTTGATTCCCCTTTAAAAAAATAAAAAATAAAAACACAAAAATGACAGACGAGGGTTATCTTATACATCAAGTTATATTCCACAAAGTCGAGCATATCTCTAAGGTGGGTGTTGCTTTTAGAAAATAGAGATTATTTTTTATACCCTTCCTAATCATGACGACAGTGGTCACCTCAAATGGGATTTTGCTAAAGATCAGATGTAGATTTATTGCATCATGCATGGTCACAAATGATGTCGATACTTAATGATCACCCACTGAGAAAGATATCTAAAGCCGTTTTAGATGGAGCAGATCACATATTACATTCATTTTGTGCAGGTGACCATGGTTTTTTAAAGGTATTGTTGGTATACTTTTGATTGATTCATTTTTTTTACATTATTCATCCTATACCATGGCACACTAATGTAAAAACATCATTTTTTTTTCTTTACAAATTCATTTTCTCACAATAGCAATAAAGCTACAACATCAGCAACGTAAAAATAACAATGGAGATTAAATTATTAAACAACCTAAATCAATCAGGGGCAAGAGATAAAACAGAAAAAAAAGCTTAAAAGCGCACATTAAATGAGTTTTTTTTCTTCTGTCCAGAAACAGTGAGGCAAATCTGCACAAAATCCAAATGGTGTAGGATCATCCCAGATGCATGTCTTTTGAAAAGCACTTGAAAAGCATACCACAGATGTGTCAGAAGTTATTGCCTGTCAGCTCTAGTGGACGATTGCTTGTACTGTACTGTGCTGTGGTGAACCTATTGAATTCTTTGGTGGGACTATAGGCCATTGATAGTGTGACAAGATGCTGCCCCCCTACATGCTGGTAGGAGAAGGGGAGCCGGACAGCAGTGTAGCATGGGCGACACCAAAATTCCCTCAAAACAGTGGAATGTTTCAGTAGTCTGTCTCGTCAAACAGAAGAATTCAATGGAAAAAGCCTCTCCCTTATGCTTGTGTGCTTAGGCCCCAGTGACACAGAGAAAATTAGTAGTTTGAACAAAGACAATAGTAAAGAACAGAATAATGTAACCAGCAACGTAATTACATCGTTCTCAGTCCTGCCCTAAAGCTGATTGGAGATTATCAGGGAACAAGATGACCCCAGCCCCCTTTAGCTTATCTCCACTCTTACAAACGTCAGCACAGATGGACCCTCTTCAGAAAACATCACTGTACATCAATCTGCTAGGTTACAAAATGACACATAATAAAAATTGTATACACACGAGAATTATTGCAACAATCTCTAAAGTAAAACACAACATGTACTACAGCCATGTCAAAATAATTCAAGATGACGTTAAGTTAAAAAAAAAAAATCAAAAATAAACACAGGTAATATGGCATGAAGGGAAGTGTGGGGTTGGGGGGTGGGGGGCGTTCACTAAAACCACCAGCAGTTCTGATGTGCCCAAGAGATTATGTGTATCATTGGCTACAAGGAAACGACAATGTGTAAAAATCAAGAAAAGCAGCAAAACACACACACACACACGAAGCGAGCGGCAGCCCTATTCTATAAGTGTTCAGGTAATCCCGTTCGGCTGGCGTGGCGATGTCTGTGGTGTACCTGGTTCAGAAGACAAATGGACATTAATGTTTATCCACGAGGTGCCCTTCCAGGTGTACGCTTCGGTAAACCCCTTTCATGCTCGGTTCTTTACGCACAACTTCAAATGATTCATTAAAACCGACAACGATATCCATGTCAGAATTTATTCTTTAAAAAAGTGTGCATTTCGGTAAGGTAGTAGCTCCTACCAACCTCAGTGTTACTATCAACCTGCTCAGTGCCAACTTGCAACCATTTTTAGTCACCATTTAAGGTAGAGAATATCCCCGCTGACCTCCGCAGTCCCTACTTAAACTGACTCTTTCATCCAGTCCCTTCACTCGTGCCTACACAGTGTCTTTCTCGAACAACCCTCTGCACTTGTCAGTCTTTATTTGATTTGAGTTATTTTGTTACAGCTCGGCTAGCTCACGGCCACACCACTTTCTGTCAGACCCCATCTTCTCGGACTAGCTCGTAACCTCTTTACAACCTCTACTGTGTCTCAAACATCTGTTGCTGCAACTTATTCGATTTAGCAAATTGTATCTCTGCTCCGTTATCACAATTCACGAAATGCCTTTGCAAATAAAATGCATAAAAAGGAAGTTTTTGGGTGCCACAGCTACAGTGTACAACAGTGTACGTTTTAATATTTACAGAGTTTATCTATGACTTTGGTAAGTACGCCAGGCAAGTTATCACATGCACACTCTGACATTTCTTTATAGTATTCTGTCATGAAGGACGAGGAACAGAAAAGGGTGAGCCTACACCTGGAAGAGAGCTACAAATGCCCCCAGAAGGACGTCAAACCAAAGAAACACGTCTCACTAAGTATAGCTAGAGTCTCTGGTGGGTTTCACCACCCGAGCCGAGTAAACTGTGTGGTAATATCTGTAAGGCACTACGAGGGAACAATGGTCCAAACCTAACGACTGATAGGAGGTTTATAGAGAAGGTCGGGTACACACGCATGGCTGACAGTAGCACACACAGACAATCACGTTGTACATGCCTATGTTATTATAACCACTTTGTGCAATCACATTGAAAAAAGAGGAACAAAGAAGTCTATTGGTTTCGGGAAAAGAAAACCTTGAACATGTGCAGACTGCTACATTCTAAAAACGGGGCCCAGCTAAGACACCTAGCTAAAACTGAAGTCTCATAAATGTGGAACATAAAGGAAAATATTTCTATAAATACACTAAAAAGTTTGTTGTCTTGGTTGGTTATATATTCCCAGAAGCCTCCTCAGCTCGAGAAGGTGGAGTGGGGGAAGTTGCCTCTCTTCTGTTTTTCTCCCCACGCCATATTTGATTTGGAAATATTAAGACAGTTCAAGGCCATTGATATTTTTTTTCTTTGAAGAGCAGCAGGTTTCCGTATTTCACCTTCTCCCAGTTCATCTTGGGACTCCAATCTTCCAGTAAGTAACCCCTGTTCAAAAGTCATTTCCCGAATTCAAGAGGGGAAAAAAAATAAAGAATGAACAAATCAGAAAACCTCCACTGTCCAAAAAAGGCCTGTTTCAAACTTCCCTGTAAAAACAAATGACTTTTCGTTTCTCATAAAGCAAAGTTGTGACAAAACAAAAGCAAAAAAAAACTGGCCCTTTCTGAAAAACAGAATCAAAACTTAAAGAACTACAACCCTCTGAAATTCATCCCCATCTTTTCCTTCTAAAGAGGCCGTGAATCTTTTTTCATTTTCTCTTTGTCGTTATATCTTCAAGTTACGTGACAGTCTCACGAGGATTGCATGTTCCTCTGTCTCTGTTTATGTCTGAGGTCGAGAAGAGGACGTCCACGGAGGAAGCAGCAGCAGCGCTCAGTCAGGCTTTCCAGTGTCGCTCAGTGGCTGTGTTCCAAACAGCATATGACTTATTACTTTGACATGTACTGCATCCTACAAAGCACTGTGTAAAGTCTGTCACTGAATGCCTTGATTCCACCAAGAGATACCATTCACTTTCACATCACAGTGGCAAGATTGAAATGAAGGAAATTCTTATCTGGTCAACATGCAGCGTTTTGCATTCATTTTTTTTTTTTTTTTTACATTGATACTGGATCACAAAAGCAAGACAAGCTTTGTTTAAGAAAAGTTTTAGTTTTGTCTTTTTTCATATAGAAATCTAATGTGCTGCTTTGTTTATTTATCAAACAATTATATGAAAATTTGATTATATATACCTTATCCAAAAGTATTAAAGAAATAAAACTGTCTGGTGACATATGTGGTTAGCAGTATTAGCCGTTCTTCAAGACCAGGTCTACATCACTGTACCGTTATTGTCAGTACCTTATAATTATGTTAAAACTAAATTTAAATGCAAACTAAACAGAATTGTACTGTATCTCTTGGAGCAAACAAAGCAACAAACAGATGCCAGTACTGGAATTTTTCACTTATATGCTATACTTGAGGCCTGCACGTGTTCACAGTATGGAGTCAGTAAGCCATTTGGAACACAGTCGGGGTGGTCTCTAGAGGTACGGGTACTGGTTGACCTTTGTGGGGCTCAGCGGGTATCCAGTGTAGACCGTGGAGGCGGGTGAGGCGCTGATGTAAGCCTGATGCGCGAATTGGGCCTGGTACTGACTGTGGTGCAGCGTGGGCGACGGTAGCACGCGGTGGTTCATGGAGACCGGGACCTGGTGGACGATGCTCGGGGGGTACGTCCCGTGCTGGACCGCGTGGCGCGCCGAGCCCTGCGATGCCACCAGGTGGGCCACGGTGCCGGTGGAGCCCAGAGCGGCGGGGCCCGTGTAGGTGTACAGGTGCGGCTGGCTGGTCAGGTGCGTGGCGGCAAGGTGCGGGTGGACGTTCCCCGCGTGGGACGGGCTGTTGTGATGGAAGGAGTAGGGGGGCTGGGTGGCGATGGTGGGGGTGATGTAAGCCTGTTGCCGCCGGTGACCTCCATTCCGCTCGGCAACCATGTGCTGCTGTGCCTGGAAGAGGAGATGGACGAAGAGCACGATGTCAGGTTTGGCTTTAATTAATCATCTTCTACTCCTAAGATATTATTAAGTAAGTAAGTAAGTACAATTTATTTATATATATAGCACCTTTCTCAGACAGCAGTCACAAGGTGCTTTACATATTAAAAACATAACAGAATGCATACTAAAATACAGAAACATTATAAAACACATATCATAACAAAGTCCACTAATAACAACAATGGGCCTATTCTTGCTTGAAAGCTTGTAAAAAAAAAAAAAAAAAAAATCCTGTATAGACGATGTACCGAATACTTTATAATTATATATATATATGTCTTGCTTGTTATGCAGGGAACATGTAGCTAGTTAGCTTTTATTGTTACTATCTTATCTTCTTTCTATTCAGATTACATGATATATGGGTTGGATCCTATCCCAGATGATAATATCCCACCGTTGACACTCTCCATTGCAATTGCAGGTCTGTTTTAAATGTAACTTTTGTTGTTTTTTTGATAAACTATAAGGAAAATATGACTTTTTAACTGTCTTCAGGTCAAAACATTCTTATACTCCCAAAAATGTGTTTTAAAACTAGGGGAAATTGTTCCTTCAGGCTCCAGACACTCGTGACTCTGATGAATTAATGAAAAGTCAGTCCTGTATTTATTTGTTTTATTTATTGTGTTCTATTTATATTAGTGCACTTAGTTTAGCCCTTGATTTATACAAAGGGTTCAATGTAAGCAAGCTTACTTCTTTACTTAAATGATGATGAGGCCAAAACATCATCCTTGAATCATTCCAAAACATGAATCTAGGCCTCGTTAGAATGTAGTGTCATTTCTAAAAGCCTAAATACATTAATATGGATGTATCTTTTAGAGAAACCACTCATTCCAACACCTGCGCTCCTATGCTTCCATGCTTTAATAGCACAGCAGAATGAGAAAGATGAATACATCAACTGCTCAGGGGTAGTAAAAAGGAACAAGCTTAAAATGAAAGGCAGCTAAAAAAAACAAAAACAATATTGGAGTGAGTATTGAGAAAGTAGATACCTGGCTGAGATTGAGGGGCTGCTGCTGTAGAGGGTGAGGGCCTGTACGTTGCTGCCGGTAGGACCCACCTCCGTTAACTACGCCTGGTATGTGATTACTGCCAGTCACAACTCCATTGGAAGTTTTAAACTTGTACGATGAATTCTGATGGTTCACTGGATCTGCCAAACAAAATAACTTTAGTCACCTAGTATATAAATATTGTTACACATCACGATATTCGCATTTAAAACTTACCTGGCATGAGGCGCTCACACTCTGAAGCCTCGCTGGTCTGTGTTTTCAGAGGGGGGATGATGATTGTGCGGGGGTTGCCGTTGTTGTAGTTGTCCAGTATGGTGCTCTTTGTGTCGTACGTGTTGTTATTGTTGTTGGTGGTGGTTCTGGACTCCACAGTGTAAGGGCTGTTGTTGGTGGAACAGTCAGACTCAGGGGAATCGTGGACCGTCACACAGCTAATCACATTCTTCCTCTGCTTCGAAGATGAACTACAAAAAAGTGTATTTATTAGCTGATTTGATGAGAAAAGAAATTTTAAAAAAAGATAAATAAAACATTCCTGAACTGACCTATTGTTTTGCTTGTGCTCATCTTCCTCGTCCGTATCGCTGCTAATGGTGATGATGCTAACGGCGGGGCTGGGCGTGTCGGGGATGATGATGGTCTGTCTGGGTACGTGGTGCTGGTGCTGATGGTCCCGCGTGGTGCTCGAGGCCTGCTCGGCTTCGTTCGTCCCCCACCCTCCTCCTCCTCCACCGCCGCAGCCCTGAGAGGGTGGACAGTTGGACGTCGACCCGTTCTGCACTACGGCACACCGCGGAGGCGTGTTCTCCTTCACCCGTTTAGAGCGCTGAGGCGACAGGACGGCCTGAGAGGACGACACCTCGTAGGACGACATGTTCCTGGGGGAGGGAAACAAGAATCATTAAAAGCCTTGTAAAGAACTTAAATTGTGAGCAAAAAAAACCTGAGGATTTGATATAATCTCCAATTTTCACTGCATTTGATCTATCAGTGTTTCAAAAATGTTTAGTAACATTTTTCTGGAAAAGCCTAAAACAACAAAAACATAGAACGTCCTTAGTCTGCTGAGAATTGGGCTTCCAAAATGTCCCAGAAGTAAAAGATTTGTGGCCGCATGAATGAAATGCTCCTGACTGGAACTGTATTAACTGTACCTGGTAGACATCTGGTGCTGCTTGTTCTTTTTGGAAGAGGAGTTGTTATTGGTCGAGGGTTGCCTCATAACATGTGCTACTCCCACATTAAGCGTCTGGCTGGACGGGAGTGTGACGTGGCTGGCCAACAAGGCTGGCTGCTGCATGATGGGATTATAATGGCTGCCATGGGGGTGGGAATTCCTGTAATACATAAGAGACCAGAGATACATTTGGGTCATCATGAAATCATGAAAGCATACATCAAAGTAGGGCCGGGCATCATATTATATAATCACACTTATATTATAATAAACTCATTTCATTCAAGTTAATAATACATTTAATTATAATATTTTTTTATTTTATTCAATATAAGTGAGTGAGGTTTCATAAGGATGGACAATACATTTTTATCTTCCTTCTATCACACAGTTGTATGTTCTTAACAAGGCCTTTGTAACCACTTGTTTACTTTCTGTATTGCTGCTACCTCCACAGTAAAAACACATTTGGCACATGAACTACAACTATCTCCTTCATAACTTCAACGATCACACAAAATATTATATTAATTTGGATGGAAAAATATGTCATTTCAGCATCACTAAGCCATACTTTATATGATTCAGTACATTTATTAGTAGTGCACACGTTTTAAAAAAGTTCTGTAAAGGAGCCAGCAGGTGGCAGCAGTTAACTTTCCAACCAAGACAGATTGAGGAAAGAAACAGATGAGTGAGGGAGCAGGAGGGAGGGCAGAGGAGCTGACACTAGCAGCTGTGGAGGGATAGCTCTGCAGAGGAAGTGCGACACTTTCCCAGTCGTCCCTGAGGACAACAGAGCTGCCACTGGACAGAAAGAGACGGAGAGACAAGGGAAGGTGGGACTGGCTGCAGGGGTGAGTGGCGGTCGGGTTTGGTCTCAGATGAATTTGAGTCTACGTGGCCCTGGCTGCCTTCCACACACACATTAAGTACCTGAAGCCACCTTATCTCCCTGCAGATTGCCTTCTCCCATCCATCTATCCATTCATCGAGTCATCCCAATGACAGCCTATACTTGGCATGATGTCTCTACATGCACATATATTCTGTGTCCCTGAGGTAAATCTGCTCTTATAAAAGCACCGCTGTTCATGTGGGGACAGTGATTCATTGGAGATAAAGCACTGAGTCTCCATGGGCAATCTGCTTTACACTCATGAGATCTACCTATAGTGCATGTACCCTCAAGAAGCCATTCTACTGCGAGGAATAAGGCAATGTATGCTTAAAATGTATGATTGATAATCCGTGCGTGAACAGAGGCTGAGTCAATGGTCCTGGGAGAATGTTCAAACTTTAATGGATGCTCTCTGGAAGTGGTGATGTAGAGAGACGCTATTGTTTACCTCCAGTTGGCGAGGGGCTGAGTGCTGCTCATGGATTCGGGGATGACGGTGGCGTGCTGGACCGAGGTGTGGGTGAGCTGCTGCCACGCTGGAGGAAGAAGGATCTGCTGGGTACCACTGGGCCAGGCCTGCTGGGTAGTCCAATGAAGCAACGTAAGAAAGAAACACAAGCAACAGAATTGTGCATGTGATGTGAAGCCTGACGGTGTTGTGCAAGTAGTTCACACGTTTGTTTGCTTTAACAAATAAATGCGTCAACAAAGGGAAGTCTGTGTACCTGGCAGATTAGTTTGAGGCTGTTGTGATGTATTACATTTAAAAGTGGTGGTGTAAACTAGCTGAAGAGCAAAATGAACTCGGCCTGTTCCAAGGAGCCATCCATCCTCAAAAAAGATAAGACCAGTACTTAATAAAGACATACAGGAGCTCTTCTCTTAGTGTGTGTTTTCCTTGACTCAAATCAACCTATGCACTAATTAAATCTGCAGCCTATTCAAACAGCTGTGATAGAAGCTCTTGTTTTTGTAATGCAGAGCTGTAGACGGGCAGGCAATATACTATGCTCCGGGATGCACCAGGAGGAGTGAGTGTGTCTCTGTGTACGTGTCCACATTCCCTAACCATGTTTGTGTATCAGCCAACGTGTAACCCCTTAATAGTTTAATGCAGGCGTATTGATTAGCACTTTAACGTCAGGGCTAATGAATTGTTCCTTTAATACCATTTGCACATCTATTTACAATGGCATCAGTATGTGCTGCTGCGCAAAAACATTTAAACAGAGGATGTCGAGGAGCGTGAGAGGAGAAAGGCAGAATGCAAAGAAGCTTATCTGTAAGGAAATCAGGGTAAGGGTAAATTAAGAGTTCAAACACAGAATTTCTAAGATAAAATGAGCAAAGAGCAAGAAGATTTCTTGTCTTCTCCTTGTGTATTATGGTTGCAGTGGAAGATGTAGGCAATAAGAATCACCATAATAGCTGCAGGACTTAGGAGCATATCAGAATTGATGCCTGGGTGTCAGCTACAAGCACAAAATGCATTTATGGTTCACAAACATTTTTATCAGAAATAAACAAATGTAAAATATATCATTTGTATTGGTTTACAATCTGCACGGTGGCAGAGTGGTTAGCTCTCCTGTCTCACAGCAAGAAGGTCGTGAATTCAATCCAATGTTTTTGGGTCCATTATAATCATGCCGTAGTCAATGAAAGCAAGTGAACTTAACCAGAGAGTGCACTGGGTTTTCTGGGGAATTGTTAAGTGGTTTATGCTCTAATAGGCAAATCACTGAGGCAGCCTGCTGATCAAGTAAACAATTTTAGGTGGCTTCCCTGTAACCAGCCTATGCACTATTACTATGTACTATTTAATCTTTCTGTCTCACCTGTCGGGCAAAGAGAATATTTCAGGCACTAATACAGACAATAATACAAAAAGGTTTTGATATAAAATATTTAACAGAAATGACTCTAAATGTGTAAAAGAGGAAAAAATTAAAGTTCTGAGTTTATATTTTTGGTTTGTATCCATGTCCGTATGCATCCACCTCATTCTAAACTGAAAGCAGTGTCTGGTTGCAGGCCTGTGGAAGCTTTAGTCTTGTGTGGGCTGATGCTTGATGTGCTGCGGGGGGCATCTGCAGGCCAGCAGTGCTGCCTTGTCTGCACACTGACGACTGACATCTCTAATGGAACATTCTGGAGATGGTCTTTACATCTCCGACCACATCCACGGCCTTTTATCAACATGCCATTTAGACTCTCTAATACGTCCATCCATCTCGCGGTCCTCCTCCCCCTTCTCCCGCTTGCTCTATCTCCGTTCCTGGCACTCTACGAGGCTCGCCCGCTCTGTGTCTGCGTTGTGTAAGCAGCCTGTCTGCCCTGAAATTGTAACCCAGTTAAGGGGCTGTGTTCTTTTCTTCTCCAAGCCCACCATCACTATCAGTGGCCCCTCCGCCTCCCACTCCGACCTACTCTCCCCGGGCGAAGACTCTTTGTCACCTAGTGGCTATGAAAGGCCCGGCTCTCACTCTTCAATTGTTTCCACATTTTCTGCATTCCTGCTCCAGATAAAGGTCCCGCTAGTTTCCCCCTGCCTCCCTGCTCCAAGCTTTCCTCCGGTCTGCTCCCCCAGGCTGGACTCGTACGGGTCTGAAACGGTCTATAGGTGTGTGAACGACAGAGAACAGAGTTTGAGTGAAGGCACAGGTGGGGAGAATGTAACGAAGCCAAACAAGTACTTAGCTGAGCTTGAAGTGGAGACCTCCCACAGTGGAGGAATAAACATGACGAAACACACACTCCCTGCACACCCAGTTATTAGGTGTGCTGCTCACTGCCCTATATAAACCATCTGCTTACGTTAACTAATGCCTGCCTTTGTTTAACATGTGTGCTGACAGCGGTTACAGCGCACACCTGCAGCGCGTGGTATTTACAACGATGCACTTTATTTACATATTATCATCATGTAGACTGCCTTTATACAGGGATTAAACAATATTGATTGATTTTGATATTCACTGATAATACTAAGGTTCACTGGAATATAGTTTTTTAGAGTAAAGTGCACAAAAATATACTGTCTCAAAATCCTTGAAATATTTAGTCATCATTTTCATGGTTACCAACATAAAAAGCAGCAATAGACCCTCTTCCATTGAAACTGTTAGCATTCCTATTCAAGTTTACAGCAGTATAGTTGACTTGAAATCCTTCAGCAGCTGAAAAGCCAAAAAAAATGTGTTTGCTCTAGCACAATAGCTAAAGTAAGTAAAATAAATGCCCTCTCCACATGAATCTCTGGAAACTTTTTCTGTGTGTGTTTTAGATAATGGAAAATTCATCCTTTTAAAAACTCCTGCAAGGTGAAGACATTCAGCGATGAGTTTACTATGTTTATGTGTAGACCAAGCTTTTTGTAAGCACGGTCAAAGTCTAAGTTTCAAGTTGCATGCTCATTGTTGTTTTGAGTAAGCAGCGTGCACATATCCAAGGTAACACAAACAATAATGGCAGCCGCAGAACCAAGCTTTAGAACAGAAACTCTTTGTGTTGTAAGAAAATGTTGACAAAAAAATTATTTATCCTTCCTTGGTGGCCTGCATGACCTGGAAGAATGTTAACTGTTGCATTGTGTTTAGAGCGATTTGTGAAAAAAGTTGCTGTGTAGACATAGTATCTAGCTGTGACTAGTAGGGCTACAGGTGTACACATGGGATTTGTCATTTAATTCATTAATCATGACAATATTTTGCCATATATTTTGCCACAACAGCGAGCATCTAACATGTTGTAGAGCTGGATGCAAGATAGAAAAGTATGACAAAAATTGCAAAACATATTAATGTTATTAACCATAATGGTGGAATTGTGACAAGCGCAAAATGTGTATGCTGTGAACAAGTCATCAGGCGCACTAGCTCTCTTAACTCAAGAATGAATGTCCAAATCATTGACATAGTTTTAATCACAATTCTGATAGAACTGCATATCAGCACTGCCTGTCTTTACTTGCTTGGTTTTATCTTTCATATCCACGGTTGGATTTGGTAAATTTTTCGGTCGTGCGGTGCCTCATCCGCGCTTCCCCTGACCTCCCAGCATCCTTTGAGGCCTGTAATTTGGAGCGCCTGACTTGGAAGCAGCCCTGGAGCTAATCACCATTTGGTATCTGACAGATTAAGCCACCACAGAAACAAAGGCTCACATCCACGCACACACCTATACCCATAGTGCTTCGCTGCTCGCCTGCCTGCCTACTGCATGATTAAGTAGAGATAAGGGAGCGCTTCAAACTCCCTAGATTCTCAGGGATATTTAAAGCCTTCATGGAAATTTCCATAGGGAAAGAGGTGGTGACAGTGGAAGTCTATAATGTGTGTGTGTGTGTGTATGTTTGAAGAGAGAGTGATGAACGGTCAGTCCGCATTACTTCCGACATCTGTATATTAGCGGCTAAGGCTTGAGTTCATGCAAAAGCTGATTCTTGGTGCAAAAACCTTCTGCTTTTGTGTGTATCAGCCCATGGCAGCCTGAAGACTCAGGGCTGGGAGGTGGGGGTGAGAGAAAACCAGGAAGTAATGCACAGGAGAGCTCGGCCTGAATGCACTCAGGATAAAACAGCTGCCAGCGGGGGCAAGGTCACAAACATTGAGTGATTTCCAGCATCCGTCGATAGATACTATTCTTAGTGAAGGCAGAGGGGGAACTTGCAGAGAGAGCTGTTTGAATGTTTTTGACTGTTGTTGAGAGCTACACTTTTCCTACCTGTGTAAGGAGGCCAGGTTGAATCTGTAGAGGCTGGGCACCGGGGGCCTGCGTCACTATGGGAACGGCATTCTCCATCCGCACAGAGTAACTGGTGTGCTTGGAAGGGGACGCTTGCAGCCCTGGATGTGTAAATAAAGCACAGAGATAATGTCAACAGCAATCGCCTCAACATCTGTCACTTCTACAACACTGCGCTTTGTGCAGAATTAAAAGCTAGAGATCAAATAAATATAATGTATGTGTTGTACACACAAAATATCTTTACTCAACAAAGCACTGTTCAGATATAGCATCCCTACGGTAGCCATGGCAATGGAATTACACAATTTCTCATAAACAGACATTTTTATCGCATGTTACACAGTGGATAAACACATGCATAAAGCTTGAGAGCACTTTGGCCTTTGAGTGAAAACACACAAAGGATAAAGAGGAAAGAGACATCATTTAAGTTGTCTTTTTAAATTAGCCATTTCTACCTACATACTCCTCTACACAAGCACTGGGTTGAATTGTGCTTAATGTAATGTACATGTTGTATATAATATAATCTATGTTTTGCAGTTATATGAGTTTGTTTCATATAGCTACAGGCACTGTTTCTGGGTTCTATCTTATATTAATTACTTTTGCACTGTGTTGGCACTCCAGTGGAGGGGTTCCATAAGTAGAACAGTATGATAAACTTATTTCGGGCCCCTTTGAGACAATGGAAACACTCATAAAAGCATGACCTGACCTGTTTGTAATACTCAGTGGAAACAAGGCTTAAGAGCTTTTTAGCACCCCGACATAGAAGAATTAATAACATTTTACAAATACCAGTGGAAAATTTGTGATTCATGTAAGATTCAATTGTTTTATTTTGTATTTGTGTCAAAATCTTTGTGAATACTGGAAACAAGAGGTTATATACTTTTGTAGATATTTCCAGCAGCATTTGTCCTCTCTAGTCCTTTACTGAATATACATCCTGAACTTACATAGTGTTGCTTTGAAAAATGAACACTGATGCAAGTGAACGTGTATTGAGTGGTGTTAGTTTACCTTGGAAGCCAGGTGGGCAGACGATGAGTGCCTGCTGGAAGGGGTCAGGCCGGGCGGCGCAGAGCTGAGGAGCTCCCGGCTGCAGGGGCATGCTCCTCTGGGCCACAGCCGCCATGGAGGCCGCGGAGGGCTGGTAGAGTGCAGATTGGTAGTTTAGTATGGAGACATCGGGACTGGCAAAGGAAAGGGTGGCATTGTTGGTGGAGGAGGGAGCCAGGTTGGTGGCCTAAAGGAATGACGGGACCAAAATGAAAAATCATAAGGGTGGCGGCATGAATGGACACAAAAGGGAAATGAACGGGTTTACAAAAATAGCATTCTAACAAAATAACAACAGTGGGTCAAAAGCAAATGGATTGTAATGATTATCCATAGTTGATGAAAGCTGATGGGAGAATAAAAGGCGACTGATTTAAATGTCCTAAATATGCAGATTGTTGATTTGGTTAATTAGAAGACGAGAAAGACGTGAGGGCGTGCAATCAATGTTCAAATTCCACTATAATCAACCATCAATGTGCAAAATGCCACCAGATTTAAACCCAAAAGGAAATAACACGCTTCGGTCTACATGACTACACACATTACATGCTTAAAGTGTCTCATTTAGTAATAATAAGCCACTCACAAAAATATCTTTCCTAATTTTACGGCTAAATGATGAATGTTAAAGTAATAAGGAGACCTCCAAGGAGTCAGTGTAAATGGAAATGTTAGAGGATCATTACAAGTGAAAATAACAAGCTGAGAATTTTGACATTTCACACACTGATTCAGTATCTCACCACCGAATCAATATGGCTGACAGGAATAATATTTCACAGGCAACAGTGGTTGTATAATTATGTAAGCTTAGGTAACTCCAGCATGCCTTGACCATTAATAAGACATGTGGAAGGCTGCCGGGGAACATCCGAGAAACAAACAAATGCTTTTAAGAGACAGCGTTTGCTCAGCTTCTAAGTAGTATTTGCACTGTGACACTGTCTAATTTTAGTTCTTTCATTAAGCTACAGACGGGCGGAGGGAACTACAGAGACACCACTTTCATTTTTCATTTGCTCTCTTTAGCGTGTTCGATGAACACCAAGGGAGGGAACATAATCAATATTGCACTGTGGCATTCATCATAAACAAGCATGCAAACAGCAGAATACAAGCAAATGATGCATTCCAGCCTCGCAAATGAATCGTGCTGAATAAATCTCTAACTTAAGTCTGTCTAGATATGCAACACAGAAAAAGACAAGCTGAAGGAATGTTAATCCATTTAAATCACAGAAAAATTGGCTTTTTGTTGCATGTTACAAAGTGTGAGCTGGCTCGATATAGTTAGTGATTAAGAACAATGTGTTTACTAAAGACACGGGTGGGAGAGCTCAGCACAATCTAGAAAACCTCACAACTCAATGCTCGGTGAAATCTGGTACAAGCCAAAAGTCAGCAGTTTTAAAATCACACTCGTATGCTAACGGGAATGGAGCAGTAAAGCACTACAGGCTCATCCTGGGGAAATGGAAGGAAAGGAGAGGAGACAGAGGAGGACAGCAGCGAGAGGAGGAAGCCTGCTAAAGGGATTCTTAAGGCCTGAAAGCCCCAGAATGCAAGGCAAGCAGGAAGTGGGGCTTGTCATGTGTGTAATCAGCACTTTGTGACAATCCCACAGGACCTGGGGCAGAGACAGAACAGCAGACAGACACACATATATATATACGTGCGCCCAAGCAGAAAGGCAGGCCGGTGAGCATGGAAACGTGCAGGGAGACAGGCAACGCACACGGCAAAAGACATGGAGGCATGGACGCTCATTCACTTCTTAGCTTCTCTACCACTGACAGCTGAGGTTACTATTGTTTAGCAGAAAGTGCATACAGAAATTGTAATTAATAGTGGGTCACGTAATTGATTAGGCATTTATTTGTAATCAGGTCAGACAAGATTCTGTATTTTGTAGAAAGAATATATTCAATGTATCAAATGTAACAAATATACTGACACTCAAGGAATGTAAAATGTGCAACTTGAACTGACTAAAACTTCCCAAGGTTTAGCCAAGGATAACTATATTTCATATATTTCCCTTGCTCTCTTTGTGGTAAACGAACCTTTTTTGTGTGGACATATTAAATTGTTAGGTTCAAAGCCACTAAGCAGCAAAAACAGTGTGTTTATTTAAGAGAACAAGAATTTACTTTTATGATGCTAAAGAAAATCAAAATAACTCTGACAATGCTAAACCACTAACTCATGTAAGCAATTTTTTCTCTTGAGTTAGCAGGCTTTTACAATTACTGGCAGAAAGTTGTCTGACAACTAAAATACATGAAAAACTTTAACTAAAATTACTTTTACTGCACCAGTAGCACATGTCTAAAATGTTTAACTGCTGCATTTGTCCACAGGAAGTTAGCTTTCCTCTTAGCTCCTACTTTTTCAAGTTATAGTCACGATACACTGACAATAAAGTGAAAATAGACATTTCAAATCCACTGTATAACAGCACCACCTTTGTAGTTTTTTGCCTCCACCTAAAGACTCACTAAGTCTTTACCCAAACTTTACCAAAGTTTTCATAAATGGAAAAGGCCACATAGTCTTCTCTATTCAGTTCTGTTAGTAGATTTTATAAATTAGCTACCATGATATTAAAGCTGACACAGAAAAGCTGTTTTGTAAATGTGTCTTACAGTCTTATACAACGTACAATAACAGTGTGAAGGTAAAATTAAGATATTTAGTACCTGGCTGTGCACAGTGTTAAGCTGGTTGTTGAAGGTCATGGTGAGGTTGGTGGAGGTGCTGGGGGCCACATGGGTGATAAAGGGCGTCTTGCTCTGGTTGACAGTGTCGTACATGTTCACGCGTCGCTTGCAGATCTCCATGTTTTGGAAGCATGACTTGACACTGCACAGAGGGTGAAAAGAGAAAGATGTGAGTGCACAGTCTTGTTAGCCCATTGTAAAATATTACTGGAAAGTGTCGGGCGCGTACTGTGTGCTGTGTGGGAAATCGAGGAGATGTGACATGGTAACAAAGGGATGGTTGAGTGTTTCAATAGGCGTGATTCTCTTGTCGGCGTCGATGGTAAGCATCTTGGTCAACAAGTCAATGAACTCCCTCCTGTCAGCTTTCTCTGCCAACATGTCACTGCCTTCCAGATCTGACGTCATGTTCACCTGCAGGCAGCACAAAACACAGGACAATTTAGTATTTCAAACTCTCACACAATCACTCACAATTCAAGGTCTCCACAGGTTTTTGACAGAAGACAGCTCATTCCCACAGAGAGCCCTATTAATACACACAAGGCCTCAGAAGTTAGCGTGTTAGCCTGCATGTCACAGAGCCCAGGGATAAACTTGCACCTTTGTGACATTAAAAACATTTGCGCTGGTATTCATAGCTCCACTTGAAATATCTCCCTTGTGCCTTCACTGAGATTTTTATCTATTCCTGAGATGTGAAAACAAACAAAAAGAAAGTGAAGCCAATAAATGCTGCCACTGGCAAGTTGTTAAAAACACTTTCACAAAGGATACCATTTTCTGCAAGCTTCTGACAAAGCTGACAACTTAACCTAAATATGTTCGAAGGCAATTCTTAGAAGCAGATGCTCAGAACACGGTGAACATTACAGCTTAGGTTTTGGGTGAATACTAGGATTTTACAGGTGTAATGCAAAACAATTTTGAGCTACCAGAAATCGATTTAATAAAATTGGGATTGAGCTTGCTCTAAGGGCTGTCATGCAGGGTGAGAAATGACGGAACTGGGACAAGGTCATGATTTAGCAAGTTTGGTTTTTGGAGAACAAGCAGATTGTGAGGCAGAAAGGGGACAGAGACAAGGGACAGAGCAACAGACAGGCGGCCTTGTTTATTGTGACTGTCATGCGAAGGGAGCGGGCCTGTTTTTCATAAAGACGCAGTGCTTATCTGTGGGCCTGCTCCAGGGGCTATCAGATGTGCTGCCAGTCAACACGTTGAAATCTGATTCAATTCTCTTTTCCTACGCAGGTTATTCAGCCTCTGTAGCCATTCCTCTCTGCTTGCCATCTCCACTAGCTGTGATAAAAAGAATAATCTGCAGAAAGAGGTGAGAAATAATCATGCTGTCCTCTAGCTAGTGGAAGAGATGACTTTGGGAATATAGACAGCTTGGCTTGCACATGCAAAGCAGCTGGCCGAGGTGTGTCACAATATTGAGACACAATGAAGAGATCCAAAAAAAGAATGCTATTTTAATGCTCTTCTAAAAAGGAATGAACCAATATGACAAATTTTGACAATGCTGACAGCCGAAGCTGTCCATGTCAATATGAAAACTTTATATATATTTTTGTAATTTCAGAATAAAATAATTGTTTTGCCATTTTTACACAAAGATTTGAAGCAACATTGACTAATTTTCCTGGACACGCATCATGTAAATACTATAATAATTTGAAGAGGAATTTGTTATTGTAAGTTGTCGCTCAGCATCACTTACTTAGTGCAGTGTTTCAAGACAGTGTCAAGGAACCATCCAAATGAGTTTGAGGCTACAGTTTATATTTAAAGGTAAAATGTTATGAAGTATTGCTTTATATAAATCAGAGTGATATGCTGCAGATTCTTTTAGGCCACAATCTTTTTTGTTTACTGAATGCACACACATTTGTCACACCCTGTCTTTAAGGTTTTCATTTGGTACTGTCTACACACAACCACAACTCACAAACAGCAGGGGCTAGCAGTCTTACTGGTGGCTGACATTGGAAAAGGTTTTGCTTACAAAAAGCAAAATGAGTGCCAATATATTGCACAAACCTTAATTATACATTTTCAAACTTACAAAATTAGGAAATAATAAGCAAAACGTAAACGTGCTCTGGCTAATAAAGACAGCCTTGCACATCTTGCATGTAAACTGCTGTTTATAGAACCACATCTGTGTTGCAAGGAACACTCACATGCCACAGTGGAATGAGGGCAGGGAGGACGGCAGATGTCGAGCAGTGGGACAGATTGGTCCACGCCTCGGGAAATGCCGAACTAGCCACGCAAGATGCAGGGGGACAAAGCTTTGCCCATGAAATCCGTTTCTCAATAAAAGCAACAGTCGGTGAAAGGGCTTTATTTATAAAGACTATGTTATGAAATAAATATAAACTGAACTCAATCCTAATTCACTTTTCCTTCCCTTTCTTTCCTCTTGGCAAGGCTTCCCCTACACAGAAGCTTTTCCAGCTCAAATTGAATGTTTTTCTCCAGATTTTGGACCCTATAACGTTTACTTTGGTACTATACATGTACTAGGTTGTTCTTTGACTGCTTTAAATTAGACATACTTGTGACTAAAGCTGCCACACATTTCTTATGACTGAAAGGAGCTTCATTATCTGTTCTTGGCATCCACTCTCTTTCTGGGCCTTCAGCTAGATCATCCATTATACACGCACAGACAGATGTCCACAATGCTGACTTGTTTATATGATCGGGATAGTGAGACAGGGCCAAAATAGGGAGTTCTTTCACGCATTAAGCTTGTTGCTGTATCTCCCATGTCTCACCGATGCAGGCTGGCTCCAACAGTGAGGAATACAGGACATGGAGTCTGAAGCGTGGGAGACAGAGATGACCCAGGGGATATCATACCAGTGCAGGTTGTTTCATTAAACTCTGCTCCCTGGATGTGTGCATGTGCAGTAACTGTAAATTCAACAAGCCCGGGCAGCGATACTATCTTGTCTCATCTGACAGCATGTTATTACAGTCAGGCATGACAGCGGCCCAGGGCACTACTGGACAATCATAATTGTCTCCATCACTTAAGCGGCTACATGTGTTGTGCATCCACACAACTGTTTGCAGTGGGTATTGCCAAGACCATATTCCATAAGAAATAATTCACCTGCTTAGCTGTTATCTGGCGGCTAGTTGTTATCAGAAGCAGCATCGAAGAACATGATGACAGCAGCCAGAGATTGGAAGGGCATGGGAAAATGCTTTCAGGATCCCATATGTGCCAGTATTTGGTGTACAAAACAAGTGGCTATATCATCTTACAGTCAGGCATGTCCTATCAAAATGTCATGGGTACATGGGAACTGGCCAATATGCAAAGATTCACTTCCTCTAAAGCCACATGTGTCAGTGTCATAAATTACAAGGCAAATATGAAGCCACATTTAGAAATAATGTAAAGCGATACATACATACAAAGTAAATGTCTTTTTTTTTATTCAACTGCCAAGAAGCAAATAAACTAATATTATATGGAAACACAAATGAGTGATAAGAAAAGTGATATTGCATACGTTTAGAGTGGCTAAAAATCCCTTGCATTGTGTCTTTTTAATGTCTTCCTCAACGTAGATGTCCATATTCACTTGTTTTACTGCAGGTGGTGAGGGCCAAACCACACAGAGCACAAATGTCTGAAAGAGTTCCCTGAATGATACAATGTCACAGTTTGCTATTACTTTCATGAAATGTCACTGATATTGATATCTCTTCTTGAGCAATGGTGAAGTCTCTGTGTGGTTTTTACCAGGCATCCTTCTGTGAAACCAAAAACAGCTGACAATGTGAGTTTTTTTAATATTTCCTATTCCCTTGCACATTAACGCAGGCATTTTTTCCATAAATTTCTATTACTACTTTAAAATGCAACTAAAATATTGGAACTGCGACACGTGTGTGTACATACATAACTTCCAAGTGTTATATAATATCTCACTAAAACAAACAGTGTTTGCATGTCACCTGTGGGCCGTGCAAATCTGCAGAACGAGAGCTGAGTCACACAGACTAAACAGTACAGGTCCCGCTGAGCCAGTCTGCATAACTGGTTGGGACACTGTCTCAATGAGTCTGCTGTCAGCAAGAAACTGTGCCTTTTCTCCCACATGACCTGTGCATGCAAGATACATGTCCCGCAGATGTATGAAACCCTGAAACCCACTCAGGGCTTAGGTAAAAAAGCAAGCTGTACGTACCAAACATGTTAACCAGGCTTGCCACATGTTCAGCTCAACTGTCTGCCTGTAACTTATTAGGAGAAACTAAGAGCAGAGGTAGTGTTTTTACTCAGCAGCTGCTTTCATTTTGCTCGGTAAAATTCTATATGGCAGCAGTGCTCCATAGCATCTGGAGATCAGGCCTTGGCAGCATAAATATTTTAACAGATTTCAAATATTTGATAGCTAATTCTTGGGATGTGATGGCTCATACTAGCCTGGGACTTGGTGAGCACCATCAGATGAAAGTTCAGACGTGAGACAGACAGATGTAAGAGTTGCAAAAGACAGGGCAAATAATACATTGATTGCTGGGTTTTGAGGAGAGAAGACGCTTGCTTTGTGATATTTACTGAATCATACCTGGGCCATATCATCCAAGCAGTTGAAGATGTACTTGCGAGCCTCCTTGGACTTGATCCCAGTCTCACCCTCATGGTCCTCTGGAGTCTACGGGAGACAAGAAGCAGATGTTACTCTCAAACCCCATCACACTTCCCCTCTGGAAATGCACTATTTACATTTCGCTCATTACAGCCTCTTGTTGTTGATGTGCAGCAGGACTCGGCTTGCCCTCTGAGGAACCCTGGGGTGGCGCACAAACATTCATCTAACAGCCAGAAACAATTGGGGAGACTGCATGTCGAGGCACACATTACAGAATCTTCTACTATTAGTGAGTGATTATACTGAACATACACACAGGTTTTATATACTGTATCCACACACAGCATGTACACCTGCATAATGCACAGTGTATTGACATTTTTTCTGTTGAACACATGAATATATTATTTTTAAATTGAGACAGTAAAGTCATTTGTCTGCTGCTGTTGGAAAGGTCATATTATGCAGCAATAACTGTCACTGCCTGTTAAAATGAAAAAAGAGTCACAAAGGCTTCATAGTGCTAAGTAATGGTAAGTTTTTAAAACTATAACGTAGTTTTAACTAATACAAAAGCTGTGTAAACGTTTACATTTAAAGCACACGTCTAGTGTCTGTCCCTAGGGTCAATCATTGTCCAATGTTAGATTTAATTCAGAACTCAGCATACCTCTAAAAAGTATTATTAAACACAGCAGAAGCATGTATTATGTATTTTTTGGCATATTGCTTAGTTTAAGCAGTAAAATGTAAGAGTCAAAGATTTAAGACAATTTCTTCCTAGAGTAAAGTGGTAAATACATGGATGTAATCATACGTTTAGAGAGACCAGTCCGTGTTCTTTGATGGACAGAAAATGGGCAATGCTATAAGTAAGATGCTAAAAGGAGGAGCAGACCATCTTATTGAGTGGCCTGTATATCCAGTCATTTGAAAGCGGGTTATAACTGAGAGGATTTTTATCAGGTTTGGCTTCCATTTTCCAAATCCTCTCACACAAATCCATTTTGCTCTCATTAGCCTCCCACTTTGTTTATAGCACCATTCAGTATTGTCTCACACAGCATCTATTACTGGAATAGGCTAGCATCATATTTTTTAGGAGAATATGACTGTGCCAACCTTCAGTCTCCAAAGAGGATAGGTGGACTCTGGGTCTCTGTTGAAGAACCTGGTCGTCTTCGTCCCTGCACTTAACAAATATTCTGCAGGCAGGCCCTGTGTCTGTGAGATGTACCGGATCTGCAAGGCAAAAGATGAAAAATGCATTTGAGACTTTTTACATCATATGCATGATTGAACCATAAGTTGAATTTAATTGGAAAGCCCTATGAATCTTTGCTGATGGAAAAAGAGTCAAACTTTAAGACAGATGCTCTTTTGGCAGTTAAAAATCCAAGCTGCCAAGAACTTTTCCCAGACTTATCTGGCTAAAATATGCACAGCACCCAAACATGACCTCAGACTCTTAGATTGATTTGAGACTTGCAAATGAGACACTGTGAAGTTTAAAGACTTGTAAAAAAAAATAAAAAAATCAGGAGAGCTTGTTCATTGATGGAGCACAACTTGCTCAAGGTTTTCCCACTGAGCCTCGTCTGACTGATGGAGAGAAGGGAACGCCGCAATGTCTTGCTCTAGAGCACAGGGGCTGCGCTAATTGGACAAGTGGCTCTGTGGCATCTGTTCAGATAAACAGGGAGGCTGCGCAAGAATCATCAGGGGCTGTCAGGGGGATTGGAGAAACATCCCACCCTCCCCAACACTCAGAAGCACATGCTCACAGAGAGAGAACACCAGCACAAATGCTAACAAAATTGTCATAGCTTTGTGGTTGTTGATGCTAATTGATGATTTTTAGGCTAATTTCAGAGGTCAGAGGTCAGGCTGTTTCTCAAGAGTGAGAGCTAGCAGGATAATATACAAAGCATTATACAGAGGCTTATGTTGATGCTGTGCTAATGTTGTCCAGTTTGGGTAGGTATTTTAAGAAAGCAAATGCTAACAAAATGTAGCCTTAAAGCAGCTGCTGATGCTAACTGCCAGATTTTGGCCAAATTCACTTATACTGACAGTTTTAAAGCGAGGTCAAAAGTAAGCCAGTAGTTGGAAGTCTGTCTTATATATTATGTAGCCAAAAATAACCATTTAGAGAGTGAAAGCTACTTGTCTAAATAGGCTAATAGACAAAGAACTTAATGTGGCTAATGTAAATGCTCCTCTAATCCTGTCCTGTCTGGCAGGGTATTTTAATAAAGCAAATGCTAACAGAATGTAGCATTAACACAGGGGTGTAATTGTCAATGCTGAAGAACAAGTCAAAGGTAAAGCAGTAGTTTAAAGACTCACTTGAAAATTCTGTAGCCAAAAGAAACCATTTTTAACGACAGCTAAAGCTAACTGGTCAAATTAACAGACTAATAGACAAATCATTTAATGAGGCTAATGTAGCTGACGTGCTAATTGTTGTTGTTCTGTCAGGCAAGATACTTTCAGAAAGAAGAAAATTGTTTAAAACCATATAACAATTATAATTATAAAAATAAGTATAAAATACTTATTTTTTGATGTTGATTACTACATGTAAATTTTCCTCAAAACAAATAAAGGAGGTAAACAAGCTGTCAATCATCTCCCACATGACAGACATTAAAGGAGTAAATGACAAACAACACCAGTTCACTCGTAATAAGGCACACATGACATAATATAATTATATCGGATAAGCATTTATACAGAGAAATGAACATGTTTTAAGTGGATTTACTTGCTTAGCATTGCACACAGGAGATGGGCTGGATGGGATGCTGTTTCTTACCTGATCGTACTCTGATGCTCCAGGATACAGAGGCCATCCCAGGAAGAGCTCAGCTATCACACAGCCCAGGGACCACATATCAATCGCCTCACAGAACGGCAGGCCCAGGATGATCTCCGGTGCTCTGGAAAACAAGAACAACCTGGTTAGAAATCTGACATACCAAGACCGACAAACTAGAGCCTCAACCTTTGCTTGTATCTAGTGGTTTTTGGTATAAAACCTTGCATGTAAAAATTTCATTTTTACTTCTCAATTTGCAAGTGCAGCCGGTAATAGCAGGCTCAGGTCAGACAAGGAACTTATTTACGCTGCACATGTAGGAGTAAGCTGGAGAGCGTCCATAAATCCAAGCAACATTTATAAAGCCAATATGATTGAATTAGAAAGCATGCACACCAATTCACTTCAACACAGACAATTTAATTAGTCTTTCTGTCGGAAGGCTGCTAGGTTATCAAGAAATGTATCACTTAATGTAACCCTAAAAAGCTGGAAATTTATTTTCACGCAAAGAGGCTGAATGGTTTGACTTCAATAGTGAACACTCAAAGCAACATGGAAACAATTATGAAAAGCAAAAGCGGCATGAACAGTCTCTAGAGCAATGAGCTTAAATCAAGCTCAACAACATTTCAGTTAATAATGTTAGTGCTTAATTCCCCAGCAGCTGAAGAAATAAATATCTCTGACGTGATGAAAAAGAAGAAATATTGTTCTAGTTATTCTTGCAGCAAAGCCATCCCAAACAATCCCCAAATTTCATTGAGCACATTTTATGTTCTGTCAAAAAGACTAATACACTTTCTGCGATTGCCAATCTCTGATGGGGCTTAAAATAACCGAGAGTACGCTCACTCTGCTCGCTAAAGAAGAGTAGTTTTAAGAGGCTCTTTGACTGCCATTACCACAGAGGCTTAAACATGCTACCTATTGATAAGATTAAGTCACTTTAAATTTCTCCAGTAATAGAGTGTTTTTTGCACACTGCAACTCCCGCAGTCAGGCTAGGGAAAAACTGTATCCCTCTATATGATTTAATAACACATTAGCAGCATGATTCTAATATGATTGTGGTGACCATGGTAACTGAGCTGGGATTTCTTTAATCCAAAGTGAATGCTACAAGCACAACAGCACTGATGTGAACTTCAAAGGCAATAGATGAGTGAATAACTACGCCTCTCTCATAACTTTAGCCACTGATCTATCTGAGGCTGCTAGCTGGTGTTTTGAGAGAGAAAGGTAATGTCTGTGGATGTACTTGTAAGCATCATTCCATAAAGAGAGTCTGTTGTTTTATCTATGATTATCTGTGGTAGGTGGCAGTATTACTCTATCTGTATAAAATGTCTATTGCTGCAAAAGTATGTTTTGCAAACTTCAACAAAACTCGAGCTTATCAGAGTTTATGGGAGACTTTTTATGAGTGCTGTGACTGCTGAGACTGTGCTATAAGGAAAGTCTCCCTGTCAAAGCTCATTGTGGAGATGAAAGCCGCAGGAAGTCCTTTAATCGAACAAACCACTGTGACTCCAGAGGACGCTTGTACACTCAGACCACAGGACTTTCAACATTTCCCCTTTTGTACCCAGAGGCTGGCCTAAGTAACTTCCAACTGTGTTACAGCCCCGGAATGATCAAAATCAAATTGCACATAATAAAGTTGCAGTATTGTCAAGTTCTACATTTCCAAAAAAAGCCACTGTTCATAGATAATATAACTAGTAGTTTATTCCAGTGTTTCAGTGCATGAATAAGTAGTGTTATGGTGACCACTTTGCTCTTGTCTGATCTGGGTATTAGCTGGTGTTGATGTTATGCTTGGATCTATGTCTGACAAAACCTTTGTGCGTTATGGTCCACTGCTCTACTTAGACTATTCACATGGCTTTGACTGAGAGACCCCTTGCTTCAGCAGAAAGACAGACTGAGAGACGGCAAAAGAAAGGGAACAAGAGAAGGAAGAGGGAGGGAGTCACATTGTTGCTTATGATATAAAACCACAAATGCAAATGTCTCTCTGTGCACCACTGCCACTGCATGCAAAGCGCCAACAGCTGCTGCTGATGCAGGCCTTTCAGTGCAGATCACAAACTTTTTCAACTTTATTTCTTTTATGAAATGCAAAGTTAAAGGCTGACAATCTAAAAAGAGACCATTTGAACTGTGATTATAAATAACACTTAAGCAGCCAGGTGTTCAACTGTCTTCTTTGGTGTTTGACTGTAATTTTAACAGAAATTGGAAGAAAATAAAATATATTAGTGTAAAAAAACACAGGTTAGGTCCTTGGAAACACCTTCTGAGTGAGGTGCATTTGGCTGACACTGCCAATTTATCACCCTTTAAGCTGCGCCACACCTAGCTCATCTCCAGCTGGCTTGGCTGTCGGAGGCAGGGGCTGTCGGAGGGTGGTGAAGACCCTACATGTCATATACAGTGTAGTGCAGACTGTGTACAGACAAACCACAGGGCATTAGCCACTGGCTTTTTTCTTTGCAGCTTAATGGGGCCCATGGTTACATGAGAGGCCTCAGTGTTCAGGATAGTGGCTCTGACAGCACTAGGGCTCGACAAAAGGGAAAGGGACAGTGGGCCAAAGACGGAGAGAGAGTCTGTGTTTGCTGACATCCTCCCAGCTGGCCTGGTCATTGATGAGCCTCAGTCCCCTTTGGGAGCCAGAGATGGCACCACTCATGAATGCAGCCTTTCTTCTGCCTACACTTTCAGAGTCCCACTCTATACTGTATACTATATGTATATATACCTATAAAGTAGCCGAATCTAAAAGCAGTAGCAACATCACAAATTTTTGACAGAGCAGCAACAATCTCAAAGCAATGGGTCAGAAGTTGCTGTAAAGTACATTTTAATTGTATAATACAAAATATAAGCCACTTCTTCTGTTAGCTCCACCTTTTAATAAAAATGTCCATTGCCCTTTTCATCATTGTTGATTTATTTTCATAACATTACAATACCTGCCAGACTTCTTGAAAGTCCCTTTCTGCCAGGCCCACCCCGCTTCAACAGCCTCCCCCCATTCTCGCCAGCAACCCACATCATTTGGAGCCCCTCGAACTGGGGCGCCAAGGCCAGGCTAACTCAGCCTCCCTGCTCGCCTGTCCGCCCTCTGCTCTGTTGAACCGTGCCTGTGCTTGGCTGGCCTACAAGCCCACACGCACTCTCTCACGCACACACAGCTGACATCACAGGCTGTGTGCATGTCAGGATGTATCCATCAGGCTGACCTTCCCTTCGCTTGGCTCCAGACGGGAGACTGATGGATCCTTGGAACCCTGGAGCATTTACATGCACAAACACATGCACACATACAGACACGTGGGTTTATGATAATAGCTTTGATTTCCCCTCTTTCTGACTCACAGACATCATTATTAGCCTTGTGTAACGCAGAGACCATTGTATAATGGTGAATAAACAGACTCCCCAAATAAACTTGCAGTGGGCTTAATTTGTGGAAGTTAGCAGAGTTTATATAAGGACCCAACAGTCTTTCAAAAGTGAAAGATATTATTAGAATTATAACTTTAAAACATAAGTTAGTATTTGATAGTGTTTTTAGTTGGGAGTCACATCACAGTCCCACAGCTCAGTCCTCTTCACTGTCTGTACTGAAATTTGAGAAGTTGTGGCAATTATTAACAAAAAAGCACCCCATAAATAATCAAACATGCCATTTACTTCTCTCCCTTTTGTCTTCTCCTTCCCTTTTTCCTCTTTCACTAATACTTTGCCAGTGCGAGATGCTTCAGTTTGTGCCTTGAATGGCTTCCTTTCACCTGCGGTATACATCTACATATTCATGGCCTTAAAGGTTCTTCCATGGCCTCTCTGAAGATGGTAAGAAACCCTTTTCCGGATATAGCACCGTGGTCGTTGACTGTGAAATCAATGGGAAGAGTTGCATCTCCTGCTGTGCACCTGTGGCTCACACAAAAACCATTGCCATATACACTGCTTCACATATTCCACCTGTTCTCTTTATATTATACGCTATACGGGCCAGATACAGTATGCGGTGAGGACGTTAATGCATATTTATGTCAGAAGCTGTGCATGTCATTTATATACGGACTGGATGTTCCAGATGGTGTAAGAGTTGAAAGGAAGAAGGAGAGTATCTGGACATGGCAAACTTTTACAGAGTCCTTGAGAAACGTTGTCTCTTTTCTGAGAGCGACATTCCTGCTGCTCAAGGTCCTGAAAACAGGCCTCCCTTTCTCCCGTCTCTCTCTCTCTCAGGCACAGTGAAAGCGCTGACCAGTCTGCCACCCTTTTACCTGTTAGCATCAGCATTCCCTGTGGGTCCTGCAATGCATTACAACAAAGCATACAGAAAAGAAAAAATGTGAGAGGATACTGCGACAGATCTGACTGCTATACTACTGGAGAATGGAGACTCACAGTCTTCTATACATAATGTAGGAAAAGTTATAGCTTAAAGGTATCGCAGCAGGCTAATACATAACATAGCTGACAACTGTGTGCATACAGGTTAAGGCACTGCACCATCTGTAGCACAGTTAAGCACAGCGGCCTCATAGGGAGATAACTGTAACTGAAAGCAAACACAGATAGCATGTGCTCACTTTCACGTTGCTGAAGCCACACTACTATAACTGCGGATGTCTTCAACTGTGGGGAACAGTTTTTCTTTTTTGTGGTAAACACAACACAAGAAGCCAACGTTTCAAATGTGGTAAAGAAAAATGCAATTGTTTGTGAGTATACTGTGTGACCATCCACAAGCTTCAGTTATTTTTTTTCCCTAGAGTGATCAGACCTTTAAAAGTTTCACTTACCAGGTGATTTAGTTCACTGCATTGCACATGTTTAATGCAACACAGACTACAATTGCTGTCTTTTAAGAGGCATAACTTCCGGGCAACTTTCAGCTAAAAGCAGAAACAGCTAATAGAGTGAATGAAATAAGGGTTTCTATTGCTATTCTATTTCACCAGGAAGTCAAATGTGGGATTGTTTTTTTTCAAATGCTATCTTTACTGCAAACAAGTTCTAATCTCATTTTATTATACAGTACCTGCCACATATTTTTAGGGATATGTTCAGAGGCCAGAACCCCAGCCATGTCAGTATGGCACACATGCTACATTGTGTCACGGTCAATATTAGCATTCAAGATATGCTTCATTCTCACACATGGCATCACCCTATGTCAATAAACATGTCACTGTCCCCACGGCAGCATTAGATAGCATTATCACATATACTGTTGGGTCGGTTAGCCCTACTATAGCATTACAATTATTGGTATGGAAAAGCACAGTGTACAGTAATGCAATTTTCAGTTTTTCTCATTTCTCTACCTTCCTTATATCATCTCCAAAAACAAACAGCAAGGACTGAGCACCTCAGTTCTGCATTTTAAGACATGTATTCTAGCGCTTTACTTTGGTGGTTATTACCTCTTTGCTGTGGCTATATTATACTATATTATTATTCTTCAGCATGATCCTGTAATCAGTAATGCAGCTCATATCCTCTTGTATGCCATTCTGCTTCTCTGCTACATTCCTTGCACCCCCATCCAACCTCCATTACCTGGAGCAGGGGGTCAAAGGGCATGTGTGGGATGGGGGAGCACCAGACAGGCAATGAGAAAGAATGGGAGAAGATGGGGTGAACGCAGGGTGAGCGCCGGGTGCCATCTTAATCAGCACCCACCCACACTCACTGTCCCTTCTGACGCTCTTGTCAAAGGAGAAGTGCCAGAAAGCATTTGCAATTGGTAAATGATGGCTATCTGTCATAAAGTGATGCTTTCTGCACCGACAGCCTGGAGAAAAGATGTAGAAGATGCCGTGAGGGAGCCCTGAGTGTCTGCAGCCCTATTAGGACGGTGGACTGACAGTCAGACAGTATTAGGCCAGTCTAGCAGCCGCTGGCCAGGCTCTGACCCAACCCTGGGGCATGTCCTGCTTTGCTCCATCAGGCTTTATTCCCCATGTGATTTGGAGTCTTTATAGGAATCTTTATAGAATTACTGAAAATGATTTCAGAAAAGTGTTATTTCAGACAAGACACCAGGTCAGATTTAACAATTGTCACAGAAGGCACGTTTTTGAGTTTGGTGAAATTTATTTGCAACTTGAAATTTGGACTTGGACTTTCCTGTAATCAGAGAAAAAGTAGAACATTTAGAAATGAACAGAAAAGATTGCTGATCATGACGAAAGCGGATGAAAGTTCATGGATGGAGAATGTTGTAGGGTGAGCTTATGCTCTGAAGTACACATTTAAAGTAATTAGTGGTAAAAGTGAAGAAGCTGTAAGGTGGATTTTATACGAAGGTGGACGTTGTCAAAAAGCTATTAAACAGCGAGTTGAGCAACTTGACAACAGCTAGACTACAGCAACTGGGACCGCTACCATAGTTCTGACAGGCACAGCTCACAGCTGGTAACAATAGATGGACGAGGAGATTATTACAAATAAAGAGGTAAAATATTAATATAAAGAGTTTAGATGGAAAGCTTTTAAACCCATTTGCAGCTTAGCACAAACAATGATGAGCAAAAAAAAACGCACTTTGCATTTTTCTTGGAAAGGCTTAAATCATCTCTGCTGACCCTTCCGGATGACGCCATAGCACATTCAGACTGTTAGTCACCTCTCTCTGCGGTCAACAAGCCCCGAGGAAATTTGGGTCACACTCAGAACTGGCAAGGAGTGGGTGAAGCCAAACTGCCGGCAGATTTGGGAATAGACGCTAACACATCCTAACACACAGTCGCTCAGTCAACCGGCTTAACCAGCTGGCAGGACTGTCAGTGTGAGGAAGACATTTACCCGCAGAGACAGACCACGAGACAGCATAACATTCGGTACAAGCGGTCATTCAGGCAGATGAGACTGTGTGCGTTCATAGTAGGTGCGTCCTTGATCACATCAGCAAATTGGAGTTATGAGGCGCTTCAGCCAGTTAGACCTAAACCTTTCACTTGGCTTCATCTACGGCTGACATATAATAAAAAGAAAGGTCAGACAATCTGCAGTGCACAGTAAAAAATCCATGGCAGGGCCAGCTTGGAGCGTGGGCCAAACCTTCAAAAAAACACCATATCATATTCCAATACGCTATTTATCACCAGACCTTTAGCTGAAAAACACAGCATGGCATTTATGAAGCTGGCCAAAACCAATCAGAATCTCATCTGCTTGCAAGTCTTACAGCCTGCCAGTCAGTGGCTTTCTTCTGCATCCTCCACTTTCCACCGTCTGCTTGATAGATGAGATTCTCTTCAGGTTCCTTCAGCGGCTCCTATCGTCCAATAATGTCCAGCGAGAAAGAAATTGCAAGGCACCGCATCAATACCTTCCATTTTGTTGATTTAGCGTGATGCGAGACAGAGATCAAGTGATCGTCGGAGAGAGAAACCAGGGGGACGGTCATTGTGGTTGACCAGTGGAGCCATGTGTACTGGATGTGAGGTAAAACAACAAACAGCAAAGATCCAGAGAACATACAGCTAAGAGCCAGGAGGACGCCATGCAACCATAATGACATGCGCCATTCAATACGCACATCCATATTTCAATCATAAGCCTGGCTCTGCCTGACTAGTTCCTTCTTTCTGGGGCAACCCAAAGAGCACATGGGGAGACATTTGCAAGGCAGACTAAAAAAATCCCCCTCAGCTTCACCCCTTTTACATCCAGTACAAATTTTTCTTTCCTCACCCATCCCCCTTATTCTCTATCACCATCTCTTATTTGGCTATACCCTCTGCCTTTCTCCCACCCAGTTGGGCAGTAATACCATCTCCTGCCTAATCAAATTCTGCTGTGTGTGACATGAATTCATGGTGCCCCCGGCTGCGCTGCCTCCCTCGAGCTACAGGGCAAGGGAAAGCGGTAACTAAACCTTGCGCAGGCCCTCCACAGCAACTCCCAGAGTCTTTCTAAAATGTAAAAGCGTATGATTATTATACCTCTATTCTGGCGCTGATGGTCAGAGGAACAGACAGAGAAAGTCTAATGAAGCCAGATGTTGTCAGATCTTAATCCAAAGTTGCCACATATTCTGAATAATGATGAGTGTGGTAGATTTTTGTTTGACAGGCACAAAGCACACACACACATGCCGCCTGCACACATCCTCCAATGTCCATTAGGAAGGCTGAAACTCAGATCATAAGTCTTTCTTGACAGACCTGTGTGTCACTGTATGTGCCCTGGCATGCAACCTCCCTACTGTGCCTTCAGAATCACTCTTAATGTTGTTAGTCATGCTGTGTTCGTTCCTGATAACAATTAGAAATGTTATCACGTTGAGAAACAACAGCAGGATTATTGAGGCTTTATGGGAAAATATAGGCAAATAGACTAGGTTTTTTATTGTTCAATAATGAAGATGAATAGTGTTGTACTTGGCTTTTCAATAAGGATTATTCCCAGCCTTTTTAAAGCTCACTTTTTGTTGTGGGATATTCTTATTTTTCTTACATCGAAGGTGTAATGCCCGCACTGGGATTGGTCTTGTCTCTATCCTGTAATGGGAGGTAGTAACAAAGAAGAGACAGAAGAAATGGCAACAGCATGAATGGCTGACTGAGAAAGGGACATTTGTGGAAGAAATTCCCACCAATATCAATGAAAGGAGCTTAAAAGGGGCTTCTCAAATGCATCATAAAATAACATTAGCTTGTGCAGTCTTTCTTAAAACCTATGCCACAACCTACTTACTACTTTTAGTAAAATGTATATCCATTAAGTTATGCATGAGTTGTTTAGTGGGAATCAAATTCAGTTGTTCTTTATTTAGAGCCAAATAGCACCAGCAATCTCCCACTTGAACAACATGCCAACAGAAAATTGCTTGTTTGACAAAATCTCAAGTAAGTTAATGGCTGCGTGACAGAACCAGCTCAACAAAACAGTCACCATATTATTTTCCACCTCAAAAAGACTACTTCCTTATGCTTCTTTATATTGCACAATGTATCCGTACTAATTGATGTTTTGTATTTGCTATCAGTTGTTAAATGCTATTTTTTCCTTAATGCTGGCTATAGCCTTCTTCAGAAGCAATCAGTCACACCGACAGGTAATTAATTTGTCCAAGAAGCAGTACCCCGCAGTCACTTCCGAGTGTAGCCACAGTTAATCACCCCTCAACGACAATACCGACTATATTGCTCTTCCTTCCCACTGTCATATATAGAGTGATCATCGTCCCACGTCCCCCATGCACTGCATGGACAAATAATCAAGGCCCGCCGGTCATTTAATATGCAATACATTGTGTGTCGAGGGACAATTACTGTAGTGCAACAATCGATACAGCATTATCCTTTTCATGTTGCGCTGCTTGAAGATTCAATCACCGCAGGATAGAGTGACATTGTTAGGTCAAGGTGATAGCTCTGATTTCATCTGAACTGCAAAATAATTTTTAGATTTTGAGGTGTCTTTTATCTTTTTTCAATCAATTTTTGCCAAATTGTATCAAATATGTTTCTGTCATTTTAATCCGTGTCGGCCCTTACAAATGAAAGTGCACGTGACACAATGTATGAGGTTAGACCAGTCAGATTTCCACTGGTGCAAAAGGTCATGTTTATAAGCCGAATAGTTGCTGTCAGGAGCCTAATGACAGACCGAGCAGATTGTGCAATGCTTTATGGACCATGAGAGATTTGAGTGACAAGGTGTGGAGAACAAATGCGCTTTAATCACGTGATATAGGCATTCCACAAAAGATTTCTGTGTCCCACGACTGCTTTGTAACTGATGGTTGTCTTCCTCAACCAGGTGTTTTCCTGTCTTACCTTACTTTTCCCCCGAGGGAAGACTGTTCGCTCTCACTGAACACTCGAACACACACACAACAAAGGCATTCTCGCTCAAACATTTCATTTTGTTGTGGAATTGCAGATATTTAAAAGTACCAACACTGTAGTGAATTCTATTTGTGAATGATATTCCTGCACTAAACATGACACATTTGCAGAATCACCAACATACAGACATTGTAATTGTAACTGATTTGAAGTTTCTTCTATTTTCCCTTTTCCTTCACTTCAATTATCATTTCCTTTTTCTACTGTCTTTCTGTGTCAGCTAATGGAGAGGTTCCAAAAGGACAGAGTGTAAAACCAACACAGCTTTGACCTCGCAGACAACCCCCGACACAGCCAATCAAAACGCTTCTACCCGACACACAGGGCGCAATAATTGGTTGGTGGGTGGGAATTATGACTGAGAGGAGATTCAAGTGGCGGGAAAAAAAGAAAAGAGGGAGGGAGGGAGGAAAAAAGAGGGGGTATGTCTCCTCTCTGCACTTTAAGCGACCCTTTGCCACAGGAAATCTGCAGAACAAAAGCAAGCTGTCATCTCCCTGCTGAAGAGCGCGCGGCGAACAAAGCACATCTCAGCTGACCGGCCAAACGGACCGATCCTTGAGGGAGGTAGCTTGTCGTAATCTGGTTCTGTCTCACATTCCAGACGTCTCTGGCGAGTGAGGCGAACAAACGGCGTGCCCTGAAACCTCAAACAGGAAATGAGCCTGAATGCAGTTTCTTCTCCGGGACACACGTACAGATTCGAACATGCCCCTAAGCCCACGTACACCCACTGAAGCCGCGTCCATAAATAATGTCACTTCCTGTCTTTACTATGCTGTAGGTACGGACACACACTCGCACACATCACAGCTGCATCCCTGGAGCCTTTGCTATCTCCAGTCTGAACCCACTCACTTCAGCCACATTCCACAGACGCCCCAAGCCCCAGGGGCAGCTGCACAGCTGGGCATGAAGCCGGGCTGTTCCCTCACTTCCACCTCCCTGCCTTCTCTCATTCCCAAAAGCAGAAATTCTTCTTTTCTGCCACAGTTCAGTAATGAGGCAAAACACTGGTGTCTAAGGTCGAAACAGTAGGGCATCATGACGAGAAAGAGAAGCGAGAATGTTAATGAAATCTTATATTCTGCTTTGTAACCATATTATGATTTTACTATCTCGTAGCAGCAGTATCTTTTTAAGGTGCGCCGCGTTGATAAGCAGAAAAAGGCATGTCAGCAAACAGGGCAACATAATCTGATAGCTTCATCTGTGTCTGCGAGTCTATCTTGTTGCCTGCAAACAGCAGTGGAAATGTGAAACAAGCTTATAATTCAATAAATAAATGTATGAGAGGAGTTACAAAACCGCATGGTGTACAAAGAGGATACAGCAGTCATATTAAGTAGGTGTTATTAAAAGTTTGAGAACAGAAATACGTTTCTTTTTCCAACCAGCTCAGCAGTGAGATGGGTGCTGCCAGTAAACAAGAAAGGTGAGCCTGATTAAATATCAGCAGGAGTTAGGGATGCCCAGTACATGGCTTCGGCATTGAAAACACGTTGCAAGATGTGCACTATTGAGTATGACAAATTAACTCAAATGTGTCTTGTCTGCTCAGTACAGGAAGAAAACATAGATACAAAACTATCGATGTTGATTTGTGATTTGCAGAAAAACAGGAAAAGATCGGCTGCTTTCAGTAGAAAAGCAATGTCAGTTGTATGGATTAGTCTTGGCTCCAGAAAGCATCATGCTGACAATGCAGAGGTACTTTGTCAACAACGCCTTGCAGTTTCTTGCAAAATGAAGCAACCCCACTGTGCTTTCTAGCTTTTTAAGTCATCTAGTACCTTTTTTTTACCCTGACTCAAAGGCAGTTTTAGAAATATTTTAGTTTTTATAGTAAACTGGCCCCATTTTACCATACCACTAAATTGATTTGTGAGCGACACCAGTTGCCCTCAGTCAACCTCTCAACATTTTCCCTCTCCACACAGCCCCCTTCATCTGTAAATGTCATAGTGTATTGTACATAGAGTTCTGCAGGTTAGCATCTGGTGGATAATTACAACAATCTGAGATCAATAAAATAATAACAATCATAAATGTCTAATTTATAACAGATAGAAATCCACAGTCTCATCTGCAGTCTGCATTCATATTTCCCATAGTGAACTCAGAGTCCCAGATGCTGTGCACATCAGAGGAGATTCACTTTCCCACCATGCTAACCGCAATGGAATGCATTTTGTGAGAAAAAAAAGTGGACTCCTCAGTGACATGTGTCCTTCCTGTCCATGAAGTTCTCACTGGTGAAAAAAAAGCATAAAAACAACTTGACAAACAGCAAACGGAACGAAACGGGAAAGGTTAAATCTACACATCTGCACAATATCCCACTGCATTTGTCGCTGGATGTGATTGTATACGTGAGTGTGTACACTTCCACATAGGGGGTGTAATATTTGCGCTGGGAAGAGTGCGTGTCTGTAAATAGTTAAGGCCACGCTCTGTTTCATCATTTCAGTAAATGCCACACAGTATATCACCCTAACTGCATACGTCTCGGGCCATTTCCATATCTGTAATAGAGAGAGCCTATCTCCCATCAGAGCCACTCCTCTGGTGCACTCCGAGAGCCCAAACGACACGCACATAGGCCTACACACACGCCACACCTCTGATGAGCTGACACAGAAAACTAGATTTATTAAGGGGAGGGAAAGAATGAGAGGATGCAGAATGCACGCGTAGGGGGTGGTGTAATTTCGGCAATGGACACAGGTTGTTATAGAAGCACACAAAGGCACAGACGCCCCCACAATAGCAACACCGAAGTGCATCGCTTTCCTTTCTAAGAAGAACCTGTTTATTTCAGACCTGTGACACAAAAGCCACAGCGGCACGCAGGCTTATCTCTGCACACATCCCTTTAAAACGCGGCGCGGCCCCCAAAGAGCTCCCTGGCGCTCCACATGCCACTTTCAATTAGTTCCACAAAGAGAGTCTTCCACGACCAAAAGGAAGATGGGAGCTCATTACTGAATTCCTCTCTACTCTCTCTCTTTGAAATATAGATCAGGAGGCTACGTCTGACTGGATGTGCCACTTTCGGACCGTGCCACGCCGGTCCGGAGCAGACGAGAGCAGTCTCATGGATTAGCCACTCCTCAGGTTTAACAGCCCCTGCAGCTTACCCTCAATAACCATTAGCTCTTCCCATATTTCTCTCATTTACTTTTTTCCCTACTAAACACTCTCGGCTGCTCTCTGCACAAAAACCCACAAATGGGAAAATACCAGTTCTAATAATCTGATGAGAGAGTGGAAAAGTGGCTATCATAACGCACACTGGCACCATTATAGTAAGCGAAGACACAGAGGAAGGTGCTGATAAGGTAATGCAAATTCATTCACGTCTTATAATGAAACCCAAGCTTTGCAAACCCGCAACTGGGGGATTTTATTTAAATGAGCTGTTGTGTGAGGAGTTCATTAAGGTTAGGATTTAAAAAGGGAGCTTCAAAAGTAATCAGGAAAAGCTAATGTGGCACTTGTGCTCCAAAAGATCTTACTGATTTATAATGTTGGTATAAAACATGGCATCTGCATTCAGACTATTAAATTAGGGAATCAATTTGATACTGTATGTGACCAGAGGGGGAAAATACAATGGGGTTTTTTCTTTTAGAAGTGAGAACAGCATGTTCACCAGAGTCTAGCAGTTTACTTTTTGACTGATAATCTCATTAACCACATCCAGGCCTCCATGCTGCTGCAGCACAAAGAAAACACAGTGTGGAGCAGTGATCCTATACAGAAGCAGGCTGTTTCCACACGTTATATGTTAGGGCTGAGTGATATGACGACATACATATTGTGTAATGATTGTGGTATATTATGTTCTACTATTTCTTTCAGTGTTATTTCACATACTTTATAGCAAAGCTCTCCATCATTTGCACAACACTGCATATTCCATATACAAGCGGAACATTTGCATTAAAGGCAAGCGTGGAAAGGAAGTGGAACATCTGAGCAAGAACAAGAGTAAATCATTGGGGTTGCAAAACAACGAGACAATAAGAGATGAAGACAAGAAACACATTTTAACTAAATTTGCAAAACAGGATTATCTGATTTACATACCAATATGGCATTCCAGTTGTTTTCTTAAACTAACTAACTAATTAACTAATAGTTATATACTTGACATATTTACTTCAGCTCTTGCATTTATAAGGTAAGTTTAAAGAGAAATAATTTTCTTGTAACAAAGAAAAACAGTTTAATCGTCTAATAACATATTGTAATAGGGAACATCAGTGAAACATCATCTAGGCTTTATTATCTAGGATAGGAGACACATTTACTCAGCACAGATCATAAGCTTTAGACAATCACAGGTCTTGATTGGTTGTTGCCATTGGCCACACTGCTCCCACTGACCACACCACTACAGAGAAAGTGACTGTTTCACACAAAAAATGAAAAACATAAATGGAGACGAAGGGAGCAAAGTAAAACGCGTATAAATATTGGCAGTATAAATATAATAAATATAAATGTGGGATTGTGACGGTCTGACGCTGACCTCAAAACTTCATTTTAATCTAATGGGTTTTGGAGTGGTAAATTGGTCCAGTTTGAACTTTTTTTCATCAAATAAAAGCAGGAAAGGTCTTACTGCCTTACCAAATTGTTTATAACACACCTGTAAGTATTGTGCTCCTCCACCAGCACTGCACTGTTTACACCTTCAATTAACTCCTTTCATTAGCTCAGTCCTCAGTGGAGCGCCGGCAGATAGCTATAACCAACAGTGAGTTAATTACAAGCTATCTGCTAAAACAAGGGAATGACCATTGGGGATCATAGGGGAAATAACATGTGAGTGCAGATGTGAAAAATCCTTGGTAGATACGGTTTGTCAGTTCTTTGGCACTCCATCAGTCATAACAAACAGAGGTATCCGATATGGGGTTTGAGTTTGTGTTGCTAGGCCGCTGATGGATATTTGATGCAACAGAGAGTGTTAGCTAGTGGTATAAAGGTAAAGAGGTATGAAGGGAGGAGAGATGGTGCAATGGTGGCTATAGGAAGAGAAAATGCATGTGTATAGGGGTCTCGATCTTTTTTTTTTTCATTTAATCTATGCAAATCACAACAATCACAGGAAATGCCTAGGCCCGGGCTGCGGCTAATTGCCACAATAATAAAAGAAGGGCTTCCTTTGAGCGCACAGGCAAATTAAACATTAGTTTAGGAGTTTTCTTGGAGACCGAGGGATGTTATAATTACCCAGAAACCAATGCATCAGCACTTTGCACGCCACGCGTCCCACTCTCTGGCAGTGGAAAACAAATGTATCTCATATTCTGCGAGAGGCGTTCGGAAAAGGGGGTATGGGAAGCTGTGAGCGAGGGGATGGGGGAGGACAAGGATGGAGAATGGGAGACACACGGGGGGATAATGAGGGGAAAGGAGGTGGTGAATGATTGCCCGTCTTTCCACGCCACTCCATGCTGGTAGCGAGGCATCAAAATGTACACCCACCATTAGCATACTGACCCCACCCCTTTCCTGTGGCCCTTTTTTTCCCTCATTACCATACATGGAACATGGGTGCCAAAAAAAAAAAAACAAGCCACGCTCATTTCCCCATCACCAAATGTCATGAAATGAGAGCGCAGAGCGAATGTGCGCCCCGGTACGGCCAGCCAGCGAAGGGTTAAGTCTGCGAGCGCTTTATTAATGTGGGTCTGTGCAGCGGAGCATGTTGCCAGAGACACAAACAAGGCTGGATCGAGATGAGACATGCAGCCGTGGAAACTTCAGGAGACGTCCTTGTTCTTTATGCGCTGTGTAGCCGCCCCGTCCGCCCATCCCCGTGCAGTCCCCCAGCGCGGTGGTCCGACACTGGGCCTTGAGCGGTGTGGGATGTGTCCTGGATGGATGCCTTTCTGTGTGATGTATGTCTGAGGGCGATGCGGCGCCTGACACACTCACCCGGACTGTCTAACCTAAATGTTCACTCAGAGGGCCTCTCTATCCCTGCAGTCAGCCCCAGACCTGTCTGACCTTTCACTTCTGTCTCTGTCTGTCCTATGGCTCACTGCAATTTCAATACAATTTATTATATGAAGCTTTCAATATTTTTTTTATCAGGATTTTGACCTTTCTTAGTTAGTGACAGTAGTGGATAGGAAACCGGAAATAAGACTGATAAGGACATGGATAAAATGAACCTCAGCTGGGAATCAAATCCAATTCACTCAGCTTTATCTAGTAGGCTATGTGCACCAGACAAACTACAGAGGAGCCCCAAGTTCAGTATTCACTCCCAAGATGTTCACAACACATAAATTAGTGTTGTAAGCTATTCATAAAACAATAAACTCTGGAAACAATAGAAGCTGCATTTCCATTTTGGCAACAGAAAAGTCCACTTTGTATGGACAAATGGGCTTTAGGAACCAACATCACAAATTCTGCATAAACAGTAAGGTTTTAGCAAATGGCAATTGACAGGCTACAGATGTGTGCTGTCAGTGAGTGGGTAGACTTCAACATAATGCCAAAGAAAACCATACGAATACCCAAAATGGAATGTTTTAGGACTTCGCTTTCTCATCAAAGACTCTTCTGCATCCAAGGTTGCCAAACACCCTGCTGATGCTATATTAAGTTAAAATGCACATCACTGTTATAGATATAGAAATTACACAAATGTAGTAAAACACACTTTGCGTGGAAAGTAAATATTCTTTCATTCAACAGCCAGCTTATTTAAATACGATATATAAGTCCAACAGAACAGTATTTACACTGTTTATTTACCTGCTCTAAGTGTATTTTTACTAATGAATGGTAAATATAGCTGCCTTTGTTTTTGCTGTGGGTGTAACCAAGCACCACCTAAAATTTACATCTTTAACTTCCCCCGAAAACAATCAAAAGCAACCGATATTTACTTTCTGTTAGAGCTGTCCACATTAGCCTGTGTCTATATGTCTGTCGGACTCTTTGTAGGTCATCTGCCTTACCGCACGCAATCTGTGGCTGCGTGAACTCACACGAGCCACTGGCCATGCCCTGGAAACCTAATCATCCAGTGCAGTTGGATGTTTGTTTGCGCCTGTACACACAGATGTGCATACAGGAGCGCTAACAGCCAGCCGTGTACACAAACAAGCCGAGGCCCACCCTGTTGAGATAGGAGTATTTTTCATTTTGTACGAGAACGGGACAGAACGAGCCGAACAGAGCTGTTACGTGCTCTTGTTAAATTTTGTGTTTAAAGAAGCACAAGTGTTGAATTAGTCACACAAGGCTAACCCCTCTCTGACTCCATACACCCATTTGCACACACATGCTCGTATAAATCTCCCCATGTCAGCACGCCAAAGTCATAAAACACTCACTCTCTAATTGGCGTGTTGTAATTTTGCTTGCTCCTATCATAAAAAAAACTCTTTTCTTACTCCATTTACGTCTCCATGTTTATGTAATGGGCCTTGTTATTTTCTGACTTTTAATATCCTGCCCTCGTATAAGCTATGTGAATAACAGCTTTAATAGACCACATGGCCTGGAGGATGTTACTTTTAGACAAAATCAGCGCTGCGGTGTTTGCTGGAGCGATCCGAAGCAATGACATCAGCTAATGACATAAATTGTAGTGGGATCAGAGCAGGCATCAGAGAGATTATGACACAAGGGCAGACAGAACGGCTAAAGGGACGGGGCTCTTGTTTTTGACACCCGCATTCGGGGCAAAGGAATTACATCACTGCTGGAGTGTTATGTAAAAGTATTTTTTTGTAAGACTTGAAACCCCTCAGAGGGATATAACATTAACTGCCAGAAAAGAGAGATGGATATTGGATTTTTTATGATGTCTTGCGTTGATATATTTTCATTTAAACGAAGGCAAGCATACATTTTTACCAAGATTAAATTCAAACACTTCAAGCACTTTTGAATTCTATTTAAAAGTTTTTTCCAGCACTATGTCCATTTAATGTTTTCTCAAACAAAAAATATTTCAAACACATGTAATCTCATGATATTATGGAAATCCTACATACAATTCCTTACTTATTTATATATCTCTACAGTACCAGCTGTACATCAATAATATGTAAATACTACTCTATGCATTTGTCTATGGCTGTGAGAAAGTCCCATATTTTAGATCTATTCATTCACAGCTATAGGAGAAGCACGTTCTTGCTTTATTTTGAGCCCACATTCTCTCATCAAGAGGTAAAAGTCAGTTTTCAGTTTTCAGTGAAAGTCAAAGATTTTGCTTTCACATTTTACAAAACTCAAGGAATCTTTACAAAGTTTATAAGGATTTCTAGCAGCTTTGGGAACACTGAAGTGAAAAGCAAACATGCATGTTAGTTTAGGGTGTGCTGTGCTAAAGAAAAATGAAAAGCCCTGATAGTGAGTGGGCACTAGAGGGGGCATGTGATCCCCTCCTCTTCATCAGTCGGCCTAAAGACTATCCCATAGACGCACTGAGACCCGGAGGGAAGATCAAAGCCTGTGTGATCCAGTGGCTGTTATATCACCCCCAGTCTGCTGCTCTCCCTCTGTGGGGCCTCCTATTACGGCCAACAGAGAAAGAGAAAAAAAAACTCTCTGACCTAGCGCTTGTTGATGCGGGCAAACTTCTAGGATCTAGGGAGGATTTAATTTCTCCCTCGGTCTTTGAAAGTACATTTACATTTTGCTTTGCGTTCAGTTAATTTCCATTATCCCCCGCATGCATGAATAGTCATGAGCTGCACATGCACAACCCTGGGAAAATTATACTGTGCAAAGTATAAGTGAAGAAACGTAGAAAATCTTCTCTGTGAGGTAACTGTTTATATTGTTGTACGCTGTAATTTAAAAATCTACTTTCTCTTGTGTTGCGGAGATGAAACGAGGCACAATCAGAGCACGGTTTCTTCCCTCAGCGGAAAGGCATCTCAACAGGCCCGCTATTGACCACATCCACCAGGGGAGGGAGCGGGTCAATGTAACAGAGAGCAAGGGACCATTTTGGACCACTTAACTATAATCAGTAAATGCACCCTGGTCGCAATTAGCGCAGGGCCACCCTCAGAGTGTTTCGTTTTGCTCACAGCTCTGTCTGCTGTTTTATTCAGCTCCACGGGAACCTTGTAATGCAAATAGCACTCCTCGCATACAAAGCAAAGGGGGCTCCCATCCATTTGTAAATACAGTGAAGACAAATCTTACTTTGGACTCTCTTGGCATAAACTTGTTGATAGGAAAGTGACGGTCATTGTCTGCTGTGAGTTCTTGATGGATGATTTAACACTAGTCCGGTGTCGACACTCCTTCAGCTGTTTGCAGTATATCTAAAAGTTGGCTGCTGTGACTCGTTCCAAATGCTTCAGCAGAAGAAAAAGACATTATGCAACTGGTCCTATAGGACAATAGCCAATGTCCTTTTTATGTGTCAAGACTCTGAATTTTAAACCCCCTTGAAGCTGAAAAATATGAGCAACATTTAGTAACTTATGCACTAGGAGGTCACAAGCACGTAGCATGTGACCACATTTCCTAACCTCAAAACTGGGACTCTTACGTTTTTTGCAAACCTACAGACAGATAAAAAACACACTACAATCATGCATTGCACACAGTGGAATTATCTCAAAAGAGTAAACAAACAACACTAAATGCACTGGTGCACTCAACAGATGATAACAATAATTACACACTGTAATGTCAATGATTGTAACTGCAAATCACAAATTTAAAAAAGTTTGCTTTATTGTACTATTGGACGTGTACATATATTTTTAGAGCATGAATCAGGGAAGTCCCCTAATGTAGCTTTTATACAAATATGTAACTAACAAACACCTCTTTTTTTCTTTTGCAGTGGTTACCTGACTTATTGTGAGCCATCATTCATTATAGCTGCACAAAAACATGCCACCCATCACTGCATCCCAAAAGAATGGCCTACCAACTGCCAAAAGACATACATCTGAGTCTTATTTTGTTTTGTTTTTATGTCCAGTGTTAAAATAAGTTTCTCCAGCCCAATTCTGCTCCATTCCATTCAAAACAATTAGAGTCTGTTCTCCCTCTGCTGAGGCCCCGACTGTTACATATCTTTACTGGATGTTTGACACTCTCGTCAACTAATCCATGATTCACTACATTTCCTTCCATTAAATCCTTTTAATGGAAAATCTCTCTCGACTGCGAGGACGAGAGAGGGACAGACAACCAGGCAAACAAAGGGCACTTTTAACTGGCACTTCTGTACAACAGGCGCTGTAGTTATGATTCATCCGAGCTGCAGTGGGCACACGCGATACAAAAGGAAGCCTCTAGCAGAAAAGAGTTCAAGCGGTGTGTTAAATTCTCTCCTCCTGCGGTAAGCCTTCTCTCGCCAGAATCGAGTCCTGCAAAGGTAGCTCAGATACGATCTTTGCGGATCTGATGAATGCAGACACCCGTTTACACACACAGACCTACACACACAGCGAGGCAAGAACATGTGACCCCTTCCTGACACCTGCATTTCCGATACTGTATACCCATTGTATGTCGTCTTGCTTTCAGTTCTAAGTAGGACAATGTGAGTGTCATTTGTATTTATGGACGATGATGTGCAGTAATCCTACACACCTTTAGGATGTGATGATGGAAATGCCAGTTAGATGTGCATTGGGGATACAGGTCAGGAAACACTGGAAATTTTTTTAGAAACAGTGAAATTTGCAAAAATGCCCCAAATTTAAGATATTTTTTTCTCCTCTTTTCACCTTGTCGTTGTTTCATCAATTTGGGGACACTTTTTATGGTATTATGACAATAATACAAAATGATTTGGTTGCTGAATAATAAAACTGGCAAGAAAAGAGCAGGGAAATACTATCTAATGCAACACAATGTAAATTGGGGCTTGTGTACCAACAATAAACAGAGTCATTCTGTGGCAAAACTCACATAGTACCTTTGATCATAAATAACCTAGTTGCACTGATGTAATGTATTCTAGTAAGATATGTATTTTTACAAAATGGTAGTATCTGTTGAACTGAGCACACTTTGTCTTTAAAAAAGGTAGTTTTACTGTTTCATATCAATTATTTGCATTTTTTGGTTTTAAATGTTCAAATTTGCTTTGTGTAAACTGTGTATACAACTGAGGGGAAGGGGTTATGGGAGAATACATAGCGTGGAAAGATGTAAAAAGGAGCAAAAGGGAATAAAGAGGACAGAGGGGCAGGGCAAGGATCTCTAATGAAAGTTCCCTGCTGTTTTCTCAGCTGTTCTTGCGCTTCGAGTCCTGCTGTATACAAGGCCACAAACTCACAAAATGCTAAATGGGACATCTCTTCTCTTTTTACTCTCACTCGCGCTGAATAACAACACCCGAAAAGCCTCATCTTTTGTGCCTTGACTCGAAACATTTTTGTCGCCACGGTGACACCGTTAATAGAACAGGGTTGGCTTGGGACTTTGGGCCTTTGGGGGTCTTTGTGCTCTTCCAGAACCAAAGTGTGTTATGTCAAGAGCTTGGCACACATGCCGCCCCAGTGCAACAGTAAAGAATAGTGTTCTAGGGACTTCTAAACATAACCACACTGTTGCATTTAAGACCTGCTTCAAACTCCAAAGATGGGAACATGAAAACAGTGCTCACAGCAAAGTCACCCTGACTTTAGTAAGAATAAAAACTCCAGAGTGTGAGGGGTGCTACTGCAAGGACAGCAATGACTCAAAGGCAATAATAATAACATTGTCAGGAGTAAAATCTATACTGTTTTTTCTTACACTGTGAGAGAGCACTAATGCACAATGAACACAGCAGCTAACAGGCTGCAGATGAAAGGCAATTTGGGTTTCTTTGTGTAACTGAGAGCTTCTGTTGGACCACAGGTCTCAGTGGAACAATACAGGAGAGAAATGGAGAGGAAAGAAGAAGAAGAGAATGTGACAGGCCTAGCTGGGGAGAAACACTTTAATAAGTTAACATTACAGACATGTGCCTTGGTTTCTAGTCTCTGGCATTTGATACCCAGTCTTGACCAAGTCTTGAGACTCAAGAACAAGTCAAGCCCAAGAGCGGTGTATGAAACACTGAAAGAAATCAGTCCAAACCCATGAAGGAATAGTGTTTGGTTACGTTGTTATTCTTTATGGCAATGATAAATATAGAAAAGGATTCTAAAATATAATACAAAGGCATCTAACATTATATTTTAATACAAAGAAACAAGCAGCTTTGACACACCTCATATCACTAGATCAGTAAAGTTACCCAGGTCCAGAGAGCAAACCCTTAGTCCCAGGACACAAACTCACAATCCCATGATTAAAAAAAAAATAAGGAAAACTGTATGTCACATCTTTTAACTTCGTGGTTTTGTATACAGGAAAGACTAATTAAAAATCGGAGACTAGACTGTAACAAAACGCAAGTGGGAGAAGGTGGAGGAGGGGAGGTGGTTGCAGGGCGTCCTGCTCCACCTGGGCAAACAATAGCAGCAGGATGAGAGTGGCTCAAGGGCCCTCCCTGTCCCTAAAGCTCACGCACACAAACACACACAGCTGTCCATAGGGCCTCCATCAAAACAGCCCCGCTCCTGTTCAGGTGCAGCACCTTCAGAGGCAGGCGGGAGGATTTGGGGGAACAAGAGCTTTGGTTGCCATGGCGGCGACCACAACAGACTCTTTTTCAGAACTCATGTGAAATGACGCGTGTAAACGTTCAGCATTTAATTTAACAAAAACACTGAAGATTGGGTGAAAAAAGGGGAGGAAGTGTGCACACTTGTAAAGATTCAAGGACTTTTTGTTGATGTCACTTATTTGTTGTCAATTTCAACTGTGTTCCGAACTTAAAAAAGAATGAATTGTGTTTTGCCTGGATTTGCACCCAGCATTTTGTCTTTATAGTCAATGCACAAAGCCTTAGTTTCTACAAAGACAACCTAAGCTTTCAAGATAGTGGTAGGTTGTCCCTTTGAGTATTTGACTTATACAATACTCAAAGTACATTTTCTGCAAAGTCCTCAATTCTTTCCATCCACACACTTCTAACTTTGACATAACTCCTTCATCATTTACCCTTCAAACACCTCCCTCTCCTTAGCCACCTCCTTCATTTTTTATCTCTTTTTCCTCAGAAATTGGGATCCAAGACATCTACATCACGTGACTAGTCTGTCTCTCTTGTGCTGATGTCCTTTGTCCTTTCCTAGTGTTAGATGTGGCCTCGGCTCAGCTCTGTGTGTAAAATCTATATGTAAATGTTATAATAAAACAGGGGGATTTTCTAGGCTGTAATTTCCGTCTCTTGTAACACAGATAACATCTTTGTTTAACAGAAGCACGTGTTTGATATAAAGATGCACAATAAATGGCCTGCGTGGGTGCAGCGCTCATGTCCCCGCTGCGTCGTCCTTTGTGACGTGAGTTATGTCCGCTTCACAATGGGATGCTGTTCACTCTGAGCTGCAGATACAGGCAGCCAGAGCACACCTGGTGACTCAATGCGTGTGTTTATGCATGAATGTGAGCTGAAGATGTTATTGTATGTACAAACACCTATTTCATTGGGCTTTAAATCAATGCCCTGGTGCTTAAAAGATGTCGAAAAGGACTAGGATTGTGATTTAGAGGGAAGTACTTAACAATAAAGCCACCTTTTTAAACGCTTAGTCCAAAAAATTAAAAAGCTAAAAAGGCTCTAGTTGGCACTGGCTAAATGGTGCCTTATTGTAAAAAATGCACTGCCACATGGTTTAAGCAGGCCACAGATGGAAGTGGGACCAAGAATTGAGTATTTGGCAAGCAACTGTTTCCATTTGCCCCGTTTTTTCAAAAGCATATTAATGATTTATGCAATTGTTGGAAATAATTTGCAATCTCACAATTTCCCTTTTTTTGTTGGCACTGTCGTAACAATTGACTTACCAACATTGAAAACAGACACTTGTGAACACTTACTTTGTTGCATTATAACATTGTTAGTCTGAGGCCTGTAAAAAAAAAAAAGCGGAGTGCCCTGCAAAAAATATGGAAACGTGGTCTTATGAAGTCCCATTGTAGTGTGTTATGAATGCTTATTACTCCATTCACACTACAACATGAGGTTATTAAACACTTTTAATTCCAATGATACCGACTGTGACCACAAGCCGTCGTGATGCATTAAAAGGCAGGGGATTCATAAAATAGTGGTTTCTTTTTGCCATTCCTATTAATCGTATTTCTGCCATTTCTCTTTTTATAATCTAATTCCCTCTGAAATGTTTTTGTTTCCTCTCTGAGCTGACTTAATGCTTTCTGGTGCCTCCCAGCTTGTGCACTTAATAACTAGATGAACTCCGCAGACAATCCGACACTCCTCGCTCATAAAACACTAGGATTACTCTTTCAAAGCTCGGCGGTTACGCACACAGAGAAAGTTCATTACTTTGCCGAGCTCTTTCCTAAGAAAATTCGCTATAAGTGCTTGCAGTTTAGCAATAAAAGCTAGTGTTATCCTGACTGTAGTGATGTCTAGACCAATGTGTTTGTAGTGACACCATCAGATGCCGCCTCCTTCTTAATACTAACCCTTTTAATATTTAACCAGTATCCAATACAGGAGTAATTATTTTTCCAAACAAATTACGCCTCAGGCCAAAACCGCCGCAATTTGATACACCAGAGCGATACATTCTCTGTCACAAGGCGCTATTAGTCACTTTAAATTATTTATCATGCTTGGGTGAAATAGGATTTGCTTCAGACTTGTTTTCATGACTTTGCCCTATTGCTTCAGCGCACTCTCGAATGGAAAAGATTGTTTTATATGAAAAGCTGCTCTCCTTCGCTTCCCTGTCACAAAGTGCTGGATATTTTCAAAACTCAAGGACAGAACGATGAGGCGGATGTATATTCTTTGTTATGATGATCTAAACATGGATAGTATGTTAAGCTTCACCAGAGACAGGCCCACGGCACAAACACATAATTCATCGGATTGTTGAGCTCATAAATGTCATTTCATGCACTTAGATATTCCTCTGGTTGACTATGGACCACTCACGAACAAAGACACTCTTAATATATATTTCTGTTCATATGAAGTTGCATGCATTTACACAGGGTGCCTTTAGTATGATTATAAAACAATGATTCTATTCTACAAATAATCCGTGCAGTATATACCATATGGAAATTTACATCAAAAAGTGTAATGTCACACAGAGAAATCTCTTTACAACTTTATGTGTGATGCTGTAAATAGCCTGCGCAGTAAGAACAGAGCTTCATTTAATTCTGCCATCTGCAATGATAAATAGTAACATTTTTATGGAGCGACAACTGTCAGTATGAATATGAACCACAGTGTGCGGAGCCTCAGCCGGGTTGTCAAACATCTTCTGTTGAGCGTGGCAGAGCCATAAAACCAGAGCGTAAATTCACTGAAACGGCAGAGGAAAATAAAGTTATTGTGTTTGCCGGAAACGATTCGGAGCCGCAACAGAGACTGATGGACGGACAGCCATCAAAGTATTTTCTTCTCCGCATCAGGGATAGAGCCAAGGGATTGGAAATTACATGAGCTGGTATGAGTGTAGTAAAATTTAAAATAGTTTTAGTTGGGTCTGGGTTAAGTCTTGAGTTTAATCCTGGTTTACTCAAACATGTTTTACACCTGGTTATAGTCTTGGCCTAGTCTTGGGATTAGTCCTAGTTTAAGCTTGGTTAAAACCATTGGTTGGGATTGGGGTAACTGAGCTTAATACTGGGTTTATATGTGTTTGTAGTTCTGGGTTTAGTCTTGTTTTGGGGCTGATCTAGTCCTGGGTTTGATTAAATGGTTATAAACTAGTAACTCACGAGAAATACAAGGCTAATACAAGGCTTAACTAATTTCCACTGATCACACTTATGTCAATATGTCAATATTTGGTTGAATTAAAGGCTCTGATTGGACAATTATTTTGAAATGCGAAGTGTCAATATCTGACATGTGGAATACCTTAATGCAATGACAGGAATTTGCAGTGTATTGTGCAGCCCTAGATTAGTCCTGCATCTGGTCCTGGCTAGCCCAATTTGACCTAATCTTGATTTAGTCCATAATTTAAAGCTGATGTAGTCTGGTTATGGTCAGAAATGTTCAAAAATGTTTCCATGGTAGTCATTCACATTCTAATCTCTCTACTTTACTTCTAATCTCTAAGCTCTTTACTTTTGAAAACATAATATGCAGATTTGATGATGATGTCGAATGTCTCTTTTATTTTCATTAATACAATATGACTGTGCACACAAAAGCATACTGCCTGCCTGATTCTGACTGATAAACACATCTCTGCTCAGTTGCCTGACACAAATTAGCCAAACTATTTACCCTCATAGATGCACATTAGCAAATTCCTCCAATTGCGGAAACAAATGCTCATGTTTTGTTCTGGTGAAAACTTTATGGGAGCCTGCATGGGCCTCTGCACACTAGGCATTCTCTGTCACAGTCGGCCTGAGCACACACACACTCACAGGCAGCACGGAGCCAATTGCAGGTCCCCGCTGGGCCTCCCCCAATCCCCCCCAATCCTCTCCCCAGCTGGACGGTTTCAGCCTGGATCACTCTTTCTCAGTGTCCCTTATGCCCTCTGTCTGTCTTTCTCTCTGGCAACAGTTTTTCTTAATCCTTAGAACAGTTTTTGTCAGAAGGATTTTTATCATGGAAGACTTTTTTGACATGGCTTAAATGTCCAAATGTCTCACTGGGTAGCTTGAGAAATATATAACGAATGTAAAATGATTTAAAAGGTGAGAATGTTTTGTTTACAGGTTGACTAAAGAATTTAAAGACATAATATAAAGGCTTTTGTTTAGGAATAAATTTATTCCCACACAACAAAATTCACTTTTAGTCCACTCCAATGTCTCTCTAAAATAATATGTAAAAAATACAACAGCTGTCTGCCTGTATATCTTTATTTCACTCCCTTAAGGGCATGGGTTGCAGCTCCCAGCCAATCACAGCTCACCAAAAAAACCAAAAAAACCAAAAAAATATGACAAGAGGCAAGAGTTCATTAAAAACCTGAGTGACCCTTTTGGCTTTTACCAATAAGCACTAAAAAAAGAGATAATTTCTGTTTACAAACGTTCATCTAAAAATCATGCATAGTGTGCCTTTAAATCACCCAAGTTCTGCCTACTCCATCTTTAACTCCCAAAATCTTAAGAAAAACACAATTGAAGAACCCATGAGTCTTCCACTGGCCTTGTTGCATATTTTCCATCTTGGTGTTGGCTTTTAAATATTCATGCGAGTGGATGGAAGAGGTGAAGAGGAGGGGGGTACAGGGAAGGTGAGAGGAGGCGGGAAAAAATAAGAAAGAGAAGAAAAGAAGTGGAGAAGGAAGAAGCAGCAAACAGCAGTGGGGGCCGCCCTCTTTGTGGAAATCCCTGCGGAGACATGGCGGGCATACGGGAACAGTGGAGGAGAAAAGGGGAGGGGGGGTGGTCGGGGGGGCAGATCGGCAGGAGGCCTCATGATTTATTTAGACCCGGGGGCACCTGTGCCAGTCAGACGCTGATGGCTGCCGTCACCCTGCCAACCCACTGGTGCTTGAATCCAGAAAAGAAAGACAAATCTGCAGCGCGTTGGAAAATTAATGTACGACTACTGCTGGGAGATATTTCACCTGTCCGGTTAATGAATTTCAGACTTGGGCTGGGAAAATTCCACTGTTCTTTGACCATTCACGTGGGAGGGCATATTATAGATAGTTGACTTATAATTTTTCTATATAGCCTAAGGCGCCACTCAAACATCTACAAGATTTGAATAAATTGCCAACATTTATAAACTCATCCAATCCAAAATAGTAAGGTAGGGCTGGGTGATAAATAGGATAAGTTTGGTCAAAATTAACCATATGATAAAATGTTGATTTATGCAAATTAGCCATGTGCTTTGATTTAACAGAGCTTATGCATTCATGCAACAATTCCTTATGTAGCACTAGACCCCTGTTAACCCATTTTCACAGAGAGATGAATGATTGATGCCTGATTACTATAAGTATGCAGTTCCAGCTCCAAAACTAAAGACAGAAAACTTGAAAACATGATGTTCTACTGCTGCATTGTATTTTTGATTTGTGTTGGAACTGTACATACAATATAATTATGTCAATAACATTTAATTAATAAAATTACTTTTTTTCATTGTTTGACCGTGAAGCAGAGCAAAAGAAACAATCATACATTTTTTAGCCATATCTCTCAAACCTAGTTCAAGTAAGGAACGTCCCTATGTTTCAAGTAAACCAATCAATAGAGTGTAGAGAGAAACCAGCCTCGGTGAGCGCATGAGTGGGCGGCTCACTGCGTTTTATCAAGGCGGCTTAATTTCCGTCTGTTTAATATCCTGGGAAATGTATGGAAATTGAACTGCGAGGGTGAACAAAGAGAGGTAACCAGGATGAAACAATCTGGGGAACCTCAGCCGAGTGATTGAAGTACAGTTCTGCTCCAGCCACATCGTTCTCACACACACACACACACACACACAAACTTGTCCATCTATATAAATAGTGGCAAACTTTACACGTTTCCTCCATTCACTGTGAGCAGCATATGTCCTGATGCATATGCTCCACTAACGGTGGTTAATTAGCCTAGCTGCTACATGCCTCCTGCTTTCCGGCTTTGCTCTGTGGAGACACTTGGAAGAGCTGCCCAGAGGCAAATTATAAATGAGAAACAGGTTATTAGAATTCTGTCATGCATACTAAGGTGTTATGACTGTCATAAAATAGCACAGTAGTGAATACAGCTAGCAGTAATTATCACTTTGGGGGTCCATTTTTTTCATGTTAATAGGTAATATTGTGAAGGTCTGTGCTTAACAACAGCAAACCTAGCAGAGTAGCCTTGGACTTTAAGCCTGAAATATACTCCAAATAAAAGAAAACAAACCAAGAAAGCGTAAGTAAGCAACCACCCAGTTGGGCTCAACCTAATGAAAGCTCATCTACATCAGTAATAATCTGCAAACGCTTGGGGGAATGAGTGCTGAATTTGAGGTTAAGAATGCAAACCATGTACTTTCTTCTCTTGGCGGCCACACCTCCACGTATATGCACCCCCATTTTCTTTCTCCTCTTCTCGAGAATCTTCACACAAACAACACCTGTGCAAATCTGCCTTCCCATCCTTCTCTAATTCATCTTGTCTTTTGGAGCAACCCGATCTTACTCCTCTCTCTCGCTCTCGCTGGCACATGCAATTTAACACACACTTCACAGAACAGTAACTAATAGCAACCTCATTCATTAAAACACCTCTTGATGTTTCGCACGGAGGCAGGGTAAATGTGCTGGAACGCCTGGCCTGTCCGTCTGGTCGTGCGTTGTCGCTAACAACAGATAGAGGAGACAGATAGACAGGTGGAATGGGAGCTCGCCTTACAGCCAGTCCCCACCTCGAATGCAGACAGATACATATTTCATCAGTTATTAAGGCCCAGGGGTGTCAGAGATCCTACTGCGGCATCGGCTTCTGCCATCTATACCGCCACCATGAATAAATATATCAGCCAAAAACACACTGAAAATATATAAAGGGGAGTTCCATAATAAAAGCTTTTGGAAAGTTTTTGGCAGAGGCTTTTAGCTTTCACTGGGATGACATTGATAGCGTGTATGACATCAACAAACAAATCCGTCTCTGTCTGACACCGTCATTACACCTACAACAGATTAAGTTCCTGATGTACTACATTCATCGCAAATGGAGGCAGTGTTTTACAGTACATACGGGTGGATACGATTATGTGCAGGCATTTACTTTCAAGTTCAGGCAGACTTTATGGCATATGCGTATGACGCCAAAATGCAAATGCTGGTGGCTAGCATTATCAAAATGATCTGGATTCACATGGATACGCTCAGCTGATTAGACATGAGAATGCTGTAGTATATCTGCAATGCCAATAGGGGTGCTGTAAACCCTGCATTAACATTACATTCAATGTACCGCTTCAACAGCTTTTTAAACATGAATTTTCTGGAGCAGGATGGACAATTTCTGACAAAATTCTGAACCCTTCAGTATCTATTCATGTCCATATGTCCTTAAGCTCAAAAACACCTTATTTGGCTATTGTTGTTGCACTTACTGTATGTAACTAGCAGCCAATAGCTTTCTTTCTCATTTTTTTCATGTAAGATAAAAATAACATAATGAAAGGGACTTTAAACCGAAAAAAACAGATCATTTTAAAAACTGAAAATCTTTTGTCATTGGTTTGGCAGATGTTTCTTTTTGCATTACATACCTTACATGCATTCCCCATACATTCATACATACTGTATGGGGAAAATCCTTACTGAGTCATTGCAACACATTGCAAGTGGTCACAAAAAATGATGACGCAGATGGGAGGTAAACATAGAACATACAATATAACTATATTTAAACCATTGCAGTAGAGGAGGACATGTAAGCAGTTGTACTTTAAGTAATTACAACTAAACTTTAATCACTTCCTTACTAGCAAACACTTGTATCTTCTGAAATGGCCGGCTCATTCCATTTCGTGGCCTTTACCTGATGAGATAAATAGGACAAATATGCCCAAGTGGGACGAGACCATAATCCTTTTATCTGGCACAGGGTAAGCTTGGCTATCCGGCTTACCTGTTACATCATTACCTATAGGCAATACAGAGGAGTTGGGGGAGTGCATAAAAGAATAGAAGAAAAGCTGGTCAAGTGGGGCAATAAATAAAGCAGTACTCCAACTCGGTCCACTGTTTGTTGTAATCATGGCGCAAAGGCTACTGTGTAATTAAGTACAGGGCAGACAAACGAACTGGCAGGAAGAGAACAGGTAAAGTGAGGTTATGCTCTTAGTAAGCCTTCCTGTTTGGAGTCCAGAAATGCTATTGACGTTACCACCTGACAATGACATATGAGCTGAGGTACCTGAGCAATCAAAGTTGAGACTGCACCCCTTGCTGCTCCCGCAAACGCACATCACTTGTTTGCCTTGAATGCTATGGGTATTTTATTTGCATGAGTCAACCTTGTGGAAAATCCATAACTCATTTGCAAGGCACTTACAGCGCATACAACGTCAACTGCAAATCGGTGACATCCAAAACAGCTGTGTGTGTGGGCTATGATACGGCAGGCACGGGTAAGTGATAATAAGGGTATGGATCTCTCAGTGCATGCAAAAACTCTCCATATAGGTAAGATAAGTTCAAATGTAAAAAAAAAAAAAAAAAGAAGAAAAAAAACTGCCAAATCCCACCAATACACATTATGCATCACCAGAACTATTCCTTTGAAATCATCAAAGAGAGTTTGAATTTCTCATCTGAGCTTTTGAACTCCTCATGAACCGCAGCACGAGTTTGTTTGCTGCCCAAACGGCATACAATGCTCAGACACCAATAGTGCTCATCCCCTATGAGATCACGCTTTGAACTGGATTGTCTGAAGCTTGCCTCATTTCTTACAATAGGTCCTTGTAAAGAACATGACCCGCACACACAAAAACACTCCCAATGGCAAACCAGGGTCACCAGTGTCTTTAGTCTACTGTAGCTCATGGGTAATTTTCTGGTCAATGTCGTGGTTTTTTTTACCCTTCCTTTTCTGCCAAGAGGAAATGAAGGGATGAGCTGCCCACTCATCAGAGAAAACAAACAGGGACACTTTATGGCCCGCTTGTTGACCTACAGCCCAGGAGCAACAACAGATGACCGCTGCTGTTTACTTCAGGATGAGCTATTCAAACCGATATAAAAACACTTCCCCTCTGACACGTACAAGCTGATTGCTAAACAGGGATCTTTCCACCAAGCAGAATTTTGGTGAGATGCAATTCAAAAACCAAAGAAGCCAAATACCAGTTATAAAAATTTTTATGAGTAGTTTCAAAGTCATCTTCCCCTCTCTTTCCAAGCCTTTCTTTCATGCTTTAAATCAATAAAAACTGTAAGCAGTAAGACAATCAGCTTTTCTATCAACAGATTCTACTAAATGACGACTATAGTCCTTCCACAGTATGCACAGTTGCAGAGCAGCACCTGGCATGTGTACAGTTGTGTGCAGTGTCCTGACACACACCTGTTCTGCTCCGGCATCAGGCCCGGATCCTAAACAAAGGTTTCCTGTGTGCAGACATGAACCATGTTTGATTCCTTGCACACTTTTATCCAGAATGCTGCTCCACTGTTTGCTATGGGCTAAATAAGACTGTTTAAGAAATATAAGGGAGGAAAACCTTCCCAGAAAGTCATCTGGTTCTAATGCCGGTCCCGCTGGTGTGGATTACAGGCACATATTACAGGAGAACTCAGGCTGACCCCTCATCTATATCCCCCAGGGAAATGGGAGCCAGTCAGTGATGGGGGGCTGTGAGTCTGGGGGCCTGGGGAGAAGAGGAGTGAAAAGCAGCCTGTAGGCATGTTGCCCCTCTTTAGTGCCCTTTTTTACTACAAGATAAATTTCTCACTGACAATTACAATCAAGACTTTGTAGTCTATCTTTATTAAAGTGTAGACATGTTCTACAGTAACAAAATAGACCAACAGTCTCCAAAGTAGAACAAAGGGTATGTGTAAAATCATGCCCATATTCACTCATTCCCTGCTCCCTGTGTAAGAAAAACTCAATATCTCACTCAGTAGTGAGCAGTACATTGACTATGTCTGACATTCAGCTGTGGATGGTATTGTCATATTATATAAAAATGATATGCTATATATATGATATATGGGAAGTAGTGTAGATGTGCAGTTCTTTCTATTAGGTTTATAATTGTCACTATCCATCAGGAGTGGTTTTGGACAGTCTCAGACACATCAGGTTACACAAGAATCAACTGGATACTTTCACATAAAATCATTACATGAGATCTGTAACTTGTGATAAGTTGTCCGCTCTTACCTGTAATATCTGGACTGTAGATACGTAGAGCAGACTGCTTTGGACACATGGCTGGCTGAGCCAAAGTCGATGACCTTAACCCTGTAGGGCTGTCGAGATGGGTCCACCAGCATGATGTTTTCCGGCTTTAGGTCAGCATGTATGAGTCCCAGGCTCTTGAGTTTCATCAGCGCTGTGGCCACCTGCTGTAGCACGGGCCTGATGTATTTCAGTGGCAACGGGCTGAACTTGTTCTGTTTGAGGAAGTCATACAGGTTCTGCTCCAGCATCTCAAATACCAGGCACGTGTGGTTCTTGTGCTGGAAGCACTCGTAGGCCCTCACAAAGTTGTAGTCATCTGCGCTCTCCGTGCTGAGACGAGCCAGGATGCTGACCTCGATCTGGCCTTGCCGTGCATATGATGGATGGTTTTTCAAGATCTTGATTGCTACTATCTCGTTGGTGCCCCTCTTCCAACATTTCACCACCTGTCCGAACGTCCCTCGCCCCAAGAATTCCAACACTTCGTAGGTGTTGGTCATAGAACAAAGCACCTCATGCTGCACTAGCTGGTAATCTCCCTCATTGTTGGAGCCACTGTTCTTGGACGTGGCCGTGGAGGTAGCAGTGGCTACTGTAGCCACTGTGGCTCCACTGGCTGCTCCGTTATGTATCATGGGTGGGCCGTGCTCCTCAATGATCTGCACACTGCTGTTGTTGTCAAGCTCCTCACTCTTGCGTTTAAGCCCACATCGCTGGTAGGTGTCTAAGAGACTGACAGTGCTACGGCGCGTCAGGTTGTGAACCACGCTGCCACCTCCACCACCACTGCTGTTGCTGCTGCTACCTCCACCCCCGCTGCCCAGGAGAGAGCCCACAGCCCCCGAGGTGCTGCTGGCTGAGGCGACCACGATGTGGCCCGCACTGGCAGGAAAGATGAGCGCCTGTTCGTAGGGCAGAGTGGAGCCGTTGATACCGAGGGGGCCACTGGCGGCCGACACGTTCTTGCTGCTGTTGTGGCTGTAGACTTTGCTGTGCGTGCCGTACCCTGTCATATCCCAGTTACAACTTTGCTCCACCTTCAGTTTCTTTACGCTAAAGAAGGCACTTGACTGGAGAGTGTGAGGGGAGAAGACTTGCACTTGCGAGGCCATACCTGTGACAAGGGGGGCAGAAGGGAGGGGCGTGGGACAGAAATGAAAGTGAGAGGTTAGGAATTTGAGAGAGACTGAAACACGAGTGGTAGTCAGAAGCTTTAAATAAAGACAGCTTGGGTTGTTAACCTCTTGAACTCTATAACATTACAGTAAACGAGCAAGCATTCAGTAAAAACGTCATGGAATATTTGCTAAATTTACATTAATGTGCTTCAGTGATGTAAATTTTATCTTATGCTATAACAATGTATGATTTTATGCTGTTATGTAAGAATATGTTTTCCAGACTGAGTGGTGCTTATGTAGATTTACAGGAAATGCCATTTCACTACTGTTCCCATCTGCCCGAAAGCACAGAGGCTGAATGAATCCTAAAAGAATACTGATTCACAGAAGACAGCAGGACAACACAAAAGCAGCGCCACAAAAATCTAAAAGAATGATTGCAATTTCCTTCCCCTTTACACAACCCTGCCCTTGCATTTATTGGTACACAATTACTCACTTTGGGGAAGGTGCTGGAAGAAATTTCACTCAACTAACGATGAGAACAGCAGAGGGGCAGTGAACTCCCTCTCAACCACAAATCCCGAAGACAACAAAACAAAAGCAAAACTGCAGCAAGGCTGTGTTGAACTCCTGGGAACAAGCTGCCTCAGAATAAGCAACAGCTTCTCCGAGCAAACAACAGCCCAAAATAGTCCCTTTCTTTATCTCTCTCTTTGCAAACACACTTGTTTATATCATTGAAATGATTATTACAGCACAAAGCAGATTACATGCGACTCGTACTAATTGTATGTTTAAACTGTTTCCAGTAAAGCCAAAATGGGTTTACTACTAACAAACTAAGAGCTACCACCTGGTTTCGCCAATGCCCACACACACAATTAGGCCTCACTGATCATCAACTGGAGTAATTTAAAGAATGTTATAGTCTGTGACTGTGCAACAAACACTGGCAAAACCCGAGCATGCAAACAGCCTTTCAAGTGTTTTGGCAGCTACAAAATGTGCTGCTTTTATGTATTTGAAGCTGAGAAGTTTTGTTCTTTTCAAAGATAATTAAAGGACCATTTACCCTTCAAGATGGGAGAACTTCAACAATTGTGGCCAGTATTCTGTGCAAAGGCTGCACGGAGAAGGAGGGGACATGCCTGGTCACTTTGTCATTATTAGCCCTTTGAGTGGTGATGATGATTAATTCAGTAGGAAGCTGGCAGCCTTCCACTATACTCCGCTTGGTTTGTTTTTTAACTCCCTTGACCTCCCTTACTCTTTCCGTTTTTAACATTTATTTTAGTCTCTCCTTTGGCCCAGTGTAGAGTTATCTCCATGGTCATCTGGTCTTAGCCCTAATGCTGCGGGATTGGCACTGCACTGCACATTAAAGGGCTTACTATGAACTTGGCATGACTGTGGCTGATGTACAATGCCACTTCTATGCCTCCTCCTGCACATTTATGGTTTCTGTTTTGCATTTTGCGTGCTACTGCTTGGTTCGATCAAGACTGGTCCTGGCAGTTTCAGCGAGGTAATGAAGAACGTCCGCTAGGCTATTAGGGGCAAGGCTCTCTGCTAATCACATAAGCCCTCAAGGCCAGATGTCACTCCTTGGATTACCAATTCCTGTGCCTGGACTTTACGCTAAAAATAATTTGAATGATGGGTTTCGTCACGGAGCTGCGTCAACAGCGTGTGACTGGGAGCCTGACGGGATAATCACAGGCACTGATGGACACTGAGATGGATGGACAGAAAGAGAGCCTGTCTGTTCCTTGTATGGAAAATTCCAGCATTACATATCTGCCAGTGTGATTATGGATAGCACAGTGTTTTACAAGGCCGAGCTCGCTGCCCTCTGGATTAGCATCAGGCCTCATTCAGGACGTACGCATGCACAGCTTAGTCGGACTCCGCTCATAGCTTGATTAGGCTGTGTAACTGGACTTCTGTCTTTGTTTACATGAATGGGAGAGAATCAAACTATTGAGTCCCCAGTGGTCCACTCAGGCTAAGGCTGTGTTCATTTTGTATTTGTATTTAATAGCATAGTTATGATGATGTCTCAGAACTGCGATATACCTTGAAACCAATTATTGTGTCATGCCTATTTGTAACATTTCAAGAAAGTCCAAAGTCAGAGAGATGAATTCATAATTCTGCAACTATGAATTCCAAGAATCCATTGAACGTGTCATAAGCTACAGACAACTAGCTTTATCCTTTGCAACATTTTTAGGTGAGACCCCAAAACTGCTAACAAGCAACTGTAGCAAAAGTGATCCAAAATCTATGTTAAATTCATGATTATTGCAGTGAACATGTGTTTGCATGTGTTATGTCGTGCTGAGATCGCTTCATCTCTTGACCTAAGTTCAACTAAACCATACATGCAACAACAGCTCGAATATGAATCACATTATCCAGCTGTGATGGTCCACTAAGAGAAATTCAAATTGCTGTCATTCCAATCAGATTAAAATGTTTACGTGCATTTTAAAGCTCTGATTACATTCAAAGTTAATATTTCAAATGTCTCCTCGTGTAATCTGACTGACTGAGATGAACAGACAGGAAAACAGCCGACCAGTTTCTTGTACGGAAAATTCCAGCATTACATATCTGCCAGCGTGATTATGGATAGCACAGGGTTTTACAAGGCCAGATCCAACCTCGCTGCTCTTTGCATTAGCATTGGCTCTCACTGACACTCACTTTGGCTGAGAAGTTTGCTTGACATTGCCTGCATGGTGCATTGAGCTGAAGGCCAAACACCGAGCCCTAACTATAACTGACAAAAATGCAAAGAAATGTTTGAGATATTCAGACCTGGCTTGTTAGGAAACACATGCTTGTGTGGCCAAACTAAGCTGCACCAACAATAGCACATTTCACAGGCCAGTGTCGAAGGCAGATAAGTAATTAGATGAATCAACAGTAAGAGGTCAAGCGCCTGGAATGTTATCTCATGACAGCATACACGGGCAACAATGTGACCAAATTATACTTCACTGGCAAAGCGACTCCACTGCTCATGAATCACTCCAAAATGTAGCTGAGCATATTTATGATCTACAATCTGAGCAGCCAAAGCCCCTTTTGTTGTGCTGACTGCAAAAAAACCTTCCCTTGAAAATGTTCTCTTGAAGTTTATTTGAATTTTTGAACTCTATGCCAAGTTCAAAACTGTAAAAGCCATTGTTTTTCACTTACAATGTCAGAATGCCTAGTCGGATCCAAGCCTTTCCATTTAGCATCCCTACAGAAACCCTGTGTGTGGGTCCTATACGCTGCAATTAAGCATACCAGAGCAGCATTTTCCACTGTTTAGAGGCTGCATGTTGAAATGGTAATAGTCAGTGTTTTCAGAGAGATTACTTCTCTGTCAGGGGTTTGTTAATCTTCTTTTTGGGGAGGATCAGGGACGTTTTGTGCATGCCGTGCGAGGGTGAGAGACAGGCGAAAGGGAGGGAAGAATAGAAGGTAGAGCGCGGGGCGACGAGTGGCCCTCACATTCTCGCCTGTGACCTGCTTCTGTTTACTCTCTTTTATTAAACCCGTCATTTATACTCTGCTGACAACATGACAGAGAGTATTGATGAGGACGCCTTTAGACACCACAAAACCTGCCAAGTAGTCCTTTGTAATTACAAATAGTCTTTTAATATAAAACCTGGCGATCATTCAATGCACCCACGCCTGTTTTCCAAAGTTCAACGCTTCACACAAATCATCATTTTAAATGTTGTAATGTTGACATGAAAAGAAATTAAATACTTTTTGGCGATTTATTATCATCGGTTTTGTTAGCAGAATGAGGCCCTTTCTGACATAAAGCAGGTCCGTGAGTTTACATCAATACCCAGTCTCTTCATAATGGCTAAAGTGGATAGAAACATGGCCAGGACCCCAGCCGTCACCTAGGAGACCACAGCGAGACAGCAGCTCTGCCTGGTCGATGTCCCCTGCCCTGGTTATATTTGGACTTCTTTCTGAGTCTATATGTCTCCAGACACCGGAGACACTGCGATGACCCACGTCTTTAAACTGGACAGCCCAGTGGATGTGGGACGGCAGGGCACAGGGGGTAAGCCAAATCACCGGCTAATGAAATGACTTCAGACTGTCTAGACAAAGCATTATCTCACCCTTCGCTGCAGTTTCTGAACACCCTCACATAGAACAAAGTGAGGAAAACCTGAGGCCGTTTCAAGCATTTCCAAACAGGGCTGGCTTCTTAAGAAACAAGTTTTAAAGTTCCATATAGTATTTAGTTAAAAACATACATTAAAGAATGTCCTCTTTGAAACTGAAACATACTATCTATTAAAAAGGATTTTGTAAATATTCCAAATAATACTAATAAGGAGGCGATGGGAATCTCTTCTGCTTCTCTTCTCTGTGCTTCTTGGCACTGATCCCTCAATACTGTGGAAATGTACTGGACATATAAACGTCATTTCTTCCAAAAAATTCATATTCCAGCAAGTGATGAAGATGAGTCGAGCACTGTCATGCACATGTTCATCCAAGTTCAAAAGGCTGCGGAATGGTAAAAGCAAAGGAGCACAGTACATGATCCAAATCCCTTTTCATACATTAAACAATTCATCTTTATAGAACTCCTCATTCCTTATTTATTTGCCACAAACACAAAGGCTTCATGGCTCCCACATCCACTGGAGGAATGCATTTGTGGTTGTGAGGTTAGGAGCTGAGACACCAGTGAAGAAGAACATATTGTCCATACATAAGAGGCCTGCGCCGTGCCCTCAGTGGGGAGCTGCAGCATGTCACTGCACAGCCTCTTTCTATCGCTCACCCTCAGCCACTATTGACCACCCTGCCTGCTTTTTTAGCTCTCTCATCCCTGCTTATTTATAGAATAATGCACCAGACAGGCTCAGGGGGAGATACTGTCACGCAGCCTGCCGCTCCATCAGCCTACACGCTCAAGTGCCTCTCCGACCGACTTCCATATCGCTCACAAAAAGGACAAACAGCCACGTGGCATATGGCCGACCTAATGGGCAAATATTAATGCTGTTTGATATGCACACATGCAGACCTTCATGGCTTATAAATTAGCAACACTCCTGCTGTAAACGTGACACTCCCAAGTCTTTCCTGGAAGCAAACAGCCAAAGATACAGCATGTTGTGTTAGCTGTGAGATAACATGTTTGGTCAGCACTTGTTCCAATGCACTTATAAACACACATTAAAGCTGTACACAAATACTGCACACCCACATTTAACAGTGGAAAAATAACTCCGGAAAACTTTGCTTCACATGATAACATATGATGGTACGCTTTCTAATCTCAAGTGAATGTGCTTCTTCGACAAGTTAACTGTCATGAGATAAGAAGACAGCCATCCAAGCTGCTAACCGTAGTCATAAAACGGCTGGTGTGAGAAAACAACACTGGGCTTGTTTATACTGCCGGGTCAGCCTAACCAGGCACTGAACCGCAGCAAAGGGCGAAAAAGAAGTGGGGATGAGAGAGGAGGAGGGGTGGCCCCACTCGAACTGGATTTCTTATTAATCAAATCACGAGTGTTGCAAGTGTACAAAGGACGAAACCCAACTTCCTCCCCTGAAGAATGGAGAGAAGGAGGGAGAGAACTGGGGAGAGAATACAATCTGCAGCAAAATATTTAAAGTGGAAGAAGAGAAGAAACTTGTTTGGTGCAAAATCTTGTGGTTATGCCGAATAAAACAACAGGAAGGAAGCCACAAAATGTGACACCTGTTAACGCGAAGCTTGACTGCACTCATCGGGGCCGTGCTGCTTTGAATACACCTCAACAGGCCAAGTAGAGCCTAACACACACACCTGATAAGCAGCCGGGCTCTCTCTGCGTAAAGCTTATCATTTAGGCGCAGTAGAAACGCCCCGCTACCCCACACTTCCTCTTATGTCATTAGTGGCAGCTGGACACTGTGTACGATAATGAGATCAACATATGACGACTGTAGGCAGAGCAAATGGGGGAGGACAGGCAAATGGTCACAATGCTGGAGAGAGAAAAAAAGGCGCAATGGTAAATTGATTTGGGAGAGGTCAACGTGCTATGGCTTTCGATGGAAGAGCACTGTGCACCATTATCTAAAGAGGGGTAATATTATTCATTGTCACAGCCTTTTAGCGGCTCAATAAGATAAAGAGTTAAATGTAAAGATAATATAAACCGAAATATGTGCAAAGCTGCTGTTCATCCTAATCACTTGGGTCTGCAGAATATTAAAAAGTTCCTTGAATGAAAAAACTGGATGTGGCACCTGCGTAAATGCTCATGGCCTGAAAACAACTAAATGATTCCTAATAAACCAACATTAAACTTTCATAGAATGTATTTTGCAGCAAAGATGCTAGAGTGGCGTTAAATTTTGTGTTTGGGGGAAGTGGCTCAGAGTCAAAAACAGGATGAACCGGAGTTGATTATAATTAGCAGTGAAAGGTCCTATTTATCAACTGCTGGGTTGCGGCTTAGAAGTGGGTCTCCAGCATGTTCTTAATGGGTCATGGATATTGTGAAAAAAATACACTTTAAAAATGATATTATGTATATTATGTAAGACTTCTATTATGATTGACAGTTTGCTTTTGTGATGGCAATTTATTGGCTACAAGATGACGTAGCTATTGGTAATTACATTTATTATATGAAACAGTTGAATGACGTTAAAGAAAAGGAGTTGGCTGAGGAAGTTCACATCAACTTGAGCTATACTTCCCTGGAATGGATACTGCCTTAAGGAGATGATTTTTTTCCCCACCCTGCCACTCTGCCCTGTCCCGCAGCATTGGTTTAGGGTGTGCACTTCACAAATTTAATTATAAAAGTCTTATATTGCATTCACTTCCAGCTGGGATGCACAAACCGCTTCAGAAACTTTATTCAGATAATGTGGGCATGTATTCGCAGAAAGGCAACCAGTGCATTTTTTTTCCCACATGTGTGCAACCTCCAGAAGCATTTGTCAACTTTCTGACGTCACACTGTACACACTGTACAACATTTCTGACATCCACTCTGTAACAGGCGTAAGCATATGCATACATACACCCAAAGGGATTATTCAACTTTGAATACCCAGCTATGAGCCTTAATAACAGAAGAACCAGTCCAACCTGAAGAGGCACCTGCGCTGGGCACCACCACCCACCAACAGGCATGCACACAACTTCCCATTTTCACAGAAGAAGAAAAACAACAAACATGAAAGAAAGACAACGATAAAGAATAAAGAGTGGTCTGAGTTGGAGAAGCACACAGCGTAACAGTCACAATGTGAGCCACTAGCTAGTAATGCTAACAATAATAACGTACTCCAAGGTTCATAGAGCTGTTGTGAAAAGTGAAAAATAGTGATAATATGCTATAAAACTGGTTTGGATAGTGACTCTTTAAAGCTACCAGCAGGAGGAAAGCGGTAATCCCAGTTGGCTTGTTTTTCATCTCAAAGTAAACTTGAGTAATAATCTCCAGATGGACTTTCAGAAAGCACAAGACCACAGTACAAAACTATCAAAATTATTTTGTTATGTTTTGTTATAAATCAGGCTTTGTGGAGCTATTTGTTATTTTCCGCACTGGCCTTCATGTTAGCTCGGTCCTTTTTTCTCCTGTCGATGCTTCGACCCCACCTGTGGCTGGCCTTCTGCTGCCCTGTCTCTGTCAGTGTACTTCACCTCCCTGTGCTCTCTGCTCTAAAATATAAGCTAGCGATGGCGCGAATGCTTCCCCGGGCGACGACACTGTGTGATATTTCCGTGGGGAGTGTGAAGCTGCTCATCGGACTAATTTAAACTACGGATGCCTTTTTCACCCTCTAAAAATGCCCCCACATGCTCGCCTGCAGGTGACTCATCCATGCGCAGACTTGGAAATTGTTTTCATATCTTTGATCTTTATTTTAACAATTGTTTTATGTGGCATGGCTCATTTTTTTTTCATCTTTCTTGCTATATATTCATGCAGCTTTTGAAAGATTACAGCACACGCACAAACATGTGCTCACGTACTAATTTAGCGAGGCATATGTGTCCCTAATCCAGATGACAGTGTGTCATAAACAGGGCTGTGCAGTCCTTCTGGCCGCAGAGCTGAGGTAATAAATATGGCTGGCCAAGTCAGCCCTCTGCTTCTGATTCAGTGTGAAAATCATGGTTTTAGCCGTTTATATTTACAGTGTCCTCACAGTCACAAATAGCAGCCAAACCCAGACGGGAAATGGCTATTTTGACCGTTGCTTTAACACCCACATTCAGAGCGGCAAGCATGGCAAGTTCACATGTGAACCGGCTTGCATAACATATAAGAACAGAAGATTAAGTTTACAGTACAACAAATGTGCCTGTAGCTGTAATTACACGAAAAAGCATCGTCTCATGCTTTGCCATTTTGCTTCTGTTTCTGTCATCTGCAGTGTTTATCATGAACCCCCAGCTCTATCGCAGCATAGAGCGCTTTTAGCAGATGGAAAAGATGAGCTGTGGGACATCAGTAAATAATGATTCATCACACTGTTACAGGCTTTATTGTGAGTAAAATCAAATACACCGCTAGCTTGGTGAGCCATTTATTTGTCCAGGCTACAGTAATGCTCCAAGGCCCAAAGCCAGCGCCATTAATGTAACTCTAGACTGAAATGTATTTAGGGTTTTGTGCGTTTAGACATATGTAAGTCATGCAGTCGAGGCCTAATGAGGTACAGACAGCTTGGTGCACCGGTGTGCAGTGGAGGAAAGAGCGCAGGTATTCATAGTATCAAAGGTCAGTTTTTGGCCTTTTTCGGGGACGGCTAGACTTGAAGTGATGTGAGTGTTTGCGTGCGTTATCAGTTGTCGAGCTCGGTCAGGAAACAGAACGGCGCCTGAGTGGACAACACACACCCCACATGTAAAAAGAACACATGCTAGAGGTTGCGGACTACCACGACCCCCCATACCTCTTAAACTCACCAAATCCTCCTTAAACCCCCCTACCCCAGCCAACCGCCAAAAAAACCCCAAGCCCCTCGTGACCTCTGCCAGTGCCCCGGAGGCCTGTATGGGCCCCTGCGAAAAGGGTATTCATCTCTCTGTGCGCCTTCTGTTTCTGCATTACTTTTTCAATCTCTGTCACGTCTTCTTTCTGCCTGGCGCGCTCTCTCACGCTGAATGAAGGGGTCAGTTCAAAAGGCTGCCGGGCAGAGCTGCTGGCTGGCCATGATGCGCTTGAGGCTTTGAAGTGAGAAGTGGATCTAAAAGGTGCGCGGTTTGTTTTTCTTTTTATGTGGAACACACTTTGCTGTATTTTTCCAGAATACTGCATACACTTTTGGACAAAATGAAAAGCATTTGGGTGCCGTGGTTGTAAATGTTGAGATAGCTAAAGCTGACTGTAGTACGTAGTGTTGCATTAAAACACCACTCTTGTGTATTCCCTAAAAACGGATAGATGAGAGTGTAGGTTTACATTTTAATTGGATGTAATGCGCACAGTTATGCACTAGCTCCTCTTGATTCTGTTGCATTCACTGCCAAATAGATTTTATTTACATTTTTGGCTTGCTTTGTCAGCTTTTGACAAGTTTCAAAATAATGAGAAAAACACATTATGTTTACAGAAGGAGTAAGTCTGAAAATGATAACAGGCAGAATAAGACAATGAGGAGCCTCTGAGAGAGAACACAATAGCACAAAACAAAAGTGACAGAGGACTCAAACTGCTTATTTCCATGTGCCTGTTGACTCGTTTGACTATAGCCCGATCGCTGTCTCCTTTCTTTGGACTGTGTGTTTTTGCTGCCTGGCTCTGGGCAGAAATGGGCTTGGGCCTTCGTCTGAGCTTTGAAGTCCTTTGGTTATCAGCCAAGCGCGGCCCTGTACCTGCAGCCATCTGTGAAGAGCCCGCCAGCGGCCACCCATCGCTCCACTTCCCTTCCACGACTAGGGAGGGATGGAGCCAGAAGTGGGCACCGGCCTGGCACCACCGCTTTAAATCCACATTGGCCAGTTGGGCATGGCAGAGCCTATTGTAGAGGTGTGTATAAAAAAGCAGTGTTCCTGAAAAACCTCTGTGCCCAGATCTCGCTGTCCAACTCAGCCTGCCTTTATTCAGTCTGCTCATATTAATATCAGTCTGTAAACACTCTTCTGTTAACCCTAGCCTGTAAATATAAAGGGAAAATATGAAGCTTATGAAAAACTTGATTAAAATCTTCCAGACATTTGTCATTCATTTATGATTCATAAATAGCAGAGTTCCAAAGTTCCAGTCAGCGTCTTTATGTGAAGGTGCCATGTGTGATATTAGCAGCAGCCTCCGACCGTTACATCATCTGTCGTCTTAACATCAGAGGCTTTGTTCAACTTTATTTAGCGGTTTAATGCATGTGCCATGTGACAGGCTAAAAGGCCAAATGAGCCTGAGGTGATAAAGAGCGGCCGCAGCAGTAGCCCTCGTCCAGAGTGCGCTATGTCAAATGGACTGGCATGGATGGGCTGGAGAGGAGGGGGGCATTATCACAAACAATAGCATTAAGGCCTTGGAGTAATGATGGAGGGTTAGGGAGGGGATTGGGGTTTAGGTGGGGGGGGGTTGAGAACAAAAACGCAACAGTAGCCAGAGCACTTCAATTACACACACATATATGTATGGGGTTTTCAATCTGGCCGTCAGGCTGTTGCTGGAGTGTCACATGGGCACCATGTGTGCTGGCCAGTGGCCTCTCGGCTTATCAACAAACAGAGTGGGATGGAGGGACAGATAAGAGATAGGGGTGGGGGTGGGGCGGTGAAGCGTGGGGTGGGGGACGGGTATCAGAGGGGTCACTGGCGGATGATGAGAGATTGCGAAGTGAGCATGCAATTAATGGTATGCGAGCCAAACCCAGATGATGCACAGGCTGCACTCTACAATATCATCCACGTATTAATACAAAAGTCCTGACACTACGAACATATAAAGTGCCCTTTATGTGCTAGGAATCCTGGTGTAATTATTGCTCAAGTTAACAAAAGGAGGCATTACTCACTTGGTGCTATGTTAAGAAGCAGTAAAATGTGAACCTTTGTTTGAACTGTGGCTCTGAACAGATCAAAGCAACGAGTGTGTCATTATAAGGTACAGACACTTTTAGCGTTGTGCTGCTTAACAGATGCTACAGGGAGGAGAACATTACCTTTAGCAAGCATGACTTTTACATCTCAGAGGGCAGAGTTCCCGCTCTTTTTAAGAAATCAGTTTCCAGGACATTTTTGCGGCCATTTTTTCCAGAATGTTTACACATAGCGACACCTACAATGATTCTGACCATTCCTCTTTGCTTTGGTTTAAACTCCACAAACTACAGCAGCCTCAGAAGGTCAAAACTACAACTTTCAAATTTCCACGTTTTCCAGAACGTGGGAAACTCTTAAAAGAACCATCTATTTTTTTTCACACATTGATCCTAAAACACATACTATCCATGCTCTGACAATCCCTTCAGAAAACAAACTACTGTGGTTACTGTGAAGTGTTTTCAAATGAATGCATGCTTTACATCTACACCCCTAAATGCTTGTATATAAAAAGCTTTACAGAGCGCTGTAACTAAAGCCGCACGCCTATTACAACAGTTTCCTCCGAGCCTGCAGTCTGATACAGCTGTTTCACTCGAGCTGACACCAGAAGGCAGAGAGAGAGCCTTTCACACATGCATGGCAACCGACACGGAAATGCCTTGTGTAAGCAGTCCACGGGGTCGAGGCTCCATCCCGGGCCTGCCTCCCTTTTCCCCTCCGATAAAAAGTAACTAATGTCAGCAACTGATGTGGTCTCCCAATTACACCATCGTTTCTCTGGGAGCATTCGCAGCAGACAGGAGGCTTACTCACTCCGAAGAACATACAAATTGTGAAGTCGTCTTTTCAAATGAATAGTTCAGCCCAGTTAAAATGACTCAAAGCGTTCTGCTCAGATTCAGAGCTGAGTCTCCTACGTCAGACTGGCTTCCACTAACCTGTCATTTCAGTTCAGCCTGATGCTCCCTTCTCTAGCCTCCCCATCTGTTTCCCAAAGCCTCAGATCACACCTGTGAACTATTTCAGCACATCAGAGAGTGCACATATTCCCTTCACACACAAAGCCCCTCCGACATAAAACTCACATTGTACGCCAAAGCCCTCTTCTTCTGCTAAATGCTAGAGCAAATCAATACCGCGAAGAATCCCCCAAACACTAGATTCCACTTCCTTTTCAGATCGGCAGCTTTGAATAATGCAGAGGTAATAGTTGTAAAGACAGCTTATCCATTTTCATAACCCTTTTCTGAGACTTCTAAACAAGCCATAAGGTGATGCGCCGGTTCAACAAACATACGGCGCTGAGTGAAAAACCAAAACAAGATATAAACATTCCGAATGGCATCTGTGAGGATTTGCCGAGTGATGACTTTTCTCTTTCAAAGCTAAACGTTCATCCCGGAGAAGAGAAGAGCTGCTTGTCATAACACTCCGGAAGAGAAAAGCCTCCTCCTGTCCCCTTGACTCTGCCACAGGGCGAGGTCCTGCTGTGGCCCCCCGAAGGCCCCCAGGGTTCTTCCTGCAATTCTAATCAAAGTTTAAAAAGCGGCAACCTTGGACTCTAAGCCCGGGTCATGCCCTGTGAGGAAGATATCAATCAAGCGGCTCCAAACAAGCGTGAGCCGAAGAGGGAGGGATTGGAAGAGTTGAAGGCAATTTCCAAGAAAAAAAAATCCCTTCTCTTTCTTTGACTTCTCCTGTCCTCAAAGGAGAAACTTCCCTTCACACTGCTCTTTGCTTTTTGCACTAAATGAGTCACATCAAACGAAAAATGCAGTGATAACTTTCCGGGTTTTCAGCTACTAAAGGACAACTATTGTGCTGCTACTATTATGTGTCACAATGTATGTTGTACTAAATATTTACAAAATGTGTGGAGGGTTGTATTCATGTGACTCTGGTGGTGACATGTTCACAAAAGATAGTATCAGGTCCCATCAGTCAGTCTTAAATGCTGGAGAATCTGATTATTCTCCCTTTTTCATGTCAGAAACCATGAAAATGACTTTGAGACCGCAAAGTAGACATTTTGAAGTTACATAGTGTCATTTTAACTCTCTAATTGCAATGTCTGTCTTGTGAAAGTATTTGTAGAACCGCACAAAATTTTCCAGGGGATTTGACTTTTACTCAATTGCACTTAACAACTTTTTTCACAACTGGAAAACTTGTGAGGCAGAATTGGGGTCTCCTTATTAGAGACACCTGTGACACATGTTTTATTATGCTCGGTCGTTCCATCACTGAATAAACGAGTTTTAAATCTTAAAAAATGTCCCTGATTGCCTCAGATATATTAAGTAATAGCCTTTTGCATATGTACCTTCCCTTTAAAAACGGCAAGTCTTCCAGCTTTTACAATTTCTACACCACAATCTGCAATTTTTCCAGGTAGGAATCATTGAATTCTCTCTGGCCTTACACTTGACCTGTATGAGGCAAATAAATAGCTGTCCTGTTCTCTTGCAGGCCTGCTCGGCTAACAGACAGTGGCACTTGTGGACAGTTGACACAGACCTGTGGTGACATACGAGCATGCATGAGCACCCCACAAAACCTGTCCAGGCAGAAGGGGGAAAAGGCAGGATTTGGCAGTGTCTGAATATTAGCTTATCCACAGCTGGGGGTGGCTGGACCTGCTCCACTCATCAGACATCCATCAAGGTGTCAGTCTGGGTTATGAGAGCGAGCTCCCATGGCGTTCGGACTCCTACCTTGGGCTAACACAAGGCCCGGAAGGACACGCGGAATCCAAATAAAAACAGAGACACACGAAGACGATCACTGTCAATGTTTAATAAAAAGGAAGAAGTTAAATACTAAAGTAAGCACCTTCGACTGACTGTTTCCCCCAAACAACTTTCAACCTGAGGAAGTAGTCAATCATACAGATTTACATTATTAGCAGTCAAGCCTGAATAATCACCATAATGGTCAGTCTCATTCTAAGTCAAGGGCCCCCCGGTACTATTTTCCATTGGAGACTTTGGCCCTTTCCATGACTGCTCCGTCTAACAGCCCACTCCAACGCAGAGGAGGACAGGCAGGTAATTAATTCCCCCTGCCGCCTCTTTCTCTTCCCCTTTCTCGTCCTCTGTGGTGGAGGGAAAAAGCCAGGGAATGTAATTTACACTAATTACCTTTTGCATCAGAGTCTCATTTCAACTTTCCTTTTCATGTTGAAACGCCGGAGTCTCGGGCAATGCCTTTGAGCTACAGCAGCTTGAATGAAAAATCACTACAATATTCCTGCAGGAGCATGCATCATATACAGAAGAAACCTTAGCAATGATATTAGTCATATTGATATAAACTAAATATTCATATATCAAGTTTCTACAGAGTAACTTAAAGTGTCAACTTAAGTTTTGGTTCCTTTGAACACCAGCAGAGGGACTATAGAGTAGACATAAAACATAAGGCTGTCCAAAAATGAATATTTGCCACATGTAGGGTTATTGTAAGGGCTTTTATGCCTCATTTACACCTGCAAAGCTGCTTAACAAAAAATCCCAAACTATATTCGTGTTATATGATGTGCTACCCCAAATAAACTGTAGCCCTAAGTAGATTTCTGAGTGAGGCATTACTATGGATAAGAAAATGAAAACGCACACAAACTGTATTGGATAAGCCAGGCACTACACTTAACCATCTTATCTTAGGTCCATACAGAGTAACCATTGTGCATAGTGCCATATAAATGCACATGTCCCACCTTCACCATTTAGTGCACGTTATAAAAAAACCCTAACACCTCATTAGAGTGTGTGCATTACTCTCCCGGAACGAAAACCTGTACAGCACCAATAACCGGAGTGTAACACGCAGGCTATAGCGTTCCCACAATTGGATTAGTCACAGCAACAATGCAGCAGCAACAGCGAGAATGCCTTGTGCTCCAGCTCGCTTTAGGACACAAATAAACATTTCTTCCCAATGCAAAAGCTGCACTGCAACACGTAAAGTCAGTCCGTGCTGCGAAATCACCAACGATACGCGAACGAAGAGTGGATGGAAGGCGACGCGATCGGGCTCCGACCTTCTTTCATCGCCCTCCCCTCTTCTTTTATCCACAGCTATCATTTCAAACACAAACACAACACAAAACCTGGCATTTCCCAGGTGTGCGTGAACGCGTGGACCCTCCTTGTGTTGACTACGGGCTCATCTTTGACCTTATTCAGGAACATTTGCAGCTTTTCTCGGGGCTGTTTTACGCACAGCGCTCAGTCTGGAAGAAGGCATAACGTGACACGAGCATTTACTTGGGTCGTTAAACTGTGACCCAAGCCTCTGCCTCCCGAAATGGAACAGAAAGTCTACACGTGTGAGACAGTGTTGAGCATGTGCGCTTTAATAGAAAGACGAGAAGGTGCTGCAACTCATCTGTCAGCCGCAAATTGAATCGTCTCGCGTCGATACAGTAGCCTCAGTGCAAGGAAAACAGTGCTGGGTTGTGAGGATGGTCTTACCTTCGTATACAGGGGCCATCGGTGCAAGGGTTTCTGTTATTCATGGCAGAAAATAAAGCGAGATTTCTGTTCAAAACTCAATAAAAACCTGCCATCTTGGAACACTGATGAGAGAGTGGCCGCGGTCTCCTGCATTACTGGCCCCGGTTCATGAGTGGTCTAAAAAGGCTCGCAATTCATATCCAAGCGCTCACGTCCAGTCCGATACGAGGAAAGCCACCGAGGGAGAGGCTCTGTCGTTAAAATCCCAGCCCGTGTTGTGTTTGCGGAGGCTCGAGTGATGAGCCGAGGTGACAGGTTTGACTTCAGCTATTGTGCGACATGTCTGAGGAGTGAGGAGTCTCTGCAAAAGTTGCAGTGGTCAGAGCGCAGCGAGTTTGGTGTACAGTGAGAGAGGAACAGAGAGAGAGAGAGAGAGAAATAGAGAGCCTGAGAGTGGAGTGACGATGGAGTCGATGCGCGCAGAGGAGACGCGTCACAGTCTGGCACCTCCCCCTGGACGAAGACCCTGATGTCTGCTCTATTCAATTAACCAATAAAGACTAATGCGACCGTCATCCTAACCGAGAGGGCATTCTTTTTTGTTTGAATTGAGGGAAAAAAGCAAGTAAACCATCCAAGGTTTCATGAAAAATGCAAATATGTTTAGAAGAAGAAATTAAACAGTGTGAGTCTAGAAAATAATAATTTAAAAAAAATCTATAATTCCCATTGAATGTAGCCTGTTTAACCCAGATCATCATCATACTCTTTTGTTGTTATGTTAAAAATAAACAAACAAACTAACTGCTAAGTGACTGAATGAATCACTGTGTAAATGGGTAAAAGTAATGCAAATTTGTTGTTTAATATCAGGGGTCCCCAAACTTTTTCTCTCAAGGGGGCAAGGCGGAAATGTATCTGAAAGCTACTGGTCAAACGCAAAAATCTTTAGTTTGTAATTAAAAGAAATACTCTTCCTTCCAGGTTTGTTCAAAATGCCTTTTGTCTGTGTGTTTTGTCTACAGTTTTTATCTTTACAATGGCTAAGTATGCTCAATCATTGCAATTTAAAGCAGTAGGTGTTGAGCAATTTCAGCCCCAAAACATGATGACCACTAGAGGGCCAAATCAAATGCCCCACTGTGGGCACATTAACATGGTGATTAACAAAACAATAACTTGGGATTTAAACTCATGTGATGAAGATGATGTATGTATTATGTTATTAAGTAACATCTCAAAGTCCATACAGACAAAGTTTTTTTTCCTCATCATTTCATCAAGACTATTTATTGTTTGATTGACTGAGTGAATATTTGTACTTTCATGTTGCTAATTTATTTCCTCCATTAATTTACGCTAAGTTATAAATGTAGCCTTTAATTAATAACCCACAATTAATGCCATAAACCAAAATTATTTCACATTCCCTGCTAAAATGTGAGATAATTTGCTAACACTTCAGCAGTGGTGGGAAATCACAGTTTTATCACCATATCAAACTGAGTAAAAATATAATAATGTCCTTTCATTTTTTTTAAATGGAGGAAAAGCCAACATATTATTGTTGTAACGGGTAAGTATAATTCTCTGACTATATAAAAATCTGGTATTTATTGGTAGTTGTGCATGTTTCAAAAGTATTTGTAAGTGTCCTGTGACTGCTTGAATCTGTGATCGCTTGCTCAGGTCTGCGCGGAGCTAAAGCGCTTCTACAGTCGGCTACACTGATGACGACACGAGATTTGCACAGAATGAAGTGGAGCGGAATCGGATTACACAGGCTCACACAAATGTGAGTAATCTGTCATTTACCAGCGACCCCAAAATGCTCTCACAGCAATATGCGCACCGGCCTCGAAATTAAACATGTCGATGCAAACACGTGGGCGGGGTGCTTATTACAGAGGTGCATTAAAGCAAAGCAATTTCACCATCTAACTGCAGACTAATCCTAAAATTAATTTAAAAGCAATATAGGGCTCTGTAGGAGTGCCTGCATTCTGCTGCTTGTGAAAAATAACCACCTCAGAGTGCGCCATAATACTTCATCACAAAAGTGAGGAGTGACAAAAAAAGCTTTTCAGGACATTCTTTGCATGTACTGAGCTATACACGGCTTTGCAATGAGTTATGCAATTACTCATTCAGTTTAAGTATGTCACACGGCCCGGAGCCTGCACTCTCTTCATATAGAGCTGACCACTGTTCGTCTAAAGTGGTGATGTAACTGCGGGACAGGCATAAAATCAGGTCCTGGAGGCCCACAGGGGTGAGCAGACCTATATTTGTTTAGCATTAAAACACCGAGTGATGTGATTTTCCCATCAGCGGTACATTGTTTATTCATGCAAGGCTACTTCCTCAACAAAACCACTCGAATGTTCCAAAAGGGACCTACTGCAAAGTGTGCTGTGGTTAAATGTTCCTATATGCATTGATTTAAGCAATAACAAGAGTGGTGTGTGCACTGAATCCACAGTGCATTTTTCTCTCTAAACAGCTCTCTAAATAAAAATCACATGTACTTGGGATTCAAATGTGTCAGTCACAAGATTTAATTAAGTTTTTTTATTTTTTGCAACACTATTTACTGCTCACAAACAAAGAAAATGCAGATTTTATGCTGAGGCTGTACCATTAGTAAGCCAACATGTTGTTCTGCACAGGGCTGAGGAAATAATAAAAGCAGCATTGTAATATGGAAGCAATAACAAAATATGCTCCCAATGTTTATTTTTTATTGTTTGCAGGTCAGCGGGGAATAAGGAGCTGCCAGTCAGAGTTCTCAACTGTTGTGTGCGGCAGAAACAAAACACTCCAGGGCATCTCCGGGGACAGTTGGTAAATTTGAAAATCCTAAATGGCCCAAATAAAATGAATCATTTTCCTATTTCCTGCAGATGTGATCAGAGATATGAGATTCATGCTATACAAACTGACAAATAAATGTTCTGGCCGTCGCAGCTCCCTTGGGCATTTCAGTCAAATTCTATAAAGTGGCCAGACAGAGCAGTAAGACGGTTTTTCTCCTAATGTCGCCTGAAAAACCCACCAATGTAGATAACGTGCTCCCCTCTCCGAGCAGATTACTGCAGTTGTTTGCTCTCTGTTGTACTTGAACGCTGAGGTATGCGCCGAGCCAAAAGCAGGATGTAGCACTGATAAATAACTTCTCAACAGCGTGGGAAATAACTCGAGTTTAATTTCACTTTTCACTTCCGAATGACGTGTTTTCTGTGAAGCAAGGGGACTTCTAGAATCATGTGGTTGCTTATGCTAAATATTGTCAGTGAAAGGTTGATCATCATTGTGCTCTGTTTAAAAAACCCATATAAAAACTGGAGCTTTCAGTCAATTCAGATGATAAACTACAACATTCATGCTCCGAGTCGGCATCTACTTAGTTCTGTTTTGGTTTTCAAGCATGTTTATCGGTCGTTCTCAAGCTCTACCCATATTCCTCTGCTTTTCAATTTAGATTCAAGCCCCATTTTCAACTCCGATTAGAGACTTGGTATAATGTGATGAGTGCTAAACAACAACAGCTTCAATAGTACAGCACGGCCCAACACAAATATTTCACCCTGCCCTTTAAGAGAACAAAAATGTTTATTCAACTCGGGGAAGATTGCTGATTAGCACTTGGGCGTTCTCGAAATGTCTTAAAGCTTGTGATTTTCTCTCGGTGCAAATGAGAAGGAACATTGTGTTTGTCATAAGGGCTTTGTTTTGAATCTTTGCATTAATAAACAGAATTGCCCGGCGTGTACACAAGACGGAATGAAATGGCAGCGAAATGACAAGCCCTAATATGTATTTATCCTTCATTTTAGCTGCTGTTTGGGTTGGGGTGAGTGCACCCAGCATTAGGGAGAACTCAAATGTGAGGTTTTATTTCTTTAAACACATGGCCTGAGTTAAACCGTTGTGATGTCTTGTAAAGAGCAATCAGCCGGTTTGTACTGGTTAAAGTCTGTCCATGTCAAAGAGTGCAAACTGTTTGTACTTTAATGAGGCTTCAGACTCAAAAAAATGCTTACCTACTGAACAAAGAAGATGAAATGAGTTGCGCACAATGTTGCCAGACTGTTTATTGCAGAGCACTTCTCTATTATAACCACTGTTTGATTGTCTTCTGTTGCCGAGTTGTGGCTTGGTGGGGAGTAAATATCTATCAGTTGCATAGGTGGTCTTTTCGAAATAACGTTCTCCTACTGTCTTTTTAAGCAATGCCAACATTCTCTACACTTTGGACAACGTAAACCCGCTGTATGTCTGTATTTCAACTCTTTTTTTAATCTTTCAGCTTTACTGTTAGAACATAATCAGGCTAAGATGTTCCAAATGTTTAAACTCACAATGGAAATAGCCCCAGTGCTGTTTTTACGCCACCAGTGACATCAGTAATACCATGTTTAGTCCAGACTGTCCAACTTTCACATTTAGTCATGAGATCTCTGCTGATAAATGTTATAGCTACTGAAATTCAATCTAAGGATCAATATTAGTTAAAATCATTGCTGTTTTCAATTTAGTAAGTAATTGTTGTTTGTGTTTTTAAAGTTGTAACGAGGCAAGTAAAGAAGTTTCCCTTGAGTAATGACAGGATGCAACCAAACATACAATTAGAATTAGAAACCCTAAAGCCACTCCTTGCAGCAACCCTTTGTAAACAGTATTTTCATTCATGCTAATTATAATTAATCTTAAACTATCTTTTATAATTATTTCAATATCAGTTTCAATTATGTTTTGATTGAAAACAGGCAATTTCTTTAACTACAAAAATGCCTAGTCGTCTTGGTGTGTATAGAGTGTAAGTGGTGTTTTGTGCAGAAGCTGTTTTGTGGTTAGTCTTGGTATGAGCTACTGTCTTGTTTTTTTCCTGCATGTGTGAAAAGCAGTGGTTTACCAGACACCGTAGCTGAGTAAACACAAATCCAATTTAGTCTTACAATAAATGACACTTGAACGAGTATGCATGTTGCAAAAAAATTAAACCTGTATGTAGCTGTGAATGATTACACTAGTGATTGTAGTCCGGCCTTGGCTTTTTAGGCAATTGATCTGAGTGTTCAACAATTCTTATATTTCTAGTGGCGTCATGGCCTGTCTCTGATAGAGTTACACAGGACTGGGCAGACACAGCCTCCTGGTCACACTATGGAAAAAGAAAAAGTTCTCTCTACCACATTTGACACAGCTACCTGAGCGAATAAGTGACATGCTACTTCCACAACAAACACAACAAACAAATTTATGACACGGTTCACCCTGTTATTTAAATCAGTTTCCATACAGTTTGTCTCTTTTTGATTTTTTTAATGGGCAGTTATAGAGTGATTCTTTTATTGAGGAGACTGGAATAAACCTGTTCATGAGAATGTTCCAGGCCAATCATAATCTCTATCCCTCGTTTAATGGCCTGAGTTGATTATTATTTGCACTGCTGTCACATGCTGTTTTGGTTGGTTAATCATTATAATTATGTGGAAAAAAAGAAATAAAGGGCAACATGTGACTAGAAGTGTGGTTTTATGTCAGATTTAATGTCTTATAAACCTTAATGATACAGTTTCATCCCAGATATTATGTAAGTATTCCACAGATGGATACAATATTGCTTTAAAGCTTCAAAGTTCAAAAAGTAAGACCTCGATATGGAAAAAAATTGGAAGAACATTGTATGGAAAAATTGACCCTTTCCCAAAAGCCCAGTTGAAGTATATACCAATTATTATGGACATGGGCATGTGTTTCTGTGTCCAGAACATGTACATTCCTATGTGTGAAACTGCAGCGGCTGTTAATGTTATGCAAGCTGTTCCCGACACACGGTCAATGGCAACGTCATCTTCAGAAAAGAGCTGTGTGTGCCCCCAAGACTTCACATGACAAGGTTCAGGGGAAGTTGGTCCAAAGACAAATAGAGAATTACGCCCACTCTTTCAACTTGACTCCTCAGTAAAACAAACTAAAGGTTATGTCCTTGGAACAAAGCCTGTCATTGGTTTTTCTGAAGTGCTGTAGGCCTATATGCACCTCAGACCTCTCGAACAGGGGGAACAAAACAAGCAGTCTGTACCCTGAGTAATCAAAAATTGCTTCCCTTTCTGCACAAAAAGAATGTCTGTACTGCTCCATTTACTGGGGATGAATGCTCTGCGGTCTCTATGCCAAAGCCTTCAAAGAGTGTTAATGATCTTGATCTCAAAATGGCTTAAATGCTCAGCCAAAGCAGTGTAGCACACAACATGTACTTTCACACACAGACAGGCCGACAAACACAGAAGTAGAGGCTTTCTCAACAGTGTGCAGAAAACATTTTCTCTCCCTGGACCCTTGGAGTTTAGCAGACCTGAGTGCAGCAGGCAGACTGGGTTTCACACTCCTGTGCTTGGCAGGGCTGAACCTCCGGTGAACTCTCCTGTGGCGAGGAGAGAGCAATGACTAAATGACTGAATGACTGATTGACTGAGTGACCCCACCTATAGCAGCCTGAGACAGTCCCAGCCAGGTTTAGCTCCCGCACTGCTGCCTGCTTTGAGGAGAACAGGTTAGAGTGACATCTACTGGAACCTACTCACTTTGCATGCCAACACACCACAACAAAATGCTCAATTGTATATAAGTAGAGAGGACGATTTGATATGAAAGAAAGAAAATAAAAAAGGTAAACATAACAGCACTACAACCTGAACACCCAAAATCTTTTCATGTTTGCAAATTACTGCACTTGTACTTAATCTCTTCAACTCTTCTTGCACTGCACCGCAACTAAAAGGGAGTGTACATTAGAAAGTGGAGCTGATGACTTCTTCTCTCAAGTGCACTTTGTGAAGTTAAAATAACCCACAGAAACAGAGACACTGTCAGAAACACAATTAGAAAACAAACATCGCCATAATGCATATACAGCCCACATTAAACTGTGCTATAACAACGCCTCATACTGCACCACTAGTAAATGAATAAATTCTCATTTGAATGGAAACATACAGTGTTCTTCCAACACTGTCCCTTACAGCCTAACAGTAACACTGTGTTTTGTTATGTAGACATGTGTTGTGATCTTGGGGTTAAATTAAGCATCAGTATAGAAAAGTAAGATGATTTAAGTGGCTCACGAAACAACATGATTGGGCGGGGCTGAGTGTATCAGAATCTGCTCATGTTTTTCACACACCACCATTTTTAGGATTAATAGTCAGAACAATGGTCAGAAGAAAAATAAAAAAACATCCAGTGAACTGTGACAATGGATACCAGTAGTAAAAGGAATGAAAAGCCACTTTAACTCAAATCACTACTATGACTTACATAGAAGAGCCTCTTTGAGGACATAAATCTTCCAACCGTTATGTAAATGGAATTCAGCTGCAGAAGACCCCGCTGGGTGCCGCTTCTGCCACTAAGGACAAGAAAAATTTTGTTTAAGAGTTTAAAAGGCTCACCAAAATTGTCCCTAAAATAAAACGTTGTCTAGTCATATGAGTTTCGATGTCTACTACAACATTCAAATTGCAGACTGGTAGAAACTGTAGATGGAGGCATGGATTCACTTAGTCCGCACTAACAACGTGAGGTACAAACTGTGAATTAAACATCAACATGTGCAAACACACAGTTACTGCCTTATGATTTCATCCAGTTTCTTACAAAAAATGTCTGGTGTACATAGAAACTGGTACATGGAATTGCTGTGAAATGATGTAAAAAGTTAAACGGCATTTTAAACGTGTGTTGGTTGCTCCTTTTATTTTGGGGAAAGCCATAAATAGTACATTGTGAGACAACTGTGCCATTTATAATCTGATCTTTGTGCATTAGGTCTTTGGGTCATACTTTTGAACATGCCTGTTACAGATACAGCAGATTTTATTGTGCACTGTGTAAAATGTTGTAGTATACATTTAAGCACAACAGAACAGATCAGCCAAAACCATGCTTGCAATATTCGTTATCACTTAACAAAAACACTCATTGCATTTGTCTATCTTGGGAAAAAATCTGTTAAAGTTCACTAAAACCAAGTAAAAGGAGAAATCACATCCTACTGCTGCTGAGCACTGCTGGGGAAAAAGCGCATATATATTTCTCTTTGAGCACAGATTCTTTCATTATGTCTTAGGACATCTATCTTTTCATCTGACCCATTACCGCTGGGTTTGTTCAAAAACAGCACGCTACCCCTGCAGGTCTACCATGAGTTGTATTATTGTAGTCTGTAATTTTGCCACTAGATGATCCAAATATGAGCCACCATTACAGAAGAGTTTCAGTCATAAGTACACATGACATAACAATAGTGATGCCCAAAGATACCTCTTCCTTTTTCCCCAGAAAACATATAGGATGTTTAACCCATTGGGAGCAAACAGCTTGATGCTTCAACTGCAACTTGCCCGTTCTTGCTGGTGATAAAAGGCTTGATGTCCTGTCCAGATTGTTCAGGAATGTTGGAGACTATCTGGATGATCCATATGTTCTTTTACACATGGCTGCTATCTGGGCTCTTCAGACCACATCCAAACCTATGTGTTTGATTCTAGCTGGCTGTACACACTGCCTGTTGGGGATTAAGTCTATAAATCACAGCTGAGTTGCTTATTGAAATCAGCAGCCAGCTTGTGTGTGATATTTAACAACAAAATACAATTGACTGTTTAATGAGAGAATACTGTATATGGTGACGGTATACATGAAGCAGCAGGTAAAAGCAATCCTAACCATTAAACATGTTTTATAGCTACAGATTGCTTTATGTTGTTATTAATCAAGCGCAGTTAGCTTGTTTCAGGTAAAGAGAAAGGTAATGCAAGGATAGTAGATTTTCTGTCAACCTCCTGTTTTAGAATAATGTCTAATCAATACAATACCACTACCAAGGCATGCAAATTTGCGACTTAGTCTATGCGGTGTGCAGAAAAGGAGGAGCTGCTTGCCTTTACAGCCCACTAATCATCACAGTTTCTCTTTTCTTACACAATAAAATGCAACAATGGAGTCAGCAGCTTCGGCGAAGGTGTCAAAAGATGGAGCAGATTTACACACACTGGCACACACAGCTTGCAGACACCTGCGTGGATCACAGTGATAGTGGACAGCCGACAGTTCTGCTGACCAGGCAGCCACAGTGACCTTCCACTCCATGTGCAGTTTGACTTGTTTTGTCACAGACCAAGCTGCAAAGTGCCTAGTGTTATATTGAGTCACAGGCGACACAGATATATCATACTAGGAAATCATGTTGCCTCACATACTTCCTGCAATATCTGCTGTACTTGTGGCAATACAAGCCCTTATTGTGGGGCACTGTGGTGGCTGTGATGCTGACAGTTGAATCGACACACCTCTTTTCAGTGCCATTCAGACTAGTATATAAACTGCATTGTAACCCCTTCTTTCATTTTCAAAATGTGATGGATGCTGATATAGCCCTTTGTTGTTGGTAAAAAGTGCAAAACCAAGTGGTCCATTTTCAACAGACAAAAAAGACATTTGCTACCAAAAAGCACACATTCTGCGTAAATAAGATGGCAAGAACATGTGTATGGATGTAACGGTAAGGCTTGATCTGTAGCTGCTCTGTTTTTACAAGCATTTAGTCTCCAAGCTCCAGAATGCCAAACAACACCTCACAGAGAACACAGACTGTTTGAGGAAATGTGCTTCCACATTAAAAAATTTTAAACTGACATGTGGCTAACAAGATACAGAGCATAAACATTGCTAAAGCCACAAAATCTACATAAAGGTAAAATGCAGGTTGTCATTATGGACTCAGATATTACAAACACATAAAATAACACAAATAATTGAAGGTTAAGGCATTGTTGTGTGAGCTAATGGTAAACACAACAGCCAATGTATTTGAATACAATTAAATTATCTCAATTGTATCATTTAAATGATGTTGCTTATTGTTATTATTGCCTTAATAACACAAACTTGCCTTTTTTTTCCAGATTATTTTTTGGGTCTTTTTGGCCTTTATTTCATAGTCAACTTAAGTCTTGTCTTGAACTAAGGAGATGATCTTAAATGGTTTGTGAAGCTAATGTTTACCAGGTTTACATATTATTGCCTCTGGAAGGACAAGAGCAATAGACGCTATCCGGAACTGGCTTTGTGCAGTATTTAAGCCCCTTCTATGCTCACTTTCTAATGCCTCATTCTGAAAGGTGCAGTGCCTGCATAAGGGGCTGTAGAGAGGGTCCGCCTCTATCCCGGACCGAGAAGTGGTAACAGAGGTGTAATAGGACAGTTCAGTGTTACATAATATTAATGCGGTAGATGTGCATGTAGCAGAACACAGACAAGATATATATATATATAGCATATTTGTATATATATATTTTTATACATATTTTTACATAAGCCAATTAGTGCATTTTACTTTTGTTTTAAACCAACTAGTGCCTCATTGTGATTAATGTGGCATGTGCATAATATAGTCAGCTATTTTACAGCACAGCAGGACACAGCATAAAAGGGACAGTGGCTCGTCTTTTTGCTGTGTTGCTCCTGTAGCATAAATGGTTGAGTGCTGACTCGATAGTTTTGTCATAAAAATGTGATTATAATTATTTTAGCCTAATGTGCCTTCTTCTCTTCCTTAAAGCCGCATTATTAGTTTGACACGTCCTCAATAATCAGCTCCCATTGGACATAACTTTGCCCCATTGAAAGGTAAAGCTCAGTCTGACCTGACTCACAGTTCATTATCAGTTTCCTACTTCTATCCCACTGGTCTCTGTTTAGCACATTGAACAGGCTAAAGATGAGACTCTTATAGCTTCCTAGCAACAGGAAAAGGGTCTGCCTCCTCCTGTTAATCTGCAGCTGCCGTTGTCTGTCTTTAAGACCTCACTGACGTCAGAGGCCGGGCCTGTGTTATTGTTTCACCGGGACTGGAGAGTCTCCGACGCAGCGTTCACACCAGCGTCCTCCTTCCTGTTGATGTCGAGAATAGCTGCTCTCCCTCCGAGTGTCAGCGATCATTGAAGTCACCTACAGTAGAGTCTGTGAGGGCCGGCTTCGTGACAAGAATCCCGGGCCTCCTGGGGGGGCCCTGGCTGTAAATACGCCTGTTGTTGTCGTTGAGGTGGATGATGTGCTCTGTGGGGAAGAGATGCACGGTGTACTGTATATGTGTGTGTGGGCACGGCTCAGGTAGGGGGGATCCATGTGACTCACAGCAAGTGGAAAAGCTATGGATTAGGGGTCACGTGCTTTGCTTTGTGTTGCTTTAGTAAGGCAGTGGGGATTGGGGGGGGGCTCACCTGGTTTGCCACATAGACCACACTACTTTGACTTGCTTCATGTCATCCTCCTTCACTCTCCACTTAAACTCCTGTCTCTTTACTGTTTTTTTATCTAACAAAAAACAAAACAGGACGCAATAAATCTTAAAACCACCACTATAACATTTTGGGATGAAATGCAGTAAAGGAAATTCTTCCTGAAACTCTTACTAAATATCTAAATATATATCTACTAAATATCTTGTAAATTTGTGTTGATTTGTCAGATGGCAAGATGAATTTCTGTCAACTCAGCCTCACTTTGTGATTGATTGACGGGTCAGTCTCCCAGTTTCATATCAAGAAACTATCAAAAATGTCTTTCAGTCTATTATTTGAAGATTTTCAGGCTCCATATTTTGTTAAAAGCTTTTCTAGTGTTGCTAAAAAAGATGAAAAAAGACACTTTTTGACTAGGTTCATTTCCATTTAATATAAAGCAAAATGACTAAATGTTGGGAAAATAAATGAAATGAGTTAGTGCCTTAATTACAAGGCAGTGAATATGTAATGGCAGAGACTTATGGCTTAAGTTAGATACTGGAAAAGCCTGAGGAAAAATGAACAGAGCTTCTGGATTTTTTTAGGGCAAGATCGTTTCTTCTAGGTAACAAAATGAACTCATTTTAATGTAGGCAATAAGAGACCCTGCTGACAGCCAATGTCATTAGGAACCATCTTTAGTGTGAAGAAGAACAAGGAGTCCTGGAAATGATGGTATGGTCCCCACAGAGCCCTGAGTCTGACTTCCATCAAAAATTGTGTCCAGAAGAACTAATGCTGTTTCAAAGTGTCTGCTTTTTCTGCTGTTTGTTCATTTTGCAAAAAAGTTTCTTTACACCTACCTAAAACCTTTGCACAGTACTATATATCTGCACACAGTTTGCATTCTACTATTTAAAAAAAATCTGTGAAGCAATCAATTTGTTTGACTGTGTTCATAAACATTTTTAGTGCCATGTTTTAAATGACAAATAAAACCCTCTATATTAAAACTTCTAACTGCACCTGGCTAATGATCTGTTTTCTCATAGCTTTCATGTTCTTTCATGCTCTCTTTTTCTCCCTAATTCCTTTGCCTATTGTCTTTTTTGTCCACTCCTCTCTCTGTACTTTTCTGTGTCATCCATCTTTGCTCTTTTGAGGAAAAACATTCCCCTTTTTCTCCTGCCATAGCGGTTCATTTCTGTCTTGTGTTGTTTGTGGAGGCTCAATGGAGCGTCACTTACTGGCCCCTCGACAGATTCCAGACTACACACTGCAGCTGTGGCTACAGCATAGACGTTAGAGCTGGCACTGCGTGGCTCCAAATTACTTGCTCTGCTCTCAGTGTTTAAATAATGGTCTCAGCACAGAGTTAATGGCAGTAGTGGGAGGCCAAGTGATGAACACACTGTTTTCTGGTGTGTTTCAGCTAGCGCAGGCTCAGGATGGCCAGGTCTCAGGGTTAATAGGGACAGGGAGTGATGTGTTGTCTTAATGGAAATGAAGGCTGCTTGAGGGAGGACATTACTGTGATTTTTCAGTCTGTTATGTTTTGAGGGAGTGAATGTGGACATTATTTCTTCCTTGTGCTTTCTCTTATTGCATCTTAGAGGGGGATGGGAAGTCATAGTGAATGGGTTACAGTCAGCTAGTGCCCTTTTGTTAGCGTACATGCAATAAGACAAAAGCAACACATTAATCAATGTGTATGCTTCCATTTCTCTTAGCTTTTCTGTTTACGCCGCATTGTTCTTATTTGAATATGGGCTTTTCTGTTACTGCACAACCTTCACTTCTTTTTTTCTACAAGGCTATTGTTTTATTAAGGCATATTCATGTGTGGAGTGTAGGCTCAGTTATTGACGCAGCTCATTGGCTTTTTGTGAGACAATGGCTTCTCTTGATTGATTGCCCTAGACGGCCAATAATGTGACACAAAGGCAGGGCAGACATGTATGACGATGAGCTATAGTCATATACAGATAAAGCTGCACTGCCTGGATGCACACATTCACATGATTAGGCACACAGTTAGAACATGTCTCTGTAATGAAGACAGCTTTCTGACAGTAATGAACAACATCTACTCCTTTCTACTGAGAAAAACGACATTTATTCAGACAAAACAATTAATACTTAATGCTCGGCTGGCAAATGAATAATAGTAGAGATTCAGTAGGTTTTCAATGAAAAAGTTAGTTAGAGAGAAGGAAAACTAAATGATCTGACAGGACCAGTCCAATTTGTCTCTTTGAAAACTACTGAAGTTATGTTTGATGTAGGAGAATCCCAGTCAATATTGTGTCCCAATGTTTTCATTCTGGGGAGATTGTGCCTCGAGCCTCCACATTGGGTCAGAGTGGATTCTTGTGACTGTGCCATAGCTTATTAATCAGAGGAGTGTTGTGCTGTCTCTGATAAGCCAGTGTATTGTGTCTGAGCATTTGGACATGCAGCGTGACCACCAGCCAGGGTATAGGGTTAAGCAGCTCACTGCAAACATACACCCACAGATGCACACATGTTCACCGTACAGTACTCACCAAGGACAATAAACATTCTCCAGCTAGGTCTCAAAGTCAGCAGCATGCTACATCCCTGCGAGTCTCCTAAGGCTTCCCATCCTCCACTGCACATCCTTATCCACTCTCTCCTTCCCTCATTCCCTCCTGCCCATCTGGACACATACATTTATTCATCCTGCCGTCTCTGAAGGCCAGCGCAGGGGTCTCAGACGCACACATTTAATGTTGACATCCTCTTATCCATGTGACTTTTGCTTCCAGTTTTGTGCCATGTGTTTGCTACTCGTGCACATGTACAACAGCGTATGCTCTGGGAGCTTATCCAGCTGTGCACAAATCAATGGTCATGTATCGATGCTGTTTTTATGGGGCACTTAACAATAAAAAAGCAATAAACTATGACATGGATAATCCAGCGGGGCATCACAGGCATTGCAAAGCAATTATAACAGCTCTGCTCCTCACCATGTGATTTACAGACATGCCCACAGTCTTAGAAAGCACTTTGATACCAACAACATTTCCAGGAAGTGAAAGGAGGATTTATAGAACTGTTTGCCTCTTTCATCCTGTGCAACCTCATATCCATTTTCAGGGTTTTAAACTGATATTGAGCTGAAGAGATATCATTAATAAATGGAGTGACTCTGCTTTTCCCTGGAGCCTCGAGTGCATTACACAGAGCTGGTGAGAGTGTAGGAGTTTTTAAATCATCAGAAATCACTCTTCACAGTTCATCAAAGCCGATATACGTTCAGCACTAATGCTATAAAACCCGCTGATTGCATGATGCCATGTGGGTTGATAATATTGTTTGTGGATTTGCCCACAGCTTGCCTACCCGCTGATCATAATGCCGGATTATTCATGAAATGAAACTGTAGAGAATTGCTGTAAACTGTGTGTAATTATACAGCACCTCAAATTGGCCTTATGTGGGCGACTGAGCTACACGACAGCAACAAAACTCATTTTGATTAAAGCTTTTGTATGCAGATTGTAAGCAAGATCATTCATTTGGATCCCAGTGTTGACAATATCTCTGCATCATGTATATTTTGTGTTTCATAGCAAGATTTGGAAAAGCTTAATTTAAGGTACAACTTAGTACAACTAAGTGGACTTTATGTAAAATTCTGATTTAAGCATGCTTAGTACATCTGATAGGGGGCGCCCCTGGCAGCTGAGGTAGAGCATACGCCCAGTACGCAGCAGACCAAGGTTCAAGTCTTGGTCGAGTCATTTGCCCAGTGTCATTCCCCATTCACCTTCACCCCCATCTCCACACACATCAATAAAGCCCAAAAAGATTATCTTTAAAAAAAAAACAAAAAACAAAACAATTCTTGCAGTTATGTTTGTGGAAACCAAAATCTGAATTACTAGCCCGTCCAGAGTGGAGTCTGCCAAACAGAGACCTCAAATATGGGAAGTCAAACAGTTACATCATCAGAAATGGCTGATTTTCTTTCCTTTTTCACCAAGCAGTCTGAGCAGACATGCACAAAATTCCATCTCCCCAGAAACTTCTTCCAGCTGATGAAGGCCAGCCCAGAGTCCAGGTGGCATCTGAAAAACAGATGACCAAGCCACCTTAGCTAGCTCCTCTCGATGTGGAGGAGCTCTACACTGAGTCCCTCCCGAGTGACCAAGCCTCTCACCAAATCTCTAAGAAAGCATTACAAAGACATACAGCCAATCACTGAAATAAAGCATCACATTAAGCCTTCCCATATCAGATAAACTGTAAATAAATAAAGATTGATCAGACAGGATTTCTACAGAATCAAAGGAATGGATTCTTCCCATTCTCAAAGTGAATGGGTATGACTGGTCAGCCTACAGAAACCTTACCATGCTTGGGAATGAGAATAGGCTTGAATTATTCATAATCATTTTCAAAGTCATCCCACTGTTCCAGTTTAAAATGGGACTCCGCTGCTCAAACACCTTACACACCTAGGCAGTAAGAGCATTAAAAGCATTTCCCAGATCTGTCTCCCCATTACCCCTCACTGTATGTCCTTCCACCCCCACCATATTCTCTCACTTTGTATAACGTATGCCCCTTCAATGCTTTTCTGCCCACCTTTTTCCCCCACAAAAATACAGATGCTTGTCCATTTCTTTCCCTGTCTGTTCCCCCCAAATATGGCTCAGTCTCTGCCCCCTCCCCCCTCGAGCTGCCTTGCTGCCTTGTTTCCTTGTTTTGAGGGGAAGTGGGAAGGGAGGGATGCCTGTTCCCAAAGGCAGACTGCTCATCCCTCAATAACTGCAGCTGGCTCCCTGTAGTGCTGTGCCGTGTCCTCCACCACTCAATTACTCCCCTCCATGAAGACGTACAGATGGGCTGGGATGCATACGTGCACGCAGACACACATGCACACACTTGACACGCATAAGACAAGAGTCAATCCTGTGCAACTGCCAATTTACACACAGTGAAAAAAACAATGTCTGTCTGCACATGTGAATCGATACAGCCTTTTCTCTTTGGGGCTCTTCTTTTTCTCCCACAAATTGAGAGGAAACCTTTTACTCTTTTTATTCTATCACAATTTCTCTCTCTTTCTCCTTTTATCTTTGTCTTTTGCACAGTGACTTCACCCTTCACTCGGCGTGCAGCCACAGGCGGTTAATGAGAACACACAACAGACTGGCTTTACCTGCCCGCCTTCCTGCCTCACTTCAGCAGAGTGCACCTCGCTCTGACAATGGCTTACTCTCAGTACATCAAATCCACCAATAAAAGCCCCGAAATAATGGCTCCCTGTACTTAAACACAGCAATACACACAGAGGTTAATGCAGGGGCAGCAGCGTCGCTAATGGTGATTTCACGTAGGTTCTAATGGGACTGAGTCTAGCCTGCATGTGTGACATTCTGCAGGGCCGCACAGGTAAGTGGCACAGTTATAATGGTGCTGATGAGGAGGCCAGTCCCCCGCCACAGAACAAAAACACTGCTTTCCATGCACGTCTATCATAAAACAATCAGTACACCGCCGTTCCCAGTCATTAACACTCAAACAGTTGTTAATGGCTGCAATCATTCTTCTTCCTCCTACCAGATGTGGAGATTCATACCTCGCTTCATTTTACTGTAAGATGGAGGACAACTGGGTGAATGACTTTGTACAATCTGTAAGTAAGTGAAGTTAGGTCTGATTGAGGTGTTTTTACACTATATGAAGTGGGCAGACAAAAGCTGCTGGTGATTGTGACAATGACTATAGGACACAATGGACTAAGGCAACGGGAGCTGACCAGGAAGCTCAAACATTCCAAACTTTGTGCACGGCCACAACCTGTTTTATATTCTCCTTTAAACTTGCACTATTTTAAGGAGAATCACATCTTGATTTTCTCCTGACAATTGTGTTTATACATGTAGCAAATGAAGTTACCAGTCTGAAGACAGTACAGGTGGTCCACAGAATGCTGCACGTGTGAAAAGGGTGAGTGTGGAATGAATATTGATATAAAAATTTTAGATACAGTGGTCCCTCATTTATCGTGGGGGTTACGTTTTAAAAATAACCCCCAACAGGCGAAATCAGCGAAGTAGTCAGCTTTATTTTTTACAATTATTATATATGTTTTAAGGCTGTAAAACCCCTCACCACACACTTTATAGACTTTCTCAGACAGGCATTAACATTTTCTCACATTTCTCTCTTGTTCAAACCTTAGCATCTTCCTCAGCCATTTGGGTGCGACCGCAGGTGCCTTTGTCAGTGGAGAACGTTTCGTCGACATTGTGGGTTTTGTCGGGGAGAAAACTTGCAAACATACAGCACTTCAGAGTCAAACTGCTAGGGATCGAACATTTATGTAAATTTGGCAAGCCGAACGCATTCTGTACTGTACAGGAGACACGGCACGGAGGAGATTGATTGACAATGGTCTACAGTCCCTTAGCCAATCAGGATGCAGAACACAATGCGCGAGTTCTCCCTTAGCCAATTAGGACGCAGAAACAATGGGCGGGTTCTCCCTTAGCCAATCAGGACGCAGAACACAATGCACGTTCATACGCTGTAAAAAAAAGCATGCAAAATTGCACACACAAAAAAATCCGCGAAACCGCGAGGCCGCGAAAGGTGAGCCGCGTTATAGTGAGGGACTACTGTATATTACTTCACCTGGGTGGTAATAAAATAAGTTTCTCTAAGGTGCAATTGTGCTAGTGTTGGTGTGGTCATTCTGCACTGTTTGCAACACCGCTCACTTGTATCTAAAAATTTCTGCTGAGGCAGTTCTGACAACACTGCCATCTGCTTGAACATTCAGCACACTCCATACTCTGGACTGGACGTTTATTGCCTTACACCTGCTGAGCTGTGTGCTCTGACCAAACTAGTCCCTGTGTTTTAATGTGGTAAATTTGCTGTATGTGTTTGTCTCTTTGTTGCTGTGTTTACAAATGATATCTTCATGTCACACAAAATCAAATATTTCACTGTGTCTGTTTGTCTGGCTTCACATTTCTTGATTTTCCCAAATCCAAGTCAAGCATGGCACATGTGTACTGTTCAAGAAAACAAAGCGCCTCTCTCTTTAGACAAACTGACGGCTTTCTCTCAGTCTGCAGCACACATATGCACTCTATCCTACACACACATACGTGCATACAGCAACGAGGGAAACAAACATCGTTTCTCACCCAGTCAGTGCAGCTTACACTCACATTAGACGCCAACCGCTGTGTCACTCAAAGCCGCAGAATACAATCTATCGAACACAATAGCGGCTTAGTGTCAGACACAGAGCAACAGTAAACTCTGTTCACTATATTATATCTGGGGTTTTACAGTTTAATAATGAGCTCTCCTGCTGTTCTATCCCCACAACAAATGCTGTTTATACCAACACAACATTCTACACAGTCTTTTTTTTTCTTTGCAGGGTCAATTGTAGAAGGCATTGTAAACTAAAAATTAATAAAGCAACCATGAAAATTTATTCTAGTATGAGAAACTTTGCCCAAATAGAACATATGATTCCTTTTACTTCTCTAGAGGTGACTCTGTACAAAAAAGTAAGTCTTAGCTTGGTTGCTTGTTATAACCGTTTTACCGTGTTATATATTGTTTCATTTAGACAAAATATCTGACAACATTTTTGTCCCACTCCTATTTATAATGCTGCAAAGTTGTCTATATTTACTTCACTGAAGAGGACATTCTGGGTATGTGCATGTGATAGATGCACATGCCCTGTCTGTCAGTTCTGACACATGCAGTTATAATTATCGCACTGCCATTAAAGTGACTCAGTGTGAGTGCCTGGCAGGCTGCTTTATTGCCGAGTTTAATCTATGACCGGTTCACATCTCATTATTAATATGGTAATGGATCTCCTTGAAGAGATTAAGGGATGGAGTAGTTGGTGGTGACAGTAAAAAGCTATTTTAAATTTTTGAATCAGTGAAGACTCTGCGGGGTTGATGCCACGGCAGATGAGCTTTTTTTCACTGTGATTTTATTTAGGTTGTAAAATTTCACTGTGATAAATGATATTACTTGCCTTTGCTTGCTCTTGCTGCATTTGTGTGTGTCCCGATCCCCCGCTCCTAACAGCTTTATTTGTTGTCTGTAAATGCCATTCTCATTCTGTTCCTTGGAGCACAGAGGAGAAAGCCATTCAGTGATTGGCCTTTCATCGGTCAAAACCTCACCAACAGTGAATTCCCTTTCTTCTAACTCTCTGTGGAAGTCACTAAACAGACAAGGCGTATTACATGACTGAGTAACATCCCGCCACATCCCATAATGCCCCTCGAACAAAGTAGTATGGCGAAGTCCTCCAACGTCCAAGGACTTGCGCGTCAGCAGAACCTGTGCACAGATGTATGAATAATGCATATTAGGGTGGCTTTATGAGACTTGGGGGACTTCTAGATTCCAAATAAATCCTTCAAGTGTCATAATGTTATGTGTTTATGCATGGAGATGCCTACAATATCCTGCCGATTAGACGTGTAATGTAACTCAATCCCAACCTCAGCTGTATAATTTCATGTGACTTCTTCCTCTTTTCTTTTGTCTGTAGCAAAGCATTTCAACCATGTCAAAAGCACTTATGTCCTTGTATCAAATCACATCTTTTTATACTCCCAAATATTCAGCCACACAGAGGCGTATCACCCCCTAAGGTGACAGAAATCTAGCTCCGAAGATATTACTGCACTTCATTAGATTCGTTCATTAAAGAAGGCTCACAAGTAATGACTTTTTGCACCATGTGACCACCAAATAGATTAGGATATTGATAATTGCATTAGTTTTATGATGAATATGTTTTAAAAAATGTGGAGAGTGGGCGTGTTTAATATCAGTGAATTAATTATGTTTTATTTCATTTCAGCGTCTGCAGTCGCAAAGAGTGAGATTTTCAAGCACTGCGTGTGTGTTTTACTGACGGGATTATCAGTTCAGCTGAGGAAGTATGTCCCGGCTAGATGAATAATATCCATATTTATCAAGGCGGCTATAAAAGAAGGCAGTATCAGAGGAGGATAAATAGAGATGGAGACGGCTGCACCCATATCTAGTAGTATGAGCATATATATTTTTTCATTACATTAAAGTGCCACAGTCTATGATGCCATGTGGATGTTTTTGCACTGCACATTCTGATGGGATTCAGGGATCAATACTCAGTGGGGAAGTGGACAAGTTACTATGTTAGGCAATCCTTAAAGGTATAATGAGCAGGATTTTTTCTTCAATTCACACTGCCACAATCAAAATCCCTTTTACGCCAGTCACTCTCTAAAACAATGAAGATATGAAAATATCTGAAAATGTTATACCTTCTAGCTTTTTATGTTTACATGGTAAACAAAATATGACTGACTAGAATAAAAAAAAGAGTAAACTTAGATGATCATCATGGCAGAATGCAGGTTCATGAAATTTACACAAGATTCTATTAAGGAAGTGTAGGTAAATGTGTGAAAACAGTGTGTACATGTGCAAAAATATTGCACTGGTCAAATAAAAAAAAAAAATTAAAAACACTTCTCCTCCCACGTTGCATGGCTGTAAGTTTTCATCCAGCTTTTTTTCTTGTTAATCCGTTGTATGCAAGTCCAACTTCTGTTTTTAGCCTCTGCACTACATGCAAATACAAAAGCCAAACAAGAACCTATGACTGAGAAGCCCTGGTCCAACTCGGGAAAACTGGAAAGAATGAGGGAGTTGCGTTGGCAGTGGGTTTGGCAGAACGCGGCAGTGGAGCCCTCTCGCTCTGAGATGGCGGGGAACACTGGAGCTGTGACAGACTGAAAAGGTGTTACTGCTGCTCCTCTGCCATTTCAAGTCTATCAATGGGTGAAAAAAACAAACTATTTATCTAGGAATAATACAAGGATTTCTCTACATGTAGCTTATGTTTGTTTAAAAAGGAAGGGTTTGATTTTGCAAGACTGAATGTGAAATTTCAAGCAACTTGGCATAAAAAGTGTCTAACTTTCACCCCATTTAGCAGAATAATCAGATGTTCAGACTCATTACATGACTAAATGACTTGTTGAGATGGACATTTTGTATCCAGTTTTGTCTGGTTTCTCCTCTATCCCGCTGCCACCCCCTCTGTTGCCTGAATACCCAGCAGTACATTAGCAGAGAGCTACTATTACACAAGCCCAGCTCTGGAGAGGCGCTTTGGAAAGCTGAGTGTTACAGAAAGCCCCCACAGGTTTAATAGTATGGACTTCTCTTGCCACCTCACCGCTCCATTGCCAGCTCTCCCAGAGAGCACCAAGGTCACATTAAAGCAGAGGACGCAGCACCCTTTGCGTATGTTGCTGCATTTGTGCTTGTATCCTCACACTACAAAGGCAGAAGAGAGTCATTAGAGGCAAAAAGCTCCCATTTCTCCCACCCTGAAAGTGGCCTAGAGCGAGGTCCCGCCATCCTCAAACATTAATGGAAGAGTCTAATCCCCTTCGGTAAAGCAAATTCCGATAGGACAAACTTCAGATCATTCTGTGTTGCGCAGAGTCAAGAGTGGCATATTGATCTGCTCTGTCTGTGATGAATCCACAATTAGAGACATGGCGGGCCGCTGGGGAGTCTGTCCTCTATTTGATTGAGCCTGCCCTCTCTGCCTTCTAAGCTATTGTATGGGTATTAAACATTGAGCAGAACTGAAAGAGGTGCAAGTGTGTGACAGCTGTGGCAAAACCTACATCAACGAAGAATAGATGAAGACTTGACTTTGTTGGGAACCAGCAGAATAAAGCAATCAAATATGGGATGATGCATCTGGAGCTCTGGTGGCACACCTCTTGTGTATGAAAGCTGAGGTGGTTGGGGGTGCTCAGCCTGTAGGAATGCCAGTGACAGAACTCAGTGCAGGAGGGAGGCAGGAGGGGGGCATCCTGCCAAGTGGGTTTGCAGCTTAATTAACTCTAAAGCAGGAGAGCTGCGGGCTGCCCCGTTGCCTTGCATATCAACGACCTGAGCGCTTTCTAAGCACCTTAGCAGACAAGCCTTCCTTTGTGAGCCGGCTGAGTCTATTCAGTCAGGGCAGCCAGAGCCTAAGGAGCAGCGCTGTTGTCTCTCCTGCGTGTGATGGACATGTTCCTCACAGAAGTCTTTGAATGGAGCTGTGTGGAGAGGCGAGCGCTGATTGAGAGCTGTAGTTCCTGGAGGCTTGTGTCAAAATGGAGAAAAATACAGGTTTACACAAAACAGAAATACTGACCTTACTTTTACATGTTTATAAAGAAACCATTCAGTGTCCAACTTCAAAATATTAACAGAGAACTACGTATATTAGAATACTAGAACATTTTAGTAATATATTTTAGGGTATCTTTTTTCTTTTAAAAAGGTCAAAGTGCTGACTTATTGTACAATCATTTTAACCAAAAGCATAGGGCATCAATCCTGTTCTGATCACTCCCACCATCAACTTGACTAACCCCTGACCTCTAGTGGCCAGGCATAGAATTAACCACAGATTCGATTTGGCTAATTAAATTGTTCTGTAATTTAGATCAAATTTACCTCCCAATTTTTGCAATAAACTGTCTTGTTAGTCTTAGTATATATTGTTTTTTATAGTGCACTTAATCTTTAGGAACACCAAAACTGAAGCCAGAAACCACTTTGTCTTTTCCCTTTTGCTCAACAGTATCTCTGGGATGCTGTCTTTGATATTCTAAAATATCAAATACATACATATTCAGTCAACAACACACACCTCATACAGGGCGACAGAGGTCAGAGCTAATATATTCTGCTGAGAGCCCACATGATCTGTGCAGGACCTGGGGAGCGCGAGGGATTATTAAATTTGGGCCTGCCAGCTGACCTTGAGTTTCTGGAGGGGAAACTGGCTGGAGGGAGCATGGAGCACAGTGACTAGGTATGTGCTGGCCAGTTGGGAAACTTATTGACTATTTGCATGTGTGCAGGGAGGTCTGGCAGGCTGGCAGGCTAATGTATAAGTCCTCCATTTGCTTGTGAAACCTTTTTTTAGCTAAACATGGCTAGTTCTGTTCAACTGGATCTAGGGTGGAAACACTGCTCCTGCTATCAGAACAAATTTGTTTTAATGTAGCCACATCAAATATACCCTAGACATAAAAAAGTTTGAGATATATTTGGTAAAGGTGTAAAAATGTTCTGCACTTTTGCCCAATGTTGCCAAAAGCCAAAAACTATGCACCCCACCTTTAAATCATGTTGTCAAATAATCCATGGCACCTCCTTTCTTTTATGACTTACTTACTTTTCCACTATGTAATTATTTAAAGAAGTCTAAACCATACAGCATACTACATTTTCAGTTTCACCAGATAGTTAATGCCATGTGATTTGATCTGTCATTATAATTTCTAAATGCAACTATGGACAGGCCCTTCCTTCATTCATCTTTCCAGGGGTTATCTCCCATTTGTATTGTTAGTGCTAAATATAAAAGTAGGTCTGAAATTATATTTGCCTGCACAGTGATCCAGTAAGTATCCCTGAGACTCTGCTTAAATCACATTGATAGTTTTCTTCATCATACTTTCCATTCTGTTTCTTTTAGTCACCTATCTGCATTTGTAGAAAACTTAAATCAAAGATTTCTGTTTTCATTTATGACAATTCAGCCGTCAACCTATTTTAGCCTACTTTTACCACCGCTGCTTTTATATGTTTATATGAGCCTGAAGAACTAACAAAAAAAACCCCAAACCAACAGATACCACAAAGACATCTCTCACTAATGTATTACATTCTTAAATTTATTTTGGTGTGTTGATGTGGCTCATTAACTGTAGAATCTGCCAACTCAATTACTGATCTCAGAAAGTCATTGTGAAGTTTATGGGCATAACTAAATGAAAAGCTGCCTACAATATGGCAAACAGAGTGGTGCAGCACTGTTACTGGTTTAATTTGGGCCACAGCGTGTGATGAAACACATATGGCAAGGTGAGACTGCTTCATGTTGGTAGCTTATAGATATTTGTGAAAATTCAATGGCAACAAAATGTTATTTACACAGCCTTGTGTTGAGTCTGAGGGCACTTGTCAGGTATCAAAGTGTATCATGGTTAGCAGCTCGCCATGACAGCCTCCCAGTGGGGATACCAGGTTTAAAGTGGCATGCTTTCCGATTCTTTGCCTGATCAGCCCAGGGTTGATAAGACGTGATACTTATGAAAGGCAGATTTCCCTCTTAAGAACACATCAAAGCAAACCAGTCCCGCTCACATCCCTCCGTGAGCATGCTGCCGAGGCACAAGAAAGCAAACAAGAAAGGAAGCAATGTTGGGAGGAATAGGCGCGGCAAATTGGGTTTGCCATGGATGGATTTGATGCCAAGGCTGGACTAACTAAGTCAAAATTCAGAGATATATGCCAAAGAAATTACGCCTGCTTCCACTGAGCATAATCCACAGCTTCAGTATGTATTTGCTTTTTCTTTTTACAACTCACGAAGCTCAGACATCTTCACTGAACTTATGATATCTGAATGTAAACGGTATCGGTTGTCAGAGCACGAAGCAGGCATGTCTTTTTGAGAATTTTTCAAACATCTTCCTCTGAGTACACTGAGGAATGCCATAAGTTTTTTACATCCTTCACAAGAACTATACAATACTTGACAAGCCTGGCCAGTTTGTTTATTCTATACAAAGAATTAGTCTGGTCGGCCTAAGTTTGATTTTCAGGCAGAGTAACAAATAGACGCAAATGAAAACTACCTCTGTATGCCAGTAAACAGGCATACAATCAAATTCAGGGGCTATGCAAAAATAACTGTTCTCGACGAATGCAATTTGAAAAACGTGCAACTAACCAGAAAAACAGAGCGCCACATAAAGCCTGCACCATTTTAGATAAATGGTTATGATTGGTCAGGTCTTAATGAACTCGGTGAAAGTTGGGTTCAATAGTTAATGGTAAAAGGTATGCATTTATATAGTGCTTTTTTTCGTACCCCTCTTGGGCACCCAAAGCGCTTTGCATCATGCTTCTATTCACCCATTCACACACACAAGCTGCCACACATTTACACTGTGTTGGTGGTAAGCTACCTCTGTTACCACAGCTGCCCTGGAATGGACCTAGACTCACTTCACCGCAAAGAAAGTGAATGGGTCTGTCTGGCCAGGGTATCACTTGACCCTTCAAAAGGAGTAAAATTTGGAAGAACATAGACAGAAAATATTCTACTGTCTAGTATGAGAAGAATTATTACACAACTATTTTTGCAAAAGCATGAACTAATATTAAAACAAAAAAAAAAAGGAATATGAATCATGACACCTGAATTATAATTACTCAATGTCCAGTTGCTCATTCAAATTCTGAAGGGGACTTACTGTACAATGCACACAATACTCAAGGCTACTTCATATGAATGTAACATGAACAACATGCTCTCAGAACTGTCTGTACTGCTTTTCCACAAGTAGAGTATTTGATTTATAATTTGTGTGCAAGTGTGCAAGGCCCTCCATGAGTTGGAGGGCAGGGCTGCAGGGGGTTGCAGATGAGCATGGTGGTCTAAATCAGAACCGACAGCCTCACTGCACTTCTCCAAGAGTGAATAGAGTATGCAGCTCAAGATCAGCTTCGATGGAGTACTTTGCGCCTTATTTCATTGTTGGGACATTTCAAGTTCAATTTCTAGATGTCGTATATCTAAAAGCTATACTCCTCGTCATATAGAGGGTCATATGTTATTTAAAGATATATTGCTCAGTTATCTTGTTATCTATCCCTTAACTTGTAAAATTTCAAATGTGGTATTGTGCTAAAGAGTATTTGGTAAATCACTGCAATTTCTGGTTCAGAAGTTACATAGCTTTACCCAGAGATGTCACAACATAGACTACAGGTCAGCACAAACTACCTAATAAAATATGTACTATAATTCTTGTTGGGTTGAGATGAGCAGATAAGCAGATCAGATGGCCACTGGCACTACAAAGCAATTATAATGTGAGAGAGAAGAGAGAGTTATTTTCTCTGTCTTATTATTTGCACCATGAGGCAATATATTTCTTAGCTCCAAATGAAACCCAATATAACATAGCTCTCAAAAGCTATGGAAGGTCAGTTGTGTGTGGGTAAGAGAGAACCAGTTTGGATAAGGGATGATGTCTATTTTCTGGTACAGGTTTGTACTCTGTTATTTCGGAGCAGTATTTGGGGCTTTGGTTTCCTCATCCTTACATCTTACACCTGAACCTAATAACAAAGGAGTGGTACATCGGGGAAGGGGCAAGAAGAGGGAGAGTGGAGGGACTTAAGTAGAACAAGATCAAAAAGAATAGAAAGAAGACAACAGTGCCATGACAAAATTCCTAAATCTTATAGCTGAGCAAGATGCAATGGCTAATCATGGACTGTGGCATTGTATCGAACAGGGTTCAAAGGTCACAAGGCCACTGCGGCTTTCATCGTGACGTATCTAAGCTCTGGGCTGTACCGTGTTCTGTGAAATGTCAAAGGCGCTTGAAGCAGGCTTGAGGAAAAAAAAAAAAATCAATGGTCTTTGGATACAGTCTCTCTTTGGTTTTGTGCTTTGTTTGCCACAAGCATACAGTGCACTCACTAACGCAGTAAAGCATGATCAGACCTGTTGTGACATTTTACCTGATGTGTATCTGTGCTTTCAGACTGCAATGTACTAAGAAAGTCTATAGAAAGAGCACAGGAACTCAGAAATATGCATTTGGAAGACACTTTCCAATGTATAGTCGTCAGATCTCAACTAAAAAGCTAGTACTGCTTTTCTTTTACCTGACAGAGGCAAACCATTAGGACCCACAACGATTTTCAGAAATGACTACAGATATTAAATTCCCCGCTGACTGTTGTGTACACAGGCACTCTAATAACATTGATTTAGTTACGTCAAGTGAGTGAAGCCGGTGAAGTGAAGGAAATAAAATGTGCCCTGTCTGTTCCTTACGTCTAGAGCTGTCAGATCCAAGTGGAGTAGAAATGGGAGAAAATGTAGCTGACAAATGGTTTTATTTGATTCGATCCTGCTGATAGCCTCTCTCACGTGTTTATGTTTGTCAGGGAGGTTTATTATTACAGAACCTCCTGTAGTGATAACTGCCACTTGGACACACAGTCACCTTTGTTGGCAGGAAATGCTGAAAATGTACAGGTACAAAATGTAACATGGACAAGCATGATGTGGCCTACATTACAAAAGAGAAAAGAAAACACAAGAAATCTCAAACCTGTTATTACCACTGTTTTTTAGCACTTTCAATTTGTCTGTGTGCATCTACTTCTCTACTTGTATCACTCTAATGTAATATCACTGAGGTTCAAATATAGTTTAATGAAAAGGCTATGTAGAAATAGAATACAGATACATAGAAATTATATGTTATGAATGAATACAAATGTATTCCTTTTGGCTAAATGTGGGAGTCCCTGTGTCACATTTATTTACTGGTATATATGTATAATATTTAACTTTTCCTCAATCTGTTTCTTTTCTGTTCCTTTTTCTATTGTGAGAGTGTATATTGGTATTTACCATTTTTTGTGTAAGAAGTATAAAAAAAATACTCACATATTCTGGTATAATAGCTATCCAGCATAGGTAAAGCAAAGGTGCCTTATATTCTGCTAAGCTCTTGAGGTCCAACTGATGACATCCCCACCATGGCAGGTTGTTCTTTTCTTTGTCTATAAAGGAAACTGTCAAAAAATGGGGGGAAAAATGTAGTTGAAAGATCAATCTATGCAGATACCTGTTAATCACATACATGATGGCATCAATACAAAATCAGGATACTTAAATGATGTCCATATACATTTACAGGATAAAGCTTTTATGACATTCAAGGACCAATGCAAAACATTTTCAAATTACTGTCCGAAACATCCCCAGATACAAGTGGCAGAAACTAAAAGTGACCAGTGAGCATTGTGTAGTTAGTATTCCTCCAGAGTTGTGCTCTCCCGGTGCATGTCCGTCTCTGATGCCCAGGGATGGAGGGATTGAGGATTTAGTGATGATCAAACTCAGTGAACTGGACAGGAATAACACAACAGGACAGGCTCTCTGACTCCTCCATCTATTGTTGAGATGATATGAGCGTCTGAGGTGCTTGAGGCTGTGGAATGAAATAATGACCCGGAGAATTGCCGATGGAAGATGGGGGTGACAGATGGGGGCAGCTGAGGTGTAGACAGGAGGACCACTTCTCTATTTCTCACTACTCTGATTCCCTCGTGTAATGTGAACACAATTAGGAAGAGGTAACGTGTCCCACAGCGGCTGTCTCCTGTCCAGTAGAATGAACGAGATGAGGAGGCAGGAGTTCACCCTCTCTCTGTTTAGAAATGCTGCTACCACCACAAATCCCCACTTCACCATTACCTGTATTCACTTTCCCTCTACAGCTACAGAACAGTCACCACATCTTTCATCTTCCACCCATAAATATTAATCTGTCCTGATGTTTACTTTAATAATGTGCTTTTCATATGCACATCCATGTTCACATGTTCATCACGTCTGTCCTCCTTGTCCATTTACTCTTTCGCTCTTTGTTTGTAACCTCAGCTTTTGTGTGTTACATATCAGCATCAACTCAGAGGTCTGGTATGAATGTGCATTAATGCTTTAGTAAACATGAATGTTGCAGATGCAAACTCCTGTGCGATGTGTGTGCCTGATCGCTTTTATTCCATATTGGACAACTAAAAATGAGCTTGCAAAAAAACATGAAGGCAAAAGAAGTGCTACGGTTGAAAACAACAGCCTTTCTTTTTGTTAGTTAATATTTTTCTAACCCATAGACAATCACTTCTGCTGTGTCACTGGGCCAATACACACCTCAATGTTGATTGCAGCTCACCCAAACTGCTTCTGTCTCCTTGACTGTTTCATGGGTTGTGGCACTGAGACAGACTGTCATTTGACAAGGTCTCCTTTCAGTCTGGAGCATAACAGTGAGGCTCTATTGCTTTATGTGCTTTAGCGGCACTCATACCTCTCTTCACTTCTTTTCCTTCTCTTTCTTTGCCCTTCTACGTCAGGTAGATAAGTGGCAGTGACACCATGCACACCTTTTGTAATTCAACGTTCTAAGTCATTTTACAGGTACAAGACACTGCATGTTTCAGCTGCTGTATGCAGTGTCGAATACTCAAAGCAAAATTGTTTTCCTGATCAGTCAACTGTACACATACAGCTCATATTGATTTTGATGCTTGTGAAAATGCAGCAACTGTAATGAAATGAAAAAGAAAACTACCCTTTATTCTTTGCGAATATAATTCTTTTTGTGTCCATTGTTTCCACTCAGGATTATTTAGGTCTAATATAAAAGAGGCCAACCACAGTGCTTGGGTGAGCTGAGCTGAAGTCTGCAATTACCCAAGAGACACACAGGGGAAAGAAGGAGGTGGTCATTTAGATGGGATGTTAATTGTAATTACCGTTCTGGTGGGATGTCGCCATAGCAACCTTCATCAGCAATGGTCTCAGCCCGACCATGGGTGGTGGTTTAGGTACATGTGTGAAGAAAAGCACAAAAATTAGTTGTAAGATGTCACTGTAAATAGGAGATAACTGACTTGAATTACCATTCAAGCTAAAGATTAATGAGGCTCTTACATTGCTGTTGTTTTTTTTTCTTCTTGTGTTTAATTGTTTTATAAATTTTGTTTCAATTTTCAGTAAAACATATTTTGATCTAAAACAACACTGACTTATATACTGTTCTTTAAAGGCTTCAACATTAATAATTAAATAATCTGTTTATATAGGTTTGATGAGTGTCTTTTATTGTCTTATACTTTATGTGTTTTCACTCCAGAAATATTGATATTCTGTGTATGGCTGCTTTCAGAAATGTCCCTTTGATTCTTGTGACTAGGCTGCTAACAACTGTAGAGCCACTCAGATTTCATTTTGCACTGCTGGCATTGCATTTCTCTTGAAGACTGAGACGTACAGGGCCCTTCCGGATATGGCCCCTAGCTCTTAGTCTTCTACCCCCTATAACTACTCCATGCCTCATATTCCTGTTTCTTTTAAGTTTTTTTTATCCTCCCCTCGTGCTTTCATCCTCCCTGTTGGAAGTCATGTATGGTTCTTTCACCTCCTCACTGACCCAATGTTTTGGTTTCTGCTCCACTGCTTCCTCCTCTCATGTCAGTTGTTAATCATAGACACAAGAAGTTCATGGACAGTCCGCACTTACTTGCTTTCAGATTATCATTCAAAGACTGGGTTTTCTATTCAATCTTTCTGAATACTCACAGGATATATTTGTTATTTATACATACCAATGACATCATAACCTAATCACACACACGAATATGCACAATCTACTCATCCAGGTTTTAACATGGGGGCTGATCTGTGTGTGGTTATAAAAAGCATTCGCATAAATGGACCGTATGCAATGTGCCACACAACATATTTACCCTCACTAATGTTATCTCATTGCCCAGCAGTGGTTCTGTTTACTGGTTCCATTTGTACTGTGCCATAAACGGGTCAGGAATTTGAATTTATGTGAGCATTTTTGTAGACTGGGCAATTGATTTGGCAAGCAAAAATGGCCTTAATATACAATATTACTACCCTTTGCAACAAGACTGCCAGCCTTCTCCCTTCTGCATTCAGTGGCAGGATAAAAGAAACAAAGAGCTTTTGCTGCAGTCCACAACAATTTAGTAACATTAATATTAATAACTTTAATCATTTATGGTATGAGCTTGAACATGTGGAAGAAATTAGAGTATGTATTGTTCACTACAGTAGTTTACAGTTTACGCCAACATTTAAGTTTTCCTGATATGCCAGTATATAAAAGGACTCTTCTAAGCATATACAAATTCAGTCTTTGTCCATTTTTGTGAACTTTTGTGATTCCTACATCATGTTTGTATCCAAACCTAGAGAGGAGAAAAGTTGAGGTTTCTCTGTATACATCTAACACACTGTGACCTGGCAGCGTTTGACCAGAGGGCTCCTTTGTGAAGGTCTACTGCCAACGTTCTGCAATATTGATCTTTATTTTGGACATACATCGCTGCAGAGAATGAGACTACCCGTCACATCCAATCATTTTGCCTGTTCGTCTTCATCCAAACCCCCATTTCTCTGTGCATCAGCCTTCAACCTGGCACACAGCCTTTACCCTCACTGCAGTCAGGCACTAGTGACTCTGCTTAACTTTGAGTCAAACAGGGAACATCACAACTAATAAAGCTTGGTCTAGGGCACACTTTACTCCCTCATACTTACCAATAAGGCTCCTCTGTGGCCCCACATCCCCAGACTGAGGAAGCAACATTGCGTGTTCTTGTCATTTCCTCGGCCTCTGGTCCCTGAGCCATCTGAGAAGAGATCAATACACAGCGTTAATGTCTGCTGGTCTCTAATCACAGCTCCACTGGTGGCAGATGAAGCAAGAAACAAACTGTGAGTGTCCCTGCTCTTTCCCTGCAACCACACTGACACCTAGTGAGTGTATGTCTCTGTAAAACAGCTTAGAGCAGCTGTCTTTTGTGTGTTTCATGTGTTTTAGTGTCCTTTGAAAAGCATACAGAGCTCTACACTGGCAATAAGTTGCCTTTGATGTTGTGTTCATGTTTCATATTCATGTTTTCTGTCTCATGTCAAGATGTGATGTCTCTGCTGAGGCGTTAGTCTTTCCCTCCCTATTTTCATTGCACTGCACTATCTGTGCTTGCAATGATTAATGAATAAATGAATTAATCAGGTCTTGTTTGATCCACCATCACCATCCTGTCTCTCCCTCTTGGTAATGACCTTAATAATGGTGCTCACTTTAATGGGATTTTAATTGATGTAGCTGGTTTAGTTCCTCACTAAAGGTGAACAGGAAGTGATTCTTGGAGTAACTACTAATTTTCTTTTTATGTGATTTTGGCACAGTAAGACTTCAAATTGATTCACATTTAATCAAGCTTTTATAAAGCAATCTACAAGGAAAATAACACTCAGCGATGGCTGAGAGGCTTAAAAGAGGCTCTCTAAAAATACAGAAAAAGCAATATATTGTCAGTACAAATCTCTTCAGTTTCCATAATAATTGTGCGTATCATCTTGTGCTGTCTATGAGTATAGCTTCACTAAAAAGCTTCAGAGCAGACATAGTTCTGTCCCAGTGGCTGTGAAAAATATAAAGTAGATATAATAAAATACATAAAGCTAAGCTCCTCTCTAATAAACACTACTCTGCTGAACTCCCTGCTCTCTGCATCTCACTGACCAGGAAGGTGAGTTGACTACACTGAGTTTGTGCATGTGGGATTCTTGTTTTTTTCAATCCTGGAGTGGGCTTTGACTTGACTGAGTCTATGGGGATACAGAGAGCTAGCCATACATCTGTGCAGGTCAAGGTAAGGAGCTAGGAAATGCATGTCAAGAAAGGAGTGAACAACTATTTTTTTAACTAACATGCCAAATATACCAACCTCAACTGCTTTTTATGTGTCTTGAAACATTGTTGTTGTTTTTAAAGTGTACTAAACTGTCCCTTATTATCCTAGTGACGATTTGTGGATTTAACAGCCTTCTCTTGAGAAATACCTAATGTGTCTGTCTGACTGTGAATTTCTACATGTGTGTGCGCCTAAGGGAATATGTTAGTACCTTATAAAAGCTACTCTGTCCTCTCCTCCATGCTAATGCTTTGACCAAGGCCTTGGCTTTCTCCTCTCAAACAGCCAGTCGGCCGGAAGACAGGATCAAACGCAGGAGGAGGAGATCTCAGTGACTGGAGTCCGACTCTCTTTCATCTCTGCACTGCCATGCCAGCACACGCTCTAATGCTTCATTTTCCCCACGCACAGGGAGGCCGGCTTCACAAAGACAGCTTTCTGACTAAACCTACTCTGTCTCACTCTTTCTAGTCTACTTTGAGATTTCACACAAATCGAATTCACAATGCAACTACTTTAATTAAACAACAGCCTTGTGGTATGTGCAAGAAAATATCGACCTATATCAACATTTGAACACTGAGGTGTCAAAAGAGATCAGTGTTGCTTTCAATGATGCAAGTAGGCTACATCAGACTAAAAACATCCCTATCTTTTTAGGATCTTTTGTAGTATTATTATAATGTATTGCAATGTATATACTGTATGTTTCAAACACACTCACACAAGCTCAAGCTAAGTGAAAATATATATAGGTCCTGCAAATCAGTAAGATATAAATCTCTGCACTATTTTCTCTGGAGACAGTCACTGTTCTTCCTTCATAACTTATTACAAAACAACAGCTATCATATTTGACAACAGACTCAATACTCTATTGACAGCTCAACCCTGTTTAATTGTACATTTGATATTACAAACCATATGATCCTTATTCTGTTAATCTTCTGCTTTAGTGGTAAGTCTCAATTTGTTAACATTTAGGCCTGCCACATGGAGACATTATACTACAAAGATTTCTTTTAAATGTCTTTTTTCAGGTTCAGGTTGGTGTGTCAAGTTACGGTTACCAGACAGCACCACTTTTGTTAACTGTTGCTGTCCCAAGAGTATGGAAGTCTGATTATTGGATGACAGACAATTATCACTCAAGCGAAAGCCAAAATCTCAAGTAAAATGACAAAATGACAACTTTTTTTTGAAAGGAAGCATGTCTTGTTCTTGTCATCAACAGTCACAAGCAATTTCTAGTTTTAGATGTAGTTGGCAAGACCAAATTAACATCTTTGGACTAGAGTTGGCAGCTTGTGACAATAACTCTACAAACTAAAAAATATTCATTATATATATATCAATAAACACAAGTGAAATGAAAGATACAAGAAGCACATATATGGCTTAAAAATACATACAAATACTTAATAGATACTTAGGCAGATGTATTTTGGGAACTGTGGTGCAGTCCTTGCAGTATGTCAAGTTTAAAAACAGGAATGTAGCGCACATCTGAACACATTTGTTCAGAATAGACTTTTACTTAAATTACCTTTTTCCCTGACATTAAAGACTGCTCATTTACAACTTTACATTGCTTCTCTCAATCTGGACAGTTCTCCAGCATGTGGACTCCAACTTAAACGTTGGAGTAAATTTATAACAATATACTAACTATATGCAAGTACCACATACCATGTTGGCTAATAAAGATGTGATTGTCATGTGTGTGCTATAAATCTAATTATTACATGGCTGACAGTGTTGGAGTACCTAAAGTTTAAGATTCTTTCTCTCTGCATATTGCAGTAATATTTATAAATAAATATTAATTTGCACAATTTTATTAAATTATATTATTGGCCACAGCACACAGGTGTAAAAAGGTGTAAAAAAATTATATAATAATATATAATAAGTATGCAAAAATCTTACAATAGATTTATTTTTAATGAACCTATAAAATATCTGATTAAAGAAGGAAGTAAATGATTGAATGTGCAATTACAGACCACCAACACTGACACTTGATGACCCTTAGGCATAGCACTAATTTCACAGCACAAACAGATTGAAAAGCTTATTAAGATAGAAAATTATGGAGGTGGCGGAAATCAGTGGGATAAAGCCTATAATCCCTCAGACTTTATAATTAGTAAATGTAACGATCTGGGTAAGAGGTTGAGGACGTGTGGGTGCACAATCTACCGCATTACTGGACGGGGAATGTGTACGTAGACTGCGTGCAGATGTGGCAAATATATCGGTGGCCTCTTGTGCTGACTCCCTGTTGCTCACAGATGCCCGTCACGTCACAGCGAGAAGACAAGAGAGAAGACGACACATGCATTCCCCCGACAGAGACACGGTGGGATTGAAAGGTGTAGCTGATCCCTGAGACGCAGGCTTAATATCCCCTTCGATATCCACTCTTGCTGCTGTCTGGTGCCATGAGGCTCCTGGTTGACGTCAGTGTTATTTCTGTCCATCTTTTGGTCAGAGAGGGTCATTGTCTGTAATGCATCATTCACCGATGCAGCATCCACACAGCCCTGGACCAATCTTATCTCAACTGGATAAGATCTGTTTGTGGGACCTGGGTTTGTTCAGACGTGCTGTGGCTTGCCATTCTGAAATCTATAAAGCAATACAAAACCAGTGTTAGTTCTTTCCATCAAAAGTCTAACTCAAACAAAAAACAATATTGATCAGGAGCCTAGTAATTGCCTAGTTTATGTTAACACTTAATGATTTCTAATGAGTGTTTTAAATTTCAGCCTATGATAGAGGGGTTCATCCTTTATTACTTGGATTACTGATTACATTACATGCAGACCACGGTATGTTAGGCTGGGGAACTGTGTCTCTGAGACAAGGGTGCGATACCAATACTTATATGTTCTATATAATTGTTCTATATAATATATACTATATTTCATTGAATGATCTTTTGCCTTGTTACTTGTTATTAACTATATAATTATGCAAATTAGTTGTGTTGCCACAGTAGCGTATCGCTTTCCTTCACACATCACAGGTAGCAGTTTCTTTGACTATCGCTGTGAAGTAGCTCCAAACAGCGCTCCTTTTACTTTACGCCATCACGAAGACGCTAGGTTGACAGACAGCAATGATAGATAGATGTTATACTAAACAACATGGACCATCTCCTGCATTCAGCTTTTGAACAGCAGAGAGCAGCCAGTGAACGTCTGAGATCAGTGAGCAACAGGACAGAACGCCACGATGAGTTTATCACTCATTTATTTATGCTAAGTCTACATAGCACTAGCACATCCATGCAGAATGCTGATTATCTTACCGTATTAGCTAGCTTAGTTTTTCTATCCGCACGCATTGAGGTTGGCTCAGTGAAGTGTGCTTTTTCCTTTCTTCTGCTCCTCTGACCACCATTCACAGTTAAAATCAAACGTTATTAGTGTAAAAAGTAACAATGTAAGGAAATCAAAAGTCTTGGATATTACTGAAGCAATTGCTACCTTGCCTAATTAGCGTTAGCCAATAATGAAGAACACCTGGGAAGCGGAGTGATACAAGCAAAGTGACGAGGCTACTGCCTTGCTCTCTCATGGGCCTACTGTATGATTGTACAGCTTTTTAAGAAGTATGTTTCAAGTGAAAAAATAGTTTTTTGATTCAGATTTTTTTTTTTTTTTTTTTTTTTAATTTTTTTTTTTTGGGTGGGTGGGGGGCTGCAGCTGTTAACTCCTCTCAATATGTGTTATAGGCTGTCTTCCATATTGTTGTTGTAGCACAAAGAGAAACAATTCAATTTAGGAGCAGAGCAGCATCATTAGCAACAGATTGTTCCCCTGTGGGCTGAGCAGTTGGATGACAGACGCATGAACCGTGTTTACAGAAAACAGCCTATGGTCTGTCTGTGCCTTGCCAACAATCCTGAGGCACTGGATTATGCTTAGGGGGTTGTAGGTAATTGTCAACATGCCCCCAGTTTGGAGAAGCAGACAGGAACAATGTGTTCTGTATGGTTAGTATTGGGCCAGGGAGAAAACACCCTTTTTAACAAAAACATCAAACCATAAGCTCAAGTGTGTTACATGCCTTTTTTTGCCAAAGCAGTATGCTACATGTCTGCTTCTCCAAACTGCAAACAACTATCCACTGTAGAGAATGAGTTACCTATTTTACTTGTTTGTCCTTCAGCGCTCAGGTAACTCAGCCGTGTCATTCTGTCCCCATTGGTTCCCATGTCCCTGGCTTATTGTGCGTTAATGCAGGGTTGAGAAGAAAGACGGAGGATGGATGTATACTGCAGCCGTCAGCTGTCTCACTAACGCAGTAATTGAAATGGTAATTTTCTGATACAGGATGATGACCCATGTTCAGCTGCAAATCCTGGATCTTATTGGATAATGAACAGGGAGAGAACCAGTGCATCAGGGCTCATTGGCGCACTCACACTGCTGCGGACACCAGGCTTTTGTGCAATGTATTCACACAAACCAGGAAGTTCTTGCAGCAGATGAAGATATTTAGTGTTTACATTGAGGAAGAATTCTCATTTTACATTTTATTTTCATGTGTATTCTATTTCACAAGAGCTACCCCTATTATCTGTGCTTTGTTTGTTCTTCTTTTTTCTCCCTTATTTACAACATGAAATGATAGGCAAATGATGTTATTTGTACGAGAACCCAGACAGATAGCTTAGTGTTTTGACATTCAAATCATTCTCTTCTCTTAATTGCTTTGCATTGCTTTGTAGGCTTCAGTGTAGCCAGTAGTCTTTGAGCCAAAAATGCCTTAGTCTCCTGACTATCACAGTTTTTCTATATTACTTACAGCTTGGCTATAGTACAGAGTAAACAGCAGAAACGGAAACTCCAGCCTTCTCTTATATTTAATGGACAATCATACAAGGCTTAAGAGCCCATTTAGTGGTAAAATAAAAATCCAATACAAGTAAAAAGTGTATAATCCATGTAGTGCATTGAAACAACTTTCTTGGACTAACACAAGGGCTGCTTAGGCATTTTTTCCTACCTCACACACACTGTTATCGCTGAAAATATAATGCACAATTATATGTGATGAATTTGAGCATGAGATCCTTCCTTGACATACATATTGCCCTTTCTTGATCACAAGATCTTTGAGTACCTCTTTAAAGTTCCGTACTATGTTCACTCTCCCCGGCTTCACCTGCTTCACTTTGCCGGTGCTGTTTTTGCCTGTCTCTTGTTGTCTATGAACTGGTTTCATTCAAATTTGGAAAATGTAAATAAGTCTAGAGTGAGCTTATCCGGAGCAGGAAGCCACTGAGCCACAGATGAGAACAAGAGGAAGGCTGGAGCCTTAAAAAACAAATCAGCCATGAGAGGCAAGGCTTTCACGGTGGACAGCGTAAGTCATTTGCACATCAGCTAGACTTTTTGTTACAGCGTTTCATTGTTTTTTGATCCAGCTTTTCATCGCTGGTTGAAGCTAGGAGTCACAAATTGACACATAGTGCAGCTGTTAATGATTATTTGTGGATAATTGCTGCATGGTAGGGCTCTTATTAGTTGCCTTGCCCTTGTCTGACAGCAAACACTTTACCTGTTCTCATTAGGCATCAGACATGACACATCAGAGAAGCGCTGCTGCCACACTGCGCCTGTTACTACGCCAAGATGTGCCACCTCTGAATAACCCTCTGCACATTTCTTTCATCCCTAAAAGATTATGAGCTCCTTTCTGTGGCACAGCATTTGTTTTTCAAGTGAGTATTTAGTCTAAAGTAGCGTCATCTTGCACCTTTTAGTTAGATATATATTTTTCATCGGGTAAAGGAGTATCCCATTAGAAAGTCTTACTATGAGCCCCTTGCACAAAGATCTGAGAGTTTCAATCTGGCTAAAATCAGCTTCTCTTCCCTGCTGCGCCCCAAAAGATAAACTGCATCAGAGAATAGAGTTTTTATTCAGTGTTGGGGTTGGATCAGTCAGTGTCTATGAACATGAACAGTATTAAAACACACAAGTAGCTTTACTCCATTTCCCATGAATTATAAATGTGAGCATTTATATGAGTTACAACATGGAAATTTGACCAACATCACTCAAGAGCCAGGGTGGGCCTTATAAGTGAGTGGAAACATTAGCTCTTCAAATAGAAGCATCTTTGTGCAGTGCTTGACTTCAGATACGAGTTGGCTGCCCTCTTGAGGAGAGCCCTTGACATGATCAGAATTGTAAATGGAATATTTTACATTTACATTTTGCTTAAAATCATGGTGGATGTCAGAAAAAAAACATATATATACCTATACTGCATCACTAACCTGGCCTTGTCTTTTGAGCTGCTGCCACATTTAGACTGGCACCAAACTTTGACACAGACAGGCTGTAGGCAAAGAAGGAGTGTTCATCATGCTTCATTTTAGCTCATGGTGCCCTCTGGCGGCCCTCAGAGGAGACCACTGCTCTGTTTCTTTTTTTTCTGTCACAGCTAGTCTCTCCATTAATGACTTAGTGCCGCTCCAGCTGCTGTTTCTGTTCTTTCTGCCTGGGTGCATGCTCACAAGGATGCACTCTGTCTATCATACTGGAAATATTGTGCTTCTGTCTGTGCTTTAGGAGAGTGCACTCTAGGGGTAGGACTGTTCTTCTCTGGGCCTGTGCTGTTTGCTATGACCTGCTTTTAATAGCTTTGTTTAACACCTCAAGAGTTTGGATTGGCTACTGTGATCACAACAGCATAATTGGGACACAACTGTATATAATCTGGTTTCATTTTTGTAGCCTATACGACATCATATCATTCATTTATTCAACCATCTTCCATCACCTGAGGCAGGGTTCACCCTGGACAATGGCAGGTTGCACGACAGGTACCGCAAAGTTGCAGCATGTTGTGTAGCAAAGTTGTTGAGTTGGCTTGTACCACAGTGGCAGGGACTGCAATGCTGCAGCATGCTATGCTTCTGGTGCCTTAAAGAGGGATAAGGTCATCTGGTGGATCTGGTCACAGGTTCTTGGTGAAATGTAAAAATATGATAAATATTATGAAATCTCTTAGAGGAGAAAGGAGGGGACCACACCAAACTTGTTGAAAGACTAAATATGCTATATGTCAGTATCAGGCCTTGTCTGTGTGTGTTGGGAAGAACTCTTGTTTCAGCTTTGGAGGTGGAAATGGGCAAAATGGGCTAACTTTACAGGACACAGAGACTTATATCGCTTGGATGATGTTACAACCCATCCCTAGAGAGAACAAAGGCAAAAATAAGAAAGCTTTGGTTGAATAATTGAGATAAGCAGGACTTGTGAATAATATATCCATCAGTCCACACTAGATCGTAGAAGGTCAGGTGTTGTTACACGCCTGAACAGTGGGGGGCAGTGTGGTGCATTTATTGTTGATGTAATCTAATGTACTAACCAGAAGAAGGTTCACCCGGTTTACCCTCTGTGCTTAACACTGGAAGAATGTGATGTAAGTGGCTGATAATCGTTTGTTTTTGTCACATTTTGCACTTTATGGACATTTTATTGTGGGCACACATTCAAATTAAATTAAATCTTTAAATGTTTCCTAAAATTCTCATCGTTAACTGCTACACATCTATGTTATTATTCTGCTGCGCTTTGTTGACAGTAGCTTAGCATCACACATCACCGCTGAACCACTGGTCATACTTTATGCATTGCAGTTTAAAACAGCAAATAAGAATATTTCTCCCCTTAATATTATTTACCACTGATATAGTCATCATTTATTATAAACAGAATTACTTAATAGTTTGTGTTACTGGTTGTTATTGTTGTACAGTGTGTTATGGTCAACTATAAGAACACAAGTCACCTGACAGAATTGGTGAATAAGATAACTAACTGCTTTAGTAATCTAAACCATGTCTCTCCTCTCTTAAACAACTTTGTTATTTAAGGGCAAACGTCTCAAGGCAGATTTCTTGTGTTTTTTTCTATTTGTCAGCACCTTTGGTTTGGAAACCAGTCTTTTTTCAGCTAAAGTTCTTCATTATGGACTTTTCAAATACATTCCTTGTTGATACCAGCGGATGGCCAGTTACACTCAGTCTTTTATTCCTATTTCTTAGTCTTCTTTATTGGTAGGTAAACACTCCAAGCTTTTGTTCAGTGCTATTATTATATAACTACTCCAGGTTGTGTGATCTGTTGCATATAACATTTTAGGTATTCCATATACCCCTTTTCTGTGCTCTCACGATGTGGCATCAAACATCCAAAGCCATTGCCTTTTCTTGGAAACCTTTTTATGTTTCGTCAGGTAAGAAAAAATATTTTTTAGATCTTCTCTTTGATATTGCCCATGTGTTGCATTTTTAGTTTTTGTCTTTATATGTAGATCAGTATTGAGTCGTGTATTTACTTGTAATCCATGTCGATATCTTGGTCTTAGAAAAATTTATATTAAACTAACATTTCAAGCAAAACATTAAGACTTGATGATTGACAAGACACACACTCATACTGTTTTTTGTAATTTTATTTAGGGCTTTTTCGATGCTTTTACTGATCTAATAAAAACACATGGTCGAGTTTGTGGGTAAGTGCAAACTTTCCCGCGTTACGTAAAATGAAGTTTTATTTTGATGTGTTAGTTGTTTAATGCATGTTGTTCAAGATTCTAAAATTAAGATGCATTGCTTTGTGTGGTATACATTAGAAATCCTGCTTTTCAGGTATTATTTAGGCCGCAGACCTGTGGTGGTGATAGCTGACCCTGATATGCTCAAACAAGTGTTGGTCCGAGACTTCAGCAGCTTCACCAACCGAAATGTGAGATGATTACGTCCTCTGTGTCTAGTTAGTACATTACATGCATTAAATCTACACAAGGTTTATTTGTAGACTATATATTAACTGGAAGTGTTCAGATTACCAACTTTTTTAATTAACACAAGAAAGTCTTCCTCTGTTTTGCAGTCTTTTCGTTTTGCCACAAAGCCTATGAGTGACTGCCTGCTGTTGTTAAAGAATGAGGAGTGGAAAAGGGTGCGGAGCATCCTTACACCATCATTTAGTGCAGCTAAAATGAAAGAGGTACAAATGAAATGCTCCTAGAGAGGAAATCACAAACTGTCTGTAGAAACACAGTGTGTTCTGGTTTCATATGAAAAAGCTTTTTTACTGCTTTCTGTCTGATTGTTTCAGATGGTTCCACTCATCAACACAGCGACTGATGCTCTAATGAACAATCTGAATGTGTTTGCTGAGTCTGGAGAGGCCTTTGACATCCACAAGTAATGCAACACACCTTCTTAAGCAAAACATAAAATGCCTCTTTTTCTCTCTTTCTACATATTTATATGTAATAGTTATTTAATATGTTTTTCATATATTCCAGATGCTTTGGCTGCTTCACTATGGATGTTATTGCCAGTGTTGCATTTGGGACTCAAGTAGACTCTCAGAACAACCCAGATGACCCATTTGTGCACCATGCTCAGATGTTCTTCTCTTTTTCTTTCTTCAGGCCAATCATGCTACTTTTCAGTAAGTATAATGTGTAAACTGCTGCTTGACTACTTCTGCTGCTGTGGACCTCAGGAGGCAGTGTGCTGAGATGTGCTGCTGCTGCTGCTGCTGTGGAGCTTAGGAGGCAGTGTGCTTTGATGTGCTGCTACTATCACTTGTGGAAATTGAAGTAGAATTGAATGAAATCAATGAAGTCATTAGATTTCATGTCAGGTGAGCTAACAAAAGTGGTAACAAAATAAGAACTGTCCTAATGGATCTATAATCTAATGGATGCAGTGAAAGTACTCAAGAACATGGTCAAAGAAAAAGACAAAAAAACTGAACACTTAGAAAAAAAGGGTTGATTAACTCGAACAATACTCCAGAATGAATAATGTAATTATACAAAGACTGGAGACAAAACAGAAAGAGAAGAGAGAAAAGAATGCTATCTGTTCAAGAGTTCTGGTAGAAAAAGACCCGGAAGAGGCCTTTCAGATATTTGACAATTTATGAACAAATATTGTGAACAAACATGCACCTATTAGGAAATGTACAGTATGCAGTTCTAATACCCCATGGATTGATAAGGATTTAAAGAAACAAATGCAGGAAAGAGATCAAGCTAAGCAAACTGCAATGGCATCTGCTCTTTAATCAGACTGGCAGGTGTACCGCAGACTGAGAAACTTAACTGAGTTAAACAAAATAATGATAATAAGAAAACATGTCATCATGAAAAACTAAAAACATCTAATGACAGTAAACAACTATGGAAAAATTAAATTCATTTTTGAGTGGTACCACATCAACTCCCTTGTTCTTGGAGACAAAATGCAGATTTTTAACAAAACCAAATGAAACTGCATTAATTTAAACAATTATTTTCTTAATATAATTGAGACCTTTAGAAAAAATACCTTACAATCATCAAAAGAAAATGTATCTTATAAATCTATAAAATAAATTGTTAAAACCAATTTTCAAAAATATAAGTTCTGTATATCAAAAGTAGAACTGTTATTAATGAATACAAGGATAAGTGATAAGGATGAGCGGATGAGGTAGACGGATGCCTGTGAAAAAATAATGTATGAGGAGATTAACACTTATTTCAAAAACAATAATTTGCTAACCAAGTAAACTAACTAAAATATTCCACTGCAACTGAATGGTTATGGGAACAAAACAATATAATAGGAACAGTCTTACTAGACTTCTTTGCCTTTGACTTAATTGATCATAAGATTTTGTTGAAGTAACTTGAATGTCATGGCTTTGCAGAATCTGCGGTGAAGTTTATTGGCAATTATTTGTGTGATAGAAAACAACTGGTCTTTAATAATGGCAGTTATTTAGACATCAGAACTGTAAAACATGGTGTGCCACAAGGCAGTTGCATTCTCTAAGAGCTAAACCTCAGCTTCATCTCTTTATAAAAAATGTGGCTGTCAAACAAGCAGAGGAGGTGAAGCTACTAGGAGTCCTTATTGACCATAAATTGTCTTGGAACCAGCACATAAACAGTGTGGTCTCCAAAATGGGTCACAGCCTATCAGTTATTAAAAGATGTTCAAAACAAACAAACAAAACAAAAATAATTCTTTAGGTTGTTCAGAGTCTAGTTTTATTTCATTTCATTACTGTTTGATAGTTTATCAAAAAATATCAGAAAATTACAGCTTGTGCAAAACAGAGCTCCACAAGCGGCTCTAAAATATGCTTATAAAACTACCTTTTAGCAGAAACACACACTATTACTCAACAAGGCGTGCTGAAGCTCAGTGCTTCACCCTGCCAAAATGAAGAACTAGTCTGAGCCAACGTACAGTGAAGTTTAGAGCCATGCATGAGTGGAATCAACTGCCACCGAATATAAAGCAACAAACAACTGCTTACAGCTTTAAGAGGCAACTGAAAATATATTACAAGTACAAATAGTAATTCTAAATGAATGTAGATGTGCGTACACAGAAATATATGAGGCTATCTGGATATGGTTGTGTATAGGTTTGGTGATGTGACTGATATGTGGAAGTGTTTAGCTGTGACGGCAACATATTACAAAAGGGAAAAAAAGGCATTTCGATTCTATGTTGGTGGCTGTCCCATGCTGTGGTAGCGGATGGGCTTGTGTGTATTGGTACAGCATGTGACGTTGTTTTGGTTGAAGTGCTGTGTGGTGGTTTGTTTATGTATATGGGCATTTGTGGGCATTGTTTATGTTTATGAAGGTTTATTCTTTGTAAAGTAAAGTGATGTTGGTTGTATTTGCTGTGATGTGGATTGACCCCAGGAAGAGTAGCTAGCAGTGCTAGACGCTACGGGGACTCAAAACAACAAAAAACATGTTTTCACCAAATAAAACCAAAATGTTAGTACAAAACTTTATTGACACGTAAAAACCACTGTCTTCCATTTCTAGAGTAATTGCATAATGTATTTCACTTTTTTTGTTTTGTTTGAACAGTCATGTGAGTAAAATACAACTATGTGTCTAGTTGCCTTTCCTTTTATCCTGGCTCCTCTGGCGGGGCTCATCCCTAACAAAAGGCGAGACCAGATGAACCAGTTCTTCATCAGTAGTATCAAGAAGATCATCAAGCAGAGAGAGGAGCAGCCTCCAGAGCAGGTTAATGATTTAGGTTTTATGTCAAGTTACCTCCTGTGGTTTACCAATAACAATATATGAATTCACAACCCTTAATACTATTATGTTTCAAAGCAGGATTTACTGCATTATTCTAATGTTCCAATTTAGAGACGGAGGGATTTCCTTCAGCTCATGTTGGATGCTCGCAGCAGCAAAGGCGAGGAATGTGTGCCTTTAGAACACTTTGATACTGGGATCCATGCTGATCACAGTAACCAAACATCACCTTCACGTAGTAGTAATGACAACAAGACTCACCAACCCCAGGAACCATCCATAAGGCGTCCTCAGAGAAAGACCATGTCTGAGGATGAGGTTGTGGGTCAGGCTTTTGTTTTCCTCCTGGCGGGCTATGAAACCAGCAGCAACACACTGGCCTTCACTTGTTACCTGCTGGCTCTTCACCCCCAATGTCAGCGCATGGTTCAGGAAGAGGTGGATGACTTTTTCACTCGACATGTGAGTGCGCTGTATTAGGCTTTACATCTATTACAGCATTAGATCTGTGGTTATTTGATGCTTATTTTGTCTTGTAGGAGTCTCCAGATTACACAAATGTCCAAGAACTAAAATATTTAGACATGGTTATAAGTGAAGCTCTGCGACTCTATCCTCCTGGATTTAGGTACACACAGAACATTACACTAAGATAAATCCTATATATGTTATTTTGAGTCTGCGTTTACATAATTAGGCTGACTGAATTCATTATGTTATTTTGTTATATTGAAGGTTTGCACGAGACATCGAATATGACTGTGTGGTGAATGGACAGCGGCTGCCAAAAGGAGCATGGTTAGAAATCCCAGCAGGCTTTCTACACCATGATCCAGAACACTGGCCGGAGCCTGAGAAGTTCATCCCTGAGAGGCAGGAGACTGTTTTAATCAACAGAACATATCAGCGTGCATCGTGTTTTTCATTTATCGTTAAAAAAAGTGTTGATGTTTTTTTCCAGGTTCACACCAGAAGCAAAGACCAGTCGGCATCCATTTGTGTACCTTCCGTTCGGGGCTGGTCCTCGAAACTGTGTAGGCATGAGGCTGGCCCAGTTGGAAATCAAAATGGCTTTAGTTCGTCTGTTTCACAGGTTTAGCATTGTGACCTGTGCAGAAACCAAGGTGAGCCAGACACACACAAAATAAGTTACACTGTAATCTGAAATCAGAATATCTATCAGGTGGTGTGTGTCATTTATGTTCCTACTGTCTTTCTGCAGGTCCCTCTTGAGTTGAAGTCCTCCAGCACTCTGGGTCCCAAAAATGGAATTTTTGTGAAAATTACAAAAAGAGACACAGGAAATGAACCAACCATTTCTGCACCAGATGAGGCTAATCAATGACCCTCGTTTTATTGTTACTTAAAGTTCTCCAACTAAGTTACCCGGATTTTTAAAGTGTACCTGTTTTAGACCCTAGGATCTAGACAGAAAGAAAAAAGACTTTCCATTTTGAAACATTATTGTGAGAGGCCTTTTATGGATAAATCAAGGCAGTAGTGAACGGTGGTTCAGTACCAGTTCTTCTTTCTTGATAATGTTACAAGTCCAGGCAGGGAGTGCACATTAAGTGAAGGCTTCTGTGACTGCAGTGGTGAGCAAAAATCACAATGTATGAAAGATTAATGCTTTATTTATTCATTTGAATATGCAGTAGACAATTAAAGGTTTCCATGAAATGAGAAGTATTCATGCATTAATCAAAAAGTCATAAAATGATTTTGCCTAAAACATGATAATTCCCCAAAGAGTTTTTAGGTTTTTGGTTAATATTAATAAAATATGACTTGTATTTCATTAGTTTCATATGAAGTATTTTAAAGTAACCCTTACACATACTGACATACAGAACAAACAAATATATATTTTTCTTTTAGTACCCACTACTGAGTTAAGTTTCATGAAGGCCTTGCTCCTTCAGGGGAACAGCAACAGAGCTGTGACCTATGAATATTCAATTAGATATTCTGGATAAATCTGCTGCTTCTCAAAAATAACAAAGATGCCCGGGTCTCTCTCAGTGTTAACACAGCTATCATAAAAGGTTCTGCTGTTTCCTTTTTGAGGAGGACGGACGTATTGGCTTTGTCCTTTGGTGTACTCTCCCACCAGCACCAGGGCAACAAACATCACTTTCCCCTGCCGTCCACTGGCATAATTGTTTGAGTAAGAAGCATCTCGGGCAAAGTAGCTCCCTGCAAAGAATCACAAGAGACACAGAAATATCTTGCTGAAAATGTGAATGGAAAATAAGCAGTACATAAAGTAAAAGTTATCAGTGTGTTTATTACCTTTGCTTCTGAGTTATGTTAACAGTCTACACAGTAAATGACCATGATTTGGATCAAGCAGGAGTTTAAATGTAAAATTTCATGCTTTTTTTTCAACCTGAGTGATATTTTCCACAGGTATCTGAGCTTAAAGCAGGATTCCATTTTTACATCATACATTCAAACTGTTTTATGAATGGAACAGAATTGAATATCTGCAGGTTAGCCAAATTGATTACAGTTTTTCTAATGTTATGCATGTGAGTAATATTTTATCAGATGTTTATGTGCGTTTTAACATGCTTCTGGTAACAAATCAAAAATACAAGGTTTAGTAAATTAGAAAAAAACCTTGCTGTACCTTTGCCGTAGGATGTGCCATGGACTCCGCACATCCTCCAGTCGAAGTTTTGGTCACAAATGGCCTCAACCAGGGACTTATCTGTTCCATGGAACAAGTGTTTCTCATTCACAGGTTTATCGCCACTCCTCTTTTTCATCTGGTCCTTTTGCCTGCACAAATACAAGCATAAAGAAAAAAAAATCTTCAGTTGCACTTCAATTACAATCAATAACGCCATTACTGTTAAAACTAGACATTTACCATTGAAAGACTTTCCACAGTGAGGGGTTCTGGATCCTCTGTATGCTGCTAATTTTGCTTTGGGGCATGGTTTTCTTAAACAACATGTCAACCATACGGTACTCGTTGGTAGAAGTGGAAAGGGGCACAAGCTAAAAGGAAAATATAGAGAAGAGTTTTTATTATTATACAGTGGTTACCTAGACCTGATGGTTATGTTATCCATTTATCGTCTTAGATTTTTGCACATGCCTTGTATCCAAACTTGGGCAGATTATTCTTGTCCCAGTTCGATGGGACTGTTACTGTGTCTACTGTAGAGGAGCTGGAGCTGTTTGATGAGGGGCTATAGAGAAGACAAGAAGAAAATTGTCTGATGAATGAAAAGACTTCTGTGGGTATGAACAAGGCACAAAGACTAATATAAATAATAACACTACCTCTTCAGCTTTTCCTTTACATCATGAGCAGACACAAAACGAGGCCTCCTCCTGACCTCTCTTATGGTTTCATATTTCAGGTTCTGCTGATACATCTGCAGCCCTTGAGTACCTTTGAGGTGAAGCTTGTATTTCTGTTGGTCTGCAGTAAATTCGATCTCTGAGTCTTTGTCGGCCAGATAAATATTCTCCAGAGTTTGAGAGGTATGAGAAGCAGGTGTATTTTTAGCTCCACCCTGAAAAGATAGAAAAATAAAATAACCTCCAGGATCTGAAATGTATATATATATATATATATATATATATATGTGTCTTTTATGAGACTGACCTGTCCGTATTCCACCCAAACGCTACTTTCATCCTTCCAGTGCCATGCCCACTCTGTAGTCAGGATAAAGTGAGGGGGCTTTGAAACAGAGGAGGCAGTGGAGAGGCGACGGACTGGGGACCCTCTGTACGTCATTGTAATGAAGTCTACTGATGGAGGTGGAGCTACATAACTACAAAAATAAACCAAACTCATAAAATTATTTATGAATTCTTATTTGTTTTCGTCACACATTGTTGTGGTCTATTTAAAATACCTTAATGTAAGAAATCTGAAAATCCCAGAAGGGGTAGACGGTTGATCAGTGCAGTTTGTGTTATTTGCAGGATTGCAGTAGGCCTTTTCAATTTCCTCCATATTTTCCATGTCTTTCCAGGTTTGTGTAATACTATCCCAAACCTGCCATCTGTATGGGAGGTTCCAATGGACACGTGCACATTTCTCTGCAACGAAACACAAGTATAAGTATCTGATATAACACAAACATATAAATAAAAATATGGATCTCACCGTTAAAGCTGCAGTGTCCGCGGATGAAATAAAGACAGATTTCATCCTTGTCAGCATCAGTCACACATTTACTCGCTGCAGGACTGGTGGAAGATTGTGGATTGCTGGAAGGTGCTTTGGAAGTAGACTTTGGAGTTGGGCAGCTCACCTCCGGAAACACTAAAAAAGAAGGTTATTACTAATGTATCATAAACCAGATACACACTTAATAGAGTGTTATTTACCAGCAATTGGTCTTGACTTGTGACCTATGATGATGAGTTTGTTTCTGTAAATCTTGTAGAGGCCTGCAATATTCTCCTTACTATACTGTTTGAACAGCTTCATTCCTTGCTCATCAATAGCATGGAATCTCTTGCACTGAGGGCCAAATCTACAATCACCTTGTAGAAAGTGCTGGCACATGTGGAGCTTAGTGCACATTGTGGTGAATTTGCAGGAACCATGCTCACCAGCCCCTTTGTTGTAGTGTGGACATATCTGTGGGTAAGATGATGTGCATTTTTTAAATTAAAAATCCATTACATCTCACTCCTTTATAAAGACACAATACTTTATTTTCAATCAAACCAACCTCAGGAAGCAGACAGGGGTCATTCTGCAGTAACAGCTGGAACAGCTGCTTTTCTGTTAGATCCTGGAGACCAAATCTTCTCAAAATCTCTACATTGTGAGGTGAAGTCAGACTATGGGGATTTTTACATCTGTTGCTAAAAGACAAAAAACAAAATATTATGTTTCTTTCAGTTTTTTACCCTACTGTGAATACGGTCTGTGTGTGTTGTCACTTGAGACATGGCAGTGTTACAAAAGCAACTGTGTGTAGAGAAGATGGGAGTACACTTGGCCTTGGTGCTGACTGTGCTAAAACAGGACAGCCTTCATAAAAAACTTAAACTGTCTTTCTTGTCTCTGTCAGAATGCAAATGGACACACCCATGTTTTCAGCTTTGCCCAGAATGTTTGCTAGGTCTAACCAGGATGAATAAAACAGGGCGTTTTTTTGCATACATTTTTTTTTTCATTTAGAACAATATTACTAAATTCTAGATCACTAATGAGGGTATTGTTATTGGAGATATACATGATACATTTCAAATAACCTGAATTATTTGAAGTCTGCCATGAATAAGGATACTAAAACAGACACGGAAAACTTACTTGTAATTGCAGTCTCCACAAACGTAATATTTGCACAGGTGTAAATTGTCGCATTCTTGACACGTTCCTTTTCTGTCCTGACACAGACGAAGACTGGTTTTTCCCACTACCAGACTATCAGGGCTGGTGACTTCTCCACCGCTGGCCTTCTCTTTCCCTTCTTGAAGGGCTATTTTATCGTCGTCGAAGAGCACAGTGCGCATTAGTTCCTCCGCCACAGTAAACTCCTGAGAGAGCTGCTCATTCAGGCTCCTGAAGTTCATACTGCCCTGGTTATTGCACAGGACCTTTACTATACATTTATAAACTAACTCTGTCGCTGCCATAGTGGAACCTCTTCTACTCATAGGCCTTCCTAACGCAGGACTGACTAACTAAAGGCAACTATGCAAACTTTCATTTAGACAGAAACGAAACTGAAACTTGGTAGAACTAAAAATTCACAGGAAATGACGCTGAAGCCAACATAAGGGTTAAACGTTACAAGTATTCATTTTTTACATAAATTAAATAGTCTACGGAGTCGTAATCTTTTGAAAAATAATGCTGGTATCACGGAGGTCACAGTGCAGGTCCAAACGATAACACAGTTTCCTCAATAACCGAAAGCCCCTAAAGGCAACACTGATCCTAGCAACGGCCACGAGCTTCAGTTTACCATAGCAACCACTATGGACGACGAGGTCTCTTTGATTAAAAATCCACCTAGAAATGTCACCGAAGAATCTAAAGAAGTGCTTTACAGCCGTGTTGAGGAGCTCAGGTATTTACGAATAAGTCATATACAGCTAACTTTGTTGGTGAAATGTTTAATTTACCCTTAATTCGGTAAAACCAGCTGAGTAACTATTTATAAGCTAATTAGTCACCTAACCTGGCATCATATGGTTTATTTTTTTCTGAAATACTACTTAGCTAGCTAATTTTGTAGCACAGGAATGTGATCGTGCTAAATGGGCCAATACAAACAATACTTCACCTCAATCACATTTCTCTGTTTACTGTTTATTATTACTGCAAAGCATTTTGTTCCATTGCCCTTTTAAGCTAAAGGCTAAATTGCTAGTTAAGTGCTAAAACATTTGGCTTGGAGACATTTCTTTAGCTGTCTTTTGGTGTACTTTTTCTTAGGACTCTGAATGCAGCCTTGTTGGCAGAGAATGAGATGCTTGAACGGTTCATCAGTCGTTTAGATCCACATGAGCTGATTTATACATCAGCTGTGGAAGAGCCAGGACTTGCAGGAGAGAAGGGTGGAGTAAGTGGCAAACACTGACAAGAAAGTACAATTTACTATAGAAAAAAATAGTATTCAGCCTAGAAGCTACTGCAGTGAAACTAAAATATCTATATATTATGTGGCTTCACTACTTCATCAGGGTCGTGGATGGAAGCAGAAGTCTGGTGTAGCAGATCACATCCATCAGCTGTCACTGAAACAAAAACTTTATGTGGCACAAAGTGAAATCAGAGAGACACAACAAGAACAGGAGAAGCTCGGACAGAAATATGAAAGGATACAGGACAGCTACAGGGTAAGGAAGATACCTCTGGGGAATACATCTACACAAATACTGTTGTTTTTTTGGTGTATCTCCTTAGGCTTCACTGAAAGAGGCTGAATTCTGTCTTGAGGACATCAGGAGAGCTAAGAGTGAGTTGGAACACAGGCTGTTAAAACCTCTGAGGGACAACAGATTGGAAATAAATGAGCCTGAGAAGGTACTGCAGTACATCAGAGACAAGTCCAAGGTAAACAGCAAGTGTATTTACTCTTTATTTTTTTGTGAAATGGCAAAACACATTGTTAAGACTATGCAGGTTCCAGTTAAACATCTTTCTCTTATGTCCTCATTTTATTTGCTCCGGATGTTCTTTTACAACAACATTATCTTCTAAAATACTTCAAAATAAACAGGTTAACCAGCTGGAGAAGTATAATCTAAAGAACCAGGCCATGCGGGCATATGAGAAGAAACTCCAGCAGCAGCTCCAGCAGAGAAAAGACATGGGAAAAGCTGAGTATGAGGTACAAAAGAGCATAAATTGAGGATTTTTCCTTAAATGTGGTCTTTTAAATCTGATACCGTTTAGTAATTCTAATTTTGTGAGTTGTCTATCACAGGAAATCGTTCAGGATTTCAGCGAGCAGAGAATTGACATAAATTTGGATGAAGTTCAAATCAATAGTTTAAAAGCACAGCGTTCGCTCAGTTCACATAAGGTAAGACATCATTCTTTAAGTTGGTGTTCTCAAAAAGTACTCACATACACATCATGCACCATACTCCCGAATATGTATAAACAGGAGAAGCTGCAAAGGGTAACAAGCGAGTTATCAAAGCTAAGCAAAGACATCAAGAAAAAAGAGCAGACACTTGCAAAAATTGAAGAAGCCGTGCAACATGCTGAAGAGGTTTGGTGTAAATCCTCAATCAAACATAACAGGTTTAACACAGATGCTACTATGCAACATCTTTTTTTTTTACTTTTTTGTGTTTTTAGGAGTGTTTAAAAGCACATATCCTCAACCAACACCTGCATCGCCAGATTGCAGACTACAAGGCTCCTGACACCGCCGAGTACATGCATCTCAAAGAAAAACACAGGAAGCTCCAGCAAAGCATTCTCACTTGGGAGCGGAAAGTTGGGGTTTCTGAGGTCAACTATTTGTCTGTGGTCTCAATCTTCAATGGGTTATGTGCTCTCTTATAAAATGCTATTATAAAGTATGCCATCTTCACTTTATTGCCATGTTGTTTTACCAGATGGCCTTGAAGACTTACAGTAAAGCCTGGAACAAACAGAGAGCCACCTTCACTCCAGTGAACAGCGCTGCGACGAGAGTAAGGAGCGGGGAACACCAATTCTCTGTGAAACTTCCTGATATAGCTGAACACAAGGAGAAAGTCTATCAATTTCAGTAATTTCAGTTTTCAATATTATACTGTGAGGCAAAAATCTGAGAAACTGTATTAAAATCTGTTAAAATCCTGTATGTAATATGGAAGATGAGAGTGTTGAGTGTTGTTACTGCTATGAATAAATGGTGTAGTAAAGTAATTGTGATGATTTAGTACAGATACCAGAAATAGGCAATACACTGTGAGAAATGACAGTAACAATAAAGCATAGTTGATTCCTATAAAAGTACGTAATGTTTGAAAAGGCAGCTCAGAGAAAAAAGGCAGCCCAGGTTCAACAAACTATTTCCTTTATTAGAAAGACATCTTTTGAGCTATAAGTCCCCAAAGGTCTCTACATGTTATGATGTTACATGCCATATATACAGATATATACATCAAAGTGCAATGTCACAATGGGTAAGCTGTTTGTTATTTCTGCTGTAATATAACTGTAAAACGGCATTATTACTTTTCCATGTGTCTTCTTACTGCTTTACATTTTCTCTAAACATAGCATCTGACGATACAGAATTTCTGAAGTTCCTCTAAAACATTTTCAAAGGCACTTTCACGTGTACATACTACAGATGTACAGAACACCACATAGTAGCTTATTGCCTACAGGCGCCATGAGTGAGTCCATCTATTGGTGATGTTACATGGTGACAAGAGCACACTATTTACAACTGGGGAGGGGGTTGTATTTCTACATTTTCTTTGCAAATAAAAGTAATTCCTACACAGAAAAAAAAGATTATAAAAATAATGAAAGTTAGTAATCAGGAGTCCTTGATTATTATAAACACATTATCTGTCAAGTCATTGATAGTGTAAACTTTCTTCTAGAGAGAGCATTGCGTATTTGTTGCAAACTCCAACCATGTCTTTTTCTGAAATGTTATTTTGCAAGTGAAACACTCCCAGGACATGCACACAGTTCTGCTATTTTTTACAGTACATAGATTACATGAAGTCACATAAAGGATCGCAGTCACACATTTGAAAACTCTGGCACGTACAGTTTGATGAGGCTCCTTACATTGGCAGTTACTAGCGAGGTCCTCCTATTCCAGCTAGAGATGCAAAATCTAGAAAAGCTGCGAGGAAGCATCAGACGAGACCAATACGAGAGCACACTATGACATTCCTGCCTTAAGTATAGGAAGCAGAAAGAACATATTAGCGGGCTTTTATACTAACAGTCATTAGGTCCATGGCTACCGGCAATCCTACAAGAGGCTGCCTTGAGTCTATACACATCACTCAATATAGATATAGTTTTCTCTTTGGGTAGGTACAGCCAAGCAAGGCGTGAAAAGTAGCTATGGTATATTTTCTACACTCTGTAATACTTTATGTGCTGTATATTATATGCAGGAGATGACTTGTCATCATTTCTATTTTCACACGGACACATTATTATACAGTTTTATTCTTGCATTTTAGGTCCTCAGTGACAGAATCTAAAATGCATGAAATTACATTTAAAAGTTCTTATAGTGGTTTTTATCCAAGTTATATCTCATTCCACACAATAGAAGTTAAAAACAAAATGAGAGTGAATCTTGCACTCAAGTGTTTTTGTACATTTGTGGGGCACAACGGATGCTATGTCCCAATAAAGAAAAATGCTATGTGAAAAAGTTTGGTATCAGTACCACAATTGTATTAACAAAGTACCATTATGATTCAAACTGTTCATGTTTATGTTCATATAGTTGCAGCACCTTTATAATAGTAACAATTCATATTTGAAGGCAGTCTAATAAGGCCCTTTTCACCACACACAGGCCATCTATGATTCTAGTTTAGTGTGTAGGAATGCCACTTTTATAAAGCTCTGGTTACTGGTAAACAAATGAGCCACGTGTCGTCTTTAGTGGCAGCTCATAAGTGACTACTAAAGTACATACCTCTCTGAAGGAAGCCTTTGTGATTTGTTGTTTCAAGAAAAGTTACTAAACTAAAAATATCCACACCTAACTTTGCACATCTTCCAGGTGTGATCTGTCTACTCTATACCATAACTTCTACAGCCACGTGAACTGTCAACTTCAACGCACGGTAAAAAGAGGCTGCTCCATTTCCTCCTTCTGTTCAGGTCCATAGTATACTTATTCTTACTCTAGATTTTATTTATTGTGTCTCTAAAGTGTCCAACTACTTTTTCAGAAGCTACATGGTGCAGGATTTGTCCAGAGGGTCCTGAGTGGAGGCAGCAGGAGCCTGCGGTGCCTGACTGGATTTGGGTACGACCATGGGCTTGGGCCTCAGGGCTGGGGGCTTGAGTTGCACTCCCATGCGGGGTGCTACCACAGGCTTAAAGGTGCTCATAGTGTCACTGGATGAGCTGGTGCTGCGGCGGATGGGGGGCTCGGTGTTGGCGGTGGACCTTAGCATAACGCTGTGTATGGGGCTGAGGCACTCACTGGAGCTAGCCGGAGTGAGACCCCCGCCGCCGCTGCTGCCAGAGGTCTGCCGTTGTTCCAGGGTGTCAAGCACCACGTCAGGGGCGTGCTTCGCGGAACTCTGTCTCTCCAGCTCACGCAGCTCGTTCAGTGCAGTGTTCATGGTTTCCTCTATGTCCTACAGAGTGTGTGAGAGGAGGGAAATGAACAGCAATGAATAAGAAAACTGAGAGGAATTCATGTGAGCAACAAATAAAAGACAATGCAAAGAGCAAAGAATGAATCAAGAAGTTAAGTTAGGCATTGTATGTAACTAAATAAGCTTAACAGGGGAAAAAAAGAATTTACCCATCATGCTTAAAAAAGGTAGCGTTAGTAGATTAATAGTAAGACATTCTACCTTCATTTGTTACTGGCATATTAATAATTTTGGACATTAAATGTTACAAACACATGTAGTGTTGATCTTAGCATGCTCCTGATAGGCAGGCAGACAGCCTGGCACAGTTTAAAGTGCTCTTTGTGACTATAAGCATTATTTAGGTGGCTAATTTTCAATATAGAGTAAGCTTATAGCCAGTAAATGTGACTCAGCTGATGATGAAGTTTGAATAAAGTAAAGAGTTTGCTATACTAAGTCCCAATGTCGAGCCATGCTCCCTGCTGTCTGCCTGTGAAGCTAGTCTTTTGCGTGTATTTGGCACACAGACACAGATGCAGCCAGAGGAAGCAGAAGACAGGGACTGACTATGTTTTTACAGGGCGGGGCAGGGCTTTGATGGTGGAGGGAGCTGCGGTCGGGTCGCCGCTCGTCCCACGCTGACCTGTGCGATGGTCTCCGGGTCCAGGGCTTTGCCCCCATGGTGGTGGTGGTGGTGCGTGTCTGAAAAGCCTGTGTACTGGCCAGAGGAGGTGGAGCGGCGGATGGGCGGGCTCTCCATCTTCTTCAGAGACTCATGGCGGCTGATGTTGGTCAGACTGCCATGGCCAGTGCGCCGTCTGCGCTCGGGGCTGTCAACAGGAATGTGGTTTCGACTGCGGAGCACGTCACGTGGGCTAAAGTGGCCTAGAACTGGGGAGCCCATTTCAGGAGTGCTTCCATGTCCACCATGCACAACGTGGCCCTGCTGAGAGGGGTGGACCATGCAGTGAACATCAGTGGGACGGGCAGGTGGTCGCCGAGACGGTGGGTCTGACCTTTTTCTGTGTCTGCTGGGATCAAGAAAACAAGACACTTGGTGTGAGCCTAGCAAACGCTCTTAAAATCGTGTACAACAATGCAAAGTCTACCAGAGTTGGATAGAACCAAACCAAGCAAGTCTTTCTAAACTTGTTCTAATAAAGCTGTGAAAACACACAATGTGCAGGAAATAAGGAATTTAAAAGTTAGCTTTTCATTTCTTGAATAAAAAATAAAAATATGAAGTAGAGCACTGCAGCTGCTGCCTTTAGTGACTTCTCTCACTGCAGTGAAATAAACTTGTAAACACCTGCAACAGCAGTGTTCATCCGTCAGGGGGCGCAATCTCCACATATATTACTGTCCCTACTTTGGGACATGGTGTGCCACCAAGCAAATTCACAAACTCTACAGACTGTCATCCCACTGAGAGCCATCTCTTTGTTTATTTTAAACATGACTACCAATAATTTAAATCACAAGGCATTCCATGAGTTCCTTTCGGAATAAAAAGACTGCACAAAGTGAAAACCAACATTAAACATTTGGGACTTTACGCAGTAGAGCCTCACGGTGAGTGTGCTGTTGATTGAGAACACCACAAGAGGAAAAATGCTATAAAAAGCTCTCAGGATATAAATGATTCAACAATTGTCTCAATACAAGAGCGAGGGCGTAGACAGCGGGAAGGAAGAGGGAGGTGGGCATCACCTGGGAGCTGCTGACAGGTAGAGTGTTGTCAACATTGCCTTAGTGAATATCAGGGGCTCATTAAGAGTAAAAAATGACTCATGCAGATATTCTGCATTTGCTAACAAATAACTGCAGAGGTGAAAAAATTGCTCTTGGTGTGAATCATCACTGCAGAAGAAGGGTGCACATGTTGCCAACAGAGTTTTGAGGTTTGTTACTAATGAGAATTCAGAAACGAAGAGAAGACTAAAAACTGGCACAAGGCCAGCAGACACTGCCAACAAGACTGAGGTGTGACTGGATGTGTGTGTGTCCTTGCTGTGTGTTCCCATGTGACCTGCTGATGACTAAGCTCTGCTACAATGGCTATTTAATACACATGCTTAGCAATAGGAACTGCCTGGTCTCTTAGAATACATACAGAGAGAGGGTTATTTGTCCAAGTGCAAGGTGAGCAGTGGATACTTAACGATGGAAACAGTCAGTATTTCTAGATTTCATGCCATTTTTTTGTGCTGGCATCAGTCTATTTTAATAAAGAAGAGCTCCCGAACTACAAGTTGAGGATTTTTTTTTCATCAGCAGTGCACTATAGTATCACTCTAAAACATTTCTTTATTAAATATGTAAAGTTTGTAAATTTTTCATGTCTGTCTATGCACGGGTGGCTATATTCACACCTGATGCTAAACTGTATACTACCAAGGCCCAGAGATAAGATATAAACTGAAATACCTACATACAAAAGTGAAAAGAGAAGGGAAGTGACTAGTCAACAATAACTTGTTTAATTAAATGGACTCACACCCATGGAACAGATCTATCCAAGTCTATTATGTTTTTGATGGTTTATACAAGCACCAGAATAACAATCTTTGCAGTTGTATGTGTTATATATAAAAGAAGGTTTAAAATTCAATTGAACCAGTGGATGTTTCACGACTTCCTGGTGTTCTGACAACTGCCCACAGCACAAAACAAAACAAAGTGTGCACAGCAAGACCAGAAGTGCATCAATGTTTCTTGCTAAAACAGTCTTGCATAACTTCTCAGAGCTGATTTGATTTAATGTCCATTTCCCACTTCTGTGCATCAGCCCAACACCTACAAATACCTAAATGGTTTTGTCTGTGCTGTGCATAAATGGTAACCTTGAGTAAACTAACGTGAAAAGAGCACTGTTAAGAGAGCCATCAATAAAACAGCAGTGTGCAATCCAACCTGGTAATGTAGGCCTCTGAAACGCGCGTGTCCGTGGGCGAGCTGATGTCTTTTCCTGAGCATTTATCGTCTCCAGCGTGGCCACTGCTCGCCTCGCTGTCAGCCTTCTGACTCAGAGTGTCCGAAAAGTTGTCATCTCTGGGACAGGGACAGTGACATGGAACCACAGAGAGAGCCGGAAGAAGTGACAGACAAACAAATATCAAAAGAAGAGAATCAGCAAATCAGTCCATCTTTTATCTGTTTTGTTTTGCACAGACAGTATTTGATATCAATTTCCCGTTGTGTCAGCATGTCTTGTCTTCTCTCAAGGTCCATAGAAGCAGATGGCTCTTATTACTGGGCATTTCAGTTATATGGAAATAGACTGTAGTGTTGACACATGCACAAGCAATAACCTCTATATGATTTCATATGATTTTTATTTTGTGGATGGCTTGTCTGGGAGCTTCATCCATGCTTTAGTGGCTGTATATTTGCTGACTAACGCTCTGACACACACAGTGCAAGGACAAGCACTTAAGTAACCACAAGTCAGTCTGATTGCCAAATCTTAAGAGGAGACTTCCTGTGCTCAAGTAGCGCCTCAGAAGCCTCTCTCTGCATGTTTTATTCTCGGCTATTTTATGGGACTGGAGAAGATCGTGCCCCCGTCTGCCCCTACAGACTTTGGCCTGCTCGTTTTAAGCAGAGAGCAGGATGTTACAATGGTCGGGGACAACCGGTACAGCTGTAAATTCCCCTGCTCTTTCATTAACGAAGAAGACATCCCATCAGCTGTGCTCCTCCTAGTGAATTATTGATAGAGGCGCAGTGATCGGACAGAGGCAGGGGGAAAGGGGAGAACAGGAAAGAAGGGAGGCCATTCTAAATGACCATTTTGTCGGGCCAGCTACTAAGTGATTGGAGTGATTCTTTTCCTGTCCTAACGAGACAGTAAATCCAGTCCATTAAGCACCAACAGTCACCGCGGTGCTTGTTAGGGCTGAGAGCCAGAGACGGTGACAGAAGGCTGGTTAAGGACCCTGGAGATGCTCCACAGCTGAGCAGAGCCAGTGGCCAGCAGGTATAAAAAAGGTTTAAGTTCCCCTCCATATGAACCTGCAACTAAAAAAGTAGCCCAGAGCCTTGAATACAGTAAAAAGAGTGCTTTTTGGACGGTGAATGAAAAATGAATTCTCATTTCAGTAACTGGGAGGTCTACACTGATCTGTGTATTTTTTTTCTCGTTATAGGTATAAAAATGGTTGTAGTTTTTCCCTATTAAGGCCGAAATGTAGTCCCCCCGAATTTCAACCTAAAATGCGGTCAACTTCAAAGGTCTGCTTTAGGTATCCTAAAAACCAGCAGCAAAGAAAAGTGGACAAAAAGATGCAGTGATGTAGTAGTGATGCATTTTAAAATAAAACATTTTAAATAACTTATACAATAACAGGTGAACCTGATCTAGAATTAACTAGGTGAATCCAAGGCATGTTTTTCAACAACAATTATTTGTTACTTTTTAGTATTGGATTAAATTCACTTTAGCCTAAAGTCTGCACACAGTATGAGAGTTGCTGTTGGTAGAGGTGACCTATCTTATTAATATTCTGTGTGCATGTGAGCTCTGTGCACGAAGCAGCTTCTTTGCTTGAATTTAAAACAAGACAAACAGTAATCCTATAATATCTTGGAGCAGAATAAATACATATGAGTGGTTCATACATTGAAGATGTAAATACATAATGAAGCATAATTTTGTGGACATATAATAATTATGGTTTAAATAAATACTCACATGTCCTGAACTACAATATACTGATGCGGCACCAGGCCGTCGATGCCGTTGTGACGTCCCTCCCACCAGTCCTCAGACGCCCGCTGATACAGCAGCAGGGAAGCGCCCTTCTTAAAGGACAACTCCCGTGACGAGCGCCCTACGTAGTCAAACTTGGCAATGGCTTCAATGGGTTCGCCCTCTGTCAACAGTGAGAGGATTAGACGTGTCAGAAATGTCAGACAAGAAAACAACATTATCAGAGGGGAAGGATTTTTTGATGATGATGACTACACATGTACTTTATTACGCTGTGATCCTTTATAGTAACATGTCTAATGATTGCTCACGTGGAGGCTAGTGTGACCAAGTTTGCACATGGTGTTCAAGTGTGCGGACTATTAGCCAGCTGGTTATTTTAGTTGTAGTCAATAGTAACCCAGCTGTACATTGCTGGACTTTGACCAAGGCCACAACAGGCCCACAGGAGATTTAGCAGGGTATTTATAGAAGCTGGGAAGAGGAGATCTATATAGCTCAGGGATATGCCATTCAATGTATAGATCATTTGATTGTGGTGATATCTACCCAGCATAAATGTACAGTGGGAGGAACCGCAAAACATATAAATTTACAAGCAACTGAAATAAAAAACTGACATTTGTTTTATTTGCATTAACAGTAGGTATAGCCACCTTTCCTGTTCAATAATCTCAGAGCAAATGTATGCACTACAGCAACACAGAACTAAAAATAGCTTCTTTATTCCCCCTCACTCCTACCTCTGCTCTCCTCCCCTCTCACTTTCTCAGACAAGGGGTCTCTGGACAGACACAGCCTCGCTATACACAATCTCTGAGAATAGAGTAAATGGCCAAATCTTGTATGGGCTGTGAAAAGCCATCATGAGATATCTTTCACAGGAGCTCCAAAGTAATTCCCAGATGAGAAAGGCCACACAGCACTATTCTAGGAGGAGCAGTGTCCTCTTCAATTTAATCTATTTTTATTATTCCACTTCTTCTCAGCTATTACTTGCCACCTTCACTGCTTTGCTAGGGTTGTCAGGACTGACAGGGTGGAAGTGACGTGCTTCCAATGAAATGTGACAAGCAGGAATTTACTGTCTGAATTAATCGGGCAGCTCTGGAGCAGACCGCCTCTTAATAAAGTAGGAGATTTCTCTTCCACTCTTTCTTTTCCCCCCAACATCTCCTTCCCTCACTGTAAATTACTCTTCCATCCTCTTCAGCAAATGTTTGTCCAACGTCTTGCACACACTGCAGTGACGTGGCTAAGTGCAGTAAAAAGGTCCCCTCTGACTTGACTGTGCAATTAGAACCAAAAAAAAAAAAAAAATAGCCTCAGAGCCAACCAGCCGAGGTTACGCATCCACTCATATTGTTGCTGGGGTTAGAGAGATACTGAAGCGTGAGAGCTGGAGGCCTGTGGTGTGAGGGATACAAACTGTCAGATGTCATGCACGAGCCAGTGGAGCGGACTAGGATTGTTCATACATAGAAATAGGGGAGTAAAAGCTAGGATGGGATACAGCTGTGATCGATACAGTGCTATGAAAAGCATTTTATTTTCAATCCACCATTTACTGGGGGAAAACTGCAGGAGACTCGGAGATCAAAGTGGGCTTACAGAGGAAATATAACCCACCCTGTCCGGTAAAATCCACTGCCCTTTAACATGTGCAATCCAATATCCAGTGTGCCTGCCTGGGCGCTTCACAACAAGGACATCCTATACTGTATATGCTCCTGTGAAGTCCTGATATATAATCAATGTGCCAGTTAGTTCACCTTTGACCTTGTTGTAAATTGACCAGTATATGGAATATCAATCCATTGATGCTGATGGAAACGTGACACAAGCAGAAGTTCATGAGACTATGGAGAATAACACCCAGAGCTAAAATATGTGAGTCCTTTTTCAAATAAGCTTGACTTTCTGCTTGTAAGGCAGATCAACTTTCTGAGCTAAAGAATTACAGTACACTCCAGGAGGGGTTCTGCATTGGCAACAGCTGCTTAAACTGACACATTTTACTTTTCAAGACATACTTAAAGCGGTAGGAACAACAAAACTTCTGTCTGTAGAAGAGGAAAATTATTCTTCTATGTGTCTGCCATCCAATGAGGTAATGGAGCATTAAAATAACTAATAACTTGAGCTCTGGGAAGGAACCATAGACGGAGAGCATCCTCCCTGTCCATTTATTTTTTGGAATAAACTGTGAAAGCAAAAGATGGAAAGTACAGTCTTTCATTAATCAGCTTGATGGGGTTATAACTGCTATTTGTGTTTTACAGGAATAATCTAAACAGAAGAATGTTCTCTGTCAGGTCATTGGTGCCAATGAAATGATGATAATTGACTTACTAGATAATTGAGGAGATTATATGAAAAAGATCACAAGTCTTCTTTTCTTTTCCACATTAGGTGGTTCTAAATAATAAACCTAGTGCTGATGACTGATTACAGAGTGGTTTCTCAAATTATTCAGATTTAGAAAAGGGGTACTTTGTGTCACACTAGAAGCAAGTTTAGGGAAGTTTGATGCATGTCAAATTCATGGGCATGGATTTTATCCCACGGTCTACAAGTGAGTGACAAAGATTTGCATATATTATTAATAAGCAGGAAGTTTTGACACTTGCTGCTCTTTGCTACTTTAAACTCGCTAACCCGGTCTGTTTTCGACTCTCAGATACTCAGTGTTTTGGATCTGGATCTGAGCCAGATCCAACTCAAACATTTAACTTGTGTGACCATACACATTTAAATTGTGTATGGTCACACAACTTACGGACATATGGAAATGTAGAAAAAAAAGAAAAGAGAAAAATGCAAAAATGTAATGTAAAAGCTACAAAAAAAAAACCAAACAAACAAACATCTTGACATCCATTACAGCAGCTATTCTTTGACTAATTATTACTGGATCCATCTATAATGTCAACCTGCAAATGTGGTACTAACAGATTTCTCCTCAAAAAGTGCCCAGTTGGTTTAGACTGCCATAGCATTTCTATAAGAGGAATGTGCTTGTCCTGAGGCCCCAAGGGAGAGGTATGTGCATTAGAATATGAATGGCCGTCCATCACACAGAGCCTGGTTCTGTGGCCCTTCAAGGTTACTGCATTTAACAGGCTGAAAGGCAGGATTAGCCACCCTGAGCTGCAGAGAGCTGGCTTTAACCCTTGCAGTACCACAGCTATATTTTACTATGTTAACTATGTGGCAAAAGCAGTGTGGCAGTGGTAGTTTTAGAATAAGGAAAATCTTAAGTCCACGTCTTTACTGACCATCCTCGCTGGTGTGAGTCTCTGTCCCTCCGTCGTTATCCACCTCCTCCAGGGCTCCGTGCTCACTGTATGGGCTCTCACTGTGGGAAACAACATGCACCGTCACAATCGCAGCAAGACTCAAAGGTCAAACAGTAGGAAATCAGAATTATGGCAGATTTACTGCAGCAAAGTTATTTGACATGTCGTTTACTTTTAGCATAGACTTTTAAATGGGAATTTGAGAGAAGCTGATCGGCCTTAAAATGTGTATGACCTGTGAGGACATTCAAAGGACGTTATCATCAGTATTCTGTGATGGGCTTGGATGCTTTATCTGGGGCTAGGGCTCTTTTTGTAAATGCTCTCCTTCTGGCCTCATGCTGTGAGAACTAGCAGTAATGCCACACGCATCTCTAAAGATTACTCATGCCAGGAACAGAATTCCCCTCCCATACTGACATGTCACCAGCCTCTTCTGGAAGAAAAGGAGGCAGCCAAGACAACAAATCCCCCCAGGCTTGTGGCTGTGCCCTAGAGGGACACGGTTGTGCTGAAACGAGTGATTAGCTTTAGTCAGAGATAAATCCTTGTCAACCTAAGAGATATTGTGAACGCAGGCATAGTAAGAAGTAATACTACCAGATAAAAAAGAAACATATGTAAAGCACTGCTTACATATGCTCAAATAGCTCCAGGTTGAATCTCCACATACTCACTCTATTTCTTTCCAGATGACCTCTTCTTTTTCTTCCTGCTATAATTGTGCTCATTACAGTGATTGTTTCAGTCTGTCTCACACAGATAAAGACTTGACCGTGTAAAGTCATTCCTGAAACATGAACTACCTTGTGATGCTCTTTAACCACAGATGCCTAATTAGTGTGTATGATTACACCAATAAACAGCACTGGTGTGCTACTGACACAGCTGCAGCAGTCAGTCCAGACTCAGAGCTCATACCAAGCGCATACCTGCATGTTGAGTAACCCCCTAACGGGGGCTGCCACGTAAGACTTACCGTGTAATGGGCCATTCAAGGAAAAAAGGAATGACTAGGCTGACTGTAAGTTAATTAGCATATCTGTATCCTTCATGATCTCACAAAATGTTTTTCCCCAACCTACAACTTGACCTCTAGCGATGGTGACTGAACTGCAACAGTAAAAGCAACGCAGCTTCTTTTAGTTTGAAAACAGTTCTCATATTTGACATTTAAATACACACCTCAGTGGAGAGGACTTTATCTGTATTTTCTATTTCCTTACCAATAGTCTCCTCCAGCCATGCACTTCTCATAAATGGGCCCATCCAACTCTTTGGCATCTGGGAAGATGGTTTCATGGTGGATAATAATAGTCTTGATTATCTCATTGACGTGGGCTTGGCATGAAACCTGGTCCTGACTGTCTGGAGTGGGCATCAGGGTTGGCCCAAAGCATATGGCCAGATTATAGGGGTCCATCATGTTCTCGTCACTATACTGGGACAGGCTGGAAGAAAGAAGGATAGTATGAACAAAGATTTAAAACAATACATTGTGGGTATAGTACACAAAACGCAGGTAACAAGTAACGGACATTTTGAAACAAGAGGCTTTGTAAATTGAGATATGGGATTTAAAAGTGAGTGGCAATAAACGTACTGGTTGAGGAAAGCAAAGAGGTAGCGCATGACGACGAGAACTGATCTGGGAATCGTCAGAAGAATCTTGCGAATGTACAGAGCTCTCTCGTACAAGTTTTCTATTCCTAAAACAGGGAAAAAAACATGGGGTTATTAAAAAATGAAAGAGAAAAAGTGCCCCTTGGCAGAACCCCATACCTTATAGATAAAATTCCACAATAATTTGCATTTAAATATGACTCCACAGTACATACAGTGCTAAGATATAAATACCCTACAGATTTGTTATAAGCCAATTACTTATCGGAGAGCTTAAATCTCTAGGGAAGTATTAGCGATGTCAGGCCACAAGAAATGTCATAACTGTGCTGAGGTGACTATTTAAAGTGTCCTTGTCTGCTCATGGGTTTTTTTCCCCTTGATGTGATTAAAATCAACACATTATCCACAAATTGTTTTTCAAACTCCAACCACAGTGCCATCACGATTTGGAATCTTTTTAATTGTGCTTAATTATCATGCTGCACAGACTGGTTTTGTGTGGAGACAATCTTATTTGTTCTGCTGCTGCACTTGAAGCAGTCAATTTTATTTTGCTGGGCTGAGGCTGTGCTAAAAATAGATGTGTCACCCTCCAGCCACTCTATGCCATCTGGGATTTGGGCCTCTGGGAAAGTTGTGATGCATTTTATCTTTGGTGAATACCTAACTAGGATTCTGTAAGTTTTCTAGAGATACTGTTTACAGAGCGACGTTAATGCACGGCTATAGATTACATTCAAAAGAAAGCACACAAACACCCCCACAGCAAATTCTATTATAAAGAAAATCAGTAGGTGCTGTGTTGAAAGAAAAAAAGTGAGAGCAGTTAAATGAAAATGGGAGTCTGAGATGGCGTGTGTGGCTCTGTCTGGAATAAGCAGAGGATTTTTAATATGAAGCTGCCGGGCATTCAGCCTACACTGCAATCACTGCCGAGCACTGGGCTGGGGAATGTAAACACAGACTCTCCATCACTCAGCCTGTGAAAAAGTGTTCAAGTGCAGCCAGAAGACACATACAGCCACACTTCACACACAGGAGAGGACACTGTTTGTACATAAACACAGAGGTGCAAATGGCATGCAAGCCATAGAGTCACACAAGGCTTCGGAATCTATAGTTGGCAGTCTGGTAAACACTGTGATTAAGAGCACGTTTCGAGTGTATTGAAAAACAGTCATAGTTAGCAAAATGTGCAAATGCTTACTGATGCAGGAAAGCAGTTCATTAAATCTCTCTTTAGGGAAAAGGGGGTTCTCCAGACCCCGGAAGTAAAGCTTGAGAACACCAGCCACAGAGTTTATATCGTGATTATTCTCTTCATCCGTCAGAGGATCATTCCCTAAGAGATGAGAAGTGAGCATATCAGTGAACAACAACTGTGGTGATTTACTTTGTTAAATAATATGATGTGAATTTTCCTCAATTCCAATAACAGTATTCACAAAGTCCTATGTACCTCTTTCGAAGGAGTTTTTAATATCATTGACTTCCAGTTGGGACCCAGATACACGGAATATTCCTTGATGCTGGAGGCCTGTACAAACACAAGAAACAGGTTTAATTCGGTCAAATAGAGGCAAACTGTACACTAAAACACTGATGGCCTCTACAAAGACCATTACTTAAGCTAAAAAAAAAAAGAACAGCCTGTTCATTAAGCCCCATTCACTTTTCTAATTAGACATAATGAATGACTCTAAAGAGGGACTGCAATTACACTTTACTCAAGTGCCTTCCAGGAAGGATTAGAACCTAATAAGAGGAGAGATCAAGGGTCAAGAGGAAGAATAATTAGGCTAGGAATTGTCTGTTTTAACCATCTTTCTGAGGACCATCTGCTGGACCACCCTGCCCAACCTGACTGATGCATCTTTGGTTTAATTTTTCTACATGTTTGGATTTAAATTAAAAATGAAAACCATGACTTTCTTCACATAAACCTTAATATCTATCTGACTATCTGTCTCTAGGTGGAAAAGGCCTCACCACTATAAACAGACTGGGCTCTGCATTTTCCCATGACCATGACTTAAGTGGAACAAACTACAGCTCCAACATAAAATAAGCACACGCCCAGACAATTAACGCCTTGAGACTTCTCAAGTGTCACGTCGACACCAAGCAGCCTTTAGAAGCATCTATAACACTGCATAAAATATTAAATTGACTGACTATACAACTACAATAATACTCTATAAAGTGTAAAGTGATAAAGAGCAACTCACCATATAAGTTAATGTAGCGAATGCAGCTCTCAACCACACGAGGAATCGCTTGTCCAGAGTCCTAAAAGTAATGTCAACCAAATTAAAACAAAGATCAGATCTTGTATAATAACCTGTTTTAATATGCACTAAACCTAGATCCTGACCAGTGTCTGAAGCCAAGTACAGTAGCTCTTAAAAACAACAAGAAGCTAGAATTAATGAAGCATTTATTTCCTGAAATTTGCCAATGTGACAAATGACTGAATATCACATCTAGGCATGGGGCAATAACTGGGTTTTAAGAAGTCACAATAAATATTCAATCACAACTAGTTGAGGTAAAAGTTTGGGATAAGACTGACTATTTAATCATCTTATGTGTCCAAATTATAAGACCAGTAACACCTAGAGTCCATTTGAAGCCCTGCCTTAAGAAACAACACTCATTTATTTGTAAAAACTCTGTTGTGTTTGACTCATAATAACCACAACTTTTGTCTATGTCCCATTTACATGGAAGCCATTTAAGTTGTAATCACAATACTGTACTGTCATACCATGATTAAAGTGTCAGAATCTCATATTGTCCTATGCCTAATCATGCCTGCATGTTTTACAAGCAAAACATTGAAACCTGATGTACTAGTCAAACTCTAGTCAGGAACTAGTTGCTGGTTGTGGAAAATATGCATGCACATGTGATACATATAGATCTGAAAATGGTTAGGTACAATGCAAGGGGTCACTGTATTGGCATTTAACTGAGACAGACTGAGTTGACATCCAATTATGTAAGGGATGGGACCAACCCAGGGGTAAGCATGTACTACAGTCACCCTATCCACACTATTTTAAACTAGAATCCAATGTATATAAATACACCTCATGTTTTGTAATGTTAGCAGCTAGCAGCCTGTATTTAAAGCAATGAGCACTTGTCTAAACAGCAACACACTCAATATGGAGTTTATACCAGAGTTGTGTGCAGAGTGAGAGGTGAGGTAGTGTTCCTACACTAAAAACACATTCCACTCACGTACAAAGACGTCAACTGAGCTCTTTCTCTGCTTCGCTGCCAGCTGCTTCTGTGGCTCAGTGCTGGACAGGGACTCACTACATGTTTTTAATGATACTGTGGATCATTTTACAGCCCTCAAGGGTAAATGCACAATCCAAACGCATCAACCATGCCAAAAATCGACTATCTATCGGAGTGGAGCCATGAGGATTGAGGCACAGGTCTGGTGCAGTGTTATGTAATACTATCTCTTTGGATATGTGAGACTGGAGATGACTGTTTTTCATCAGACAAATTCGATACCTTTTTTGACATTGGTTATGAGTATGGCTTCAATTCAGTCTGTCTCAGAAGGTTGAGTTGAGGATTGTATAAAGAGACACAAAAGTCAGGTGAAACATCAAAGGCCTTATAAATTAAAAGATGTGCAAGCAAGCGGCAAGGCCCCAAAAGATGCTTGGAGTCGTCTACCTGATGTCGAGCGTGAGAGTTCCGTCGTCCGCGGCTACAGAAAAGTGTTGCAAAAGGCCAAGATAGAGAATAAAAGAAAAAGCAAGACCCAGATTAGGACCACAGCCACTGCTCACCAAAACTAACCAAGAACACACCCTCGTCCCATTCTGGCATATAGAAATTGCGGGAATTGGACAGAACAAGGCAGGACTGGACATGATCACTGGCGAGAGGCATTGAGGAGGGAGGCAGTAGACCTTATCAGTCTGGCATCCACTCTCCAAATGTCATTTATCCTTCTGATTTTAACTGGCCTGTGCTCTTGCTCTGGAGGAAGAGGAGGGGGCTAAAATATCTTCCCCAGAGCAGCTTGGCGATGCCAGGTCAGCAGTAAGTCAGAGGAGCTGACGGAGACAAACATTTATCCCTTCGACTGCTGTCCTCTCCTGCTGCCCCCCACCAATCTATCAGAGCCACCCCTGTGTCTGTGGGTAGACTTTGGACCCGTTCAAGTTCAGAGACTCATAAGGACAGTCTCTAGAAACCATCTCGGCACAAATATATTATTGTATCTTTGGTTAAAAAAGATCAATCACAGCTAAGACGCCCTGAAGGAACCTATACCAATACAGCCAGACAGCAAGAACAAGATAGAAAATAGATAGGAGGAGCGATGTCAAGCTGCCAGACTGGGATTTGTACCTTGATAAATGACTCCAAATTTCCATTAAATAATCTAACATTAAAAACAGAGCGCGGTCTAGGCCGCCGGGTGCCAGTCAGTGTTCTGAATGCCCCATTTGGATGTCTAAAATACAAAAAGAGCATAAGTAATCAATCCAGTTTTCATTTCCTGTCATTACAAGAACTGCTGATGCCTAAACTTTAAAAAGGAAATAAATGATAGCTGAATAGAGGTACTTCAAGACATTCATAATACCACTGTAGGAGTGACATGTTCACACTTAATGTAAAGTAATCAGCCAGCAGGAGGTTACAATAAATATACTAAATATAATAACATATCATATTCAATTTCCCATGGACAGGTAGACATGAAATACTGTCAGCAACATAACAATAAAACTTTCAGAAGAAATAATAAAAAACATTTGGTTGAGAAGTAATTTGAGGAAATTGTATAGTTAGAGATAAACATATGCCTCCCTAATGAAGGCTTTATGCTGAAAAAGACTTAAGAGAATTATTTTGAGTCTAGAAAGAACATTTCATACACTTAATTTCTTTGAAGGGAAGGAATTGCATTTTAGTGAATGGGTTTGGCTGACCAGGCTACATGAATCTAAAATTTGTATTATTATAATTTTATTATTAAGTAAAGTGTGCCTTTTCATGTATTTTTTTTTAAAACAGCCTCCAAGAAGATATCAGGTTTACGTGCTTAAATATTGAAGATTGCACATTCACACAACATTATCCAGGTTTTATACAGTATACAGGTTTTATACAGTATTTTCATGGTCGTGAGAAGCATTTTTAAGAGTTTCTTGAGTGGATCTGTCCTTGACACTTATCGTAGGAGTTTTGAGGCTCGGGTATACTAATGTGCATTCCCCAAAGTGCGTGTGTGCGTATGTGCGGGCTTTACCTTGTGGTCATGTAGTCAGCTCTGTGGCCTGCGGGTGAAGACAGACAAGTTAAATGTGTGGACATGCCAAGTCCTGTCTCTGAGGTCTCTGTGGTGTATTGTGCATATGCCTAGTGAAGCATTTGAAACCTGCCATCTGTCCACTGGTACAGGTCCTCTTCAACAGCACAAACAAAAACACAGACACACACCTACATCCACAGCGGCTCACAGGCTGTACGGGGGTCATGATTAAAGAACACACAAACATCCATCGGGCACAGTATTGCATGATACAGCCCACTGTCGGGCTAATGATTACAAAAATACACCCGTTTCAAAGGTAAAGTCAAGTTAAGCACAAAATAGCTTCCAAATGTAAAGCCATCTGTTCCCAACACAGGACCTGACCTGCCTCTGTGTTGAGTGACTCATTCTTGACAACAATATGATTAAGCATTATTTGAAAAAAGCAGGAGATTTTTTCCCCTTGCTTTCTAAGGCATGGACCCCTCTCATTAAGCAGACAGGGACCACCAGGAGGTCAGAACAATGACTGACTCATACTTTCAGACTGTAGATTAGCTTAGGGGCTCGAGAGATCCCACCAATGTAGAACAAGTGGAGGCCGAAGTAATCACAGACATCCCCTCTAATGCATGGCAGTTTGAGAGCAAATCAGTTACTAAGATGGATAATACAAGTTCACAATCTCCCTCAGCTTTTGGTCAGTCTTGCTAAAACCCAGATTACCATTTAGGAGATTTAAAAGGTGGAAAAATTGTTAAATAATGGGAAATTTGCCAAAGAAACCAATGGAACAATACTGAAATAATTGCTGGGGCCTGTTTAAAGCAAATTTTCCATGGGTAATGGTGTTTTATGTGAATAATCATATCTCCATCATACTCATTAAAAACTGTATGCAATATCTTTATGTTTGCAAGTTTAAATTATAGAACATTTGTGATGTTACCTTCACCGAGCGTCCTCTTTAACAAGTCGTGTTTGGCCTGCAGTTTGGCAATGAGATTACTGCCCTCCAGAAACTCTCGGAATTTCTGAGAAAAATATTATTGAGTAATTACACAGCAGTCATGAGTGAAGTCCTGAGCGTTCAATCTTAAATCAGCAATCTACAATAAGGCAGCAAAGGGCATAGGACAAACTATTAGTCTTTTTGACGCATTTGTAGCTGTTATCCTCAGACGTTTTTGAGAGTTTAATATCAGACGGAGATAAAAATCATTGTAGAAGCACTCACCATGAAGTAGAACTGCTCCGTTTCCTGTTGGTTTGCTCTCCTCTTGGCGATGCTGGGTTTGCTAAGATAGGTCTCTGACACAGTGGACTTCACAGACTCAGTGGAGCGGCTGTGGTGAAAACACTCGGAGACATCGTAGTCCTCGATGGTCACCATGTCTTGGATTGTGGTTAGCGTGGCCTCTGATGTCTTTTTAATCTAGAAACCGAAAAAAGAACATGTGAAAGGAGGGGGGCATTTTTGAAGCATCACCTGCCCGCTTAAAAGCTGGATGTCATCTCCTCACTCTCAGGATGTTATCATCTCCGCATACTCAGCACCTTGTATCATCACACTCCCTAAAAAACCTCTCTCGCTGTCCCGTGACACTCTGAAAAATTCAAGTGTTTTCTGACGAGATGCAGGCTCTGAAAAATCCACCGGCCCTTAAACGTGACTCTCAGCCAAAGCAATCCATTTGCATGCTCTTAGAGGGGCTAGGAGTGAATAGTCGGAGATGTAAGGCCTTTACTGTTTATTTCCATATTGTGGCAGTGAATGGGAGTGGTGCTCATAGAGGTTACGGACAATTGGGAGATATTTAGGAAGAGAATACTTCAGGCCACAAGTGTATCAATTTAATAAGTGCCTTGTTTTTGGAAAAATTACATCTGAAAAATGAAACCAAGAACACAAAGCAAGACATGGGCAAGAGGAAGACTTGAATCAACAATGTGGAAAGCTTTAATAGATACTATGTAGAAGTAGATTACACTGCTTGATTGTATGTGCTTTTATAAGCTGGGGCCAGCACAGGTCAATGGAGTGCTTGGGTGGGACACAGCTGGACTCCCTCCTAATTATGTTTAATGGTCAAGAGGACCCCCTGTTCTCAATTCATAAATCAGTCGATACAAGGTGGACTGCTGGTGAAGTGGGTACATACACACTTCGAAAAGCGTGGATTATATCTTGTTTCTTTAAACTGCTTGACCCGTGACTCATCCGCTCTCTGAAACAAGAAAAAAAAATCCACCTGAAAAGCGAGGGGGATTTGAACCATGAAGAATCCCTTTCATGTGAAACTGTGATGGATTACGGCGCTAACGTACAGTCTTTGACACACAATGTGGATGTAGTTATAGTGTCATCCATGTAGTTGTGGAACAGCAACATGCCGCAGGTTCAAACATGGCTAATGACAACGTACAGCAGGAAATGGAGCTTTCTGACAACGTGAACCATCATCCTGTCAGGAATTGTTATTTGGTGATCAAAAGAGGGAAATATGACTCTAGCCAATACACGAGAAGCACTGCAGGTTATAATGAGAGTCAAGTGCTTTTGTTGACAATTTTACCAAGACCAGAAGCATCCAACAGACAGCAAAACCATCACATCAAAGCCCTTAGTTCCCACAATCGTTCTAAGATTCAAAGCTGTCATTACGAAGACATGAACCATGAGAAAATCACTCTCTTTGAAAAGGCTGTTGGGTTTATCCATTATTCAGCAGACGGACAGTCACTAGTGTTCACTGCTGGGCTCAATCACATCAAGGTACTTACTGAGTAAAAGAACATGTCCATTAGCCCTTTAGTTTAGCATCAACCTATATTTTGATTAAGAACTTGTGTTACTGTTTACTTTTTGGACTGTGCATAGCTTACTGAGAAAGCAGTTTTTCAAAGTCATACTTAGCTTATGCTCATATTTATGTTATTCAGCAGAGCAGGTCAATAACCCGCTCTAGAAAGTGTGTAATCTTTTGATCATCCTGCTTTAAGCTACACATTCCCACTCACACGGGCTTTGATGTGGCTTCCTGAGATTTATCTAAGGAAAAACAAACACTCCCAGCAAAGAAGATGGTTTTAGATTGCAGGGGATTTAGTGTGAACTGCCTTGAGAATAGTTGTTAAGACAAAAAAAAAAAACGGCAGAGCAGCAAAGTAATACAGAGTCTGAAAAAGTCTGAAAAAGAGACTATGGAACAAAAATGAACAATAAATGGACTTAAATAATTAAACAAAATGCCAAAAATCATTGTTAATCTTCACTGACAATGACCTGCAAAGTCTTCCTTCCTAGATGTTGTAGCATACATCCCTCGTCTGATGCATAGTGAATTATTCAGCAATGTTTTTTTTCACCATTTCACGGGAGTCAAAGAGGTTTGAGGAAACAGCTGCACTTCTATTAAGCTTTTCCTGGCCGGATGAAGACCCCTGTGCTTTCTTTTACATTTGACAGTTTCAGCTTGGAGGTCATCACAGAGCTTTTGAATGTTCAGTTTTTTAGTTTTTTTTTCGAGGATGTGTCTGGCATTCTGTGCCCAGAAAGAGAGGCCATCTGCTGAAGTTAACACAAAGCAACAGCACTCTCCAATTTTGACCCGGCAGGACATCCGCTTTCAGAGAGGCAGGCGACAAGGACACCAGGAAATGTCATCATACACAGCTGAGTGTGTTACTGTAAATGTTAGTTGTAGCACACTGAGCCAGCGCACAGAAACATGTCATTTGTTGTAATATTTAAACTCTCTTTAAAATCACATAAAAAAACTGTACAACAATAGAATAAAGTAAAAATATAATATAATGTAAACAGAACATGCCTGATAGGTTGGTTCGACGCAGAAATGCAATTTATGAACAAATCAAAGGCTGATTTCTAAATGCAGCTATGCCCACCACCATTGTCAAATCAGAGATGTGTGTTGTCCATAAAAATAAAATTGAGATAAATCTACTATGGGAGTAAAAACGAAGCTTCACAGCGAGGGTTTGATGGATATCTGCGGGGCACAATAAACAAGGAAACAGAGAGTGCCTGTGTGTGTGTGTAACAAAAAGTCTCCATTAAATATTACCATTCTTTCCTAGAATGGCTTTTGTTAACATTTATCAGTTTCCTAATAAATTGTCAATGATGCAACACTTTCTATACAAGCTACCCAGAGAAACGATGTCGGATCTATCTAACGTCGGTTATATGTTAGATATTGTGGAGGTGGGTGAACTGGAGTTATGAGTGTTTCTTTACCTCTTCACTTTCAATCTTTAGAGTAGCCAGACGGGACTGTAGCTGCTGAAACCTCAATATGAGTTCTCCATTCACTTGTGGCTGCACTGAGATCTGACACACCTGAGAAGGGGAAAAAGTCAGTCTAGAAATGATACCAACTAAGAAAAACAAGTAACATATACAGTTTTCTCTGGTTTAACACATATAAACCATATAAATTTGTCTTTAGCTGCAGAACAAACCACATAGATATTTTCCAAATGTGAGCAGGCAGCCACGAAACAAAAGCCTGTAAACTGAAATGATATCAGAGTGGCAATGGGTAGCCAAACAGCAAAACTGTGCAACAAAAATGTGCTGAACTCCATGACTTCAGGGTGAGAATTTGTCAACTAAAGAGCCCAATAAAACCTGCTCCAGCTGCATTGGCGCAGTAAAACAAAAAGCCACTGAAAATCAGACCTTATTAAGATTTTTTTTAATCAACTCCAAATTCACGTCTGTGAGGTTATGTCTCTCCAACGTGCACAGAACTAACTGGAGCCGTGAGAACCAAACAGCAATTTCAGGCAATTTCAAATGTTAACTAATTACAGACATGACAAAAACAAACTATGTCTGTATTATTAGCGTTTGTAACATGTACCTCGTCTCCCATGTGAGGCTGGAACTCAAATTTGGAAGGTGGGCAAAAAGCTGTAGGATACATCTCCATAAACCTCTGCCGGTCACTTCGGGGGTCCAGACTGTCCACTGCATTCTCAATGATGTCGAGCCCCTCGTGACGTGATGTCTCGAGGTTGTACTCAGCAGAGAGGTACGTCCTCAAAGCTCGATTGAGACTGGCATGGTACCCTAAGTCACAGCACTGGACACAGAAAAGTAAAAAAGGGTTATCAGTCAATTATTTTTGTTGTACAGTCAGATAATATAAGTGTATGTTGTCGTTGGCCTATTTAATCATAAAGACATTCTTGCAAAACAACATAAAAGCCTTTAAGTTAAGATAACTGCTATGAAAAAGTACCACCATTTCTGTTTATATAACATAAACTGCTGTAGCTTCAGTGTTACACAACCTTGTGAATTTAATTCTCAGTTGTAATAACTTAAGAGTTCTCATGGGAAGGTACATCAGCCGCCAACACCCACAAATACACACATATAACTAAACATAATACTTTGTGAACTGTAAGTAAAGGCCTAACCATTCCACAGCAGCCACTATGTGCACTCAGTGTCTGACTATATAACGCCTTCTTCAATCAACAAATGTGTGTGACTCTGCACGCGCTGCTCATTTAAAGCACATTCCACACGCTCACACTCACACACATCCTGGTGAGATGTGAAGGCTTGTGAGCAAAGCGGGGAGAGGGTAATTTTTGTGCACAGCATGATGTTGAATAGAGGTTGCATGTCTCTCCTCCCTTCGCCCCGTCTTGAATATAAAAACCCCAAATGCTCAGTAAAAGATGCAGCCCCGTTCTTGTTTCCTTAGAAACGCCACAGAAAATGCTGCTGCAAGTTTATTTCACTAAGAAAATAATAACAAGCCAGTAGAATCCCATCATAAATAAGTCATATTTATCCGCGTGGTAAGAACAGAAGGTCAAACAAAGCAAGGCAGCGAAATGAGAACTGGGACTAGAGTGAAAAAGAACTGTAGAGAGAGAACACCAAACTTGGAAAAAAGCAGTAGATGATATTATGTGGACTTTCAAAGATTTCATAAAGAGAACAGACAAGGGAAATGCTTTGCTAACAGTTAATAGGCAGCTTTAATTTGTCCTGCTCTGTAATTTTCATCCCACAGTCTGGTGTCTAAAGATCATTTATATATCAAACCCAGCTGCTCACGTCTTCAGTCTTTTCTATACTATAATTTTAAATCTCTTCAGAAAGTCTGTAAATCACTCTTTAATAGCCAGGAGACATGTATATGATGGACTTATAAAAACGTCTGTGGCAGCCACCCATTTTCAGTCTTCAAACAAAATGTTGAAGAAAAGACAGAGATACAGCATAATACTGTCAGAATGTTGTAGTTTATACTTACATCAATTAAATCTGACAAGTCGTGGATGTAGTATTTGAAAACGGAGGCATTGGTTGCTTCCAGTGTCAGTAGGTACTCGTTCCGCGCTTTGATCGACTTCAGCTTATTCTCGGAGTACTTGGCTTGACGCTGACGAGAGAATTAGACACAGGAATGAGAGACAGAAAGCAAACAAGTGAAAGGGAATTCATGCTTTTTTTGACAGGTTATTTTATTTTAATGTGCTACGGGATTTGTTTGACAACAATATGAGCAGAAATAGGGTAACATCTGTTAAAAATAGTCCAAACAAGGACATAGAAAAGTACAGCTTTTTGTTCTTTAATGAAATAAGTATGAACCATCTGTCTTTGTCCTTTACATTGCATTGCCTTGGAGATCTACTGTGACTCTCATGTAAACACAGCTAAAAAGGTTCTTAGTTCTAAGAAAATAAAGTCTGTATAAGTATGCCACACTAGTAAGAATGGAGCAGGTGGTTTCATGTTTCAAAAATGCAATGGTACCTTCTCTTTCATCTTTTCGATCTTCTTCACTGAGCTACGTCGCTGGTATCTGTCCTCCATTCGGATACTAAAAACAGGATCTCCGCGACTGATCTGCTTCTCCTCCTGCTTCTCCGCCTCCTTCAGTTTGCTCTCGGCGCTGATGCTTTCCGAGTGGTACATGTGATAGGTCTTCATTACCTACAAACAAACAACACAGACTTTGATTTTTACCGAAAAACCACCTTTGTCATCATATAAATACAAATTTGGCACAAGCAGCCGTTCTCGGTTGTGACTGACCCCTCAGTGCCCACAAATAAGACTTGCATCCCACGTCCTGCTCATTCATCAAATAGGAATTGAACTCATCTCGCAGCTGCCGGTAAGACTCTCCCTAAACCACAAACCAAAAACAGATCTCTCCAGCCTTTTAATAAGGGCCAGTCTTAGGACTGCTACAGCCACAAATCACTGCGGCTAAATGGTGCCTCAAAGATGGTGACTTTGCTGCTCCAATGATAAAAAAGTTGGGAAGTAGTTTTTGGGCTGATTTGCTCCTTGAATTATTACAGTGACTTCATACTGCTTCTTTCCACAAACAACAGAACCTGTTTTAAAGTAAATAAGCAACAGAAATAAGCCTTCAATAATCTAAGTAAAAATTCTAAAAGTGTGTGTAATTTGTGCCCGTGACATCACATCCTATTTTGCTGTTGAATAAGCTATTTAGTAAACAAAAATATTTCCCTTCCTGAGTCCTCTTACACATAGCAGTTCCAGCTCAATGCCATTCTTAAGCACTGACTGGAGCAACTTGAGGTCTGAATCATCATTGTCAGAAATGTGCATATGACTCACATTTTAAATACTTGCATTATACAGGTTCAATGTTAAATAAAAAGGAAGTAAAGCTTTTGGATGTGGTTGTTGCAAATAAGTAGTTTAGCATCTGTAGAAGAAAACTAACTGTGCTGTGAGTCATAGCAACAGAACAAACTAGAAAAAATGTCCCCTATTGTTTTCTGACTGTAAAACAATGCATCCGTGAAGGTATGTTCCAAATTTAAAATCAACTCCAATCTAACTGCTCTGTCGTTGGTGGATGACCATGGAAACACTGACAGTCTGCTAAAGAGCTAAAACAGTAACCTTTTAACTATCACATACAATACTAGCCCAACAAATTATTCTAAACACATCTCCAGCACAGATTGGTGTAAATGCTGTGAGAAAGAGCACAGTGTGGGGAAGTCAGCTTAAAGAGTCTAGAGGCACAACCTGGAATGAATTAATGGTACCTAATTACAGCTCTACAACCTGTGTACACATTTCTGCACCCTAGTTTTGGTACAAATACAGACTCACCCATCTAAAAACCTGAACATGCTACCCTCAAAATAAGTTATTTCTGTATAAGTGAAGCATTTGTTTGGAGGCCTTTCCCTTTTGGCTGGGCTTGCCCTTTACTGGAACCAGTTTACAAAAGGGTGACTGACCTTGGGGCCAGTAGTCCTCACTTACTGGTTTAGAAACGGCCTCATCTATGTTTACTTTAGTGCTCTTTTTAGAGTGAAGGACACATTTAGATTTGGAGCAGACCTGTTATTTTATTGGCGGTTGCCAACATTGGGACTGTGGCTGTCTGATGCAATGCTTTCTGTTTCCGTCTGCATTTGTGTTGTTCCACAGAGGCTAAACCAGGTCAAGTCACGTACAGACTTTGGTGAGGATGACACACAGAGAGTCTGGAGTAAAATGTACTGTATGTGACATCACCACAGACTAGACTCCCACTGCAGTGTGTGTTTAAAACTGTACAGTCTACATATACTGAAAAAGGATTCTCATGCTGTAGACAGGACCAGGCATCTGATTTATGATTTCAATACATTGCTCGGATTAAATTTGACAGATGCAGGGCTGGCTTTAATACAGCAGAGGACGAGAAGAAAATAGACAATAAAAAGATGGCAGATATATAGCTGATGTTCTGCTGAAGAGATTCAAACTCATACTCCCAACACTTTTCACCAAAATACAACACCTGTTGTTGGATTATCATTAAAAATAGGTGGTCTCTTCGTGCAAGAAAAAGTATTAATAGTAGCAAAGAACTAGAATGACTAAAGATATTTGGATTAATACTTACCGTGTACAGCTCATTAAGGACCTTCATTAAGTCTTCCTGAAGCTGAAAGGCTATTTCCTTGCTCTGAAAATAAACAGATTGAAAAACAGCAAAGAGCTTTCAGAAAAATAAAATCCACTGAATGACTTACATCTAATAAATATTATTGTTAATGCTTCAAATGCTTAAACAGTTTTCCAAAGACCACAATTTTATGACCATAAATTCACACAAAAGTAACACATTTGAACACCAGTTTCTAAAATTATATCACAAAACACTTCTAATGAAGTACCTGCAGACTTATGTGAAAGCTATAATTATGTTGATTTATAATCCATGCTGAATAGTGAGGTTCTGTGAGAACTAGTATCACTGACCTAGTGGCTTTTCCACTCAAATCACTAACCACAGCTTTGGTTTCACTGTCCATGTGCTTAACACATTATCAGGCTTCTGCACTTGGATGTGAAAGAGTTTTCTCAAATCTGTTAATTCAATCAACCGTGCCACAAGGCTGACTCAGTAATACTATCACACCCACACGCCCACTTTAATGCATCTCTTGGAGAGGAATACTGTTTAACAGTGATATTGTGATGGATTTAGAGGGGCTTTCACTATTAATTCAACAGTGCAGCTTCTATATTTCCTTCACACTGACGCATATAGTGTATCACATGTTTATGAGATTATGAGTCACAGCTATGAATTTTTGATCTCCCCACTACAGCTGATACAGTGTACTGCTATCTGGATGATGTTACAGCCTTGGCCTGCACTCCATGTCTTCTTCAAACCCAATTATACCCAGACAAATCTTATTGTGGGAGCCGCTCCCAACAAAAAGCTGAGAAAGGTTTCAGAAAGGTCATGGAATCACCTGGAGTCGTGAGGCGGAGCACAGCTTCTAATAAATTATAATTGGTTAAAATTAATTACATATGTCAAATGTAAATTTGCGGAATTGACTTGGCATTCTTAGCCTATTCTAAATGAAATTAGAAGTATACAGCCTCTGTTTTCCCTACCTGTAGTACACCAAATACGGCTCACTTGTTCATTTATTTCAGTCAGTTGAGAGAGAGTTGAAATTTTTAGGAAAACACTATGATCAAAATATACATTATAGAAACTACAATGCAGTCTATTTCACAGTGGCCATGTTCTTACAAACTTCCACCACAAAAGACTCTCATAACACAGACCACAATAACGCATTCTGTTCAAACACCGACTCTCACTGTGGTCAAACTGTGCTCAGGTATGCTGCCTGATGTCCAGACATGTGAGTGCAGAGCAAAGAAGATTACACTGTCAGTCACTGGCTGCCAGGCTAGAGTCTGAAATTAGATGGTCGAGCTGGCTGACCTGGCTCATGGCTGTATCCTTCTAAACACTGTTTGGTCTGTCTGTTGCCTGATTTGTTGCTCTTACTTAATCCTATGGCATGCAGCCCATAACCCAAATGGACAACTTTAAGAATGGATCTTGGCTGCAAGCTCACAGTAGACAAGCAAAAGATGACAGTATTTTGCTTTAAGTAAACTGCCTATACATTTTGATGCATATGATTAAGTCTCCTCTGGGAAAGGCCATTAGTAGCCGTCAGTAGAGAGGATGGAAACCTTTGACTTTCTGTCAGATCTAACTCTCGTCAGATCCTCTCCATTGAGAAGGCTGGGAAAGGATCCAGTGCTCAATGAAAAGCCTTTTCAGGGATCACATGAGAAGCGGGAAAGTGTGTGAGAGAGGTAAACACTAAGCAGATGAAAGTAAAGTGCTATTTCATTCAGTTCAACAGTCCTCACCAGAAAAGATAATTTCACTTTTCAAACGGTTGCATGGGGTTACACACATATACTTTAGTTTACCAGCACTAAAGACCAGTAAATGCTATGTGTTGTGTAACCAATGATGTTAATTTCAGTTGCTCGACTTACCTTTTCATTTAAAAGACTCTCGGTTGGGGGTTTCCAATTTGGTCTAATTCATTAAAAGGATTCTAGAAATGGGTTTCCCCTTTAAAGCTCATACCATCTGTATTCCAACCACATTAGAAAGATGAAACAACCACACAGAGAGAGACGTAGACGGGCTTCAGAGAGTGGTGGGTTTCATTTTGCCTCTGACATTAATCATGGTATAGAGATGGCAGTTTTATACCCAGTGGGGCTGTCGTAATGTGCACCATACAGAGAAGAGTAGTTGTTGTCATATAACAGACAAGATTAGATGTTATTTATTATTATTAAAACAGATTTTGGCAAGTCATGGACAAGTAAATGTAAAAATAACCATGGTTTGTCAGTCTCTGTTCAGTCGTACTTAAATAAATAATAGTAATTAAAGAAAAAAAAAGTGAGTCAGCTGAGGATAAAGTGCAGTTTTAGAAAAAAATCTCCAATGGAAAATGCTAACATTGCAAGTTACATTACAATGTCAGAAACAACAGACCCTTTTAGTGTTTGTGAACAACAGGAGCTGCATGCAGTCAGTGAGTGGGTAGAGAACATTGGCAAGTGACTTGATATTTAGCTGTGCTGTGTGACAAGCTTTTAGGTTACAGCTAAAGGCTACAGGGTACGAAGTTATCACATTATGATGGAGTACAACAGGCCAAATTCAACCACATGTAATGAGGAGCCACACGTATACACACAATGCTTTAGGGACCTGTGCTTCCTCATCAAAGACTGCTAAATTGAGATACACCCTGAACTGCTAACTAGAGATCCTCTGCAGTGTTTACTTCTTGATACACTACCTATTCTCAAATGGCTCATTACAAGCATAAGCACTCCCTTATGCTAATAGCACATTAGCATTGCACTGAGTGTGGCTCAAAAGCATCCTTTACTTTCAAAGATCTGAATATAAGTTCGTAGCCGCAGTAAGTACAGTATGCACCTTCCATAAATAAAAGTGTTGAATAAAACAAAAAGCCATGAATAATAAACGCTGAATATAAGGGATAAGGTCTGTCCAAGCAAATATAGCACAGCTCACCGTACTACATTCATAGGAAAAGAAGCATGTGCCGAGTAGAGGCACGTGGAAACAGACCATTTAAATTTAATAGTCTGATGTTGACGAAAATGCTGGGGCTACTCTGAGGTCCGCCTGCGCTGTTCCGCCTCACAGTGTGACACTAGAACATACACAGAAATAAAAACAGCGGTCTTTGATGTGCTGAAGGATGACAACATTGCAGCTGTCTCGCCGAAGCTGCCAGGGAGCTCTAGAAACATGCGGGACTTCTGTTGTTTGGGCCTTGTTACTGAAGCTCTGCAGAGATCAAAGGCTCAAGGAGGGTTTAATTAGAGGCTGAACGGTGTCTCAGGTCTCTCATGAACCTGGACCTCCCACTGGGGCTGCCGTTTGTCTCCACAATGTCACCGGAATCCGCTAAGAAAATGCACTAGAAACATTGTGGTTACGTGAAATGTTGGTGAAATATGTTAATTAAGAAGCTTGTTGAAGTGGTATTTTGTTTAGTTTAGATATGGATTCAGTTTCTTAAAATATTGTTGGAATAAAATTTCAGATCTAAATTTTGCCTTAGTGTTGGTGACGCAAAATAGTTGAATGCTGGTATCCATGTTAAACCTCACCTCAGGCTTTAAGAAGCTACAGTAGGCTTTAGTCGTCCAAAAACAGTGAAGATGAGGAGAAGAACCTCAAACAGACAAAACTGCACTGTGAAGACATGCTGATAACATCAACATATTGAAAAGGTTTGGGAATTTAGAGCTTAGTGTTGGGAGATTACAATGATGTGGTATGAGAAAATAAGAACATGATACAAGGGGAAAAGTTCCACAAGTTGAACGAACACAAAAGTACTGCTCTGAAGAAAAGCCACTTTGTAATTTAGGCTTGTGGTGAGTTCATTTGGGTCCTGCTGCAAAGGAGCTCATAATCTGTTAGGGAGTAGTCTTCTTTGTGGTGGCAAAGGCAGCAGAGGCTGGGTTTCAGTCAAAAAGCCACAGTCTTCAGCCAGGAGAGTGAAAGCCTACTGATCTGAACTGTGGTGGCCAATGTTCACTCTACTTTGATTCATAAATGTAGACCACAATAGTGTAACTGAGCTATTTCCATTATACAGCATACTATACTGTATATCCGGCCATGCAACTAAATATATGTCTCTGTCAAAAGAACGGGTCGATTTAAAGTGAAAGGTTGTTTGTGTAACTTGATTGACTGGAGACACCGCTGCCCACTTTGACCACTATGAAAAACCTGGATCGTATTTATGGAGTTTTCTTTCATTCAATCGAAGGCAAAAGTCATATTTGACCTTTTTAAATAGAGGTCATTAACATCAACAGAATGAAGGAATCAAAGAACCACAGCCACTGAGTTATTGTCAAAGAAGTGCGCTTTACTACTTTGGGATTGCAGCACTGTTCGATTAGCTGTATGACTCTAAAGTGGTACAGCTAGTTGTTTTTGTGAAAGAAATATAGAAACATATTTTAAGCACCTGTGGGAGCCCTTTAATATGACAAAAGGTTTGCAGCCATACAGTGTTGTTACCTTCTTGAGCAGCCGAGTGGAGTCTTCACTGATCTGCATGAACCTCATGATGACATTGTTGAGGTAGATGTCGCTGAGTGTGGCGTGGTCCTTGCTCTCCCTCCTCACCTGGTTCAGCAGCAGGTACCAACAGTTGACTGGGGACAACAGGTTCTGGTCTTTCCTGCACAGAGAACAAAGAGCATCCAGGTGTTACAAGAGAGAAAAAAAAAAACTGGCAGATCCAAGATAACAGATGGAAATGTCTTCTATTGATTTCATCTTCAAATATAAACATGTAACCCCTCTCATTAGTTTTAGTTTTTTGGAGCGCATCTGGGACAGTTCATTAATAATCCCAATATTTGAGTACATTAGAGCGCTTTTGGATGAGTCATAGGCCTCCCTTGGTGCTAAATGGCCCATATATTCCTGGTTCTGGGCCCAGAAAGCTCTCTCTGTATATTACAAGGACTACACTGTTAAGTTGGAAATACTTTGTACTGGTGACATTTTTGGGGCAGAGCTCTCGGATTGCCCTGAGCCAAACCGCCTTCTTACAACAGAGGAAGAGTGCGCCAAAGGCCTTAAATACACTTGAAGTCGGAGAAGTCATAGATATATTTAAGTGACACTAAAAAATAGAATTGCATAAAACTTTGACAGAAAGTCAGACAGCACAGAGGTGAAAGACAGATTGCTGAAGATAGACAAGAGTGCAAAAGGCTGAAGAGTAAATAAACAGAGAAGCCTAAGAGCTGTTTCCTGTGCTGTGTGCTGACTGCTTCCATGCTAACTGTAGGACATTGTCCAGGACACAGCGAGCTGGGGCCCAGCATAAGCACTGGCCTGCAGGCCGACTTCCTCTGGTTAATCTATAACATTCTTCCTGCCTGCTAAGGGCTGGGAGTGTGTAAGTGCGTATTAGCAAATGTTTTAAGGTTGGGTTTAGGGTCAAGTCTTGCAGGAACCATATGGAGCCTCGCCTCTGCACTCGCCTCACAAAGTTAGTTTGCATAGACAGGCAGCACTTGTCAACACAACAGGTGAAACTTTGCACTTTTTCGACTGCCCCAGCCCTGAACTAGTCTTGAGTACGGGCAAAGCATCTGCAGCTTAAGAAAAAAAGAGGCAACTCTTTAAATGAATTACTGAAGCAGCTGAAATGTTCCTGCAGACCTCACAAAAACAGGAAGCAAACTACATTTGATAAAAGCACAGCCGAGCATGCTGATTTGAAAAAAAAAAAAAAAAGATGACAGCCTAATTTTTCAAAAATGCCAGGAAACAGTAAATTAAAAAAAGAGATATTTAGCTCTAAGATACTATCACATGTCCAGATAGGGCTTTCTGCAGAAGTAGAAATAGAAGCATAAAGGATTTCGTTAAAATTGAGCAGTTCCAGACATGGAGCTTTGGAACCACTGGACAGCATCATACACGCTTTCTGTCCAAGTGCAATTACCATAAATCTTTTTTTGAATTATGCATCAGCTGAAAGTATTGCCTCTGTTCTACTGTACTTGAGCAAAAGTCTGTTCCCTTTTAAATGCTCTGTGCATAATGTCCAGGTGGCCACTGACAGAAAGTTGGACAGATGATGAGCTTTTGTTACAGTTTATAAAACAAGATTTCTACACTGTTTTATCACCTTCTTCATGACATATTCCTGCGTCCGTCTGCTAACTAACTGTCCCCTCTGAATATGATGTGATGACTGGACATGGGAAACCGCTCAAGAAAGAGCACTTTTGGCAGACAAAGCTGCACAAACAATAAAAGACAAAAAAAAATTACATTCATGCTCAGTCTCAGGAAGACCATAATCAGGGTTCTGTGACAAAATGTGTTTTCTTAATGTAAACTGTTGCACTAAAGTGACCTGTTTGTTAACTGGGTGACCTACTAAACAAACTGGTTGCTGTGAAAAAAAAGGACAGGAAGCAAAAACAACAGGAGGCTGTGACGACAAAATAACCTCTGGGATTTTCTTACCCCACATAATGGCAGGAAAATCTCTCAATGTCATCACTTCCCGTCGGCCAGGCCAAGAATTGGGTCACACAGACAAAAAGGCAAATAGACAAGGCTCCAAGAGACTACCACACAGGTAGAAAAAGAGAAACGACTGACCAGCAGAGAGAGCCAGGAAAGTCATATGAGCAACTTTCTACGTGTTGTCAATAGGCATTCTTGTGATTATGTTTTGACCGCTTATGTAGTCTAAAGCAGCAGCGTGCTACATCAGCATACTTGAACTCTCAAACAGTGGCCAGCTACTGACAACAGAAGATAAATACAGCGTCTGTATGCAGGCTATTGAAACAGGAGCGCTTATCAGCAGCCTGAGACACAATGGCAAAGTCCTCTAGTAGCTAACTGATAAAATTTTTCATTAATGCACTACGGCGGTGGCCCCTGGAGCTAAAGCAGTGACGTTCGTTCACCTAAGTGACTCCCTTTCACTGCACTTATTCTCAGGTAAAGAATTTTGTTTCAAATTAAAAGAGTGACAAAGCCTTAACAGCAATTTACCCCCTTGTTTCCATTGTGTAGTAAAGGAGATCATTTAGGATACATTATGTACAGTACTTAAGTGTTCAGCCACAGCCTTTCAGACAAAACGGATGTCTGTTTAATAAAAGCTTAATTCAGACAAAAAGCTGCCCTTTTGAGACAATCCCAGCAATAGCTTTGGTGATATGAATAATATAGTTCTTCCTCTGTGTGCCATCTTCCTGTCCCTCCTTGAGCAAACTTTGCATAATACAGTATCTGCTTGTGTGAATTTGCACAAGTGCTAGTCACAAGAGAGTGTTTGCCTTTATTTGTTCCATCTGTGTGTACATCTATATGCATGTTCAGCAAACATCTGCAGTAACACAAAAAGAACAGATAACAAAATAGATCAATTAGATGAGAAAAAATAAATGAGGTTTAAGGTTTAATGTTATTCATGTTAGTCAAGTCACTTTAAAGACTAAAATATACTCTGATTTACTGCTACTTTTACTTTTCCCTTTGACTGAGGGAGTTTTCAGATACTCCAGCTTTAACTGTCTTGATACTAAATGTGTAAACAATGTGTATAATATGCATTAGGAGTCTCTGTTGTCCTTTCTTCTTTACAGCAGTTTTCACAAGTCCACATGGAAAGAACATTTAACATTTGGTGTAAACAGAAAACCGGATACACCTGACAACCTGTGCAGAGCAGCCCCAACTAATTACACAGTTTAAGCTCCTCGTTTTAAAGCTACTTCACTTCCCAATCTGTTGCTCCAGAGTCAACCTGTCATGTGAAAGCAGAGACACCATGAAAACACACCTTTTTCACACCACATACAAATCTGTCCAGTGAAAACAACCTGGAGGATATGGCGAACACAGAAGCCTTCTGTGTGTATGCTGTTTATGTGGATACAAAAATATAGGCCACATGATTTAAAACCCACCGGAGGGTTTTAATGTTATTCAGACCTCCTGTATTTACTTAAGAAATATGCTCCGCAGCACTTGCCAGAGGTTTACCCTGTGAATGAAGTGACCAGACTGTACATCACGAGATGAAAGCCGCAGAGTGCCAAACCAGAAGGGTAGACACAGCTGCTAGAGCCATTGGAGCTTTAGACAGAGAGCAGACACTGAGGACAAACATGTGTTTTATTTTTGGTCCACACCAAGTTCAAACAACATGCTAATGTCTGCATTTTCCATGTGCTGACCAGAGTAATAAGGCCAGAAACTAGAGCATGATCAACTGTGTCATGTGATTTGTGGTGATAATTCAGCTGTGTGCAAGTGTGCTGTACCAAATTAAACCATAGCATCCAACAAAGGCTTATTGATATCACAATATGTATACATTCAAAGCCTGTATTCTCTAATAAAATTTAAAAATGACTGCCCATGGGGTCATACAAACATTAAGTCTTGATATCGCACAGCCAAGTAGCGCATGTTGGACTTTTTACTATTACTGTAAAGGGTTATATTAGCGTGACACTTATAAATGCTGCCATGATGAAAAATATGTATGGCATTTAAGACATTCTATGATATTAATCTGTTAAATGTGATCCTGATCTAAACTTTCAAAGCGCATGACATCTATTATAAAGACATCTACAAAGCATTCATGAAAATAAAGAGGCGCATTTGGTTGTTTTCCAGCCTTTGTCTTATTCTGTATATGAGATAAAGACTGATAGAGCTCATCAGCGCAATAATCACATTAGGACCTCGAGATCTCATCTCATATTGAAATCTGAAATGAGTTCCATCTGGCATTCAAAATGTAATAAGTTTTTATATTTAGGAAACAAATGAGACCATCTACCTCCCTCTGTTTCCTCAAATGAACGACAGAGATATGACAATGGGAGTTTTCCTACTTGTACTGTTGATGGTCCTTTGTGCTGCGGGTTTTTGCCATGAAGCGCTCAGCTAATTTCTCCAGGTTTCGGGAATACTCCATTTCAATCTCAGCCTTTTTCCTGAAGAAATCCTGAAGGTCCTGCAGTAGCTGGACTCTCATCTCTGTCTGCTGGTCCAGACATTTCTGCTGCTCCACCAACTGAGCCCGGATTTCTGTGGAGACAAAGGGGTGAAAAAAACATTTAGAAAATTAGCTTTTTGAGAATATATTGAGCACTGTGATGGTGACAATGTGAGACAGTATAATATGCAATAATATTATGTCCCTTTGGCATAGTAAAACTTGAATTAAATCTATAAAGGAAATTCTGGCCACACTGTGATAAACAGGCTCTGGTTAGACTGTTATTTTCACAATATATTTGCAATATAGTGTGACGTTAAGGAAATGACATTATTTTTGGAGAGTACTGTATGCCAGGACCTAATTCAACAGATCTTTTATAAGAAATGAAAAACTTATTTTGACAATTCCTAAACTAATTTAGTAGCTTGTTGTGCTGGAAACGTTACAGAGAATTTGAAGTATCATGACATAGAACTTCACAAGTGTAGTATCATAAATATATACATACAATAGTATAACCAAGCTATCTATCATTCAGTCAACTTTGGATTGAATGATAGCTACCTATTGGATTGGAAAATGCATGATTACAAAATCAAAATGATGGTGCTCCCACATGCCCTATGTCTTATTATGCTGTACTTATAGTTTTCTGCATGCTTGTATTGATACAGAGGTCTGGTCTCAGGTGTTTCATTAGAGCAGAAAATAACTCCAGGATGAATGTAACAGGATCCCCACTGCAACACACACTCACAATCAGCTCATGAACCGTACCCCCCGACATTTAGGAAAGCTGAGGGGTGACAGCAGCCATCACTTTAACAGGTACAGGTGCACGTGCAGGTTAATTACCCCTGGGAGGTGTTTCAGGGGGGAATCAGGCTGGCAGAGTTCCCCCCATTTAAATAACATCCTCCACGAGACAAACGGATCCAAACACACACAAACACAAATTGTTTCCTCCGCGTGTCCTGTCAGGCCAAGGCTGTGTATAATGGCTTTCCCCTAATGGAAGGTGGCCTGAGCACGATATCTTCAGCAGAGGAAACAGATTAATGAGGTGATTTAAAACCACACAGATACTGTAGCAGTAAGGGACACTATCGATGCTGGATGCCTTCACAAAGCACTGGTTCAAAACACTGATAGTTAAAGCATGAAGAAGGTGACTAGTAAAACTGCTTTCACTAACTGTTGTTTTCATTATCAACAATTTTAACAGATGAGAACATTCAACACATACTGAAAGTTTTGAAATAATAATTGTGTGATTGCTAATTTAGAGTAATGCATCTTTAACGTCGGGACTGACTGACTCAAGATCCAGGTCTATTCATGGGGAAAAAAAATACAAAGCTAGCATATGTTTTATACTTCTAAACCAGGGACTTCTGATGACCCTGCAACTTTACTAGATGTAACCAAATCCACATTGATTAGCTTACTTATCACTACAAAGCTGCACATCACAATTACAGCAGTAAAGTTTTTTTTAAAAGCCAGTATAAGGGACCATCAATAGTTCACTTTGTCAAGCAACGTAATGGCCAGTCAACTGCTGACTCAATTAAAAAGCTTCCAGTCAAAGAGGCAGAGAGCTGCGTGCCAGTGTGTGTATGGGTCCATGCTGATGTATGCTGCCTAAATGGAATAATCAAATTAAATACAATCAGCTCTCCTCCATTTAACAGCATTAAATCTTCTCACAATCTTAATAAACCGGAGATGTTTGTTAACTTTATTACAAACTGTTGATTATATTTTGCCTTCACAAGATGCAACAATTTCCATCTGGTCTGAGCTAGAGACAGACAGGACACAAGGGAGATGGCTGTGCAATGCTAAATCTAAATCAGTGCTTATCACTGCAGTTAAACTCAACCACAACCATCATTTTCAATGAGGTTTTCCCCCCTATCAAAAACTCAAAATATCACTGCTACTGTCAAACTGCTGGACCGCCATGAGCACTAAGAAGCATATGGCTGCTGCTGGGTCCAATAGGCCTTTTTGATGAATGAATAAATGTTACAATTGCTTCCATCTCCAGTGGATGTAGGAATTAAAAGAAAGCTCCAGCCAAAGAAGTGCACTGGATCATTTAACACAATTATATTCATGGCTGCACAGAGAAACTCATTAAATGCTTAATTTCAAATCAAACAGTATCCATTTAGCTGAAACTAAAATATGGTACAACTTCTAACTACTGGCCCTTTGTTTCAACTAATGGTTCAAATCATTCCCCGCTGCAGACATCAGCTAACAACAACACACTGACTTTTGTAACCAATTTCAAATGAGTTCCACCTTATTGCCGTGACATTGCTGTCAAGTGTCCCTCTACAATCTAAGGAGCATTCCTCCTGCTCTGAGTCATCTGCATGGTAAACACTTGCAGAGGCCTCTGTGCTGGGGGGTTTCATTATGGGGACTGTGTGTGTGTGGGACATCAAAGCCCTGTGTAATCCATTTCAAAGTGAGACATTGAGTTTAACTGTGAGCACCTGTGCACTTGGAGGAGAGGTTACAGCACAGAAATGAAAGTATCCCCTTTCTGTATTTTCTTTTCCTGCAAGACAATCAATCAATAATCCAACAAAGTTAAAAGTTTGATGCAATCATTTATAACAATTGCCAGGTACATGTTGATATGAGGACTTCTGCTTACTGTGTTATAAACAGCAGACATAAAGCTGTCAGCAACAAATCCAGCTGACTGATGGTCCAGCCAGAGTGTCCCAGACCATATGAACAAAAAGAGAATGTGTCATTTGGTCTTTGTAGTGATCAGTTTGGACCAGAGCCCCTTTGTGTCTGAACTCAGCTGGATGTTTTCCAATTGCTCCTTTGGAGTCTGTGTCGCATACTTCACATAACCCCATTCATGGCAACAAATATGTCCAAAGTCCCGAATCAGAATGGCTTCTGATTTGCCTGATAGGCCATTCTATTGTCAAAGAAAGTGCTTTGTAAGCAGAACAGTCACTGACCCACATTGTTGACCTTCTGAGAGAGAACTAGGCCTCAGTAAAACAGCCATGCACAAACTCCATGCAAGTTTTATGCTTATAAATTGTATGTGTCAAAAGTTACTTTTGCAGAGTACAGCAACGTGTTCTTTTGAGTCACCCATAAAAGACTACAAACTTTCTCAGTGTTTTGGGTGTCTTCTCACTGATTACAGTCTCCAGCAGCAGCTATCTGGGGCATACTGTACCACATCAGTCCCAGAACTGCATTTCCACATGCAGAGTGGCTCATCAGCAGCACCTGAAATAGCAGCTGGTGTCTCGGGAGGGGCCATAGGAGGGTGCCCGGCCCCGCCATCTGCCTCACATATAGGCTTTGGGACTCAGGGAGTTGCCTGTGCCTCTTCTGGAGGCTGGATACAAGACAGGATAAATACCATCAACAGTAATTATAAAGCGACCAATCAGTTTTCAACAGAGCACCAGTTTTCAATTACAGCTGGAGCTGGATCACATGCAGAGAGATGAATATTTACAGTAAATCATCTTCAGACATGTTTGGAGTACTCTGATAATTGAACAAAGCCTCAATGCTATATTTAAAGGTAGGGAGTCTCTCAGCCATGTTCATTCCTCTGTTAAATGCTGGACATCTGGAAAAAGTTACACAAATTAGTAGTTCATCCAAGCAGTAATATTAGTAAAATATGTGCCTACTGAGCTGTGTGTGTCCACTCATGACTCATTTATGGAGAGGTTTTTGTACAACAAGTTTTGTTGTACAGCACTACCCACAGAGTGATATGGATAAACGGTTAAATAGGTTGTTCCTTAATGTAATGACGTACATTACGTTCCAGGTAAATAAGATCATACAAAGAAATGTGTTAGATAAATTATAAAAACATAGAAATCCAAAGGTTAACTAAAGCATACAGCACACATGTAAAAACTTGGAAGCTATATACAGTTCAGGTAGTTTGTGGGAACCAGTGCAAATAGTATTCTGGCCATTTATACTTTCTTACTTGCTTCATTTGCTTCCCACCGGAATCTCTTCTGTCCCTCTCCACAGTTTTAAGGTAAAGCAGATGGTTGATTTGCTCTTAACCTGCAGGGTGACTGACTCCACACCAGTCTCATTTAACCAGTGTGCCATGACAGCTTTTATGACCAAAAGAGCCAGAGTGGATAGGCTTAGGGAACTAATAGAACAACCACTGCCATATGGCTACAATACTTTTTCGACTTCTTGACTCATTAAGGTCAGTAAGTCACAACCCACACAACATACTTGGGCAATAACTAAAGCAACAGAAGTTAAGTGGTTGTTTTTGTGGAGTGACTTCATTATGTGAGTAACAGTAGGAACGCATGATGTGCTTAGTATGTCTGACACCGTTGGACCCTACTATCCCTTTTGTTACAGCTGGGATGTATCACTGATTCCAATGTGGTTGTCATCTGAGATTACATCACTGTTGGACTGGCATCTGATGTCCACATTCCTTAAACTGTAGATGACATAATAATACTGGCCTCTGTACTTCAGTGTAGAAGCATAAAAAGCCCTGGAAAGAGAACAAATGCCCTTTTTGTTTAAAAATAAAGAGGCTACAGAGAACATATAACTTGGTCAAGATTGGAACAAGAGGAATATGTGAAGCAATGCCAATCTCTACACAGAATGCTGCCAGCTTCAGCAAAGTATGTTATCTCAAAATATTACAGAACCTGCAATGTGGGCCCCATTACAACGTCTAGCTAACACATTAGCAACTTCCAAAACCACAGAAATAGTTCCAACACAAGGGCTGTAGGCTACTGTGATCCATGGAATGACTTTTAAATCACTCTGGAAAGAGCTTGGCCCATAATCCTCTGCTTCTTTCACACACTGCAAGCTGCATGAGCAAATTCCTCTGGGAGAGTTTATGAGCCAACAATATGATGCTACTCGTGTAGTAACTAACAAGAGGGATAAGGGATGTTTGTAGCTATTACCTTGTTGGCAAAAGCTGCACTAAAGTGGAAAGAAATGCTATAAACTTGCGATAAATATGAACTCAAGAAAAAAAAGTCTCTAATAGAATCACGAGTTTAAAAAAAAAAACAGCAGTTTTTGTAATTTCAGGAGAACTGTGGAAGTGACCCAATTGTTCCTTCCTGTAGTCTGATTTTATAAGACGACTCTGAAACAGCTCAGCCATGGCTAACTCAATACTCTCAGCACTTACAAAATGTATGCTGACTGAGTGCAAACCATAAATATGTCATTCCCATTTGAATGTGTGCCTTTAAGAACAGGAATGCAATAGCCCTTATTACATTTAGCTGCACTTTTCCAAAAAAGGTTGCTAGGACAACGCCTCAACAGACAAGATGACTACAGACAGGAGAGAGAAATCAGTCATAATTCACAGGACAATCACGTTGGTCCAAACAAAATAAGACTGAGGGCCTGAATGGTGGGATAAGTAAGCACGGAGCTGTTTGTGCAGCTGCGGGTCAACATCTCCACAGTCTGTTTGATCTAGCCCCAGCCTGGTGTTAGCCATTAGGTGTTCCAAATGTGTACTAACTGTAGTGTACAGCATGCAGTCATACTAGTATTTGCCAACAAGCAGGACACAGTTTTTTTTGGTTGTTTTTTGCCCATGTGACAATATCAAACCATCATTTTGCAGCAGGGTTAAGGCTGGGTTTGTGTTATAGTTGCACTGACAACTTGCGTGTGATGGCAAAAACAAAAAAAAAACACAAAACAAAAAAAACGAATTAATGAATGACTGCCTTTTATATCAAATCAATAGCCCACAAATCCACACAATGCTTGGGACAGTAGTCAAATAACTGAGTACAGTAATCAATGGAATTACTTCAGCACAAGCAATGACAAAAAGAACAAAATTATTCCCATGACTAAGGCCTGGAAGTGGTTACATCTGTGGGGCCTTAGGAGAGAAAAGAGAATCTGGGAGAAATGTGCATTGATCTTTTTCATTCAGTAAGCCAGGACTTACCAACCATTCTGTGCAGTCCTAAAGTAACTGAAGGGACTTCTTTTGTGTAAAAGAGACAAAGAGATCATCTGAATTCTACAAACAGTTCCAGGTAATGCAGGATGTTTTAATTTGAAGCCTTAAGCTCAAACAATGAAGTCTGAAAACCTGAGAGCTTACACTACATCAGGAGTACAGCCCTTCCCATAGATCGGAATGAAAAATGACACCTAGCCTTGCATCTGGCTTGCCTTTGTGCTTTTGTTTAGTGATATTAGTGATGGGAAAGATAAAGGCGCTAAAGCTCGAGTGTCAACGCAGCCCAGCTCTCACTCTCAACAAAGCTTACCACAGGCAGAAGACGTGGCCGGGCAAGCCCACAGCTCTTACAGTTGGGAAGTTTGTTTGGGGTAACAATACTATGAAAATTCTGTGGTTGGACAGCTGAAGAGATAAATGCTTTTAAAAAGGGAGTTGCAGAAGAAACATCTGGAACTGAGACGCAGAAGCTTTCATGTGTAGGACCAGTTCCCCAAGTTGCTGTAAACAAAAACTGACGTATGCTGGCAAGAACTCGGATAATAGACTCAGTAAGATGAAGCTAAAGAATGACAGGGAGGTTAAGAAGACTGTGGCAGACAGTGTTTGAAGAGTTTGCCATACACTCCAGATGTGCCTGTGTCTATTCTCATCAGCCAAGAGACAGCAAAGAGTCACATAGTTGAATAATGCTGCTATTCCAGAATACACCTGCTCATGTTTTAAGATACACGGTTATATTCTGGTATAATGGAGAGCCTGCACCTGTGTGGGACCACTACCTCTCTTAGGCATGCATTACCATTAGTTGTTATTTAAAGCACATTGTATCTGTCCTATACAAATACCATGTAAACAAAGCCACTAGACCAAGTACAGAGCAGCAGCAAAGATGGAAGACTAAGAGCATGCAAAAAGATGGTACAATAACATAACTTTTTGGCACAGATATGTCTTCAGCCATTTTAGTTTGTGGTTTGCAAACATTGTATGTGCAGTATGTGCGAAGCCATACAACACAAACTCATGACAAAAATGCTTTTGTTTGTGGTCAAAACCAGTGGCTCACTTTACAATGGAGATGCTATTTATAACATGCTAAGGTGAGTTTAGAGTTTGTAAGGTAATGTTTAGCTTTAAGTGCTATACTCTGTGGAAGTCTGATTGCAAATGAATATCTAGGCCTCTGTTAGTAGTAATGTTCCCAGTCTTGGGAAAGTTTATCATGAATGTGTAAACGATGAGTGTTGCAATCTATAGTTTCTTAGGGAAAGGTAAATCCTTGAATTCAGTCACACCTTTCCTATTCCCCCAATCAAACTAAAACAATTTACATGACAGTAACACTAACTTTTAGTTTGTAAGGATTGTGGGAATTGTTTTTACCACTGTTTACTACTATATACTGTGTGTGTTGTGTTTTTCATTTCAGCTAATCCTACTAACAAAACCAGCCTTCTTGCTGCTGTGCTTACCTGCCACCATTATCAATGCTTTGTCCTTCCAGATGCTATACAAAGCCTCTATGCCATCTGTCTGTCTCTGTAGTTGTCTACTCTCTTACTCTGTTTGTGCATCTGTCTTTCTTGACAGTTGTAGACCTGTCTTTTACACAGCCGGCAGGAGCCACCTCCAGCCTGAGTTTATAATGCGTTGGGACACTGTGGCACCGATGGGTCAGGGGAAAGGATAGACCACCCAGCATAAAACAAAAATGAAACATGCCAACCAGTCAGAGATGATGCCTAATTTACTGTCACAAGTTGACAATCATTCACATATGTGAATGATACCTCCTACCATTAATCAAAATTAGGTTGTAATGACATATGACATGAACACTTTCAACATATTCGTGTAATACAATACCAGCTGCACTAAATGACCCTGCCATCCTTCATTTTTGGCCTCTGGTTCTTTTTCTGCTTTTGTAACTGGAATTCCACACTAATCCTCCATTGTCCCAGGTCTTTAGGTCAGTAATATGAAGACTGCAGAAGAATATAATGTTACCAAATGGCCAGGAGGCTCTCCTAGAAGTGGAGCTGAAATTCTTGCTACATTCTTCCGATGACACATTGAATGCTTACAACAGAAAATATTTGGTTATAGATTAATCCAACTCTTCTTGATCCTACAAGTAGGACAGCAGAAAGAAGAGACTGAACTTTAAAAATATGCAAATGCAGCAGCTTGTTCTGTAAGAAAAACAATGAAACCACAAGCTTGACATCAAAAAGTAATGAGCCCTCCTGTTGTGATTTGATCAGGATTTATGTGTCACATGTTGAAACCCATAGATCTAGTGCATCCTTTTTCTTTTTATTAGTTTCACCTAATAATCCATCTTGCCCTCTGGTGATGCAGATGGCCATAGACCTAAAGATGCACAGTAAATGATCAATGAGATTTCAAAATGGACAATATACTTAGAACGTGACACTTTAAGTGTAAACATATAAACATGAGCTGCACCCATATTTTAGCAAAGCAGACAGCAATTTTTTCAATATTGAAAGGGCATTCTCCATCATTAATGGCAAATTTTGCATAAACATGATGATTTTGACAATTATCAATTGACTGAATATGTTTGTGCTGTCAGCGAATGAGTAGAGAACATGGCACTATATTCAGCTGTTTTACAAGCATCTTTTAACTGTTATCAGCTAAGGGCTATAAGTCACTGGATGCTTAGGTTAATGTTATCCATGGGCCATACTCGATGATACATACATGATGTCAAATAAGACAGATGACCCCGAGTTTTACACAGATTGTCATTCTCATCCAAGACAGTGAAACCAGATCTGCCTGATAGGATTACACTGATTAGGTCACAACATTTAAAATGAAAAGGCATATTGCCGTTAGACAAAGACATCACACAAATCCATCTTGGGAAAGTAACACATACATGATGCTTCAGGGCTCTGCATATACTCTTGAAGGATATAGCTTTTTTAGCTTTCTGGCTCCATCTGTTTATGGTAAACATCAACAAAGCAGCTATACTTGAGTATAACAAATCTGCCAGTAGAATGTTGACTGTTAAACACACATGTGACAACACGTTTTTCCCACCTCTTAAGTGTCTACTTTGATGTTTCTTTGTGCAGTCATATAAATGAAAGGGAAGTACTGCCACTTTTATTGCCACAATGAGCAAATATCTTTTTGATGATGTTTCTTGTAAAAAGCTCTATAGCATCACAAAATTCAGCTTGAATTGCAATAAACATTATGGTACTGGCATTCATGTTGGCCTGTCAATATTTCTGACTCCTTATTTGGAGCAAAGCCAATACATTTATTTTTCAAGTGGTGCATTGGATCAGACCAAGTCTCTGAATTATATATATTTTTCTCTTTCAAAATCTAGGAAACAGTCGGGACAATGGATGGAACATAAAACCCAGGAGTTTGAGTCCTAATACCTCTACAAATATGTTACTGACGAAGATTATTTATTACCACTACAATATGCCATGGGAATTAGAGCACATGGATATGTATATGAGACGGAAAAGTGACAATATCAGAGATCATTTAAACCTATAAAACCTGGGTGGGACATCTGAATCCTTATTATTCATAGTTGTGCAATCACTGGGAAAACATTACGACCGTGGTTGCTGGGATCTGTCCTCCAGGCACCACTGAAATGGCTGTCCAGAGTCTGTGGGTATTTTCCAACAGTGTAGAGAAAAGAGCTTTATTTCCCCTGATATGTTGTTTGATTCCACCTCGTTTCTTTCTGCGGTTGGGTCAGTGATGGATGACACCATCAGCCGGGACAACGACCGGCTCGTATCTGTGTGCCAGATACGGCAAAACGGCAGAGTAAATGATGGCTGACATCAGAGTGGTGCAAAAAAAAGCCTGAATTCACAGGAAAAGGCCACGTGGGAAACATCAACCGCTCATGTATGACCTGTATCCACTACACAGCAAAAGAAAAAAAAATTCTTTTTTTCTTCATTTGCTTTCCTTCTCGTTACTGACCGCCCCTCGCTGCGCCTCACCACAAAAGAGCACCTTGCAGGAAGTGTGGTTTCTGGGCCTTTGATTGGGTTTAACCATTGGAAGAGCTGCAGAGACAGAAGAGGAGCAGCCCTAGTCTTCAAGTCCAACTGTGTAATTTTGAGGCGAGGACGTGTGCTGCAAACTGCTGAAAGTAGGGGAACTGGAGAAGAAACTTTTGAGTTGAGCTAAAGTTGAACCATACAAGTGCAGTCATGTCTTCCTATACATTTACACTTGATACTTGATACTTGTTTTTTGTTTTAGTTTTTCAAAAGTTATGGGACAACACATGGAGAAAGTACACAGCACAAATAACAATTCCAGGAGAACTTTTAAACTTGCAATCAACTTCACTCCATAGTACTTAGAAAATCAGAGACAAGGTTACTTTCATGGTCAAAAAGAATGGATAATACAGCTTATCTGCAAAGCTGCAGCTGGCTCAGACAAATCACAGAAAGTTTGGGCCATTATGCACAGTCCACATACACACCACACACAAACACACAGAGCCATTCAGCCCGCTCTATAAATACTTTTACAAACTCCACAGTGTCCACACACAGAGTATTGATTACTGGGCTATGCCTTTAAATGAGGCTCTAAGCGGCACCCCTGTGTCCTTGTCTGTTGTACATGGGAGTGATAAGATGCACTAATGTTTGTTTCCTGAATCAGACTTTCAATGTTTATGTAAGTGATGCATTTGTATGAAATATGCTACTTTAGAGTAGAACACATAAACAAGTGTGAGTAAAGCCTCATTTCCACAGGAGCGGTACAGTACGGGACGGATCAGTACGGGTCACTTTTCACTGGGGATGTGAAGAGTCCCAACAAAGCGAGCAGTACCAAATTATTTTTTTAACCACATGGCTTTTGGTTCCAACACTGCCTATTTTCCAAACGATAAACACTGCAGTCTGTAGAATGGGTAATAGAGAAACCTTACAGAGTGCGCATCAATCGCCTCAAGCTTTATGAATAAAAAAACATTGGCATCTGCTGTCTACACTGCATTATACACAAGCCTAAACTGACATTAACATGACACACTCAAAACTGGTGCAGCTTTCAGAAATCAAAGTACATAGAGCAGGGAATAAAGCAGAAAAGTCCTCATCTACTGTTTATTGCAGCAATAATGAGCTATAACTCCAGTCTCTCACATCGCTCCACATGAAAATTTATTCTTCTTTCTTATAAGTATTGTTGGTGCATCTAAGTTAAACATACATTAGCATTTACAAAGAAGTGGTTTGCCTTTAACAGAGCTAACCAAGTCAAACAAAATCTTCTACTTTCTCAGTTGACTTTGCTCACTCTCCTGAGAGGTACTTAAGCTCTGACACATTATTTCAGTTGATTAAAGAGCATTGCTCTACTGTAATTCCACTGTGGACTCAAGCAGGAAATTAGTTTAGTATCTGCAAATTTGCTTTTAATGTTTGCTCTAGATTTAATGTATGCCAATCAGAGTTCTAAAACACACTATTATAGTTACAGTTCTCACAACAACTGATTTCTACAGTTTCACCCTATGTCCTACTAAACATGAAAAGACTTTCTAAGGTGACTAAGCGTTCAAGGGCAGATATACACTACGTTCCCGGATGCAGGCGAAGGATTGGGGGCACAGGGGTTGCAGCTGCGAGGGACAGGTTGTAGGTTACAATAATGTGCTGCATGGATGGGTGAGCTAAAGCTGGGATTGAAGATTGCAAGAATTAAGGGCAGGTGGAGGATAATGGGGGTGGGACACTGCCTTGAGCAGCAGTTTAGGCCGGGGACAAAAAGATCACACTCGGAAGGCACCACACAGAGGGAACAGAGGGAAAAAAACAGGTAGTGATGATATTACATAAAAAAACCAAGAGGACAAACAAAAATACATGTTAAAGTTGCCACCGACACATTAAAGGGGCGAGGACACTGCTTTAAAAAGTTGCCAAAAGCCATACTTCAAACCAAAATCTGAAATTCAAAGAGATATAATTATGCTGATGGGAGATACTTTGTAGCTCAAAAATATGCACACATACATATTAAACAGCTGTTTTAGTGATGAGAATGAATCATTAAGTTAAGATGGTACTTTTTACACTTTAGTCATTATACATTTATTATCATGCAACTTTTAAGTGTTCCCTGAATTAAATGATATGCTAAGTAGCACATATGTTTTTGAGCTGTAACCAAACTTCCTATATTTCCTTTTCTAATGTGGAACCAGAAGGGGGTCAAAAACACCAATCTGCAGAATAAGATCTACTCTATAAGTACGTACACAAGGAGGCTTCAAGAGACCTCATTTTTAGATAATTATAGTGGAAGTCAATACAGAGGAAGTGACAGAGAGTTAGGTCTCGTTATCTCCTCCGACCTACCCTGAGGGAGGCTTTAAACCGCCAATCCCCTCCTTCTTTTCCAAGTATGAGAGCAGCCTTTTAGTCTGGCTCTCAGCTCTGAAGATGACACGTCTTCTACTATAAAAAGTGTCCGTCAGAATATCCCATTAAAGCACAGTATATCATCTTTGCGGCGTGAACACAAACCTGACAAGATTGGACAGGTGAAACCAAAAACCAATTTTGCCTACAGGTCAACAACACGGCACAGAAACATCCAGTGCTTTTAGATTCACTGTGGTGGACCGGGGGGGCAGCTCCACGGCGCGGGACAAAGAGACAGACAGAAGAAAAGAACAGACAGATCAGCTTTCACCGCTCTTTGTTTTTCTGCACTATAGCGAGCAAGACTGGCCCTTTCTCTTTTCTGTCTCCCACAGAGGCGAGGGACAGAGGCCACATTTTGGTTTGGGACAGAGTCGCACTGAGGGCCACTCCTCCATATGCCACACACCCAGCCAGGCTGCCACGCATCACACCCCTCTGACACGACATTAAGCGGGACAAATAACGGGATCCCAGGGGAGACCGCAGCTTCATCCACACTCACTGATTAAAAAAAGAAAAGATATATGAGACATTTCCAACAAGTCAAAGTTCATCCTGCACAGCTGACAAATCAAGCCTTAAACAACATTTTTACCCAGTTATTATAATACTTAAGCATTATTTAAAGACAAAATTACTGTTTAGTTTCTCCATGCCCGGAGACTTTGCTCTACTTCGGTTTACAAAAATGGAGCACTCTGGCTCAGGATCAGCCTATCTGCAGTGTGATCTAAAAAAACTAACTTTGCTTTGCAGCTCGTGCCATTGGTATTAAACTATAAAAAAGAGGCTGTCAGGAGTCTGCTGGGATTTCTCGCAGAGAGCAGCGTGCTCCACTTCAGCCTAAGATAACCTAAAAAAAAAAAAATCCGGCAGAATAAGAAATGACGTGACAAGACTTCCAACGACCTAACTGCAAATAGTTGCCGTGCCTCTGTGATCAGCCATGCTGGGTGCTTTTATGGCCTGTCCAAAAGGATTTCCTCCTGTAGGCATCATTTAAATAATTAGCAGAGGAAAGATGTGGTAACAGGGGCATTAGAAAGTATTACATTTTCGAGAGCCACAACAGCTTTTCCAGTAGCTTAGGAACCAGGAATTCTTCCAACATATCAACAAACATTGGACTGTTTCCTGTAGTCCCCAGTAAACAAATATTTAAACTTTCAAGAATTAAATGGCAAGAGTTAAGCCTGACCAAATAGAAATCCGATCAGAGAACTAAACTAATACTTAACATAATGAAAGGACTAAACCAATATGATGCACTGTTAATTTACAGGTTAACAAACCGCTCTGCACATCAACATCAACAACAAAACTAGTGGCCACTTGAGGAACTGCAATGACATAATCCGAGGAATCCCACAATATCTCAGTTTAGGGTGTGTTTACGCCTGTAGACCGCTTCTTTTAGACCAAACTGAACACAATTGATCAGGACCTACGCTTTTCAGGGATTTCAGCATGTGAAGTACTAACAAGAGTTTACCTGTACCAAACATGGCAACTGTGAACAAAGCCTTTCTGTGATTCACCCAACCCACCTTCATCATCTAATGGGTCATAAAACAAGTAAAGAAACTAGAAAGCTAACGTTTTTAGAATATGAGTTGACAATAAAATAAATGACAGCCATCTTGGATCTTGGGGGACTTGTCACACACATAATTTTGCTTCTGTATTTGAAGGATTTCACTTCTCTAATACAGACCAGGCTTAAAGCAATCACCACATGCAAAGTAACTATAAAAGATGGGATTAAAGCCATTTTAATTACTGATTTGAATTGCCACTGGGCGTCCGTAGTCCCAAGTGTCACTGCTACAGCACACCAGTATAATTGGACTGGACGGGAGTTGGCAGAGCGATTCAGGTCAGAGAGCAGAGGTCAGTGGTTTAGCGAGCAGAGGGTCAAGTTGTACCGGACAGAAGGCCGCCAGCATGGGGTCAGCAAGTGGACGCAAAAAAGAGGAAGGCACATTTATGGCCAAATAGGGTCCTGTGTGTGAATGAGTAATATTGCAAGAAATAGTTAATGACTCAGACGGATTTTGCGCTGTCATCTGACTGTACAGACAAGACTCTACAGAAGTGTATGCAGTTTCATCCATTGCATAATAGCCACATGACACAAGGTCTCATGACAAATCACAATGAAACACGAAACTTCACATAGTTTTGTATATCTTTAAGTGAAAGGTGAATCATTTGTACATTAAGGATACACAGACTCACATTCAAACCATAATTACTTCTATAGGAAAGCATGAAGCCCAGTGCCTTTGGTTTGCGATTTACTTTTCAGGACTCTCATCACCTTTTACCCACTCACAAAGAAGAGCAGAGCAGACGTGTGTTCATGTGGTATCAAAGAATAATGAGACAGGTTCAATCTAGCAACAGCAGCTATATAGATTACTGGCTAAAAACATTAGTGTTTGAATTTATCTGACATTTTTAGACATAAATGAGCTGTGACTGTTTTGGCAAAGCTAACCGCAAAAAAACTTACAGAAAGTTAGCTAAAGCACTTACTTAATAATAAATAATAAAGAAAGACGCTCACAACTGCAGCCACAGAACCATTAGCAATGGAGTAAGACCATTAATAAACAATATCCTTACCCAATATCCATTCATAATTTTAATGTCTATAAACCCAATGTGAAATGAAGGCTTTGAATTGAGGCTTTAGAATAATGCGTATTCTAATCTCGTAGGGTAGATCTCACTCAACAGCCTTTGATAAGGAAGAACAGGTTACTTTCTGTATCTGTATCTGGGTCCTGATGTTCTGTTCTACTCTTGTATAAGACGTTCCACAAAAAGCTTTTACATTAACCTAAAAGCTTATTATATAACTATAGCCGCTGAATATCAAACCACAAATGTTCTCTCAGAAAGATCACATTTTGGTGGCCACTGTCCTTTGGCTAAGATGCACACATGTATTTACAAACAGTACATACACTTTATATTTCACAGTTTTTATTAGTAATGAAGCTCCCTTTGAGTGAAAATAGACATTGCAGCCAAAAAGCAGCTGGGACAATCCTAATGTGTGACCACTGTCAGGTCGCTGAGCACCGAGGACATGGCTGACAGATCTTTATCCGTAAATGGCTCCCTTTCCCCCGTTTCCCAAACACTCCACATATCCGCAGCTAAAACCGCAGCCTTGGCTCTAGTTTCCTTCTCGGGGGAGGGTGGAGTCCGGAGCTCAGAAGACCTGCCTCAGACCCAGTTTTATACGAGTACCAGGCCCTCATGGCTGCAGCCCACAATGAATGAACTTTATTGTGAGGCTGATAAGCTGAATGCTGAGACCATGGGAAAGTCGTCACAGCGCTACACTCAAAACAGACCGAGCACATGGACAGAACCTGAGGTAGAGGAAGCAGTGACCACATGAAACGTAGTAGACATTTTGAAAAGTCTGCGGCAGCAATACTGTATTTCATTTAATAATAAAAAACACTGTTGACTTTTGGACTTAAACTATAATCAATCACTTCTACAAACAAGAAGGGGACAGAGCACTTTAGTCTCCACTAATTTCTTTAAAACCGTCCTCCTTGGCGCAACAACCCAACATGTGCCTCGAGGGGTGGTCTTCGGCTATTGATACGGCCTGCCTGATGCCTGCATGCCCCAGATCATAAGGTCAAGGAAGAGAAAAAGAAAGGGGGGGAAGGGGGTCAATAAAGAGTTACAACGCCAGTAAATTAAACTTGTGTTAGGGTTGAATGGCAATGTGTTAAGACTGGAGGAAGAGTGGTTGTTTAGAAATGAACATATGGGGCGTTAAACTACAAAACAATTCCATAGGCTTCACATTTATAGTGGTATTTTTAGTTGTTGTGATCAGGCAAAGAGACATTTAAATGTAACAATAGCAATATCATTTCAGACACTAGCTTCTTGTAAAGTCTAAACACATGGTGCGGTTTACTTTATGGACATGCATTGTTTTCTGCAGCACAAGTCACCAGTATAATTTTGATCTCTGTTTGGTGCTCTAAGGCAATACAACTACCCATTTGATAAATTTAGACCAGGCGCTGTAGTTATTCCTGCCATACATCTCATTGTTTTAATTGCATCATTTCAGGGAAGGGTGGATTCAAGCTTGAGGCAAGCAACTGTACAACGATGGAAATGAAGGCCTTGAACCTGTCATAAAAGTTAAAGACATAAGACTATCATTAGATTAGTGTGTTTGTCTAACTAATCTGCTAAAGTCATAATAATAGCTATGTAAGTCTGTGGGAGAAAGGGTGAGAAAGTGGAGAATTATCAGTGTGCTACTCGGAGAGACCAATTCTCTTGAGCATGTTGTTTCTGCTTGCTCTGTAAACTTTTGTATTCTTCTTCTTATTACACACCTACGGCCCTCTATAATTACATGGTGTATCTATTTGCACACAGTCTGTCCTGTCCTCTGGATCCCATACTGGCATATTCAGCATGTCACTAGCTGCTAGGTTGCATTAGCATGACTCCTGTGCAAAGAAAAGAAAGAACAGTGAAACTAAACAACAAAGTCTGTTCAATTGGCTTTTACTTGGTGTAAGGAATAAAAGAGGTAGAGATGGCTTTCTTCTCTTGGCAAACACTACAAACAGCTCTAGGAATGAATGGAGTGTTCACCCTAACTGGCTGTGTGCTTCTTTTTGTTATTTATTATATACTATGGTCAATAATGAAAAGAGCTGGTTTTTTTTCCTTCACAATAGTACACTCCATCCATTATATTTACTGCTCTATATTTGAGCATTAGTAACCTGTCTGATGATGTATTGATTGACTCAAGCATCCCATTACTATGAGACTGTTTAACTAACCATGACAACTTATTGAAAGTTGCCCATACAAAACAACAAGAGTTCTTGAGTAAACTCGTCTGAGCAGTTGGACAGACGCCACTTGCAGTAAAGCTATAAGACTATAGAGAAGTTTATAAAGCATGTTTCTGTTTCCTGAAAAGGTTCATCCAAGAATCAAGCACCAGGGTTCAAGAGCAAGTCCCAACCTGTGAAAGGATTTTTGTTGAAAGTCAACCTGACACAGTAAAAGTATACACACACTGAATATATCATATAGATTTTACTTGAATACACAGAATGACACTTCACTTGTAGCATGTTAGCCCTCAACTTAAAAGGCTTTCACTGCCACTAAAGACATAAACAGCTTAGATCCGGCGAATGAATCGGATGAACACACAGACGCAGATTACAGCAAGTCCACCAAGTCGCAGCTTAGGACCTGCGTCTTCACTTATTCCTGCACTGACCTCATAGCGTCTCGTTCTTGCCCATCCCCCAGTCCCCTTCCTCTAATCCAGCCCTTACTGGGTGGCAGGAGGCAGCAGGGCCCGGTGGTCAAAACGGTGTCTGTCTGCCTTCCTGTCTGCCCATATGCTGAGGCCCAGCAGTGGTTTGAAGGAATGAAAGCACAAATCTCACCAGCCACCACCAAGCCAAGCCTTTGTGCCTCACCTTCGTCAGTCTATTAAAATGCTTTTCTATAAAATATTTTACCCACACAGGGATGTTGAGTCTCAGTACTCATGTACAGGGTGCTCACTCATCAAAAAGAAACAATAAAGCCATTTTGGTAATCCACAGCCAATACAGGTCTGGTTATAGCTCTACAATCATCAAAAGCTATGATTATGTGGATGGTAACTTACTTGACAGTTTTTCGAGAGCAATTATATCAAGCATCAAATAAATGGCAAACTATCTAGTTAGCATTGTAACAGTAGCATAAACAGTGCCTCCTCCTTTGTAATAATTTGTTATTTAGCAGTAATGTTAGATCTCTTTTTGTTTTAGCCCTCTCTGGCCAAGTATTATTTGCACACCAATTAAAGTCTTGCCAAAAGACACAAAAAAAGCATTCACAAGCACAGAGCTGCTCGCTATACATTTGTGTTAATGTCACTTTTTGCCACATCACAAAACCAATCCTGTGAATTATTAGTCAAAAAGACTGGTTTACTATTTTGTTGCACATGTGAATTCAGCTGAAAGTATAACTGCAATCTGCCTATAGCGGGCTTGGATTTCATGGTTTTTAGAAGAAATGTTTTGTTTTTTTACACTGTACTCCGGTGGGATTCGTAGTTAAACACATTTCATCGGTCATCTTAAAAACATTCTATTTTCAGTGCCTTATGTAAATGAAAGCTCAAGAACTAGTAAAAGTTAAGAGAAAACTGTTGTCATGTGAACAGACCTTGTGCTTTATTTCCTTTTGTTTGGTTTTAGGATCCAGTACCAATGCAAGCGGTGAGTTTGGCTTATATGATGGGGAAACGAGGTGAGCAGTTGCGGGGGTGGACTGCAGTAACGTCCCAGTGGCCTTTGTGGCTCAACTGAAAAGCACAGCAGGGAAGGTGAAGCATTGCATGTGCTCGGCAGAGTTTATTAAAACTGCAGGGTGAGTAGCCACAGATGGTGCTGTCAATAGCCATTCAGACACAAGCACCCACGTGCACAAGCACCCACGCAGTCGCCACGCCCAAAATCAAACAGTCAAGTGGAAACACGCCGCAGAGAGACCTACACAGTTGGAGGAGAAGGAGGAGCGGCAAAAACAGATGGTAAGTGTGTGAATGATTGCGTGATGCTGTGCAGAAGTGCTGGACGAAGTGCTGGGATGCCACTAGTCTGTCAGCCTCTAAATTCCATCAACACCTCGAGACTGTAAAGACACAAACATCACGAATCCAGGAATCGGCCACAAACAACACGTAGACACAAATACAAGCCCATAGTGTCAATTATGCCACATTGTTTGTCCCTTACTAATGTTGAGTCTAATTATAGGCTAGCGTCACATGCAACAAGTCAGAGAGTGTGTGTCCATACTTTCAGTTACATTCATGCCTCTTATAGATCACTGCAAATGCACAGAAAGGCCGCCCGTCACGACTACACCGTGGTGTTAATGGGACACATGTGACCGTCTCGTGAGGTCATGTGACTGAGGTAACACACCTCAGCTCTGCTTACACTCTTCATATCACCGGGGAAAATGTTCACTCATCACACAGGCAAAGGTGATGTGAGGATACAAGACTGACGGCTGATCTAATACCTAAAAGCAGACTAATGCAGATATGGGGCCATTTAAAAAAACCAAATAGCCATTACTCTTGATTAGTAAAATGACATAGTAAAATAAAGTCCCCTATGACCTTCAAGTCTATAGTGTTTTATCACAAAGCTATTTTAAATAAGGAGTAAGCCAGCACCACAGTCTTGAGTCAATCATAGCCTGGTGACTCACTGGTTTCATTTATTCAAAACATCAAAGCCTTATTTAAAGCAAAATTATAGTTTTGACTCCACATGTACCAGATGCCACATGTGTGTGACATCTGGATTTTGGGCTAGAAGATATGATCACAACATGCGTGATTATATTTTGCTGCAGAAATGGCAACAACATAAATTTCTGCTGTATAAAGATGATTTGAAAAAGTAATTACAATCATTCATTTCCCCCTTTAACCCTAAGTACCCTCAATTTGAGGGTCTAATTTCAAACAGCAGTGAAGGCAGGTCAAAGGAAGTGATCGGGGAGAGGACCCCTGTCGAGAGCCCAAGGCGTCCTGCCAGTGGAGTCATGACCCTTGGGGCTACAAAAGCAAGCCACAGTCTGACACTAAACCAACACTTTGCCCAAGAGGAGTGCTGCTCTTCTCTCTTCAACCAATCCATGTGGAGCAAATGTACCACAGTCCCCACTTCTCCAACTATCTTAAATTAGGTGAAACCAATGCAATAAAATTACACTGTCTTAACTCAATCTTCTTTATGTTTCTGTTTTTCCAGAACAAGCTGTGTGAATGAATGCACATGCAAATTCAGCAATTAACAAAAAAAAAATCCACATGCTTTGATGCTCATGTTTTGTTTTTGTTTTTTTGTCAAATGTCATTCATTTTCATTCTATTCAGTAAAGAGGAGAAAAATAAATAACTTCTGAAGTCAGGTGAATGACAAGGCTAAAAGCAGTAGACATTTACTATAGAAAAGTATAATAAAAGCCCTTTGTAGTGTAGGATCACAGCAGGACAGCAGTTCATCAAAATCTGCAAAAGACTGATAATGATGATCCATGCAATACATCAACATGGAACAACCACTTTGCAATAGTTGAAGAATCTGTTTTGTCTGTCCTTGTGGCTGCTTATTGTTTTACTTCTTGAGAAATTAGTGTGTATTCACGAGACTCTGCCTGGAGCTGTAACTGCTACACTGCAGATGTGATCCCACTCGTTATCACTTTAAACTCTCGTGGCTCTCATTTAACTTCTTCACATAAAACACTGCAATCGGAAACTGCTGTAGAACAGAACACATAATGTAGACTCTATGCTAAATTATTGTTTGATCTTATTGTGTTAGCAACAATATGTGGCTAGAAATCATATCACATAATATTTTTTTTTACAAATGTGCAAAATACAACCAACATATTTACACAATGGGGGAACCTCACAAGGTGAATATCCACAAATTATTTGCAATGCAAAAAGAACCAGTACAGTACTTTAGGCAAATGATGCACTATGTTGTGAACAGTAAATGGCTGTGTTATGTGGCACTGCCTAGGTAGGTATACATCCATTCACACACAGGCTGGATAGATTCACTGTCTTGCCAAGGACACTTTGGCAGTGAAGGGGAGGAGCTGGGATCAAACTGCCAACCTTCCAGTCCTCCTCAGCCACCTTCACCAATGATGGCATGATGTGAAATACACTCTAAAATTTACAACACAAGCTTTAGTCTCCTGCCTTAACAACTGAATCTTCCAAAAACCAATAAATCCAGCATTGATTGATTGGTGGTCCAATCCAGAGAAAAAGATTCTGAGCAGCATCAGGTTGCTGTTAAAACCCCAGTGGGCTTTGTGTGACAAATGGGAAGCTTCGTCATCTCTTATTCAGCATCCCCTATGACTGTGCATCATGCTCTATTATAGGCTAAAAGCCCTTAGTCATCCTCACGGGGAGAAGAAAGGGTGCCGGACATTCTTTGTAAATGAGGGCTTGTGCTCAGCCACATGCAATCTTTTAATTCCAGCAGCACTGACCCCCTCCTCCACAGTGACCCAACCCCCACTGACCCTTTCTCTGGATTTAAGGTTGGATATGGGGACATGAATAGGTGGTATTCCAGTGTGGTAACAGCACTAAGAAACAGTGCTGCTTGGCTGTGGGCCAAATCCCCGTGGTTACTCTGGAGCAAGGGACTGCTGTTTTCTTGTGCTCTCTGTCTGGGGATACAACAACCTTTGCTCTGCATTCATAGTGAAGCTTGAAGGAGACGCGGGAGACAGGATAATTTAGGGTGTCATCATTTCAATGTCTTGCACACCTCCAAATCACCATGCTAAATCAAGCTGTAAAGCAGTTTTATGCTTCTGTGTGTGTGTGTGTGTGTGTGTGTGTGTGTGTGGGCTTGTAACTTTAAAAAACGGCTGAGCTGGGGTACGGACTGCAAAAAAAAAGAACTGAGCTGGAATTTGAATGAATTAGACTGTGTTTTCCGAAGGGCCTCTAAGCCATTTTTTTCTACAGGTGTGCTGTCTGAACTTGTGCTTTTCATTTTCCTAATCAAATAATCCTGTGATGCTGTGGGAACTGATGCAGTCACAAAAAGGTCTTCCAGCAACTTTCTGTAGGTAACAGCTCAGTTATCTACCTTAGCAGTAACAAGTTAATAGCCCACTCACTATCAAAGACAATCTGTAGTAACGCTTAGAAATCGATTAGACATGCATCTCAAACCTACAAACTAATCAATAAGCCATATATGGGAGAAATAATTATATTCTGTGTCAGTGATCAGCATATGAGCATAAAACACCAGTTTCTCCATCTGTTTACGCTGCAAATGGAGTTTAGCCACTTGGGAATGCTGATGCACCTTTAACATGGCAAGCAATCTAATACATACAATTATATAATCCCATAAAAATGTTATGAGTGTTGGATTTGCGGTAATCAGACCAGTGTGCGGTGGTTTTACTGCATTTTTTTCATTTGAACGCCCTGCATCCTCGAGTATGACTCATATGCAGGTAGGGATGGACTAGCTTGTTCCCAATTAGCCTTTTACAAGCACATCCCGAACAGTTTCCAAAAGGCTCTTACCTTTTACTTGACTTTCATAGTCCGCGATAATCTCTTTATCCTTTTTAAACCTCGACGTGGACATTTTCCCACCGCTTGTGGCTAGCGCTGAAAACTTGCAAAAACTGTTTGTCAACAAGCGGCTTCCTATAGCAGCCGTAGCATCACACACGAAAAAAGAAACGCGAAGAAAAACGAAGGCGAGGAAGTGGGAGATAAATTAGTTAGAAACAATTTCAAACTAGACGGTGGAGGAACACGGAGAAAACATTTAGTCCCTCATTGTCCTCGTTTCTCTGGAAGGACGTATGCGCAACACTGCTTCCACCACAGAGTCCGTTTAACTGAGAGCAGTCAGTTCAGCGCTGCAAACACCGACGAAGAAGAAAAACAGTCTCCTAAGTTTTGGGGTCTCCGTCACGGCTTTTGTGGGGCTCTTAGGAAGTCCGGACGAGTAAAAGAAGTGCCACTTACGCAGCTAGAGCTCAATTAAAAAGCTTGCGTGTGCGTTTCGGTAGTGGTTTCCAGTTTGGGACCCGCACACTTCCCCCTGCTCGTTCTCCCTCGACGGTTTCTCCCCAACTCCCAGCAGGCTCAGAGGCAGACAGAGACAGAGCAGGCCGACTGCAGCAGAGCAGCTGGAGCACAGGAGAGGAGAGGAAGAACAGGGAGGGATCTGATTCACACTCACTCACTCAAACACGCACAGCCAGAGCTAGGGGACACCAGTGTAACGCCACTCCTGCCTCCAATTATGTAGTTCTGTGGAGTGTCCCAACAGTTGGCACTAAAGACCACTATTATATTCAATATTTATTGCATTGTCCAGTTTCGATTATATCCTCTGCTCAATATAAATATCTTACAACAAATAGCCACAGATCAGTAGAGCAATTAATCACAAACACATTTAAGTGGGGCTTACACATGCAAAGCCTGCAAAGGAGTTACATTGTCATTCAAAATATAACTAAAAAAATTTAAAAAAAATTTAAAAAAAATCAAAATTTGCCTAGCCTGTATGTCATCCTAACAGGACAAGTCTTCTACTTAAATACCTTAGTTTTAATTTTATTTCATTGCCTACAATCATCAACAATTGTCCCGGCCATTTTTCGTACAGAAATGCATTTGCCAGCAGCGCCCTCTGCAGGAAGTAATAAAGCCTGACATCTTTACAGGACAAAAAATTCATTGCACTTTATTTAACTAACCATGCACCGTAGCACTTAAATAACACAACGTTGAAAAATATTTGAAATGCAAAGAACAAAAAGGCAACACAAGTCACACCAACAGCATCCACTTTCTATTTTTCCCCAGAAGCCATTTTAAAATGACAGTGTAACTTTTTAACACAATACCTATAATGCACAATGCACCTGACTTACCTGATAACATCATTGTAAACTACTATATAGGTGCAAATAAACATCTTGTGTTGATTTGACATATAAGGCCGCAACAGTCCCATGAGACTTTGCTGGCATACATAGTTGCTTATATATTTTTATTTTAATTATTGTGTAAATCCTAAAAAATGAGCTGCACACTTTAGAAATTGTCTTTTTAAATTGAAAACACATTGTTATACTTAAAATGTTCCAGTGTATTTTTTTCTAAAAAAAAATATATGCACACACAGAAGTATAAACTTACTCAAAATAATGGAGTGCATTAATTATGCATATGATAATGCAAAAGGCAGCTTAACTTACTTAACATTCCACCACTGTAAACATTTATTATAAAATCTACCATTTAATTAACCATAAAAGGACAAAGGAGCACTGGCGCCTTTATAACTTAAAACTTAATAGTTTTGTAAATAATACAATAAAAAATACAATGAACACCACCAGGTTTACAGAAACGTTGTCACATTTCTCCACTTACCACAAGTTAAGACAATACTGAATATTATTTAACTTTAACTATGACCAATCAACCAAGCACCAAAGTCAACCATTTTTGAAGAAGGTATCTTCAATGACCTCAGTGAACCTCTCTTTCATCTGCTGACGAAAACTACCATACCACTCCAAAAGCCTTCTTCTCCGGTCCACCTTTTGCTCCTGACTCATTGCCCTTTCCCTCTCCAAGATGGACGGCAACTCCTTCCAATCACTGATGAATATAAAAGGCGCTCCAGCCTCTTTTAACAGACGTAATGGGGCGCTGGACCCGGCTGCACATGTCCCGGGTGTCTGGAAATCTTCCACAACTGGCACTGAGCCATAAGAGCAAGCCTCATAGATGCGATAGCACTCTGTGTTGAACCCTACAGGACAGAGGGTGAGCTCACTTTGGACAAGGGCCATCTGGTACTGCCTCAAACTGTCTGTTGTTTCCTGAGGGAGCCACCTAAGGCAAAGAAAAATTGAAAAGTAGTAAGGTTACAAAATCATCTATTTTGAGTAAATTAACTAAATAAAAACTTACTTTTCACGGGCAGAGGTAATGCATTCTTTATTTAAGCCAGACTCTTGCAGCACTTGCATGAGTGTTTCTCTGGAAGAATTTTTGTAAACAGTTCCTAAGAAATTGCAGAGGTATGGCCTGTTAGAGGTGATCATCTGGGCATTTGGTCTGACCAAGGGAAATTGTCTGTATCTGCAAAGGGCAAAATTTAAATGATTGCTTGCATTTTATAGTGTTCAAAATATGTAACACTATTTAATTGTGCTTACGTTGCAACACCAAGGGGCCACTGGAAGACGTCCTTGTCATTAACCCAGGGGCTGTCATACACGACAAACAGCAGATCGACAAAGCCACCATTTCTCTTCAAATAGGCACCAATCCAGTCATTGTTGCACTGCTCATTTCCCAGCAAGACCACCGCCACATGTGATACTGTGTGAGAGTGTACCAAAGCTTGGACATGCTCCAACCACCGCGTTGAGTAGGTGACTTTCTGTTGCTCACGGCCGTTCAGAACCAAAACCAGGCTGTTCATGTCCAAAGGGACATGGCCCTGGACCACAGCAGGACCTGTGTAAAAACTACACAGAAAAAAGAGAAGAGGTAAATAACTATACAGTGAATCTTTTTTTTTTTTTGTATTATTATTTTTACCTGAAATCAATCTTTCCGGATTGCAGCTCCCCTTCTCTCCATTGTGCTACTTTGTCTGTAGGGTTGAGGGGTCCCTCTAAAATATGTTCCCAAAGGTAAAGTCCTGGAGACAATGAAAAGTTTATTTCCTTTAATAGTTAGACATAACCTTATTAAGGAAATTTGGCATTATCACAAGGAATTCTGTGTAAAATAAATGAAAGATATCTCATTGAGTAGAAAATTCACATCAAATATTATTACTAGAGGATCATTCATATTTGACTCACAGCATCGAAGGATATCACTGACTACATTAAGACAAAAATGATAAATATAAAGAATGAGGCTAAAACAAAGGGCAAAAATGAACACTATGTAAGTATATGAATCTATGCCTGTGATGTAAGACTAACAAATAAATTAAACTATGTCAACAATAAACTGATCTATTTATATATTGCTTCACGATCTGAAATCAGTGCATGTTTTTATTTATTAGTTATTTTTAAAAAAAATGATATAATGAAAACACCTCATATCACTGTTTAGTATATGACAACAAAATTGTGTACATGACTGCATAGATTCCATACCCTTAACACGTACCTATAGCAGCTTTCCCCCAGATTTGTACTTTGTGTCTTTTAGGTTTGTTCTTGTCAATCTTGTTCTTGTTCAAATACTGTTTGAAGGCCTCTCTTTTTTTGTTGAGAGCAGAATTGTAGTCCACCTGTTCATTCTCCCATGGATTCCACTCATCCGCTACGACTGGAGCAGCACCGCCATCTCTAACGCCACCTACCAACACAGACCATTTTCATGCATTTAAATGTGAGGACAAATTTAATGGATCAAAACATATTGGCGCTTATTAGAAAATTTACCCGATAGTGCAGTCTCTTTGTTTACCACCCGGTGAACACGGGATATTGCTTTGGTGCTAAAGAACACATTGTAAGCAGCGTAAAGTGAAAATGCTACATAAGCAAAAATTATGAGAAGAAATAATTTTCTTTTTGGTATTTTCATTTTGATTCCTTCTTAAATCTCAGGTTACCATTTTGCAACTGGCCTTCATTTTTTATCATAGGACCCTTGTTTACATCACGTGGACCCCGTTTAAACTGGTAGCCTATAAATATGCCTGTCAAGAATTTGGTTAAAAGAAATGTGTCCGTGGTTCTCGTGTGTAGTCATAACTTTTCCTTATTTTATAATCATATATGTATATGTAGATAAATGTGAAATATACCATATTATATTTATAAAGTGCATACTGGCACATAACATTGGGGAAAACAAACAGGATAATTAGCATATACCTAATGTACAGCGGACAGCTACAAGGTGGAGTCACTTGTGCACTCACTGGTGATGTTGCTAACACTGAGGAAGGTCTACACACGAGTGGAACAAGCAAGGTCGCGTCCCCAGTAGCGGGGTTTTGTCTCCAGTTTGGGCAAATATGATGTCCATAGCCGCTCGTAACGGGGTACTTTCCCCGTGCTTGCAGGCAACAAAACACGTGGTTAAAAACTCGGGATTTGGAGCAAAGGAAGTAGCGCTGGCTGGTAAGGACACATAACTGGTGCTAAGGGCTAAAGCTAACGGATAGGGAGTACATTTGATTTAAAGTAAAGTAATAAAAGAACAACTTTTGTTACTAAGTAACATCATTATAGACGTTTTCTGTCTGGTTAACTGAGTTGGAAACAGTTGAAATTGCTTATTTGTTATCAACTATGTGTCATTGGCAGTGTCTGATCAGAACCTTAATATGGGGTGACTCAGTTGTTAAAAAGGCACATTAGTTTTGTCTCAATAGTTTTAATACTCTAATGTATTAGTAGCAGCAGCGAACTGGAAAGAAAATTGGGTCATTCTTTTTATGATTCAAACATGTTCTATAATTTGCAGGCACTGGAGGGATCCGGCTTGCCCACACCGACCTCAAAATTCCCGACTTCTCAGACTACCGTCGCAATGAAGTTCTTGATCCAAACAAGTCTTCCCAGGACAGCAGTGAAGCAAGAAGATCATTCTCTTACATATTCACTGGAGCAACCACTGTGGTTGGTCTCTATGCAGCCAAAACAGTGGTCACCCAGTTTGTGTCGTCTATGAGTGCATCAGCTGATGTCCTGGCTTTGTCTAAAATTGAGATTAAGCTAAGTGACATCCCTGAAGGTAAAAACATGACCTTCAAGTGGAGAGGAAAGCCCCTCTTTGTTCGTCATCGCACAGCGAAAGAAATAGATGCAGAGGCAGCTGTAAATGTTGCAGAGTTGCGTGATCCTCAGCATGACAAGGATAGAGCAATCAATCCACGCTGGGTTATTGTTCTTGGTGTATGCACCCATTTGGGTTGTGTCCCCATTGCCAACGCTGGAGATTTCGGAGGATACTACTGTCCTTGCCATGGCTCTCACTATGATGCTTCAGGAAGAATAAGAAAGGGACCGGCTCCTCTGAACCTTGAGGTTCCTTACTATGAATTCCCAGATGATGACACTGTTGTCGTGGGATAAATAAGAGGTCTGTCTCTTGGCTTCTTTATAATATGTATTTTAAATGGCTCTGTGTGAGGGCTGTGATTTAACATGTACATTTATTATTAAAGTTATTTCAAGGTGTATGGCTCTTGATTTTTTTGCCCCACTGTTCAGTTTAGTTTTCTCCGCAGGGTGTAAAAATACTTGCTCCAAAAATACTCACAAAAAAAGAAACCATTGTCTATAAAAATGTTAGAAAAGCTAAAACAATTGTTGGTACGTTTGCTTCTTTTAACATCATGTCATTGAATGATTGTAAACTGTTCAGCAGAAATACACTGCATAAAAAAGCCAGGTGATAAAACAAGTATACTTTGCCTTTTAAGTAAAATAAGAAAAATTTCACATATTAATAATGAAACCAAATACATCCAGACAGCTCTGTATGTTTTAATCAGTCTCACACATGTATATCAGTGCATGTGAGTTTTACAACTAGGTGATCACCAACAAACTGCAATAACCTCACATTTTAATCTAATTTGAATATTTTTTTCACTAGGGAAATTGGCTTTTATACTGGAGTCAAAGAAAAAAGGCAAGATTTTTCGAAAAGCATAAAAGTATGAATAAATAATTAATAATTACAAGTCTCGGTGCAACTTCAGAACAAACATTTTCAGCAAATAAATACAATTTACAAAATAGTCTGAAGTTAAACATTTTCATTTTGTGAAAACCCTCATAATTGGATCTATCCAAAAAGATGTATTAATTTGCAGTTTATAATAACTGCCAATGTTCATCCAACTAAGCGGCATCACACTGGCATTGTTCAGATTAATCCACATAGTGTACCTCTGCCTGAAGCTCCTTTGTGATGTATCCGAGAAGGGCGGCTGTAAGCTGCTGCTTTAGAGTTGTATTCCCCATGACCAAAGCTGTTAATTGAGCCAAGTCTGTCCACTGAATTTCTCCAATGATGGCCATAAGATCATCATAAAGCTTCTGCTGCTGCAGAGGGCTCAGCTCCATGATAATCTGAGGCAGAGGTTTGAATTGTCCACTAGTCATCCAGCATCCCAAAAGACCCCCAACAGCACCACCTAACAGAAGAGTTTTAAATGGTACTTTATTATTGGCAACTCCTGCAACAAATACAATGTTAAAAAAACCCATTAAGTATGTCAGGTATAATACAGGTATAAATAGGTATAAATAAAGAGTTGCAGTTATGGCTCACCCACTGCAATACCAAGAGGACCCCCAACCAATCCTCCTGCGAAGGCCAGACCCCCAGCTGCTGCTGCCCCCTTTCCCGAACCTTTAACAGTAGTTTTGATTTGCTGATTGGCCGACAACTCGCAGCACAGCTTCATAACATCATCGATGCGATGACACATTCTATGAATTCACGTTATATTAAAGAAACACAATTTTCAGTCAATAAAATATTTGATCAAAATTACAATTTATTACTGACACCCGATTGCATCAGAAAACAACATCATCATTATGAAGTCAGTACAGTAGGACCCCTGGTATGATAAAGAAACGTGTATTAATCACATACCTGGCTGTTTCGGCAACGTCGGCATTTGCTGCACTTCTGTGAAAAATCTAAAAAGAGTAGCCTACAATTAAAACAAGATCATCATCACCACTACTCAGTGCTCCACCACTCCTGCTGATTTCTGAGCTTTGAGCGCAATGCTTTATGGGAAAAAGAATGCTATGTTCAAATGCAGTAGGTGGTAGATGGTGTTGGGGCATAATTCCGAAATGATACCTTACTAGACCTTACTGTAACTTTTTCTTAAATGAATAGTATATGTAAATGTAAATGAGAGTGTCATATTGTCTTTATACTTTACTTTATATCGTTGGCTTAGTTTATTGTGAGAAGTAACTGTACTTAATTAACTCCATTCACAAGTGTGCATCGAATATGAATGGTTTGTTTTTAAAAGGATAAATTAGTTGTTCGACGCGGGGACCTCGAATTTTCAACGTTCGCCAGATTTAGACTTGGTATATTTCTTTAAATTATGATATTTCCTACAATACCAAAATGCATCATGAACAGCCAATGAGCTTCAGGATAAAAGGGGGCAGGGTCCTGGGTGGATTATCTCATATTTGTTCCATGCAGACTTCTAGAAAGAAACCATCCTCCTTTTGAATAAAATAAAATAAATTATATTATTTGTCAAAAACTGCCATAGGGTTATTTTAGCTGCATTTTGACGACTGTTTCTCCACACTATTTACATGCAGCCGTCTGTTTACCCAGAGTGCAGCAGGGGCTCGGGGGGAACAGCTGTGAATACAAAACGGATGTGCATTCTTGGATTTTCAAACTAAATTAAATTTTTGCCTGAGGCTGGTGTGTACTGTGGATGCAAATGAAACAAAACGTGACATACACTTTATTACTAAATAGCCAATGAATAAGAACTATTCCTGCATAATAAAACCTACGTTGTCTACATAAATGAGTATGGAAAGTATTTTATTTTGACAGTTAACCGGATATAGTTGCAGTTGTTATCCTTCAGTCATTTACATTTGTCTGTTGTGCATGGCGCAGCTACAGTGGAGAGGACTATTGCTAATCTGGAATTATTACAGCCGTGGATATTGTTTTGGGAATGATGCTGGAATCCTGAAATGATCGTGTGAAATGCTATCACTTCCGGAACTGTGGATAACACTTTCTGCTCCATTGATGAAGACGAGCAGGACGGCTCTCAGGAATAGCTGCTTCTGCTGCATTCATAAACACTTCTTTAGGACTCACAACAACCCCTGAGCTTTGTTTTGGTTTCACAAAACATTACATATTTGTGTTGTGCAAGTGGCTTGGCCATGGCTGAAAAGTGTCAAACAAATGGAGAACATTTTGATGGAGTTGTCAGGCTCCAAGAGGAACATGAAAAGGTAATTGACCAGGTGACATTTAGCATTGGCTTCACTACACGAGCCAAGGCACTGGCCACGCGGACGACCTGCGAGCCTCTTTATCTGATGTTACTTTTGTCAAGCTTTTTTTTCAACACACTTTGACGACTGCATACACTAACTAAATTTTGTCATCCAGTGATATATTTAACAGTTGTCATGAATAGTCTGTTTTCCAGAAGCTTCTCTTTTAACAACCACATGCTCAATCCCCTTTCCAGATGCTTCTAAGTTTCGTTTCTTCTTCACTGCACACTTACAGTCGTTGTATTGTGCAATGTTGACCTCCAGACAATGTGAAAGATATTGTTCACGTTTTTTCAGAGATTCGCAGGTTTGCTGACACTTAAGCTAACCGAGTTCCTCAATGTGGATTAGCCTAGACCCTAATTGTTTGTGTGAACGCCCCCCAGCGGTTGGGCATTAGTTAAATAGACTAATTACTACTGATTACTTTGTCACTTGGACTGTTTCGTGGGACACAATCTGAATGAATTATATTGATTCGGTTAATTAAATCTTTACTCATTAGAAATTGATGTATTTTACACCTGAAGTTTTTTTTTAAATATGGAGGGTTGCTTAACCTCGTAATTGGTTGTAGTTGACAGCTTGTTTGTTGGTTGTATTATCTTAATTGATTATTAAAGGTATAATTTCCCAAAAAAAATATATGACCTTTAGTGGATTTTATAAAAAATTTATTTAAGCATTTTTCCTTATGAAAGTATTAAATGAGTGGTCCATATAAAAGGGATGTTAATTTATAATCTCTTCTGTTTGGTCCCTAAAAAAATATATTAGTTAGTTAATAGTAAACCCCAGACCACTTAATTTTTATTTCACAAGGGAGGAGATAAGGTAGGAGTAAGTACAGTAACCTAAGACTGGGTTATTGATTGTCAGCAAGATGGCAGCACCTGCTACAAATTTCCAACCTTAGACCTTTGTAGGAGCCCAAGAGGCTCAAGCTATAGCTCTAAACTGCTGCAATAAAGAGCAGCAGATGAAGATTGTTTCTGGTTCCTACATTTTAGGGCCTCTCTTCTGAATGCAGTTAGAGATATTTAATGCAATATAGATGGTGCAGGCAGTTTTAATTCACAAAGGAAGATGTGCACCACAATTTTGGTTCCAGTTGTGAAACCAAATGCCAAGGAGTTACCAAAGTAGTATAATATGGCACACTTTCTTTCTGATCCAGCCACCATTGGGATTGTCCTCTGCAAATCAAGTGATGCAACAGCCTTCTAAAGAGGGCGCTGATCAAAGTTTGCATAGTGTTTTATACTGGTTCAGATCAACTGCACTAAAAAGTTGTAAAGTAACTGAAGCATTAGACTGTTATGGCCACAAGAAAAGGTTACTGGTGAGTTTTATTTTACAGAATCACAAAAACTGCCTACTCCACCATTGTATATTGAAAAACATTTTTGTATCCCTTCAGGTATTTTATTTCTAAATGTTAATGTTTGGTTCTGAGTGATACTGACTTTAATGTGCCTTATAACAGGTGGTGAAAAACTGTGAAAGTCGGATTGAGCACTGGTAAGTTACTTTACCAGCTGTATTCACAATTGTACTGCTTAGAGCTACACGTGTACAATACTATCATAGTTATATTATAGTAAATTTATGTCATAATGTGTGTTTTTGTACACACAGAGTATAGTTATACTTAGGTGGACCGCACAGTGATTCTCAGAATGGACTGAAAATCAATCTGTAAGCTCTAATTTCACTTGGAAAAAAGGTGTATTGTAAATATGATGCTTATAAACAGAATGTGTCCTAATTCCTTTGAGCTGACTTCAAGGCAAGGCTTCAGACATTGTTTTGACACACTGGACTGAAGTACTGTTAAAAATAAATGTTTAGAAACTTTTGTAATGACATCTCAGTGTATCTCTACACCAGTTTTGCAACCAATTTTAACATTTGGTTATTGTCTTTGCTTCTCTGTATTGTATCAGATATTAAATAGTTCTTGCTGTAATATCAGTCATAAATTCATCATCTACAGGAAGAAGGTCTCTGGTGACTATGAGGCATTGAATGACCGTCTCAAAACTCTTCCAGATCAACTGTCTTATGACATAATGGTGAGTGCTTTTATGGCACTAAAGAAGGCAGTAAACACTTGTCTTAATTTGGCTCAATATAACTAGTCTATAAATAAATGTAAATGGTCTTCTGTGGGCTTTTTTTTCACTTGTTTTTATTTCTTCCCACTTATGCAGGTCCCCTTCGGGCCTTTGGCCTTTATGCCTGGGAAACTGGTGCACACTAATGAAGTCACAGTGTTGCTTGGTGACAACTGGTTTGCTAAATGCTCTGCTAAGCAATCCCAGAAGATTGTCGATCACAGGATGAAATGTGAGTGTTTCAAACGACTACATCCCCAAACCATGTTCACCCACTCCCATTTTTCATGCTCATTACTCATTAGCATCCAGCAGAGGGTGCTGCAGTAATGTGCATTTGTGGTGCAACATGCATTTGATTTATCTTGTGCATACTTGTCTTAGGATTACACACATCTATCTATCTAATAACTCCTGCAGTGTTCTTTTTATTGTTGCCGTGCAATACAATGGCACACTGTTCACTGCTGTGTGTTATTTTTGTATCATTTGTTAAACTATTGCGACGGCCTCAGCTGTGAAGTTTTGCAACCTTCACCTTTTCTTCTATAGGGACAAGTTACCATTGTGGTTGTCACTGTTTTATCATTGTGAGTTTGTGTCCATATTCTGCTCTGTTCATTCGTAGTTTGAAAAAGTCAAATGTGCCCGAGTCAAATGGGTCTTCATAACGATCTGATCTGATGTGAACATTATTAGAGTGTTTAGTGAAGCAGAAATGTGCTGCCACAGCCCTTCCGCAGCCCCCCTCCTCTTGTCCCCTGACCCGGCCCACCCTGCTATTACAGAGCTAAGTGCTGTAATACAAACAGTACTGGCTGAAATGTGTCAGACAGTGGCTAAGTTGTCAGGCCTTCTGTGTTTGACCTTTTCTCACTTCCGCTTGATGTGCTGACTGGAGGGGCTCCCAATCACCATGGAAACGCGGGCCCTCTGCTGCTATTAGTAAAAGGGCTTAATTGTTGTGAAGATTTAATGATCCGGAGTAGTATTGAGGGCAGAAGATATTATGAACTGTTTGTGTCATCATTTTTCATTTTTTTCCCTTCAACATCTCAAGGATTTTAGTTCTCTAGCAGCCAGTTGTCATCTGTACAAAGATGAAATCTCTCAATTATTTTTCCTCATATTAACATTTCTGTCTCTAATTATGCACTTGTTTTCTACAGATGTACAGCATGAACTCGATGAACTCTCTAAGACAAAGAAAAACTTTGAAGCCAGAGTTGGATTTGCAAAAGATGTGGAAACATTGTCATTGGTGTGTTATATTAAAATCAAAACTGCCTCACAAATAAGAAAGTGCTCAAGACACAAAGGGAAATGTATTGATATTGTTTTTCAGAGCAAAGGCGACTATGCTGACATCAGAGAGGAAGTTGGAATCAATGATGCAGTTGTTACTAAAGGTAGCCTACATACTGCTAAATCAAACTGGTCATATATAAAACTGCTATTGCTGACACTTAACGATGAGAAACAACACACATTTACATCACATTTGAAGTTTTAATGAATGTGGTTTTCTTTTTTTGGTTTAAAGGAAAACCAAGAATCGCTCACAAGCCTAAATCCAAACCCAAGCTGGACGCTGTGTTGGATCTAAAAGAGGAAGATGATGAGAATGAAGGAGAGGTCCGAAAGAGTGTCCTGACTGAGGAAGAACTGTGGGCTCGACTCGATGAACTTGAGAAATTGGAGGAGCTGCAGGAAGAGCAGGACAGGTACCTAGACAGATTTAGACTCAATTTGATTTCATTTCTGAAACTATTTTAAGGCTCACTTTTGAAATGTTTTGCATGATTTCAGATTGTCTGACACCGCTGACATGAATGGCGAGGACACATCGTCGTCTTCCTCAGAGGAAGAGAAAGACGGAGATCCTGCTGCTTCTGTGAATGGACTGAGTCTGAAGCCCAGCTGGACAACTGGGCCTCTTAGTAAAGCACCGCCAAGCAAAGACACGAAGGAAGAAGATGATGAGGAAGCCAACTGTTTGCCAACTATCTATTTCTCTCACACTGTTGAACTGAAGAAGGTCAGAAGGATATATTACTTGGAACATCAGGCATAGATGTACAGATTGTTTGATTAGATGTAATTTTGACCTTATTGCACTGTCTCCTGCTTTATCATGTTTAGGTAAGGATAAATACAGGAAAAAATACCACACTCAAGTACAGTGAAAGAAAAGAGCAGAAGGAACATTCAAAGAAAAAGAAGAAAAATGGACACAGTAATGGACACGCACATCATCAGCAAATCACAACACCAGCGGACATCTACAGGTAGCACTTTTAATTTGCTTGTACTATAAACACAAATAATCCTTCTGTTTTCTGACAAGTTTTTGTGCTTGTGCGAAATTCAGGTTGTTTGTAGATGTCAAAAATGGAGAACCCATTCCCAGGAAGTCCATCCTGAAATCGCGCAGCAGAGAGAACAGCGTCTGCAGCGACACAAGTGAGAGCAGCGCTGCAGACTTCGAGGAGCGCCGGATGATGGCGCGCAGCTTCAGTCACGATGATACTACAACACACAGTGACACCAGTGACGGCATCACGGAGGAGGACAGTCCCACCATGATCCCCTTGCATCCCACCAGTAGGTTTGAGGTGAGCCAGAGTCGTTTGAGGCTTTGTTTTGGTTTGGAACGAAAGTTTGGATAGTTTTTATGGTAAGATCTCCTTTTATTTCTTTAGGCTTTTTCAGGCACAGTCATAGAAAAGGACCCGATGCCTACAACTGTTCCACATTTAACCATTGCTCATCCAGCTCTTCCCACCATTCTGGAGAGGAAACAGGAAGAGGTGGCAACTGAAGTCTCCTCAGACAGTATGGTCCCACCGCTGCAGCCCAACAAAAAGGTGTCAAAGTTTAAAGCAGCTAGGTTGCAACAGAAATGAGCAAAATTTGTCTTTAATATATTTGGAAGTGTTCTGTTTTCTACAACTTTTACCGGTCAGTTTACCAGCCTCCTTTGTCTATTGATGTCTTTGCTTAGATTTTAAGCTCATGCAGTTTTGTCTTGCCTGTTTAGTGAAAAAAAAGTGTATTACTGCTTTAAGGTAAGATCTAGACTGTCTTTGCTTACACTTAACAGCTGTCCATTAGACCTGGGAGTCAATTTTTTGTTCATCTTTGATATTGACACTATTACTGTAGGCTTTGCCACATAGGACGAGTTGCCTTTGTTTCTTTTTCCTGAACTGATCATTAAAACAGAATCAGGAAATCTCTGCTTTCTCCTTCTCCTCCTGACCTACCTAATGAATGTATGTACTCCTTTGTGACAAGCTTTATGTCAAGGCTGAAAAGAATATCAATGGCAAATAAATGATTTTGGCTACAAGTGCCCTTTCTTATATTTTCCTTAGGCTTTTGTATCTTGCACAAAACCCTGCACGGATTTTTCTTTCAGAACTTCACAAGAACTTTAGTTATTAATGCTCTACTCTTTAAACAGCTCTTATAAGCCTAAATTAGTAACTTCTCATGAATTTTATATTAATTGCTTGCCATGCTGCAAATTTGAATGATGCTTTTTCAGTTTGGTAAAGGCAAATCACACACATTAGCAACATTACTGATACCATAATGAGTATAAACCCTGCGGAAAACATTGTATTTGAGACAAGCCTAAATCTCATTTTAAATGTATTTAATTGGGGTATCAGGCATGAACTAAAGTATACAAATTAATGATATATGCTTGTCTCATTTCAGAATGGGTATTTTTATTTTGTTGACTTAAATATATTCATGGATAGATACGTATTGTGCTAAACATTTTACTTTAAACTGTATTCCATCTTTAATTAAAGCTAAAGCTTGAGAGTTAAAAGGCTATCACTACCTTTTTCGTTGAAATGGCTGGAGTGCAGGCCTTTGATAAGAAGCTTTAAAAGTCCTGAGGTGACTCCCCCCTATTTCCTTCAGGATTACTTCTCCAATATAAAAATCCAGGTAGCATGACACAGATTAGGCAACGCTTAACACGCTGGAGTTGTGTTGGTGAGACACAGATCAATGGTCTTATGTAGGCTAAGCTGTGAAGGTATATGCCAGAATGTAGCCCAACGACTTTTCAAAGAACAGCACACAAACTATGTAATGGGCTGAACACACTCCAGATCTACATTTCAGGGATTAGGAGGGATTTTTGTGATGAAGGATCCAAGCAGGTATTGTTGTGGAGACAGGTACTTGGGCCTAAGAGGTAGAGAGTAAGAGTTGCACTTAGCTCTTAAATACCAGATGAACGGATTAAACAGCAATGAGGATATCTGCTTAACTGCTACTAGAACATATGATATTAAAGCTCCAGCCACTGTGTCTTGCACTGACAAAACTTACACACAGCTTTTGTTTTGCCAATGAACCTCAGTTAGAGTCAGCTGTTCAGGTGATCTGGGGTTATGTCATAGCTCTGCACTGACCTTACTTCGATCTTCAAACTGCTGTTTCCATAAGTAGGCTACTTTAAGTACTATTACCAGCACAAGTAATATTAAAGGAAATAAAATAACTCATACCCGTTTCTTGTGTTAAAAACCAAACCCAGGTTGATAGGACTGAGACCTAACATCTCTGTGCATGTCACCCAAACAGAAAAACTCAATCAAGGCAAAAGATAAAGTGTTAACAAATGTGCTTGCCTTTACTTTGTTCTAGATGACGTTTTGAAACAAATTTGTTTCATACTTTTATGATAAATCAATCTTTTCTTCCTAAAATACTCCATACTTATTATAAAAAATATTATTTTTTATATAAAAAAAGTTTAATTTATTATGCAAGATTCATGAGATGGGGAGCCCGATTTTAAAAGTACAGTAGTCTGCTGAGTAGGTTTTTGTGACTAAAAATGCACTTGAAATAGTCACATAATAAACACTACATTTCTGTGTGGTGTCAAAATCCAGTTTGTGAGAACAGCTTTAAGGAAGATTTAGATCAGTTCTCTGTTCACGACTTTCTTGTATGCAGGAGCTCGGGGATTAATGGCCATAAGATAGTAAAGGTTTTTCCAAACACGTACAGTATGTAGCCTGACTCAACCACAACAGAAAAAAACACCGGAAAAAAACTCAAAAACAGAGGATTTTTTTTTTTTAACAAAAAAGAACAGACTTTGATACAGTCAAAGTTTTAACACAAAAAGACTGCAATAGGCTGAATCAAATTACTGGTTTCGGCATAAACACGCACTGTTTGCATAGCCATATATCGGAATAGCTAATGAGGCGTGCGCCTTGGACACCCAGCGCACATTTTACGCACGGCCACGGTGCCAGTCTGTTAAACACACCAGCGGCCAGATGAGGGAGACATACGGCTTCGGGACATGTCTATCTAACTATCCCGAGTAATTTTTATAAGATTTCATTAGCTCTTACTTCAGCTGAAAAGACTAAGGCGATGCTCGTCGTGTCTGTTTCTGATGTGTTCGTCTGACGGAGACAGTCTGAAGAAGCTACGCCAGTTCAGAAGACAAGAGGAATGTGGCTGTGAAGCGGGGCGTCTGTGATAAAGCGTGTAGAGCGTGGGGTCCATCACTCAGCACTCTGACATCCGCTTCAACATCAGTCTCGTGTGAACTCCAGCTGTCACCTCGTGTCCTTTGCGCCTCGCTTCGGCCAGGTAAGACCATTCAACAATCACCGATCACTCTTAAGTTACGTGTGAACTAAGTGGGCTTAAGTTTAACTGCGGTTTCTGTGCGTTTCCTTGAGCTGACACTGCTTGCTTTTTATTTGGAAAAGTAAGTCGCTGCGACGTTAAAAGCTACTGTTATTCATCTTCGGCACATTATTCGACACATTAAAGAGTTTACGTCCCCTTACGTTTATATGCAGATGTTTATGTTTGTTCAGTTTAGTGATTTTTGACATGATGCTCGGTCACACCATTAGGCAAGTGAGTTTCATTTTAATCTTGACTACAGCTTTTATGAAATGGTACTTTGAAATGAATACTTCTTCAGAAATTCAAAACATGCCTCTGTAATTAAGTCTTAACGTAACCTCACTTGAGTAATCCAAGATGAATTTTGCTATTTATTTGAACTTTGTGCTCAGCTCAGTTTAAATCCCAGACATCCTATCAATATTTGCATCTATGAGCTTGTGCAGTTCTCTGACCAGAAACTAATCATATTGATTTATATTAGTCCATAGTATTGACTTCTTAGTGTCTCTGATTTAGGTCTTTAGGTCTCGACTGTCACCTGTACAGAGCTGCTCCGAAAGCTGCCCTCACCCCTAACCCACCCAGCCCCCCCTCTTCCTCCTGTTTCCAAATGCTCTCCTTTGAAGCGATGATGCCCCATCTGTCATATGTGAGCAAAGAGAGCCCATGCACTGCTCTTCTCAATTACTGAATTCTCCTCATGCCAGCTCCGGTGGGACAGGAGGAGGAGCAGGTGGGTGGCAGTCAGTACGATCAATCAACATGAAATATTCAGCTTTGAATATACACATCATTTACTACTACTATACTAATAGTGGCGCGGCTGTTGTCCTTGTTAGAAAAGCCCTAAAAAAAGGTCTGGAGAAGGAGCCTTAAGTGGGGCTATAGTATGTGGCACACTTCCTTTATGAGAAATAAGGCCTGTGTTCAGGTGTTTTAAAGCTGTGTCAAAGTTGGCCGTAAATATAAGTGGGTAAAGAGATGCTGCTGATTACAACAAAACAGTACATTATTTTAATATGTATCATGTGCTTTTTTTTTTTTTTGAGCCATGTTGCATTCTACCCACATTGTATTCTTCCCTTTAAAAGAAAATTGATAACCTATTTCCTCCAGTCAATAACTGTCAGAACCCTCCTGGTTTGGAGAAGCAGACAGGAGCAGTGACAAAGGTTTAGTGTTATGCATGGGTGATAATGGGTCCAGGGAAAACACACTTCTAAGACCTTCTAAATCTTCCAAAACTGCAATTAGTGCAAAAGTGTGTATTGCATGTTTCATTACATGCATTTCTTTTAAAATATAAGTACTTTATTCATTTGTCCACACACTTCAATGTGCCATTTAAAGCTAAATATGGGCCTACTCTCAGCTCTATGGAGCATGGAAGTGTCCTCTCTGCATCACACATTCTAATCAACATTGAAATAGCCCACCGTTTTAAATGTTAAAACAATACATTTCATTATTGGCCCCATTTACAGCAGCACATTTCCTGTTTGCTCATTCAAACTGGGAGACTACAATCCATTACAGGGAATAAGTTGGCTATTCAAAACAACATTTACAAAATCAAAATACTGCCACACAAGGAAACCTATTAACCAAACAAAATGTATTGCCATCAGCAATGGATGTTTTTTTTTTTTTGTCGTTCTGTGATAACTAAGTGAAAATTCATTGAAGTAAAGAAATTACCTTTTTTCTGATTGGGACACTTTAAATTCAGCTTCTCTGGCAACTCTGTCCCACGATTGAAGCTTTTGCTTGAACACGGAGCACATGATTTAAATATGTGTAATCCAAACTGGAATCAACAAGCCAGATGAACTTTTTGGCACCCTCCTTTTTTTTTCTCCACCTCAAATATGCCTAAGCTATTCAGACATAAGCTTCAAATGGCTTGGAAGACCACTGTAAAAACTTTTGTTGTGTAAAACTTTACCATCCTAAAGTGAATCCCAGCCTTTTCCCAATCATTCAAACTCTTTAGGAAACTTTTAATCTCTTCCTCTGTGATAATAATATCTCCCTGTGATGTTGCCTCGTGAAATTTGCCGCCGCGCCATGGCCTTAAGTATTTGAGCTATGAGGCAATACAGTGAAAAGCATAGCCTCCTCATATGAGAACACAACAGTGAATAATTAATAACCTTGCTCCCAATTCCAGGAAAACAATAGCATATTGTAGGAAGACTGCGCTAATTTAACTAGAGGAAAGAGAGAAACGTTCAACAACTTCGACAAAATATGGAATGCATTGCTACAAAGGGGGAGTTTGGAGCTGACTATCACAGCCTCTGCAGAGTGTATTGTGATGTGTGCTCGTGCTATATGACGCTGTGTAGTGTAACGTTGTTTGCCTTTGAGATTAATCCAAAGCCATTAAATAACGCTCTCTCTCACCTGCTGGCAGTACGCGAGGTGGAAGTGCACATGCAGGAAGCTATTTTCCACAGGCCTCCTCTCTTGGCTGTCAGCTCCCATTAAGAGGGAAGGTGTCATATCTGTAACACAGCTGAGTGCAGATGGCAGAGTGGAGGGGACGGCTCACCGATTTAAACAATGATTAATGAACAGAGATGGAAAACAAATTACATTGGACTATTGGAGGCAGGGAATTGTTTTTATGAAAATGTTAATTGTGTCTGCCAGGCTGATACCACTGGCTTCGGAGGGGGGAGGGGATGGCAGTGGTGAGGGCAAACCGAGGGGCTAGCGATAGGACGACTCCCCTGGCTCTCAGCATGCAGTGTTTAATACCACACCTTGGCTTTAAAACCTCTAATGTGCCATAACATTCAAGGTTTGCCTTTTTATGACGAACCCCATGAAGAATTGTCGCCCACCACTGCACCAATTAGCGTTATCTCTAATAATAAGTGGTTGTAAGTGACGAGAGAAGGCGCCCTGTTCTAGTTGTAATTATTGCAGGCGGGTGCAGCTGCACTACTTAGGGAGATGATGATAATTATTTTTCTTTTTTTTTCATTGCGGGTTGATTATTTAAGAGCATCATACACTCATCAGAGTAATCAGGAGAGAGTGATTAGTGAAAATCCACGAGGCTAACAGCTGCCACATTAAACACTTGCCTGTGTTGCCAACACACAGAGGCTAAGTCCTTTTCCACAGGACAGAGACGAGCCAAAGCACTTCACCTTCAACTCCACGACCATGTGTGTTTGTTAGAAAGTCAAGGCTCAGGGCACACACACAATTAGAGTAAACAGAGCTTCCCATGAAAAAGCGTCCAAGGTCAGTCTTTGAAAGGAGGCAAAGTTTGATGTAGTATCTTTTGTTGGAATTAAGACAATGACCTTTACTCTTTTCAACTAAGTCAACTCTGTATACATTAATAAAGCACAAAGCACATATCTGCCACCAACAAGTGCTGTCTAAGAACCAGTCCAAGAGGTCAGGTTAGATTTTTTTTTTTTTTTTTAACTTTTGCACATCAGCTGGATTCACACAAAATGTTTGAAATGACAAACTCAAAGAAATCCATCTTGTCCTGTTCAAGGCAATGTGATTTCTCATCTCCTGCTGCATTTTCATAGTTATAGGTGTGGTTTTTCAACAAAGTGACTGTTCATGGCCATTGCTAATGTAAACAGCATTGTGTTGCTCTGATTGGATGCAATTACCTGGTGATGGGCAATAATTGGCAGGTAGTTCATCCAATTATCTCCAGGTATTCATCTGATAGTACCTTCTGTGGAAGTCAGGCTGGATCAGATTTGGTCTACACAGGAATCTGGTATTTTTAAATCAATTTCACAACACCTCCAGATAATTGTATTTGATTTGTAGAACAGAGCAAACATTTAGTGTCATTGTGATACCATCATATATATTATCCATACAAAAGACCACTCTAACAACTTTAATATTATGTTATTTATGGCCAATCAGATGAAATGAACCTCATATTTATTCACTATGAGCAATTTAGATTTCCCAGCCAGAGCAGACTCACTGTAGAGCACATGGGGAGCACATACAGACTCCACTTGCAAACCGGTGAGGAGACTGATCACATGACTTTCTAGATGTATGGCAGAAATACTAACACTGCCACCATGCACCCCACTTTTAATCTCCACGAGAAAATTCATTTATTAGTTTAGTGTCAGTATTCAAAAGTAATCTTGAACACCCCATGTGGTCCTAATGTAAAAGCAGTGTGTGAACAGGCCAATCAAAATTCATCTAACTTGTCTTTCTCTTTAGACCCTTTCCATATTCCTCTGATGAATTAGTAACATGCAGCTACTATTGTATAAGGCGCCAACATTACAAAAAAAGTACAAAACTTGCACATGCATCTATCCACAACTAAAAACTACAGTCGCAGAGATCCACGTGCCATGTCCGGTGTGCCTGCTGTGTTTTCTTGCCACTGCGTAAGGCCTTGCTAAACTAAAAGGCTAATTCTCTTAGCCCAGATGTTGCCTGAGCACAGTCCTGGGATCCCACTGGGTTGATGAGCTCAATCAGTGAAATGATGAAAAGATGATTTTGTCCCTGTAATTACAGTGTGTAAACTACTTAGCTAGGATTGCAAAGGAAGTCATTTTCTAATTACGCTGGTACCCCGTTGTCTAATGGTGGATGTTTTGTTGTTTTAGAGCGAGCGTGAGAGAATATATGTATATGTGGTCGTGTGTATGTGTGTGTGTGTGTAAAAGCGAGAGAGGAACTTCACCAGGGGTCTGCGCCGTGATGCCGAGGCTGAAAAGAGACCATCACAAGGGCAAGATGGCTGCCAAATGAGAGTTCATTGAATTATCAGCCCAGTTAATGTGCCTTGGATTATGCTCTTTGTTTGTCAGTTTTTTCCCCTGTAGATGCCATAGCCTAATGAGATACTGTAAGTGGCATTAGCCGTCTCCTGCTGCGATTTTGTGATGACTCCTTTAATGACTTTTGTTTTAGTGCCTCCAAGTGCTTTGTAGCATCTGAAAGGAGACCATTTTGTACAATTCCTTCATTGTTTTGCATTTTAGCAAATATTTAGGAACCTGTTACTTAGCCCTGGTGTAAAAAGGCAAACATAAGCAGAAATAGGTGCGTTATCTCAGTAGAGCAGACTGTGCATTACATGGGCCCCAAATTCACTGATACTGATACATGTATCTATAACATTGCCTGTAATCATTCCAGTTAGTTCTCATAATTCTATGTATTTGCCAATTGCAAATTTTGCTTCAAATGAACTGTGTGTTTTTTGGAAATATGTCTATTGACACACTAGATGGTGTGGTTTTGTAAGCAACTCAATTGGACATGACGTAAATATTGCAGCAACACACGCTGGTTCAAAACAATGCAAACAACAAAACCAAATCTGTGGGTTTGATTTTTTTTCTTCCAGTTTACTCAGACTGCTTGTTGAACCACATACTCACTTCTCCATGTTTGACCTCATTCATTTACTTGCTTCAGCCGCTCTCTCAAGTTCTATATGTCTTTGTGCCATTTCAATTTTTTAACCAGGTGCGACCAGAAGTGCAGGAATAATAGATGACATAAAATGCAAAAGAATTAAAGAATGCATGTAAAATGTGGGTTTACCTTATTCCAATGAGATCTGAAGTGCTGTTAATACAAACCATGGTGAATGTTGGATGCTTTCCCTTGCACTGGGGGGAAGTTGTCGTTTTTAAGAAGCAAAACATGTCAGTGTGATGTGTGCTGATAGACGCTCCATTCTTTGAGATCTGTGTGTTTGAGCTGGCTGCTGTCCTGCAGGGCCCAACCATCTGATGCAGCCTACACCATGTGGATAGGCTTCTCTTGTGCGAGGCCTCCCCTACGCACCCCTCACTGTTAACACACCCCATCATACGCCAAGGCTTTGTTTGTGTCCAGAAAGAACAGGTGGTCTGTGCAAACAAGAGCAACTGTTTACACATTAGCGATTTAAAATACGTTCTATATGCTCATGCCTATAGATGTGTGTGTGGCGGGCAGAGAAACCATGTGACGGTGGGTGTCTGGGCTTGAGCAGGAAGGAGTGTAGAGACACTAGATTCCCTGTGTCTTGTCAAAACATCAGAGATAACCTGCCATGGCATACAGTTTGGATTTCATTACAGAAAACAATCTTTTTTTTTTTTTTTTTTTGCTTTCAACTTTAACAAACCTCTGTGATGTGTTTTGTGACATTTGTATGCACTGTTGTTTATTCATTCACACAACATTAAAGAATGCCTAGCCTGCTTCTACTAACTACTACTGCAGACATTACTTCTGTTGTGCTCATTTTGTCACATACTTTATGCATTATTAAAATCCATTTGAATTTAAACACTCATTTGGCTAATTTAAGAGGATGAGCTGTGCATGCTACATTTCTTCATAATCTTCTATTAGCTTGACATATACACTGTTAGCCTGGCCAGCCAGACCCTTTGACTTTCTTAACAAAGTGTGTCTGAAACCCCTACCACTCAAACGATCAATCCCATCTGATCAACCCTGAACCATTTATCTAACATGAGGTTGTTTCTTTGTCTGTTTGTCAGACCATATCAGTTTATTCTGTTGGTAATGCCCCTGAATTCTGGTTGGTTGTATGCCATTGAGGTAGTTTAATATGTATCCATTTGCTCCACCTCTGGCAAATCCCACTGGAGTTGAGAAGGTTCTAACTAATTCTTTTTATCGAATAGAAAAAGAAGTAGCCATTCTGTGGTAAAGCAACTGAACAAATGGTTGGACACCACCACAGACAGAGACATTAGAGAAACAGGCTCTACAGGTGCTATTTAAACAGAATCTCTCAACTGTTAACTAAGTGCATCACAATGCATCTAAATAAATACACTTCAGTTCTTATAACCACACTCAAATATATGCTGTCTGTTCAAAGCCACCATGAGAGGTGAAAGTCTCCTGGTCTAAATAAATACATTTCAGTTCTTATAATCACACTATATACACTCTCTGTTCAAAGCCACCATGAGAGGTGAAAGTCTCCTGGTCTAAAATATAACCTGGATGACTGAGAACCTTCACAGTCATGTCACAGTCACAATCAGTGGGCTCTAAGGTCAAAACACAACTGGTCAGCAGTCACCAGACCTGCAGTGTTGTTTCTGCCTCACACTAACTCTGACTGTTGCCAGTGAAATTTGTTTTCCCCAGTTGTAGTCAAGACAAGGCCACTCATCTGCATTACTGAGAGAGCCAAACAAAATTAATCGAAAGATTCCTTTCTCTAAACATGTGAAATAGCTGACTCTTAAATAAGTGCACGTCACCACTGCACCACATGCACGCCGCATTTTATTTTTACAGCAAACAGGCAAGATTTTTGATCGCTGTGAAAGGAGTGGCATAGATTTACTGCAGCCACAACAAATGTGTATGTATTCCTTTATGAGTTCTTTAGCTATTACTCACAAGGAGCTAGTTTGTCAGTGCTGTGTGTGCTCTTTCTGTACTCCTGCAGTAATGAATGGCGCTGGTTAGACTATTCTGTCTCCGTCAGGCTTTTGGGGGGCCTACAGAGGAGCTCCTATAGGGTTTCATTAATCTGGCTGTCAGAAAGTATATGGGTGCTATCTTTTGTACGGGTCATGGTGGGCAGCTGTGTTACCACTGCCCTCTTCCTCGAACGGGCTCTTCATCCTGACAGGGCAGGGCTCCGGATGCGGTGGGTGGGCAAGTCCAACAGAGGGGGAGAAAGCATGGCACAGGGCTTTCACTGTCTGTTTCACTGTCTGCACTGTTCAGTAATAAATCAGACTGCCTTTATCTGTGGATTATAAAGATGGGAATTTGGAAAGTTATTATATCCTATTAGAAGTAAACACAGCAATGTTTGTCTGTGGGAATCTGGGACTGCAATCAACAACACAACTGCAGCTTTTACTTTTATACTATGATACACTGTCATTAATTATGCATGCATATTAGGCCTGCATTATATTGGAAAAACTACATTGCAGTGCCCTTTTGTACTGTGCGGATAGACTGTATATATATATATTTGCTGTTGTTATGTGTAGCTTTGTAAGAATTTACAGATTTTTTTAGTATGAGTATCAAACTGCATTCTGCATCAAACCAGTACATTTTGTCAGACATTTCTTTGAAAATTAAGTTTTTATGAAGAAGTGTTAAAAAGTATTATATTCTTTGCAGTTCATGCTGGTTTGAACAATTTGATAATAATGCTGAAACTGCAACATTGTAGTTCTAATATAAATATGTTTTACTCATATACATCATATTTTTACATATCCTACAAGATACCCTTACCCTTGTATACGTTAGCGCTATGTTATGATCATCACTATTTTCTGGCTCAACCAGCCTAAATTAAACTAAATGATTAATGCAGCACTGAGAAAAGAAATATGTACTTATGATCTATAAATTCACTTGGCGTATTTCCACTGTCATCTCAGTACGGATTTACAGTATCGTCCATCCATCGTGGCTGACAGTCTGCAGCAGCTACAAAATAAAAAGATCTCCTCCCCTCCACACCGTTAAATACCTCTATAAGAATTCTCAGCCTGGCAGCTATAAAAGTGAACATAACAATGTCTGATACCCAGAATGCACAGCTCCCACGGCTGGTTTAAATGTGTATGTGTCATTTCTTTTGCGTTTATTGGCTGCACTAAATCACACCTGCTCCTTGTTTGTGGCCACACCTAAGAGGTGCTACTGTGGCACGTCGCTTAATAACAATCAAGAGCTCTCTCAATCTGCACCAAAACAGCCTGATCCAGTCTGATGGAGAAAACACCTGATGGTGTGCACATTTATCTCATACACATACACTGACACATACTGACGAGTCTTTGCTTCCTTTTGCTATGCTTAGTTAATCACATGTATAGCACTTTGCTAAAAAATGAAGTGTATCTCATGTATGGTAACATCATTGACTCACTTTTGGTCTGTCAGATATGATTAGGACAGGCTTGTGCTTACATTGATCTGAGCTGGGAGCAGACAGACTGCTCACAAACCGCCCTGCATCTGTCTAGATACAACACTTTCATGACTGACTGAGGCTGCACCGGACCATGGTCAGCAGCAGCAGGTGGCTCACACTCACTGTCAGACATTTGATTTAGGAAGGCAGCCATCGTATAAGGATGTGTCTGGAATGCTGTCTTCAGAAGAGGAAAAATATGTTTTGTTCAGTTGAAACTACTTATTATAATTGTAATAATTTGAAAGTGGAATTGGCACATGGCAGGGCTTACAGTACATTGTCCATTAATGAAAACACATTGTCTTACAACTGTTTATTGTTTGGTTGCTTGATAGTCAAAACATTTCTACATAGCTCAGATCACAAAGTATGAAGCTGTCAGGACAGATAATTAATTAAAACCAGCAGTGTGAGTGAGGGTGTTCTCAAAATCAGAATATGAAAACTTGAATAAACCCACTGCTTTGTCCATTTACTGAGGCCTGCATCGCTCTTATTGCAAAAAAGGGTAAATACCAGACTGGTTCTGCTTCTGACAGGCCCATCTCTCTCTTGAACACAGATGCTTGGATATTAGTGAATGTCCTGGTCCAGAGGTTGGACAATATCCTTCCTACCATTATATCTAAAGATCAGACTGGCTTATCAAAGGCAGACAATCTTTCTTTAACATTAGGTGGCTCTTTAATATTGTCTACTCTGCCCCTGAGGATAGGCCAGAGTGCATGGCCTCCATTGACGCAGAAAAAGTGATTGGGTTGAATGGCCTTACCTGTTTGTTGTACTGGACAAATTTGGGTTTTGGACCAATCTTTATTTTACTCCCAACCCACTGCAAAGATTCGCACTAAGTCCCATTTTTACATTGTGGCACCAAGCTCCATGGTCTTTGACTTGGCTATAGAAACTCTTGCTATAGCATTGTGGAGTTGTGAGGGTATCTGGAGCACAAAATCTCTCTTCACCCAGATGACATTCTGCACTATATCTTAATCCAGCTGAATCACTTACTTATGCTCTGTCGATACTAATTTTATTTTTTTGTTTCTTAGGCTATAAGTTAAACATTAAGACAATTAAAAAAACTCTTTCTAATAAATGAGAAAGCACAAGCCTTAGACCTCACTAACTTCTCCTTTTTGTTGTTGTTATTCTTTTTTTGTATTCTTGTTTATAATTTTATAAAACAACAAAAAAACAGCAAGTTGTTTAGCATGGATAACGACCTAATTAATAATTAATATGATGATATGGTGCTTAATATGCCAATAAGGAGCTGGAGCATACACACAGTTCTTTTTCATCAATACTTTAGTGCATACATATGATTTTGGCTTTACCATTAATGTATAAAGCAGAACATTTTGTATTTGAATATGTATCCTCAATGTGGACTGGGCTGGATTTGAGGGAAGCGAGTCGAAGAAATGTCTCACTATTGTTTTGTCTTTATTCCCTTCATGTTCGTGTTAGAGGATAACTTTACAAACTCTTAACTGTCTGTAATGAATACGCTCTCCGTTGTAAAGTGAGCTACTCATTTTTATTTTTTTTTAGCCACAAACAGATGACAGAATACAACAAACCAAAAGTCTGAACTCACGGATAAACCTGTCTGCACCAAATGTACATAAATAATACATTTCTGTATGGTGTCAGTCCACATGCTCGACTTTGCTGGTGCTGGCAAAAAATGTTGTTATTTTCTAGTCTATAAGTCATCTGTAGTAACTTTTCAGTATGGCACATCTTATCTATATCTACTGTTGCGTTAACCAGGTACTTGGGCAACTATTGCATGTTGTACTGAAAGAAACCTCTAAGTTATTTAACAAGAAACTACAGACAGTGAGTCCTGTTAAATTTGACTTTGATCAATCATTATTGATCGGATGTGGACTTGAGACTGAAGACGGTGTACAGCATTACACATCCAAGGCTGCTGTGCTGTAATGACATTAATAGAGGCAAATGCAATAATAGTTCAAATTACTGTAATCCGTGAAAGTGGGGAGGAAGTGGATAGCGGGAGGAGGGGGTGAAGTCTTTCTCTCGTCTTCCGGAATGACTAGGAATAGCAGGTTCGGATAAGAAATAAAACGTCAACACCTTTTCCTGTCAGATTTGTCCGTATTGATTTGTGATCCACACCGCTCGGAGCTGATCCACCGCTGCTGGCCTGCCGGCTCTTTATCTGTGTGGGTTTGTGTACATCATTTTGATGGCTGACTGAGGTTGCAGTCCAGGATGATGTAAGCCTGTGTTAATTCACCAGTGGACAGTGTGCCCTTTGTTCTGTTGCCCTTTGGTGCTGCACTAGAGCTGTGCAGGCCTCGCTTATGTGACCCCTTCCATTGTAGCGCCATGTGAATTTGAAGCTTTGTTTGCTACCACAGTGGAATCATAAAAAAAAAACAAGGGCTAGGCTGTGGATTGCATATTTTAGCTTTTCAGTTAGATGCTTTAACTTTACTTTGCATTTTTGCATCATTAAGTTGTTTATTTCGTTCCATACTCCTGTGACATAATTACCCTGGTAAAGGTATTATTCGAATATGCAGCAGAAAAAAAGGCTCTTGCAAAAGGAAGTTCTTTGATGTTTTGCACTGCTTTAGTATTGTGTCAGTACAAAATGAGATCAAGACAAGGCTTTCACCTTTAGTAAAGATTATATTTGTTGAAGCAGCCTTTGTGGTTAAACTTAATCAGCGTTTTTACAATCTCCAGCAATAATTCTGAAACCACATTTGTACTTCACAGGATGAAGACAGTGAGAACCTGCTTTGCTCTGTTTCCTGACCTATTTGTGGCGTGTCTGTGGTACAGGTTGCACAGTATATATTTTTTCAGGGTTGGGCAGGTTACATTTTAGTACTTACAAAACTAACTAGTACCTTCCTTTCTGTGAACCCCTACAGCAATGCCCACACTCAAAAACAGCATAATAAGTAAGCTGTAGTCAAGAGATAAAGTCATATTCTAACAAGGGTTGTATGTGGTATAATCTGAAGAACTAAGTATGGCTGAGAGAGGCATTTAAAAAAAACGAAACAAAAAATTGGTGGAATCCATGGTTAGAAAAATACTGTCTTGGAGTGCATTATAAAAATATCAATTCAAAAAAAGTTCAGAGAATACTTTTTTTTGTTCAAGATTGAATTTTCCTTGACACCATAGACACTTTTTCTCTGAGCCAGGCCAGATCTCCTGACTACATCTACACAGATAACTACAGGTACAGTAACATACAAATACCACACACAACCCTACTTCTAAAATCCAGGACTATAACTCTTTAAAGCTTGACCTAGGAAAGTTTGACCTAAATCTGACCACACAGGTTTATGTATTAACATCATTATTGTAATTGGACGAAACAGGTCTACCTTGAAATGCAACCAAGAAGGTTTTTAGATGTGACTAAAAACACTGCCTTCTATGTACCTCTTCACTTATCATGTGTTACGCTCAGGTCCTGGTCTTGGCTGTTTCATACACCCAGGTCTGGCTATAATGCTAGTATCTGTAAAAGAGTAGTGGTTTCGAAATTGTTTTTTTTTTTTTACATTCTTTAGCTCTGAGTATCTTGTCATTATTGTTTCCTTACAGCCTATCTATTTCTTTGATTTTGACTGTACTTTTCCATTCAGCCGTGATTAATATGCACCATTTTCCTCTTCTTCTAAAGGTGCCACATCCTGCCTCAACCAAACATCCAGCCTGTCCCCTGACCACTGTAGTGTAACGCCAGCCCTAAAAGCACTCTTTCATTACCCCATCCACCCACCCAATTAGGAGCCAGATGGCGCTTCTGGCCAATCAAATCATGGACGCCAGGCTTCTCAGCAGCATGAACGGCAGAGTGGAGCTCTCCCAGTTTCTGAGAGTCACCAATCCAAGCATCGCGTCGCAGGTGAACTCGCCGCCTGAAGACAACCATAAAAACAGGAAGTACCCCTGTCCGTTGTGCGGGAAACGCTTCCGCTTCAACAGCATTCTGTCTCTTCACATGCGAACGCACACCGGGGAAAAGCCCTTTAAGTGCCCCTACTGCGACCACAGGGCAGCGCAGAAGGGCAACCTCAAGATACACCTCCGCACCCACAAGCAAAGCATTCTGGGTAAAGGTCGCGGGAGGATAAGGGAGGAGAACAGGCTGCTTCATGAGTTGGAGGAACGCGCCATACTGAGAGATAGACAGATGAGAACGAGTCATGTCCAGCAAACACCGACTCAACAACAGAGCTCCCCACTGACACAGACAGTAATCGCCCAACCCCAGTTTATGTCCAACTCTGGTCTTAGTGACACCAGTCCACATACATCCACATCTCCTGTCACTACACTCCAGGATGAGCCACCACAGCCTGCAGCTTCAGGTTTCCGCTGTTCTTTCTGTAAAGGCAAATTCAGGAAGCAACAAGAGCTGGAGCGCCACATTCGGATCCTACACAAACCTTATAAGTGCACTTTGTGTGAGTTCGCCGCCTCACACGAGGAAGAGCTCATCGGCCATGTGGAGACGACACACATAACCGCAGACTCCAGCCAGGGCTCGAAAGCGACTACGACCGGGTCGAGCGACAAAGTCAAAGCCATCGGTGAGTTCCCATGTGAGGTGTGTGGCCAGACGTTCAGCCAAGCCTGGTTCCTTAAAGGCCACATGCGGAAACACAAGGACTCCTTTGAGCACTGCTGTCAAATCTGCGGCCGGCGCTTTAAAGAACCCTGGTTTCTTAAGAACCACATGAAAGTCCATCTCAACAAGCTTGCTGCTAAGAGTAACCTCACTGAACACAACGCTTCGGTTAACATGTTAACACAAGAGCATCCGAGCAGCTTGTATTCCCAGTACATGTCCCGTATTCACAACAGGTTTCTCTCCAGGGACAGGGACCAGTCGGACTTTAATCACATGATAGGAGTGGACATCAAAGTTAGGGAGATGTTACAGAGGATGATGTCTCCAAGTGGGTCTTTGGCAGATGTTGACGCCACATCTCTGTTGGGTTTAAGTCATCCTTACCCTCCACTTAGCATGGAATATCTACAGAAAGTCATCACTAACAACAACAGCAGTGGAGGTAGTAGTAGTAGCCGTAGTGGTTATCCCGGCTGGCACATCATGACACCAGGGCCGCCCGCCAATCAGCACATGTTCACTGCTAAAAGCCAACCACAGCAGAGCTCCTCCTTTTTGCCTGGAGAAGATGGTGACCAGGACAATAGGGCTATCAGTAGACCCAGCAGCCCATCCAGCCTGAGCCATCACGGAGAGATCATCGCTGAGACGGGGAACTCTCACTCCAGCAGCGGCCTGGAGCACACACCACAGTCTGCTTCACCAACTACAGGTAACAGCACCAATCACTGTCCAGTTACAAGTTTTGTTTTTACATTGGTTTAACTTAAATTTCAAACAAAGAACTGAGCTCAAATTACTTCACATGTCATGTCTCTGAGATCGGAAAAATGTAGCTGTATTAGTTTTACAGTGACTCTTTATCTGTATAGAATAACAAAGAATAATGCCTGTTCTAATCTGTGTTATTTCATAAAAAAAAACATTGTCTCCTTTGGCCCCCTCTTTGTTGGTTTGAAGTGTAGGTGGACATGAAGTTTGGGGTCAGCAGCAGCACCACAGATATTACTGTCATCAACAAGGACTTTGTCTTCCTTTTAAAGATAATGGCATCATGTAGAATCGGAGAGATAATTAGTACCCTCTATTTTATATCTGCCACATCCCCACCCCTTGCCTACGGGGGCACAAGATGTTAATGCATGCCATCTGGTGTTTTTAATGATTTGATATATACCACCCAGTGATTTTTATGATTTGATCTACCACCTGGTATTTTTATTGATAGTCTTGTGTTCCACCTGGTGATGTGGTTGATTTGTATCTCTGGGTAAACGCCTTTCTTGTCATGGCATCCTGCTAACACGTTATGGTGAGCCTAAACTACTGCTGGAACACTGTTGTTAAGAGAACAAAGGGAACATTAATCCCAATTTTGTTCCGTTTCCCGATTGTTTCCATTGCAGTTGGATTATTGCTGCCATGTGCATCAAAGTCTGAAGCCCTCTTGTGGGACTTGATCCAGTATCCTCTTAAATGATGGCCGTATAGCAGAGATAAATGGATCAGGTCTAATCCCATTAGATGTTTTGTACCCATATTGTGAAAATATACTAGTATCTGCATATTTACATGTTAATGCTTACACTTTATAGACAAATCCCTCTCTGGTTGCTCTTTAAGAAACATATTCCGGCTCTGTTGTTTCCCTCCTCTGCCCTATCGCGCCAACCATTCGGTGTCACTCCCAGAAACATTTATGATCGCTGGCTAGAGCAGAGGATTTGCTCAGTTCTGGGATGGCACATTCAGTATCAGACTCTAATTTCAGTCAATATTAAGCATGGAAACTAATTCATTGTAAAGGTCAGGCGTCATTGCTTTAGTCAATGATGGATCCGGCCGGCTCTCTTTCGCCCTCTCTCTCCTCTTCTGCTCTGTTCTTAGTCCTGTGTAATGGTAGACTCACTCTGGGGGCTTAGCACCGCATTGTTTAGCTCTGACAATATATCCCAGAGACCTCTGCAGCTGCTCCCCGCGCTCACAATGACAGATTAATTAACACAATCACACGCTGCTGGCCCTGGCTCAACACACAGGTCTGCTGCGGGACAGATAGGTAAATCCTACACATATGGAGAACACGCACCACTTGATGAGGCTTTAATAACAGGGATAAGTTTTTCAGAGGTGGTGGGGGGGTGTAACTGATCAAGTCTGTCTGTCTTTTTAGTTGGAAAAGAATCAGAGCGCGAGATGGCGGAGAGTGTGTGTTGTCTAATTCAGGAGAGCGGAGATGCTAAGGAAGAATTACCACTGCCAGATGTTCAGCTTGAGGAACATTGATTAGTCCAGAATTACTGACTGCATTATTCATCGTGAGCCTATGGTGGTCATGAAGTTATTGATGTTCTCAATATGGATCGCAAATATAGTACATTCATGGCTGTCACACAGTGAGAGATGCCTTCTTTGCTTAATACTTCCAGATACAGCACAGGATTTAGATTTCAAACTACAAATAGCGCATGTCTTTAAATAGCTGTAATGCATTTGGTTTCAATGATTCCCTCAATATCTAATAGGACAGGATTTAAAAATGTGTGTTGGCTGTAATTACAATCTGATATTAAGACGAACTACTCTTTAAATGATAAGCTAATGAAGGGTGAACGCTGCAGGCCTCTGACCTACATTGGACCAGTTAGATTCTAGCTCCAAATAAAAACATGATGTCCAAATATAAGATGCTCTGACACTTATTAATTAGTCCCATTCAATATTCTTAACCCCTGGGTCAATGTTCAGACACCATATAATGATGTCTTGGCTGCATGTGTTCCGTGCGTACTTTTACTGTACCATGAACAAGCCTCAAACATGATGTGAATAGTAACATGAGCAGTGTGTTTGTAGTAGTGTACTAAAATCTTGATTAAGGCTAAAGTATTGAGAGACAAGTGCATTATATTCAGAAAAAGATAGCAGTTCTGAAAAGTCCAAGGTCAACACCAGTGCCACACTCACAGTCTGGTTACATTTGGAATTGGAAGTTTTCATTTCTGTAACAAAAATCTAGGTCTGATAAAACAGGTAAAAGATAAAACAAAAAGAACTCAAGACGTCATTTAGGTTTTGTTATCAAGGATTTGCTTTTTTGCGGTGGTAAATTGGTTAAGTGTTCCTTTTTTTGATCAAATATAAGCAGGCAGGGGTGAGGGGTAAGAGAGGGGTTGGGAGCATGAGGAAAAACATTTTCAGGTAATGCAGCTTCAAGACCTACCTCTCTCAAGCCCAATAAAATCTAATTTCTCAGCGGGACCTTTGAGTATATACATTCATGTTGTGATTGCCCCACAGAGGACCTACCTTTATTCTAGGCGGATTGCATTCAAACATTAACCAAAGATGGACAAGAGAAATCTTTAGGAGATAAATGCACCAGGCTGTAGCTATAGGCCTTGGGACATTGCATAACACCAAAAGGGATCTAATTTAACACAAAAGAGTGCCATGTTGGCTCACCTGTTAGAGCCCATACCACTTAACCGTCTGGGGTTGGAACCAAGGCATGGGCATGATTCCTCCATGGCAACTACTCCCTCCACCCCCTGTGTCCTGTGTAGCTACTGTCTCATGTTTAAAATATAGGTTAAAAAAAAAAGCCTCAAACTTGTTGTTTAAAAGAGATGAAAATGAAAAGGTGACCTTTAAAATACTAAATCCTCTTTATCCAAGATTAAGACAAGATCGAGTAAAACTGTGTTTGATTCTGAGACAAGGCCAAGACTGATTTTGAACACTACATCAGGATAAACACTTGAATAAAGCAATATATTACTACAATCCTTACTCCAAAGTCATCCACCCTCATCTGCTTTAACAAATTCTGCTCTTATTCGCTGATCAGAGCGAGTCGGACTGGTTTGTCTAAAGCGATTACCTGTTGGCTCCTCCGTCTCCCTCTCACTTCTGTCTTTTAATCCTCTTTTTAATTATTATTGCAGATATGAGGCTCAAATTAAGCTCAAAATGCTTGTTTTCCTAGCATGCAGATAAAAAGATTTACCCAGGGAGTTCTGAACACCTGCCTTGAAATATTGTTCCAGCGTCTCCTGAATGCCATTTGGCTTAATTGACTTGGAAACGTCCCAAATGCGTCATTGACTATGTGGTCTAATTAATATTAATAATATATGCTATTATAAACATCAAAGAACATCTGGTGCCCCTGTTTTTCTCACCAGTCTTGTGTGTGACTCTCAGTCTGTTTCATCTTAAACCAAAGCAGCCACCGTGTATCAGTGCTTTTGCATTTCAGGTGCCTGATTGCACAGAAAGAAATGGCTGCAGTATATAGAGTTTGATATGAACAATATAAGTGCCAAATGCCTGTGTAAGCATATAGTATGTGAGGCTGTGATTGCATTGACGCTGATGTATGGTTGTAAATCTTAAAGCCTATTTCCATATGAAATGAATCACTCGTCCGAGCCCAGCTGCATGCTTTTTCCAGACATGGCTCACTCCAAGCTCTTATTTATTTATTTACTGTTTCCCCCTCCTCGCACATCCAGTAAGGCCAGATAACTCACACGCATCACTTCATTAGACGCTCTGTGTTAGGTGAGAGAGGCTCGCCTTTTGTAATGACGCCGTAATTGGAGTTTTGCTTGATAAATCTAAACTCTAAAATTACTCCCCTCACATAATGCGCGCCTCGGCAGCGTAAGTAAATCTTAAACTGATTAAGTTAGCATGAACCAGGCAATCACAAAGATGGCACTCATCCAAAAGGAAGAAAAAAATAAATAAAAAATAGACGCTTGAGTGTTTGTGTTGTTTTACCGCTCGAGTGTAGGCTGGCAAATGGGTTTAGGAAGAAGATGCTGAAAGATGAGGTCAGATATGTGAGTTTTGTACATTCAGAGCTTAATGTCATCGTAATTTAAGCCGCAGAATAATTGAGATATACGGCGTGGCTGATAGATGTCCATTAAGCTGATTTTTTTTGTCTGTTACTGGAGACAGGGGTGTGGCACTGTTGAAGTCTCTTTTCCCGCTCTTACGCACACAAACAAAAGTGCCCACACACTCCAACACAAGCATATAACTCTGTGTAATGTACGCAGACACTAAATCAGACTGTGTGGCAGTTAAAGAGGGCTGACTATCTTCAGTTCAAGGACATAAATTTGTCATTTCTGCTTTGAGTTTTCAATTTCATCAGGTTCAGCTCCATTTAATTAATACATGGGTGTTATTTTATTCTTTTGCGCAATTGAAATGTTCTGGTACAGCCCTGTTTTTACTGCCATTCAGCTCACAATGGCTGCTTTTCTATCAGACCCCGAAACAAAGTGAAGTAACAACTCCAGATCATTAGATTTGGATTTACCTCCGAGAATTACCTCAGGGTCAGATCTTGAGGTGTATGAAATTGATATTTCTCTGGCGGGGATGAATCACTGTTGTAACTCAGATATTAGTCCATTAAAGAAGAACAATAAGGCATCAATATGCATAGAATTAAATTAATGGTGGTGGGTTTATCTCCCTATCCCAGACGCATCCCTAAAAGACACAGTATAATGTATGACCTGACCTTCAAATGCCAGGAGAGTGTTGGGCAATAAACTGCCAATATTTGTGGCTTAATGGCGTCGGATGACTTTTACTGTAATTGGAATGGCAGCAAAACAGCTGGGCTGTTTAAAGACAGTGCGAGGCTGAGGTCTGAGACAATCACTAACTCCAAATGGTCAAAGGGAGTGTGTTTAACCCTGCAGGCTGTTTCTGTGATGGCTGTGAGGATTAAACTGTAGATAAACAGAAGGAGGAAGACATGAAAATTACCTGCAATTAAAAGTTATGGAGAGCCAGATCAAACCTTGCATCCAGATGGTTATTATTCACAAGCTGAAAAGAGAAAAATTAGCCTCTGTCATTCTCCACAATAATACACTTTGTTCTTTTTGAATTATGCTCGCAGCGCACCATTTTTCAAGAGTAAAGCAAAAATAAACTCAGCTCTAGTCTATGGTGTGGTTAATCAGAGGCAGTCACATGTTAGATTTGGTTATTTCTGACTGGGGAACCCACTTACTGGTTTTGATGGAATGAGGTTCTCATCGTCGACATGTGCCTTGTTCTAGTTGCTTTACAGTTTGACTGTTTATTATTTCTGGAAGAATCTGGTTTGGTGTTAACATCTTTGGGTGTATTTATTGCACATGGTGGTGGCGTCCATACTGTAAAATGATGGATCACTGGAGCTGAAAGCTGATTACAAGCTTGATTTACTGCAGGGCAGCACTTAAATCATTCAACTCAGCCTGGTGTGGGATTGCAACATTTTTCATGTTTAGACAAAGCTTGTTGGTACATACTTTTCAGTGTAGAGAATTTTCTGGAGGCCTCATATACAGACTATATCTATCTACTATCTTGGGGTCAGCTTCTGAAAAGTCTTTTACGCCAGAAACACTAGTGTTAAACCAGTCTTTTGAACTCATTTTAAAGAAACAAGACTTTTTGGTTTTAATTTCAATGGAAACCAAATGGCTTACTTTGTGTTTACAGGGTTGTAACTGTCCCGATCTTAATCCTAAAGTGATTTTCTCTTGATTTGTATCTTAGGTGAGAATGTCTACATGTGTCCACCCTCCACCGACTACGTCCCGGGACAGGCAGCTTCTATGGGTTTACATTTGGACCGATACCACTTCCCTCACTGGCAGAACACCACTGATCTAATCTCTCCGCTGCAGCCCAACAACACCAGTCCCCCCAACTCCAAGCTCAGACCCAGGTCTAGAGAAGACTTTAGCCCAGCTGCAAGTCACTACATGGGTCTGGAGAGTGAAAACACACTCCTGATTAAAAAGCAGGCTGATGTTATTGACAAAGAGCAAGACACTTCTGTATCTTCTCAAACCAGGAAGTCCCAGTACGAGCCTCTGGACTTGTCCGTCAGACCAGACTCAGTCCCGTCTCTCGTGCAGATGCCTGGTGTTTTTACGAATGGACTAACTTCCCCCATGACACGCAGGCTACAAAGTTTTGAACTCGGTGCTGCCTTTCATTGTGACCTTAAAACTAAAGATGACACCGATCACGTCGGCTTCACAGGCCACAACGGTGAAGCAGAGAAATCTGAAACTGGAAAAGAGACTGAAAATGATGATTCGGCCAAGTGGAAGAAAAATAACATCTTGGAGGAGGTTGTAAAGACCGGTGCTGGTTTCCAGAGTCCGGGTGAGAAACTCGACCCGGCAGGACAGTGGGGCCGAGCTATCACTGAATCTGCTATGTCCTCTCTGGAGAGTTTGACTCCAGGACAGGCTGTTTCTCTGCCGCATCAAGTGGGCCTCCTGTCTTTTCTGAGATCCCAGTCCAGTGTGACCCCAGCCAGTGCAACTAAAAGCATGATGAACGGCAGCGAGGGGAATGATGCTGCATCAGGTGAGCATAAGACTATAAATCACCAGGTTAAATGCAGCTGTCAGTGTTATCAACATGTAGCCAGCAGCTGTCTCAGATTTAAAGGCACATATTGCCATCTAGTGGACACATCTTATTATTTTACTGCTTATCTCCTTTTAGATGTTCTATCCCACACACAGTAGAGCAGATGTTGCTCTGTAAAAAAACTGTAACAAAGGTAAAGTCAGTTCCACAAAGTTAACTATAGTTAACTTTATGTCGCGCACCAACTTGTGACTTGGCAAGCCACGTGAATGCATCTATAGGTCCCAAGACTCCCCAAAATGTTTTTGGCAGAGGCTCAGCCGTTACCACCTGCCAGCCCAAGTGTGAGGAGTGAGTGTGAGTGTGTGAATGAATCATGCCAATTATGAACAGCACACTTCCCTTATACTTATAGCACTTTGGAGTTGTCTTTTTTCCCGAACAAATCTCTGATCTGAAGTCAGGACTGGAGAAGACACAGGTGTGTGCACTGATTAGCTGTACACTTTAAGAGACATTATGATCTCCTTGTGTGATAAGTTACAAATCAGCCGGGCCAATGAAGCCCAGTGATGGAGAGGCTTAAGCTCTTGTGCTGGTGTGATAGGCTTGCCGAGTGCAGATTTAATAATGCTGTCTCTCAGGAGAGGGAATCCAACAGCTGGGGTCTTTGATATGCATGTATTATGAGTGCAACATGATACACCTTCCCTCTGATCCCCCTCTTATTCAGAAACTCAATATGTTCATGTGAAAGACAGGAAAGTGCCTGTCAACTCCATTAGGGATTAACATCTGTTCCCCTTCTTTATGATTCCAACAGCAAGATGTAGTTTTCTATTTGATTGTACAGATGGTTATTATAATATGTGAAAGGCAGTCCCCCTCCTCTTTCAAAAAAAAGACCGTTCATATTACTTTCATGCTTTTAGTGCATGTAATGCCATGTTAGATATGATTCAAAAAGTTGGCAGGTTTTACTTGTCTTTGATCATATCTAATGCTATGGATTGAAATGCTAAAATCTGTGGGAATCTTAGCTCTGATCTCCAAAGCCCATCTGCGTACATCCATACATAAGAACATCTGTACTGTACGTAGGCTGTACAAATCTAAACATGAATGCTACATTTATCAAGAAGCTACTTTAAATTAAAACTTTATGTCTAAGTTTACTTCATAGTCATAATTTGTCCTAATACCATGACTGACATCGGCACCTATTTTGACCAATCAGATGACAGAAAAACACAAGACATTTAAGGGCTCCAAAGAAGCTGGAGTGTTGGAAACAAGTCATTGTAATAAGTCTTGTGTAAAATTGGTGACTCTAAATTGCCCAGACTGACAGTAACTAGCTGTTATAATAAAAAATAACAACTATAATGTTCTTCTGAGGCCAGAACATTACACTGAATATTAATGAAGTTTTGCTTGGGTGTCAGTGCTGCTCTTGTCCTTACTTTTGTCCAAGTATTTTAATTCATTACATTTGGTAAAATAGTCACTTGTTGGGTGTTCAAACATCTAAGTATTTTTTGTCAGTGGAATATAGTGAAAAACAAAATTCATAAAATAATAATAATATGAACCCCTATTTAAACCAACTGCATATATGTAGATGGTATGTTAGACTACACTTCTCTATTGCTATCCTACCATTATGGGCAGTAGTATTATTAATATAATACAAAAGCATCACCTTACATACTCACTGTAAAAAGATTGAGAATCACTGCGGTGGTCATCCAAGAGTAACATGTGACATCCATTTTCTACTTGAGTAAAAATGTAAAATAGGAAGTGTTTCCTTCCATTTTTAGTGCGATTCTTACTCAGTTTGTTAGTTACGTGACCAACTTATTTTTAACTTGTAGTGGTTTTTTTTGGAGCATCCCTTGGTTTTGTTTTCTGCAGATGATCCCTTATATCTGTTTTTGGCCTCTTCATGTGGATGTATCTGTCAGAGGCACAATAAACACCTGTCAGTCAACTGGACACTGAGACGGCTCCCTGACATTGAGAGTCCATGGAGTGTCCTCTAAAAGTGCACGAAGCAGGTGGCCCGGCAGCCTGTACTGTCTGCGCTGCTGACCAGGTGGCTTTGTCACGAGGCTGTCTCCTGTCGCCCCCATCCTCTCCATACTGTATGGCACGTCGAGTGGCATGGTGACATATTGCCGGGCAGTTTGGACATGGAGTGATGTGTCTGTGTTGACAGCTCAGGTCGGTTCTAATGTGCCAGCAGTGGTAATTGGCCAGATGGTGACCTCTGCTTGAACCTGTCTGCATGCTCATTAGTCTCACGGAGCCCTCCCTTGTGCTTTAAACTGAATGGGCCTGCAGGTGCACTGCTGCCAATGGGGCACTAGATGGCAGCGTTTACCACTCAAACGTTCTGCTGCAATAGAGGCTGTTTCTGCTCAAGTCTAGATACTGTGTTGTGCTGTATTCACTCTCATGCTGGACCACAGAGGTGCATGGGAATCAAATCAAAGCATAACTTAGTGAAAACACAAAAGAAAATGCAGGCTAAGTGAGAATATCATGGTGCATTCACGTTTTTTTTTTTAACCTACTACTTATATTATCAACAGATCAATATTTGTTCTTACTGGTTCCTATATATGTATTTTTTTGTTTGCTTCTTGAAATAGTAAAACACTTATCCAAATTGCCCATGACTGGAAAAAAAATCATGTCATTCACTGGTTGTGGTTGTAATATTAATTGATAATAATAATAGGCTTATAATAAACCTTTGTAAATCTGGAAAGACAGATGGAATAAATTCAAATTTGTTAAAGTACCTTGATCAAAAAAACATACCAGACAAATCCCCTTTCTTCCTTGTCAGATCAAATCTTTTCTTGCATCAATCAAGCATGAAATTAAATTAAGTGTGTGACTCTATAAAAAATGCAAATATCAAAAATAGTCTGCTTCTAGGTACAAAAAAAAATCACATACATGTGCCATTATAGTGACAAATTTACTATACGAGCTAACAATAATCAACAACCAAAAACAGTTCAGACATAGAAAAGCTGAATGCATACCAAATCCATACTGAATAGTCTGTACAGAATACAATTTAAATCTTGGTCCAAATCATATCTGATGCAAGAACATGGTTTAATGCATGCGATAGACAGCTGCTTTGACCAATTATGGCCTGTGGGAATTCAAACCAATCATATGTCTGAAAATACAATTCATTTTAACATAGTTTTCAAGCTACAAGTTGCAAAATGTACCACATGAGCTGCAACCAACAACTGACCTGTTAAAACAAATAGGAAGTGACGGCCATTTTTAAAGGAAAACTTACAAATGTAAAAATGCAGTCAACAAATCTGAAGCACTTTTGTGAGTCTTAATATTCTTTGATGGACATTTCAAATGCTAAAGTCTTCTTCTGGTTTTCTGGACTTAATCCTGACGCTCATGGATTGATATTTTACTCAACTCTTTTTTTCCGACGGAAGCCTTCCACTTTGATATTTTTTTTACTCTTAATATTTCATTCAGGCCTGATAAATATTTTTAAAGATCTCATTTCTCGCAGGCCTTGCATTTGGCAGAAGTGTTATAGTGCTTTTCTTTACTGGCACAAATCTGAAAAGAGTTCTGGGGAGCGTTGCCATCCATTTTAACTTGAACTAGTTAAACAGTCCACTAAACCAGCAGCCTTTTATGTGAGGCCTCTCAGATGCATGAGAACGGGTGAATATGAGAAAATCGATAAAGAAAGGATTGGGAATGAAAGAACGTTGAGGGCAGAGGGGAGGAAAAGAAAGGAGCCTGATTTGAAAGGTTGAAAGGGGTGAGTCATTATCTCATTGTGTGACCTCTGCGTAGCCTTCGCCAAGAGGGTGACAGAGGAGCCAGCGAAAAGGCACAGAAAAGCCAGGGAGAAAGATGGCCATAGATGGAGATAGATGGAGCGACAGAGAGGTGAAAGAGGAGCGGTGCAGAGGCAGTCTCCATGAGCAGATGTCGTTCGAGGGCAGCGAGAGGGCAGCCCGGCCTGCCTTTGTGCTGCGCCTCTCCCCATAGAGATAATGAAGGGTGGAGCACTGGGAAGGATGTGCAGTCATCACTCACTGTCCGTGTGCCATCAGAGCTCAGGCCTGTGTCATCCGTCACCATTGAGGCGCTCTGGCCCCGTCAGCCTCGCCACTGTCATCATGGTCATTATCCCCCGAGCTGCCACACGCACAAGCCGCCGCACACTCTCACTCAACGTACGTAAACACGCGCATGTGCAAACATTCACATGGGGACTGGTGGATGTATGCAAATAGTGTGAAGCAACAGGGTCCTTATTGGAAAATGTTTAGCCAAAAAGTCAACATTTGCAATTAGAAAATTTGTGCTGCCGCTTTAGTAAATCACTTAATATCAGCCATTCTTTTTGACCAGGCATTCTTTTTACATACGAGATTTTTGGATAATGATACAAAGTCATTTATGTCCTGAAAATGGGGCCAGGCCTTGTTTCCAAACATTCAACTGGAAATCCTGCAGATTAAACCTTTAATGAAAGGCTATTTTTATTATTTCCCCCCAAGGACATTAAAAAGTTAAGTAGTAAAGCTTTATGACAGTTGCTGTTCACTATTGCTGCATTCTTTACAACCCGTCTGATTGTCTGACGGCCCATATTTCTCTCACTTGTATCACTGTGGTGCTTGCTCATATTTTACAAACATATAATACCGGCAAGAGAAGACAATGATCCCATCCTTCAGAATCTCAATGCAACAAACACGAATAATTTGTTACTGTGTTTTCAGTCTTTTTGGCAGTTCATTTCCTATCCCGTCTGACGGTCCATGCAGATGTATAGTATTGGGGCGCACGTATGTAACATGTGTTGAGGCTGCTTTTGAAGCTGTGGCCAGAGCAGCGGCGTACGAATGGAGGATCATGTGGTGGAGAGATGGATGGCTCAGAGCCCGCTGCTGTCTCCTCTAATTGTAAAATATTAGTTACATTAGACTTTGGCCTGTGATTAATGGAACTTATTTAGAGGTTGCCCTCTTTTGGACCTCCCCTCTCCTCTGGTGGGAGGGAAGAGTGAACAGCAGAAGATGGGAAGGCAGAGGAAAAGACAAGACAGACAGTGGAGGCCAGACAAGTAAGGCAACATGCTATAGATGTAGGAGCGAGACCTTCCAGTGCTCTCTGTAGACACATAATACAGCCATATGTCTGAGTGCATCTGTTTGTCAAAAAGTTGGAAGGATATCAGTCTTGTCAGTCACGTCCTTGGCCAATCACTGTAAAGAAGTACACATCATGATGGAAAAAATACAGTACACAAATGTTTGGCTAAATAAACTATAAAGTCTGGTTTTATTAGTTTACAAAGTGCAAAGAAAGAACAAAAGACAATTCTAAATCAATCAAGCAATTTGGTGTGACTTTTCCTCAAAACAGCAACAGTTATAACAGCACAGTGTCTCATTTTTTAACATTTGGGGAAGGCCAAACTGGACTAAATCAAACCATCAAAAAAGAACCAGACAGAGAGAGGGATCACTCTAAAAATTAAAGGTTTTAGTCTCTTCACTCACTTTTCCATTTTGTAAATTAAAACAGTATTCATTTCTTGACGTGTCTGAGTTGTTTTTACACATTGAAAAGTTAAAAATGGAACCTCTTCCCTGAGCCTCATCACCTGGCTGTTCCTGTCAAATAAACAACAAAGTAAGTATAAAAAAACAGCTGCTTCAGAGTGATTGTGCATGCATATCTAGGCCCATCTATTCCATCCATGCCAAGGTTCCACACCATTAACACCACTAACACTGGTCAAACTTGCTGTGTCAGATGTTCCCGGTATGTCCTTATTTATCCTTTCAAATCAGGTCACACCAAACTTCTGGGTCTTATATTACATCCTAATTATACTATTGGCAAGAGTATATATTACATAACTTGAGTTAACTTGACTTTTTATGGGTTTGTCAGGGTTCTAGATCCTTTCATGTGTCATGATGGGAGTGAGTGCATCATGGCCTTGTTTTTGTGTCTTATTAATAATAAGTAAATTAATTCAATTATTTTGTACCACTGTTGCAGGGTAAGCACTTCATAGACCCCCCTTTCACACTCACATTCCTTCACTATGGGCGATTTAGATTTACCAATTCACCTATTTATGCTTTGAATGGTGTAAGGAACATGATTATAAACATTAACATCAATCAAAACTTGATTCCACTGCTAAATAGTAAAAGGAACTGATTTATGGGAGTCTAGACAGCCACAGTATATGATTTGAATTACTCTGTGACTAGAATTTGGTCTGTGAAGTGCACAATACTATATAAACTTGTTTTACGGTCTCGGTATGTGAGCAGAAGAAGTGCAATGAATCAGAACTGTTATTTTTACTGTCAGTCACCACTTCCTGTTTTTCCACTTACATTAGTTTTGGCTTGAGGAAGTTCAGCTGTAACACACACCGCTCTGTACCTGGACCATGACAAAGCTTTCTTTTTACCATTGTTCCTTCACTGCAGACTGCCCCCTCCCTCGGTGTGACTGTCTGCCGCTCACATACACCACCCCGAGTGCTGCCGTGATGATATTCAGATGTGCCAGGACTCATCCTCTCTGTGACTTGTGTGCGAGCGGGTGTGTGTCCTTTACGGCCATCAGGTTATTACAAACCAGCAGATGGAGCATTACCTTTTTATTGCCCGCACCTTCTGTGAGTTTCCCCACTTTTCCCCCCAAAAACACCTTTTTTATGTAGATGTGAGAGCGAGTGTGGAGCGCGGTGCAGCTGTCCCGGCCTGTGATGAGACGAATGATCGAGAGGAAGAGGTGAGGGCGGGGTGAAAAGGCTGAGGCAGCCCTCAGTTTTTGGGAAGTGATGTCAAATGACTTCAGCACATAATGGTTTACTGTAACCATGAATCACTGAAAAACACATTGAAGTGTTAGACAGAGGGGAAAAGAGAAAGTCATTAAGTGATGTAACATCTCAAAAATAGCACGCAGTGAACAAGGGCACATGGCAATGTAGGTATAAAGCTAATGAGTCATCCGGAGCACTTTGTTTTGATGTTAGCAACACCTTCAGGCTCTGGTGTCACACAGATTTTTATTGAGGTCAGATAAACTTATGGAAGCTATTAGTGCTATCCTTTGTTGTTTGTTACTTAAAGGTACACTCTGTACCGTGTCACGGAGCGTACATTGCTTATAGCTGACTTGTGGAGCAGGCGCTAAAGAGGGGGACAGACAGGAAGTTTTGGCATGCCTTGCCTTCCAGCTGCAGACATCTGTCATTCCTCAACTCAACACTGCTGCGTGTATTTATTTGTCCGTGTGTGTGTGGGTGTGTGTGTGTGTATGCGGGAGTGAGACCAGGAAATGTGTCACAAAGAATAGTTCTGGTTTATAAAGAAATAGCCTAATCATATGAGTCACTGTGGTTTGGTAAAGATAAAGCTTTTACAAAGGGTGTGTTATTATTACAGTATGGGCAACATGTTTTAGTTATGTTTTGCTTGTTCTCCCTTTTATAATGCAAAAGTAACAAGGAACCAAGCAAAAGCCTTTTAGCATGTTTATTTTCTTTGTATGGAAGCTGGTTTCTAAGTGTAAAGCAGCTTTCTCAAAATGGCAACAGTATAACCTCACATTTTGACATTTTACAGATGATGATTTTTCTAAGCTAACTCTACTATTTCTGAATTTGAGAAAGATTCTTAATATTTTTTATGTGTAGGAATTTAAAACACCAATGTAACTTCTCAAGGTTTGCGGCTACACTGATGAAAAAGAACGGTCAATCTTCGTTTTTTGTGTCAGGGAACCATCAAAATGCCATTGAGACCATAGGGTTATATATGCTACAGTGAAAAGTTGGATAGTGTTGCTTTAATTAATTATGTCAACAAGTTAAATCCTACTTTAAAACAGCTTTTTTCTGCTGAGCTGTCTGAAAAACAAGACAGACCTTGTGTAACATTTAGTGCGGTGCTATAGAGCCTGTGTAAGTCGTATCGATCAATCCACCAGTGGTCACCTGGGAAGAGGTTTTAAAGCAGCCAAATGTCAAATACCATCATCTCAGAAATCATCCAGTGGGAGCTGTTGCTTATTTAATTTCTGTTAAAGACAACTATTACCACAGCTGTCACCCAGACTAAATTTGTTTTCTGACTCTTTGTTCCCCCCTCCCAGCTCGGAAGCCGTTCCAGTGCAGGTACTGCCCTTACAGTGCCTCTCAGAAGGGCAACTTGAAGACCCACGTTCTGTGCGTGCACCGCAAGCCCTTCGACAACAGCCTGTACCCGGACCGCCGCCTCCGCCGCTCCCACGCACCCCAGAGGCCCTCCAGAGTGGCACCGAGCATCACAGGAGACAACCGTGTGCCAGAGAGAGACCAGATCGGCATGACATCACTCTGCGGGACTTGATGCTGTCATAGCAACAGCAGACACAGACACTTAACCGTTCTTGTTTTAGCTTGAACTCTGAGGAATTAGGAATGATTGAGATTGTTAAAAATAAAAAAGAGCAGACCTTGATGTACATTCCAGTGTTTACTTGAAACGCCGCAGTATGTATTTATCTGTAGCAAAAAGCTGCCTATATCAATAAAGTCCATTGTGATGTGAATGTGCAGTGAGGGTATTTAGTGCCGTTCATTTTGTCAAAAGTGTCCAAACGATTTACTCGTGTTTACATGCATCTATCAGTTCAACACTTGTCTGATAGGGAAAATGTACCCAGCCTGCCCAAAGCACTTGTTCTTTCATCCAGTAAATACCCCGTGTTACATTTTTGTAAATATCACTCCATTTCCCTTCCAGTCCAGAAGTCTTATCTATCTGTCAGGATATGGTGCCAGATGTTCGGGCTTTAATCGCGGCAGATGTAATGAAGTAGAATGTTGCACATCGGAGCTTCCATTTGTTCTGGATTCCACTCCAGGGAGAAAGCCTCTCTCACATATAATTATTGCCCATTAACTCCTATGCTTCATGCCCTCATGCTGGAACAATGCTCAATTAAGGGGAACCAAGGAAATGGGAAAAAACTGCAGAGATTCATTGATAGTACATTCAAATCCTTTTTTCGACTTTTTTATTGAGTGAAACCAGCCATGTGTGCATATACCGGATCTGTCCAGCAGTGTAAAATGGCCCCAATCAACATGGTGCTACCATGTACGGTGATATTAACCCAGACAGTGTGATTTTTTATTATTATTTTACCATTACATTTTCCAGGGGATATGGTGACTGTTTAGTGACAGTATGAGAAAGAAAGTTTGAAAAGAATATCTTTAATCCAAAAAAATAATGTTTGAGCAGTTTTGGTTTGAACAGATCTAAGTCAGCTATTTGAGCTTAAAGTAACCATTTTATGTTATGACAACTTCATTTTGGACATTGACCCCAGCCTATAATAAAGCCACACCCTCCTGCCATTTTTTTTTGCATAACACCAGGTATAATAAAAAACGAAAATATATCCATATATCATTTTTCATGTGTAGATTTCATCATTTTGTTTAATACTGTTTTTATTTGTATTTGACAGTTCGTTTGAATTGTAGTGAATAATTCACATGAAACATCTTGAACAACCAATTAGACTTAGTCAGGTTGTAGTCACATGGTTAGTTGTGTGATTCTACATTTTTTGCTGTTTTTGGCTTCAAAGTAGCCTGGACAGTCATGCTATTTTTTTTTTTTTTTTATATACAAAAAATTGTTTGGTCTCTGAAGATTCGAATTTACATGGGGGCAGTACCAAAGAATACAGAATAAATGGCCTCTCTTCACATGAGGCCCACCCAATTTTGAATAAACCGCTGAGATTGGACAACAAGAATCCTACTAAGAGCCGTTTCACTTTCATGTGTGGAGATTAGCTCCAAAAGATATCATGTCTGAAATTCACTCCAACTTAGTGGTGGCATGCCTATCTAACAGTCAATATATTTACTTTTTTTTTTCTTATAAAACGCAGTTGTGTGCCCCTGTGTCAGTTATATTTTCCTCACACTGGAAACATATGTAAATCTATTTAGGGAAGAGGGGTTTGTGTATGGTAATCTAAAGGCATGATCCAAGCAGCCTGAGTGCTGTGCCAAAAGCTTGGCAGTGCACCCAGAGATCACCTTGGGCAGCTGTGAGCCTTGTAGCCACTCTGATGTGACTTTGACTGACAGTCAGCCTGACAACTCCATTCATGCGCCACCTGCTAGCTGTCAATCAGCACGGCCATCCTGGGGCTATTGACGGAGCTGTCAGGCTGTGTGAGATGTGTCTGTCAAAGCCCACCCACTTTGCCACTCTGTTTTCCCTGCCTGGGCAGTCTGACGCTCGTCTACTGTCCTCCTTCTACCTTTCCTCTTTTCTGTCTGTCCGTCTTCCTCTTCAGAGACACGGCAGCCCCTTAATCCCAGATCCAATCACAGATTCTTTGGGTACACATTTGTCATTCTCTGAGCCTCTGCTTTTTATAATGGAGTGCTTTCCAAACACTAGCACACGCAGGTGACTCGTGGCCTGATATACATGCTGTTTTTATCACTGCTTGTATTTGCGTGTACACTGTCAGCACTAAAAGCCACCGTCACCAAACCTTTTTCTCAGCACTTTTACTTCTTCTTCTAACTTTGTCCATGCGTCTTCCTGCTATGCTCTGCTCACTCAGCCTTCATATCTCTGCCTGACAGGTGACAAGGTCTGGGCCTCCAGCTGACTGCCTAATCGGACACCTGTCATACCTGTCAATACTCTTCCTCTTCCTCGTGTTGACCAAGGGCACTGAGTTTGTGGTTAGATGAGAGCGATTTTTTCCCCCAAAATTTCCACATCTTTTTGCTGTAACTCTGTCACTTGCAGCCCTTGAACAGCCCTCTGGATATGGATCATCCCTAAGGCCTTATCTTGTCAAAGCTCCTAATTAAGCGCACTTTCCTTTAAAGCACCACCCTTTAATTAATGCAGGGGAAGTTTGTTAATTACTTCTAATGGTGATGAATGTTTAAGTCGTCGTCTCACCAACCAATGTCATTCTTTTTGCGCTCATCTCTCCTTTGAGCGTCCTCGTTCGTTAATTTACAACATTGTTCCACTTTTGAACCTGGGCGCCCGCCGTGACACTTCCTGATTGGCTTGACAGACAAAGAGAAACACAGAGATGCCGAATTCCTGCATCTTATTCATCCGAGCTTCGACTCACCTTGACCTTTTGCAGAGAGTGACATCCTGTTTACCTGCAGTAAATCAATCCTCATTCTCTGACACCTATAAATAACCCTTCTCTGGAGAAAAGCCAGACGTGCCATCTCACCGACTGTTGCCACGCGCTATCTTAACACCTTCACAACATCCTTCTGCATTCCCTTGTTTTTGAAATATACAGTTTCACTTCATTAGGGAGATTGTTGGAGCAGTACAATGCAGGTGAATGTGTCAAAAAGGGTATGAAACATTTACCTTGTGCAGTAGCTGGATTTTCTTGAGATTTGGGAGTTCATATACTTTGGCTCCTGTGATCAAATTTTATGTTCCATGCACTTTTGGCTAGACCTTTCTTATCCGCAGACCAAAATTGAGGTCTCTTTCTGCGTCTCATTGAGAGAGGCGGGCCATGTACAGCTAATCAGCTTCAATAAGTAAAGGAAACAGTTTGACAGGCCAGGTAATGAGAAGTAATGAATCACTAATCACAGTCTCTTACAACCCTCGGAGCACAGATGAAAAATTAAAGGTAATTAGCTTGCACAGTTGTGAAAACAATATTTAAGACTGTTGGCATCACATGGCACAGGCTTAAATGATTTTCTGTGGCGACAACATACATCAACACCACACTGAAGTCCTAATATCAAGCTGTTATTGGGAAAGCTTTCTCGGTGTAATTTTAGTGACTGATCTGATCGGGGCATACACAAGTCTCTGCTTTTTTTTCCTCTCAAAGGCAATCTTGCCAAAATGTGACGATGAAATATGTTTCACTTAGTTTTTCCCTTATGATCTTCTCTGCCGAGGAAATGAGGGAACATGCCAGCAACACAGAGTCGAGAGAACACTAGGGAATGGCGGTACGCGAGATAATATTCATAAGCTTCCTCACTGGCGCACATGCATGGAGGGAAAGGTAGTTTGGAGACATGTGGTCAGAGCTCGGGAGCCTCTCTGCAGCTCCCTGTGGTTCTTGACAGCAGAGTGAGCGATGCTTTGACAGAGCCTGTGTTTGACAAGCCTGCGTGAGACTCAAAGTACAGGATCCAGACATGGGTTGTCAGTCAAAGCCGGCACATCTCCCAGCTGAGACGTGCCAGTTTAGTCACACTTACAAAGGAACTAATATGCGTTAACTGGAGCAAGGCACACATATGGGCTAGAGCTAGAGCCCTGTGTCCCGAGGCTGGGATTGAACGGATGCCAAAGAACATAAGCCCAAGATATAAAAAGAATTACAAGGGGACAAATAAAACATGGGGATTATGTCAGTGTGAGAAATGGGGGGCTAGTAATTCTGCATGTGCGTGGCCTCTCCCGTTTCAGCATCCTGTAGGGCCTGTAGCCCTGCAGTCCTGCACCTGTGCTCCACAGATCCAGAAGAATCTGAGACAGAAAAGAAGGGAAGGAGAGAAAGACAGGAGAGAGAGGGTTAGGGAAGAAAGTGGGACAGGACAGACTGATTGGGGGCATTGGAGACAGCAATCAGGCCCCAGAAAGCTGTATCTGCCAAATCAAGATGCCAACGCCTGTGTTTGAGTTTTAGCCGTGCATGTATACTACTATACCCCTTCTTATTGTACTCTACACATGTTCAGTTATTAACCGGTGACAGGAAGCGACTAGATTTAAGACCACTGCTACTCCCCTGCTCAGTGGCTTGTGTCGTGTTATTGCTAAAAGTTCATTTCAGTTTCCTTTTTTTTCACTTGCTCTCCGAAAAAGACCTGTTTCGCATAACAAACAATTGCACCAAACTCCATTAAAATCACTTCATGGGGACGTGATAGTGCCTCAAGTTAAAGGCTGTAATTGAAAAGCATTTGACAAACCACGCACCGCAAAGCGACAATAGACAAGCTGTGATTCTCACTTTGAGTTATTCAGTGGAAATGATTATCATCATTTTATTTTGCGGTCCTACACAACTCGGATGAATAGTGTTTCGCAAAAACAGTGATTCTCTGATGTTTTCATGGTAACGATCTTCAGATGGATAGACACTCTGATAATGATTTTCTTTTCACTACATTAGTCCGTATATAATGGCCAGTGGAACCTATGCACACTTCTCTCTTAATGGAAAAGGGAGAAGCTACTTTTGATTTCTTTTTGATGCCTTGACAGCTAAGCAGTGCTCCCTTAAATGCCACTTTGACAACTTACTGTTCCCAAACCTGCAGTGAAGCGCAGTGGAACCAGTCAAACCCTAGGATGTGGAAAGCCTCTCTGTGGAAGATGCTCCTGTCCATTGATTTGAAGTGACAGCCACATCCTTGACAAACACACCTGTCATTGTTCGAGTCACATCACATTTTCAGTTTCCAGGATGGCTGAGGTGTGCGGGCAGGTGTGTGCGGGCATGTGTGTATTGTGTCTTTATGCACATGTGAGCATGAGTGCCCATAAGAAAGTTTTTTCTTCTTCTTTTGTTGTTGTTGGTAGATACATTCTTTGTGCTCCAGCTGTTGCACAGGAACCCAGACAGATTATATCACTTCTTCTTCTTTATCTTCCTGCCGATATTTAAGATTATGTCTATTTCAACACTACCACCAAAATCATATGTATATATTTGTACAGTTTCCAGAAATGTCCCTTATACTTTGGGTAGAAAAAATGTTTATCACAATTGCATTGCAGACACGTATTTATGAAAGTTATGTATTTTAGTTAAAAATAAGGCAGTGACAAAATGCTTTCATAATTATGATAAAGCCAAAACCACAGCAAGTTTGGGAAAAACAAGGTTTCATTCCGTATAAAAAAGTTACCAAAATATAATAATAACTGATTCATAGTTGGAATAGAAATGAGAAATGATTGAAATAGGGGTTAAATCTTATTAAAATACAAACTACTGTAGACTATCGGTTAAGTAACATTGGAGTCCCTGCCCCTGTGTTTTGCCACAAATCCACTTTCCGGTATCCTGTCCCTATTCTATTCAATCAGAAGAAAGAACTCTTTTACAAGGTTTAAAAGAAACAGTTAAAAACAGCAGTGCATTTATTGCTCAGTGGTAACATTTGTTGTCAATGGTTTATTGTGCATACAGGTCTGAGGAAGCAAATTCATTTATTTCCTGTTTAGCATGGCCAAAAATACTAAGTTAAAGTAAACTTTGTCACAGCTCTCTGGTGGGAAAATGGTTTCATTTCCCATCCACCCCCTCACCTTAGTTGCCTCATTATATCAACATGCAGCTCAAAAACAACCAAGTCTGAATAACCAAAAGGAAAAATGGCACCTCTTGTTTTATCAAATGTGCTATTGAGAATTCTGAAGTGTTTATTCTCATCAAGATATTCATCAAGAGATTTAAAGTGGCAGATCCTGCTGACCGTCAAGTCTACATTGGTCAAAAACCTTTCTCTCTGTTTTGTGGGGGAGGGTCTGGGATATAGGGACTGGGGGAGGAGGGTGGGTGATGAGCTGCTGCAATAATAAGCAGATTTTAATGATTTACTATAAATCAGCAGCCGAGGCCTCTGCTTGGGGAGACTGAGGGGGATGACAGCTCCTGACTCACACACCTCGCAAATGCCTTGCTGATGATGTGTGCGCTCTTCGGATCATCAATCACGACACACACATACGCAGACGCCAGACTTTTACAAAAACATGCTTGCAACACACAGGTGCACTCGCATACACACGCATACATGTAGCACACACATGTTTCTTGTCTCTTAATGTCTCCTCTACCGTGGCAGGGGACAAATCAATCACGGGTACAGAGGTTCAAGGGGCTAAGAGATTGTCTGGTCCGTTTTTCCCTATGCTATTGATCCCATTTTACTGGCATCATCGCCGAGTTGTCTCGCAAAAGCCCGGCATGACGATGGATTGAAAGTGGATGATTGAGAGAGGAGCTAGGGTGACATTCACTGTAATCTCACTGCCCCGCCCTTTTCTCACTGTATATGACCAATCCAATGACATTGAAGCCTCAGAGTTTTCAAAGCTGAGAGAAATGTAGGCCCATTGTCCAAAACCGGGAAGAAATAGATAAGAAGTGCTACGTTTTTCCTGTCTCCTTACATCTCATAGTGGATGAAAGTATTGTAAAAGTGTCATCTCCTGTTCCTGGAATTGTCAGTGCAACTCCACTTTTGTGTGACACGGAGCGTTTCTTTGTAAATTTCAAATGAGTGTTACATGGAAAACTGATGCATGCTTTTCCTAGCTGTGTCCTTCCCGTCTTTTAAACACATCAGAGGGATTTTCCCAGTGAGTGATGGAGTGCGTGTATAATCAGCAAAAGCACATTCTTTGATTCACAAGATAAACATATGGCAGACAGAATTTAAGTGTCCTGGCTGGGAAAATGTGATGATACTTCTTGTAAAAAATTCAAGTACATGGAACACACCTCACTCATGTTTTCCTAAATAAAGAATCCATCCAAAAATAGGGTCCATGGAGATCAGAAATTTGAAGACCAGATGAAAAAGTTGAAGTGAATGTCTGCCCAATGACGCTTTAATTCTACTGAAAAAACCTGACCAAATATTGAGTCACTTTTTTCATGTTTTTGTCTGGTTTTACTTTGTGGAGGTCTGGTGTTGATCAATGCACAAGATTTTAGAGAAATAGCCGAAAAACAGATAAAAAACAAGCATGATTCCCCAGCTGACTTACCTGTGGTTTAGTGAGGCTAAGTTAGTGCAGTGAATAGTATCTGAATTGTCCACTATCTTACCTCAATCTCTTCTTCTTGCTCTACATGCATGCACCATCTAGTGGCATGGCATTACAGGACACAACACTGTTATATTGAATTATATGAAAGAAAGAATTATACTGATAAGACTCCTCAAGTGTCTGCGGGAAAGTAGACCTTCCATACTTTAATTCCTGCAGCAATAACCACAATAACACAACTGTAAAGTAGTTTCAGCTAATTCTGGGAACCTCGAGGTCCTCAAACTTTTTTTTTCCAATTAAGGTTAGTTAATTTCTTTAGGTTTCAAAAAGCCACATGGAGCTACAGGCATGAAATGTTCTTACTCAAAAGAAGGACCACAAGTAATCTGTTCAGTCCATTTAATAAATAAAACATAGAATACATTACAGCAGGGATGGGAGAACCTTTTGTCTTAAGGACCACACTGAGTTTTAAAATCTGACAGATGGACTGGACCAGTAAACTATAAATGAATATAAATAATACCTGAAAACCTGTAAAGTTTTATTACTTGCACTCACTGGTTAGTATAATGTTTGATTAAAAAAGTGGCAGGTGAGATTGTATTCTTCGAAAACTACAGCAGTTAAGAAACATGGCTACTGACTGGACTTCAGTGAAGAATTATCTCTGTCCAATCTATATTAAAAACTCAGTACTGCGTCCATTTATTATTAAGTTCAATATAATGACAAATCTGAAGATTATGTGTGTGTGGAGATGTCTGTCTGTCTATAATTATAAATCAATTGTAATTGTAAATTGTAAATGCTTGGCCGGCCACATGACACATCTCAACGGGCCATATGTGGTCCCCGGGCCTTAGTTTACCCACCACTGCTTCCAACAGTTTTAACTTAACTATTATACTATACATTACTCACCTGTTGTCAGCTACATGTGACATTACAGTCTATTGTTTCACTGTTTCTACTCTGAAGCTTACATTACGTTCCCAAATTTGAGAAGCTGAGTCTTGTGGCTCTACTATATTAAAAAGTCAATTTTAGTAATGACAATAAAATCACCTACTCTACAGCATTAAATTACATCTCAGCATCAGGCATTATATGACATTGAAAATATTACATTATTTACGCACTATATTACAATGTACGCTTCAAATAATCAACAAGCTCAAATCACTCACCGTATATCAGTCAGGGTTTTTATTACATTATATCTGTATTATGATGATGCACAGGTTTAATTACACATAGACGGATGCTTCATTCATCTTTCCTGTTCCTGACATGTTGATTAAAATGCTTAAAGGATTATCTATGGGGCTCCTATTTGTGTCCTTGTATTTGTCTTTTTAACTTTCATCCAGTGGCCTGATTTATTCCCCTTGTCTATAAATAAGTAGACAGGGTCCATGTGATGGATTAATCTGTTGACATTGTACCAACTGCAGGTAAACAATTACTATTCATGCTTCATCGTCTCAGAATCTATACCAGGATGCTGCCACTTAGGAAGGGACAAAAGGTTATATCCCAAGCTATTGTTGGCTTTTTGGTCAAATGTCACTCACTCCATGATCTGCAGCGCTAATGGGACCTTCATATAAAAACTCATTTTCATTTTTTTTCTTATCCAGAGACAGTTATGAAGTGACATGAAGCACAAAATGAAAAGTGACATCTTTTTTGTCTCACGTTTCTGCAAAATCAGTGTAAAAACCTGCAGCCTTAGACATCATGCAAAGTTTATCCCGTTCTGAACACATTTCTTGTTTCTTTATTTCAACATTTGAATATTTTTCTTTATATTTGCGTAATATTTTATGGAAACACTGCTATATCGACTTGTGTTGTACCACGTAGGCCTACATGGCACAAACAGATAAAAGTAATGACTAATTTGCACAAATAAAATAACACAAATGTTGCTTATTGTTGTGCATGTAGCCTTCTGCTTTATGCACACACCTAATCTGTCACTGATTCTCAAAATGTTGAGCTGACCCATTTATGCTTGAGCTGACTCAATCCATGTCACCTCTAGCTTTTATGCTTCTTTTTTTTTTTTGTTTAAAAAAAAAGCTTATTTACACGTAAACACAATGGGTCCTGCTGCTGTGGCGTTGGCTGCCTGCCTTAAAACCCTTGCATATTGTTCAGGTGGCTCTAAAACAAGACAAGTCAACAAGCAATACTTTTACCTCAAGCTTCCACAAAAATCCAACAAAACACAAAACGTTTATTGGCTTCTTTAATTAAAGGTCTTTAATTCCATTTGGCATTCAAGTGCAACATTTCAAAGGTTTGCTTCAGATTCACTAACCTGACTCTCAATAAAGTGTTTGCAAAGAGCCGGTGCTTTAGATGATCTGGTCAATGATTGGGTGAACCACATTTGAACCCAATCAGGGCAATGCCATGTTGTGTACTTTAGCAACGGTAAATATAAAACAATGTAAAAAAGTGTAAAGGTAACAGATTCATATTTTACAGAAACATATCAGTTTATTTAATAAGAATGAATTTTACCATATGCCAGGTAATACATTGTCTTTTTGATTGAGAGACTCCTAGTGGCTGTAACGGTGCTTTTACATTTCTCTTAGTATCTGTGAGTGTATCTTTACATTATGAACCTCATGCTTGTCTATAGTCACATCCACTCTTCCCTACGTCACTCACTGTTTATTCAGAACCCAATGTTGCTCCAACCGTCGGTCCCCTGTGGGCCGGATCAGCCTGCGGTCGTCAAAGCTGATACTGAGTCAGTGGGAAAAGGCCAGGGTTAAATCTGTGTGTGGTTTATCAGTATAGAGAAGTCCTACATCTGTCTGTGTGTGTGTGACTGCAGCGCTACGACTTTATGAAACAGCCTCTGTATCAACAATTATTCCTGTCCCCTAGGCCACAGATTGAAAGGCCTGTTTCAAAAGACACTGTGGAGAAGAGGATTAGGCAGAACGCTGTGAAGATGAAAACACATCTCGTACAATACAAGCATTCAAATGATTTTAATCAGGCAATTGTTGAAAAGACAAGTCTCGTTTGCCCAGTCAGATTAAACAGTTAGCCACCGCTTTTATTTTTTAAATGAAAGAAAAGCTATTATTGTCCAGTCAGATAAAACACAAGAACTGAATTTAAGTCCTTTCCCATTGTCAAACGAGTCTGCAACCAAGAAACATAACATGGCGATTTGATTCCTGTGTCAGAATTATAGTAGAACACAATTGGCCAAAATACTAGTCTGCACCCTGTAAATTGGTGACAATGAAGATGAAAATCATGTTTCTCCGTCTGTTATTGAAAAGATAAATTTATGCATTGTGCACTTGTAATAATTTGAAGCTAAAAAGTACTATTAGGTGTCCAAGGCGTATGTTTATTAAAGGCAGTGACAGTAGCAGGCTGCTGTTTGTTGTTTCCGTGGCGATAGATCTGTGGCTCCCAGTTCATCTGCTCAGACATTACTGGGCCATTTGTGTCTGAGGTGGCATCTGACACTCGGCTGCTGTGACAATCTCCTGCACCTCAGTGGAGTGTCCTGCAGACCGCACATACACATCACGGCTGATGTCAGTCACAGTGTGTCTGGGATTCTGTATGTAGCTATGTATGTTACTTTTCATAGGTTAAATATAGATAACGATAATGTAATGTGAGCACTTACTATTCCAAGTCTTGCTTATGTGTATATATCTGCAAACTAGACGGACAAAAACAAGATCTTGGGTGAATTTTTATTTACAGTATGGTCAATGCATCATTTTTTTCATGCTATTAAAAAGTTGTGACTGCCATTACCAAAAGAAGACAACTCTGAATTGCTCACAGTGAAATATGGAAGAACAGAATCCATCATCATTTTTAAATTGAAAATTATTTGCATTGAGACTGAGATGGAGGTAAAGGCCAACTCTATATATTTAAAGGAGTCAGTGTGCAACAGCCTAGAGCTCAAAGCCTGTCATTTATTGCCCAAATCTTTCTGCCCCTTAATGTGGCTTTACAACCTGTTTGCTTGTACATTAACTACGAGGAGACATAAAAGGTCAGAACCAGGTTTGGTAGCCAGCTGCTCGTGTTGTAAATATTGACTAACTTGAAGTGGACCACGGGGAAAACATGTAAATTGTTAAAGTGAGCTGTAAGTGACAAGTTTCTCTTTTTATAATGTAACCTGCAGCTGCCCACAGCACCAGCATTCAGAGCTTCCAGGTATTGTACATCTGTTTCCTGCCTTCACCAAGATTAATGGCACTGTATCTATTGTTACTTTTTATGAGCTTATGAATTGTGCGTGTGTATCGACACATGTCCATAAACACAATACATTGTCCGGCAAACCCCAAGAGGGATTGGTTTCATATCCCTCCCCCTCTCTTCCTCCTTCTTAAAGCCTTAGGAATGGAAGACATTTCTTGGGAGAACAAACCTTTAATTGTCCTGCTCTGTCGACATGTAAGGGAAGTGATGCGTTATATTATATCATCACTCTCCCTGACGTCCTCGGAATGACCCCAGAATCAACCATTCAGCTAAATGGAGCCATTGTTGCCCGCATTTTAATCTTAACCTTTCAGTCATCTGATGAGAGATCTATGTGGCTTTATAAAAGGGACACTATGAATCTTTAGCCGAGCTTGTTTAAATCACTTCCTGTGTCTATTTAACTGACCAGCATCGACAGAGGCCCCCAGTGAGTGTCGACTCCTAAGGGCCACGGTCGATTGAGAACATCCAACATACGAGTCCAGCCTTAAACTGTTACCACTCCATCTCTTTTGTTCTTCCCTCTGTGCAGCAGCACCAGAGGGGAGAGGAAGAGCGACTGCAGACTAGTGACAATACTGACTGAATTACCCCTCACCCTCTGAGGGTGCAAGTTTGGGTCAGTTACTATCGACAAGTCTGGAAGAGCTGGAGGGAAGAAGAGAGCTATTGTCTTTTGTGAATGTGAGATGTTATTCTTGTGGTAGAGAAAGAGCAAAGAAAGTTAAGTTTGTGTGCACATTTCCATACAATGACCTTGTGGAATTCAAATGTCAGATAATTGGAAAGTAAACAAAATGTTGCCACCAGAGACTTTTGAGAATCTGAGTGCTCTGACAACTCAGGCATCAACGATGGTTTGTAGCATGTGTCGGGATGCATACCTTTTGAACATTGTGAATTTATTTGAAAACAATGACACTGTTTATGCTGTAACACATGACTTTTAACAAAACCAGGCTGTAATTGATTAAAATCTGGTCTCTTACTTTTATTTGAGAAGTGGAAGAAGTAGTAGAAGTAGTGAGACAGGAAGGAAAAAGTAGACAAAGGGGTTAACATGAACCCAGAGACAGACCAGAGCTGGGAGTTGAACCTATTTCCCACTGGGTGAGCCAGTAAGGTTGCCACAGATACTTGTTACTTAACTGCAATTGCCTGAATGACATTCGCTTATATCAGATGTTTAAAGTTGGTAAGAAATGTCAGCGTGTTCATATTAGAAAAAAAAAAAAAAATCTAATTTAACTGCACGGCCTCCGTTGTCAAATTCCTTGTCAAGTACCAAACACTCAGAAAACTTACAAATGATCACATTTATCTGAGACTGGCTTGTGTCACCATTAGTGATTGTTGTGGAGGCCCCACATTCATTCTTTGCCCTGACTGACAACTAAATCAGCTGTGGAATTACAATGCTACTCCCTTTGTACATGTTGCCTCAGTCGCCGGGCCTAGTATCGGATAACTAATTAAGCAAAGAAAGTAAAGTGCAAAATCCTGCATCACTGAAAGCTTCGAGAGGGAAATGCATTCTCAGACAAGAGACTGTTCGTTGGACCTTATTGATTCCCAGGCAGAGGCAGAGATCAATGAAAAGAAACAGACTGAGACAAAGAGTGGCATTTAAGGGTGGAAAAAGCTGACATTTTCTCCATCACTGTCAGGAGCGCGGAGGCCATAAAGCAGCGGCAAATATTAAAACATTTCTCATCCGCGCGGGAGTATTGGCAGCAGAAATTGTTTTTCCTCCGCCGCGTGATACTCGGGCTGAACTCCCAGTAGGATCCCCGTGGGACTGCAGATTGGTGCATGTGACATATCGGCGCCAGCGTTTACACACACCTGCCACTCATCGCCAAACAGCCCAGGCACAGGGGCTGTAGAGGGCAGATAGCAGGCGAGGAGCACTGTCGCTTGGACGGCTGTCAAGGTGGGAAGGTGTGGCAGAATCCATCACTGATAAGACGCTTATATTTCCAGAGTGCTCCTATTAGTCAGCAGTGCCCTCAACGCTATGTTCACGTTATGCATACGTAATGTCTGTAACGTGTGGATGACATTTCTTCTTATCTGTGTTTCACTTCACACGAGAGCTGACTACAGGCTAATGTAATGTTTATAGCAGAGGAACTACATTGTGTAATTACTGCTGTGTGTGTGTGTGCCCTTCCAGTGCACTCCCGAGTCTTGAACTCCCAGTGACACGGGTACTGCGGGGTCATACGTCTATTTGCAGGATAAATGATATTATGCTACACTAAGAGAATTACACAGAGGATGTCCCTTGGAGTCACCGCACTCAGCAATCAGTCATAGTTACTTTATGTGTCTCTTAAGCCCCTCTATCTGTACTCATCCGCTGGTCTGGAACGGGTGCTAAATGGATCCCACACTGCATCCAGTCATTACGAGCTTATGATTCGACTTACGACTCACAGAGAGAAGGTGAAAATGAGGAGAAACGATTGTGAGTATTCCTTCACACATACTGTACTGTACCGGGCTCATTCTCATTCATTGCCCTGTCTTTCCTCTTCCCTCTCTTCTTTTCCTTCTTGGTTCTCCCTTGGTGGTATTTGATAGCGGTGAAGCAGGCGGCAGGAGAGGAAACAGCAGGTGAACCCACTCTAATACTCAGCTGTGCCATCTGCCATGGTCACGTGAGTGCATCACGAATGCGCTTTAACGCCATGATGTCCCATCATACCTGACACATCAATCAATCAGCGGCTAAATGAACAGGAAGAAAGCATCGACAATGGATTCAGAAACATGATTGCTCTTGTCAATCAAATGGAATAATTAGAGTTAGCAGAAGTAATATATAAGCTGCTTGTACTTGTCTTTTATGAGCTAATTAGCTTCAAACGGGTCTTTATCTGCTGCATAATTTTCCCCCAAAACTTCTAAGTGCTTTCTGGAAAAATAAGTAGAAACATGAATAAATGATGTTTCCCATCAAAAGAATTGCAGTATTTATAATATGAATAATCCAAATATAGATATCATGTACGTGTAATTATCCAGTTTGCCAAAAAAAAAAGTTTGCCTTCTTTTATAGGCTGGAAAAATTGCCAACAGTTTTACAATGAAAACCAACAAACCTCGGTTTCAACACAAAGATCTCAACCTGGATCGACCGTGAAAAATACATTCAATTACTGCAACAGTGGCCACAGGAAATGATTTCAGTCAAAACTGTCCCTACCACAATTAAGCCGTGTTAATTATGTATTTCATTAAGTAAGTGGATTAGAAGCAGTGCTGATGAAATCATAACGGGGTATCGCCGGAGGCCGAGCTGCGGAGAACAGACAGGAAACGAGTGATGTCTCTACTGCGTACATCCACCAGTGTTCTTCCCTCAGATAACCCTATAAATACTTAAAACACCTATACGCACCTATCCAGATTGCCCTCTGCTATCACCTCCTTTCCGTATCTGCATAGAGGCCTGTGTGGGATCATATAGTGTAATTGTGCCATAGATACCGCTGACGTGCACATGCTGTTTGGGAGTCTTACGGAAAACGATGAAGTCTCTCCATTTCATCTGAGCCAGTTCATTACCATTCAGGTGCAAACAGGAGATAAAGTGAAATGCAGATCGCTCTTTCTGTTGCGTCTCCCGCCTGTTTCGCACCCTCTCTCTCACTTGCATGCTCTTTTTAATTCTATCTCTCTCGGCCGTCCTCTGTGTTCTCTGATGTTTTATTTGATATCCCACAATAAAGCCTCTCTTTGAACTGCCATCAATTGTGTATGGATTTTTCCTCTGAGGAGAAACAGAGAGCTGTCTGAAAGGGCTCCAGTCCCGCAGGCTGCCTTCATATTGATGCAGAGGAGTATTGCCATCCTCATTGCTGGATCAATCACTCACGTCACTGTTGTTTTATGGCTGGGGCCACTTCACAGAAAGAAGCCTGACAACATCACCGCAGAGGTTTGCAAAACGATACAGCTCTGATAGTTGAGGAGGTTGGAAGCGGTGGCGCAGGGCTGCAGGGGGGCTTTCGGAGGCAAAGAGGGGTGAATTTAGATTCGGGATCTGTCACATGCACTCAAACATATCTGCTGCTCGAGGAGGCTGCTGCTATGGCAAGGTGTGGTTAAGTTAAACAGAAAAGATAGTGAAGAATGTTGCAGTATTGTCTCCTTTAGAAGATGCAAAGTTCTACCGATTTTCTTATGTTAATGCCCCTTTTTCTTATTCTGTTTCACACATAAAACTTCCTGTTTTTTTCCCTCTTCTTTTTTGAATTTCCTGTAAATTCCAGCACTGTCCAGCTGGGTTGTATTTTTGTCTGATGATATGATTTTTCATAATGGCATCGGCGTTTCCAGTGGATATCCTGGTAAGCCTAAAAAGTACTGTGAGAATTACAGTGAACTCAATTCAGCCCCTTCCTCAAGCCACAGGTAAACCACATATGACTCCTTTTCAGTAAAATAGGAGACATCAAAACCTGCTTACGGCCAAATGTGACATTGTATGGTTCTGCATGATGTATAATCTTTGTTATTAATAAAACCAATGGCTGCTTTGCTGTAACCTTATCTTACTTTGATTGTAAAATGATTTTCGTATATACAAACATCTACATATGGAAATGTTTAAATGCTCACAATGTGTTGGACAGATTTTATTGAGTTGTATACATTAGAACATTTAAAAATTAAATCCAGTCAATCAATAGCAGCGTGAGTGTACAGGCAATCAGTAGTGTCAGAACACAAAAGGTCTATTTCCCCCAAAAAGTCTGTAATTCAGTACATTTGACCCGAAGATGTAGTTTACAACACATTACTCAATGTTGACTCATTTTTAAAAGGCATAGTCCAATGTTTAGAAAAAAGATTTGGAGAAGCCCACATGACCAATGACTTTGTATTAAGTATAGCTGCTAATGGGGACACTGAAACCACTAATAAAGCTTTAAAAAAAACTTCAAAAACTACTATTATTGCAAGACTCTTTTAAGAAGTGTTGGCATGCATTTTGGCAACATGTGACTATATTCTGATCTTTATTTATACATTCCACATATCTGTAGAACCACATGTATAAAATAAATAACTATCCCTTTAACATAATAGGTAATTTAAAGCTGGCCATTGTCCCTGTGGAGACTTTCTGAGTAGTGTTCTGTCTGTCTGTTACAGTAATCTGAAATCATTGTGACTTACTTGCACTTCGAAAATGAAGCTTTTGAGAGATGTAGCAGCAGGAGCAGATAGCACAGAGTCCCTCTCCAGCCATCACTCATCGCTCCCACTCTGAACTCTGCATGACCTTCCCCTCTGCCCCCGGAAGACTCGTTGGCTGCATGCACTCTGGCATATTCACCTTAAAGAGACAGGGCAGCATTTTTTTTTTTTCCGAAATGGACTTAGCTCCCTATCAGGTTTAGCGGCTGGGCTGAAAGTAGGACCAGGATGGAAGACATGGAAGTGCTCATGTGTCGTGGACGGCCCTTTAATTCCCTCTCCTGACAGAAGGCGATGGCAGCCTCGAGGAGGGTCAGGACACCAGTTGGCATGAATAGACACATTTTTGTCTCGTCTCCAACTTTTCTCCGCTGTGTGCCTCCACTGACTGTAACATCTCATTTTTTCCCCCCAAGCTGGAAGTCTCCACAGTCACTCTCTTGTCATTGGGAGGCAGGCGGGCAGCTCTCTGTCTCTTCAGACGCACATGAATAGCAAACATTGTGCCAAAACGCGTCAGAAACACCAAGCTGTTTTCGATTGCATATTAAAAAAAAAGGAAAAAAGAAAAAGAAAATTCGAGAACACGTTTGAAAATGACAGGCTGATTGGCTGTGGTCATTTCTGGCTGTGTGGGCCTCATTTTTCCCTGTGCTTCATCAGTGGGTGCATTCATCCATTCAGGATAGATTGAAGCAGTAGCCTTTAATAAAGTCACTAGGCTTGAAAATATATGAATAAAATGACATCCAGTGCCTTGGATGGATCAAATTGACTTATCCTGGTAATAGCCCAAGGATAATGTGTGCGTGTATGCGTGCGAGGGTGCAAAGAAAGAGCTACAGAGATGGATATTGTGTTAAGATAAAGGCAGGAAAGACACTAATATCAGAGAAATAAAACAAACTTGACCTAAGGGGACAGGATTCAATGAAAACCTGGAGCCGGACACATGACTTTGAATCTTATTTGTATTGGTGAAAGTGACCCATCTACAGCGTAAAGCGTTATTAGGGCGAGGCTGGAAGCAGAAAAACAAAGCCATTAAAGGAAAGAGAAGACGAATACAAGTGACAAACTTGATCCTAACAAAGTTAAAGGGTTGTTCAGCACAAATCGACAAAATTATGAGTGCAATTTTACCGGTTTTACTGCCGTTTGATTGCACGAGGCCACTGAGGTCTCCCAAATCCAATGATGCACCCGAGCACCTGGAAAAAAAAAAGCAGAACAATGGTAACACTGACAGCTGCAAGTAAAGTTTCATTTTTTACACTATTAACTGAAGAAAACACTCACATTTCCACTTATTTTTCAGGCCTTGCTGGGCAGAAGCGTTTGAGGCCGTAGTTTTGACGGAGCAGTCATGTACCGCGATAATGACAGTCAGAAGGAACGTCTGTACAAGGAGACACATGTCTGTTCCGCGCTCTTCAAACATCAGGCTTTAACTCCTGCTATGTGTGAATAAAGAGGACAGGAAGTGGCAGTTTGGCAGCTCCAACCAGGAGTGTCACTCTCAATTGCGTCCCCTGCCAACTCCAGACACGTCGCACGTCCGAAGAGGTCACGGGTTTGACTCCTATTTTCCCTCTCTCCCTCCTCCCCTTGGATTTACAGGACATTCCCTCTCCACGCCACCTACGCTGCGCACAACAGTCAAGGAGGAGACAGAATGATGTGCGCAAGATGCAAGCCAGAGAGACGGCGGCACATCTTTTTTTTTTTTCCAAAACACTCCGCTAAAACATGAGGCCTGTCTTGTCAGATTACCCTGACAACCGGCGTCAAAATCTCATGCCATGTCTCTGTGAAAAGCAGAGAAGCAGATGTCCCAAGTTTGCCTTCCTTCTCTGGACAGAGCTGTCAGGAGTTTCTGATGACGGACACCGCAGACAGCACACATGGAAAGTATGAGATGCAAAAATCACTTTTGATGAAGAGGAATAGAGGATTTAAGTTAGATATTCCTGACTCATATTTGTGACAATTATTGGTAGTGCCATGATTGATATAAACTCAGTGTGATGCATTATGCTCAGCGGTTGCAAGACATTGATCATCTCAATAGCATTTGTGCACTGGCTTTATGTTTTTGAATGAATTATTATTTTTTTACACATTTTGACATTTACCATTTGAATCAAATTTAAAATGGCATTTCTGTTACGACTACCATTTCTTACGGTAGCTAAATAGACCAACTTTTCTGTTACCAAATGTCCGAAAACTAGAAACTGATAAAACAAATGCCTGGAGTTATCTGGAATTAGAAGTATTGGATTCAGCAACTTAGATTAAAATGCCCCCATAAATGTCACTACCATCCCAACTGCTTCTTGATAATAATAAGCCCTTGCCAAACAGAAGGGAGTCAAATAGATTTTGATTCCTTTCCAAATCATTCAGTGGCTTCCCGCTAATGTAACTTGATCAGAGCACTCTCAAATCGGAGCTGTGTGAAATGACAGTTGAGATTAATTTTGTCAGCCTTGTAATCGCGCCTTATTGATGTGTTTCCTGCGAAATGGCACGTCGCAAAGAGCAGCCTCAGCCGAGGGGCAAGTGTGTTTCATACGATAGTCATGGATGGACTTAAGACACTGACCTCTGGATCACACACCTTCAAACTGCCAGCCACACACACACTCAGGTAATGTTCTATTATGCTGATTTATTGAAGGTTAATTTAATCACTCTTGTAATACCTGACCAGAGGGTGTTCTTACCCGTGAAAACCCAAGTAACAAGGAAAAAAAAGGAGGAGAAAAACATGACAACAAATCAAAAAGTGATTTCATGAAGGTGGCACAAGAGACAGCCGATCCATCAGAGGGGCGGCGGTGTGTGGACGTATTGCCACGCGTGGTGCCAGGCGAGGTGCCAGGCGGTCCGAGCCACATCCTCCATGCCAGCGCCCCGAGGCTGCATGTCCTCGTCACAAGGACAGAGAGGTCGTTAGGACCAACAGCACTAAATCACACACCTCCTCCCACCCACCGTCACGGCCCACAGAGCCTCTCCACACTGAAGCACTAGTTAGACCTGGTCAAAATACTGGACTGCTCCACCTATTCTGCATCACATCCTTTTATTCCAATTGGCACGCTGATGTATGATGTTGTTATGACACTTCTCCCTGTTTTGAGAGCACCCTAGTGTCAGCAAGGCTTTACATAGAGTGAATGATTCCCGCTAAATGCATTTTAGAGTTTTGCACAAATACATTTTCAGAGCTAAGTAAACAATACAGGCCATTATCGAGATGCATTGTTTATGCATTTTGAGCTCCGAGGCTAGGATGAGCAAAGAGACACACAGAATGACAAAGAAAAAGAGATGAGAGAAAGAGAGAGAGAGACAGCTCCTAAAAGACATCAGCTCAGAGAACAGCACAGAGAACGGCTTTCCCATCCCGTCAGCATTTTTTCTTTACGTGGTGAACAGATAGCTAAAGGTACCACTTAATGTGATGGGAGACAGGATCTAATGGATTGATACACAGGTTTTGACATGCTATTTGAGCATGGAGCTCGCTATAATTGGTCACGTCATTGTGCATTAAACTAACGATATATAGAGTAGTGCCCTGAGACGACTGTCTTTAGCAAATCTGTCAGGTATCACACCAAAATACCTCTGACAGCTATCTGAGGCAGCAGCGCTCTGCAACACGGCAGCATGAAACGCTGCACTCCCCAGTGACAGCATATTACTAAAGACCACCTGAAACTCAACTCTTTATCTGCGTCTCCATCTGTTTGTTGGCTACTTGTATTTTCCTTCCATCTGCACTCTATATTTGGATGACATTTTCTGATGCATCAAGAGGCCATTGACCTTTATAATGAGCCAGATATGTGTGACCCCTCCCATTTATGTAAACCTGGATCAAAGGTCCAAGGTGAAGCTAACTTGACTCTACCCATGACTACTTCGTTGTCAGGGGACATCATGTCACCTTTATCGTGGTAACTGAAGGAATGGACATCTTAGATCTTTTTTTATTATTATTTTTATACTATAACACAGTAGAGGCAAGTTTGATTTGCTGTTTGCAGGTAACCCATGTTGTCTTAGTAACCTGTTGAAATACTTAATAAACACCAATAAATGAGACGGCATCTTTGAATTTTACCGAAAGCACATTTTATATTTTTCCAGAAGCATGTACTTGTACCTGTCTCAAATGCCTATATCAGTTTACACAACAACATGTGCCCGCAAAGCCAGCAACAATATCTATCAATGTTTTCTAACGATGTTCACCACTATTTTGGCAGCCATTTTGTTTTCCTAAATGCATAGCCTCCTCGCCCAGGCTGTCTGTCTGTCCATGCTGTCAACTGCTCTTGTGTGATTGGTCTGATAGGCTTGATGCTCATCACTCTGTCAGGCTAGACTCGCCTTTCATTAGTCTGGGCCCCTCCATCCGCCACACTCACACAAATCACATTGACATCCAAACTCCTCAGATCCACAGAGCAATTTAACTGATATTCATTAGAGGGATGACAAGAGCTGATGGGAGATCTGTGATGTGGAGGAGTGGGGGGACTCATTCTCCTCCTATCCTATCCTATCCCTGTCCTGTCCGCCTCCTTTCTTCCCCTTTCACTGCTGACTTTGTTTTAGGAGCATTGAGGCGCATCAGTGTCTATAACTACCCAGCCCTCAAGGATAGTCAAGACAAAAGAACAATAGATAACACATCTAATCTCCACTTTATTACCAGAGAAAAATACAACTCGGAGGACTTTTGTGTTTTTCATGCTAAATAATTGGCTACAGCAGATCGGCAGCTTCCACTTTGCCCTCTTAAAACAGCCACTATAATGCTCATCCAAGCAGAAGTCCAATCATTTAGCCCTCTGCCTCCAGCCTCTCATTAACCCCCAAAGTGTCAACTATCTCATTAACGCCCCCAACCATCTTCACCCCTAGTCGATCACGAAGCCATAGCATTCATCAACACATACAGTACAGTGTTGAAGGGAGGATCGGCCAGGACTGAGCGAGTTTGGAAAGCTCACAAGAGATTCAATAAGGCAGCTCAGCCTTTTTCATTTGCATTATCAATGGCTACTGGTCTGAATCCCATCTTTCAATTATCATCTTTTGTTAAGAGCTTTATTCTGCTTGTCAGATGTGAGTCATCACTGGGTTCTCCCACAACGTTAGGCCAATGTATCCTAAACGTTGCAGGGCCGGGAGCGAGTCTGAGGCGGTAATGAGTTTGTGTGAGAAGACGGGGTCAGGACACAGTGTGTGTGTGTTAATTAATCTGTTCCCGGGTGGGAGGAACTGAAGCGAGATGATGAGATTTAAGAGAGTAAATGGGTGTGCTGCACTCGAGCTGTCCTCTGTTGAGTGAGCGAGCATGGGTTAGGGGTTGGCCAAATGGCCGTCACCATAGCAACCAGATAACTTCTCCTTGCCCAAGTCACTCACTCAGTCATGACAAGCAAAGCCTGGGAACATCAAACAGAAAGAACATAGTGTCCTAAGGCAGCCTTAAATAAGACAAAGTTAGACTGGAGAATATTTGAGAAGAAAATGTGTGTCCCTCTGTGTGTGCGCACCCTTTCATAATGTTAACTGCAAAGCATAAAAAACTTTCTCATTACATGGCACTGAGCCTGAATTGTGACTACTGTGATAGCATCAACACCTGCCAGTAATATTGTTAGATCCAAAAGCCTGCTTTGAGGGAATAGCACCTGTCTGTGCATTCTGTACCACTGTCAGCTCGTCTCTGTGCACATATATAGGATCCCCTTTATTTTTTCCAAGGGACAGTCTTGGAGTCCAGGTGTGTGCCAGATCTGCTGTCTGCGCCCAGGGCTCCTGATGGCATCCAAGCCCCCGTGGTAATCAGCCCACTCAGCCTGCTGTTGCAGCCCGCCTGCCTCCTCCTCCTCCAGTGGCTCGTTTCAGAAACATCTGGTGGTTTACATGCAGCACACACCACCTGCCAGACGCCTTGCAGGCAGTGGCACCGCTTGCACCTCTCGAGTCCTTTCCCCACAACAACGACACAGAGACGAGCAGGGATATCGAGACAAATTGTGCTTGTGTTGACAACTGCATGAGAAGGGGCTTTGGATTTTTAACTTTTATACAGTTTGTGTGAGATATGAGAAAAGTTTAAAATATATGAAAAGAAAAAATAACAGTGTGACAGTTTTTATGCTGTTTATATAAGGTCTGAACATTTATATATAAGACCTAAAATTAACAGTGTGACAGTTCTTATGCTCTTTATATAAGATCTGAACATTTATGATTACTAAGATTTCTTTTTTTTTTTTAATAATAAACAAACCAACATTTTTTTTTATGCAGCAGTTAATTCAATTTAATCATAGAAGCACAAGGCATTAACATATTTGTATTTTTTATCAAATAACATTTATAAAACTATTGTGCAAAACAATGTCCTTTTTAATCTTCTTCAAAGGCTCTGCACCAGTGGATAGTCGTAGTCCTCTTAAATTAGGAAATATATCAAGTATGCATAATTTAAACAGCAAGTTGTAAGCTTATACACTATATATACATTTTTACACAGACCTGGATTTGGAGCACCCCTTACTCAGTGACTGAAGAACAAGGCAGCTTTTACAATCAGCAAAAAACCAAAGGCTGTACAGAGAAAACTGTAAAAAACAGGCAAAACAGTTTTGTTTGGCAGATTTTTTAAAGGAGCTCTCCCAGGTGTTTGGCTATTTTTGGGTGTTGGAAATGATTCGAAATCTAGACGGGACAAGACTGTACAAATGGAACAGTACTTAGGACATGCAGTCTACCAGCAAATAAAAGTAAAATCACAAAAATACAAAATAAATAGAATAAAGTTAATATATTTCAAGTTATTAGCTGGCCTTCTTATCAAGAGATTTACTGGGTTCACCCTACGATTGTTATGCCTCATTTATTACCTAGGGTGTACATATAGTGAGGGAACAACAAAGCTGACAACAAGTGGAATATTTTTCACCTACAATATATATCTGACAGTGAAAATATCTTTTGAAATCCATGGAAATGAGAAATGTTAATAGGCTGAACACATGTAAACACCTTGTGCTGACGTTTTAACAGCAGTTTGTGGCATCTTTGTGCATTGTCACACTTGTCATGTATCCTCAGTTTTAAGCAGTAAGTTTAACAGTCATTCTACGTGGGTTTAGTATTTCTACTACTGAAGTACTTTAGTGTTTCTCGAGCTCACACACGTACAGCAGATGGTCCTCCGGAGACTTCCCATGGCTCTTGCTGAGGTGAAGCTTGATGGCGTGCTTAGTGGCAAATTTACGGACACAGAGCTGGCAGCGGTACACTGCCCCATTACTACTGCAGTCATCTAGTGATTGTGGTGAAAGGAAGGACTCCAGGGGCATCAGTTTCTCAGTGAGAGCATGAGAGTCCCTTACAGTCTGTTTCGGGGACAGCTTGGCCAAGTCCCTGATTTTAAACCCCAGGTGAGCTTCCAGGTGGCATACATAAGCCGCTGGGGTTCGGATTTGCGAAGCACAGTCGCTACAGAAGAACATAGGCTGACCGGATTCCAGATTCTTGAGGAATTTGGTTCGTCCGGTTCTCCTTAGCTGGTACTTGACATTGGCCAACCAATGACTTATCGTGGTCATAGACAGGCCGGTGAAGCGAGACACGTGCATTCTTTCTTGCGGGCTAAGGTCATTGATGATGTACTTTCCTTCAGACGTTTGCCGGAGACTAGAAGCAAACTGGGCCTGCAGAAGGAGTAAGTGCTGGGGATTCCAATTGGAGTGACGACCTTTACGTTTGTGGCCATGAAGGGAAGCATCGTCGTCGTCTGGAGTAGATCCTACAACTTCCACTTTCTCTGTGATGTGGGAACGTGAGGGTGGTTTGGAGACGTGGTGAGACTGTGTAAGATTTCTGAGCATGTCTGAGATATCTGACAGTGCATTTTCATGTAATGGGCTGGTAGAAGTGTACGGTGAAACCACTGTTAGCTTCGCTGGGGTTACAAGAGCAGAGGGTGAGATGGAAGAAGCTGTGGATGATGGAGTTGAGGAGGCTGGACATATAGAACTGCCTCGGTCACTTTTCCCTTTAGTGAGGTCCATAGGTTGGTCATCACTGGGCTGACAGATGCTGCTGTCTGCTAGGCTTTCGGGTTTTTTGGTATGTGAGGGAGGTGTGGCCACAGCAGCCTTCTCAGCCATGCTCTGGCTGAGCCTGGAGAGCAGACTCAGGGGATCTTGGTTTGGCAAAGAGGGTTTGGCTGCTTTCCCCAAATGAACGTTCATTATGGACTGAAGAGCACTTAAAGGGTTGACGAAAGGCTGTTCTGGAGGAGCATGGCCAGTGATAATTGTGGTACTGCATCTCAGTGTAGAAGCCAGTGGGGATTTGGCCTCAGTCTCTCTCTTGGGTTCTGTTACTGGGGAGGCTCTGTCGCTATGGCATCCCTTGTCGCTATTGGCCGGAGTGACTGCCCTCCACTCCCTAGGTGAGTCTCCTCCCTTGTGTGATTCTCCAGCTTCACTGCTACAGGGAGAGTGATTGTTTTCCATCTTTGGAGATAACTGCTTCACTCTTTGCTCTACCTTTGCTACTTTCTCAGTAACTTTTTTCACCAAGTCCTCCATTGCTTGGAAATTGTTATTGGAGAAGGGGGAGGACTGCGTAGGGGGAGGGGAAACCAGGGGCTGGTTCTTAGCAATGGAAGATAATGCTCCTCCTCCATTAAACAGAAACTTTATTGGGGAGTTCTTTTCCAAGCCACCTTGCTGGAGTTTAAGGGCACTGGGGAACTGGTAGGCTGCATGAATACTTGGGTAGCCACCCCAGTTTGGATTTCCACTCTGGGCTTTGTTGATGGCTGAAGTCACAGTGTTTTCTAATGATTTAAGTATGTCTAACCCCCCTTTAGGACTCTCCTTAAGGTCTTCTTCGGTAAGGTAGTTGTACTTTGAAATGTCAAATTTTTCCTCTTTCTCTGCAACCTCCTCCTTTCCAGAGCAGACCGGAACCTGCTTTTCATTTGTGACACTATCTTGCTTAGTGCACTCCTCTTCAACCTCCTCTTTTTTGACCTCCATGAGCGGAGGAGAAGTAGCAGGAGTAGTAGTTTGAAGAGGTGTGGGGGAGAAGGTGGTTGGAGCAAGTGGGACAGACTGGACCCTATGTTCAGCAGGACTCGTGACTCTTCCAGGATTGGGGGAAGTGGCTTCTGGAAGTGTTTTGACTCTTTTCCCCAATGAACTCGTCATCCTTAGGAAATGTCCTGTCACCATCATGTGACTTCTCAGTTCTTGTAGTGTGTTATGAGAGCTGCCACACTCCATACATTTAAGGATTTGTAATTTGTTGGATTCAAACTGCCATGCATAGCTAGCCCCGTTCTGCTGGCCATAGCGGTTATTTGAAAGGGTGTAGCCTGTGGAGGAAGTTTTTTGTGAGGATTCACTCTTTTCTGTTTTTGCTTTGGGGGTTTCTTCTTTAGATCGCGGTGAGGCAGTGAGATCCAGCCCCACAAGCCCCCTTTTCTTTGTAGACATGATTTTGGCTGCCACAGGGGCCATGGGCTCCTTTAAGGGCACTTTCTGGTAGTGTTTGGTCTTAATCATGTGGACGCTCAGGTCTTGGAGGGATTCAAAGGAATGACCACAGTACATGCACTTAAGGACTTTCTCTGCATCCTCTTTCCCTTCCATTTCCAATAGAGAGCGTTTACGAGGCTTTGACCAGCGCTTTGACCCGCTGCCCGCCTTGTCCTTGTTATCATCTCTGTAGTGGCCCGTATCGTTCATGTGTACTGTTAGTTCCACTAGAGTGTCATAAGCAGCGCTACAGCCCTTACAGCGGAATTTACTGGCCCCGGTAAATATGGAGCCAAACAGCTTTGGGTTTTGCCTGTGGAGCTGGACTGTACTAAAAAGACTGGGCTCAGATTGAGCAGTGTTGCGACTCTGAGTAGGATGCTGTTGTAGTGTCTTTGCCACTGCAGACTGGTGCCAGTCATAGCTACCGCTGCTGCAGCTACTGCTGCTGCTGGTGCTATTGCTGCGAGTGGGCTTTTCGGCAGAAGCTGAGGCCGGCTGTGCCTGGGGCTGTGTAGAATTTAGGTTCAGTGGTGACCAAAAGGAGGTGCTCAGAAAGCTAGAGTAGATAGCCTTCATTTGTTCTAGGGTGTCCATACCTATAGGGGGGGTCTTTGTGCCCCCATTAAGAGGCACTGTGACCTGGTCAGTTTTTCTAGTGGGACTTTCAAAGTCTGAGAGACGATCACTGGTCTCACTTAGATGTGACTCACTGTCCATGTCTTGTCCAGAGAGTTCTGTCCCTCCAGCTGATTCTCCGTCACATGCTTGGTCGTTGGCAGGCCCTTCACTTTGCTCATCAAACTCATCTTTCGTGGGAAGGTCGTCCTGAGGGGCAGAGGGCTGGTCGTCAGCATCAGCCTCCTCAGCGTCTGCACTGTGCTCTGTCACATCCTCAGGAGAATAGGCTGCAAGACAGAGACAAAGAGAAAAAGAAAGAGATGAGTTAAATTGCAGGGAGTAAACACGCTATGTTAGAATAACTGGAGAAAAAGTTTTCCTGCTATGTGTGCCCGAGGACTCCCTGGGATAAATGAGCCATCTGTGTGGGAGCCTTTAAAGCTGAGCTGAGAAATTACAGTCATCCCATTTCACCTCATCAACCGTTGAGGTGTTATTTTCCTCTAGGCGAGCCTGTATTTATATACTACCCCAGCCACATGGAACTTATGCCTCCCTTCTTTTCACTCCTTCTATTGGAGGAAAACAAAAAAGAAATATCTTGGCAAAAACATAATGCGCCATTTTATTTATCTCAGGGCGCAACAGCTTGAAATGAAAACTAAATCTGAAATTAATGAAGCCCAATCTCACTGTGGCATTCTCCTCTGGGGTAATAAATGAGTTGGATCAACCTCCATCTGTCAGTTAATATGTCTGACGCCTCTTCATCTGCCTCTTCTCTGATTACACACACACACATACAGACAGACACACACAATCCGGATATCTTTAGTACTTCAAGAAAGAGATGTCAGAATTTCAATGATGAAATCTTGACACGCTGGATAGACATCCTGCAGTGTCATCTGGACTGAAGTGGGTTCATTAGTGTTTTAATATGAGGAAGATAGTCCATACCCGCTGTTCAATGAAGCTACTCTCAACAGTCTAATAAGGTGTTAAACATCACATAAACAAAATAAAGTGGCTTTTAAAACACAATACACAAGAAATGAAAAAATAAGTGAGAAATGAGAAATAGGTTTAAGTGTGATGCATAAGTAATCTGTGACCTTAGTTACAGTGGCCACTGTTTACACTGAGGAGATGATACATGTATGTGTGAATGACTGTATATGAGAATGATATGTGGACAAACCACTCCTCACACTCACAAAATTCTTTGTCCTGTGGCAGTGAGCCCACCCAATGCCAACTCACCCACCACTCATCCTCCGTGCTGTCTCCCTCTTTTCCTTTCCTTCTTACTCACTAAACCGCTCACTGTGAGGATAGACAAATAATCTCTGGATGGCCTTTGGACAGGTCTGAGGCCATGTGCATGATATTGTAAACTAAGACAAACACAGCTCAAAGAAGCTGTAGGTGTAGGCTCCAATAGTTCTAGTACTCACAGAGTAGCACTTGTGCACACAGCCACACACACTGTGACTAAATCCTTCATTCCCCCAACTGCCCCATGCACACGCGTCCAGTCTAAACAAAAATGTCATAGCTGAAATAACTCTCATTTCCAGTGCTAACAGCCAATCTCTAGGCAGCCATGCGGCTGGCGCTGGTCTGATTTGGGCCCTAGGGGCAGAGTCAGCAGGCAGCCCACTGAGAGGCCAGTCTAATGGAGACCTGGCAGGTGCGACCCACTCTCCATCCTCCCGGAGATTTGGTTTGTCACTGGATATCCATTACCTGCCATTCTCCGCTGATAGGCCCCGACAGGCCTGATCAAAAGATGTCGTCGGGGCCCAGTTCGCTTGGCAGTTAGTGGCATGTCGTTTGTAAAAAGGGCCAAGCAGGGTGTAAATAAAATGACATGATCACTTCCCCAGCCCCTCATGTTCTGGACACAATTATGATAATGCGAAATGGAGGTGCGGGAGGGGTCTGCAGGATGGAAAAAAGGCCGAGGAGGTAAATCTCTCACGCTCGGGCAACCACGCCAGAGAGAAATCTCCCCGCAATAGAGCTCAAGCCCTGTTCTCTTTCACTTTGCTTTCTGCGCTCTTTCTCCAGTGGAAGGTATTTGTGTCAGATTCTCATTTGAAAGAGGAAATGCAGCCAGGATGAGGTGGCTAATGTGTTTGTGTCCTGACGAGCTGGTCACAGATGTCAGCTTGCATCAGGCTGGAGGCACATCGCTTGACCAACTTGTCAGGTCACCTTTCTCTTCTTCACCCAAAAAATATTCAACACATTTCTCCACATTGTCTACCTTTCATCAAAAAATTGCCATCTCCAATTTCACGTCATGTTAGTGGATTCATAGGTCTGCCTCTATGCTCTAACTCCATCATAAATGTTTTACAATTCATATGAATAAACTGGCTGCCCTATGGCTTTTCTTTATATGTCACAGAGAAAGGTCTGAATAGGTCTGCTATAAAAACCTACTGAGTCGAGCTGGGCTCCCAGGCAATTTAAAATGCAAAACAAAAACCATTATGTCTGAGCACTATCTGTTAATTTAATCCCCAATGACTGATAATCCATCACACAGGGCGACAACCACATCCAATTATTCTCCCTGGCTTGACTGACAACAGAGGTGATTTATCAAGCTAATAAAAGGTGATGGCAGTATAGAGGCTCCCTTAGAATAAAAAAGATGGCGATTATGAATACAACAATACTCTTGAATGCAGTCTTAACTAATATCTCAGCATATGGTGCAGGGCCAATGTGTGGGTTCTCCTAGTGTGTGTGTTCTCGTGATGATAAAGTGCACTGATGCCATGTGGAGGGAAGACAAGAATCATTAGGTCCTATGAATGATTCTTTTGTAGGAGTTTCAGACAATCACATTCTTAGTCACGGTACAAATAGCAACAGAATATCCACCCAAAATGGAGGAAATGAAGTCACACTCGCCTTTCACCTTAAGATACACAAACAAGTATGTCATTATAAATAAAGCTAGTCAGTCAGTTATGACAGCAAACCTTCCCCCTCTCGTTACAGACACACACTCGCGCTGGAGCGACACTACAGTGACATCTTGGCATGCAGGAGGCATTCCTGTAGAGTATCATTTTCATAAACATAAGGGCCGCAGACGAGCAAGGGAGAGATCATCTGATAGAAATACTGCAGTGCTGCTGTGGCGGTCAGGAACAACAGACAGGGCAGGGACACGGGCTGATTAAGCAGGAAGGCGCTGTCTCTAACACACTGCCTCTCAGTCCCATGGGTTACCTCTGCTCACACTGGCTTTAAATGGGCCTGGTGTGGATAGATGATTACATGGAGACCTAAAAAGACATGTGTTTTAATACGTTTTAGCATGGCTCAGTGTTAGAGCTAATGAAAAGTGATTGAAGTGGACATGCAAAAACTCAAATTTACATCATTTTACTCACTATCAATGTTATATATATATATGTATGTATGGATAAAGGGATAGCCAGAATAGACTTAGTCCATTTTATCAGACTTACACAATTTAAACCAAAAGCATGATAAGAAAATACAATATTATAATTGTCTGGTTGTAAATTTTTAACTAAAATTTTATTCAGTAAAGACAGCAATAACCTCTGTCCCTGTTCTGAAATCCACCCACTGATGTCCTACGTGCACAGTCCTGGTGTGACATCCACAGCTGGGGAAACAGATCTCTGCTAACTGCAGCAAAGTAAACAGGATGTGTCATTAAAGCTCTACCTGAGTCCAGCCCTAGGACGGCCTGGTCTGAAAAAAAAAGATGACGACCTTGCCACAGGCAGTGCATTCAAAAAAAGGTAAGTCCTTTGTGGGGTCATCATGAGTGGAATATTCCGGTTAGTCTCTGTGTGCTAAAATAGAAAACATATGTCTGCATATTATCATGTTGGGCTTTTTCTAAATATTTACAATTTATTTTAAGCAGGCCAAAAGTAATCTGAAGACATAAGAGCTGAGTTATTTATTGTTGTAATTTATTGTACTCAAATAGAACTGACAAAGAAGAAAAAAGAGGACTTTAAATTTGAGAAGGAGTTTTAAAAATGCAAAATCGAAAACAACATTTATAATGCTATAGTATGACTTCTCCCTTACTGTCATTTATAGAAACGGATTAGATACAAAGCCTCAACTGGGAGTCAACAAAGGCACACTCATGATTGGCCTGTTAAGAAAAACAATGCTTTGTTACCAAAAAAATTCAAATCAAAGGAAAAAAAAAAAAAAAAGGAAAGTGCTGTATGCTGTTATTTAATCATTCAATACGCAATCTGCAAGTATGTGAGGCGGAGGGATACACTCTGATTGTTATGGAAATAGCCCAGCTTTCACCCAAAATGCAATGTAAATGAAGCCTGTCATGTTTTATTATGATCCAAATGAAGGGAAAAGAGGACATTAGGATCACATGTTGGTTTAAATATCTCACTTGTCTTTGAGGCGCTCTGTCAGGGGTTAGTTTAACTGGGTCACAAAATGAAGAGTGTTCCTTGACAGAGGAGGGTATTAACCTGTTACACACACACACACACACACACACACACACCTGCGTTTTGTATGACTTGTATTGTGAAGAATGAACATACTTTGAGTTGAGCATATTAGTGACAAAGTGTTGGTTTTTATTTTTATGACTTAACACACACTTTGCAGCTGCAGCCTATTGAAGAGGAACACTAACTCACAATTTTATATCTTTGTATACCTTTACATATTATTATTTATAGATTTTTCTGTTTCGCAGCACTTTTTTGACAATATGGTAGAAAGGTGCAAAGCAAATTTACATTACAAGTTTACGTTTTATTAAACATCTGCAGAACACTATTGAAAAATGTTGAAACAAATACAATTATATAAAAAAATAGAGGTACAAGATGTGAGACATGTGTAAATGTGTATAATAAATCCAAGCAGTGAGATATTACTACACATTTAAAACAAATTTACCAAAGCCAGAATAAACTAAAAATGGAATGTCCCAAGTGACAGAAGTGACAGTGTGAGTGGCCAAGAGACAGAAAGGAGAATTCAATTTGTGGCAAAAAACCCACTTTGTTGTAATCCATGTTGCCAGACATAAAAGCCCAATTGAGGGAACCAAATATGCTTAATCTATCCATATGTTACACTCCTTTCAGCAGACTCTATAGTTGCCCAAGTAAGACAAATTTTGTTCTGGATATGTTTCACTGCTCCCCATTGACATCTATTTTAAAAAAAATGTTTTTGTTTGTTCAACACTCGTAAATGTGTCAGACATCTTGTTGAAAACATGTACATTTGATTTGACATTGTAAAAAATGTTATGCTTATTGTAAATATGTTCTGCTCCATAGTCCAAAGTAACTTAAACTAGTCACTGTTCTCGCTGAAGAAACCATTCCATTTACTTCCACTTGAGTCATTTTCATTTCAATGTAACACACCACTGACCTGAGTTCAGATTTTGGCCACCTCTGTTTCTTGACTTATGTATTTTACACAGGACCTCGATGGCCTTAGACCAACATGGCCTCTCAGCAGGGGGTTCCTACTGACAGGAAACTCTTCAAACACACTACAGGACAGGAAGTCACCTCAGCCTCGATCCCAGAAGAAATAAAAAACCCAGCCAACTTCCACTCACCCTCTCAAGTTTCCCAGAAGCCCCAAACTCTTTAAATAGATTAGAATAATTTAGTCCAAAACAGCCCCATTCTGTCAAAATAGCAGCAGATCACTAACATACCTAAAATGCCTTTCTGTTGTACACATTTGTCAAAGTAACACACTCAATCAAACTTACTTCTCCCGCCTGCTTTCTCCTTTGATCCTTACAGACTAGCCTCACAGTCCCACGAGAAAATATGTAACAGGTGATCAGTGGTCATTTGGACAATTAACAAATCCTGACATAAGTCCGTTTTAACCAGATATGACCGGCTACCCTGCGCTGACTCCCCTTTCCGAACGGTGCTTTTGCTCCGGAGCGGCGATCATGTTACACGCTATCATCAGTGTCTTTGTCAGTATTTGTTTGTGTGTGTTCTCTACCCCCTGATGGCTTTGTGAATACATTGTGTCCGCCGATTGTAGTGCAGGATGTGTGATATGGGAGATGGGAAAAACAGAAAGATCGTTCTGGCCTCGGGCAAAGCTTTGGGCTGAACCTTGTCAATGCGCAAAGTGAGAATAAGGAGGGGGGAGAGAGTTTTAGATGGGAGGGAAAAGGCAAGAGAATGAATTTAATCCTCTGCTCACTTTTGTGTTACGAGGGAACCTTGAAGCTGCCAGCCGAACATACAGACCTTTAATGATGTCAAATCTTGGAGTAAAAGTGACAAATGACATGAAAAAATAGACTTGAGACGGAAGATTTCATCAGGATACACATTTTTTTTTTTTTTTTTGCAGGATTAGTTTGCATGGGTACATTTTTCTGTGCACTAATTGATGGGGTAGCTTTGGGTGAAACTGTCACAATAAGTGTGTCTAATGCAGTATAAACACTCATTCAAAAGTAGGCCATAATTACAACATTACATCAGTAGATTATAATTTGAAAACAAAGAAGGTAGATTGTAAGGATGATTATGATTTGTTTGTATTGTATGTATTAGTCATTGTACCTGAACACTGTTTGAATCCTGATGAAAAATTAGAAGCACGCACTAAAAGTCTTTGACACCACCCGGAGATGAGTACTTAGTGTTAGTGTTCCGCCTCCCACTTTTCATCATCTCTCTCAAGTACGACTACTGTTTATTTCTCCATTTCTTGAGCTTAGGGTAACAATGTTGTTTAAAGGTCAGCAGTCTGGGTGAATACAGCTGGATCACAAGGAATTACACTGCCTCTGAAAAGTCCAGCCCTTTCAGTTGTTCCTCTTGATCTAATGTAAGTGACATTTAAGATGGTGATCGGTGGTGATACATTCTATTGGTGACTTGCTCCATTTTTGAGGGAGTTTGCATTTACTATCTCCCAACCATCCTCCATTAAGCCAAAAAATTATCACAACAATTTTCAGATATTATCAGGGATTTTCAGATGCACTGTAAATTGACTATTATTTTGTTTTTTCCAACTCCCACAACCAGCAATTATGCATGTTCCTAAAATTATTTGTTCTCAGCAACTTGCTTTTTCATTTTTTAGTTTTTTTTTTTTAAATGATAGGTGGGCTAACACATTGTACGACCTGTTCCAAACCTGCCCTATGACCCCCGTAAAACTGCCATTCTTTTTGTTATTGATGGTTTAGAATCGTGTGTCACTCAGCCCATGGTGTTTTCCTATAGCAAGTCTAATGCTAATATGACGTAATAATCAGCACGCGGCTAAGGGCGGAGCTCACCAGAGATTAGTGATTCAAACTGAAGCTCCCAAATAAACAGAGATTGGAAAAATATATGATTTTTCCTCCCATTTTGGGTTAAACGTTGATCCTTACAACTTTGTGTGGTGTGAGGGGGTTAAAGTTTAGGGTTAGAAGTGGGACGACCAAAAAACCCTTGAACACAACACACAGCTGCTGCCATGATTGCCTAGCAACGAGGAGGTGATGGACGCAGCCTGAAGATGGATGGCCACTATAAATCACAGCAGTGTGTAGGAGGCAGGAGCCACAGAGGGAACAAGAAGCGGACGAAAAAACAAAACAACTGCTTTTTTTGCTTGCAGCGGCAGAGCTGGCCTTGCCTTGACCTCTCACTGTACTCTTTTATTCATGATACTTGGGGAATGATTCTTGAGGGCAAAGGGAAATGTCTAGGTAGTCATTACAATCAGTCTCAGTAGATCATCTGAAAATATTCTAACACACATACTAATAATCGCCCAACTCTTTCGCTTTCTGTTGCCTGTATCCTTTCACTTTTATGGCTTGACTCACTTTCTGAAGACGATAATAATGATCGACTATACCTTTCATAAAAACAACCCTCCAGGCAAGGCAATCTGGGTAGTGTAGTTGCGGGATAAACATCCCTGGGCTATCTGATTATGGCCTACTGCTGCGGCACCGGTGTCTAGTAACACTCAGAGAGAGCGCTCAGCCATCCATCACACAGTGAGTGTCTGTCTTAGGCTTTCCACCCTGCTTCTTCTCGTCCTGGCTCTCCAGTTACAGCCATACACGGCCGGCCTAAATAATATTCTTCATGATAAATGGCACTATAAGCCTGGTATCCATCATTAATCTGATTTTTAAAGAAGCATCCATCTTGGAGAGAGCCTGTTAGGGCCACGGGAGAGCAGAGCAGCCCGGGTTCATTTAAAGGCCAGGCAGCTGCATGAGTGATACCTGTCAGCCCTGCTCATCAGGGAGCAGCACACACATCTATGCACATTAAACATTGACGCCATATGGCTGCACGCACACACACACACCTCTGAAGTGGCATTCAGCATTTGCACTCTGCATATATTCAAAGCACACAAACATAATCATACTTATTAAAGTTACAAAACATTTCTCCTCTTCATACAGACATCTAGAGATGTGTTGCAGGAGAACATTCTGTCACTCATCAAAACACAACTCTGTGTAACTCAATCCACACTGTCATCTCGAAAAAATCTCCCCTCCCAAATGCTTCTCCTTAAGGGTTTGAGGAAACTCATTCTCTTTCCTGGAAAAACTCTTAGAGACAGAGACAGACAGCAGCGACAGTCTCCATTTCTGTGTCTCCACTGACTGCACCTCATTCCCCATTCCTGTCCTGGTCTTTGTTGCTCTCAGTCCAGTCTCTGTCTTGTTTTCTGCTCTTTCCTCTCTGCCCCCTGCCTACCTCCCTCTCCTGTGTGTCTGCTAAAGCCTGCTTGATAAATGACACACGTCACCGTGTCAGAAGCGAAGGGTGGGTCAGTGATAAATGAGTCTGTTGAAAAGGAAATCGGCTCTCTGGCATGGCCGGGCTATTCTCCTCCTGGATTGGGTTTCAGGACCCCTGAAGACCGGAGTGGCTCAGTTTCCCCCGAAAAGAGCACACACATCCCACTAGGCTCTGGAGAGTGGGACCGAGGAGGGGGGATCTATCCTGTCCCAATTGTCACCACAGTGCAGCTGCATCTATCACAACAACGGTGGGACTATTTTTACAAAGACCCAGACAACAGTCCCGGGTGAAAAACCTGGAGTGAAAGCCCACTGAAAGAGTGCACGGCTAACGGTTTTCTATTTGTGACACTACTACTGCATTTACACTGCTCTTTCTCCCCCTTCAATGGCCTATCCCTATGGCTTGACATCTGCCAAGTGAGTGTTAAAAAGGATAGAAGGCCCATTTCACCGCCCCCGCTCTTCTTCTTCTCCTCCTCATCACCCCCCTCTCTTTCAGTGGCTGGCAGGGTGGCACTGTTATCATTACACAACCAGGATTTATGGAGTCAGGGCCTATGGCAAAAACAAAAAGGCATCTGTCAATACCTGTGGGAAACACTCCATCAGTCGTCCTGCGCCTTCTACACACCACTCATTAGCTATGCACTTATCAGACACATAGATCACAGACGTGACTTAAGCACACCGGCATCTAGGACTTTCATTAGCAACGGGCCAAAACACTTTCTGAGCTCACACCTGCAAACAAAACTAAATGAAGAAGGAGGAGGCGTATGGTTGTTAAAGCTAAACACAGTCGGCCCGTATGTCAGTTTAACAATTACAGTCTCCCCTGCTGGCTCTGTGAGGACTTCACACATAAACAACAGGAAGGCAGACAAAAGATAAAAACAGCTCACTTAATTTCACTTTACAGCCAGTGTGCATGTGTCTACAATGTGTGCTGTAAACGCTTGTATCGCTCTTTTCAGGCATATGCTGCATCAGTTAAGACAGGGAGAAGAAACTGGAAGAGGAGCTTAACGGCTTCTAAGAATTATGGTCTGACCTCTGCAGGTGGTCTACAGTTACAATTCCTTTCATCACTATTACAAGCCAAACGGCGCGCACACACACACTCAACTCAAATCTAACAAATCAGAAAGTGGACGCCCGCTGTTATAAGCTTGCACACACATGAGTGATGACTGCCAGTCTGGCAGCTACAGTCCTGACCCTGCAGAAAGAAGAGACTGCTGTGGAGACAGGCCCAAACCAAACAACTGCCTGGGTCTCTCTTTTGACCTTACGTTACACATGCTTTCTAAGACCACATTACATTACAGCATTATGTCGTGTGTGTGTGTGTGTGTTCTCTGACCCGTGGTGACTGTAAATGCACTAACACTACTCTGCTGAGATACTGTACAGGTTAGACATTCCAGTGAAACAGCAGTGTCATCGCTCACATGTTGTTAAGCTGATGCTGACTTCCTGGGTATTTTAACTTTCTGTAGCCACTTCAACAGCTTCAGGCAAAGGCTTTACAGTGAAGTTTATCGCCAGGCTGTGGAGGAAGGGGGTCTGTGTGTTTCTCCAGCTGGGAGAGTCTCTTTCTCATGTTTGTCCGACTGTTTATGTGGCCAGCTGCCCTTGGTTGTTAAGAGCACTCAGACCTGACCCAGGTACGCAGGCCCATTTGTCACCTGCAGCGGAAAATTGAGTTACAACACAACCAAAGGCGAGCGGCTCTGTGTAATATCAAGTTGATTACATCAAAGTGGTGGCAAACCTCATTGGGTTGGGCACCCCGAGCTTGTCATCTCCAATCACAGGGCCTGTCAGGACTCCATCAGCCTCATGGCTAATTGGACTAACGCTAATGAAGCAGGCAAAACAAGTTTTCGACTGCAGAGAGAAAACCCCTCTGCTGGAGGAAGCAGGGGAGGAGAGGCAGAGACTGGGAGAGAGTTTATGTTAGGGAGACAATGAGAAAGCAAAGTGGGCTGGCTGTGGAGGGGGGAGCCAGATTTTTCATGCAAGTCTCAAGGTTGCAGTGGGCAGACTCTCCCCCTAAGTCCCTAATCAAGGCCCATCATCTGTCATCCTTTTCTTTGCTCTCTCTATCACCATGCTCTGTGCTGCAATCAATTCATCATCACCCTTTGTGTGCCACTGAACAGTTGACAACTTTATAACTTGCAGCTGCACAGGCTGACTGACAGGGGTGGAAGGGGAGCATGAAAAAATGAAGAAATGAATAGATGAATGAATGAACAAAGAAGCATGGTTTCAGGGAGAAAAAGTTGTTTTCTAAAAACACAAAACGATCCATATTACAGCCTTTTATTCTCTTTCGACAACAGAGAAGCAGCCATGTAGTAAGGGAGGAGAGAGGAGGAGATGAAGAAAAAAACATCCCTCTCACTGATCTGAAATCAGAAAGCTTTCAGTCATTCTTTATGTGCTCCCCGCGGCCACTCTGAGCCAGTGAGCATGTACATTAGGCTAGGGCATTTTGATGAAATAAAAGCCCAGGCCAGCTTATGGCTAAACAGAATGGGAGCACTCACTCAGCCTGTCTCTGATTGACCATTAAAGCCATTGATGAATGGGCCTGTCAGGGGAGAGACAATTAAATCAAACATGAAACAAAGCCGTTGTGACGGCCCAGTCTGACAGAGCAAACCCATTCCTCCCCTCCATTACATAGCACACGGCTCCTTTTACAACCCCTAACCCGCTCCTCCCTCCCGCGCTCTCACCCACTCTCCCACCGAAACAAGTGTGCACATGGGAGTGTGATGTTCTCTGCTGGAAGAGTGTGCGTCTGTTTGTGTGGATGATGTCTCACTGTGAAACCACTTTGTCCCTCTTCTCTCACTTTTTTTCTGAGTCACTTGACCATCAAGAGTCTGACTGCGTATCTGTGTGTGTGGAGTAAAAAGTACACGGGGCCTTTCAAAGTGGTTTAAACGTGACGTCAGGGGCCTGCAGCACATGGTGGGAAGTGATTTTCTGATGCAAATCGGGAAAGATCAGATCAAAGCCGCATGACAGCCAATCAATCAACCGTCAAATCAGACATGGCAACTGTCGATTATGGCTCCTTCCAGCCCACAAAACCCCATTGTCTGTCCTCAAATTGTTTATCTTTTACTAAGACGAGTAGAAAGGACAGAAAGAGGTAAAGCTCTTTTCTCTCTCTCGCGGAAAGAAAATGCGCTCGGTTCCAAAACGCACAAAGACCTTATGTGGCCCTTATGTTACGCCTCGGGCGCTCTCTATCAACATGAAACAACTTTTAGCCAAGAAGAGCTCAGCCTAAACAATTATTACCACGTTTAAAACTAGGAACAATCCAAGTTGGACACAACACGGAGTGAAAGCTCACCAAGTAATCCAATGAGACTTGAGCAGAGAGAGATAAAAACTAAACCGAAATGAAACGGTGACAGTTGTCTTTGCGTTACAAAAGAGGGAATGAGAGAGTAACAGTGGAAAAAGTGGAAACGGAAATGCAACGAGCGTAAAAAGAGCTTGACAAATCAAAGGTAACGTCCGCAGCTCTACGCTATGTAAGTAAACATTTTCACGCACTTTATAGTTGGACACACGTACCTGGTGCGCGTTTGGGCGCTTCTTGTTTCCTTCTTGGCATTTTGATCTGGATGATTTCCGTCAAACTCTTGTTTTTGTATTGAATATAGCCTCGCGGTATCCGGGAAGATCCACCTCTATTCAGAAAGATTCACGCCTTCGTGGAGTAAACTGCACAACATCGGGGAGTCCGACTGATACGAAAACTACAAATCATGGTCACGGAATAGCACGGAGACGGCAAAGTCAGCGGAAACATACAGACGTGAAGGTGGACGAGGATATGTCGCGTCGGCAGCGTGTGATCGCGTCAAGAATAGTGAGCAGTGATAGCAAGGGTCCACCTCGTCTGCCTGCTCTGGCAACAGGCAAAGTTGAGGGATAAGAGAGATGATCGCGTCACTCACAGCAGGAGAATGGGCAAACCCACCGCTCTGTTAACTCTTTAGTTGTCAGAGAGGGGCGGACTCCACGCACCAGAGTCCTCCTACCGCTGTCTTCACATGAATCACAGCCCAGGAGAAGCATATTAGTGTGTTATTAGTGTGTTATTACGCATGTTAGACGCAGCAGCCTGGTGATTTACACACTCACTTTAACAACAGATGAATACAGTCACTCCAAAACACATAGATTTATATATCAGTCCAAAAATACAAATCAGGTCCGAATTCATGTAATAAAAGTAAATCTGTCACTGATGCTTTTCCTCTCTGATGCAACGTGAGCTGTTAAATGTTAGCTTTCATCACAGTAGTACCAGCAGCCCTTGTTCCATATGCACACATTCACTGGAGATCAAAGCTGGTTCAAGGCAAGTCTTAGTGCCAAGGTAATGAGATTTTTTTTTTCTTCCTCACCACTTGACTCCCTTTTTTCTCAAGCCAATAACATCCTTGAGAAATCCAACCACACTATGTCTTGTCTAGTGTCTGACGTGTGCTAACCCCTGCGAAGAACCCCCCCTCCCCAAAACAAGCACACACTTACATTTATATACAACCCCTTTACACCTCAACAGTGCAGAAGAAGAAGAAAAGGCCCTCCCTGTCTTTAAAAGCACAGAGGCTGGGTCCCTGTCACTTTAACAACATGAAATTACAACCCAAATGGGATGTCAGGGGTTAGCAGTGTCTCTGAGAGAACTATGTGAATATATTTCCTCCTATGGACTTGGCCCCGTGGTGACCTCCCCCAGGAACAAGAAGTAACCCGGTGATTGGCGCTTTTACGGTCAAATTAAAGCGTCTCGGAGCGCCGCCGAAGGCAGCAAGAGAAAGCGGGCCCTTCCTAAAATTAGTGAGCCATCATGATGACAGAACATTGCGGGGACATGGTGTCATCCAGCTACTGTATCGATTAACCCATAAATAGTATATGGCCTGTGCGCTGTGCTTCTCCAAGGCTTACATTGTAAATGGAAGTGATCTCGGCGCTGCATCGGTCTTGTCTTGAGTTAAAACACAAGCCTTGTTCCAACCTGTTAGTGTGTTTATAATAAAAGGAGCTGATAAGAAGCAAACGCAGAACTAAAGAAGAACCGACAGAGAGCCTTTTGAAATGTATTTTTATGGTCAAACCAAGTCCTAATGTGAGATCTTAATATAGCTTTCAAAATAACTGCTTCTTGAAAAGTCATAAATTTACTCAGTATAATGTACAACTGTTATTACATCTCCCTGCATAAAGCTTGTCAAAGTGCACTAAGGATGGCCCTACAACTTTCTTCACAGATGGAAAATGTGATGGTCACTTAATGGAATGTACAACTGATGCCTGTCATTGAAAGTTGGCGCAGTATTTTTTCAGCTTAGTAATATCATAATATGGTACATGTCACAGGGAATATGCAATTTATTTTATGCAATCACCTAATAGCATGTTGTAATGTATGTAGAAGCATCTGGTAAAAAATGAGATCTCAAAATGTCTTCTGTTGGTTTTATTATCAAGCATTTTAATAGATTTAGAATAGCATGCTCGCTTCCGGAAAAAGGAGCGCTCCCATTGGTCGACACAGCTTGTGAATAAGGAAGTGATGGCTAAGGATAAATGAATATGTCTTTTAACACAGCAAAACAGTACCAAAAAAACATAATGAGGATGATGGGAAGCAACGTGAAACGGAGATAAATATTGGCAATTCAATCACGCAATGTTTAATGAGATGGAGATAACTGTCGGATGCTTCGGTTTGAGGCTGGAACTTTGCGGTCAGCTCTTAACTTCAGTGTAGTGTAATGTAATGTGTTAGTTTAAAAAGAGTTAAAAACTATCTAGAGGTACATTTTACACGGAGCGGTAAAAAGGCACAGCCACGGTGCCATCATACACATTTGACACAAACTTTGAAAGAAAAAAAACAAGACAACCAAGTCCCAAACAAGAGCCATGAGACAATAACTAACAAAAACATGAACCGCTGATCATAAAAAGGACACAATGTTTAGAATTCTTCTTGGAAAATGACAAGAAAAAAACAAGTCTAGTGTAGTTTTGCTCAAAAAAATGATTTCTTTTACCACTAACCATCAGACTGCAGTGTTTACCCCAGTGATGGAACCAAAAGCCAAGGGGTTACCACCTATAGCAATGGAAACTGGCTTGTACTGACCCGAGCCATGGTGAAAACAAGGCTTAGTCCAATACGTCATACAGACTCACTCAAAACCAGAGCTAATTCTTTATTGGCATTAATACACTTCCACTGATAAAAGTATCAGATATTTAATTGGAGAAAACCCCCAACTGTTTTAAGGCGTGCAAGCATAAATTTTATATGTTATTATACACACAGGCTTGTTTGTGATTCTCTCTTATGTCAGGTATAACCGCATTATTCTCCCATCTTCGTCCTAAAATCAGGATTATCATAAAAGAGAAACATCTGTCAAGCCTGCACTGATGTGTGCACCAAGTTCGACCGATCAATCTCAAAGTTGTGATTAAAGAGCACAGGCCTCTTCTATTTCTCTATTGAAATCTTTTGGAAGGAAGAAGAAGAGAAAAAAAAAAACACATAAGAGAGGCCTTTCAATTTCATAGCCTCCAGAACACTCAAGTATTCATTGCGCTCTACTTTTCGCTTTCAACCTCTCGGCGGGAGGCATGACATCTATGTACGCCGCTCCTATTCATGATGCTGCTCACCCTTCAGAAGTGTGCTGCAAGTGATCTCTCAATACCATCAGATCACTCTTATTGGCACGCATTCACTCATGGGTCTGTCCAGAACAGCACCAGCCAATCCTCCATTATGCTTTCCCAAGTGCTGGAATCTTTGTGTATCAGCTGCAAAAAAAAAAAAAAAAGGACAAGATAGTTTCATTTCCTCGTGTTTGTGTGCTTATCTGTGTATGCATGTGGGTATGTTCACATGTGGGTGTTGGTCCGTAATGCATGGCCCTGTAGAAAAGAGTGATTGCTTTATTCCTGCCTTGTAGGTGCATTGGGGGCCGGCTCGGTGTCTTTGGGCAGCTGTATGGATGGCTTGAGGAGGTCTCCATCATTCATAAAGCACCACTCCTACATGTAGAATTGATCTTGCAAAGAAACAGGGTGGCAATAGCACTTCATCAGTCTTCCCCGACCACAAATCACTCGCAGACGTCGCCCCCGGGGGAGAGGTGACACCATTGTCAGAGGCGGCCGGCGCTCCCCTCGGACAACAGAAGGGGCAAGGCAGGAAGACTTTCGTATGGTCAGACTCTGAGGTGCCCTGTGAAATGTTAATAGCCTTTGTTTGGATTATTTTAAAGGCAAAACATGCAAGGATTTTGTAAATATACCTGACTCCATGTCCAGTGTTGAGAGACAAATACTGGTTAATTCTGGCTTTTGAATCAACTCTAATCAAATGGCATATAGCTTTTTATTCTCTTTATGAGCTGTGATTGGCTAAGAGCTACATTTAAAAATATTAAATGTGTGTAAATAAAAAATTAAAATGTTGAAATATTGATAATGGGCAGTAGATTTACAAACACATTCACCTCCACATTGCTCCAAACTAGGGCCATAGGTGAGGAATAAAAGGTGTTTCCAGTGTGTAAGGAATAATTTACTTTTGCTTGTAAATCCTGCATTAAATCCAATGAAGAAAGAACACAGAAAAACAAACTAAACAAAAATAAACATGCCTTAAGAAGCCCTCATACAAAAAAATAAATAAATAAAAATTATATAAAAAATAAAAATAAATAAATAAATAAATAAAAAAAACAACAAACTTAATCAAATCCAATGAGTTAGTTTAATTTAAAAATGTAATAATGTAAGTAATTTGAACTAAACCAGCAGCACAAGATTTGCTTACAATTTTAATTCCAACTAAACCTGTGCTAATTGCAATCATTTTAACTTTAAATGACATAAATAATCTTTTTTTTAAATTATTATTATTATTATTTCCAACATAAAAAAAAGAATAACCCACATTTCTTTGATTAAGAACCTGTCATATCCACACAATTCTCCATATATATATCAGCAATTCACATTCTAATTTAAGTTACAAAAGTTACAAAAAAGTTACATATTGGTGCTTTCATTGCTTGATTACATCCGAAACAATATGAGGTAATACTCGGAAAAGAAAGAGAAAGTATATATCTCTTGTGGCACTACTTCCAAAGACAAGAAGATACAGTTTTATTCACTCTCATTTTTCATTTGATTCATTTTAAAAACACACCTACACGCGAGGCGCCAGAGTCAAACAGGTTTTATAAAGGATGCATAATTAAAGGTACCTTTACTCATAGTGGTTAATATATGCCTCCTTCCCTATTAATAACCAGGGATACTCATTTGTATAAATCATGCTATGTATGGCACAGAGTCATTTCCACTCCTGCAGAAAAGAATTGGTGAGATGAAGCTCTTGCCTTTGGCCTTGGGTTGTGCATTACACCAGTCCTACCTCACACCGCCCCCATCTGCTGCTACTACTTTACCTCGTACCGTTTGGACTTTGCCATTGATCTTCATTCTAAAATAATCTCTTATCATTTCTCATTTGAAGCCTGCAGAAAAACCTTTCCCACATCCCAATTCATTAGCTTCACCCTGAAAATAGAAAAGCTCTAAGGAAAAAAAAAAAAAAAGAAGCTGGACAGGGTTCTCAGAGTAAGCACCTTTAAAATATGTCCACCGATCCCCCTTAAACACTCATGATCTTTCTTTAAGCCTCTGACATGCTACGTTTTTCTCTCCTCCCAGGCCCTAAAGCGTTACAGGGCTCACTGTGGAAAAAAAATAAGTGTTGTCATTCTCAAGCCTCGTATCAAGCCGTATAGTTCAGTTTTCACTCCATGTCTTCATTAAAAAAACATTAACATTCACAAACAGCACAGGCCAGACGTTGAAAAGGTCTCTTTAACATTTGTCAGTGCGTCTCCCCAGACAGTCAGCAAGCAAGTCTTTTTTTTTCTTTTTTCTTTTCAATCACACACCCTATATAGTATGTGAGCCGAAGTATAATTTAGCTGTAAATTATTATGAGAAATCTGATCATTTCACCCTTTAGGGCTGCACAGCGTTTCAATTAGCCCACTTTTGATTGTAGAGGCAGAACTCAGACGATTGATCAAGTCCCTCTTCTTTCTTTCTTTCCTTGCTTCATTGCCCAAAAGACCCTGTTAAAATATTCAGGTAGAAAATGAATGGTTACACCCTCATCTATTTATATCTCTTTTATTGACAGTATTACATTTATATAGAGTCAAGGTGAAGGATTTAATTTAAGACTCTTGCTCAGAATACTTCAGAAAAAGACTGATTAAGGAACAGTGATTTATATGACTAACTGCTCCTGCTACATGTTTTATGGTGTAGTATTAAACAGCCGGGCCAAACTCGATTTTCATGAGCCACAACGGTAGCCCTTTCCATGACTGTTAACAAATCTCTATATGACAGATTCAAACCTAAGAAGTAAAAAACAAAATATACATTCAGTAGTGCATCAGCTTTGGCAAATGGTCAGGTTAGTTGTGAACTTCAAAAACAATGAAATAAAACTGGATGTCCCTGTCTCTATGATGATGATAGGATGATGATATTAGGATAAAAGAGGAGTCATGTTATAACTTGAAAACTTAACTTGAAAACTTCAGTTTTTCTAAAGAAAAGGAAATAAATGTAGTCAATTTTCGCCCTAAACTCTTTCTCTGCAACAGAAAATTTACATGGATTTTTGGCAAATTTATTATTTGAGCAGGAATTTCACAGATTTTCTGAGTCTGATCTGGTAACCTCTGTTGCACCTGCTGCATTACAAACAGGTTAACAGCAACAGTTATATCCAAACACGTCAAAACAGTTACCGGCAAAAAGCTAATTCACAAATACCAAATTATTGCTCATTCATACCTAATTGTAATACTTTGCATAATATATACATATAAACAAGTATTATCATGATATAATCTTATTAACAGTCAGATGTTCTCTTACCTTATCTAGATGTTTAGTCTAATACATCTCACACCGTAGCCATGTCCTCCTCCTGCTTTAATCTGAGTCTCTCCGTATGTTACTCCTGCATAAAGCACCTGTAACTCCTCAGTAAACCAGTCATAGCCACCTTTGGCAATTATCACCCACACTGAGATAACATGCAGTCTTATTCTTGCTAAACTTCAGAAAAACTGCCTAATACTGCCTCCCACACACAAACTCATACATACAGTGGTGAATTCAAGGCAATACAGGAAAATTGGGCGTTTATTTCTTCAAAACTGCAATTTTACAAGGTGTTTGCTTGAAGAGAAGAAGAGTAAAACGAAGTAAGACTCAAACTGTGTAAATTCATAACAGAGTAATATCAGGGCAGCCATCTAGCCAATGGCTCATTCAGTAGAGTGCTCTCCAGAATCAGAGTGCAGGCGTAAGTTTTGCCGAATCCAAACAGTTACCACAACACATTATGAATACCTGCAGGATCCAACTCAAATTAAGCCTTGGTTCTACTGCACAGTTAACGTCAACGTGCTTTTGTAACGCACGCTGGAATAATCAGCTCAGTAAAAGTCTTATGTTTGGATGTGGCTTATCTGTTTTAATCATCAAAATCGTGCATTCAAAGGGTAAAATTTAATTCAATGTTATACTTTGTAGAAAGCACAATTTATGTTTAATTTTTTTACCATGTTGCTCTAGTTTTCCATAGTGTAGCTCTTGCTTACACGACTTTTAAAATGAAGATAATCTTAGTAACAACAATCCGAATGTTAAATCAAATCCAACCCGGTTCAAAGTCAAACTGGACGACGGAACAATGGCCGTGAAACGTTTGCTTGTGTGAGACCTCCAAAATATTTCAATATAGAAGTTATAGTTTGTCTGAGTGAATAATAATCATGGTGTTACCTTGTTATGGAAATTCAAAGCTACGCCTGCGCCTCTGATGTCACGTCACTCTGCTTAGCGCTGTCAGCTCACATTTGAGGGAGGCCTGATTTCTGTCTTTTCCCCCCTTCCTTCTCGGGCGGGAAACATAAAAGGGAGAGTGTTTATGATGGACGGGCAGCTTTTTAAAGAGGAGCATCAGAGGGTGTTGGATGGGAGGGGATCCGAATCGGGACTGCTGTGATGTGACAAGACAGACAGGAACATCCTTCTCCTCGTGTCGACATGTCAAGCAGAGGGAGTCTTAACGGAGTAGACAGTATCATCACTCTCTGCCGAGTTCGCAGGGGAGGAGAGGAGCGGAGGGACAGCGGAGCACAGCCGACATTGTGGTCTCAATATACTGGCAGGATGTGCTTTTTGTTTTCTAATTAAGGGTTCTGGAAAAAGACGCTTAAAATTTGATAGTGACTCACTCAAACTTGTAACCTTCCCTGAACTTAAAAGACGCCTAAATTTGGCCACATGAAAAGATGATGTTCATCTATGACACAGTAATGTAATGTCTGTCTCAGCTCTAAATGTACTTTTGCTCTTTTGTTTGTGAGAAAATATAAATCACTGCTGCAACACGTATTTGGGTATGACACAAAATTGGTGTGTGTGGTGTAATGATTTTGCTTATTTTCAACACCCCCTATGTGAACAGCTTTAAAGTTCCATTATGCAGGATTTTAATGAATATTTAAATATAATCTTAGACTCGTGCTGTGAAAATCCCACATATTATAGTCCTTTAGAACGTCATGGAGGTTAAGTGTGCAGCTTTAAGTCAATCACAGCTCACAAAAGAAAGGAAAATGCAGCTGATCAACAGGACAGAGTTCATTCAAAAACCTAGAATAAACCTTTATAATACTTTTATTTACAGATGAGGACCCACTTAAACTGCATACGATGCCTTTAAAGACTAAGTGACTAAAGGTGGATTTCTAGCCAGCCTGTTATTTAAAAAAAAAAAAAAAAAAGTCCTATTAAGGTTCTCTTCAGGTTTTTTTTTTTCATGCACAATTTCTTGCAAAGCATCCCAGAAGCCAAGTTTCTTTTCTCCTCGTAACAAAAGGTAACATCTAACTCAAAGTCCTGAATGAAGTCATAGAACTAACCAATTTAGACGTTCTGTACAACTTTATGTCTCATCTCTGGAGGCCCATCATGATGTACTCCTTTGAATCACATTTGAAAGACACCCATATCTGAGAAATAATCTGCATAAATTTACACCTTTTAAAAAAAAGTGACTGTTCTGTCTTTCTCCTGCTCAGCCTCTTATCCTGTTTGGTAATTAGCCTTTGACCTCCCCGGGCTCACACATGGCGTGAAGATTGAAGGACAGAGATAGTTTAAGCAACGGATTTCTCATCGAAATTTCTCATCAGCTGCAATTCTTGAGGGCACTGCTTCCAATTTATTACATTATAGAGCACATCTTGTGGCACAATCACTGAGGAGCCAAAGTGTCAAGCGGGATCTGGCTTTGACTGTCGTGCCAACTCCATTTGCAGGGTTTTTACAGTGCGCCCCTTGACTTTGCCATGTGTGAAGAATCACTAGACGCTGGTGATGGGCAGTAATTCCCTTGCCTATATGAGCGAGTGATCAGAATTCATATTAGCCTCTTTATGCGCTGATGGCAGGCTGTCACTCCAGGTGGCAAGTAGTCTCCTTGGATGGCGTCCTGTCACTCAAAGGGAAGAAGCAGAGTTGCATTTCGAACAAAACCGTATTAGTCAAAGTGGAGTTTAACCACAGATCAAGCATGTTTTTATTTCAATTTCTTTATTTGTGTGATAAACATGTTAGCAGAATGACCACGCTCATCATATCTGCATGTTCACATTAGTGAGTCCCTCTCTCTTTGCAGCCTGATCCCATTGTATTGGCGCCTCTGTGTGTAATTTCTTAAGATTAATGACACTGTCACACACTTGTGAAGCGTCCTTAACTAAGATTCAGCAGCATAATGTCCACTCCATCTTTGTTTCATTTTTTCCCATTCAAAACACATTCCAATCAGTATTAGGCCATCTTGAATCCCTCCTTGTTCGAGCTACTGCGCAGCGATTGTGCCAGGGTTGGATCGGGGGATTGTTTTTGCCAAACAGATGGAAAAGCATCACTGTGTTGCACTCACACACGCACAGACAGCCACACATACTCATTCCTCCTCTTGGAGATTTCACGGCCTGCGCTGACATTCAGTCATTCATTACAAAGTGGATTAATGTGCCAGAGTTGCAGTTTCCCCTTAAAAACAGATGTCGCCGGAACATCTAATTAAGCAACACACCGAATCATTGCCTCTCGGTCATCTCAGCCATCTTGGATCTGCACTGAAAGCAGAAGTCCTCTCAGGCTGCGTTCACACTGCAGCCTAAATTAGGATTTTGTCAGATCTTGTTTCCCTGTCCACATTACACCAATGTTCACCAGTGTCAACTTTAACACATTCAGAAGAAGATGCAAAGGAAAAATGACATGAAAGTGGGGTTACAGCCCCAGTTTTGGTCAAAATCAGAGTTGGAGCTAAAGTGTCTGGACTTCTGCAGACGTCTCTTTAACAATTTAAATAAACAAAGTTGTGGGTAAAATTACGACAAAACTGGGACGAGAGAGCAGTCGTGATAGAAATTAACGCTGTAGGAAAAATGAGTGATGCACAAATCTTATGCAGATCCTAAGACAGATGCCTATACTATTATCTATTTTAACAAACATCGCCAACATCAGTTTAGTGAGTGTTTTTTGTGGTTTGCAAAGTTCATTCATAAGATCAGAGAGACAGTTGCAAAATGTGTGTTTTTCCACTTCATTTGTGATAAAAGTGCTAAAGTTGGCTCGCTTCACAGAATTCCCTTAAAGTCTGTATCTACAGTGCAATATAGTCCTGGATTAATTTCAAGTTAGGCTTTATCTTTTGTGCACCGGTTTAGGTGTTGTGTCTCTGACCTCGACAGCCAATAACCTAAATCACCATTTAAATTATTCACACAATAACGACACCGGAGCACTCCATTATGAACATTATTGCTGAGAAATGGGCTCGGCCGGGGTGAAGGATGAGTCTTATCTTTCGCTGTCAGTCGGAGCATTAGTCATGGTAACGGGGCCCTCAGACCTCTGTTGGGGCTTTTCATTGGGCTTTACGTTGCAGATTTATCACAGATCACCGGCTGATGTCGACGTCCTGTAACAATGAGATGGGACGACCGCGGAAAGCTGTTTGCCTTCAGTACTGTAATTTAAACCAGGAAACCCAACTTGGAATGAAACCAGTATGGACTCTAAGTCATGTCATAATTGTGTACTTCCATTTCACAAAAAGAAATGGGGGTACAGTGGCGCTGATGTCAGAAGGGTGTCCTGTATGTGATAGCATATTTTAATTTGAGGTGATTTGGAGTTTTATTGTGAATTGTGTTTGCGAGAGATTCTCCAACATGACAATGCAAACTGATGACTTTAGTAGCAGACATGAAGGTGAAGAAGGAGGAGGTTTCATTTAGAATTTTACAAGAAGATGAATGTTGTCCACTAAACAAGGAGCGATCAGCCAACTGGAAGCTGAGCTGTGATTGGACAAAATCCCACTGCTGATCATTCTCATCTATTAAAATCCTTATTCTAAATACTAGATCTTTCTCTTTTTTTTAATGATGATTCCTATTGCAATAAGCTATTTGTGACTGTCAAACTAAATGCAACAATAAAAAAAAATAATAAAAAAATCATCTATTAAGCCCACCTTTTAATGTGCATGTGTCATTTACATGGTTTGTAGAAGTTATGTTATTGTTTGCCCAGTCTGTGGTGCAAACATAGTCGTATCATATTGATCACTAAGGTATTCAGTTGGCTTTAGTTATTTTCAGGTCAGGCTTATGGGGCCTGTATCTCAGTGGCAACCCACTGAGATACAGGCTTTAAACACCTTCACTTTTACTAAATTCAGAATGAAAGTTACATCCTCAGCATGACTGAATCAAAAATTAAAAGATACAGTTAATGTCAGTGGTGTTGGCATCCACTTGCATTTGTCGTGTTTAATAGAATTTCTGTAATTTAACATTCGGTTGTGTGTATGTGTATAATGATGAATGCATTGTCACCCTCTCTGTGTGTTTGGAAGGCTGCCGTGGTGAACTTTCAGTATGATCTCTATAGAAAAACAGACTAGTTGTCTTTCTATAGAGATCTGGGTTCAGATTTGGGCTGCTCATTTCTGGTGCTCTATTTTGTCAGTCAGTCTGCTTTTATGGAATTTGATCAAATCTATGATACTTACATGTAGATTTCCTATAGCCTAGGGGAAAATGAAACTTCACTGACAAAAACTTTCCATTTGAACCAAACAAGACAGAGGAGAGGAAAGTGTTTTCACTGTCATTGCTCTTTTTCCTCTTCCACAAGCCAAACTCAATTTATGTCAAACAAGCTTTAAAGGACCTTGGGATTAAAGCCATAAACTGGCTGCTGTCAGACCTGAAGCCCGCTAACAATTTAGTGCCAAACCGACGTTGTTCAATATCTTTTCATATTATATCATGTCATGACACTGTGACAGCTACGCATCAGGCCAGTCACAGCTGGTTTGCCCTGAAGAACTCCTCCGATGTCGGCTCCAATCGAAGCTGACTCCACTTTAGTCTGATCTGAAATGGGAAATCTATGTGAAGTACTCTACGGGGAGCGGGTACAGCTTTTGGTAACGAATGCTAACAAGTGGATCAGGTAATGAGAAGCGATATTTGGCGGTGGGTGTGTGCTTGTGTGGATTGGCGCAGTAATGGGCCTGCCAAAAGCCTTCACTGGCTCCATTATAACAGTTAGAGACAGCGCTAATGGAGTACTCACCTATGTATATACAGATTCAAAACAGCAACAGTGCAAACAGCTATCACTGATGCTGTATTTTCAACAAGTAAAAAAAACAACTTAAAAACAATTATGCACATTACCAAATAACATGGTCTTTCTGAATAATATCTGATGACTGCACACACTGTATGTCTTAGCATTGATCTCTTCTCGCATGTATCATTTACTCGAAGCCACACTATGCAACTTTACTATACTTACCATCAAAATCATTTAAACATGTAACTGCAAAGTCATTATTATTCAACTCTGCCACAAAAAAGTAAGAGCAAACCCTTTATTAGGTGACGTGCATGCTAAAATCTTGTGAGAAATCCTATTTTACCAGATGAACACAACCTTTCACTCATCATATGTACAGTATATGACATACAGACTGAAGTGGAGCAGTTTTAGGTGAATGTGCAGCAGTGTCGTTGCAGTCAAGGTCTATTTGTAACTGCACATCTAGAAAAGTTAGTAGCATGTAGAGTTGAATGATATTCTGATACACAGAAGTTGATGTCAGTGGCCTAAAGGTACTGTACAGGCACATGGCAAAACAGTTTTTTTCTGTTTTCAGGACAACAAATTCAAAGACAGCACTAATTTCCTAATAATTTATCATTGATATTTCCTTTTCACTTCTTATTTTTGCTTGATTAAGGATAATATACCATCCAATCAGCTGACAGCAGTATTTAGCTCCACCTTTTTCAAAGCATACCACAAAGGCTTAGACTTACCTTGATTGATCCAAAAAGGAAATTTTGACCCAGTTGCTCATATGCAAACAAACATTCTTGAACACAAATGATACAGAAATGCAAAAGGAAAAGCTCCAAAACCGACCCACATCAACAGCTCCAGTGCAAACGAAATCAAAATTCATTTAATACCATTATAATTACTATAAGTGTAACTTACATGTTAGGAATCAGAATACAGCATAAAAAATCATATAATATTGTTGATTTGTTTCCTGCTTTTTACATAATAAAGGCCTAATAATTTCATGCTAACAAATAACCTAAAAATGCTTGTAACCTAATTATACCATGTTTTCTTCATTCATCAGTATCTTTGTTGGCCTCTGTCAACCGGAGAAACCTTACAATGTGTGATCTTATGCGATATCTGTGCATGCCTTGAAGCACAACAGGGCCTGTTTCTCTTTGCGCTCTGATTCATAAAGCAGCCCTGGAAGTGTGGGATTGCTATTGATGAGCGAGTTAAAGTAAGAGGAGGCGTCTGCAGGAGCGGAAGGACAACGGGACAATCGGCTCAATGGAAGGAGAAGCAGGCGGCGGCGAGTGACGGAAGGAGAGTGAGACCTGCACGTGTTTGATGGTGATTGGAGACATCACTTACACAAACAATGAGGCGGGCGATGACAACATCTTCGCCGTGACGAGTGCATTTGTGAAGGCTGTCCTCACGTGACGGAATAGCACTCTGAATCATCATCCAGCGTCTGTCGTCTATGCACGCTCACACGCATCGGAATACACACACTCAGATTTCACTCTGCATTTTCCAGAGTAATGTCATATAAACTATGCAACTACACAAAGGCTGGGAGAGAGACAAGGGGTCACATTGTTGGAAGAAGCCGTATAGATGTTAGTCAATCAGTTTGAGTGCAATAAATACAAGTGTTCAGTAGTTTCTGAAATGACTGCATGGTTGAAAGATCTCCACTTTCTCCTTCTCTGTGTTGTTGCCCGTCCAGTGGATGAATGTCTTTGACAAGTCACTGGTCTATGGGCATTCATCCACCTTCCACTTTAGGGTAATGTGATTTTACACAGCGGCAGCTGAGGTTCTCACAGCTGACGGATCAGGAAACGGAGTAGACTGTGTTACAGTCCAGCTAGATGCCTGCATGTGGTTAAATATTCAATATAATATAATGTGGTAAAGTCACAGGCTCTACTCTTAGTGAGGCTGTCAAATGAGAGTTAATGAGTCATAGCACAACAGAGTTTGAGATGAAGTTCAAGGAAGTTATGAAGCCACTAAGACCTGACTTAGAGTAATGTCTAATTTTATGCTATTAGGCTTTTCTTGTCAAAGCAGATTTTTTTTAAAAATCTTTTTGATGTGAACTTCGTAACGTATCAAGGCTAATTTTAATTTTACAAAAAGGTGAGATTAAATAGACTCAAGTACATTAAAGCATGCAACAAACACTACAAGGAACAATAAAATAAAATAAATAATATATGTACAGGGTTTATTTGCATTCATTACACAACTGCATAATTTGATGCCTGTCTTAATGAATTAGCCTAAAGCTGCTTTCTTTTTTCATTAAAAACATTCCCATTTGCTTTACCTTATTAAGGCCTGTGCTTTTTCTAATGTAACCTGTTGTAATAGCCTTTTCATGTTTTTAATACACAAAAATTGCTTAGTTTTATATGATATCTGATATCTGTATATTTGATCATCTGTCAATCTTCAGCTCTTACTATTGAACTGAATGTAGCTCACTGGAGGAAACAGGCCTTTCCACTCAGAGGTCAAAGTTCACGGTAACACCCAACATCTACATTGGAGGTGATCATTTGTCAGCATTCAGCCGTGCAGATGATGCAGAGATCAGAGCTTCACGGAGCTTCATTTGTCATCTAATATTGCTATGATAATGTATCTGCAGTGATCAGGCAGCTCCGCACAACACTATCCTCGTCAGGTGTGGTCCTCTAGATACAGACCATCGGCTGTGCAATCCACCATATTCCGCTGCCAGACTAATAAATGGCTTGTGTCAGCGGCAGTGTCAGTCTATTGGTTGCTCATTTTGAGTTTGTCTAGGGCTCGGAGAGGAGCTTTGCATTCGCCGCTGCTCTGCTCGCTGACTGGCAAAGTCCTGACTTTATTGATTTCTTTCTCCAGTGCTCTTTGTCAAAATATCCAACTGCAGACCTTAAAGACCTCCGCCATCGCTCGACATCTGCAACCACACACGCTGCTCCTCTTATAACAGGCCACTCTGCCACTTTGTTTTTGAAAGGGGGGGAGGAAAGGATGAGTGGAAGATGATTGGAGCCTCGGCAGTTCTTCTCTTCTCTCTCTTTTCCTCTTTTTTCCTTCTGTATCTCACTCGCTCTCTTTCCATTCTGACACACAGAAAATATTGTACACTGACTGGCTCCCATTGAATCCACGCTGTGATTCATCGCCCAATTTCAAACTGCCAAGCAGCTAAATTGCACCAGGTCTGCCAAAATTCATCCCAGAAACACGCAGGAGATGTGAAAAATTAAATGTCATCGTGGCACAGTGGAAAACTTTCACCTCTCATCGAGCAGAATATGCTCGCTTCATTCTGTACTGATGGATGATCGCCCGGAGCTATACTTAACCTACTTAGTAATGTCATGTACCACAGAATGTGTTTACTTTTGAAAAATAGTGAGAAAACATAAACTCTATCAGAGCTTGACATCTACGCATTCTTCCTCCAAATAAAGTGGCTTTTTATGTTGATGCTGGAATGAATTTTCCCCCTCATCAGACTTGTTTGCTTGTATATCATGTACAAACGCAGGAGGTGTAAAGACAGATACTGTTTCGCAATACGAAAAGCTGTCTGTTAGACTTCACTGCTTAAATATCTGGATAAGCTGGGAGTGATTAGAATTTTTTCACATGGCTACCCTTTAGGTGACAATTTGAAGTTTTATCAGGGAAACTTGCTACGTCCAGACATTTGAAGAGATAAAGGTACATTATTGAGCATGAATTAAAGGCGAGGTGAGAGACAATGGGCTGAAAAGCAGAGAAAAGATGAGGTTGGGAGGCAGGGAGAGGGTAGGAGGGCTGAGCGATGACTGGCTACTTTAGCAATTAAAATGTGGGGCAAAGACACAGAGGCTTGGTTTGACCGAGAGACTGCACCATTCATCATCCCAGCTGCCATAAAGCAGCAGTAGATGGAATCTTTGATTTGAGCTTCACAGGAACATAAATCAAAATCCAAACCATGGCCTGTCAGGGCCATCGCCAGAATAACCCATTTGAGAGAGGGAGAAAAGAGGAAGGGAAGGGGAGGTAAGGTTTGAGAGAGTAAAGGTAGTTACTTTTCGGGCTGTGGACTCCATCCTACACACACTTGCACTTACACAGTTTACTGACACACCTTTGTCCCCCTTTATGTGTTTGAAGTTCAGACACAGCAGCCTCACACCGCGGCACAATATCGAAACCAGGGATCATTGATCAAGTGGCTGGGTCCTGTCAGTGGCCAGCGGTGTGCCTGACCCGCCCCGCCCCGCCAACATCTCCCGGTCCGGCCCCCCTCCTCTGCTCATACGCTCGAATACAAGGCACAGAACAAGGAAGTGAGGTCACGCCGCGTGTACACCCATCCATCTAAATAGCATGACAACGACAGCTAATAAATCATTCATTCATTGTTTAATCTATTGTCTGCTTGGGCAAAAGTCATGCAGCTGATATGAAGACAGATTTACCCCATGCAGGTGGGGCCCATTGAAGGGGGATTTTTACTGTTACCGGTTTCCTTATCAATTAGTAATGTGTTCATTATACCAAGGAGCAATTAAAGCCACTAATGATTGAAATAACATGGAGGGCCCTTTATCAAGTCAGTGCCAAAGTAATTTAAGGCAATTTAGTCATACATTTTACTTTGACTAGAGGCTTTGTGCTTTCAAACAGGGTGACTGAAGATGAATGATGGCTCATCTACATGTTATTCCAACATTAGAGTCACCTGCGCATAAGTAAGGCTGACTCTAATAATATATTCATTTGGAAAGGGAGAGGGGGACTAGGGGGGATTGTGAAGGTGAGGGTTTTGACTCACTGGCAAGGTCGCCAGGGGTTTGCTTTAAATGCAACTCGCAAACCCAGAAGGATGAATATTTAGGTTCATCTCATTGACTGTGAGGCATGTTTAATTTATTCCAATTACACACAAGTCTGTAGCCTGTTATGAGCAAAGGTATCAACCATAATGCAACCTTATTATGGAGAGGTTATGTTTCCTCAGCGCAGGAATCAATGTTGAACATGTGACCTAAAACAGCTCAGGACAGGTTAATGAGCCTACATTTGGAATATGCATCTCATTATGGCAGCCAGAAGGAAGGTCACTAAACACCAGTGCTTACCTGAATCCACCACACTTCTGATTAAAAATAGTTCTCATTAACAAGGCGAAATATATTGACGCAAATGGAGTGTAAGCTAATCTATCCATGCCTATAGTCAGCCTATATTCAAAGGGTTAGATAGGGTTTAAATTACAACAAGGGAATAAAACGAATTTTCACCAAGCAATAGAGGAGCTTTAACAACACGTGATGCCAAATGGCACAAGATTCTGGTGATCTCAATATTGATAACGTCTTGGGAAGTAGAGTGGACTAAGTGTACCATAAGGTTGTCAGGGTTTGACTCAAAAAACACCATTTTCCACAGACAAAGGTCATGTGTGTCCCATCACGAATACCACTGACATGTTTGACCTGTTATTAAAGCCACAATGGCGATTGTTTTACGCCAGATGAGTCAGATACACAGTATGATTTAGGAGCCATAAAAGGCGATGAGGTAGTGTTGATCTCTCAGACAGCCATCATTGCTGATGAATGATTGAGCTGAAAGCAGACTGCGATGGGAGGCCATGAGAAGGCGCACGTTCATTTACGGCTATATGGCAGCCAAAAGCGGTGTGTGGCGGTGGCGTCTGGTGCCCGCATGCGGAGCGTGGCATTAGTCAGGAGCGTGTAAAGCCCTAGCAGTCAGACGGGAGATGGGTTGAGGGAGATGAATGGGAGGCAGGTTCACTTTATTACTGTCACTCTGCTCTCTCCCAGTCTGCCTCAACCTCCCCACTAGCACCCGTCCATTAATCACATGTTACTGCCTCCTCCTCCCTCCGTCTATCTCTCCACCCTCTACCTTCCCTCTCCTCCTTCATCACTCTATCTATCCATCTATCCACTCACAATCACTTCCCAAACTCACTATGTTTTGTGCACATCATTCCATTTATGTTTGCCAGTGACTCCTAATTGTTGATGTGATTATTTTAGGATAAAAACAGTGTGTGTGACCAAAGAATAGTCATATGAACATTTGTTAGTTCAGCAGGTCAGGTTCATTATCAGAGTCTGTTTTTTTTTATACTTGTTTGCTGTATACAAAGTACCACAGTCTTTTCCTCTCTTGGTTACAATCCAAATACTTTGCTAAAGGCAAAAACTGACCATTTATAGCTTTGCAAAACTGACAGTTGAGTTAGTTAATTTGTTTTTTTACATGAAAATGTTGCAGAGGAATTAACCTCAGACAAGCCATTAGTGAGCCTGTGTAGAACAACTGCTCAAGTCAATCTAGGTGAGAGTTAGAATTAGACTTGCAGTGATGCCACCAGCTTCCCTGTGTCCCAGCAGCTATCAGGCTGTGTGCAGCTCCCATGGGCCCCACGTCAGACAGGAGTGCTGTGTTGATGCTTTCTCCAGATACTGTATATATATATAGGCAGCAGCTAGCAGTGGCTCTCTTGGGTACCTGGATGAGTTGTGCGCTGCGTGGATACCAGGGCTGTGGAGGGAGGAGATGTAGAGACGAGAGGAGGGCCCCATAGGCCCGGGCCACGACGCCGCTCCCCGGATCCTATTGCCTAATGGGTCGGCAGGGATTTGGGGAGGGGGGCGGAGGTGGACAGAGACGGATGGCTCCTGACAAACTCGCACTGACAGCCAGTGAATACAGGGCAGCGTAGCAGAAAGGTCAGAGCAGGGATGGATAAAGGACCGCTTGACTTTCAAAGTTTTGCCCCGCTTGGTGCCACCGCGATGTCAGAACGCAGTGGAAAGTGTTTATGGCTCATCACTTGGTTTTCTGTCACATTAACAGAGCTTTTCTGCTAAATGCTTGCCTTGTTTTCCACATAATAATGGTTCTTAGCACACAAGCACACTTTAAGCACTACCTTCTGCATTACTGCAGCTTTAAAATGTCCAGATGAAAGTGCAACACATATGCATCTGCACTGACATTCTCATTAAGTCCTTAGTAAGCTGTGTACCTTCAAGGAGAAAGAATCAAACGCTCTCTAAATGAACTAATCTGGTGTTCACCCCAGAGGCTCACTTGCTCTTCGTGTGTGTGTTTGTGCGTAGGTGATGTGTTTATTGACTCCAGCAGAGGAGTGGATAAGAGGAGAGCCTCTGACTGAAGAACACTGATCCAGTCAGATGTCACAGGCCCTCAGAACAGCCTCTAATGGGGCCCTGGGGACTCTGTATCTCTGCTTCACCCTCATGTTCATTCTCTGGCCCTCTCCACTCACTAGCCCTCTGCCTCACTCTTTGTGTAGGCCGGCCCTGGTCCTATTATTACTTTGTGAGGCTAATGTTACATTTATGTGATTTATGTAACTGCTAACACGACGCCATCATACATATCACCATTTTATTCTGTGTTGTTTATTATAATATTTGCTATTAATAAATATTTGAAGCTATAAATATAATTCATCATCATCTCATAAATCTAAAGTAATGCTTACATATTTAAAATGCAGATTAAAAACATAAATACAGATTTTGGCTTAAGAGCAATATGAATATCCAGTCCACATTAATAGAGATATTATCAAACTAATACACAACACCCAGCTAACAGTAAAACAAGTGACACTGCAAGAACACACTGCAATATCTTTTATGAATGTGTACAATTTTTATGGTGGTAAGTGGTAATACTTACACAGCCAGGTACAAGGTATGTCTGTAGTCTAGGGCAAGTTTGAATTGCTCCCACAGTTTGGTATGATGGTATGATAAACAGCCAAACTCACTGAAGATTTTTCAATTTTTTGACACTTAAAGGCCCTTCCACACAATATGTGACAATGTGAATGTGTGTCACAACCAATATGTTGACGACTGTTGATATTTCTTTTTCTGTAATCATCACACATTCTTAAAATTAAAGTAAATAGCATTGTCGTCTGTGCAGTGACTGCTGAGTTCAGATTCACTTGAATAATTTCCAAAGTTTTGCTTGCTCTGACAACAGTCATGTTGATTATATGTGAACACTTAACCATATTTGATTTGCCTACTTAGCGTGATCCTCATCATGTGAATTCAGCGAGGACACCACTCGTCAGCTCGCCGGAGGAACCGGAAGGGACAGTTCCTGGCAGGACGTCCACTCCTCCCACCGCTCTTAGAAGGCCATGCTTCAGCCATGTGTCCATCATCGCCGTCGGGAGGCGTTCATTTTTGAGTCCTGGCTTTCTCCATCTGAGGCACCCCTGTCTCTTTGACGAGTCGTGTGACCTTTTCTCCACGTCAGGTGTCGCGCTGGCTTACGTCAGGACAGCGGCTCCGTGTCAAAATGTGCTGCAGCTCGTGTCTGTTGACTCTGTTAATGGTTTTACCCAAAGAGCACCACTTTGGAGTGAAACAGGTTCTGATGAGAAATGACAGCACTAACACAGACTAGGCTGGCCTGACTGTGTTGTACGAGGTAGTCCTGGCCTTTTAAGAAGGGCCATTCACTGTTCATTAGGCTGTTGAAGATTCCAATACAAAAACCAAGGAAATGACGTTCTCTATCGATGCATGCTTGACTTTTGAAGTAGCAACTGGGAGGTGTGGAGAGGAAATGCACCAGTGGTTATACTTCTTTTTAAAATTCACATTTACCACCTTACCCCCTGCATCTAATTCAAGACAGACAGTCCACCCACAGTGTCATAACCCCTTTTCTTCTCCCTCATTACGTTTCTAAGGCTGGACAAAACACATTGTGCTCACACACCATTGCCTGATCATGTTAAAGTTGACTGGGACACCAGAATGGTCTAGTGGACTCCCCCTGGGGCTCCTATCTTACCCCCTGCTGCAGCTGTACATTCACTGGTATAGGTCCAGGCTAACCGAGCACACCATATTTCTATGTACATTACGTGGTCAATGAATGAAACCAATTTAGAAAACAAAAAATGAGAGTTGGACTTTTGCATTGTATTGCTTGACTTCTGATCAATTATAAAGGAAAAAAAGTTGTGTGGTGTTCGCATTGCTGTTCCAGTATAATGTAGAGGCAATGTCAGATGGATCAATTCTGTTACTATGTGATATTTCTGTAAATTGCCTCGAAAACATTGAATAATATAATGAGGCAACAAATGCCATATTTCTTACTTAGGGCTCAACAATAAGAGCAAATATCTTAAACCCAGAATGGCTGCTTCCTAAACCAGATTATAAATATCATCAAATGTTAACAACTTTGTTGTTAATTAAATATTTTTTAATTTTTATTTTTTTATCGAACAGAAACAGATAGCTTTGAACTGGTAAAAGAGTACATTTGCAGATCTGTAAATTTTCCAGCAAATCATCAGTATTTTGCTTTTCAGTCTTTTGTAAAAATGTCACAGTGAAATACAATAGTAGACTAGATTATACATAAGCTAAGGTTTTCTTGTATACTTAAATGTAATGTAATAAAATGCCTTTTCATGAAAAACAAAGTACTGTGTTTCATGATCAATACACTTTTTGTTACAATCCAGATTTCAATCAATGCCTGACCTGTGTTTAGTTATTTTTTTATTGCCACACATTTTACACCTGTGAGGTACATTGGTAAATGGCTCCTGCATTCCATTTGAACCATTTTAAAGACCTGTTTGAAGCCCTGAACGCTTGGTGTTAATAGGGCAGAACGGCGGGGTGTATTTGATAACCACCGCGGCTACAGTATGACATCCACAGCCAAACGATGGCTACCAGCTCTGCAAACAACCACCACACCCTCGATCCATTTTTATTGTATTTGAGCAGCAGTGTTATATTTCCTGGCCTCCCCTTAGCACCACACGCACAGGGCACTCCAAACAAAAAATCCATACTATCGACCCGCCAATGTCACCACAATTACTCTTCCCAAACAGCCATTGAGGACAAATTACATCTGCACTGCCTTTTCACCCGGTCACTACGGCTGAGCAGTAGCCCCCACAGCCCCCCCACCCCCCTCCGTCTTCTTCTCCTTATCCTCCGTTCAGCCTGTGTCTGCAGATCCCGCTGTTTGGCCCACAGCTGAAGAAGTTCGGATATGGAGAGACGGGTCGCAAAAGAGCAAAAATGACGACAGGAGTGTGGCCTAAACATCACACAGACTCTCCATTAAATGTGGCTTAGCGCTGATCACACTCTTCCGAGCAGCTGTCACTACATGTGCAACAGTCCTTCTGCTTGAACACTCAAAGCAGACATTTTCCCATAGCGTGGGCACCCGAAGAGATTGCCTTCTATTTGCATTCAACATATTGCAATAGCAGTGAATATGTGATGTTCAAATATGAAGCCAGTGCTGGTACAGACTCAAGCTGCGAGCGGCGTCTCCCTCTGCACTCGGGCAGGACTCCAATGGAGAGATTTAATCTGGCTCTGAGGTGTGAAGAAAACCACTTCCCATGTTTACATGAATACAGAAGCCCAACACCACAGAAAACCCTCTGGTATTGATTTCCCTGTCTGTATACACTGCCAAAATCATTTATTCACTATTGGCAGCAGTGCTAGCAACAACCAGCGTTTAATGCTCTTAGCTATTAAGTTTCTTTGCAAGTAATCTCAGGGAACGTTGTCCCCCTCCAACAGCAGACAGGGTGATTGAATTTTCCCGATGTTACGATGGCCCAGGAGGACATTTAAATGGCCGCCGGTGCAGGTGGTGTATACCTGCTACTCAGAGTTGGATTCTGTTTTGACGGTGTGTGGGTCCCCTTTCTGAACCTGGATCATCCGTCACCGCCCACTCACACTCACCCACAGTCTTTCACCTTTATCTTTAACAATGCTTTAGCTGTAATAGCTTCAGCACTATTTCCTCTCATAGGAATGCTCATTCATAAGGGATTTCTTTCGAAGAACATCACTGGATTTTCACTGGGAAATCAGAGGTGTTTTTGAAGCAGACAAACCGGTATAACACGTAAACAGAACAAACAGGCACATGCTGGCTTAAATGTGGCAGAAGATAATCAGAATAACTCTTAAATTGATAAAAGAGAATGGTTAACCTTCAAAACAACAAAAATAATGATTTTATCAATGACAATAAAATAACTCAAATAAATATCTTCAAACCAATGAAATGGAATGTTGAACAAAAGTTTTCCAAAAGTGCTCCTATAATAAAGTGCAACACAGATAAATAAATAAGATAAGTTAAAAAAAAAAAAAAGAAAACTGTTTCCGTTCAAGTTCTACTCCCCTACATACGTGCAGTGAAACAACGCCCCACCTATCAGTGTGTGTTTGGCGTCTGTGTGTATGATATATGGTGATCAGTCACAGGAGGGGTTTTTACTGCGTGATTATTTCTGCTGTGACACTAACGAGCTTCGGCTGCAGAGCCACTGCAGACCAATTACACCAGAAAGAGGCTGCTGGCTTATTACACTCTCATAATCACTACCTTTTTACCCTCCATGTTACAGCTCCTGCTGCACGCCACAGCATTTCACTTATTTCTCACAACATACAAGCTACATTTCCCCAGTCAACTCACAGTATGAACCTGTGTGTGTATTACAGTCGTTGCTATTAAGATTGACAGCAGGCTATTGTCTTTGATGCCCTGTTGTCTGTACTGAGGAGCTCCAGCTTGTTGATTTATCACTCCTGCATTGTGCTGCTCTTCACTCGATTGTATCTTGGGCGCGCCAATATGCCACCTCTGCATGTGTCACATTGCGCATGGGCTTTATATGAGGGATTTGTGACTGGAGGGGAACCTTACAAGCAGGAAGGTGAAGATGAGCAGAAAAATGTGCATCAAAATCTCTCCGTATCCAGTGATTGGGTTATTCTAGACAGCACTGTCAGCACTTTTCACCAGTAGTTGCAGATAACCAGAGGCTGCTAGGGGAGATTATTTGATGTACATATACTGTACTTGTGTACATGTGTGTGTGAGTGCACATGACGCACCCTAATCACCTTAATTATTTCCTCTAATTACCTGCAAACAGCTAATGAATTCCTCAGGAATCCTATCATGTTGTGTGTGTGCTCACATCATCATCCGTTTTGCACGGCTGCCATTAATTTGCTCATAAACAAATACAATTAGCATTAAATGTTTCATTACAGGCTCATATATCTGGTTCAGCCTCTGTTACCGACTGAAGAGGTGGAACAACACTGACAAAGGCCTCGTTTTGCTGCATTTCCTTCATAAATGGTGGTGAAAAGATTGTGTACTGTTATTGCAGAGATATAATATTTCATGATGCCTATGTTTGTAGTCCTTGGGGTGTTTAGGCATGTGTTAGTTTGCATGATTGCAGCTGCCTGTGTTTGTATTTGTGTGTTTGTTATTTTTTCACTTTATAAATTTTCCATCCAAGGTCGACAGGAGAAGAGGGACAATGGACTGGAGTCCTGGGTGGACTCATGATGAATGTGTACATTTTATGACAACAAAAGCATAATGACCTTATTCTATAATGAATGGATTCATCATTAAAAATCTCTGGCCTGCGGCAAAGTCTTTTTTGCATATTCTGATGTCACCTCCGCTACGAGCATCACATGCATTTGGAGCCTCTGGTGCACTGTGTGTTTGTGTGTGTGTCTATTGTTATGTATGTTCCCTTGTGCCTCTGCGGTGTACATCGTACAGACTGGCCATTAACACAGTCAGACTCACAGACTGGAGCTGACTGCCGTTTAATCATTCTGGTCACAGGCATGTTTATGGAAATAGTTGGGTTCATGTAACTAATGCTTTCATGATTGCACTGTGTATATGCAGTGGGGAATTAGAGATAAAACCCCCTGTCGAGGCCTTGTCCTACACAATGTCAATGTTTTGATCAGAACCATTCATGTCCTAACTAATCATGTGTAAATCCCAACTAACATGTAAATCATAACACACAGAGCTATACCTGCTGATAACCTGCTTTTGTATGTGTAGAATGTTTGTAACACATTACTTTTGCAGCAATGTCTTTGCAGAATCGTTCTGGCATTAACTTCAAAAGCTGACCCAAAATTAAAAACACTATCAGCGTAGGACAATGAGACAGATTTTTAAAAATATTTTCTAAACAGTAGTATAAAGCAGTCATAATTTGTGTGACTATAAGGTTCTGTTGCAGCGTATGAGCAAGCCAACTGTCACCGACAACCCCAGGTAGTGTCAAATGGTCGAGTTATCATATGGTAGACAGCCAGTGTGAACAAAAGAGTGACTATTCTCCCTGTTTCAAGCTAGTGAGCCAACAGAAATCCTTTCCAATATGGAAATTAATGTTAAAATGCTTTAACAGTAATAATGAAACATTGAGACATTTTTACAAAAATGCCATTTCTTTGATTGTAACAAATGTTTTCACATCATAAATCGACCAATGCTCCTTTTCCCTCCTTCTTTGTCCTTGCAGCTCCTCCTCCCAGCAAAGAGACATTTAATGGCTGCACAAACATTGTGCTGATTGATTGACAGTGGACAATTATCAGTGGCTCTCTCAGAAGTGTATTGATCCCTCCAGCGAGATTAGTATCTTTCTCTAGCTTGGCGTCCTGCAGGTCATGTAACATGCTCTGACCCTGCCATGGATACAAATGGCACATATATCTACTGGACCACTCCAAATGTCACCTGTCAGACACAAGCACACACAAAGGGGCCACACGGTGGTTTAGGGTAAACACACACTCAAGCATTCACCTCAGTCACAGTGAAAGATTTCCAGCTGTAGACATGTCTCTTCTTATAAAATGGCAATTATGTCATCTGACAGCATTCCTGTTTGTACGTCATTGTCTTCTTTTGGACACCTCAGTGTCAAACATTCTATGGTGAAAGCACTTTGTAATAATGTCATGACATGTAAATTATTACTGACATCAGGGGTGTAAACACAGACAGTGGTGTTGGGTGGAATATGAAAGACCGGCCTCCGATGGTCACTACAGATGTACTACTACTGTTAGTTTTATGTTTCCCAAACTGTTTCAAAACTCCAGGAGCATGTTTGTGACAGCCCATCTGAATTAATAAAAAAATGCTGTTCAAAATTTGTTTGATAGTCAGCACAAACAAAAGACCAATGAAAGGAAACAAAATTAGATAAGGAAGAACCCAAACTGTAGCATAAATAACCAAAACAAACAACAGTGAACAAAATGGAACTGGGTGGAGATACAATTTCCAACACAAAACCTTTGTGCTGGAATTATTAATGCATTTTAAAATATGAGTTCTGAGAAATAAAGTCTGGAAAACTAATTTATCAGGAAATGGGAAATTAATTTATTATTGCCACATAAAAAAAAGAACACCTAACAACAAACAAGTGATGATGCCATTCATACAACGTTATAGTCGGATAGCATTCAGATATGCTTAAAACTGAATGCCTACCATGCATTAGTACAACAAAAAATAGATTCTGTCTGACAAAACTAAATGTCAAAATATGTGACTAAATGTAAATAAATGTCCCTGAAAATAATAGTATTTTTTTATTATATATCTATGATATACTGTATATTCATTCTCATTGTTAAGTCTCTGATCATTATCACTGACCATGAAACAAGATTAATTGTAATGAAAAAATTCTCAAGACTGAACACATCTGGAAGAGAGCGGTCATGTCCAAAATGTAAAATTAGCAGATAATTAGATAAGGCGGGGTAAAAGAGCAAGAGACAGACATGTCAGTGAGGTTTCTTTGTCTTATTCTTAACATAATACAGGGGCCTTAAAGTGTGCAGGGCCCCCCACTGAAGTCTCCATCTACAGCAGCCCACCTCCGAGACCTGATGTGGATTTATGAGTGCTTTAGCAGAAGTACTGTACAGCAGCAGGAAGGTGGGGTGCCAGGTTGAGGACTGTGAGCTTCCCCTCTGTCTACAGTCAGGTGGGATGACAGGGGCCGCTGCTTGGTGGCTCTGCGCGCCTCTGACAGCCTGTCAAAGAGAGATCACTGCCACATGCCTGTCTGTCCACAGCGCTGACGGCTGACCCATCCAACACGATCCCGACCCGACGGTCATGCCATCCCTGTCTGCTGTCGGACGTCTCTGACAGCTGACAAGACACCTGGGACACGGCAGGCAGGGGCCAGAGCGCTGCTACCTGTATAGACATCAGGATTTACTGCTGCCAGAAGGAGAGCAACACACATTCTAAAACCAACCCAAGCTCTGAGATATTTCATTAAAGGCACAGTATCCAGGATGTCCAACAATTTCGTTAATCCTCACAGACACCTACAGGCAAGGATTAATTGGACTGATAGGCCAAGGTTTGTTTAGAAACCTCCATGCATAGAGTAACTTTAAAATGCTATGCTTATGATAATCTAATAATCATGAGTGGAATGACTCTTGTGTTATCATATATTTGTCAGATATGAATATGAATATAAGCCTTTTTCCTGAAGGCACTTAATACGACATTCATAATTTATCATTAATTGGACCTCAAGGAAACTGTATTGTTTTTCTTTGGCAACATAAACTGAAAAAGAAATACATCATGTGCCCAAAAGTTTTTGTCCAACTATAAGTTTCACAGTTTTCAGTTTTATCTTACAGCAAGAGTTAGAATTACATTTTAGCAAGTTTTCTTTTCTATATTTAAGAAATTTCTTTTATCCTTTGTAACTTTTCCATAACTATAACTAGATTCATGCTTAAACATAATCATAAAACGAAGATGTATACAGCAGAATCTGTTAAGACATAAAGTTCCTCTGAAACACTGATATTCAATGCATCATTTTGGAAACATAAATAGATTTTGATTTGGGAGAAAGGATTGTTTTTAAAAAAGTCTGCATTGTTTGGAACAAATCCACCAAACAATAGACGATTACCTCCAATTACAAAGAGTTTGTCATCACTTTTTGTTAATACCGAACATCCTGCCTTTTGACGAAAGACGTGCGAGTGTAAGTGGGCTTTGTTTGTGTGTGTTACATTTTTCACTGCACAACTCCCTTTAGATGTGGAGACAAAGGAGGCTGGCGGCTAGAGTCTCGGCTGCTGAAACATATGGGCCATGTCATTTATCACGTCTGCTGGTGAAGGAATGAGAACCCATCAGTGGCCTGGCATTGATCCCTGTATGGGCCAGCCATTGTTTCCAGCAGCACCTGGTGGAGTTTGTGTCTGCAGTAATGGAGGGGGGGCTCACAGCGGGGACGCGAGGATTAGTCTGGGACGGGGGGACGCTAACATTTGATAGGCGAACTCCTTTTAAGTTGAAGGGAATTGGCAGCAAAAGTAAATGCAGAATTTTGATATCAAATTTTTGTTTCAGTTTAGTCGGGCCTCTAAATGGGTTTGGCGCCATCTCCAGAAAGGCATTGATTCACTCTGTGTTTGCTTGACACACAGGGGAAATTGTGACGGATTACTATTTTAGAGGACTATGCACAACTGAAAGTAAAACTATTTCTAATTATTTGACTTCTAATATGCAGAATTTAGTTTAAACTGCCCAAATAATGATTGTGCTTAACGGCAAATTTCAAAACTAACTTGTAGCTGAGTGAAATGTTGGCAATATGATAAATTATAGCAATGTAATATAATATTAGCCTTTAAAACACCATCTAAATTAAAAAAAAAGTGATCAGTCTTGACCATTTAGATGAAGTACTGCAAGTGTTTGGGTCTGTGTGAACAAAAGGCTGAGCAATTTTATTAAATGTCTAACTTTCCTCATCTTGCACTATTTCTTCTCTTATTTGTATACATTTCTGACGTTCATGAAGATTAATTCCACAGTGTCAAAGCACAACTAAGATGACCCTTACCAATCAGAGCAAGTACACCATACACTGAAGTTTATAGAGTGACCCAACAATCCCCCAGGAGCAAACACTTGGCCACAGGGGCAAGGACTAACTGCCTTTTAACAGGCAGAAAACCTCAAACAGACCCGGGTCTAGGAGGGCAGCCGCCTGCATTGAGCGATCGAGAGGCAGAGAGATGGAGGACAGATAAACAAACAAACAGAAATGCATAGTAACAACAAAAATAGTAAAGTAAAAGAGGCATTAAAACAATAAAAAATATTAGTCAGCAATAAGCAGTATTAGTTATGGTATCAAAACAGTAATGTGCAATATTAAGCAGTCTCAGCTGGACAACAACTTTCCCACACCCAGCCATAGTCCTGAAAGATTACTGTCAACAACAGTCAGTAATCCCACTTATAGACATAAAATATCCTGGTGAATCCAGTGAGTGATTTGACACTGTTAGACAAAAGTGGCTGATTTGAACCACTTTGGGAATAGCTGGGAATTTACTTTGTGTATTTACTGAAGGAGATGTGTCCTTACAGCTTATTTAAAACATTGGACTGAAGGCCAGGCTAAAGAATCATGTTGTAGAGGTTTATTGTATGTGGAAAATGTTTTTAAACCTTGAATACATTTTTATTTTGACTGGACCGTGACTATATTTCTTTTTATGCATGCAATTATAGTTTATCTATTCAGAAACCAACAATAAAGTGTTAAATTTTAGTGCAGCATGCATTTCCCTGTCAGGGGCTCTAAAGTGAGGCTGTAATATTTGCACCTGGCTTTGTTAAAAACACATTTGCTTAGTCAGCATTGTTTGTCTGCAGTAATTCATCACGCAGGCTTTGAGCTATTGATGGAGCCAGCATCCGTTAGCAGGCCCCTGTCAATGATTCACTCACTAAGCCCATCTGTCAGGTGCCCCCTGCTCCTCCTCCTCTTCCTCACCTCCTCTTCCTAACTGATGGATGGACAGAGTCCTTGACAGCCTCAGATGGCTACATTCAGCACAGCACCCATCACACGGTTTCATTCGCTGTTATGTAATCGCACACATTTATCTAATCAATGATTGTCTCAAAGTCACCTGTGGCGCAGAACCAAAGCCATTTACAACTTTGGAAAAGTAGCAGGCTGAGTGAGAAGGTGATTTCTGGAGGTGATTGGTAACTATTTGAGTATTCACAGCTTAGCCGAGGACAGTGATCAATAAATCAACCGCTCACAGAATCCATCACGATTGTGCCACTAAATGCTCCCAATACAGTCAATGATAAAGTGCGGCCAGAGCATCTGTGAGAGGTGCTGCTGTGCATCTTAGGGCTGCACTCAAGGAGGCCACACTCACAGTCCAGACTCAAACCTTTGGTTCTCTGTTAGCACCCAGAAGGAGAGCACTGGAGTTAGGGGTGGCAAAGTGTGCCATCTGTGGGCCCATATGATGAACTGCATGATGGGAGAAATAGAACAAAAAAAGATGTTGCTATTTAGTGGTTTTAAATAGCCTCAGGAACAAAAGATACACTGCATATTTTTAAAAGTTCAGTTGATTGTTCAGTTGATGCACTGTCAAAAACTGCAATCTTCATTTAACTCAACAAAATGCCTTTTTTTCTTTAGAAAACATGACTGACATGTTTTGGCAGTGACCCTGAACTTGAATGCCACATTTTTATCTGAAATATTATGGTAGTTAGGAAAATGGAAAACTTATTTTTGTACACTGACTGAAAGAACATCTAGACCATGTGGTGGACTGCCAGGGGACAGAGTAAATCCACTCTCTCCCATAAAGACATAGGTCAGATGCACACTCTTCCTACAGAGTGAATAACATGCACAAACATGAATATATTTAAACACCTGATCAAACTTTGGATGCTAGTACTAATGTGTCCACATTGGTGAACTGTGCATGTGTGTCAGTACATGTGTGTATCTGAGTGTATGAATGGAATGAATGAAATAAAGAGATGTGGTAGTCAGTTGGAACAGGTTTTAGAATCTGATTGTTGTCTGATTGTTTTTTTGTTGATATCTTGTGAATGTTTGCAGTAAGAATGAACAAATGGTATCATGTGAGCCATTTATATGTATTTTCTGTACAATACACCTGTCCGGGGACTACAGGTGGAAATCAGCCACTTAGATGAAACCTGGTGCAATCTATATTTCATTGATGAATCAGTTTAATGTGTTGTTGTGCGTTGTTCCAGTTCAATATAGTAATGAATTCAATACATTTTCAGTTACAAAAATGTAAACACAAACAACCATGAATAACTAAAATGCAAAATAGAGGGGTTATAGAATGCATTTCACTGAAAGTCCGACTGGACTGTCCAGTCAAGTGGAAAGAAGATATTTTGGCACATGCTCCACATCCTATTCTAAAGACAGATTCACTGAAACAGCACCAAATGTATCAGCATTGACCAGACCGGAGCCATTTTAGAGAGACAAAAACGTGGTACTTTGAGCCAGATATCATTCCAACAAGCTTTTAGTAAGATTTAGACTTCTGTTAGAACAAGTCCATTTGATCTTGCATTCATAATAAGATTATTAAACCAAACCCCTTAGCCTACTTTCACTTGAAGGATTGTTATGAATTAAAATTTAATAGAACACTGGAACTCAGTGTTGTGTTGACTTAATCCCTGTTTACACTCTGTTTTGAGCCTTAAGCAGGAGCCCTCTGTGACTTCAGCTTAGTTATATACTCTAAGCATTCGGATGATTGATCACAGCTATTAAGGCCACAGGGGTCAGAGGTCACCAGTTGTACACCAGTGATTTTTAGGTAGAAGTGATGTCTCCGGATGTGTGTGGCAGTGATTTATTGACGTTAACATGCAGCACATTGAAGAATCACGTCAACCACCTTGGACTTTAAACAGGTTTCTCTGCTAAACAAGAGAGAGTGGTGGGCTCCAGCTGTGCACAGATCAGGGCATCTTTCACCCTCAGTGTTGACCCCCGCGCGTCAAACTCGACTGCTCGTGTCCTGTCCGTGCGCCCACTTGTCGTGTAAGCTGTGTCGCCCTGTCACAAGACATGTCCCACATTTGCAGCCGCCATCGTTGGCCAGCAGGATGAGAGTGTCTGTCAGGAGAGCTGACACGCATGCCACTTTAACTGGGCGACTGACAGAGGGCCACGACGCACTGTCACTTCTCCCAGATCCATTGCCCGAGGATACACATACACATCCACACAGTTGTGCACGTTAATAACACAAGAATAAACAGAGCTGCACTATGTGAGTGACTTGACTGAGTGACAGAATGACTGTACGATCGGCCGCGGACGAGGAAGCCACAGTTCTGTGTCAGCCCTCATTCTTACGATCTCCAGCTGTCACATCAAACGCTGTTCCTGCAACACCCTGCCTCTACACTGCACCCCCACCCAGGCCCTCTGCACTGAGCTCTCATCAGAAATCTATCCTGTACAGTCCATACAGACTCTGTTGTTCTGAGTAATGACAATTTAACCAGCCAGTTTTAATGTCAGGTGTGAAAGCATTCAATGTGTCCTCATGCATCCTTAGATCTAATAATTCAGGATGCATTTGGAGAAAGCAAGGGCCACCTTTATGATCAGCTCAGGGAATGTGAACACATGACTTCTAATCATCACTAAAGCATTTTCAAAAAAACATTTATAGTTTTGGTAGCAGCATGTCAAAGTAAACCCATGGTCCTGTTTCACAAGCAGGTTGAACCAACTCAGAGTTTAAATCTGAACTCAGGGTTATCAGACCAGTCCAGTTCCAGTCTCAGAGAAGCTGAGGGAAGAAAACCATTATTAACGGGGCCAAAGAGGATTCACCATGGCGACGGTAATCAAATGGAGGCGCCATGTTAAAAGAAACTAAAATCATATGACAATGAAAACATAGAGTTTAGTTTAGGTTTGAAAATAAAGTGAGGTAAAGTAGTCGCTACACAAGTTTAAATGTTAATTAGTAGGATGCAAATTAATCAAAATACTATGTTAATCCATTTACTATCATTTTGTCACTCAATTATATTTATTATTGCCCCACATTGCACACTGCATTTAACTTAACTTAAAATTTCAGTAAGAGTGTACCTCAGCTGTTAATGAAATCCTCATAAAAAGTGAATTTGAATGAATGAAAGTGAAATGAATATTAACTAACTAATATAAACAGTAAAGTACTTAGTGAAACAATTCACTGTTATACTTTACCAATGGGTTTATTCCCCATGGAGAAATCACAGAGCTCCTTCTGACGCAAGAGAGGAGGTGTTAGAAGTGTTAGAGTATAAAAACCAAGTGAGTTCCTAATATTTCCTAAACTTTCACAGTGAACAGAAAACCCAGAGTTTCCTTCTTTCCAGGGTTAAAATACTCTCAATAGTCATAACTCAATATGACATAAAATGAAGAGTAAAATAGCAACCTGGAAAGCATTGTTGTAGCCCATTTAGAAACCCTTCAGTTTTGCAAATCATGTATGAATGGAAACCTGAGTAAATACACTAAATACGTCTGAGCTGGCCCACAGTGGGAGAGTAAACCATTTCTTACTATTGTCAATGTCCAGAAGAAAGCTATGCAATTACAAGTGGAGGCTTTTACATTGTTGTGCAGATAATGGAGTTTGCTCAACTGCTTTAAACATAACACTATAAAAAGCACTCTCAAAGCCTGGTGGAAGTTAAACAAAAGCTCTATCTCCTTCTACTGTTACATTACTTTGGCTTAAGAGCCTATGTTTAAAATCAATAAAGCTTCCTGCACAGAAACAGAAACAGAAACGGGCAACTTTCCAGTGGCGGCTTTCTTGCGATCTAACATATATCATTGCACATAAAAATCCATGCATTTGGACTCAAACCAAAACACAAAATAAAAAAGAGAACTCCACAATACTGTCAGACTTCAGATAAGCAGTGGAGACCATACAACAAAATCTATAAGACAAGGGCTCATCTCCAAATGCACTATAGAGTCAGCAGATAATGTGAGCACTGTCCGCATTTTGCACAACCTTTGGGAGTCCTGACTGGGCTTTCTTCTCAGGATCTAAATACTGAAACAAATCAGAAAAAACACAATGATAAAAATAGTGGTTCAGGATTTGGATTTGTAAACCTCATATTACAGTGGTTCCTGATTCCTGAACACATTTATCCAATCAGAATCCTTATTAAAGATTATTACGGCAACAAAAACAGTTGCTCTCTGGAATTAAAACACACAAATATCTTTTCATTAACAAAACATTTCAAATATACAGCAAAAGCAAATTTTTGCAAATTCACAAGACTGTTATCAAATGATTAGATGCATGGCACACCAACAGTTATTTCACAATGCCAAAAAAAAAAACACACAGCACCTCTCAATAACCTACAATTCTCAATTAATACGGTACACAGTATTAAATATTAAGATTACTATACAAATGCATGAACAGCAATACAAATGTAAAATGTTATTATGTTCAACACCTGTCTGTCTCCTCTGCGCCGTGGAACTTTAGCTATAATGAGTTATGGCGCCCTCTACTGTTAGAAAGGAATATTACATCATATTCAAAAAGCAGCATAATAACACATTTCCCGGGGTTTTACATTACATTTACCCAAACGTCTAGGGTAACATAATGCTTGAAAAAAGGCCTAGTACCCTGTTAATGATGAATGTGGTTTGTCCAAGTTTAACTTTATAGACTACAAAGAATAATAATAATTTAAAAAAAAATGTAACCCACAATGTTAGTAAGAAAATTGCCCTGGTTTAAAGTAAAGGCACGACCACAGTACAGTGTTTGTAATAGACTTTTCAGGAAGATTCAGACATATTCAGCGCTGAAAATACACTTTATCGCCAGCTATTAAACTTCCTGGAACATCATATGACAAGCTAGTTTAGACCAATGGGAGCACTCCTTTTTTTAGCATGCAATTTTGAGAGCATGTGATTGGCCAAGGTTTTCTGTTTCTGAATAGAGGTGCTTGTCTATTAAAATCCCTTATTAGAAACAGCAGATGGCATCATAAAACCTATTTTTTCCACAAATTTTTGCTTTTACAATATACTAATTGGGGTTTAACCCATTTTCCACAACTTGAAGAAAAAAAAAATCAGCTACAGTCTGTTTAAAGAAAGATTCAAAACATGAAGATTCATGCCCACTGATAAGTGTTTTTGAAGTCAAGGCTGAAAATCATCTCAACAAAGATGAAAAATGCCACCAAAGTGAAACTGTACTCTGCAAAAGACTGTCTGTAGTATAATTTATGCATTCATTTTAAATTTGAAGCGGCTTCTGTACACAGGAAAAGCTGCAGTGAGTGTGTCAAGTAGCTTAGGCATGGCAATTAATCACGCACACAAAGCCTAATAAGTGGAAACATATTACAACAAAATTGTAATTCGCTTTACCCGAGATAATGAACTCGTTCAAGGACCTTAAGATCCTTCTCTCAGAAAATCCCTCTTGTGTAGAGCGGAGATAAACAGTCTGCGGTAATGTAGTGAAAGAAATGTGCCAGTAGATGGCAGTGTGTACTCATCCAACACATTTATCTGAAAATAAGAGGACAAGACTGACTCATGAAGATGTACTATAGACTGTATGTTCTGTCTCTCTTTATGGCTGGGTTTTCAAATGTAAATTATACTCATTAAGACAAAATGGATAATCATGTGCACTCTACAGGAGGCTGAAACCAGTCCCATCTCTCAGCATGATGCATTATGAAGGTGTGGAGACAGACCGGATACAGACATCAAGACCAGCATGTCTGTTTCCCCAGCGGCTCGCTCCAGTGTCACAGCAGTTTAACTCCAGTAATGCCAGCCAATTAAATATGGTGTAGGGCAGCCTGCTGGGAGCCCCGGTGCTTTTGAGTTCATACTTGAGATTCCCAGAAGCTCAGGTCAGAAGGCTACAGGCACTGGACATGAATGATTAATCCTCAAATTGACTTTGTTCTTCTCATGAAAGCCTCTTGTTTCTGGAGATAATCTTAGCAGGCTGATGGGAACAGATGTTTTGCCTAAGTGATACATTTTGTCCTCCTAATCAATGCCAGAAGTGAAGCTATGGAAAATACTCAGAAGCAATAACTATGTGCCATAACAAAGTTGTCTTGTGCGGTGTCTGTTGAACAGCTTGATAGAAAAAAAAAAAAGAAAAAAAAAAGAAAATTCACCGTGACCAGCATTTGATGATAAAAGTAAGTTTGAACTTCAAAGAAACACAAGATTTGATCACCAATCTGAACTCATGCTGGAACACGTCTGAAACACGATCAAGCTCCAAATATTATCAAAGATATTCATTTATTTAAAAGGAAATAGATAATACAAATGAAACAAAATCATTTTGTTACATAAACAATTGCATGAGCCATTAACAACAAAAAGGATCTGGTGACGCCTCATGGGAACCTCATTTGCCTTCTTACTTGCTGACATTACTCTTATGAGTTTTATGACATGAATAGCTTTGACACAGGGAGCTTCCAAAAAGTGCCTTCTGTGGAATAAATACTGTACAGTGCAATGCCAAGTAAACAATACATTACATTTCTCATTCATTGGTAAACATTTTGATATCAAAGAGGGTTACTGTTCAAAGTTTCATCAATACAGTACATACATAGACTTCACATACACCCTAGGCAACCTCCAAAGTCTCAGAGTCTTTTCACATTTAATTATCTCCCTTTGGAATACCACCATCTCCCTCTGATAAGTGTTGCTGCTGTCTCCCAACTTTAAGTAGTGTTTATTGGAGTGCAGCCTCAGCCGCTCTTCTCACAGTTGAGCTGCCCTCTGCTCTCCTTCACTTTGTCTCTCTGGCCCTCTGCGGTCCTAGAGTCTCCTCTCAAGTCGCTAACCACAGCTCTGAGCGTTTTAAACCTGTCCATTCGACCACTCTGTTGCCTCGCTTCTGAACCCTGAGATGCATTTAGAGAGCTAAGGGAGCGTACTGCAGCCAGACCACGCTCCTTACCATTGGGACGGCGCGGCGTTGTCATGGTACCCATATCCCCAGGGTGCTCCATGTCCCTGATGACCTCGCACAGGTAGCGCGCCAAGTCCTGGCTGGAGAAGGACAGGGATTTTTGGGAGCGTCGGAAAGTCAGAGGGGAAGGTAGGGTTTCTGTCTCTGAAGGGGGAATAGCCAGACGCAAGGCAATGGCTGCATTTCCATTCCCATTCGGCAGGCTTTTCTTGTTGTTGTCCTGGGACTGCTTGGACTGCGGGTAGGAGATGATACTTTGTGGGTAGCTGTATCGAAGTGACTGCGCGGGGCTGGCCTGGAGGGAACGCTGAAGCTCCACCATGTTAAAGGCATTCTGGGACAAACAACAGCGAGTATAGCAATGAGCAACGAATTAAAGAGAGACAGACAAGCATTTTCAGTGTCATTTCATTTGGGATTCATTACACAATTAAAGCCGACATGACAGTCTGCGCAATGAGCAGTGTAGCCTGCCTAATGCCTCTGCTCACAAATGAACCTGTTAGAAGTCAAAGAGTAAGATCCACCATGTTAGGAAAGACATGCGGGCAACAGCAAGACTATTGATTATTCAAGTAATTAATTATCTGATTGCAAAGCTGGGAAAATGCTATTACCAGCACAATTAAAATGGAAGCATTAGCAGCTATTGGCGTGTACTTGTTTCATTTCAGCTAATTAACTCACACCCTCACATCTCCAGAGGCTGAATGTTTGGATTTCATTTTGAAAGCACCTGCATTTTAAAATCCTGCTGTGAGTTGGCTCTTTTCCCGTGCTATGCGTTTTAATTTATCATATACAAAAAACTCTTACTTACAGACATGTTATACTGTGGTAAGTGGTTTTTACAACCCCTGACTTTAAACAGTGTACATTTATACGTGAAAAGCTGAATTAATGTGCACTCTCCAAATATGCTGTAGTGTTCCCTACTGTGAGAGCAGAGTTAGGCAAAAAGCTTTTTAAATATGCTGCCCCATCAAACTGGAATAATGTATAACCTGAAACTGTCAGAGCGGGTTACTATGGGGGGACTTTAAGCACATTTAAAGGATCAAGAAAAGAGTTCTCTTAGTCGACGAGGCTGCTGCAAACTTTGCACTGAAATGATTTCAGCTCTCGTCCTTGATCTCTTGCGTTTAGCTGGATATCTTTTCCTCTTGTTTTACAGTGGGTGGAAGCAGTGCTGTTTTGTATTCATTGTTCAGCTGCTCTTTTGGACACTCTTATAAATATGCATTTCATTTGATTGGGAGATTTACCTGGTTAAACAAAAAGTATAACAATAAAAGGCTTTGGGATTCTTTACGCTCCCTCTGTAAATAGAAGCATGTTTGCATCCCGCCACATCTCTTACCTGATCTTGCTCGCCTCCGCCTTCCTCATCGTAGTTAAGCACATTTTCCCGGATGTCCTCCCACTCGCCATGGTGCGCTGACACATGGTACACACCCTCCTTTAGACCCTTGTGTCTCCTCCAGCATGAGTACACAAACAGGCCCAGCATCAACACTGAGGGGTGCCAGAGAGCAGGTTAGCACAGCGGGAACACTTGCACATAATTAAAACCAAACCATGCAAAGAAATATATCTCTGGGGTGTAAATAAAATTGACAATGTGAGAAGGAAGTGAAGATTTAAAATCTAGATGAAAAATATAACATAACACCTTATCTTTAATGTGACATCCTTGTGGAAAAAAGTACATAATCACATTTGACTGGAAATGGGTTTTCCATCAGGCTGATTTGCCCTGTAAGGACCTATTAGTTCACCCTGGATGTACAGTAAAGACATACTAATGGAACATACATGGAATCGGAGGCAGCACCTTTCCACCTATTGCCTTTGAAGTTGCTGTTTCCTGTCTTATCAAAGACCGCAGTTCCTTGGAAACCTATTAACTGAATTTGTACTCCTCCCAGTTTAACGCCAAAGCCTCAGTGGCTCAGATGAACACAGAGAGGGAATGCTGCGTTCGCCGAGCAGGAAAAGGTCCTAAAGCACACACATCAATCACAGCTATTGTGTGCTGAATTATACAACATGCTGCACTGACCTTTAAAGTCCATTAATCTCAACCAATATTTTCCTCCCATCTGCCATCCTTCTTACTCGTTTTCTCTTTCTCACTATCTGTTTTTACTAGTTCACCCTTCACTTGTGTTCTTATTTTCCCTGAGTAATTTTGCTTTTTGTGTTATTCTGCATTAGAACGCCTCCATTGTCCTTCCTTGTCTAACCTTTCCATACTGGTTATTATTTTTCAGTCGTTCTTATGGCCCCTGTCTGGCCTCTGCTTCTTTATCTCTCTTACAAAAGGAGCTCTATTTCAACTGAAGACTTCATACAGCTGCATGTTAACTATCAGTTTAATTGGAAACCTTGCAAGAAATGTGGGATAATCACATTAGTCTGTATTTTTAAAGTAATTGTTTTGAAAGAGAACACATGTCAACTGCTCTTTGGGGTCACACTAACAGCCTAGTATTCATTAAGTAAGATGGAATAACAACTCCCTTAGAGGTAGTCTTCACTGCAAAAAGAGGGGTCTCAATTAAAAATACCTTTCACACCTCAGTCACTGTATCTCATTGCTATGCCGGTCTCATACCCCATAGAAAAGCCAGGCTTAGCAGCTTCCCCTTTCGTTCCTTAGGCGGTCATCCACAGTACGGGCAGAGGGAGAGTCATATTGATCAGCTATGACCCTATGACTTCATTGCTACGTTGAAACTCGATGCAGAAAACAGCAGAATCTTGATGAGCGACGCAAGCCCCTGTTGCCTCCTAAATTACCCACTCCAAGATGCATCCTGCAGGCTTGAGCTCACCTAGAACCTCAGCATCACCTGAGCCCGCATTAAGCACATCTCTAGTGGGGGCACAAGTTCAATACACAGCACACGCAGGTAAACATACACAGACGAGCATTTGAAAACCCTTGACCGCTCGCCTGCAGCCACTTCTGCGCTGAACTTGTGTACGTATGTCCAGTGAGATCAATATCACTCAGTGTGGAGAACAAACATCGCAGTCATTCATCAATCCATAATGCTATAGCCTCTGTGGCCTCTCACTGTTACTATGAATGACTATTATGATGTTAGCCTGGACTGGACTGTGCATTATAGATAAATGCATGTGTAAACAGCCTTCAAGATGCAGAAAAAATGCAAGCATTCTTTTGCAAACACAGAGATTTTAATAGAAAATATAATGAAAGGCTCATACAGTAATGGAAAATGTGATGAAGAAGCAGAAGAGAAGAAAATGAGACAGGTGAGAAATAGGATGAGTTGAAATAAATCATTTATTTATAAGTCTTTTATGGGAAAAAATAACAGGCACTTTACATGATTGCTTGGCGTCAGAACCCATACAGGAAGCTAATTTCTCTTATTCTTTAGAAAAATGAATTCTAGATTTGACTGAGGACTAATGAGGCATGGTCAGACATGAGCGTGTCTGGCTCTGTCAATAGCACGCACTGAACACTGAACTCACACCCTGCTAGCTCTGTGATGGCTTATGTAAAACTTAATAATGGATGAACATTTTAACTTTTAATGCAGGTTGAGGCAGAGCAGGAGTCCCCCTTTAATTTAGCATCCAGCTAGCAGTCCCATGTAACGTGGCATATTTGTGTGTGTGCAGTGTGTAAATGTGAATGTATTAGTGGTTCCTGTGATGAATGGTGATGAGGGTTATCTTTAAACAAGACTATAACGCATGTGTATAAAGTAATGTAACAGCTGTTTATTAAACTGATGTATTGCCAAGACTCAGTTATAAAAGCTATAAATCATAGCATTACGCAGGAGCATCTTTGTCTATAAGAAAGAAATTATTTCTAATAGAAGTAAAAATATTTTTTTCTGGTGTATTCTTAGGAATGACAAAAACTGTAACATTTTTAACCAGTAATCTGTTCTGGAGTAGTGGCATATTTTTGTTGAGACTTGTTCAGATTTTAATTGAGCTTTAGTAACTTTTCATTTCCGTGGATATTACCTATATGTGCAATAAGATATAAGAGCATTCAGAAGTACAGTAGAAAGAATTTTTAATTTCTGTCTTTTATCCAAACTTTTGAGCTGAGCTGTGAATGCTTCATCAGCGAGCTACTTCAAAAAGACTGCACCTTCTTTTACTTAGCATGCAAGCAAAGCATGAATTTTCATGAATGATGCCAAGGCCACACTTCATCATCTTTGAATTCATTATCAAATATTGAAGACTGCTTTATATGTTTCACTCTGGAGTGTCAGAATAACTGATGTCCCAATACTAGCCACATGCCTGGAGGGAGTGTTGAGTCCGTTATAGAGGCAGTGACAGTGTATTGAATTGGCCAAGCGTTTTATAAGCCCGTCTCTGACAGAAAGACTCATAAACAGCAATGTGGCCCTACTGAGGATAGTGAGAGCAACAACATGCAAGCCACTTACACACACATGCCTGACCCAGTATGTTTATAAGGACCACAGAATTGACAACAACTGAGCAGATAAAATGGGCTAGAAGTGAATTTTAGGAAAGCATACAGGTATGTTTAGAAATTGATTTTTGACACATTGACAAATCTAGAAATAGGTTTTTCAATCATTACCTCTGTGGACCAAATATATCACTCTGGTCCGTTGGTGCACCTTTTTTTTTCTTACATTATACATTCTATTCATTCTTCATATGAATATAATATAAAACATACAATAGTATTCTCAAGGCTCTGTGTCCAGCCCTGTTTTTTCTCATAATAAAATAAAAATATTCCTTTGCATTTACAAATAAACAGTTGCATGTCCCTAGGAAGCCTATCGGCCTTGCCTTCTGTAAACCTCTAGCATTGCTCTAAATATTAGATGTCTCAAAAGCAAATCTTGTGTTTACTAAAATATCCATCATATGGATCATACCACCATTTTTGCATTTTCTTCAGCCTATAATTATGAGAAACACAACATGGTCTTACTGCACTCACTGGAAACACAAATATAAATTCAGCTAGTAAGCTCAAGAACAGACCAGGCAAACTAATATGTATTCATCTTGAGAACACTCCCATAACCTACTAAAGACTGAGTGTTACAAACTGCGTATACATTTGTGAACTTGTGACCTCTTATATGTCAGAGTGCAGCTCAGATCATCTAACAAGTCAGTCTTCAAAGGCTGACGGGCTTTTTCCCAGATTCATGGTCTATTCGATAGTGTCAGTCATTCTTTAAGGCACGTACCAGAATCTCGAGTCAAACCTCAACATGAAACACTATTTTGCTCATTATCCATTTTTATAAATAACCTTGTGAACTGTTTAAATTGTTTATCTTGTTCGTTCAAAGTTGACTTATTTAAATGATTTTGAATTATATATTCTTAAGACATAAACAAATACATGAAACAAACAAACGTACGATTTGTAAATATGACGCAATGATGAATTTATATGATTTGATGTAGAAACAAGCACTTTATTAAACACAGTTAGGTTTGTAGCAAACCTCTGGTAATGAGCAACTAAATAATGAATGAATTTATTTAGATGTGTTAATTCTCTAGTTAAAATGATGTAAATCAATAACATCTTCTCATGTTGATAATATATGGCCTAACATTTGGAACCAGATGATATTCATAAGAACCTAAGTCAATCCATTTTTTGGAGAAGCAATGAGGTAAAATAACACTGTCTGCATTCTTCCATTTGTTTAGGACATTTAGAAACTATTTTAACAGTGTTTGTGGATTTGTTCATACACAACAGTATTTCTTGCAGGTTGCCATAGCTGTTCACATCCACTAAAGGGGGATGAGGTGTGGAATTGCAATCTGTAATTTCACCACCAGATGTCGCCAAACTAGACTAAAATTGTGCAGCCCATATTTAAATGATTTGCTAACTTCTATGTGCTTATAAGTCTTGAATTGAATTATTCTAAAGCTATATTTAATAACTATGCTTAAATAAATTTATTCTCCTTCTTGGTATCTATCCATTTTATATTGAGAAGAATAACGTCATTAAGCATTTAGCATGGTAGGCTAAGGCTTTTCTGAAGGGAGAACTAATGTCATTTTTTTTCTCTATGATGTAATATAGGAATGATACTGCATTATAGAGTGAACACCCAATAAGGAAATAAATTCAGCCCTTATTAGATTTGAGAGAAGTTTGTGAATGTATGCAATTAATTTGGTAGTAGTCCTCGTTGGTATAGTCAAGTCTGCAAAAAGCCTTTCCTTTACAGTTTTGAGATGGGCTCAGGGATTTGAGCTATAAAGCACATAGGTTACTGTTATTAAAGTGCACTATACGGACACATTTAGTTTGGCAAGGGGGGAAAAAATAAATGTAGAATGAAATGTGAAGGGGAAAAAACAAAAAATGTAGTGGAAAAGTAAAATGAGATGACTGTGGGACATAAAATAAGTTGAACAGATAAAAAGTAAAGCAGAAAGTGAAATTGACTTGTGAAGTTATAGCAGAACATTGGAAGAGACAGGGGACACAGAAGTGATGAGAAATATAGAAAAACATATAAAGAAACCCACAGATTCTCGAGAGACTTTTACAGCTTCCTTCTGAATCTCAAATTAAGACACGCCGTGTTATCTCCCTCCCTGTTTCTTTGCCACTGCAGGTATTTGTTTCATGTTTTCACCAACCTCCCATGGAAAAATCACATCCTGCCACAACTCAAGAGATCAATACAGCTACAAGATGTGTGTATGAATAGGTTTCACAAACACAGGTGGAAAACAAAAATACAGTGGCTGTTGCACATAAAAACAAACATCACACAAAAATTATACAAGAATATGACAAAGACAAAATAAAATAAGACAAGATGAGGGAATATATTGAAGGCAAATAGAAACATATTTCCGATGTTATGAGACATGAGAGAAGATGAGCAGTGGGTTACCACAAATAGAAGAGCACATAGTCAGCATAGCTACCTAGAAATGCCATGACGCAGATGCTGATAGCGAACATGGAGCTGAGGCTGAGGCTGTTGCCCTCGTCGTGGAACATGGCGAGCGTCACCTCACAGTGGCGCCCCCTATAGCCTTGGCTGCAGTGGCACGAGTAGCGCGAAGGTGAGTGGGCCACGCAGGTGCCGTGGCGACAAGGCCGGCTTGCGCACAATGTGTAGACACACACTTTACCAACAGGGCTCTCTTTGGTCAGGTGGCCTGGGGGACACCTGTGCAGAGAAGAGACAGGTGGTTATATAAAAGAAGGACAGGACACAACTGGGGATACGTTGAACAAAAAGAACACTTGAGTGTACAGAGCTGTGAACCTGAGTGGCAGTGTAAAAATAAATCCCTCAGGAGTAACGCCTCTTATGTCTGATTTTAAAGATATGTTCTTTGAAGGTTACAGAGTGTGGACAGAACTCTGATGGGGAAAAAAATACATGGTAAAAGATACCAAGAAGTTGAAACTGCTTTTGCAGTAGAACTCCTTTAGTGTATTTGTCCAAAATATCCCCTGAATATAATTCACTGGTGCCCCCTGCCTCTCACTGTGCTTTATAACCTGAGGCTGTGGTGCAATCACCGTTTATGGATATCCCATCACAGTGAAAAGTCTCACACTGAGCTCTGAGTCCGCAAAACCACAGCTTGGAGACTAAGTGGTCCTACCGAGTTTAAAGGGACAGCTGAAACTCTAACAGGAGATACTCTCATGAGTTATTCTCTCAGGCTGACACACATCAGACTCACAGTACAACTCAGCTGGGCCCAGCCAAGCAGCCATCTGGTGGTCACTTGATGAACTGAGCACAGCATTAACAATACAGACTCCATATGTATATGGAGTTCATATGGTATATTCGTCTTCCTTTTCAAAACCTTCAGCCACTGTGATTACTTTTCCAACAAATAAGATGATAGTGCCACTTCTATATTTTTTGTACATTTGCATTTATGTTATAGGGCATTTAGTTTCTGATTGAATTCTCATTGGGGGTTTTTTCTGCTCCTTTTCACAGGTCTTGGCATTGGTAGTGTTCAACTACTTCACTTATTGTACTATTTCTAGACACATTTCTTTTGAATGAATGCTATATTAAGCTAATTATTACACAGTATAATGACTTGCTTTTCTAATATATTTGCCTTGACACAATGCATAGTGTTGGATCAAAGCATATTAATTTTAGCTTTATTTTTGTTATTGTGTTTTTGTCCTTGGCACTCAGTTCTATCCCACTCAAGGAGCTTCCAAAGAAGACATTGTGTGGCTGTGTTAGCATCTGTGGATTATTATATTCTAATTTGTGGATATGTGAGGTTTGTCATTGTTTCTTAATAGAATTTACAAGCTAAGTTCAGTGTTACTAATTTTATAATAAGAAACACCGGTGGTATGCGGCACTTGCCATTGGATATCTGCATGCAAATGTGTACCTGCTTACTGTAAGCCCTCATTAATTTTCAGGATTTATCCTTTCTGTTTACAGCACCTGCACTCGTGATGTCTCCAGAGGTCCACACAGACCAAGGGAGGTGAGCAGTGATGTTTCTTGCAAGCATCTGAGGAGCAGCCTGCTGTGACGCCTTGAGAAGTGACCACCTGAAGTCCACCTGAAGGCTGCTCCCTATCCAAAGGGACAGAGCGCCCATTAACCCTCAGATCCCGTAAACAGCCTGAAGAGAAAAACATTGAGAGTGAGAGGAAAGAGCAGGGGAAAGAAAAAAAATTGAGATTTTACAGTGCTAAAAGACACAGTAAAACACCAGTCCTCGGGCAAAATCTTTTATGGACACACATTTACTATCAGCTAGAGTGTAAACTCAAAAACAAAGACACACCCCACTGACACACCTCAACATTCGCCAACAGACCAGCGTATATGTTGAACACCACATACACACACAAACAGCCCGAGGCAAACCTGTCAGCGAGCACCTTCTTTTTGCTAGATAGTCTCTATCTCCGTTAGTTTGTTCTCTCTGAGGGAAGGTCTGACACATTTAAATACAGACCACTCACATGTTTATTTGGTTGAAACTAAAAGATCAATATGTGCCGATAAGTTTTTAATTAAATTAAAATTTAAGGTATGTTCATTAAATTAACAGGTGAAAAGGTAATGATAAAGTTTCATCTAAAATGCTGGTTAATTGAGCAAATTTAGTCACTTATCTATACATCAATTTCAACTGTCTTTTTCTGTTAAAAGTGATGCAGGCACATACCAAGAAAGCTCCGATTGTGTCCTGATGGAAACGAGTTTCCAAGCATCACCAACGACTGGTCGATAATTATCTCTTGACTGCGCCCAGGAGAGGCAGTGACCTCTTGACGGCCCCCGCCGCCATCCAGTCGCAGAGTGAACTCTCTGCCGTAACGGTCCAGTTCTACCTCATGCCACTCTCCATTATTAAGGAGATTGGAGTGAAGCGTCACGTTATAATCTCCATCTCCAAGGTTGTAGAAAACAGCCAGCAGACCCTGGATAACCTGAAACACACAGCACAGTCTTGCAGCAAGAAAATCCCCAGTACAAAATACTCATATACTTATATTCAGTAAATACAACAATACTATACTGAACAGGAGCCAATAATGTGATTAAAGGAAGGTCACATATGCCCCAAACAGGTGATGGCTACTTCCTTTCTGACATGTTGTACTGTAAAGGGACAAAAATTAGTGACCACAACATACAGTAAAAAGAACATAACAAATGGATGATCTATCCTAGCGCGGGAGAAAAAGGTTGGATCACGTAACACTAGTGAAATTGAACTTCTTCTCTGTGGTAGCCAGGAGCACATGAAAAATTCAGTGGGAAAAATGAATTCAACAGATATGTTGCCACAAATCTTTTCAAAGCTGCTGTACACACCACAGCATTGCAAGAGCTGGAGTCATCCCGAAGGGAAGGTATACTAGAAACAACAATTATCTTCTGCAGTTAAGGATGAGCGAACACAATGGACTACACCAATGAGGCCCTCCCATAACTGCAGCTTGTACATGTCCAAAGCTTAATTGGAAACAGTGGGGCAAGATAATTCACATTCCTGGCCTGAATTAACTATTGCTCCCTCAGCATGCATCTACTCCATTGGTCACACACACATTTAAAGCTGACTATGCTCTTCCCAATGCCTCATCCAGCCCACAAGTCTGACAAAAATGAACAAAGGACTCAATCAATATTTGGAAAAAATCTGATTATGTTAACTTTCTGCAGAGCCACTGGAGGGTTTCACAATCACAATCTAACAAGACACTTTTTTGCTTTTTGAGCTAAACTGTATTTCCAAAAAAAAAAATATATAAAATAATACAAATGGAGAGTGTGAGTTCACTGTTCTGAAAGCTAAGAGGTTTTTCACAAATGAAGAGAAGCATCAAAAAGTCCTTCATGGGCTGCATTAGAAAATTGTTTTCTTCGCAGAGACACATATTCCTAGGAGGGCTGCATGATGTTTATACCCAGCTAGCCTCTGGTAACCTTTTGTGTGAAAGTGTGGTTATTTATTCAGTGTGCACTCTATCCCATATCTACCCTTTAGAAAAAAGGGGTAGAAAGACAGCCCTTTAAATTAGGGCTTGTTGTCAGCAAACACACCAGACTTGCGCTCAAGTGTTTCTAAGAGCTTTGAGACAACTGGGCTGAAAACACTTCAGCGTGCTGCCACAGACAGGCATCAGATATTTTATACAGCTCACCAGTTTGACTCCATACAGAAGCTTCACAGCCCCCAGCAAAGGCTACAGCCTTTTCCTTTTCCCGTCACTGTGGGGATGCTCGGAGGGAGGGGACAACATTGTTTTTTTCTTATGTAATATGAAATTCCACAAACAAGACAACAAGGCCAATGGTTTACACATCACTGTCTAAAAACACATGATGAGACAGAGCAGTGGTGCGGAAAGAGCCTTAATTGAGACAGGTTCACTGCAAACAGCTGACCTGTGAGTTTCCTAAAAGTGACAATCTTAACATGGCGTTTTCTTTCAGGTGCTGTTCACATGTGGTTTGTCAGTCAATGAAACAGAATTCTACACAGCAATGCATCAGACAAAAGAGGGCTATTATGGAGGTTTGGCAAATTGAAGTAGACCTGTCTGGTGAGGAAGTGCTTCATGTGAGCACCACTCTTGCAGAGTTCAGGCAGAGTGAGCAGCATGAAAGTTAGCCCAAAGTCATGTGTGCGCACACATGACTTTGGGCTAACTTTCTGAAGCAAGCTGTGTCAAAACCCTTAAACTTAGAACACAAAATCTGACCTTTACTTACACTGTGTGTGCTGGTCTCCTCACCTCCAGAATTGGACTGGAAACATTAACCAGAGGCAGAAATAACCTTGAAATAAAGAAGGCCTCATTTTTTAAATAGCAGCCTCTTATTGACAACTTTCTGTAGACTTACAGAAAGACCTTGTCAAGTACATACATGTGTCAATCACCAGCCTCCACAGTAACCACCCATATGTCGCCAACCCTGATATTACTCACTCTCAGCCTGACAGGCATTTGCAGCAATCTTTGTCCGGGCTCTCATCATCATTTTAAGGCTCACAAACAAAACAATCAGAGCTGTCAAGGTGTAGAGGAGTGACCGGCCATGACTAACCTCTAAACGTAGGTATTCATTCTGCTCCTGGGAGAGCAAGCTGAGGAGGACACCGGAGGTGGTGCGCGTCCGAACCCCAACCTGGACACGTGTTTGTCTTGCTGGGAGTGACCACTGGAGCTGGAACTGAATATGGCTGCGTCCATCAAAGGAGAACTCTGGAGCTGCTTGTCCATCAAACACACACACACATGGAAAAACTCTTGTTCAATTAATTCAGCTGTCAAATGGGAAATGCATGGCACATCTCAGCGGGGGAGCGAGCTGTTCTGCTGAAGCTCTTTATGTAATGTAAGGTTATCTTCCCACACCAGCAAAGCAAAGCCCATGGGTTGCAAAGCTTAACACTCCTGTCTCCACAGGTATCTATAAAATGCACAGTACTTTACAATAAAAAACAGCAATTTTCTTACCTCTTTCGCATTGTGGCCCTGTGAATCCTGCTTCACACACGCAGCTAAAGGAGCCCCGTTCGCCATAACAGCGACCTCTGCTGCCACAAGATGGAAGATGCTCTTTGTCTTCACAATGGTCATCATCAAGAGAGCAGGCTGGTACAGAGTTGGACAATTCAGCAGGAGAGCCAAGGTCATACAACTGAATGGAAGGAGGAATAGGAGAAAAAAATATATATTAAAAGGACAACATTTCAGCAAAGAGGACAGAAGTAAAAGGATTGGATTTCTCTGTCCTTGCATTCATAGTTGACGAGTAAAGTAAAAAGTGTTTGCCGTGTGAGACAAAAAATTCTATCTTGTGACTTGACACCATAAACTGTTATCTGTAATGGTTACTGATTGTTTAACGATACACTGCATGCTGGGGCTATTTTATGATGTTAAGAATATGTTAGAGAATATATTTGAATCTGCAATCTGATAGCAAACATTCATACATACACTCATTGAATTAGTGTTTGTATATTTGAAAAAACTATTGACAAATCATAATGCTCAAGTATTTAATATCCAGTTGCAATAAAACCCTCTCTGTAGCTTCACAGAAAAAGTGAGGGTCATCAGCATTCATCAGGCTCTTGACCGTAGGCTTGAGCCCACATTTACATTCTTGTCCAAGTGAAGACGCTGATCACCTATATCAGCATTTATCCAACAGATAAAAATTTTATAGGTAAGAATGTAGAGATCTGTGCATCTAAGTTATTCATCTAGACCAGGGTTTATAAACAAGCCCTGCAGCAAGACATACTGTAGGTAGTCAACTGAGCTGCAATACCTTGCTATCCACGAGCAGGTTTCGAATACATCCAGTGTAGTGTTTATACTGTAGCTGTGGGTATTCGTATGTTATGTTCTCGTTGACCCCTCCAAGCTGGAGGACATGACTTCCATTTAGATGCCTGGAAAAATAAAGCCATTGTCAGTGAGCTGTAAACAACAAGAGAAGAAGAATGCAAGAAAAGCAAGGGTGACTTTTCAAGGCTTCAATTCAAAATGCAAAAAGAAATGCAGAATGTGAGGAGCAGAATGGCACACACACGCATCATATAAGCTGTCAAGGTTAAAATTCACACATTCATTCTTTTTCACTGAAGCTGTCAGAACTATAGTTCTTTCTGACACCAATATTGCATCCTATTCTTGTGCTGTTTGCCTTACAATGAAAAAAGATGGATGATGGATAAATTACATTTCAGGAAGGCATCAAATGATTCAGCAGTGCGCTCTGGCTCTAACAATGGCCATAGAACACTGTTAAACTTACCTCGTAAGCATACAGTGCCCTTTTAACATGTATTTGTACTGTTGAATTAAAATCTATTGTGAGTAAAGCCTTGTCATTATGGCCTTTATAAAATGTATGGGGAATATGGGGGATGTTTATTATCACAATCATCATCACAGCCTCATTCTGCAATTAAACAGCAAGCACAGTGGTAAGTTAAGCCCACACTGGGGAAAAGCAAACTTAGCAATGGCACTGCAGGGTAAGAAAGCTATGTGAAGCACACAGCCAGAAAGATTAGTTTGTATTTTAAGGATTATATCTGTGGATTTTATCAGCAGTTTTTCCCCTCCAGATACGACAGCCAGGTACATTGAGAAATTGAACACTCGGGTTAAAAACAGTCTGAGTCACTCTCTAATATGATTTAAAAGGGTGATTTCACAGTACCTGCACGTAAACACTATTTCAGACACTATTTATTGAACATGACCAGCAATACTATATGTATTGCTGTTCTATTATAGTAATACTGCTATGTTATGAGTAAAATCAGTCGTTGTAGACAATCCTCGCTATAAAAGCATTTGGTTGTACAATGAACAAGAACAAGGAATGGTGTAATATATTAAACAAAGAATGAATAGAAAAAACATTTGAATTACATTATTAATGTAAAAAATATTGTAATTGCTCATAACACAAATCAATGAGGTAAAGATTTTTCTTTTATTGCCAAACAAATAACCCTTAGCTAGGACTGCATCAGTATATATAAACAATAATTGAGTAAAAACTGTTTTGTATACGAACAAAAATACATTTAAATAAGGAAACACTAAAGGAAAGCTACAGTGTCACTATCACCAAGCTATACCATTCCTATCTTAATGTTTCATATTGTACTTTTACAACTTTATGACCACCTGCACAGGATGTGCTATCCTTTTCTGCCATTAGGTCAGATTGTGAGGTACTGTCTGCCTTATCCTCAAAGCAAGCTGAAAATTTTGGGCAATTATGGTTTATATAAGAAAAGGACAGTGTATAAATCTCATCATTAGATTAAATACACCAGGATTAGCCAAAATGCTCCTTTTATTATGTGGTCCCATGGCCTGTGTGTTAAACAGACATTTAAAAAAATGGTTTAATTTATCCTTTTATTGCATCAGTGTTCTGCTGCAAACCAAGAGAACTATAAAGAACTATAGAAGCAGCATGTTTACATTTTAGCAGAACGGAAAAGACCAAACCTACAAAACAGTTTTTACTATTTGTGGAAACAATTGCAAACTCCCTTAAGAGATGGATGACAAGAGTTTTTTGTGTCAATGTAATTCCTTTAAAATAATCCATTACCATTACTGCAATGGATCAACTTTAAAACAGGGTAAGCCAAACAAACAAAAAAAAACTCCTCTCCCTTTTCCTGTTTGGGTTTATTTCTGAGAGCTTTTGTGCTTATTGGCTCCCTTTGGAATTCAGATGCACCGCTTTGTTATTGTGCATCTTTAGTCAGTCAAGTTTTCTTTAATTATTGATCTTACTTGTCCCTGTTGGGTGTGACTCCTCGGATTTCACAGGATGAACGGTCCTCTGTCATGGCCCATGAGTCCACACCTTCCGTCTCCATGACAATAGCACTGGAACATCGATCTAGAGTAAAGCGCACTTCCTTAAAATAGGGAGGAAAAAGGAGGAGTCATCATCCCTGCATGTGGGAAAATGTAAATGTGCTATGCATTGTCTTCTAACAATCTCAGGTTAATTTACTACAATTATCAAAATAAAACATGACTTACTTTACTATTACTCCTCACATCAAGGCGATGCCACCTTCGGTCCGCCACGTTTTTTGTTAATTGGAGGACCAGAGTTCCAGATCCATGATTGATTTTTAGGGTGGGTGACCCTGCAATCAACTCTGAAAAACAACATCCAAATGACTGCAAGGTCTGTGAATTAGTACTAATGAGAAAACTGTCATTTGTAAATGAGGTAGGCCCCACAGTGAATATCACCTTTAATATTTAGGGATAGATTTTTAACAGGATAAATAGGCACTGCTACAAGTAAATGGGAAAATATGTTTTGTAATTTATCCTAAGTTTAAAAGTTGAATAATATGAAAATGGATACAGTAATTTTTCAATACCATAAAGGCAGAGTTGTGCTTAAATGACATCAATACAAAACAACCTTCAAGAGCACTCTGGACATTGTATTGTGTAACTCAGTTCTTGCGATTGCCTTTTAAATATGTAGTTTTCGATATATAAAGTGATCTTTCACTTGACAAATTCAGATTTGAGGTTTTATAACAGCATGAATACTTGTCCTTGTGTGAATCTGTGACTGTGTCTATCAACTATGCAGTTTGTTCCAAGTCAATAACTGAGGATAGGGTTAAACTAAGAGACAAATGGTACAACGTTACTAAGAACTACATGTATACTATCATTTAATATGTTCATTTTATTGTGTGTTTATATAGACAACTTCAGCTGGATACCAACAATTGACCTCTTATTAACTCTCCCATGGATCCACAAAAACAAGAAGTGACTTTTGCTTCAAGAATACTCAAAATCAACCTCCTATTTTATACTTTACATCATGTCAATCAATAATGTTCAGCCTGAGGTAAGAACAAACAACATTTTTTCTCTAATAAATCTGTTTATCTACCACCCACTAATTAAACATATCACATTAATTTCTAGGCAGGTGTGCCATGGGAACACATCTAATTAACCTGAAATTTGCTGTACCTATGGCCATGTAGTCCTCGATGTCCCCCGGCAGCAGAGTCGCCAATGGGCCGACATACAGCAGCAGTCCGTCATCTTCTTCTGTCATAAACTCCAGTGAAAGATGGCTATCAAAGCATGGCCTTATAGGGGGAAACCAGGCATAGCCGTTACCAAGGAAACTCAGTCTTGTCTGCTGACAGTCTGGCCCCTCCAGCTGTGGGGGGCAGTTGCACCTGTAGCAGAGGAATAAAATAAAAAAAAACGTCTAAGTCTTAGTGGAAGAAACTGTCAGAGCTGTTTTTGTTTCTGCACCATAAAATGCTCCCACTGTCCGGTCATTGGACATATGGTGACTTTTCTCTGACAGATGTGAGATTGGTTACACACAGTTGTATCTGACCATTTCTTGGTGTTCAGTATTGCCTTGGCTATCACATTAGTTACACCATAAATAAATAGTTTTAAGCTGAGCTCTGCCATTAAAAAAGCTAACTTTGTATAGATATAAATTAAGAGCCCCAAACCTACAATACCAGGAAAAAAACCGAACAATTTGGATTCAGTTGGTGTTTTAGCAGTTGGACACTTAAAATGACTGTTGCTCTGGGAAAACAAGTACTCTGGTCTGTTTACCTAGAAATATGATTAATGCAACATTGTAGGTCTTACATAAACCGCACTCTATTCCACACTTAAATGGCATTTGTTTGAAAACTAATGGCAAATGGCAAGACATGCTCTTTGACCATGCTCCATAATACCAGCTGCCAAAACAGCTGAAAAAGCATTTTTATCAATTGATTGTTTGCATGAGCCATGAATCCTTGAATATTCAATTGTACATTAAATCAATTAGCTATGAACGTAGCATTACTCTAGCCTGTTCTTTATCTATCACAGCTGCCTGGGCCTAACCCTCTGGAGACTATTCCTGTTCAGAACACCACATCTCCTTTGTTAGGAGATAATTAATTCTATTTCTTTCACTTTTCTATGCACCGTACCACCACTGATTTCCTGGATTTTTCTTTTCACATCTCCCTACCCAACCCATTCTCTTTCTTGAGGTATTACATACTCTGGTTGACATCTGTGCAATTGCCTTTTCTTGTACTTATCTGCTTTGATTAGAGTCTGATTGTTAGGCATCACTGCTCTTGCAGAAACATTAGCGGGAAATGAATGTTTTCTGTGTATTGCTGCGATGTGTTTGTGAATCCGCCTGCAATGGTAAATATTAATAATAACGGTAACAAAAAATTGCCATAAGGGTAGAGATGCATGCAGTGATGAGAAACAACCCATTCAATCACAGCTTTGGCGAGAATGGAAGAGACCGGTTGATCTCATCCTGTCCCCTCCACTGCAGGCATGTGAGACAAGCTGGCTTCGCTGATAATGTCAAAGCCATCTATTTTCATGCAGTGTCTGAAGAAGGCTGTGTGTACCAAGGCTGTTAGGGGCTGTTTCTCCCCATTGCTGTTTATTCTGCAGAGGGCCAACACATGTCAGGAATACTGATCTATACAAAGCAAAAAGGGACGGCTTAGGCAGAGAGTAGCCTTATGCATACATATGCCCAAGTCGAGCACGGCACCTCAGTCTTTGGTTGCTCTTTCATGTGACTCGTGAGAGTAGAGCCAAATCAAGGAGCACAGGGGCATGTTTTTCACACTCTGACTGACAATATCTGATCAGCTACAGAGCAAGGTTGCCTGTTAAGCTCATTTTACAAAGGCTACCGCCAAAAAATAGGATTTTTTATGGTTGTACTGCAATTCACATATGGACATATGGTCCACAGCACATATAGAGAGGGAGATAGTGTTCTTATACAACAAGGGATCTCTCAGAAGCATGAGCATCAACTGCTGCAGAGACAATTTAAAAGATAAAAGTAAAATAAGAAAAAAGGCATTACTCTAGCTTTGCCCTCTGTGCACAGTATTCCTTTGACAAAGTTGCATGTTCATGTAAACGGCATTAAATGAGATTTTGAGAAGTTGTGAACATAGAGGGGGGCCAGAGTTGTGCTAATCCCTTTGCCCTATATTTATTTAATCTGGGCATTAGTGTGTGCTTAAAATGAACTGCATGCTGCTTCCTCTGTGATAGACGACCACAAAGGATTGAACATTTGAAGATTTAGGCCATAGAATTGATTACTGATATTTTGCTGATTTTCTTTTTTTTAAATCAAAGTGTTGGCTACATACAATATTTACTGGGATCTAGAGCACTACTACTACATTTGATGTTAGTCTTTAAAAAGATTCCTGGTTCAACATGTTTTAAGAGATAAATGTAGCTAAGTAGTGACTTCAGAAAAATCATGAACCTTCCTGCCATATACATGCTTATATAAACATTTCATTTTTTAAATATACGTACATTATTTTGCATTTTTGGTCTTTATTTGATAGAGATTGATAACTGGCAGACAGGAGGAATGAGGTATGAGGATGACATGGAGTAACCTGTCTGGAGAACCCAGGCTGATCTACACATGTGGTATGAGCCACTGAGGCACCCACTATCAAGAGGATTTTAGTTAAGTTATCATTAAAGGATTTTTATTTAGTTACATTATGTAGCCCTTTTATGGATACAATCTAAGGCATCATTCAGAACCTCTAACTTGATGTAAAATAACATGATGTAAGATAACCTATCCTAAAAAAATAGATAAATATTTCAGCACTGAATTGTGAAGGAAAAAATCTGAAAAGAAAAAAAAAAATCAAACAAATAACTGTGATTGAAATGACATGTTCCATCATTGTGATAATGATCTCAAGCTTCATTACATAGCCCGAACTATAAGTATTGTATGTACGTTTGTATTCATACACTAAATATGTACACATATGCTCTGTTTGGAATTAACTTTATTCTTTTACCTGCAGCTCAAGCAGGTTAAGCTCAAATAACAAGAGAAGGATCCATTCGCACAAGGCCTCAAAAGAGCGCTGCAGTGTGTTACGCTGTTTCATTAGGTATTAATTAGAGTGAACATGTGTCTCACCTGTAACCGTTCAGTGTGTCAATGCAGGTTCCTCCATTAAGGCAGGGATTACTTGGGTAAGAGGAGCACGGCTTATGTGCCATTTCCCTGGCAGTGCAACCACAAACAGCTGCCGTTGACACCTTTACTGAGACAATGGACAAAGCACCTGAATCGACCAGGGTGGGCGAGTCACTGACGTTTAACTCAGTGGAGCAGCCGCTGGAAGACTTGCAGTCTGTGTGAACGCACTCATCCACCTCTACCTGCTTCACGCTCACACGGAGAAGTGACTGAAGCTGTGGGGAGTGGGACAAGATAGAAGGGAAAGTGTGTAGACGGTGAGACACAATACACACTGTTCATCATTTCAGCAAACAGTTGACACTTTTTAAATTTTTGAAGCTACCTTGGGCATGAAAAAAGTCCAGCAGCTAAGTAACTTGCCAGCCAGATGTATTCTATGTATGAAAGATAACTCCTTAATAAATACATATTGATATATATATATAGAAATGTTTTGCTTTATTATAGTGTGTTTGTAAATCACAATGTTAGATAGCTTAGTATGACAAGGCAAAATAAATGGGGCAGACAAGAAAACATGACAGGGCCAGGCAGTACGCACACAGAAAGTTGGTGTAAAAATAAGAGGGCAGATAAAAAGCACTGTTATCTCTTCCCCTCAAGCTCCCAAGGGTATCACTTGATATATGAGCATTGATCTCTATCCAACAGACAAGATGGTATATACCTTCTTTTTATGTGCTGCAAGGACGCCATGCAGTTTCTCTGGGCGAAGGTAGCCCAGATCAGTTAGCACATAGAAATGAATGTCCACTGCTTTATCCCCTCTGTCTGTGATGCTGAAAATGTTGATGCTGGCTGGTCTGACGGACAGCGTTTCAGACAGGAAGTCCCAGAACATCTCCAGCCGACTCTTCCCCTCGACATGAGAGTCGATAAAATCTCTTGCTGTAATGCCTTCAGGAGACAAAGAGAGTAGGGGCACATGCAGTAAGAACTACTGACTTATCAATGACAACTACTGTGTTGATCAAAGTCTACAGAGTTTCTCATTCCATTACCACAAGAGGTACCCTAATGTCTTCCTGTATTGATCCATTTCTATACCTAATCATTTATTAGTTGAATAAGCTAATGCTGAAGCAGTCAAGTAATATAATGCATATTTTTACTGACATACACAGAATGTATGTGCGTATTTCTGTTCATAAAATATTTTGATATAAAATCAATTGTATTTTGGTGCCACCTTTCAAATAATATGCAGAGAATGTAGTCAGTAGCCACCCTTAATCTCAAAAAATGATAATGACTTGAGACAGAGGCATTCATAATAGCCTTCGACTCTGATCGCAAAATGGCTTTTAAATGTCAAGGACTTTACCTGACACTTCCAAATTGACCTTTATAACTCCAATTTGCTCAGTGAGACTGACAGAAAAATGAACACTCTCAACATAAACTTCAGAGTCTGGAGGAATAGAAAGAATGAGGAAACTATTACCAGCAAGCAGTGGGAATGCTTGTTTTACAATGCTTAGTAATGTTAAATAACGCAAGTAGTCAGTTCTTCCTGACAGCCTATTATTTCAGTGTTAACTAGATTGACAAGATGATAATCATTCAATGAAAAGTACCAATTTATCCATGCCTGTGGCAGAAGCTGTCTCTGTCAAAATTAGCTTCATAAAAGAATTAAACAACAAGTGTGACAACAAAGAGCTAGCTCGGAAACTATTGTGGGGAACAACAGCAAAGGCAAATCCTATTTAAAACATTATATGGTATACACTGCCTAGCCACAATGTCACCTGACCTGATTTAACTTGTCAAAAAGGCACCAAACTTTAATTTGACACATATTTAAATTTAGTTAATGGTGAATTATGTTAAATAGTGAAACTTTACACACACGTGATGTGAAGAGCACTAAAGAAAATCTAAATAGTTTATTATGTATCTAATTAAAATGTTATGTCACTTTGAATGGGAATATAGAAAAGGTACAAAGAAAATGAGAGACAATATTCCACTGTGTGTAGTACCTACTATACAAGACCTTTCTATCAATAATACAAAACAAATATATTGTGACATTTTAAGTTGAGTGAGTACAGTACAGTACAGTCAATCCAAATAATGGACTTTGTTGACCAGACAGGGTATATGTTTATGACTTGCCTTGTAAATACATTTTAAATGAGCTCATCATAACTGGATTTACAACAGTCCAAATAACATTTCTTTCAGTGTTATAAGTTCATTACCAGTTAATTGCAATGAGGCAGATGAATGGATAGCCTTTTCCTCCAGCTCCCTAACATGAACTCTGACCCCAGACATCACATCGGGCCACACCCCATCGGACACCGCGACGCGTAACCAGTAGCTGCCCACTGGAGTGTTCTGTCGGAGGGTCAGCACTCCTGTGCTCTGGTTCAGATTGAAGTATCTAGGAAAAGCAGATGAGTGGTGAGTAGAAGTGGATGGTTACAGTGAGCGATAAGAACAAGACAAGAGGCTCCTTTTGTCCAGAGCTCTTTTACAGAAAAAGGAATAGTGGACAGATGGCAGATGACAGACAAGAACAGACAAGATGAACAGAAACGGGGTTTAATCTAGAGTAAGAAGAACTTAAATTCTGAAAAAAAATCTTTGTCTGCTAAAAGGACTGGATAGTTGTCATGGTAACTGTCAGAATTTGTTAGATGAATAAAACAAATATGCAATTGGTATTTCTAATCTGATCTAGAGGGTGTGAATACTGAATAGCTGCACAAGGTCCCTGATGGAGTCAGGCAGTGCTCGTGTTGCTGTTTCATTTCAGCAGCATCATACAGATGGACTCAGATTACTTAGTTTGTTTGACTTTGATCACATTTTCCAGAATGGCAATCACTGATGATGGCCATGATTAAAGCCCAATTGGAGAGTGAAGCTTGTTCCGAGGCCAGAGAATTGGATCTAAGATTAGGAGTACCTGTACTACCAGCGCACGGCTGAGTGATATCACTGAAAGAGGCCTTGTTACAGAAATACAGCCCAACTGCTGAGTTCACATGCTTTTATTTTTCACATTCTACACTGCTGGCAATTCTTCTGGTGCTGTATTGCTTTAGCATTTGTACTTGGGCTGCAATTTTGGAGATCAGCATGTTTGCAGAAAAAAATGATATGTATTTAACAAAAGAGCTCTTACTTGGCTGCGCTTGCCTCCAGTGTGTAGGTCTTGTTGTCCCCGTCATCAGGATCTGGGGCATACACCTTCCCTAGAACTGCATTTGCCATCTTTCCTGTTTAAGGTAAACACACCCACATTGATTACGTCTGGACAGAATCTGCTGATGCCCACAGTTATCTTTTGGTCCCTCTCTTCTCCTTATCTTGCATTCTTGTGTTCTGTTCTACTTATTATGCTCATAACTGTGGAGCCCCACTGCTGGAATGAATAGACTCTCAGTGCTCCACTTCAGAGAGCGGGGAGCTTAAGGAAGCGCGGCTATCTCAGTATGGATTATGTTATTATCGACCTGCAGTGCCAGAGTATTGCAGCTGGGTAAACAATGGTAGCCTGGATGAATCACTGCTCTCCAGTTTTCCACAATTACCAAAACTGCCATGTAGCTGAGAGTGCGATCAAAACACTAACAAGTCAACATGCCTAACCAACTTAGCTGAAGGGAGGGGAAAATAAAAAGACTCATGATCTTTATCATAATGGGATGTTCAAATAGGCTTTAGGCGCATAAAGTTGGCAAGTGAAGAACGCTGTGGGCTTGGGAAAGGATTTGACAATGATATTACCATAACAAAACACTCTTGGAATCTAAAAGGAAGAGTGCAATTATGAATTCCAGACAACACTGCAGAGGTATGAGGATGGAAACTTTCTACAGTAACCTGGGTTTCTTCTCCACATTGAAATGTATTGAAACTCTTTGTGCAGTGTGATTCTTTGCAGTGAAAAATAAGGGGAAAATGACGGAAAGCGAGCAACTCACCCTTACGGCTATGCACATAAACATCTTTCTCCCCTGCTTGATGTGCGTTATCATTCTGGTCTCCGATAGTGATGGTGAGGGTGCTTGTGGCTGTCATTGGAGGATGGCCACTGTCAGTCATAATGACAGGCAAATGAAACGCCCTCTGCCTTTCCCTGTCGAATCTACGCAGGGCAGTGAGTGTGGCAGAGCCGTTCCCGTGATCTTGGAGGTGGAAGTCAGTGGAGTAATGTGATGGCAGGGAAATAGTGAATGGAGGGCCTTGTTCTGGAGAGTCCCGGTCTACGACGTGAAGCAGATTGGAGCTTCTGTTGAGCCAGACAACTTGAGGTGCCGGACTGTTCTCCCAAAGCACAGGAGCGTAGTCTGTCTCCAGCTCCGGCCCGTTGTCATTCATGTCCAGCAGCTGCAAGTGGACCGTGGCACTGCCAGTCAAGGCTGGGGTGCCCCGGTCTGTCGCCATGACAACGAGATCGTAACCAGCCACCGTCTCCCTGTCCAGCGGCTTGTTCACTGTGACCACGCCGGCTCGGTTGACTGTAAAATGTCCATATGGGTCAGACTTGGGAAGAATGGTGTAGTAAATGTCTCCATTCAAGCCTGAGTCAGAGTCAGTGCCTACAACCTGAACGATGCTAGTCCCCACAGTAATGTCCTCACGTAAAGGGGAGAGCAGGTGAGAGCTAGGGTCAAAAACAGGAGTGTTGTCATTTTCATCCTCCACTAGAACCACACAGTGAATAAAACTGGAGAAGTCTGAGTCCTCTACTTTGATGGTAAGATTAAACCTCTGATCCACTGCCTTCTCAAAGTCCACACTCTTCTTCAGCCTAAGAGTGCCTGTCTTCTCTAATCTGTGGCTTACCATGTAGAATTTCTGCTCAGGGTCTCCTGCCACTATACTAAAGGCAACTTGTCCATAAGTGCCTGCATCAGGATCCAAAGCACTCAAATCCAAAATGGAGGCATCCACACTCGCGCTCTCAGGTATCCGAGCACCACACCAGTCCTCTCTAAATTTTGGCACGTGATCATTAATGTCTGTGACGGTTATGGTGGCTGTAGCGCTGCCCGTCATACCTCCACCGTCCCGGGCCTCTACTACCAGGTGATAGCTCTCAGCGGTCTCCCTGTCCAGACCCTCTGCCAAAACAGATATTGTGCCAGTGCTGGAATCCATAGCAAAAAGTTCTGCGTTGTTTGCATTGTACGCATTCTCAATAATTCTATATGTCAGGATTGCATTTTGACCTACAGCAGCATCATCAAGATCAACGGCTGTCATTTCCACAACAAATGTTCCGGGAGGTGAATTCTCCGCCACGCTACTGTGGCAATTATCCGGCGCGCAGGAGAAGGCGGGTGCATTGTCATTGATGTCCCACACATTGATTATAACATCAGTAAAGCCCGTAAGACCCTCGCCTTCTTCATCCGTCGCCATGACAACGAAGCGCCACACAGCACGTTCTTCTCGGTCCATGGTGCGCTGGGCGTACATCTCCCCTGTGAGGTCATTGATCATGAAGTGTGACTCAGCGCCTTGGCCGTGAATAGAGTAGCGTATAGCCCCCTGGTCTGCGTCTTTGTCTGGATCAGTGGCCGTCACCTGCACAGATAAACACACGCCTTAAGAAAATGGATATTCATTCATGCAGTCAAACCCAAATTACAATTTCCTCTTATCTCTTTTCAGCTGTCACCAAGGTCTTCTTCACTTCTGTATTTTTTCGACAGCCCTATTTAAGTGTTTGCTCCATTTCCTGACCACCTAAATTAAAGGAATGAGCTTTGATCAGGTTCATTTCTTGCATCTGGCCTCAAGCAGCTCAGACGTTCTTGCTTTCTAAATTTCCCCATAGAAAAAATAAACCACTACTGTCTCTCCACCAAACCAGAAAAATAAGCTCATACTATTACTATTTCAAGCTACAATAGTGCATGAAATATGAGCTAAAAATCATGTAGCAAAATTTTAAGCAGTACTAAGCAGAAGACATTGGAGGTAATTACAGATTCATGGATCACAGTAATTACTGCAAAGCTGCAGAAAAACACCACTTAGCTGTGCTCTTTCCAGACTCTCACCTGTAGCACAAACACAGGTGACCCGTCAAGCTCCTCCGTGACTGAACCGTAGTACTCGTTCATCGAGAACACCGGGGCTTCATCGTTCTTATTAACCACGGTCACCACCACAGCTGCATAGTCTTCCCACTTCCCATCAGAGGCCAGGACCAACAACTTGTACCTCTTCTGCTGCTCATAGTCCAGCGGCTGAGCAATAAAGATGGTCCCAACCTCCGGCTCGATGTCAAAAACACCACCTTTGTTTCCTGCCGTTATCTGGTAGCGCAGCTTGGCATTGGCCCCTGTGGCAGGTTTTAGTGAATACATGATGAGGATTGAGAAAACAAATCCTGATTTTTTTTTTTTACAGTAATCTGTTTCAAATGCTCATTCATTGATTAATCATTTTGTGATTACTGCATGCATTAATTGGATTACAAATGTTTACACAATATTCAGAAACATTCACACATTATTCCTGTCTCTCATAGTTTAGCTGTGCCTTGGTTGTGTGTGATTAACTAACAGCTAAATGAAGAGCTGAAATGACATCATGAGCCTAATCCTTTCATAAAGGCCTATCATGTTACTTGATTGCATCACTTTGTAACAGGAATGAGTGTGAGGCTACAGAAAAAAGTACAAACAGTATGGAAAAGAAATTCCCTGTTTGGCTGAGGCTTTGAGCTTTATAACACTGGAGACCTTTTATATGAACAAACATCCTAACTCACTAGCAAAAGAAAAATAAAATAAAAAGCACAATAGGGAATCTTTACAACAAAGGAATAACTGCTTATTTAATGGTGAAACTCTGCAGCATTTTGAAAGGCTGCAGAATATACATATAATTCCTTTGTCTTATTGTTCCAATGTTCTTTTTTTCTTTCTTACTACAGTTGTACAGCAGCAGAAGGCTGAAAGCACATGGGTATTACACCTCATTTCCTCCAAGACCCAAGCATTAGTAGGTTTTCATGTATTCCCCACTTGTTTTGATTACTTAATTAAATGGAAACTTTGTACCCCGTCTCCTCCGCTTTAATCAGATACTAATTAAAAAACAGCTGAAAAAAAGTCAAAAGGGTGCATGAGAGCAAAAAGCAGCATGCTGCACTCTGGTAGTGTCCTCTAGGGAACGGTTTTCAAGCCTGAGAGAAGGTGGAGGATATAGTTTAGTAAAGAGGAAGTCAATATCTGACCTTATCTCATCTCTATGGAGACCGTCCAATCTGGTGGTTTAACACTGGCAAAAGATAAGATGATCTCCTGCTATGTACAGTCTTCACTTTCAATCATCCTGCTGGGTTCAAGTAGCTCCAATCCCATGTAAATACACTAATCTGCACTATTAACACAAGCCTGGCTGACAAAGTGTTCCCTGCCTCCCACAGTGAACTGACAGGCTTACAGCAGTCAAGCCCAGGGTGGAGATTTTTAAACAAGACAGATTGATTGTGGCCCTCTTAGGCACAAGAGCAATAGTATTGGAAGTTTAATATTGGGGGGTTGGTGTTGTGCCACTGTTATTCATCATTAGTGGAGCAGCCCAGTCTAAGCTGCACCCCCGCTCTCCATAAATACTTGATTAACAGACCCAAACACGCTTGATAAAGGGATCTTAGGCTGCCGCTGTACTGAGCATGAGCAACTGCTTTATTGCTTAAATCCCGCCCACCTACTGTGTGGGAGCGTGTCAGTCTTTTTGGAACATATGTGCTACAGTGCATTACTGAGCACTCTGATGAATGCCACTAAATCTAGCACACTGCATGATTTAAGCAGCACATATAGGGAAACAGTGCATAGACGGTCACTTAATGAATATTGCTACAAAGGAAAAAGGCTTGCAAAAAAATGTGCCTACTTGGCAAAAACTCTCCGCAGGAAAAATGAGTGATAAGCTGCCAAAATATTTTTCAAGAAAAGGGATTCAGGTGTAAAATGAAAATCAATGCAGTACGGAAACTTTTTGTAGAAGTTTCAAAGAGGCTTACAAAAACTTTCATATTGGTTCTGGTTGGATGGCTTTCATAACCTTTAGGAAGCAGCTAAACTAAATTCTCCATGGGGCCTTCCTAGTTTGCAGCCTCATCAGACGTACCTTCATCCTCATCATTAGCGCTAACAGTGACAACAGTCAGGCCAACATCTGCATTCTCATCAACACCAACTTCATATAGCCGTTGAGCGAAGACTGGCTTGTTGTCGTTGACGTCGCTGATGAAAACCCGCACATACGCTGTGTCTGCATGAATCACAAAATGTCATAAGATTAAACGGCAAACACCCCCACACACAACACACCCACATTTCCTGTATATGACTATGCTCCATCTGTTCATTGATTCAACAATTTATTGTCAGTGTTTGGCACGGAAGAGCCACTTAACCCAACGAAGTGTGGCTCCGTGACACAGAGTAAGACAAAATATTATTCACAGAAGATGCACCGTACATTACATATATAATTAATTTCATCAAGAGTTTATTGTTTTAACAACAGTTTCACCAAAGAGAATAACAGTAATGGGGCTGAACTGTTTCAACAAGGGGCTTTTTTGCAGTGAGTAGATAAAGAACCTCTCTGCTGTGAGGTTAAATATTTATAAGATGACAAGTGTTTGTGTCTTATCGGTGCCCTCCTCATTATAATGTTTATTTCTTTAGTTGGAGAGAAATTATCTGCTCACAAAACACATAGGTGACATGTTAATTTGGCACCGCTGCAATAGAAGATGGTGGTGGTGCAATGTGCCTCTATTTTCTATGCTCGTTTCAACGCTTTACTTCTCCACTTGGTATACCCCAGGGGTAACGCAGGAAGACAGGTAATGTTTGCAGACGAGATGAGCTCTTCTGGATGTAGAGATACGTAGCCTAAGACACGGCTATGGCTCATTGCAAATGCTAAGCAGCCTTGACAGCCCCAGAGAAAAGGCTTTGCTGCTCCCAAACATCACCTTTTACCCCTAATATCTCCATCACTAACATTTACAGAGAGCCATTATGGAACCCAAACGTCAAATTATGTCACTTTTGGAACAGTTTTTTTGACTGCCATGGTTTCCATAGAGGGGATGGTAAACTAACATCGGCCGTCGTGGTCAAATATTGAACAGTTAAGACGAAAAATCTGAGTGTGAGAGACAGACCGAGAGAGAGAGGGAGACAGAGAGAGACAGTGTCATGGCACTGAAAGGGAAATGAATAAAAAGTGACTTTTGAAAATTAGTCCCAATGTGTAAATGAATGCAGTCAATATATGCTCATGCAGACTATATAAAACACAACGGAAAGAGAGAAGCACTTTTTATTATAGCCCTGTGGGCTTCTGCAATGAACAATGTTACCTTTTATGGCCTAGCCACAGCACTTTAGAGGTCAGTTTAAATGTAACTTTTTTAAGTCACATACTGTAGCTCAATATAACTGTTAGTTTCCTGCTTAAAACAGTTTTAAGCTAATTCACACCAACGTTAACATACTGTTGGTGAAGAAGGCTTGTGAGTTAACATATTACTTACATTACTTCATGAACTATTTACATGTATGTTACTGAGGTTGGAGACTAGTGAAAGTATCATCAGAAAATCAACACACTTATAAGCTTTCTACGATTATTCTTGAATTTGTTAAGGTGTAGAACCCTTCGTGTGTACCTGAATTTGGCTGCTTGTTTTTCCCGGGTCGTGCTGATTCCTGTCCATCCTCAGACTGGACTTCGAGCAAATAAGAGCTGCGTGCCTCACGATCAAATACTGCTTCTGTGTAGATGATCCCAAGTGTTGGGTCAATATGAAAGAAATTGTGGTCACCGCTCTTGTCGCTGAGAAGAGAGTAAGTAATCTGCGGAGCACAGGGGATTAGACAAATGAGTTACAATAAACCCAGTCAACATCTTAAAAAAATAAAGTCTCTGAAAATCAAAAAGCCAGGAGGTCTCCATCATATTGCCAGTATTGTCCCTTTATTGCAGGTGGAACTAATCAATACACACCACTACAAACATTGTCAGTGGCCGTCAGTCAGCCTGCTGCACTAGAAAACCTCCCTTAACCACCATGACAACTGTGAACAAAAGCTTCCACTGAGAAGGCATTGTGGTCCGACATTGCACAATGTGCTTTGTAGCGTGACAATAATGGTTCAGCATGAAAATAACACATTCCTTAGGTGAGGTTGAACAGATTTTTCTCTTTCTAAGCTTGAAAACAAGCACAAAACATAAGTACAAACCTCTCCATTCAGACCTAGGTCTTTGTCATAGGCAGACACCTGAAGCACAGATGTTCCTGTCTGGGCTCCTTCTGTCACTGAGGCCTCATAGATGGAGGATGTGAAAAACGGCACATTGTCATTGACATCTTAAAGGAAAGAGAATTTAATGGAAAGGAGTTAACAGGTCAATTTACTCTTAATTGAGAAATAAAACATCGTTTCCCAAAAGTATTGTCTCTAACTGGGCACATTAAAAATAGAAGAGTTTGATTTTCTTTGAAACACCATTTAATTTTCCAACTTGACCATACCAAGTGCTTGATCTCTTCACCTGTACAAAAGTTAACTTAATACTTAAGGCTTAAAACTCAGTAGAGGTATAACTGTTAAATAATTATCTGAGCTCATCAAAAGTACCTGTAACGTTGACATAAACCGTGGTGAATGCTGCAAGAGGCACAGCTGCCACATTTTGAGCCCGAACTCTCAAAGAAAAAAAAGGTGTGGTCTCATAGTCCAGTGGCTCTGACACCAAAATGGAGGCTGATCCATCTTCCCGGTTTGGTGAGAGGTAAAAGCGAACTGGCATGTTTGTTTCTGGCACCATCCCATCTTCCAGATTATATGTCACTCTTGGGTCACCTAACTGAGACGTAGCCTTGATGGTCTAAATGGAAAACAAAACAGGTGGGTTTCAGTTTAGGGCAAAAAAAGAGAAGAGACAGACAAATACACTTCTCACATGAGAAAGACTGAAGAGAGTAAAGGTTTGCATCAGAGAGGAAAAATTAAAGCTCCTGGATGTGCTTTTCTCCAGCTTAAGCCCATGCAGCCAAGTCAAGCTTTATGATCCCATTTGATTGACAGTCTCACCCAAGACTCCCTTTTCTCAAATAAGGATTTGAGTTTAAGGTAGGCAAGGATCTATTTGTTACAATACAATTTACAAGTTTCTTAGAGGAAAATTGTGGATAATTAGTATTTCTGGACAAAAATAAAACTTTTTGGGTGTAAAGAAATAAACACATAATACTCCAGTTTATTATAGGTGGGTGACAATATGCTGCTGCACCCCCTTGTTTGATTGATAATCTGAATAAAAAAACACTAGTCAAAGACTGATTGCTTGCCACTGATATAACCAGTCTATGTCTGTATGAATCCCCTTGCACTTGAGACCTTAGGAGAAAAATATTTATGAAATGTAATCTCCAGATTGACATCAAAGGAGACACTCTGAAAGGATTTAATTAGTCAAAGTCATGAAACTTGCCTTGTACACGCAATCCAATCAAATATTTTACCTACGGCATCAAACTAACACACTGTGACTGATGTTGGGCACTCTGACAAGCCATCAAAGGTGCATTTTTTAAGATTATTTTTGGGCTTTTTTAACCTTTATTTAAGACACTGTAGATAGACAGGAAACAGGGTGTGAGACAGGGGACTGACATTTAGCAAATGACCCAAGCCGGAATCTACCCAGGGACGCTTGAGTATGTGGTATGCGCTCTACCAGGTGAGCCACTGAAGACAACACTCTGAATAATGCTCACACTGTGCAGTAAATCCAAGGAAGTGACCAAACAAATACAAGCTGAGTGAATTAAAAGAGGTGTAAAGTTGATTCAAAATAGCTTGCAAACACATTACCGCTATAGGTGTGTCTCGGGCAGTGTTCTCAGGAATAGTCACATAGAAGCTGTCCTTTTCCCACTGAGGAGGCTGGTTCTTTACGTTTGTAATGGTGACAGCCAGTTCCACAGATGTGCTCCGGTTTCCTCCATCTGTCGCAATGATTTCCCGCGTAATGTAGGTCCTCTGTAGACACAGCACAAGTTAACACAGTAAGACATCATCCTCAGGGCTAAGGATTATTTTAGCTAATTAAAAGAACACTGACAGTTTCTAACTTGGATAGGAAAAAAATAAAAACACATACTTTCTGTCTTTTAGTTTTGGGTCTATTTAATTTAATTGGCCAGATATTTTAAAAGTCTGAATGGGTGGCTTTTGGAATCAGTAGTTCAACTATTCCTTTGTCATAAATACTGTATAATGTGAATTTTTGATACGTGGATTAGTGTATTCACACTGATACAGTGCACATACGCATTAGGATAATGCATCTGTCTCTGGTGTAGTGTGTGTAGTAGTCAAGTGTAATGTTAAAATATAAAAAATACAGCAGATACTGCATGAGTCATGTAACTTCACAAGATTTTAAAGACTGACTGTATTTGAAGCTGTTTAGACATTTCAATAAACATATCTGTGCAGCCCTATCTAATCAGCAGCAGTGTGTTCCTGTCTAAACCTAAACGTATTGTGCTGTATTAAGTAAATAATTAATGAGGCAAGAAATAAAAAAATAACTTTCAATAATTTATTAAAACTATAATCACATGAGTACAGAATACTCCTTTCAGAACTGCCTTTGCTGTATATAAACTGATAGGAACTGTGTATGAGGAATTCTATATTATCAAAGTGGACACAGCAGGGAAGCTACACATTTTCTTAAGAGGCCATTAGGGCATGTTTTTGTTTATCTTAATTAGACAATGCACAACATCATCATAAGGCTCACATCAAGAGGAAAATAGTCTAAAAAATAATGTGCCTTTTGGCCCACTGAAGGTAATTGCATTTCACTGCCACAGCTCTCAGTGTGCAACTTATTGTTATGACCCAAATAGTAATTGAGTTGTAAGGTTTCACCCATGAACTGTATTCTATCAATGCAAATTGCAGCCACTCTATTATTGTGCTGCTGCAGTCAGATAAAAAGGATTCCCACTTTATTTTAAAATTACATTTTCTCTTCTTTGGACAGTCAAATTATTATTTGTGAGCAAGTACAACTCAGTCCGAAATGTGAAACCACAGACTATGGTCCTTGCAGCACTTTTTTTTTTTCTTTTTTTTTTTTTTAAACAAAATGACTAGACAGATTTAGTGGATATAGGTCCCGAGTGTAAAGCAATCATAAGTGTCATATATGAACATATACATAAAATATAGTGGTTAGCATCAGCAGCAATAAAATAGACGTCAGCCTCTTTGTTTCTATTCCATACTTCTGTTCATGCTGGGCAATATATCACCAGAATAACTGTTGCTACTTATAACGTGGACATTGGACAGAATCACTTAAATAGTAAATCAACTGGGAGCTAAACAGCAGACACATCTGTCAGGTGCGGTGTGAACATTCCCCTAATAGAATGCTTGCACTAATCAGAAACAGAGGTGACATTATTGTAACCCTGCTTTGTTTTTAATTACTTCTCAACTATTGTGAAATATACATTAGGTTTGTTAAGACAGCTTTTGGTAATTTTGATGTAAATATTGTATGAAGATTGTGAGACTGTGAGCTGTGAGTAAGGCTAGTGTGCTAAGAAGGGTGCTAAATTATACAGATCGCAATAGTGCCAGAACACTTTTTCTTCTCTCTTCAACACTTCTCTTACATTAGAACAAGTACAGAGGAGTGCTTCTCTGGGAAAAATGCACACGTTCTAAAAAGTTCATATGACTGAAATTACTAATCAACCTTTTGCTAATCAAAATAATGAGGCTTTTTAAAGAAAAGTTAGAATAATGTGATAATAATGTAGGGGTACTTGGGTTAATACAGCATTTTGCAAGTCAAATCCAACGCATGAACTTCTAGCCTCTGGACTTTCATTAGCTTAAACTGTTTCAAAAATATCACTTGTCTATTACTACAGCTTGCTGTCAGTTTCCCTATAAAATGTTATAAATGACACTGAATATGAATGCAATTGATCAAGGCCAGAGCTAACAGATAAACTATAAATGCTATGTTGTAACTATTAGTAATTCAAAAACACAGGCCAGTCTTTACAGTCAAAGTACAGGGAATACATCTCTGCAAGCATATGTGAGGACAATATTTAGTAACAACTTGGCTGCTATCATCAGACGTGACCACAGGAATCCCAAGCTGTGAAAATCTATTTTTAATCAGTTGTTTTAGCCTGAATTAGGCTTGCTCCATCTTCACTCTCAGAGTTCTTTCCACATGCCGTACCTCTGGGAGCATGCATAGCCCAGATTGGGAGGAGCAGACACTTGGAGATGGCTCATTCATTAGTTTTGTTGACACAGACCCACAGGCATAACATATGATACAGCTTAGTGTGTGAGTGTGTGTGTGTGTGTGTGTGTGTGTGTGAGCTTGTGAGTGTAAGTGTGCCAGCTGAAAGGAAGTCTGCAAATAACTTATGACTGACCTGTGAGATGGGCTGGTTAACGTAGACCCATCCAGTGACAGGGTTGACCTGCAAGTACTCAGGTTGCTCCGAGGACATGGAGTAAGTAATAGCAGCATTAGTGCCAAAGTCATCATCGTGAGCGGCCACACGCAAGAAGCTAGTCCCGACCAATGTGTCTTCTCTCAAGAAATCTAAAAGGGTTAGAATTAATAATTTAAAAAGGAAAATCGACAACAAAGGTGCACTGTTGGCCATGTCTTTGTCTCAACTCAAAATAAAGGATAACATGATCTGAATGTTAAAAATATGATGATACTTAAAGCAACACTATATAACTTTTTTTTTTTAGAATAAAATACATAAACGTCAAATCATTTCAATATATAGTTTCAAAGTGGTTTTTAAGGTTAAAAAGGAACTAAACTCACTCTATGTGTGATTGACAGGGGTGTTAACTTGTGAAAATGTATTTCTTTGCCAAATCAACACAACTTTCCAGACATCCACAAAATACATATTGAGATATAATAGTCCCTTTGTATAAGTGAATTGTGACTTTAAGATAAGTCAGAGATTGTTTTGATTTTTTTTTTTTTGAACGCTATTACAGTGTATTTTTGCCTAAACTAAATACTATGACAACACACATATCAAGAAATTTCAATCTAGCTAGTTTCAGCAGACTGATAATCATCTAATAGGCTTCTACATATTTTCCCTAGAAATAATTAAGGCATATTCACAGATTCAACACATGCCCAATTAAGCTAAATGACCAAAATTAAAGGGACATTTAACCTTAAATTAAGCCGTGTTTTTGGAGTTGTAGTCTTGCTCCAGCATCACTTATGAGTCACTGCTACAAGTTTATAGCAGCATTTATAATGACAGTACTCACACTCATAGCGCAGATTCTCAAATTTGGGGCTATTATCATTCTGGTCCAGAATCTGAATGGTGAGTGTGCAGATGCCGATGAGTGGCTCCTCTGCCCAGTCAGTGGCGGTTACTGTAATTGAATACTCTCTCTGCCGCTCCCTGTCGAAACGTCTGGCTGTCACAATTTCTCCTGTAAATATAGAAAAATGATCAGCATGTTACACACATGGATACATCCATTCAGTTCCCTCATTGACAGTGTATTTACACATTCATGAGTCCATCATTATTGATGTGTCTCTCCAGCAAGACAGCATATAAATAATTATAAATATATTCAGACCAACAAGGCTTGCACTTGAAGAGCATTCTCCTTTGTGAAAGTAGTGATGTTGCCTTTTGACACATCTTATGAAAAACTCTTCTAATTATCTGGAAGTTTCTATCTAATTTTGCTCATGAAATAAGCTTTAGTAAAATTATCTTTTGAGATGTCAGTTATCATTATTATGCAAAAGTAATATCTACAGACAGAACTCCATGTGAGATCTGTTTAAGAACAGACAGTACATGACCACTCTACCTGTTTCTGGGTTAATTCTGAAGGCCGCCATGGCGCTGTCTCTGTGCATTAAGCCATATTTGACTTTTCCATTTGCTCCCTCATCTGCATCCACAGCATGCACTTGTAACACAAAAGTCCCAGTTGGCTGGTTCTCCAGCACTGAGGCTTGCTCACGATATTGCTGGCACTAAGATACAGAAAGAAAGAGAAAGAAATAGGGAGGGCGGGGGTGAGTTGGAAGAAAAAGACAATATGAAAAGCTCGGCTTGAACACAGAAAAACATCATCAGGAAATTTAACACTAATGAGAACACAGGGATCAAACAAAATAATCTCATTAACAAGAAGGTCATTACACAATCTATGCATGAATCATAATGTAAAGTTATAGATATGGGAGTTCATTTCAATAGAAAGGAAAACACTTGAGCTGAACTCTTTTGAAGACCTAGTAGTGAGCAGCTTTGTCTAAGTCAGGAACCCAATCCATTCCTCCTAATGAACATGTGCCCCAGAAAAGGAGGTGCTGCTCTCTGGAGTGCTGTTTTTTGTAATCAGACATAAATGCTAGCTACTCTTTCAAAAGGATGACCATGAAATATGAAAAACAAAGGAAAAAGGAGGAGCAGATGCACACAAGGAGAGAAAGATAGAAATGGATCAAAGCAAGTGAGGATACAAAAATATCAAGGGCTCAATGTGACTGGATGGCTGAGTGTATGGCCGATAGGTTGCTGCTCATAAAATCCATAATATAAAGTGCATCTTGACTGACGATAGACATACAGCCCAACCAAAGTACTTGACAGGCACCCAATCCACCCGAGCACGTCTTTTGCCCAAGTCTAATTAAGGCAGAAGTTAATTAAATAGGTATATAGTATATTGTGATGATATTGCACTTTTTTCGGTGGATTAATTGAAATCCCAATGGAGTGCCTAAAGATAGAGTGGGTGTGCAGGCTAATCAGAACTCATGGGAAAACAGTGCAGAGAGGAAAGAGACGGAGGCCAGGGAAATGAGAACACCGGGGCAAAAAATGTTCGAGTGGGAATGTGGGATGAGGAGAAAAAAATGATCGACAGAAGAAAAAAGTCTAGTGCACAGACAGGCATATGATAGACAAAATGTAACAATGTTTTGCGGGTGTTATATTTCAGGGCAAAACAGCCGACTGTCAAGTATTAGTATGCCTGGGTTTGGCAGAGGCAACAACAAACAAAACACTAATATAAAATGGGGATTGGAATTTATTGAATTGTAATGCATGTATTTTTAAAAATCAGAGCTTTGTTTTCACTCTAACTTGCACCTGCCAGCTCTGTTATGAAAATCTGACAAATGTGAATCCATCAGAAAAGGACAGACTTTGTAAGAAATACATATCCTGATCATTTGGAACACTTCTTTTACTCCAAGGTGACAGAAATAATTTAGTGGTTAATGTGCTACTGTACACAAGAACAAGGTCTTCCAAAACAACCTGCCAGCTGCGCATTTGGGTGGTTTTTTTTTTTTTTTCCACATTGATGACCTAGATAATTTTAATGAGGGACCCTTGTGGAAAAACGATTGTTAAGACAACAGGCAATAAACTGAAAAACACAGTATACGGCCTTCAGAATGGCTACTGCTTAAAATATCAATTGATATCATACCCAGAGAAGCTAATACTGATATGATTAGATAACTTTTGCACCGTTACAATTTGCACTCCATTCTGTTACGAGAGGAGTAAAATGGTAAATAGGACAAGTGACCCAATGACAATCATTTTATAATCACTTTAACAGACAGTAGACATGGCTGTGAATACCACATCATGTATACAACACCAGCAGTTAACTTTTTAGTTCATATGTGTGGGTTTTTTAATTACTGTAGAAACACAAACATGAAGATAACAAGATATGCACTCTTTCCTATAAATATAACAGAATAATACAAAACTTCTCAGTTAAGTGAGGTAACCCTGGTCATTCTAATTGATGTATAAAGTTTAATTCAAGCAACACTATGTAACTTTACACCATGAAAAAGATAAGCTACATAATGTTATTCCAATATTTAGCCCCAAAGCCTCTATTTTGATGGTTCCCTGACATGAACAACGAAGGATAACCCCACTTATAGACACACTGAAACAGGCAGACAAGATATCCCATGCTACCATATAGTGGAAAGCATATCCCGCCAAATCAGACATCATATATATAGATAAGATACATACTGAGACAGTCCCATCTGTGACTTCAGCAAGATCTGCAGAAAGAGCCTATCCGTTTGTGTAAATCCTGAAAAGCAGCCGAGTGTTGCTTTAATCGTGGTCCTATTACCCAGCCCACATTCTGTGTAACTAATCAAAAGCTAAAGGACAGACACAGTAAACTAAATAGCTTTAAATTATGAAACAAAAAGTGCATTGTCTTTCTTTTTTAAAACCATTCACCTCTTCAAAAACTGGTTTGTTGTTGTTGACATCATCGACCCCGACAATGACACGGGCAGCGGAGGAGAGTGAGTGTGGGCCGCCTGATGCGTTGTCATCCGTGGCAGTTACATTCAGCACGTACTCCAGGCCTTGAAGCTTCGGCAGGGGACTGGAGCGGAGGCGAATCAACCCTACAAAGATCACGCAGCCGTTAAACTATACACAATAAAACACAATTTCATTCACTATTAAGCATGGTATTATTGGCACCGTGGCCTTGCTTGTTGTGGAGGGTGCTATAAATAAAAACGCCTGTTGAGAATGTGATAGAAAGAGTTAGAAATTCACCTTAGAAGTGCACAAAAAGGTAAAAGAAATATCTGATACATTCCGCAAATCCAAAAAGCAATTTCACAGTGGTGATTTTGTCACTTTTCTAATCTAATAATTGCATGCTCTTCTCTAAAGATGCTTGTCCAGTTCAGCCACTTGAAGGGAAACACAAGTAATAAGTGAGTCAGGTTAACCAGGCTCAGCAGATCCCTATTAGCTGTTCCTCTCTAGCCCCCTTTGTTTGCTTTCATGTTAACAGTCAAGATAAAAGGTGGGATAAAAGGACGAAATATCTGAGTCAACATCTCTTCTCGTCAACACTAATACAAAAACATCAGAGGTTGCAGGATGGGTAAGCAGCCTGTGTAGGGGGGAGCTCATTGAAGTGGGAGCATGGGGAGGATTTTATTCTCTTGTTGTGTTTCTGTTCATCTCTTTCAATGCTCTTGATTAAAGACAGTACTGCAAGCAGAGGCACATAGATGCGACTGCTTGACTTCCCCCTACTTCCAATTTGCGTGATCCTTGCTGCCCACAGAGCAGAAAAGGGGGACTAGCTCTTAATGACAGTGCTTGACGTTGACATCACTGCATCACTACATAAAAATAAGTGAACTGTGTTATGCACACTGTAATTCTCCAAGCTTAAATGTCAGCCTTGTTTACAAATGGGACACAAGCTCAGGCACCAATTCACTGGACTACTGCTGTGTGCACCCTTTCTATAAACAGTAAGAAGGAAGCCATATTTTGAGCATCTGCACCCAAAGGATATCAGTCTTTGCATTTTCTTGCACTGAGCATCCACAGAAAGAATAGAACAGAATATGAAAAGATGACACAAAAGAAGAGGAGCTGGCAGTGCGTGGCCTGAAGATTGTGAGCAATGATAGAGCAGTTGTTGTGAAATTGAATTGAAAGGGTTGGGTGACAAATGTCACAGCGATTGCCACTGGTTTCGGATCAAAGGGTAAATAAAAAAGATAAAGTGTGCAGTCACCAAAAGCACAAATGTCCAAAAACATGGTAGGCATTTTTACTAGAACCTGCAAGAAAAAGGAAACACCGTGCAACACTGTGGAAATTTCCAAAATAATATTATGTTTTATATTTATGACCTTCAATAATAAAAGAGCAGCGCCCGTTTTGAAATTACAGCTTTTAATATCAACTTCAATATCTTTCCACATTGACTTTGAAAGTAGAGGGCGTTCATTGCATAACACTGTAGCAAAAATGTATTAGAGCAAATTGAATGTGTTATTTGATGGAAGGCCTGTCAATTACACAGACTGAAAATGTAAGGTGTAAATGAGAAGGGCTCGGAAATTAAGAAGTATCACCTTTCTGGCTGTCGATGATGAAATTTCCCTCCTCATTGCCTGCTGTTATGGAGTAGATTATACCATCGCCATCTGGGTCTTTGGCCAGAACTGTTGCGACGAGAGTGTTGGGACCTGCATCCTCAGAAACAAACGTTCGATATCTGAAAAAGAGCAAAATACAAGAAATGAAAACACAGGTTTGGAAGTCACAAGTGTACGTCAGGCATAAGTACGTTGATTAGACTTATGGTTGTGGATTTTTCTTGTCAATATGATTTAACCTATAGGCTTAACTGGCTAGACCAGAGACAAATGATAATGTCTACTGGGACGTTGAAGTCATTGAACAAATGGTGCTTCCATGTTCCCAGCCCACTGTGGCCCATTTGATCCAATGCCTTTTAAAATGTCAACAGTGATTTGCTCGCTCTGTGGCGCTGGGCAGTGAAATGCCCGGGCAAGACACACGAGACTGATATACCACTGTGGTAGAAAGCACAAAAGGGTGGTGATGAACTACAAGACTTGGAGGAAGGTGAGATGAAGAGGGATGGAAAACAGAGCGAAAGAACAGAGAGGGAAGAGGATGACAAAAAAAAAGTAGGCTGGCACTGATGTGACAGGTAAAGTGATATGCGGGAGTGAGAAAAGAGAAGAATGGATAGACAGAGAGCGAGGATAGCAGGGATAAAAGTGGGCAGTGTTCTCTCAAATACTTCGACTTGATTCGTCAGCAGAAGCCCTGTGAGATCCCAGTCTGGATCCTGCTAATGCGCGAGTATGTGTGTCAAGGGGAGGTGCGAGGACCCAAAGGGAGGGGGTGTCGGTGTCTGTGGTGAGAAGTCAGAGGTGATTGATGGTTTACAGAAGAACGCTGATGGGTGATTCATCTCAGCCAGCCGCCGCAGTCTCCGTGGCAACATGAGTGACCTGTAATCTGTCACCCGGCTCACAGGCCACTTCTCCACAGCTCTGTGGGATGAGACGTATAGACTCCCCAGGCTTTTCTTCCTCTGGCATCTCCCTACATCTCAGTGAACTGTGAAGTTATACTCAAAGTCTGCGTCGGCATGCTGCTCCCAACGTCTGGTAATTTGCATTTCCGTAGCCACTCTACTTCCTGTCTCACTTGAATCACTTTTTTAGTCTCTACAACTTGTTGAAATGTGCCAAGACATTTCATGAAAGTCAGCCTGTCCCCTTCACATGTACAAGTGTCTCAATTAGTCTCGCTAGCAGCCTAAATTCATAGAAGTCCTCCAAAATTGCAGCCCCGCTCATATGCCTGTCAGCCAACTCTGTGCCAACTCTTTGGACTTATCTACATGTCACTAAGGCAAAGCATGACAAGGCACACAGCACACCTTAGCTGGCAATATGCCTGCATTTCTAACTATCTGTCTGCTGGTCTGGAAACAGTATTTGTCCAGCTGCCGAGAGCCTGCTCACTTTATCTGCATATCTGACTGGCTGTCTCCTGTCTGCTCGCCTCTTATGTTTTAGTATTCTTCACTCGCTTGTCCTGCAACCGTGTTTTCTTTCCTAGTTTACTGTTTGTCTCACAACATCTGCACCTCTGTCTGCCTGTTTGTTTGGCTCTTTGTCTAGCCACCCACCGAGACTGACACCTGACAACGCACCCAAAGCGAGCAGCAGAGAGAGGTCTGCAATGGTTTTCTGTGAAGGTCAGTGAAACATGACTGACAGGACAAGACGCTTACTCATTTAGGAGAATAAATGCAGTGGAGTCATTGTGACAGTTTCTGCCCACCCGCTCACGTAAGCTTTGCCAAAAAGGCGGTCCAGGACACACTGGATTGCATCCGTATGTCATTTTACTGCATACCTCTGGAAAAGCCAAAAATAGTCCTAGAGGACAGCTGTGTGAATGTTTATTACACTTTTTCACCAATGCTTTCAGAAAATGCTTTCAAAGTAACAGTGTCAGATTATTACTGCTTGTGTGAAGTCTTTAACAATTGTTTTGATACCAGATGGCTGTGATTAACTCTCCAAATAAAACGGTGCATTTTTTCTCAGACATCGTGCTTTTACTACAGCAGTGTTGACGCAAGTTGGCCTCTATTCCTGGCAGGACTGCCAGCATCAGATACTGTAGTGATGAATAGCCCAGAGGAATGCAGGTCTACTGTGTGATGTAACAATCTCTATATATGTGATGCAAGTACCTTCTACACTCAAATGGCATACAAAATAGTGACAAAGTACAAAAACCGTTTTAACTGTTTTAAGCATGTGCATTTTAATTCTGGAAAACTTATGTATTAATACTAAACTGTTTTCTTCTTTAAATTTTGCATTAAAAGTTTTTTTTCCCGATTGGCATCTTCGAGTTCAGTCAAGAGTACTATAGAGGGACTTAGTTCACACTCAATAGGAGTTAAAATCTTTTTGAAATTGGGTAGTATCTCACACAAAGAGGATCTGAACAAATGGTTGTCTGTGATAATCTTAAGGAAATCAAACTAGTTAAAAATAAATTGGGACTGAATCCATGACCACTGACACCAGAGTCAGGGCAGATGATCACTCCAGAGGGGCACCCACCACACTCCCAGGAATAGTCGGAATTGTTAAAATGGGACTCAAATTGTCCCACATATTCAGTGGCTTCGGCTTGGCCTTAGATATGATTCCATATACTCTGCAGTACATTCTTTAAATTAACACAATTTTAGAAATTCTTCTTCAGTTGTATATTTTTTGATAAATGTATTGTAATGTACCAGGATCATGAATCCTATCATATTGTGAGTTATTATGGGATGGACTGGATTAATGAGACTATGATCATAAATTATGAATGATAGAGCTGCTCACACTGGCTGGGAGAATTCTGGGGCTTCGTCGTTGACATTGGCCATTCTCACACGGACCGTGGCGGTGCCAGAGTGAGGCTCGTCCCCGCTGTCCACTGCCATTACCACAAACTCATACAGATGGTTGGCCCTCTCGTAGTCCAGTCTGCCCGCAGGAAAAACAGTCCCATGAGGCGAGATGCTAAAGTCCGGGCTGAGGGTGTAATAGGTGAGCTCTGCATTTAACCCTGAGTCACAGTCTGTGGCCAGCACTGCCAGGAGAGAAGACAACACACATGGGTCATCAATTAACACTTAATCAAAATGAGCTGATGAGATGGCAGCAACTGATGAATATGTTGACATCTGCGTGGATCATTATCTCTTCATGGCCCTACTAAACATGCCATAGATCATAAGCTTTGACAGCTACAATTACAAGCGCACAAACTGCACTGTGCCCTCCAGAATTATTGCTGTCATTTGACAAAATGAGCTTAAGGACAGCAAAAAGAAACAGAGGAATGAATGAGTGGTATTTTTCCCACTGAGAGTGTTTTTGTAATCCTTTTTATTCTATGCTAATGACACCGAAAAATATAGATTCAGTTTCTTCTATGGAGTGGATTTGTTTCACTACTAAAGCCACAATATTAACACCCTCAGTTGCAAAGCTAATTTAAATCCTAGCTAGCTGTTTGGTGAAATTCACTTCTCATGCACATAGACCCTGTAGCTCATAAGACTTGCATATTGCATATTCTTTTGATGTGTTTATTTTCTCTGTGTCTAGCCTCTGCAGCAGCATTCTATGCATCCCAACGCTTCATTCATCTTCCAATATCTTGTTATATAGTCACAGTCTGGCAATTACTTATTTCTGTATTGTCTTTAATGCAAATGAGTAATAATGTGACATATTCAACAACTGTTATAGAACAGAAAGGATACAAATATCCCCCATGCATCGTTGCTATAAACCCCAATGGGAAAATAAGGCAACTCATCTGTGTCTTATAGTATCATGCCCAGCAGAGGCACGCTGATGTGGTAATAACAATTTTACTCCTTTAGCAACTCAAACAGCTGACATATCATTAATTACATGTGAATGTGGATAGATGGTGCATAGATGTTTCTTTGCCGCTGCCGCCAGCATCATGAGCAGCACTATGGATATGTTTTACTGTGCTTTACCAAAGAGATTTTTTTTTCTAACTTTTACATGAACTGTTTATGTTGCTACACTGGCTGTCAGGCATACATACAATTTGTCACTGGCTCTTTGATCCATCCACTTCTCCCTTTTTCCATGGTATCTGTTGTGTTATTTTTGTGTTGTTTTTTATGTATTTGTGCTGGTTGTCTTTCCCCCCCTGCTCGCTCTACTGTGCCAACATTTTCAACGCTTCAGGCTTTGTATATAAAAATGTTTTCAGATAAGATTTGTTCCATTTTTCTCTCCCTAACCCAGCTAGAAATTCACATGGATCACCTATGGTAGCCCACAGGGGACAGGAGTCCCACCAGTGCAGGAACATTTGACAAGGACTAAACAATGAACACCTAAAATGGAAAAAGAATTCTCCTAAAACTCAGGGAATCTTTGTCTGATTCATTTGCATTTTATGAACTTTGTAGAGTGGTTTTGCCTCAAGCTGCTTTTAATTTGGGAGCATAACACATCACACTGAACATTTGTCATAGATGCTGTTGAGGTACATCTGATCTATTTTTAGGGATGTGGTTAAGCACAATGTAATACTGTATGTATGTTTTGACACTACAAAAAAATCCTGGCATCACATCTGTTTTATGGATCCACAGGTAATCACACATACTTTGTAATTAACATGCTCAAATCTCTCACTTCAAGAATGTTATGTAGGCATTTCCTATGAACATGCCCTATGCAAATAATATGTTAAAAGAGTGCCACCAAAAGTACTTGTACCACAGTTTAAGAACCCCTGGCAATATCCACATGTACAGGGGTGTGTTTGTCTCCCATAGAACAACATTCAGATATGTTTTTAATTTATATGGAATGACAATGATGTTTAAATGTTTTTATAGCATTGTCTTACAACCCAAAGAGATAAACACACTGAAAGTCTGTGGGTGCTGTAAGTTATAAATTGTTCATCTGTTGTAAAGCCCTGCTTCATGGCCATTACTTTTTACATCCTATGATGTACGTAAATGTGCACAGAACAACAATGAGCATGGGCATATTGAGCGGAGACATCACAAGCTAAGAAAATACATCATATAAACAAGGTAAATAGAGTTATGAAAATCCTAAGCCTAAGGTGTGTTTCCTGTTTCCTAAATGTTTTCAGACATATCCGCCTCCACATGGGCAGGACAAGTAGATAAGCTGGTACACCACAAATCACCAAGCACATTGCAACTTAAAATAAATGAATGTAGCGAGTAGTTTAGAACATTATAACTGAGTGTTTTATTATGCCTCTTTAAGATCTATTAGTGGATGCACAAACTGGAGCGTTATAAAACTGTGAGATGTAACAATGAATGTCTGAATTACTGCCTTGGCTCCGGGCTATAATGCATCTGTGGCTTTTTAACTAGTCTCTCTTCACAACAGAACAGATGGGTTTGAAATATGGGGTCGGAGGAGTCTCACCCTGTAGCAGAGACGTTGCCGTGGTTACAGTCTCGGGGACTCCATCCACACTGTAGATTGATTGGAGGAACTCTGGGACACAGTCGTTTTCATCTGTTATCAACACCTGAACCTGATTAGTGGCAGCAGAATGAGAGACGAGGAGGAAAAAAGGGAAAGAGAGGAGAGGTAAAGAAAGGAAAAAAATTGGAGAATACAAAATTAGCACAGTTTAATGAGTCTTACATCCAGGTGACAACTATATGAAAAGAGAGTTAACCAGTTCAACACATTCTTTATCTTCCACTTCATGATTTTTCTCAGTCCAAAATAGAATGTTCTGAGCGTGTGTGTACCTCGCTGTGTGTGTTTTCGTCAAAGGCCCTTAGTCGCCCTCCGCCCTACAAGCTCCCTGTCACCACTATGTGTAAAGTGTGAAGTGACAGCTGAGTAATAGTCCTGAAATAGCCGGGATAGGTTTTTTCCCAGCCTCCATCCGTTCCAATGCAACACACGGCGGAGCAAAAACTGATTCTTTCCTGTTAAATCAGTGTTGTAAAGCAAAGACCTCACTTGATAATTGAGTAACAAAGTCTAGGAATCAATAATTTAGATTCTACTGAGTGCATGAATAGTTTATCTGGTATTATCGAATGAAGTTTCAAGATTTGGGAGTGTGTTCTATATTTTACGCACATCACCTCTAGATCACACTTGACAAAATGCAATGAGAGCGAAACAGGAGCAAAAGGGTGAAACAAACCTCGAAAACAATCACACTGGGAGGCATGGCTTGCTTGTTAACATTTCAAACTCATTCAGCCGTGCCATTTCTGCAGACAAACTCTGCTGCTTCTGTTTTGTGGTTATTCGCCAACACTGCAGTGTCAAGAGGTCAGGACTGAGATCACATCAGCTGTTTGAACGGAGACTTTCAGCCCATATTAGCCCCATGGTGCATATATGTTTACACTGTATGGAGAGAAGTGGGCCAGATCTGTTCTTTGAGATTTGATAAACTTCATCAGTTCATTATGTATTTATCAATTACTGTTGGTTTTTCTAAAGGGAAGTATACTTTTTACTAGATGTAATTTAAATTAATGAGTGCATTTAAGTAAAATAAGTGAATTCATTAACATTATTTAAAAGATCATATCCCAAATGGTTTGCCTTTGTACACATAAACAAATCAGATCAAAGAAAATCTGGGGAGGAGGACAAAAGGTTCCAAAATGAGTGCTGTACTGTGGCACTCTCCATAGAAAGAGAAGAAAAGGTGGCGCTAAACAGACTGAATTAGTTTGCCTAATTTGGACAAACTAAGAATCAAGTGATCATACCGAACTGACCATACTGTTACAACCATTCACAACAGCAAGGGGGAAAAAGGCTTAGTAGACTCTCCGTAGACAAAGTACCTCTGTGGCGGTGCTCAGGCTCCCGGGTTCCTCACTAGCTCGCACCATCAGAAGGTAACGCCGCTGATCATTTTCATAATCTAGAGTTCTTGTAAGACTGATCTCTCCTGTCTCCTGTCTGATGCTGAAAAGGCTGCTGGGATTGATCAAGAGGCTGTAGCTGATGGGTTGCTTTTGGAAGGAAACAGCAACCACCCCTAGAAAGCTGTGGAACAAGGAGAAAAGCATTGTGAATAAGTGGGGGAAAAAATCAGTTTAATATTTGACTCCAGTTGCAAACATGTTTATTTAAAATCGAAATCTTCTTTCCCTACATCAGCAGTGTGCAGTAATGAAATCAATTGCTCAACGGCTCATTGGGCACATGCTATAAAAGCACTCAATCAGTACTTGTCATTGCTGTGTAATAATGTAATACTATTACACAGATATCAATGTTTGTTTTAATGGTTAAGAGAGTTGGAATGTTTCTAACTTGTGATAATGAAATGACAATTTATGCTCGAGAGTGCTGCTGTGACCAAATGCATATTCAACACCACAGGTACAGCATTTGTAAATAAAAAATGTATGCACATGTATGCTTGCATTAGTCTGTGTAGGACTTGTTTTCAAACAAATATGCACACATTTGTGTTTTAATTGTCACAAACACATTCTTAGTTGCATAGGCAACTATCCTGGGCTAAATAATGATGTATAATGAGTATATTACAGCGAGCGTACACATGCATGCTGTCAAGGGCTTGAAAACGAGCACTTATAAGGTCTACTGACAGTACTTATTTTTATTACTTATTTTATGACTGTCTTTCATTATATTGCGTTTTTAGCAGTCAGATAATTATACCAGCTGAGGCTATAATAAAGACCGTTTTCTCGTAGAGCCGCATGGGACAGACTGTATATCTGTTTAATTAGGAAAAGCTTTCAAAAACATAATAAATCCAAAGTATTTTTCTGCTGTTTATGAAGCCAGTGCTGTCACATTTTCTTTGGCACCCACAACTGTACAGAAATATTTTGTGTGGGACTCACGGTTGTCCTTCAGGCGTGTTTTCAGGTATGGAGATGACATAGCTGGTGTTAGTGAACTGCGGCGCTCTGGCTCCTGCCACCACAGAAAGCATGGCGGGGGCACTGCGGCTGCCCAGACCGTCAAGAGCCACCACGCTTAACAAGTACTCCCTGTCCCTCTGAAGCACCAGCCCTGTGGTCACCACCTGGCCTGTCTTCTTGTCCACTACAAAGCAGCCGTCACCGCCTACAGGAAAAACACAATGGCGTTATTTTCTAGTCCTGGATCCAGACCAAGCCAATACTCTGCAGACACTGTGGTGAATACTAACTGGGGATGGTTAGCCAGTGGAAACAGGGAGGAGGTTGTGTTTTGCTGTGTTTAGGAGAGATCCCAGAGAGTCACAGATGTTGCATTTAATTATGGCACACAAAGCGCTATCCCTTAAATGAATAAAACAAAATACGTTGTCCTGTATGTTTGATGTCATCTAAAAATTGTCTCACGTGACCTGTACAAAAACTCTGCAGGACTTGTTTGTCCAAAAAGGCAATGGGTTTAATTGTAGAAACATAGCTTTCATCATAGAATTGATGCCAACAGCTCAAACTTAGCCATTCAGCCTCAATCATTAGCATTACCTCAAGCAAGAGATAAATAGTCCACATAAAAAAAACCACATTTTTTTACCTGATGTAGTAAACAATTATAATTATTTTCACTTCTAATTTTTATATAAACTTTATGAAAATGCAACCAACAGATAATCAGGGTTTATACATGTTTTTTCCTCAGTATTTTTCCATTACTTTTCCATTAACTTTCACTAAATCTCCATGAGCAAAAATCACTTGACACTGATTACAGAAATTTAATTATTGAGGTATTTCAAACAGAACCTGTCTCATTAAATCATATCAGCAGCAAAACAATGATATGCTGTGTTTTCTGTTCACTATTCTAAAAAACCCTTGCTGAAAACATATCTCCCATGATACTGGGCTAATTAAATTAATTTGAATAACTCATGTTATTCAAATTTTCAAATTCAAATTTTTCCAAAACTTTGACCTTTGAATAATTCTAAATCGGTGAATTTTCTTAGACCAATTTTAATTTCCCTGACCATTAATCCTAATTAGTGTATGTATAATTATTATAAGAGCTGTAATCTGAATGAAAATGTGGTAATGCAACATTTATATAATTTTTTCTATGTGTAACAAAACATCTACTAAATATGCCACTGTAACAGTCAAGGTATGCTTGTGATATTGATTTTTAATAACGTAAAGTGAACATATATAAATCTGGTGGTGCGCACACCTGTCACTGTTATGTTCCTAACCAGCTGGTCAACAGAACACTATATATATATATATATATATATATATATATATATATATATATATATATATATATATATATATATATATATATATATAAATATATATATATATATATATAAATTATAAAATGATATTTGACCTGAGAAGGCAATAAGATACTTAGAATAAATGGTTTTGAGTAAGTGGAGATGACCTCCTTGTTTAATGACTGTAGACTCTGGTGCAGGTAGTGTATAATACTGTTTCTGTTTTTTGATGTGGTGGTTTAGTTTATTTAAATATTTATATTGTAGAGGTACAACAAAAAGAAAAAGTGAATCATAAAGGCCCCTGCACATTTACCAGGGGACAAAAAGTTACAAAATCTAAAAATAAAAGTACGGTATGCAAAATTGAAATTATGTTCTGTTCTATTTTGACTGATGACACATGACAATATATTATTATAGAACAAAAACATCTATATTTTGCCCTGCTTGATCCAAAATTGATATTGTCCACTAAACTTCATTGAGCAAGTTTTCCAAAAAACTCTTAGATTTTGGTATACAGTCCTTGTTGGTGCCCTTCAACAGAGTGGCCTTTATTTTCACAACAGACAGACAACAATCTGCTGAAAATGGCCACAGACTGGATTCTCTGCAGTGGTTAACTGCCTCACTTTACTTGTTTTGGTTATGAACTCAACAACAGCTGCTGCCAGCTTCCTCTGTCATTGTTTGCACCTGCTGCAATTCATGACCGTTTTATTTACAGCAATCTACTCTGCCAGGCTGGACCAGGCACAGAAATATGCATGACAGGTAGACATTAGTCGCGATTCACTGACTACGATGTTATTCCATCTTGCTGAAGTGATGTAATGGTTGCTTTCTTTAAATAACATGACACATTTACATGACAGATCAGAGGAGCAGTGAAGTATGTATAATGCTAAGTCAGTAATAAATAGCTCATGAATAAAATAAACACACGATGGTGTAAATACCAAGGATGGTTACAAAATATTAGTAAAGGGCTAAAGTTGTTTATGTTTACACGTAGTACACAACATGCGTCTTGATTAATTAGATATGAAATACTTAACATATTACACTCTTTTATCCATTAAAAATGATCAGTGCCCCGCAACACCCTTCTGTTTCATCAACATAGGACAATTGTGTCTGCTAATTTACTATTTGGATGTCATTCATAGTTCACACCTACAATAGAACAAGACTTTCATTGCTAACCAACTTCCCAGCCATCTGACCGAGTCTTATTCATGCATAACTTTTTTTATATTAAAAATTAGGAGCCAAGCTAAGGAAACAATGAAGATATCATTTTATATTGTTAGAGGAAGTGTTGTTTACACAGTAGAGCTGACTAAAATGCAAGTGAGTAATGCATCAATATGAGCACTATATGTATTTTTTTTTTTTAATCTACAATTTCATCATTCCTACACGGCTGAAATATAAAGTCTAAATACATCTAAAAATCAGGTCAGACGGATAGACCTACTTCATCAAAAGGCCGGCTTCCCTTATCTTCTTGTGGACTTGAATGTTAAGCGGACGATAAGAGGGTTAAAGAGGGTTATTTACATCTTGAAATCCTGAAAATGTCTCTAAATTACTCTGAAGCGACAGAATTGTATTTGAACAGACTATAAGAGCAAAATCTTTCTGCCTCCTACACTTTATGCCAGACCAGGGGTGCCTTGTAGTAATTACGCTTTAAGTCCCATCAGGGAGCTACACGGTGGACTAATACCAGTCAGAGGGAAGTCGCGAGTGCTTTCCAAAGCCCCATTGGCAAGATTAGCACATCCCCCCATTTCTGACATAGAAACAAACCTCTATCCCCCTAAACCACCAGGGGGTCCACTACACTGGCAGACATCCAAAAGCCCTCTATGTGAATACCGCTTCGTTCGGTTTGTGTGTCGAAAACAGAGACAAGCAGACAGATAGACAAGGGTGCATGATAAGTGCATAAACAAATGTGCGAAGGCCTCTGGCTGTGTGGGATGCTGTGTGTAACTCCAAGACAGGGTGACAGGGAGACAGAGAAGCTAATGGACACCTTAACAGTATATGAATGCATGAATGAACGTGTGATTGCCTGCAGCTATTTGTCTGGTGACTGCGCTGGTGTCTGATTAAATGCGTTTACTTTCCAGCTTTTATAGTTGTTTATATTTTAAACAATGCTGGTTCCTGTGGGGTAAATTGTTAAAGGATATGGTAAATAATAGTTTGAGGTTAGATGGTTTCATTAAAATCTGTTTAAAGGCAAATTATGTCGTTTTGCTGCTCAAATATGGACTAATATCACTGATGAAAAGGAGAAGTATTGTAAGTATCAACATGACTTCACATCACTTAGCACATAAATAGTGAACCATAAAGTTATCCTGTTTTATTTGCTGACAACCACTTAGTTTTAGTCTCCATTTCCCTACTGTTAGCCTTTCTGGCATTTGCTTAAGTGGCAGAGAGCTTGCTTTTTCCACATCTGGGGGTAAAAGCATGGGAAAAGCTTTCACAACACCAGTCAAAACATCTCCATGAAACATATGCTTTTAAAATGTGAAGTTGCTGCTTCTTTAGGTTGTATGGACCCTTCTGGTTACGTTGTAGCAGAAAATTGGCACACTAAAAGCATAAATCATCTCATCTGAAGCAGAGACAGACTGAACTCTGGAGAAACCCTGAACAATTACCAAATGATATAATAGGCCACCTTGGACAGCACATTTCTCTCATATTTTTGCGGTGTCACATGGCTTTTGAAGTCATGGAACATGTGCAAGAATTAAAGCTTACCATCAGAAAGGAAGTACTCCAGTTCCCCACTTTTGCCCTCGTCCCCGTCGTAAGCCTGGAGCTGGTAGACAAATGTTCCCGCGGGGGCCTCGGGGGACACTACAGCCAGGTAGGGGTACGGCTTCATACTCCACTCAGGAGCGTTGTCATTGACATCAGTGATCTTCAGCTTCACCTTGTTCAGGTACCAGTCTGGGCCTGGGGGAGTGTGGAGAGATAGTAACAGAGCTATGGTTACTCAAAGTGACAGCTGTCATGTAAGTGTGTGTGTATTGAGGGAGACAAGCAGCCAGGGGAAACCAACGCACACACAAGAGCCAGTCAAATAAGGGAAAGGTACGTGTGATAGAAATCTTCTTCAGCAGATGACAAAACACTATGCAGTGGGATTAGAATAAATCGCACATCTGCAGGATAGAGGGGGATCCAACACACATGTATTGCTCTAAGAAATCTTGAGATGCCAAAAAGCTATCTTTGGTGTTCCTTAATGCTCAGAGAAAAGGTGCCTAAATCTGCAGTTCAAAGAGTGTCCAAAACAGGCTAATCCTATAGATCTCCATTTAAAGACCCACAAGTACATGTAAAATAGCAAGTTTACATCCTAACAAAACAGGTTTCAGTTTTAGATCATTTCTTTACACATTACTGAGTCAATCATTTTAGTGACCCTGTTTATTGTTATTGCCTTAATGTAATAACATCATGTTAACAGTAACACAGTTGTCTATTTCTTTTAGCTTGAATTTTAAACATATATTTAATTCACATCATAAAGATATCTGAATGTGATATTTATTGTACTATTTTGTGGTAGCAAACGGTGTTAAAAGGAACTTTTCCAACATAGCAGTTTGTTGTAATTTAGTGTTAACTGAGTGCAGCAATGTGCAATACACAATGTGGTCACAGCTGGTCGAAAAGAAAACTCAAACTGGCTGGAGAAAGGCTACAGTGGTTTCTCAATGACTGAGGTCAAAGTCACTGCATGCATTTTTCCAGCATTTTGTCAGACTATTGCTGCCAGATTTCAGACATTGTTGGCAGTGACTGTCTGAATGTCAGGCTGTTTGACGTCTTGGTGGAGGCTGGATGTAGTGACATCACCAACCCTCCTCCATCAAGGATTCCATCTAAGTCTTAAGACCAGGTGTTCCCACGGGAGGGAGCCTTAGCCCCAGTCTCATCTAGCGAGTCTGTGTAAAGCTACCTTGATCTTCCCACGGGGGCCTAGTGGTGATGCCTCGTGGCTGCAGGCATTTTGTCGCTTGCACACTGCCTCACTGGAGTGAATAAGAAGATTCCAGGAATCCAATTACCAACTCGCTCACCCTGAGCCTGGCTAGACAGAGCGAAGCACAGTAGATCCTTATAGGAGAAGCAGTGTACAGGTGCATTAAAAGGCCTATGACAGGATTGTGGGCTGCCTAAATGTTAGTTAGTGTTATCTGCATTAAATCACAATCAGAAAATCTGAAAACAATGTGCACAAACACCTCCTGAAACTTTTGCATTCTAAATCTGGGGCACATTTCAGCGTAGATTCTATTCCTGCAAAGTGGAGCAAGTCACTCAATAGTGAACTATAAGACACTGTTTCCACAAATATTGGTTGTGATCTCGTGTCAACGTGGCATGAAGAAATGTCAGAAGAGCTGCCAACCAGTTCAGTAGGCTGTGATCCACAGAGGCCATCTGCCTCACCCTAGAGAAAACGAACCCCTGCCAGGACAAACAAAAGCACATGCATGCATGCACTCATGAGCGCTGCAACAAAGATTTGACATACAGGCAGCCCATCAGACACTAACACAAGCCTGCACACTTGACGTGGCTGACACTTGCATGTCTTCCTGTCATTCAGTTCGTCTCTTCAACACAAACAGTGCCTATGTGTGTTCAAAGGCTATTTACCTGAGGGCTAAAAGTAACTATGGAATTCTAATCCTATTACGTAAGCGGTTTCTGCTGTGTAACCACAGGCTATATTTGTACGTTTTAATCCAAGACAAAAGCCTTAGAAATGTTCAGTAGAATTTTTCACGAACCTTGGGTTTGACTCAACAGATGTACCATCATTATACTATAGCAGTTCTAGTTGAATGTGTGACTAATACTATGTAACCCCGATCTCTAAATTTATGAACATATAGCAATGATACAAAGTCTTCAAATTGAATTAAATGTCTACTGCAGGAGCACTGGCTTCACTAGGCTGGAGAGCACAAAACGGACTAATCACAACTCTTATTTCTATTTTTACTGGCTTACAGTTAAGATGCATTTTGTTGAAAAATGCTCTGTGTTGCACTTCAGACTAGCTGTGGAGCATTCACAACTGAAACACAATAGCTATAAAGTGTGTGACAGCTCTTAAAAGGATTGTTAGAGGGATAATAACAGAGGGTGGAAGAAGTTAGAGCAGAGAATTAATCTAGCTTTCTTCTCAGCTTTAAAGTTGCACTGCCGAGGGAGAACTTCTGACTCTGATCTGACGATAGTTGGTTTTGGATAAATAGCCACTGTATCGTCGGGGCAGAGAAACCAATCAATGCTCTGATGCTATCACCTAAAATGTCGACAGCAGCATTTTATGCAATTTAATCCAGATGATCCTGTGCTTTAAGATGGAACAATCCTTTGGTGATGAATAAGGAGAAAGGAGAAAGATTCTATTGCGGAGTAGGAGGGTTTAAAAGGCACTTAATCAAAACGAAATCAGAGCTGGGGCACTTAACATTTAGTTGACTATCAAATCTTTGTGAGGAAACCCACAAGATACATTCCTGCCTTCTGCTTGTTGGTGTCTTTCCCATCCATGTCTCTGTGGTAATGGCAGAGATGATTTTACAAGGCTCCATCTAATTAGCTTGTTACAGAGAGACTAATCAAAGCTAAGGCAGATAATTAGACACTATCAGCTCTGGAATGATAATGAAGAATGTACTGTGTGCACAACCCAGTGTTTGTGGGCAGGTTTTGTGCTCGCAGCATGTTGTGAAGCTCCATACGTGTGAGATTTGGGGTCCAGAAAGGAAGCGATTGGCGCCACTCCATGAGCACCAAACACCGACACCTGAAAAAAAACTCTGGAAAAGATGTGATAATAACTGGGCTACGCTGAGGCTTACAGGCTCCAGTGGATTTTTCAAAGTAAATATACTCTCTGGTGTTAAGAGTGAAGGCTGGCCTAAACTATACTCCACAATCCCATACGAATAAAAGCTCCCAACATTATAATATATCATAAAAAGGTGGATGACAGGGCTGCGTGGTCGGCCAAGTGCTTAGTGAGTACAACGGTGTGTGTTCGCATGTGTGTGTCTTCAGGGGTTCCATATCACTGCAAGCCATTCCGTTGATGTTTCCTGCTGTTAATCCTCTCCTTGGGTAGTTGCTATATAAAGCTGTTAAGTGGCTTGAAAAAAAAAAAAAAGTTGATTCAAGTGCTTTTGTGCACATATAGTACAGTAGGCAGTGGGAACAGCACAAGGACACAGTATGCTTATGTGGGAAGGGAATGAGAGGGTGACCAAGAGAATATCTATGGAGGAAGAGAAAAAGGGGGAAGAAAAGGACGTTGTAGAGGAGCTAGTATTGTGTGATTGTTAGAAAAAATGAAAACGAAAATTATAGCGAGATGTAAGCAGCAGGAAACAACAAACAGCAGATTCTTGGGGCATACACATTTAGAAGGCAGACCACGAGAGGAGAAAATTAAGATGGAACACAGAGTATAATTAATATCAGGGATTTATTATGGTTCCCTTGTTCCTCCTACGTCCATTGAGGGATGTTATTAAAAAACAAACATTTCTGTGCGGAATTAAACAAATTGCATCTACAAGCATAAATATCAATGGCCCATGTGAGATGTGGAATTTCAGGAGTGCTTTTTTAACTGGCAAGTTGAATGGAAAGAGAGCATCGGCTCAAAAGGGGAGTAATAAGGTACATTAACCAAATGTTTGCAGTGTTAAAGAGGCTCTATTCTAAGCCGCCCACCATGCCATCTCTTGTGCTTAAAGCCAATGTGAAGCCGTCAGCAGGAGATCAACGCACACTAAAAGCACTAGGGACAGGAATCTATTAACTCATGGATCCTGGCTGGCACCACACACCCGCTGGCTGGACTGTGTGTCTCAGAACGGCTGACACACTAACCACATAAACACCCGAGCTGGCATTTTAAATCCCAGAATAATTACAAAGCGTAGACACAGTCAAATTCTGCACATTTTTTTACACTGAAATTGTATCCCTGCTGGTAATAATATAACAAAGTGTTCAATTAAACAAGGCTGTATGTAGCTTCCAGTGAAGCTATATGCATTATGAATAGGATTTGGGCATAAATTACACAGTAAAATGGTTGTATAAATGTAAATAATAAATTAGTCACACAGTGTAAGCAGTATAGCCTGCACAGAACATGACTGCAATATGTGTTTGGCATCAACAATACAGACAGGTTACATTTCTTTAAAATTTTACAGTGAAGCAATATTTGACACAGGTTTATTGCAAAAAGACAGTGATGGATATTTGTTATTACAGGTGAGAGAATGAAGATGAATTTCAATGTTGTAACCAAATTTGAATCTAGGTTAGAATGTATGGTCCAATTATTGTCTTTGGGCAACAAGACGGCCACAAGCTGTATGTGCAAGCAGTAGAAGTATGTATACATTATAGAATTGAATAATAAATAGATCATAAGGGAGGTATGACACACTAATGTAAAAAGTTCCTCATCTGCACTAATGGAGAACACATCCACACAGCTGCACGTAAAGTTAAAATACGCTTGATTACATATGGATTCTAAACAACATTTTTATTTATTCTCCAGTGTCCCTGAAAAGGTGAAGCAGCAGACTTTTTCATGAAAGACGAATGCTTTTTTGTTGCAATCTGCTTTACAGTGAGTATTTTATTTATAGAAGGACTTCTCATTTCATGTTATCAAATAGTATTTTTAATCATCAGTGCCTTTATATGTCTGAAAAAGTTATCAGTAATTACCAGTGGTCCGCACATCTAAACATATTTATAGAGGAGTAGAAGTAGTTTGGTTATACGCTCAGATATTTCACATCTAACTGATGAATGATGGGTGTAAGACAAATAGCATCCACATTTGTATGCTGGATAATGCCTTGGAAAACAGCAGTCAAAGCCGTATGCATTTGCTCTGTGTAGTTGTTCATAAGCCCAAGGCCTGAGGCTTGGACACTGTAAACTGTAACCACTGCCTACTTTCACATCATCATAACAATATGCACAGACTCTTGCACAATGCGATTAGAACCAGTCTTCACTGCAGAAAGAAAAGTGTGAAATACTAGTTTGTGCATATTGCATTGTAAAGATCATGTAAGTCATATCACAAACTCTATACAGCTATAGCTGGGAGAATAACGCATATGAGACATGGCATTGCAAAAAGACTATGCTTATCAAATGCTGACCTTCTGTAAAGGTTATCTCAGTCGGAAAAAGCAAAATGCACGAACAGCATAAACCAAAAACTTTGAACATTGTGTGAACTTTATGCAAATTTTCATCGTTAGTGTTATCAGTAGTTGTGTTTTAAGGTCTCCCTGCACTGCTCAAGGCACACAAAAAAAATACAAAAACTCATGTTTGTAGGAATACAGCCTTTTAAATAACCCCTAGGTCAAGACCTGTGTGCCATTGTGATTTTGCATTAAGAACAGAAATTATAAAGAGGAGAAGATGTCCGTCCTTATCTCAACATGAATCAGCAGAAAAACAAAGGACATACAAATAAATCTGTGACAAGAGTCTTAGTCACTTTTAAAATGACTCCACTCTGTGCCAGCATCAAAAACAACACACGTAATTGTCACGTCCCTAGAACAAATGGGGTCTTGTCTTACTTTTCAGGTTTCGAAACAGGCTGTGATTGGGGCTTTGTGACTGACAGCTTAGTCTACGGTGTGTTACTTTAAGGATGTATATCATGACATTCAGGACAGGAATTAATCACCCTTTTAAGATGGTTTCCAGAAGAGCCACAGCATGTCAAAGCTAATTATGTATTTTTATGTACGGATGGTGTTGGCTTGAATCTATCATGAATGCTCCAATGCAACTGCAATTGTCACATTTCATTACGCTGTTACTTGTGAGCAAAACGTATTCATGCTATCGTATTAGCATGACATTTTTACTGTATATTTCCAGATTTACCTTTGTATTTAGACTATGAGTAAGTGTCTGTTCTGCACAAGCTGTTGAAGAGCGCAGGCACGGAGCAGCTTTTGTCAGGAAGACTTTCACTGCAAGAGATTACACTGATCAACCAACCCTCTTGAATATGTTGCACTGCAAGGATGGTGATATTTATGTGTTTGCAGCATTCAGAGATGATAAATTATAGAGTCCCATAAAGATCTGCCTCTGATGTAGAAGACATCACATACTTTATTTAAGCTTTATAACTAAATGGGATGATTATTTCCAAGTAGATAACCGTCAGTGTAGCCAGGTCCAATTTGCATCCAACCATGATGTTTGGCTCGATCTTAAAAGGAATGTGAGTCACGCTGTGCATCTTTTTAGCCATGTTCATCATGTGCAGTTCCAAAAGAGAACACTTCTTTTGTTTTTATGGTTGGCAATGTATTTGTTGACAGAATTCAAATAGTGTTCCTGCTTTAGATATAATACTTTGGGGAAATAAGTCAGTAACATTTTCATGCTGTTATTTTACAGCAAAAGAAAACATATAGCCGATCGTATTGTAGCTAAGATAAAACCTTCCTTTTTTCCTTAAGTCCTTGATAGATAAAGGACACTCTATTGATCCTTGACTTTGACTCTATATAATCAATGCAAGGCTTAAAAAAAGTCTGATTGTGTGTGAAAGCCAGCAATTTGAATGACTTCCTAAACACAAATGAAGCAAACTGTCTCTCGTTTACGGCAAACACAAAGGGCCCTATTACGAAAAGTCACATTAGCGCCATACAACACAAAAGCCTGTTGATCTAATCAAGTCTGTGTGCACTCTGCCAACATTACTGTGCACCCACTAAGCACCTGCTAATGAATGTTTAGTCACTCCTCTCTGGTGATATATATCTGATAATGTTTCTCCCATTCTACATAGACCTTATTCAGAAACACAGACTGTCATGCATTCAGTCTGCAGGCTTAAGCTGTCACTTGTACGCATGAAAACACACACACACACACACACACATGTGGAGTGTGTGCAGCCTTAAATGCCACTTTCCATTTTAAAAGAAAATGTCAAGAGAGTTAACACACAAACATGAATAAAGACATAGTGAAGGTCTAATATCATGGCATACAAGTTAAAAAATGATGCTGACACACCGGAGAGATGCTTTTCATGTACCTTGCAGCAGACTGGTCTCCAGAAAGAAAGTGCATTTAGTCAGCTAATGCTGTCAGCGCAGACTGTTTGTTAAGTATAATAATTACTGAGTTTTTTATTTTAGGTGATTGACGTTTTTTTTTTTGGACCTATGAAACAACTTGACTCAGCAACTAGACGCTTTTTTATTATTTGGCCTTGTCAGTGGAAGTGCAGTTCAAGAACTAGCATATGCAGCACAATAAAAATAGGAATTAGCTTGTTTTCAGACTTATTCCCCAGGGTACACAAAGTATTAATTTGGCTAGTGTTCTGCTCAAACTAGACATTTAGTTTAGTATACTATCTATCTATCTATCTATCTATCTATCTATCTATCTATCTATCTATCTATCTATCTATCTATCTATATCTATATCTATATCTATATCTATATCTATACTTAATATGCTGTAAAGCCTGAGTAAAAAAAATAAATCATTGATTGCCAGTGGGATTGCTTGCTTTTTCTAAAATGAGTAAAAGAAAATCTGCACAACAGGTACTGAGCTCCATTTACATAAACAATGCATTAATAGTGAAGCATTCTTCACAGCTGTCTATGATATGATACATAATTACATCTGATCGTGAAGTATACTTTGTGTTCTCAATGTACGATGAAACAAGCATGCTGCTATTCAAACAGACACTTAGTATAGAAATGATAAGCAGTCAAGCATACGTACATTGCAATCTATTGTGCACTCACCCACCTTCCACCCACTGACTCACAAAACACAGAAAATGACATGATTGTGCGCTGCAGTTTACAGCAGGCAAAAGTCATTTGAAAAGGTGGCAACAAGAGTTAATCTAAATGACACAGCGAGATGGAATATTCCAGTGCAATCTCTACTAAAAGGACATAAGGAATAGAGATATGAATTGTTTGGCCCTTCCTCAGCCTGCTGTGCTCTCTCTGGGCTTTGATTTTTCCTGCCTGGGAGCAGACATGTCTATGTTTGTTCACATGTATTTACTGTGTGTGCATTTATGCATGTGTTTGGTGATGTCGAAGTATTGAGGTATAATTGACTTGTGCCTCGTGTGTGTGTTTGAGGCCCTGGACTTGTCTATCTATGTGGTGTGTTGTGAGTGCCACGTAACTTTCACACATTCTAAATGAACATGTGTGTAACAGTTTCTGTGCTCAAGTGGGGTGTGTATATTTGCTGTTTTTCAGGAGACAACAGATGAGAGATGCTCTTTTACAAACAGTCCCAGCTCATAATAGCCCAGGGTTAAGTGGGAAAAGTAAGAAGTTCAAAGAAATTCCCTGAATCTCCAGAACAAAAAAGACTCCCAAGGAAGGGTGTGCAGGCTTGAGTTTGATGTTCATACAGAAGAGAAGGGTAGGTGAAATGGCTGTTAATGCCATGTTGTGCTTTTCCATCTCATCATGGAGGTGCAGGTTTTTAGACTTCAGCTTTCATTTGGTCATTAGTCTCTATCAGTGCCCGTCTGTTAGTGTTACTATGTGTCAGAGCACTATCTTTCTCTTTACCCCTGGCTTGATGATAGAGAGGTAATTTTAGCTTCATGGCGCTGTAGCTGTAATGATGGGGATAGAAGAGCTGAAAGCATGTCGGGGAAAAATACAGATTCTTTCAGCAAACAGTTGGCACAAGTGCACTGCTGTATACTTTTTTCATGTAGTGTATGTTTTTAGTATGTTGTCTGTGTGAGAGTTCATGTGCAGGGAAACATGGGACAGGGTTCATCTCTTACTGCCATTCTATCACATAATAGGATGTTAATGGAGAGTAATGAGGGAGTACTTTATGGCAGATGAGCCCTCTCTGGAACTCTCTCTCAACCTGTGCCTGTAAAACTGGATCAAGCGAGATACGCATATTTATAAGTTTGTGTGTTGTAGTGGCATGCTCTGATTAAGCCCTGCGTTTCTGTGTTCATTCCTTAGTAATTATGTATCCCAAAAGAGTGCAAGTATCGTTCTACACTGCACCTAGAGTCACACTAAATGACAAAGCCCTGGCAGTGTCAGCCAGGCCCAAAATCTGTTACAGGCCCATCTTCTTCACTGGAGTGTGAAATTATTTTAGCTCTCTGCTCATTATAGGATTTTAAAATGCATTATAGTTAGGCCTTTTATGGTGTGCCGCAGCATTAATTCAATTTGCCCCATTCACGCTTTCTTATTATCACACTCAGTTCAAGCTACAGGGGGAGGAAGCTGCTGAGCAGTGCTCCTCAGCCTTATCTTTAAAGGATATAAACTACACTACCCAGCTCAATCAGAGCGGGCCTGGACTGGTCCATCCATTCATCCACTCTCCTCTGTCTCGCTCTGCTCTTTTCAGACGCCGCTTCCTGTGGCGACCCCCATCTCTCTTCCACACCCGTCCTGCTCTCCATTTCCTTCTCAGTTAGTGATTGATGGAGATTGTCCTCGGACCCCTCTAGATATCTGCCCATACAAAAGTGTATATACTGTAGGTAAACAAACACACGTGCACATGCTCGTGCACGTTCAAAGAACCACTTGCAAAAAATAGGCCCAGTGAGCTCAGGGCCAGGGAGAAGCAACAGTGGGGGCTTCACAGGTTTAATGGGAAAACAAGCCACAGTGTATGGGTGAGACAGCATTAATCTATCACTGAAACTAGAACCTGGGCGTCTGTGTTTGTTTAGCACACCACAGAGGGGGGCATGCTGGGAGCACACTGTCATTGTCTGCTTTTGTCTGAAGCTACTATAATGTGTTGCACAATACAAATGTAATAGGTGCAGCTTTAGTGCAAAGCATAAGTGTGAGCACATTCTCAGGCTGTGTGACAGTGTTCCTCAAATGTGAATTTTTGCATGAATGCAGACTGGGAAAATAGGCATTGACAAGACTGGTTCATTGTCAGCACTGTACATGCATGCACATGTGACACATACATTTTATTATCATGCAGCATGTGACTTGAGCATGGCTTACTGGTAATGGGCAAGAGAGGATGAGAATAAAATCCTCATTTAGATATCTAATCCAGTGAGCACTCTGTCCTGTGTGGACCATCATCTCCCGTCATTAGCAGCAGGCCAGCAAGATTAAACAAGATCAATGTTTATCACCCACTGTGCGCGAGAGAAACCAAGTGTTAAACTCCCTTTTCCTCATTACAATTTATCACAATATGTGGTATCAGCCTGCAGTTAACAACCAAATACCACCATTAGTTTATCTGGCATATGCTAAAGAGCAACATAAACTCCTTTCAGAGTCACAAATCTAGAATAATGCTGACATTTGCTCTTATACACACTGGACCAGGATTAGCCCATTTTAATATTTTAAACATAATCAGATTGGATTTGGTGGAAATAAATTATCTCACACCCAATCCTAATATTATGACAAGCAGACCTTCTCATTTATAACCTCAAAGACAGGATTATGCATGGCCTAACAGAACACTTAGGTATGATCCTCCTTTTAATGCGTGACAGATGCTGCCATTGTTCAATCGGAGATATCAATCAAAAGCAAGCTGATGTACAGTCACACTATTAATTATTCAAATGACTCCATTAAATAGCAGCTGCTCTGTCAGGGCAGAAAGGGCACATGTAATTACAAGTTGATAACGACTTGCACAACCCTGCACAGCTTCTAAACACAAGGTAACGGGTTTATAGCTGAATATAAAAAAGTTTCACACTTCTCTTATTTAATTTCCGAGTGAAGGCATTATAAGGGCTACAGCAGGACCTGATCCTTAATGTGTGGCAGCGGCGCGTGTCTTCTACAGGAAGTCTGGCACTGCTAACGACGAGCATCCTTATCCCATCCCTCTCAGCACATCATAAGACTGTAGAGACCATATGGTCTGATTAGTCCACAGAATTAAGCCCTACTGTCGAGGCAGACAGAAAGATTCACATTTACTGCATGCACTGAGAGCAGGCACAAATTGGTGGCTAGAATGAAGGGATAAAACACTCTAAACATTCTCCACATGCACATGAGCCCACTCTGGAACAGACACAACTGTAATGTCCAAACACAAATGGGAAACAGTGAACACAATAGACCGCCCCAAGCTGGATGACAAAATACGCAGAAACAAAAACGTTCCTTTGTATGGCCATCTTTTGTAGTGTTCAAATCTTGTGTTTGCATATCTCTCTGCACTCTGCATCTGATTCCCACAAAACACTCTCCAACTGAAAGGCACCTGCCACTGAAATCAGTCATAGATGGCCTATTCCCTAAAATTGATTAAATTACCCAACCATGAGATGGACACCATCTTCAAACACATTTTGTAATCTGTACAGCAATTCTCTTGACTTTACCATAGGCTTTTTAATCACTAGTCAGATAAAAAATGTCTTTTTCTTCATTCTATCATCTTCTTGTGCAGAGCCATCTTTTCAACAAATGGCACACTCTCACTGTGCAAATTGGTGTCACGCAATTACCGCAATTTCTGCAATTTCTGCAATCTGTGCATTTTCCTCCAAAGCAAAGTTCATGGCATGTCAAAACATTTCTTGGCTTGATCTTTTTTTTTTTTTTTTTCTGTGGTGCATTTAAAACCTCCTTTTACAGTTCACAGGGAAGGCTTTGAAAGTTGTCTGTGTCTTGTGTGTTTATCAGTGTGTCCTCTGGCCACCGCCAATGGAGCCGCAGCCATTGTTATGCTGAGTTAATTGGACCTTTGGGTACAAAAGGTTGAGAAATTCAAGACCAAATAGATAAATAAGCACAAGTGCAGTATTCCCACAGCATGTCCCAGCACAAGCTTCAATTTCTCCTAGCTCATTTCATCCAATAGGCAGACCACGCTGAAAGGCTGATTCATTAGAGTACTTCAAGACAGTTCTATCAGGCCTTCGACTCAATCACACCTACCTCTGTACGAGTTTGTAAACTATCAGCAACAGTCTGTCACAACCTATTCTGCGACATATAAATTGTTGTTTAAAGTGATGTTTTGTGACTGGGAGCAAAACAGCTCCCGGTTAATCAATAGCACAAAATCAATTCCACTCTCTTGGGAAATGCCAGAGAGGGGCTGTACAAAGGTGGGGCCTTAAAAAAATTTCAGATGGATGAGCGGCTGACGCATTCACTCTGCTAAATCTGTTACTATGTTCATTACAAATTATTCCAAAATTTAGGTAATTGCTGCACACACAATGGCAGCAAATTAAATTAATGTCAACAAAACCTGCAAACGCAAACCTCTGTCTTCCATTAAGACGCTGTCAGCACATCATGGATTTGATTTAATAAAACGGAACCTTCTCAGTTGGCGATAAGCTCCTTGCGCATTGTACAAGCCGTGCTCATTTATCACACAGGTAGACACCAGGCCTGCGAAAAGCATTCTGGGAATCTGTGCAGTTGGAGGTCAGCACAGCACTTACCTGACATCGCCCGCTGCAGCGCAAAGTCTGGAGTTGACAATGTCTGTGGTAATGGGCATCAATAATGCAGACCCCCAGCCAGATAAAAACTCCCAGTCGCCACCGATGTCCTCGCAGCGCTGTGCCAAGAGCAGTGCCCGCGCATGACACTGCGACTCACACTACTTTACGTGGGCCTAATGATGTTGTGCTGTAATGAGATATATATTTCTAGGTAAACAAAAGGACCCACAGAGGCCCGGGTTCAATTAAATTTCTTCGAGCGAATTACATCAACCGCCGGCTCTGATACGTTCACAGGATCTACACTGTTATTCTGGCTTCTGCATCTGGTCCAGCTGTTGTGCTAATAAGGATGCAGCACCAACCTGATTGGCAGGACAGGCGTCAGAGCAAATAGTCATGTTAGGCATCTATACATGCATACAAGATAGATATGTACAAGTATAACAAAGGCAACTGGATAAGTATCACAAAAGCAATTGTATAAGTCTCACAAAAGCAAGCCATGTAACTTTAAATTAAAGCTTTCAACAAAGTTCTGCACTGATTGAATCATTATATCAGTCAGTGGTGCTTCTCTCGTTTCAAAAAGTTAAAGAGAGTTTAACTGGCATAAAAGTTTAGAGGCCTTAAGGTAGCTACTTTTTATTCATAGTGTTCATTATAGATTAATTTAATTCTACAATATAGTCCCAGTTTGGAACATTAAACAAACTATTTATTGAAACTTATTGAGGAGAGCCAGGGAAAAATATGAATATGTTGATAGTTTTGAGGTAATTTTGTTGTGTTTCTGTTGCAAAGTTAAACAGACATTGCCCAATTTTTTTTCCCCTCAAGATGTCATTTAGTCTTTATTGTTGCCAATCACATGCTTGCTCACATACTCTTATAAGGGATGCTCCCATTGACTGTTGATCAACACTGAATCATGGCTGCCAACAAGACAGAGTGTAAAAAGTTCTATTGTCTTTGCTTGTCTCTGCTCACACAGAGAAACAGCGGAAAACAAATCACATCAGCCTAATGCCGAACTGAGAGCTTGACATTTAAGATAAGCTCTAAACTTTGGTTTCATGCATTAGTATTATTTGGTGGCGACTTAGTGCAGTAGCGTTTTATGTGACCTATAAAACTATATAAGTAACAAGTTTGCACTATACATGTTATTTTGTTTTAACTATTGTGACAGAAGATCACATTTCAAAGACAAAACAAAGCCCTTTTCAATACATAAAGCTAAAATAACAAACACCCATTTTAACTGTGAACTGCACGGATGATTTTTTTCATTGCCTTGCACTCAGATGGCCCTTTAGAAATATTTTCACTACTATTGCAAATATATTCTATGCACTAAGCACATTGTGACCACACACTGTACCAAAACAAATGGCTGCCTGACTGTAAGATACAATCTGAATATACATTTTGCATTGCACTGCGGAAAGAAAGAATATATGGGGTTTTATTCATAAAAGCAGTGTTTAGAATACACTTTCAGCTGACCTCATTTTCAGAAGTAGCATAGTTTAGAGCCTGTGTCTGTGGTACTTCTGTCTGTTCCTTCTGGGGGCATCACAGTACCCATTTACAGAAGGTAGGACACTAAATATACCCTATTTATAAAACATATAGTTCCTCTTGGTGCGTTTTGAATGACATGTAATTGATCTTCAGCATTCCACTCACTGACTGAAAAATCGGAGAGTACAACCAGAAACTGAAAAAGTGGTGCATCTTTGTTTGGCACCCGACACAAAATATTCCATCTTTCTATTTCTCTATCTCTTCTGTGAAAGGGCAGCTCAAATTTTCCTCCTCATGCTCTCTCTATCTGGCCCCCAAGTGCCTCCAAACAAACACAAGAACACACTGGCCTTTTTCGCTGCTGTTATAATTTCTCTCAGCCCCGGTGCCCTGCTGCCCTCCTCTTTACACCGCAGGCTAAAGTACATGCCCACCTTAATTCCCCTTCTGCCACCCAATAGTCTCTCACCCTTGGCTTTTAACCGTCAGGCAATTACAATCCAGCACACTGCCTTCTCATCAGCGCTACACAACTCCAGCACTTCTGATCTGGCTGCCCTTTACCTATCTATCGGAAAAACACACACATACCATCAGCCAGACACGCATTTAAACTCCACTTTCATCTCTTTTTTTTTCTCCCGCTCCTAGTCTGCAACTCTCTTTGTCATTTCTGCTCAGGTTTCTCACCTCTGGCTCGCTTAACCTTCGTGATCTTAAAGTCATGCTCTGTGCCCGTGCCACCGGCAGTACAGCGAGTCCTGACCTTTATATGCCCCTTATTGTACGGCTGTATTAAAATATCTCCTCTATGTAAAAGCAAGAAGCGTCCTTTCTTTCTGCTACATTCAACACACCTGCCTGGTACATGGCGCTAGACACACGCCAGGACTGTAGACGAGCAAAGATTGACATGAATGCATCTATTTGATACGAGAAAGAGAAATAAGCCTCGAAGAAATAATGCAAATGTTGAGAATTCACAGTCAAAAGAAGCGAGGTTGCCAACAAATTTACACAATTAGAAGTGAATCATCCTAAAGCTCATGAATATGAACATACAGGACATTACATGCATGATGCTTTCTTGCCATTACCAAAGGCAATCTTTTTTTTTCAAAATTGAATAAGCTTTGGGTGAAAATTGTTCTTAAACAAACAGCCCCACAGTCAGAAATTACAAATAAAAATGAGATTGAGACTCCTTTTCAATTCATTTCTCATCATGAGGGGAATATGCAAATACAGTGGGAAGAAGAAAAGGGGGGAATTGGATTAAAGACAGCGTGAGGCGAGATGCTGACTATGAGACAGAGACAAGAGGGAGGGAAAGGTTCTGACAAAACAGTCTGAGTCGAGGCGATTACCACGAGCTGAATGCCACTCTGCCCACCGACACCTAAAGCAGAGGAAGAAACTACTCCGATATCCCCCCACTCCAACTCACAAAGGAGTCGACTTTTTTCAGTACACCTCCTTAGCCGTCAAATACCATTAACAGTTTACTCCTCTGGTGCGGCGAAAAGGATTCCAGCGGGAAATGTGAAAGCTAAAAAAAAATCCAAGCCAATACAAATCTAAAATGACGTCCTCTGTAGACCTGCAAATCCTGTACAGGAAGAACTGGAGAGGGCCCTCGTTCCCACTTCAAAAAACAACAGCACATAACCAGTTTCAGTGAGTCATGTGTCATGGCCTACTTCCAGTGCTTTTACCTCCTTTTCCTTCTACTGCTGGGTTGATAAGCGGAGGCTATGTCAAAAAATATCACTTGATTGTTTTCTCTGGGGATTGTGTTTTTTGTCTGTGGTGCGTGCTCAATACAGTTTGCAAGGTAAACATGTTTTTAACATTAACGAGAGATCTAGGCAAGAAAAAAGGTGGGATTGGGGAACAACAGGATCTTTAGACAAACAAGGTTATGCTGCACTGTGATGCATCCGAGTGGGAGGACTGGTGAGAAAGGCTGACAGAAGGTTCAGACCTCCTCTCAATGTGCCAAGTGCAAAGAGAAGCCTAAAAGCTAAGCAATGCACTGTTATGTGGTATATTATAGAGGTAATTTAGCTCTATATGTACACATTGTATTACTTAGATATAAAAGCACACCATTTTGTTATCTACCTTAAGAAAGAAAAGCAATTGAATCAGTAAACACACAGAACAAAACATTTGTTTTGTTTTTGCTAATGGATTATAATTTCCATTTCAGAGAGTAATTAAAAAGAGAGGAGTTTAATGGCTCATAGCAATGTGTTACAAATGTGCAATGTAGAAAGAAAACAACAGTAAAGGACAAGAATGACGCATTGTTTTGGGGAAAAAGTGAAGAAAGAAAGCGTTGAGAGACCAAACATCTTAGAACAATTAGAGCTATTGTCTGAACTTTAAAAAACCTTTCCTCGTTTTATTTAAGTAAACAAATACGCACATTTAAATTCATGCTGTTGTCTGGAAGCCAACTGCTCATGGTTTACTCAAGGTAAAGCTAGTTTGTCGTACATACTGTTACTATTGAAATAGAAAAAAATCTATGCTCAAATGTAAAGCGAATATACTGTATTCTCATGATTAGAACCAAAGACCTGGAAATTGAAAAAGGTTGTGGATGATACCATAGACTGTAAACAGGACCCCCTGCCATTCAGTTCGCAGCCTGAGTATATTTAACCCACAGCCAATTTCCGTGTGTGATACTGTGACTGTAACTGCAAAACAGACCTGTAAAAAAAAAAAGTAACACGAAGACCACCCGCAGGTTCGACTTCCTACATTAGACACACCATAATTGCCAATCACTCTTATTATTTAGAAACACGTTCCAGTGGGATGAGAAAGCCACATACAGTTCTAGATATGGAGCACATCTGACAGTCTGTAAATCATATAAGATGTATTACAATCCATAAACACTGGGTTGAAACATTCAGGTAGTAATAAAAGAATATGCATGATACACATAGGTTGTTTTTTTTTGTTTTTTTGCGAACACTGCAACTTTAACCGATACATTCTAGCATAAAATCTCTTGTACAACTATCAATCATTACAATTACAGTCTACTTTAACACTACACTACTGTGATTTATGTTGGACACCTTTAATCAAATACACCACGAAGCACATTTTGGTGTATGTAGGTCTGTGTGTCTTCTAAATTAATGAAATGCATGGGAGTGCATTTGGCGGTAAAACTATGCGCTCCGTGCTCTGCATTAACTGTAAAACACTTTGATGTAGTGCAGCGTGCGTATCCTAATTATCATTAAGTATATTCAACATTTATTCAAATAACAGTGTTTTAGCATCATCTCGATTAGGACCCCAGACTACAAAGAGGCTCTGTATTCAAACATGTCACGTCTCAGAACCGTAGGGGACAAACGATGAGTTTTTTGGTGAGTACATTTTCTTTCAGGTAAGTATGTCAACAAGAATAGAGCCACACACTGAGAGTAATCCAGAGCTGCTGTTCTCTCTACCCCCTTATCTGCAGTGTGCCAGAATAATTTATCTGATATCCAAGTGTCAAACTCCACTTTTTAATCTGCATTTGAACGCCACAAATAGCTGCTCCACTGAAGGCTCTCCTCTTCACACTGTACCCGCTGCATACTTATTAACATACGAGAGACCCGCACTGGGGTGATTAGCATTTTAGGGCCACATTAAGAGCCACTGAACGCACTCACCGATGCACATTAGTAAATATGTATTCACCAATTAATAGTTAAATTAACTGCTAGACCACAGACAGTCACATCTGTGTGCCCTCAAAAGGATCAGAAAGAACACACTTTAAGGTATGCAGGATACTCTTTGTAAGAATCACAGTTACGTAGAAACAGCCTAAACGTCTGTGAATAGGTTAAACAAATTCAGAAATTTGGTGTGTCAAAATTCAAGCCATGTGTTTAACTCATATTAAGGCTAGTCTGAAACCAAAAGGTAAAACAGTTTTTGATTAGATTTCACATCAGTGCACCACTTGATTACCACATAATGATTAGAGTCTAGGCCTAAGTGTTTTTCCATTAAATGTCAAGAAACAACCCTGTGCAGTGACATCAGAGGCTCTTTGGTATTAAAACAGTTGCCATTAAACTGAAGCATATTGTTTTCCATTGCTTTTGCAAGTGTCAAAACCTAAAACAGAACCACAGGGAGGTCTTTGTGTATTACAGTAGTATTGAGGCATAGTAGTGTTGTACTTTCATGATAATGTTAATGTCAGTGTAGATAATGAATTTATTCATCTACAAAGGCCACAAAGACAGCAGCTTTGATTGTTTTAAAAACAGTTTCCATTTCTCATCGTGTGAATTTACTGCTTTAAATAAAACATAAAAAACGTTTGGCAGCATTCTGAAATGCGCTAAATATGATAAAATGCAAATATATGTATAAATGACCATACTATTTTTATTGTTTTTGCTGACTTCATCTTGCCTTTTTGATGCACTAAACAAAGTGTATAAAAAACAGGGCTTTTCAGGCATCAGGGCCAATATTTTTCTATGTATGGAACTTTTTATGACTATTTACTCATTCATTTAATGTGCTTTTGTTTCATTGACACAATCCTTTGCTTCTATTGCCTGCTCATAGAAACCAGTACCTTGGTCAGTGAAATAGGTCAGAAATCCCTCTCCTTCACAGCTATTTCTACTCAGAAAAAATCCTGTTGGACCAATCATAACCGTTTATCTAAAATGGGGCAGGCATTATCCCATTCTTAATTTTACTCTATTGAGAGTGTGGCTATCCAATTGTTTCAGATGAAAATATATTCTGCATCACATTGGGACCAGACCTCTTTGTAAAGAATAGTGCATGAGTTAGGATGGCTGGCCATGCTAACAAGCCAAGTATTTCCATTAGTTGCCTGTATCTTTAATATTTAACTATATCGTTAATATAGTTTAATATGTCTCTCCTGTTTTGTGCCTTTATACCATGAATAATTTATGAAGTGTTTGTGGAGTGCCCACGTGGGACATGTTGCCAACCCGAGTACACGGTAAACTGCTGTCGACGACTGGCTGACGGGGCTTTCGGTTTGTCATTCAGTAGGTGACTGTCAGCACCACGGACAGCTCTGTGCTCCTGAGAGTTTACAGTCATCAAATAAAACAAGCACATGCAACACATGGGGGCCTATTAGACCGGGTGGTGATGTACTCCAGTCTTAGTATGACCACCATCTACACATGTGAACAAAGACATAAAAGGACGAATGTAGACGTCCAGAGAATCTTAATTACCATTTCCTTTGTAGCATCCAGATGAGCGCACTGATAGGGATTGAAAATAAGGGAAAGCAGCTCCCATGGACTCCTTTAGCGTGATAGCCGTGCATGCAAGTTTTGGGAATGAGACGAGCAGAAGAAAGACCTGTCTTTCCACTCGCGTCAAGATTCTGTCTGGAAAGCTGTAGTCACCAGATAAAGGACATGCCATGCCTTTGATCAGAAGAGGAGACTTTCACAGGTGAGAGAGCTAAAATGGAGGGAGCTATGTGAATGTCTGTCAAGTTGGAGCGGCTTAGTTCTCTCATACATCTGTGAGAAGATGTCAGAACACTGACTATTTTTGTTCTCTTTTTCTAAAATTAAAAAAAAAATCTCCAGACAGTCCTATACAAGAACGTGTCCCAATCAAGCATGCAATTACAGTCTAGAACACGCTGTGAAAAGTATTAGCAGCAGGCAATGCAAATGAAAACAGCACACACTGTTTCCTGCACACTGTGTTGCTCAATTAGAAGAAAAAACATTTTTGATTCCTTGTTTTTGTCTCACATCAAAACTTTATTCACAGACATATAGAGTTTCACCTGTTCCACAAGAATATGGGGTTGCATGAGTGTGGCAGTGTTACTTTAAATCCCTGGGTCTAAAGAGTGAATGAGAGGAGGATTAGAGGGGTAATGCCAGTAGATGAGAGAAAAAGGGTCGCCGTGGTTTGCCACTCTGCAAGGATTAGCTCTAAAAACAACTTCGCAGTCGCAAAATGCGTCAGTCAAGGACACCATTCAACCGGTCTGCAAAGTCCTCATAGAGTCTCATTTTCGTTCTAGTCACTGACAACTTCGACATTTTGAATATATCACAATAAATTAGGTGCAAATGACTCTCTACTTAGTGCTGCCATGTTGCGGCTCATATTAGAGGTATAGCGTGGATAGATAATAATGAGGCACACCTGTGGAGCGGCTGCAGATATTCTGACAGCCCTGATGGAAATATGAGATGGATATGTCAGGCTTTCAGTCATGAAGGATGACACGTCCAGATGGCGGCACACTTAGCCCATTTCAATGTGCAGATTTCTGTCTAAATAGGCCACAATGCAAATAATTCCCAGGGACTAGAGGGTGGGGGCCCATTAGAAGAGGCAACATTGAGAACGTCTTTTGTATGTTTCCGGTAATAATCTCTCAGACATGCAAGGCAAACTATACCAGAACAAAGTTATATCATATTCGTTTTTTGGTTTGTAAAAATTGTTTAAAAAAATGCCCAGAGACTTCTCCACCAGCATCCATGGACCACATTTGACACCACATGCCATGACTTACAGGAGATGGTTAAGTTTAGACATTAAACGCACTTTTTCTTAATGGTTAGGGGAAGGAAGTGGTTCAGTAAACAGATGTTCAACTGCCTAGGCATAATGTGAGCCTACACCTAACCGTCATGGACAGATTAGATATATATACATCTAATTTAGGGGCACTGCACAGAATGGAGGATCACATGGGGGCAATGTTACACACCTCGTTTGTCCTGGATCTTAACAGTGAGCTCCACCACAGGCTCGGTCTCTCTGTCCAGCCGCCTGGTAATGATGATATCTCCGGTGTCGCGCCCCACGCTCACGGGGGGCTTCTGGGGCTCAGGGTGAAGTAGCTCGTAGGCGGCTGACTGGAACCTGCTGGGGCTCAGACTCGTGATTACAGAGCCGATGTTGGCATCCTCGGACACGTTAAGTGAGAGAACAGTGTCCGGGTCAAGTAACGCCCTGGGTCTGCGTCTTGCCCGCGCTGATCCCGCTAGTTCAGCTGCGGGCCAACGCTGTGGGAACACAGTGACCGTGACCGGTTTACTGGTCAGCGGGGGCCAGCCGTGGTCCCTAGCATAAACACTGAATGTAACTTTAGAGGGGAGGCCCAGGATTGAATCAACCAACAAAACTTCTCCTGTTTTTGGAACAACATAGAAACTGCCATTTTGTGGGACAGACATGTATGTCAAATCTGCGTTCTTACCGCTGTCTGCATCGACAGCCTCCAGCCTGTACACCACACTACGGAGTGCCGTAGTGTCATCTAAAGTTATATGCAACGCGTCTGCGCTACGAAAAGTCGGCTCGTGATCATTCGTGTCCAAAACGTCCACTTTCAGAGACGCGACAATGTGGGCACCGCCGCACTCCGACCCGCAGCCCTGACAGCGCAAAGCCAGACTCAGTAGGTATTCAGAGCGAGTCTCTCGATCCAAAACCCGGCAAGTTTTTAGCAATATATTCCCTCTGTTGTGGTGAGTCAATACACGAAAGTCTTCGCTCCCATTGCCGTGCAGTTTTAAGTGCAGCCCCGAGACTGGGCACCATTTTTGCGCGTTGAGGCGCCTCACCGGAATGCTAAGTCCGTTTACTTTAGATGCCGTCGGTGAGTTCTCAAAAACATGCCCGTGAAAGAAAGGCAGCCGCTCCGAAGATAGGTATCCAGCAGCCGGCGTAAAGAGGCAGCAAAACACAACCCCCCAAATCATCTTGGTGCCAAGTTATGTCCCTCCAGCGACTCGAGGAGGTGACGAAAATCATTCAAAAAGAGAAAAGAAACACTTGAGAAACGCATCCATCATAGTTGTCCAGCGCATGATCCGCTGAGGAGACTCTCAGAACTTTCAGCTCTCTCATCCTGGCAGACGGAGCGGGCTGCATGCAGCACGGTGCGTGCAGCCTGTCCACAGCGCTGCAGGCAGTTGGCTGTGTGCGTACCCAGCGTTCAGCACCAGAGCGCCGGACAGCGCCAAGCGCGGGGGCGTGGCGGCGCGCGGGACGAAGCTCCTTAGTGAACCCCACCCTGAGTGATGGTCAGAGGGTGCCCGCCTCACACAGCACTTAACACAGAGCACACACACGCTGAGAGACGCTTCTCCTGAGCGGGACCAGCCTACACTCTGCTCTAATTATACATTCAAGAGTGGAGTTCCTTATAATACGAAATGCTCTGTTTGTAAAGCGGCAATAAAAGTCACAACTGAACCCTTTTCAACAGCACCTCGTCGGTAGTTTATTGTTTCCTGTTTCTACTCAACTGTACAGCACATTAACCAACGGCAACCTGCCACACTTCACACAGTTCTTTCAAATTCTACAGCTCCATTGGCGCTTTTCTCTCTAGAGTCACATTCAGTATAAAAACACCTGGTTTTGCAAATACTACATGAACTCAGTCCAGAGGTGAGCCATAGTTTGGAGCTTTGACCATTTGCTTTGTGTCATCTCATCTACCTCTTATCTCTTGTTAAAATTCCTCAACCATCTCCTGTCACATACTGTATGTTCCATAAGCAGCAGCAGTAACCCTTGTTAAACAGCATCTCAACTGTAGTTTGTTGTTACCTTTCACAACTTACCTTCACAACATATCACTAGTAGCACGCACTGTTTTTCACACAGCTCCTCCATGTTGCTCCTACACTGCTCCAACACTGTAAATGTTTACACCATGCAGCATATGAGTCATGTAAAGAAATGCCCAGTTATATTACTGTAAACCCCACCGGGGCCACACTCTATTGTACTGATAACCGTACTATAACAACAGAAAGCTCCTGCAGCAAAATACAGAATTGTTAAACAGTGATAAATGTGGGGTGTGTCAGTGTATAACCTACTACAACAGGCACGAGTCCTGAACAGAGCAGAGCCTCGGTTTGAGTCCAGGCTTGGGCCATTTGCTCTATGTCATCTCTCCCTCTCATTATTTCTCTCTTGCATTTCGCCTCTCTGTCCCTGTGGGGCACAAAATGATCCAAAAGTGAATGTCATCTCAGTGTCAGCAATTTACATCTATGTCTAAAAATATATTGCATATATTAGGTCAAAAGTGCCAGCTTTGATAAGACTTTGGGCAAGTGATGACCTTACAAAACTTCCTCATCAATTTAATAACATATATCAATCACAGTACTTAACACAATTACTTAAACATCAAAGAATCACTTTTCTTCTGATAAGTATAATAAAATGAGCAACTTAATAAGATTGATCTTGAGAGTTTGTGTCAGATTGAGTCATTTATTCACTGTGGCATAACAACATTCATTATTTGGTGTGGTTTCAAAATGATAAGATTCAGACTTGATTATAGTTGTGCTGTGGTTCATTTTTGGTGTATTAAGGTCTTGTTAGTGATTAAAAGGCAGTTGCTCGGTCAAAACTTGAAACTATCTGACCTAATTAGAGACTTCAAAGACATTAACTGAAATATTATTTTGAACTTAGTGTGGGGTGTGCTGATAGAGGGCGACGTTTTAGACCAACAGTTAACCTTTGGTGATGCATCCCCTTAATGACTACATATAATCATTTCAGTCCATTTCTGTACATGCCTTCCTGTATTTTTGCATCACCATTTTTTGCCTTGTGAGCTCTGGACCTGTGAGCTGTGTAAATAACATGATTCGAGACAGCCCACAGTCACTACCTCCATATGCCTATGCAGCCAGTGTTAGTATTCACACGGTTCAGAATGAATACTGCTACCCTGATCGCTCTTCCTGTTCCCTCCCACTCTCTTAGCGTTCCAGTCACCCAAAGTGCCACAAACCCAATCTGTAGGTGGGTACCGCTAATTCCCACAGACTGCACACTTTCAATTCCTCTCACCACTCCGTACGTGTCAAGTCAGGAGACTAAATATTACATGAAGTGAGGGCTCACAATTGTTACAAAGATAAGGAAATAATGGGCTTGAGAGCATGACTGCACGCTCTATTGAGTCTGTCTCTCATGTCACATCAACCTTTACTATAGCCAGGGCCTGCATCAATATTCATATGCATTTAGGGAGCGTGATGCTATGCCAGATATGTAATTCAATGTCACACGGTCTTCATCAAGCATAGGCTGCATTTGTATTCAGTTTGAAAATTCATCAAAGCTCCCGCTGAATGATCCTTATCAATTTGAAACCATAATCCATCACCGCAATTTTAGCTGCATTTACAGAGAGCGGTAAACTGTTCTTTTCAGGCAATAACTCTCGTAACTGGCGGTGAGCCCCCAGACAATTTTGAAACGCTGCCTCCAGCTGGAGCACAAAGCTCATAATGGGTGATGGCTGTATTCCTTTACGTGGCATGAGCTTTAGGGCATGTCACCAGGACGCATTTTCATTCAATGTTCACTGGTTTGAACATCCACTGTGAAAAGAAAATCTGTGAACTCAAATAACCTCAAACCATTGTACAGCAGGGAATCAATTGATGGGAACAGACCTCATGTAACATCATTGGTATTGTCACTTAAGGTGAACTACAGCATCTAAAATAGACAATGTCTGAAGTGAGGGCTTCTCGACTCTCTCTGTAACTTCTCTTTGAACTTCCTAAGTGCTTCATGAATGCAAATCAAATCCTGTCTTTTATCATGTTGTCTCACATGGCCAAATTCACCGTGACTGCCAGCATGAGAGATAGATAGCAAAGGCTAATTCAATCTCAGGGCCAGGCCAGAGTGTGAGGGGATAGTTTACTTGAGGGTTATCAGCTGAGATGAAACGTCGACATACGCTGTAAAATAACAACAAAGCTTTAATGAATTTAGAAAAAAAAATATCATGAAACGCTCTCATCATCCTTCTTCTGGAGGAGATAACTGAGAGCTGCGGGGCAGTAGGGAAAAAAAAAATCACTGTAAAGAAAGCAGCCAAAGAACATTAGAAAGCTTCATGCTTACATAATGAATAATTGACCAAATCCATCCCTTCACTCAAAGTGAGGCACACATAGCTTTTGAAGGCAAAGGTTGCAGCCTTGTAGTATTAAAATGTTTGCTGGGACATACTCTAATGTAACATTCGTGTACTTTTTTCTTCCCAGATGGAAGCAAGGAAAAACAGAAAATAATGGAAGGTACGTAATGGAAGTTCTCGGCATAAACTATTGGTTAATGGGCAATTTATTCCAGATTCCTGAAAATAGTCTATTCAGTACAGGTCAATGAAATAATTGGACAAAACAGGCTGCTTTACTAAAGAATGGCAGGACAATTAAAATGGATGACTAAGCATCTGGCTCTGTGGTTGCTATTCAGCTGTGAACGTCAGACATTTATGGCAACTGCGCCCCAGTGTTCCTTTAGAAGAGCCATTTCTGGAAATGCCGTGACACCTACAGAAACAGGAGCACTGTGATACGGTTCACTGTAGTGTTCGGGAGTACGTGGCTCCCTCGGGACAGTTTCTCTCATCACAACCTGAAGGCGAAAAGCACTAGATAAATATAAAGACATTTCCCTCATGTATCAGGTATGGCTAATTAGATTTGATCTGTTATCCCCCCCCCCAGGCTTCTACCACCTACCGTAGTACTTAAGCTGTTCAAAACCATATCTGTGTATTAATAGAGATGTTAATTATGGATAGTGAGCAGCCAGGTTGAGCACAGCTACCACCAGGTTTTAAAATGTGACAAGCCTAAAGTGAACTTGTGAACTTCCTTTTAATATTCAGAACAAAAAGAGCAGTACAATATATGCAGGCAAAAATAATCCCATTATTAATGCATAGGCTTGTTGTTTTGATAGAAACACAAGGCTCTTCAGGGCAGCTTTCTGTCTGAGCAGAAGTTTTATTTTATCTGCAAAGTGATTAGAGCACCCTGGGGTTCCCAATGTGATTAGACCACTTGACGACTGAATTGAAACACTCTCACATTCGAACCCAGAACAATGACAACTCTCTATTAGCACACTTAAAGCTTTCTTACCTCCACAAAAGACACAAAGATGCCCATTGAAAACTAAAAGAAAAGGAAAATTAACCCAACTTAGTTCTCTTTTTATCTGACCAAACTAAGGGGTGGTATTTTTTGAAAAAAAAGCAGTAATGATGTTCTCTTAAAAAAAAAAAAAAAAAAAACAGCTTAAAGAGTGAGGACATTACCGCGGATGCACAATGAGAGTCTGCAGTTCTTTCTCAGTTAATTATCCCAGCAAGACCCAGCCATTAGGCAGGTTTCCATTACTCGACCAGTTCAAGGCTATGAGAGTAATAGTGTAAATTCAATAATGTGCTATTTATGAGGCTGAGAGGATTATGAGGGACGCCTTTGGGGAGAATATGAAATGTACTGAAGGCTTTCCGAGCCTAATAATCACTTCTTCAGACATGGTGGTCCTGCAGAATCTCCTGAATGATTTAAACATGGGGCCGAACCGAGACCTTTTTATAGCCAACGGTTAGCCACAGATCCAGCTGGCTGCTCCTCATTATCTGCTCAGATACCAGCTTTTCATCTTCAATTTTCCTTTCAAATACGTGATAATTGTCAATAATGATTCTGTGTCAGGCTGATTAAATGGTTCTGTCTTGTTCAGTTCTTGCCATGCCTCCTTTATCTTCTGTTTTTTTCCATTTCCAGGAACTCCTATGTTGCTTTTTTTCCAAGAAAAGATTAAACGCTCATATAGTTAATTTAGTTGGAGTAATTTTCCAGAATGTCTTTCAGTTAAAGAATAATAAGCCTGTTCCATCAACAGAATTTGATGTAAGGTGCATAATCAAAGGCAGTAAATAAAGGATATGTGCATTTGTTGAGATGCCCATTCACTACACTGTAAATTATGTTTGCATGAACAGTTCATTCACAATTCGTGTCCACTCACTGCTGATGTAGTAAGTGCACTGGTTTTCTTGAGTAAATTATGCTCATCTTTCAATTTGAGGCCCTGCTAAATAAATAAGTGCGGTTCAAATAAGTCTTTAAAGCTAGGTTTGTCTCCACAACTAATCCTTTAACACTGAACTGAATTTTTAAACCCTTCTGTATATGCCAGGAAAGGTGCCAGTGGCAGATCGGTTTAACCTTACTTCCAGGGGTCCGTCTTGGAGCCTGTAAATTGTCCTTCCTCGGGTTTCTTTAGGCTACTTATCATTCATGGCACCAACCTGCCACATGTATGAATGTATGAGCCATCAGGCCATCGTGTCGTTGAGTGCTCCACAGCAGTTCTCTTTCGCTTCTGGGTCAGCCAACCATACTGTGGATCTCTGTCGCCCTCATGCTGCAGTCTAGAAAAATGCTCTTTTCTAAAGGGGCGGATCCTCCAAACTGAGGGGATTCTACAATGTGTGGGATAGTACGGAAGTAGTCAAAGGACATTTGGTGGAACGTGATATAGTATCTCAACAATAAAACAACAGCAGTTTAATTGGAAAATGTCTGTTTAATTGCAGAATATATTGACAATACAGCACAGCAATAAAACACTGCCATATTGCTTCTATACATCACTTAAACAGCTCCCTTAGCTTATGAAACAAAACAGTAATATGGTACATGTACATTATAATGATGGGACAAACATAAAGACAGGCTCACAGAGCACTTTTCCCATTACTTCCCACTTTCTGTGACTGTGTTAAGTAAAAATGCACAATATAATAATAATAATAATAATCATAAGCGCAAGAACATAGACGAAGAGCATCCAAAACCAATGGCAATGACTTGTGATCACTGCATCTTGAAGGACAGACTGGTCACACAGTTTACAAAGATGCACAGACACAAAACCCACAGACAAAAAAAATGAAATAAAGAGAAAGGGGAATAAAAACCAAAAAATATGGATTACTTCGTATGTACCCAATACATACATTAGATGACATAAAATGACTTGACATTGCCTAGGTCATTCATTACTCTGTCAACTGGCCTTCATTCACCACATTAGTATATAGTCTTTGTTCTTTGTGCCTCTTTTCATGTATTACATGAGTGCTGTTGCTTTTCTCTACCTAGCTAAAGTTTGTAAATAGGGCACCAGATCTGGTTGCTTTCTGACAAATTTCTTTTCCCTGAGCTACCGCAGGATCATGGGGGCTGACCTGTCGTCTGTCACTGTTTTGCGGAGCCTAACACCTCGTCGGATAGACACTAGCATATCCACATCACCCTGGGATGTTGAGGAGACTTCCTGTTCCCCTGGTAGTGAGCTGGGGAAAGGGAACTGACCCTCACCGAGGGCGTGTGCACTAGCTGCCAACTCCCCTATCTTCTCCACCAGACTGTGGCGGTTGGCAGCAAGCAGAGGGTCTTCCTCAGCACTGTGGGCGACCATGCCAGGGGCTTGCTGAGGATAAACAGTCCTGTCGGCCCCTCCTCCACCGCTAGCACCCCAATTTGTGTCTGGGAGGCTCATTCTTTTTGGAGAAGCCCTCATGTAGTCACAAGCATAGGGATCATCACCGTACAGAAATTCCTCGCTGCCTGAGCGAAGCTGAGATGGACTTGCATATCCTGGTGAGTCTGGCACTGTGGGAGTCTTAACGGGTACAATTGGAGGCCTGATGGGAATGGGTCCGGATGTTGACGGTGTCCTTCTTACCCCAGTTTTAGAGGACGGTGTGCGGCGAATGGTGGCCGTCCCTGAGGCTATGGTTCCTGAGCTGTTTCCTGTTGTGCCATTCTGTGTTCCCGGAGTTTTACCAGCAGGCAGACCTGCTGTGCTGGCGGGTCTTTTGGTTTGTATCATGCGCCGGTAGCTCTGGGCTATGTTGCTGTGGCGTGGGATAGTGGAGGACTTGTCAAAGTCTGCCTGCCCTTCACCGTCAGCATCTCCATTGAGTGAGTAGCACTCGTAATCAGAGCCTACAGAGAGAGACACATGAGTATCTACTTTTTCACCAAGTAATAAAGAAGGCTGAAAAACAGAACACTTTTGAAGAGTCATTTTTGCAGCTCTTCAGCTTAATTACATAATCATTTTTCCACTGCAGCACACTGAGAGCAACACTTCCCAAATCACACAGTACATGAAAATTACATAGAAAACACATTAAAATTCAGATCACTAAATAAACAAAGGCATTAACAGTCTAGGGTAGCCCTTAAATGACACTGTGTTTGAGGACCTTGTGAGGGTATAGTGTCCTCGGAGCAAGAGGGGGTGTTGGTTTGGGTGCTGTAGCCACTGGAGTACTGCAGAGAGTCCCTGCTACTTTTCTGCTGTTCCATACTCAATCCTCGGGTCAGAACCATAGCCAAAGTACTGGCTGCTGGAGAGAGAGGCTCGCCGTGCTAAAACATACAAAAAGGTTTATTTTAATTAAATTTACACTGCAAATCTTTTATTTACAAATTTATATAGCAATACTAACACCTCACCTTAAAATTCCTTGTTCTGTGTGGATCATCTGGCTGCATCCCAGAATACCCTTGTGGGCTGGGTGGGGCTTCATGCTCTCTCGCCTTATCCAGAGACTCCCTTCTACGCTGCGGAGTGCTGGCCAACGACGGCTCACAGGGACTCGATTTGGCCCAGTCCTGTGGCAGCACAAGCAACAATGAAACTGCTCTCCTATGTTTAGTGTTCGCGCCATCCGCCATTGGAGCAGCCAACCATAAAAACATGGAAGCTGTAGATTTGGCTCACGAGGAAGTAAGTTGTCAAAATGTAAGCAGGCAACAGTAAGATATGTATGTGAGTGTTGTTAGAAGAGATTGCCAGTTTAGCACATCTTTATGAGGAAAGATGGCAAAACTGCTAACAGTAAAATTATGCTCGCAAGCTACACTGACATGTTGATTAATGTGAATGGAGGCAATAAAACACAAAAAGCAAAGAAGCAACAGAGATTTTAAAAAGCAAAGTAAAAGTCAAACTGCAAATGAAAACAAACCTTCCAGCTAGGAACCTTTGATGTGGGTGAGGGGGTGTTGGATCCAGGGGAGTGGTTAAATGTGGGGGACGCAGGAAGTATGACAGAGAGAGGCCTGATGGTGCCAGTGTGAGAGAAAGCAGGGCGGAAGGTACCGAAGGATGAGCATGAGCCAAACTGCGGAATGGACAGACAAGTGTGAGTCAGAGTGCTCAACATCCATGAATAGTCCACATCAAACTGCAGCTGTCAAGTGGAGCACAGAGGCCTTTTGAAGTTACGGATCACAATTAGTCAAATGCACAGCAAAATGTGTATATGTGTGTCCAGTTACATTAGCTGATTGTAGAAATGCATGCAGTACTAACCGAGGGAGAGTTGCACTCGCTGACAGACTGGCAGGTTTCAGAGGCCTCAGAGGAGGCTGAGCTTGTTGATTTCTGGGAAAGGGAAAATGGAATAAGAAACAGTGTGAGGGGTGAAAAAATAATGGGACGATCTGAGGGTGGGAGAGAGACAAAAAATACATAGGAAAGATGTGTGACTTGGAAAAGTGTTGATGAGCTTTAGGAAGCGGGAAGTATTTTTTTTCCCTCCAAGGGGATCTATAGACTATAGCCTGGATCAAAAATAAAGAAGCCTGTAAGATCATTTATTCAGAAAAGAATCAGTTGCATTAGATGGTGTACTGCTGAGTGTGCGATGTACTCTGCAAACTGTTCAGACCGTGAGAGTCTGAATAACTTTAGAAGTCCAGCGGGATCAAAATACTGCATTTCGCAACTGATAAAGTTCAGTTGCAGTAGTTGAGACAAAACTGAAAAGCTATGTCTGAGAATAGCTCTGACATGACTATCAATATATGCGGAAAACATGAATACAATGATATTCCAGGCTGAAAAGGAGCTGAAAATAGAAATAAAAATACCCACTATTGTCTGAATCCCTGTCGCTCCAGTGAAGTCTGATGCGCTTCATGTCTTTCTGTGATACAAATGCTCTTTGAGCATTCATCAAAGATATACAGGGTTGTGTCTCGTACCTGGCTGGTGATGTCAGAGGGCATGGGCGACGGAGGTTTAGAGTGGGTGTTAGCATCCTGCGAGACAAAGCCTGAGTCGTGGGAGGAGACGCTGCTCAGCCGATGAGCTCCTGCAGAGGGCATCTGCAGAAGACTGTTGACAGTACACATCACACACAACACATCAAAATGTAGCTCCAAAGAAGATGATGTAAATCCTACTTTGTCATAAAACATGGAAGTAAAAATAGTGCAGGCTATTGTGAAAAAAGCTACATGAAAAATTGATCATAAAAGCTGTGAACATGAAGTTAAAATTACTAAATGATGCCACTTGTCTCCATTTGGTACATCAAAGAGCATTAAAAATTACCCCTTCTTTGATTTTCTTTCCTTTGCTCTGAACACTAACGGCTGCTTTTGTGTTATTTTCTCTCCTTTTTGGCTAATTTTCTTGTCATTTCCATTTACGGATGCTGTCTTTGTCACCCACTCACTGAAAAAGTAGTGAATCCTTTCTTTTGTTCTGCTTTCATACTGTGTATTACATGCTCCACCCCTATTCTCTTTGTGGAATAAATCTGACATTATCATTTTGCTTTAATCCTTGTCCTCTAGGATGAGGATTATGTAGTGATGAATAAACTGAAAATGTGCAACTTTAAAACTTATTTTGTTCCTACTTCCAAAAGCTTTCTTTTTTACTCAAACACAATAGAAAATATCCTAGTTCTAAACTGGATTAGTGTTAATAAATAGGGTGGATTTAAAGTGTCTACATTCAAGTTAATTGGTATGCACCACACTCTAAGTTGGAGTTGTAGCACTACATCAAGGTGAAGACTTGTGATAAAAGGTTTGCTTGGTTGCCACTTTAGTTTAACTTATCCTGCTGATTCTGCAGCCAGACTGAACTCCTGACCCACATGTGTAGATAAAATGTAAAATCACTATTAGCCCTATGAATAAGTCAATGTTGGTGTTCATGTTGGCTCATGGCTTTTAGGCTGTCATGTTCGACAACTTTGGACCTAATCTGGCTCTAAGAGGCTTGAAACTGCAAATCTGCCAAAAGTAAGTTCAGGGAAGCTGCCAGGATACTAGTACATCCCGTGTCAGGGGCAGCAGTACTTCTCTGTATTTATCTACAGCCTGCTTCAAAAGTTTACTTTCTATTATTAAAATGACTGAGAAACATTTACCTGCACATGCTGCTTTTCCTTGAACTGGTACTGCTTGGGGATGAGGGAGGGGTCTGATAGGACCAACTATAGTCTGAACCTTTCAGGTCACGGATAACCTACAAATCACATGATGATGACATTATGTTAAAAGATCAAAACAGGACAATAGCTCCCTTCAACCAAGCTGTAAGATGTTAGGGTGTATGTTAACCAAAAGACTGCTCACATTCTAACAAATAAAGAAGAGCAATATTCAGGACATCATTTCTGTAGTGTATATATATATATATATATATATATATATATATATATATATATATATATATATATATATATATATATAAAATCAAAATTCTAGGTTGAGAAATGACTTAAAAATAATAAAAATTAGTGTTTATATATTTATATAATTTATAAAAGACAATGTCAACTGTTGCAGTATTAGGGTGCATTGTGTCTGTATCATTTGAGGCTGCAAATATTAATCACTTTGAAGCTTTTATGTTAAAAAGTTGCATAAAGATACTTTAATATATCTACAGTTAAAGAAATAAGTAATTATTCATATTAGAAATTAAGGTAACATTAGTTCAGTGACTTGTAATACTGATTTGAGACCATATTACCCACATGTTTTGTGTGTGATAATGCATTAGTGACTATACATGTTGATGTTATATCATTATGTAACTTTTCTAATTAGGTAGGACAGGATATTAATGTTTAGTGTAATTACCTGCTCACTGGCAGGAGGCAGTTTGTGTGGATCTTCGGTCAACACAGTGAGGTCATCAACAATGGCCTGTAAATGAGTTGTCTCTCCTAGCATGGCAATCTCTACATTCTAGAAAAAAAATCAAAAAATTGATTTATTTTAGCAAATTTTTTCATCTAAACGAACAACAGCTAAATGTTCCTCACCACAACAGGTTGCAGCAGGCTAATGAAAGTACAGTAGCGGCCCCTCTCCTCGAGTAGGGCTCTGCGCACAGCCTGCTTCTCAGTCTCCTCCATGAGCAAGTACAGGTCATTCACGTCTTGCATAGCACTGTCCAGCTGGGGGCGCAGGTTTCCCCGGCCTGAGCAAAGCAACCCACCACAAGCACAAGAGGAGGAAGAATGGGGTGATACAGGGCAGGGGAGGGTAAAGGAATGTTAAATAAGAAAGGAGGATGTGAGATGTAATTAAATCAGGGGAGGATGACATATAAGGATGGTAGCGAAGAAACAGTTGCCAGGAAAAGGGAGAGAGAACAAAATCCGACATGATTAGACTTATTGTATAATGATAAACTACTTGTGTACTAATGCTCAATGCACTAAACAGATGGTTCATGTAAAATGGAAATGAGTGGACACATTTTTTGAGTGAACTTTTGCCGTTATGAAATGGAGGCAACAGTACTAAATGTCAAAGGGTCACAGACTGAACAAGAATGCGTTTCACAAAGGCACTAAATGATGAATGATGACAGAAAGCGAACGTGTGAAGAAATGCTGAGAAGAAGATGTCTCTGGATGCAATTAGTGGCAGCAAGACCCCTTAGAATATCATAGTATTTTAGTTGGCATGCATATCACAGACGTTTAATTACTATATTATGAAGCACAGGCATGTGATCCTGACTTTTATTTTAGAAACCCATTAAGCATTATAAAGACTATGTCAGGCTGAGATAAAGGAAAGCTATTACTATTAAAAAAAAAAGATACTTTGTCAAAAAGAATGTCTACACAAATGTAATTTAAAAAGACATTACTAAAACCGATATGTGTACATTTACACAAAAATTAGTGTGTGAGTGATATTTAAGTCATGCCAAAAACACTAAGACAGCAAAGGGGTTCCTTGGCCAGCACAGGCAGGATTATAATGCTTTAGAAAATAATGATGCAAATTTAATAGCAATAGCAGCAAACATACCTAGGAGCTCTATTGTGAGGAATAAAAGATAAAGAGAGGAGGGGTTGCAGGACCAGGCAGGGGGGAGACAGAAGAAAATGTTAGCTGTACAGCATGTAATCAGGGCACAATGCACTGTAGGGTGACTAGCTGGCGTAAATTCTGAACGATAATAAGCATTTCATTACAACAGTCAGCAGGGGCTAATGCAAGCACAGGCAGGAAAGGGGCTCATTTGCTTGATTTATAAGATATAAGCTGGAAAGGAAGTGCTGAAACTGTGCCAGACATTTGTGCTTTGTGATTAAAATGTCGTTTCTTGTTCTTTACTCTAGATGGCACCGTTTCAGTGTGAACCATTGGTGTGAAAAGGAAAAGGCAGCCAAGCAGAGTTCATTAATAAACCTATAAAAGTGGCAGTATAGCGTTTTATTATTTTGTAAAAGCAAAGGAGAGGCTCACCTTTTCTTGCTTTTTTCTGTAGTTTTATAGTGTCTAAAGACTTCCGTTTAATTTCCTGACGAGACCTCTTGTATTCTATAAAGAAAAAAAAAAAAGTTATTTCTCTCATTACTTCAGAAATCAATTTTAAGTGCGTACTATTATTGTTGTACCTTTGGCATGGTCTTTGTCCAGCTGATTGGCTGTCTTCTTCCACTCCTCTATTCTGTCCTGAAGTGGTGTAACTAGGCCTTCCATAAGAGCACTACAGACATACACAGAAATAACAATGAAGGTGCGAGTCATAGCCTCAAATCATATGAAACAAAACACTCGGGCTCATTCCGAGGATGGTCACAGAGACGGGATGGCACTACAAGACATAATGACGCTCTCAAGGCAAGTTGGAAGTGAAAATAGTTCTGGGAAAAAAATAACCCCTGTGATACTTACTTGGTAAAGTGGCGTAATTTGGCCTCAATGCTGCGATGGCGCATGCACATCCGTGTCAGAGCCGAGCCGATGTCCCTGGTGGCACCTTGAAATGACAACACAGAGAAGAAATTGTAACATGTGACAGAGGGAAGACCTTATGCAATAGTCATCACTGATAGGTCCCTTTTTGGCACTGATGTAGTTTTGTAATAGGTGAGGATCTAGAATTTTGAAAGGTGTAATCCTCTCCACTAGGTCAGACTGTACAAATGTTCTACCATATGCAGCCACAAGGTGGACAAGCTGTATGAGCACACATAATAGAGAAAAGCAACACCGGATTCTTCACAAAACTCTTTGACATGTTAAGATTGTGTGCACAGTTTCAGATATGTTGCAAACAGCTTGTGTGACTTGGTTAGTGTACTTTTCCTCTCAGCACAAGTGTAATTAAATACAGTCTTAAGCCCCAAAGCCAAGGCTGGCCCACTGTCTCACTAATGGTGCTCAGGGTAGTGTAATATGTGGCAGCACTGATCCTGTTGTAATCTGGGCCACATAGGGCTAATCTGAGGGTCTCCTGCCACACAGACAGATAAGAGTGGACATCTCCCAGCATGCATCACTGTATTAATGGTCTGCTGAAAAATGCTCTGGTTTTGTACACGTGTGTGGACAGGTGGTGAGGCTTACCAATTCAAGTTCTCTATCCCAGAGGAAAAAGGAGGGGAACCTTGTAAGGGGATATCCCTCTATTCTTCCCTGCCTGCTCTGCCTTTCCTGTGCTCTCTGTTTCCTAAACACCATTCATGCAGAGAGGACAGGGAGAGACAAAACCCTGTCTAAACTTCACTACAAAGACAGACAGAAAAGACACAGTGTGCCACACATGTCTTTTATAGCACAACTGAAATCAAACACTCTCTAAAGCAGCACTCCAGATGGCTGTCCGGTGAGATCTGTGCTCTTTTCTACTTATCAAAAAAGAAACTAGGTTAGCGTCTGCCGTCAATAACACGTCACATTGAGAGACAAAACATTCACATCACAGTTCTCCCTTGGCTGCCAACTTCACTGACTGCTCCAGTTCAAAGGAATGCCGCACTTGGTCTTGACTATGTCTCAAGGAGAAATTCTCAGGGGACTGGAGTGGGTGCTGTGGTATCTGTACTGTTTTTGTAGGTGACAGAGTGTAAGGTTGAAGGTGAAAGGTCACGCAGCTGTACCACGTGCAGGAAAGTACAAAACAGCATGTGGAAAATGTATTGGGAACCCAATACGAAAGCTCTTTTTCACACTTTTTTAACTGAAAGGACATGTGCACCTGACATGAAACATAAAGACACATGCAGTGCACGTGTGCAGAGGTGATGCATCTCTCCTTTTGCCCTCGCTTAAAAGCATTACCCCAGCACTTCACAGCTGCAAACTGACTTAAGCAGAGTGGGCCAGTGGAATGGAGCAACACTGGAGGAGAGTCAGAGGGGAAGGTTAACAATGTGGGCTTTTATCTCTATAACAGACCCTCTCAATGTCACTGTCCTCCATTTATAGACCCCATCCCCCACTCTTCTGTCCCATCCACACCTGCCAATTCTCCTCCCCAGGCTGCTCACGCTCTGTCCTCTCCACTCCTTTTCCCTCCTGTCTGCTCCTTCCCTTCCCAGAGGAGGATCAGCTGACAGCTACATCCTGGGGAGGGCCACAAGCTTCCTGTCTATGTCCAAGAGCCTGCTGGCCCCTGGCCCCGGACCGGATGGACAGGGACAGAATGATTCACACCCTCTGCCCCCTGCATGGACACTTGGGTATTAGACACATCCAGGCTGCTTGGACAGTTTACTGACTGAGAAGACAGACCATTTGAAATATCAGTGTTTCTTTCAAATCAAATCTGAAATAATCAAACTGGCAGGGAAGACACTCCATTTGGTCTATTCAATACAAAACAAAATAATAAGATAATATAATAATAATAAAAGAATAAATAAAAATGCAAGGCAGAATAAACCAGTCTTTGTATGTAATAATTAGATGTTCAGGTTGCATTGGGCATTTTGTATTGTACAATACAGTCTTTTTGTAATCAATATTGAATTGGTTGTATTTGTTCAAATCCTGGCTCAGAATATTTAATATGTGGAAAATTGTAAACACTTTTTATGTGGCATTTAAAAGGAAATTTTTATCTGAAAAAATTGAATGTTTTATGGATATAGAGATATTGATACCTAATATTTCAGTAGCTTGGAACCTGTTGGACTATGTGCCTAAGATCTGGAAATGTTATTAGAGCTGGGGTTTTGAGGCAGCGGAGGGAGCAGGGCCGACTCATAGCAGACACTAACACGTGCATGAATGAAGCAAAACAGTAGAAGAGAGGGTCATTATGCAACTTAGCCATATATCATAGAACATAAAGCAAGCAGCCAGGAGCCATTCTAACACAAGCCACAGAAGTGTTGTCTATTATGTCACTCAAGCCAGTGGCGCCTGGGTTAATACACATATGCTGTACATAAACATAATGGCTGTCAGATCAGCAGTGTTGTGGAACATGTTGGACTGTCTGTGGGAATGTCGAGCCCCCAGTGTTGGCTTTTGGTGGGAACCTTAAGCTCTGGTACCAAGGACCAGCTCAGTGTGGTCTAAGGGTTTAGTGAGTGGTTCCAATCACAGCTCTGGTTCTGATTAACTCTGCTGGTTCCTCCGGGAAGGAGGAGCGGTTTAATAGTCCTGCTTTATAGGGGGCTCTCCTGCCAGGAGCCGGGAGCCAGAAGCTAAACTGCCACAGGCCTCATTCCCTGATGTCTTCAACATGGGAGCTTTGCTAAACTATCTCGCTCTTTTAGCATTTAAACCTTAGTGCTCAGCTCACATTTCACTTCTACTTTGACTACTGAACTAAACTACCAAATCTGAAACAGCACTTCCTATTTTGAACCGTCAAGGGTAGAGATAAGCACGTTATTTTTTAAAAATATGTGACGTAAAAAGTCCACAGAACTTGTAAGGAAAGTGTTATGGTTCATAATCGAAGGCTTTACTCTAAGCCACAAGGTGCCCCTTTGTAAGTGGCTCCTAACCTGTATCCTCTGAGTCGAGTGGGTGCTAACTCTCTGCCTCTCTGCTTCCTGTATCAACAAAGTAAGTTTATGTGAGCTAGGGAGCAAAAAGGTACAGAACATCCTTATGGTTACATTTCCAGGAATATCAAGTCCCTTTTCTGACTAAGTCGGTGCTGAGCTGAAGGAAATTCCATCATCCGTGAGACAACACTTATTGCTCACATTGGCACCTTGGCTGTGGATCTAACTGCAGCTGGCGCAGACAGTTAAGCCTCCTGCTGTTGCCCTCACTTCTTCTTTTTAAGTGCAGCCGAATGTGACCTGGCAGGAGCAAAGCAGAGACCAATGATGGATGAAAGAGGTCTGGGATAAGAGTGCAGAGAAAAGGGCTTTACACTGGTGACAAGAGGTTTAGTCAGTCATGGGACAAGGGACTATTTCAGTGCAGGTGAAACAGGCACTGGCAGCACACTTGCCCTAGAATCACAGGAGCCAGAAAAAATCTTTTAAAGTGTGCTGCTAAATGTCAGCATGCTTTTAAAAGCAAAATTATTATATTCCCACCAAACAAACTTCATAAAAAACTTTTTGTGATTCAGTATTCTCTTCATTTCAGTCTATAACCAGCTGAGATTTTCAGAAGCATTTCATCTTCAAACGTGTATTTCAAGGCCCAGCTGGAGTCTGATGGAGCAACACAGTGGGAGCTATGGGTATTATAAATAAAACAGTGTCTGCTGGTCAGGGAGTACAGAAAGGAGTAAAACAGATAAAACAGCCATGTGTGGACATCGACTGGAGAGCTACATAGTGAGGTTAAAGCAACATCTACCACTTGACGCATAAATTGTGAATGACAGATGGATTATGTAAGTCTCTCCAGACACTCGCCACAACTTCTTTAATTTAAAGGTTAAAGTGTAAAATGTTAAAGTATATAGTATATATAATTTTGGCACATCAGTCAGAACTACTGTATGTTTATAGTAGTGTATAATCACACGAAAAAATACTTTGTATTTGTTTATCTTAGAAAAATCTACTCGACTAAAGCTCTGTGGAACTTAGTGGACAGTCCATTACTTCTAGGCTCCTGTTCCTATGGATATTAAAGTTGGACAAACTGAACACTGGTGTTGGTTAAGCGCACACATTATTCTACATAGGTTTAGGATATTTACAAACTAAACTGATTTGGTTTCTGCTACCGTCAGATCTTTTTATTTTAGGTTTGTTTATAGACAAGAGCATGTCTATGCATGATGCCATAGCTGTTCACATGCTTTAAAAATGAGGAGTGTGAGGTGTAGAATTGAAAACTGCACTATTGCCAAAAGATGCCACCAAAAAGCCACACATCCTAACTTTAAACAAAGCTAAATTAATTTTAAAATGTATAGAGACAAAATGAATAGAGTGAAAAAATAAAATAAGAAATCAATAACAAATTGCCATTTTGTTCTCCTATGATTCATCAACTATTAGTAGCAACACATTATGGATTCAGGTGAAACAAAAAGCTTTGTATACCCTACTCTCCCTGCTATTGATTACCTGGAGATAAGGTCAAAACTATATATAGTCCTTTAAGTCAGCTTCCAGCTTACATTCCTAGTTTATATTATTACATATTTTAGAATATAAACAAGCATTGTAGCTCTTACACTAACTATAAATCTTGTAGCCTGTAAGCTCAGTTAGGTTTGTATGTTTATGCTTGCACTAGAAATCCCAACTGCATTGTGTCACTTCCTTCTGTGTGAATAGTCTCTTGACCGACAACAATCCTAATGAAAGGCAGAGGAAACAGCCCGGAGATCAATTGTCTTTATCACACACATCCACAAACACAAACTCATCCCATTGTTGTCTGGCCAGATCGTACACGAACAGCCAGTTTCACCTCGGGACCACAGACACCCACAGCCTCAGACGGACGTCGGTGTGTCCCAAGGATGGTGTAAACATGTTCTGGAGCGCATTAGGACAAGAAGCCAGAGGAGGAGTAGAACAAGGAGGAAGGGATATTTACTGCTGGAGAGGCTTCCTGCTGCTAAAAATAAACCCCTTGTACAGATGTGCTTTTCATTAAGGAGGAGACAGAGGGAGAAAAGAAAATGTACAGACAACAAAAAAGAACGTTCGTAATAAAATGCAAAGAGCAGAAAACACTAGGGATCGTTTCGGTGCAGGATCCCAGATGTTAGAGTTCAAACGGCAGCCTGGAACAGATAAAGTTTAGACTATTGCACTTCACCCTTTTCAACAAGTTCCCTTGTATCTGCGCCATTCCTCCACTCTGACAAAACAGCTGCTGCTCCCCTCATTTGCAAACAATCAAGCTCACAATGCTGACAACACTTCTGGTTTTGCTCACTTAGCATTTTACAACTCCGCCTTCACTTGTAATTCTGGAGCAGTAACCTACACTTGGCAGAGGTTTTGTATGTGATTAAAACCATTTACCGTCCGACATTAGCCAAAACGGTGAGGATACTTCATGAACTGATGAAAACTGATCTTCCAACAAGTGATAAGTGTAGGATTTTTTTTATTTTTTGACACTCAGGTATTCATGCTTAAAAATCACAAGTGTATATAATTTGTAAATATCAAATCTCAGCAAATTTCTTCCACTGTTTTCTATCAACCACCTTCAAATGATCCAAACTAAGCATGTATTCTTTCCATGTGCCCTTCTAATGTCCTCCCATGCATTCCTTTACAGGGGTCTCTGTTTCTCTCATGTATATTCCCTCCCCCCACCCGAGTCGAGTTCATGTTCGGGATGGAGCTGAACACAGTGTTCCTCTCTCGAGTCTTGTGTTTGTCTTCTTAAGTCTGGTATTCCCGATGAAAGCCATCCAAAGCCAAAGGAATTGTTTTCTCTACTATTACGTCCCTGTTCCAGCCGCTTCACCTTTTGCTTAATAGATCCAGCCGTTATAATAGCTGGAAAACATTCATTTGTGGGAGAACCCCGCTGAGTTTTGGAAACAAAGCCCATTAAATTAAAAGTATAGGGGAGCTTTCTTGGAAAATGTTTGACTTCATTTGATCAATTCACAGGAAATATGGATCTAGTCAATAATAAATGTGACCTTAAGCCTGGAGGTCAAGCATTATGTTGCGTATTTCAGTAAAAGCACAGCGCATATATTCAACGAGAGTGTGTAAAACAATTCAGGTCAGTAGTGTACATTCAATCCTAAACAATATCTTTACACTTATTTTAACATGTAGCCTTCTTGTTGTTCATGCTCGTCTCAGGCTTACACATAAAATGCCAGGCTTGATGGATGTCAGCGCCGGTCACATGACCCTACTCTCATTATTTGACATGTCCATTAAAATAGCGGCGCTGTTGGGATAGTGTAGCGGACAGTAATCCCACTGATCTTGCTCTCTGCACTAGGCCACGGCCACTTCTCGTCCATGCCAGGCCGGGCTGTCCAGATGGCGGGGGTAGGGATATCGGTCCCATCTGCCAACCCGGAGGAGCACAGTGGCCAAGCAGATTACTGGTTCGCTGACACACTGATCTACTGGCATACCTCAATTCCTCTACTGGCAGAAATAAAAGCAGAGTGTGAGTTTACAGTATATGGCCCACTGGAAGAGTTGTGGATAGTGTAGTTTTTCTTGTGTTGTAACAAAGACTATCTAAGTTTTATCATTTTAAGGAGTTTAGAAATCCCAGACTGTACATTTTTAAAGATTGGAAGGTTGTTCGGGATGAAGAGAGAACTGTAGTCTGTGTGATACAGAGCGGGGCTAAGAGGATTAGCTAAACGCCTCTGCCTAGCCTGGATACCAAGAGCTGTGGAAATCCCACCACTGCTATGACCACAACCCCCCCCCCCCCGGACCGGCCCACCCCCTGTAAGACTCATGTCACTCTCTGAAAAATATAGAGGCCATATCCCATACCCTCATGGGCCATTAGTCCTGGACGAGAGCCCTTTGACCTGTGTGTAAATTGATTGTGTCCAAAAATGGAATAAATGAAGTCAACCATTTCTGAAACATTGTCTAAAACCAAGACCCAACCATTGTGCCCATTCTTAAAGCATGGCTCGGGAATTTTTGTCACCATGCAAAACCTTTCTTTTATTGTGCACAGCTATTCTACACAAGTGCAAGTACGACTGGCCAAAAAAAGTTCACATTTTCTAAATATGTACATTGAATATAGACTCGTGGTCGGACGATCTTTATTGGACCCAGATGCTCGCCGCAAGTCCGCAGAAACAGAAATGTCTTTAGACAGAAATCCATCAACTAGACACAGTTTTAGAGAAACAGCCCCGTCAGACACACTGCCAAATCGGCTGGCAGCCCACTGCTCCAGCTGCTACATAAAACACAGACGCTGACGCCACAGCCATGACCATAAACTCTAAAAACGGACATCGAAGCGCTAGGGCAGACCCGAGGCAATTTGACACATGAACATGCGGAGGGATAAACACAAGTAGCTGGGGATATTTTGAGCGTGTATTAAATGCTTCCAGTAAAAGACATTACTGAGTTATGAACTACTGCAACAGGAAATCTGATATACACAGTTTTTCGACCTTATGTTACTGTATCAGTCAGGAAACAGAGGAGGGGAAATGTTGCTTGACTCGGCAGGGAAATGTGTAAAAGCCAGCGTGTCTGTGGGGTGAGTGTATATAGATGTAGATTAAAGGGAGCACAAAAAGAATACGATGAAGCCTCCAGCTGTGCCGGCAGCTGCAACTCGTCGTCTGTGCACAAGAAGGGGGAATCGGGGTGACAGCGAATATTACCCAAGACCTGCCCCCTGTAGTGCAAGCTAACAAATATGTCTGCCCTGACGCTGAGATGGACACACATGGTGCAGACAGACTGACTAATACACGCATGAAGGGAGACAGACTGCACACACTGATATGCATACAGTAGTGGAAACAGTGTCTTGTTTCCTAGTAAAGGGTAATATACAATATACAAACTGTCAAAGCTAGCATATTTTAGAAAGACTACTTTTGCTGGTGCTCCTGTCACAAAATTAAAATATAGGTCCCTGGAGCTATGAGCTAAGAGGTTAAAGGTTGCCTTGGTTAAATGCCAACCACACTAAATATTGACGCTCACTCTAGCAACTTGAAAAATGAAAAATATTGATGTAGCGTTGGGCTGTTATAAAGGATATTAATGAGGTTTGCAGTTGAAATGTGGATTTTAAAACTGTTTTAAGTCTTTTTGCTCTATGTCATTCTCACACTCACTTGCTGTTTTCTGTTTATCTATATATTTTTTTTTATCAAATAAAGTTGTAAAATGCTCATAAAGTCAAATGAGGCTGCAGAGGATGTTGGAAACTGGTCCAAACATTTTCCTCTTTTCGAATCAACAGATGTTTCCTCCTCAGTTTGTCATATGAGAGCTTTAATCCTACAGTTAATGTCCGTGGCACAAGGACAGAAAAGTGAGTGGGAGTAAGAGTGACACACTTCTAGGGATTTTAAACATCCATTGGAGTAAAACTCAATTTACCCTTCTTCTCATTCTCTTCTCTTCTCTTCCAGATCTATCCAAAACACTGCTGTCTCCTCCTACTATCCTACAGAAACCTTTGATGTCCTGCCACACCCTTAACGTGGGCAGCCAGCAGCTTGATCCTGGTCTATCTTTTCAATGTGCATAGCTCATGCACTAATGTCAGGAATCAGAAATGATCAAGTAAATGCTACCTTGACTGGCGAGGCTTAAAAGGTGATACAAGTGCTAACTGGGAAGGCGACTAAAGAAGCAGTCAATGGTTGGTCAAAGCTACAACTGCAAACCCTTTAGAAGCATGTTGGCATGTGACCTGTGAGGTCAGGTGTTCGACGACCAGCTGTCACCCTCTGAATGTTTGTCGCTGTGAGTGTGTGTGTGTGTGTGCATGCATCCGTCTACAAATGAGTGTGTTTGCTTCTGTGCAGCCCTTGCATGTTTGCAGGGTTTTTTGACCTACATACTGCTCTCCATGATCAACTCCAAAGAAATCTGTGTTAATCAGCTGCCTCTCTGGTCAGCCTGTCTGCAGCCACTAGCAGGGTGACAAAGCAGATCAGCGGACCTCATTAAGCCTGAGAAACAATAAGCTGAGATTTTCACTTCTTTGAGCCGCTAGTAACCCATGCTTTGGTCATCTTAAGAACTACTGCCTTAGCCGTCTTGAAGATGAAAGAGCAAGCCAGTCTTATACTTTTGAAAAAAAAAAAAAGTTTCCTTTCATTTGTGCTATTGTTTTTGAATGTTATAGTAGCTCTGCAGTATCGATCCATCTATTTTTCATATGAAACTTTCTGTTGAGTTTTAAACATTTAAAAAAATAAAATAACTCCACTCCAAGAGTAGATGGTGCGGTTTAAATTTGAAACTATTTAAGTAGCAAAGATCTCAGTCTGACAGAATAAGGATTTTGACAAAGATATAGCCTATATGAGAAGAAACTCATCCACTTCATTACAATTACATTTTTAGTGATTTCAGTCATTCCTTCCACATTATGAGTGTTGGAGTTTGGTGCTCTCTCCAAATTTTTTAAATGAGCCAAGCACAAGTCAAAAGTCACTTTTCTGTCCCCAGTAACCATAACTTCTGTAGCTCAAACTACAACCAACCCTCTGTGTATTTCAAAACAACACCTGTGGCCATTTGCATAAGGCAGAGATCTATCTTTTCACACTTGATTCATTTTGGTCTGCAACATAAGTGCAACTCCTCATAAAAACATCACAAGTGCAATAAAGAAGGGAAATGTTTTCAAATGGTTCTGTAAGAGTTTAATGAGAGTCCCTTAAGTGGATGACTTACCTCTGGAGTTGGTAGCCATGTCTGCCACCTTCTGAAAGGCATCTAAAAAGGCCACAGCTGCCAGAATTGTGGTCCTGTAAGACAAATTATAACATGGTAACTGCAGTCCAAATGGACAAAAGCCTCAGGAAATATCAAATAGCAAGTTGTCTTATTATATATTACCCAACATGCAACATTTCTTATATTCTCACCTGAGTTGAGAGTGCAGTTTTGTGGCCTTGGCACTGAAGTCTTCCCACACAGGATAAGAACTCTGATATGAAAATAGACAAAATAAAGACACATTAGTGAACAGAGATATGCTTTTCAAAACTCTTTTTTTCAAGATAAAGTCTCTTATGATTTTCATATCATTTGAACTTAGTAGCAATAACTCAAAGTGGCTTGGCTTCTTATCCCGCGGGTGAAAAACAGAGTCATGTATTCACTCTTTGCTGTAACTTGTCTTTAAAAAGGTCAGTGTTATTCATCAGGGAACAGAGTGATATTTTTGTTCTCGGTCAACCTAAACTCAGTATTCTCATGAGTGTCTCTATGAGCTGTGATAACATGACTGCATCTGTCAAAGACACGTGCACCCTTTCCATGATTGTTTTTGTGCAAAGCTCTGGTCTGGATCACCTGGATCAAATTTTCCCCCAGATCATCTCTTGCTGCCTTGAGCTATAAGATCAGAGGCCCAGCATAAAACACATGGGGCCTAAATCCCATTAGAGAACAAGGTATAGCCCTGCAGAAAGGAGAGAGGGGCATAACCCCTGTGTGCCTCTTTGTTGGAGAGGAGCCAAACATCCCACCTACATACCTAGTCACCTTGAGATCTTCTGACCAGCTTGTGTTTTCACCTTCTGCCAGTGCAGTGCTATACTCACAGCTACTCCTGGATCAAGCAGTGATTTAGGAGCTATCATTCCTTCCAAAAAAGTTTGCTGAGATCCTCTTGAGAAATACCAGATGCAAGCTGTAGCATTATTAGTTTTAACATCGGTCTTAAAACCTTTTTTTTTAATTATAAATGCACAGCTCAAACTTAGTATCCTAAACAAATTTAGTATGTTTAGATAACCCTAATTATTATATAAATGATATACAATACATTTTGAATTAGGCCAATTAACAATTTTTATTTGATCTTCTGACCAGCTTGTGTTTTCCCCTTCTGCCAGTGCAGTGCTATACTCACAGCTACTCCTGGATCAAGCATTTGTCTGGACAGTAATTTAAGAGCTATCATTCCTTACAAAAATGTTTGCTGAGATCCTCCCAGCCTTGCCGCCTGCACTTGACTCCAACAGGTGTCTAATTAGCTTGTGTGGCCTGTGACTCCCGGGGGCAACAAGGATGCACTGCCAAGACAGCTGAGAGAGAAGAAACAGCCCAGAGCAGTCTGAGCAGATAGGGTGAACACACATTTGTTTGTATCACACCCCTCTTGTGGATATCCAGCAGCTACAATAACTGAGGGTAGGTGAGAAATGGGGCCAGGTGAAATAGCAAATAAAATTCCCTGTTGTCCATAATGATGCACATAAAATTAGAAAGTCCTATCAGTTTGTGGAGTATAACTCCACAAAACCTGTAAAGAGTGTACATTATTTAATAACAATGAAATCAAGGTAACACTAAAAGCAATACCACAAAGTTTCTAAAGGCTGTAAAACGGGCATATCTCTGTGTTACACATATTCACTGCCAGTCATTAATCTGCTGCCGCCAGGTTTTTTATTGAATCATTTGTGTTCTTCACCTTGTACTTCTTTCTATAACACCTCCTACTCAAATTTCTTTTCCTGTCTCCTCATCAGTCAGTTACATAACATAACAGGTGCAGCTAATATCTATGTAATACTAAGATACAGTAGGTTATATGAAAGCACATGTGTGACCGTGTTCACTCATTTGAACACAATGGCACTGCTCCCGGGGGGTAAAGCTGGTCCGACAGGCTGGCGTGGCCCAGCCCGGCGACAGGAATGAGGTCAGATGTCTGTCTCAGACAGTGGACATGGACACTGTGCTGACTAAGGGCTTTGGTCTTATTCATCAGCTCTGCTTATCAATACACAGACAGCCTCTGTCTCTCTGGCCCTGCCATGAGCTTAACACAAAAGACAGATGAATACTTAAAGCTTGTTTCCTCTGAGCTTAATACACAGGGTTAAGAATTATCACAGCATCACAGTTTTGAGAGAGATCAATATGAAATGAAGCGGATAAAGCTTGGGCTGATGACTCTAATGACAAACTTTTGATTATTTTGTATCATGGGTCTTTCTCCACTACAATGAAACCTTGCGAGTTCCTCCAGACATGATGAACACATTCACACTTTCCATCTGTTGTAGTGAACAACAGACCACCCTGGTTCAACTTCCTTGACTTGACCCCTCCCCCAGCACACACAAACATATAATGTGTGACACATAATGGGGAGACATCTACAACCTGCAAGGATGGGCTATTTAGACTGTACTTTCTTTCATTTTTTAATAAAAATTGTGACCTTAAAAAAAACAAGTATGGAGTGAATTAAGCTATGGTTTAAATGCTCACATTTTAGCAATGTAGTCTTATTCCAGAAACACCTAGGGTAAGAATCAACAGACTGCTTTGATAATTGTTCAGCTACATGTTTAATAACTGCATAACAGCAATATAGAGTCACTTTAAATTGCTCTGACCTCCTTTTAATAAGCTTTGACTAAAAGAAAAACTGTGCTTTATGAATCAGACACTGAGCTATAACAAAGCATAATGTTGCATTTACTTACAATAGTTATTTACTAACTATTACGTTGTTTTTAAGTGCTTTGTTGATAGAAAACAGAGGTCAAAGTGTGTTTTTATCTTTGAAACAGTGCTTGACAGACCTGCTGCACAATATGCAAATAACACAAAGGGAAACATGCTTCATCTGTCGATATGTCCCAAAGCGGTGTTTCTAGTGGGGGAGGACCCGGTGGACGAAACAAAGGCAGTAAAAATATTCGTATGATCAGCAGTCATACAACCAACAAGGTCAGTTACAAACCCTGGGTACTTTAATTCAAATGGTGTGTTACCTTCATGTCGTTCACAATGGCCTGGAATAATCCACCTAGCGCTCCACACTCCTTCTCCACAGACTCCATGGTGGCAAAAACAAACACAACACACGTAGAAGAAAAAAAAAATCAGGTCAGATATCCGGCTAGTGGTGCGTTTTTAAACACCAGACATGGGTATAGTTGTTTTCATCCGCCCTTCGTTGTCCTCCTCTACAACGGGCAGCAGAGGAGAGGATGCGAGGCTGCACAGCCCACGGCCAGCGAGCAGCAGCTTACAGCGCACAGACAAAAAGAAATGTGGACTAAAGCCGGAAAACGTGGAGGGGGCATGCACCGGGGCTCCTCATGGTCACCGCACTAGTTTGACGCGAATAACGGAGAGAGAGCGCTGATCTGAGCGAGGAGAGGACAGGAGAGGACAGGAGGAGGAGGGCGCACGGCTGAGACGCCAGGACGCGCTCTTGTTGTTAGTAGCGCAGCAGATGTCTCCGGGCTGCCGCTGGAGTAACACGATCCATGGGAATGGGAAGGGGGCTGGTTAAGGGTTTTCTTCTTCTTTCTTCACACACAGAGGGTGAGTAGGAGGGGACACAGAGACGGAGGAACACCCCCCATCTCCTACCCCTCCTTCTACTCTTGCAAACAAAAGTGAAGCCCCCGCTTTAGCTCAGCAATTCACTCTCATGCAAAAAAGGATTTCCTCTGTTTCATATGTGTATTCACAACACACGCGTCTGCTAATGGCCATTAGCACCACGTTTCTGGGCTTGTTTTCGGTAAACAGACACACACATGCGGGCCAAAGGCAGCTAGTTAACAGCTTGAAAATGAATATCAAAGGATAATATTTGTTTGTTTGTTTTTTTCCCTTCCTTTGACACAGTTTTAACTTTTTACCGCTGTAAATTATCCTACAAACACGCTACATAAAAAATTGCTATTTAGCTAGCATTGACAAATACCAGATGCTAGGTGTAGCATTGATAGTTTTAAAATCGGTCTTAAAACTTTTTTTTTAATTATAACTGCACAGCTCAAACTTAGTATCCTAAACACATTTAGTATGTTTAGATAACCCAAATTATTAAGTGATATATAATACATTTTGAATTAGGCCAACTTACAATTTTTATTTATTTATTTGGCTTAGTTTCAAATAAAAACAATTTTCATGCATTGCTAAAAACTTGGCTCCCAAATTTCCTTTTGTCCTGGCGTGAATAGCCTAATAATTAAGTTAGCTGTTCCTACCTTTTTTCTCTCAACATATTTCTTTAGTAAAGTCAAGAAAAAAGTGTGACAGCCTACTCAAAAAGTTTTTGTCTTAATTGTCACCACGTATAAAGTCTAGTAACCTATAGTCTTTTCATACACAGATGCTGTCAGTGTGTGGGGCCATATGTTAAGCACATCATCAGTCCACTGTTATGGAGTGGCTGTAGGGAACATCAGGTCACCCCTGCATTCCTGATAAACATCCTGCCAATTCATAAGCCAGCACATCTGCCACACACACACCTTTCCTCTCATGATCTGTTGCATTTTTTCACAAGAAAAAAAATCCACCCCACTGTGCAGCAGGCAGTCCTCCCTGGGAAACATGGAGCAACCCTGTCCAAAAGTGCAGCCCACGTCAGCAAACAGGCTAACCCCACAGAGGAAAAGTTAGACGGTGATATAATTCCAAGAGATTTTTTTATTGTTCTTGCTTACTATATCATTCCACTCCCTTCGGGCAGTGGCAGTAAGTTTACTTTCACTCTGATTACACATCTTGCAGCATGTAATAATATCTCTTAAATACCGTTAGAGATACATGTTCTTTTGACTGTGGCTATTTATAGAGCAACCAGATATCCAGTTTTATGTCAAACCAAAAAGCCAAGACAATGCAGAAGAACGAGGACACAACCAAAATGAGTGAGTGTGACACCAAAAACACTATAATACAGTTGTTTTTTAACTTGTGGTGACTAGAAGTAGAAAGTTGTGTTGCATGTGTGTATCTTATCCTGCTGTACACGTGGACAGACATGAGGAAGGGCCTACAGCGACTGTGACGTTCTCACCACAGTACTCATTGGCATCTCTAAGAAAGCACTTAGAAAACACTACGACAGATGCTGACGTTTTTAACCACTGCGATCAACCCCCCGTGTGGAAAAAAGGGTTTATTCTGCTCAACGCCATACCACTGACGCATGTGTGTCTGCCAGAGTTTCCTTAATTCAGCAAGAATGGGGTTTAGTAAGGGAAAAATGGGACGGTTTCTGTTTCGGCTTACTCTCTCTGTAGGCTGTTACAACTGAAAGCAATCATCAGACCTAAACATATCAAGATGGGGAGACTCTGGAGATTTTGAAGACTTATATAACAGACTTTAAGGACTTTGACTTCGGGGTACATTTTATTTACCACTGTGCAGTGTTGTCTGTTTGTTTTCAGATGTTGTAGCAGTACAGGCAAAGGAAAGAAATGATCATTTCATTAGCAAGGGAAACAAAATAGAAAATGGGCCTTTATTTACTGAGTAGATAAATAACACAAGCCAGATGTTCATAATACAGAAAAAAAAAGTAATAATGCAAAGGTTAATCATTTTAAAAAAGATCAGATTCCATGTGGTTTGGCCTTTTGAAACTGACACTTAGACTGAAACATTCAGATCTGACCAAAGCTAGTTTGAGTCTACTCTGAACATAAAGTGATCAAATTTTAAGAGAAATTACCTGCTTTCTTTTTCTTATATTTGACGAAAAAAGGCTTAATCATATTGTAATGCAGTTTGTAAAATAATCTGAAAATAATTTGATCTTAGTTCAACCCTCATCTTGACTTTATTATTAAGGAGTTTATTAGATGAGAATGTTCAGCACATACCGGAAGCTTTGGCCAATCACATGCTCACATGTTCTGAGGTCTGGAGTTGGTGATGCTCCCATTGGTCTACACTGATGTCAACTAGGAAGTTGACATTGGTAAATATGACCTGTAATACACAGAAAGTGTTGAATTACACTAAAATTGTGCAAAAAAAGAAAAGCATAAATAGAGCAAAGGGAGTTTTACCTTATTTAAAAAAAAAAAAAAAAACAGGAATGGTTGCTCTACTGTTTTGGTGTTGTTGGTGGTGAGGGGTGGGGTTGGTGACCACCCGGGACATAGATCATTTCAGGTAATTCATCTTTATTTGAGAAACATTTTTAAAAGTTCACATGTTTCACTTTTTAATGTTTAAATTTACTGATATTAAATGTAACATTTACTTCTTTTTTTTTTGGAATGACGTCCATCTTAACCTTGACCCAGTGGCAAAAGCAGATCTCCGTAACCAAAAAAGAGAAACACAGGCCCAGTGATATACGGTGACCTTTGACCCCTTTGCCAGCTTCTACTCATGATTCAGCTGGAGCTCCCGTCTTGCTAGGTTTATCACCCATAGTAAAGGATAACATTCAGGCAAGCTGTGACCCCCCCACTGCTCTCACTGCTAAGGTCAACGGGCCTGTGCCCACTGACCATAAAATCACCTAGGATTTATCATCTAAGGCTAAGTCTGGACAGACTGTTACGCAAGTCATCCTTTGTAAAGCTTACCCTAAACCACATGTTCAGCTCACCTGCAGACCATTACACTTTCTTGAACATAGGTTCAGCAACTGGTTTCCCTTAATACATTTTATTGTGCCTTGGGAAATTAAGCAACAGACACACAGGGATTAAACATGTACAACACAAGCACTCCTAGTAGCAGTGATACTTCTCTGCCATTGGAATCTATTTTAACAGAATGATCTCAAGCTGCTTGTCTCCGTTAGACGGAAGTACAAACTCTTAATGGCCGCCTTTTAACCTAACAGCTGGGAGTGTAGTAAGCATTTTAGTGCTTTGTGTAGTCTTCTACTCATAGTGGCAAGTAAACGCTAGTAAATAGTGCTCCTCAAATGTTCAAGTACTTTGAAGTTTTGTGAGGTCCCATTAAAGTAGAAAATGACCCAAAAAATTGAGTTGATGTGACAGAAAGTATTTAACACTTTTAAAATATACTTAAATACTTTCACTTACCAAAATTGGTGCATAGATATTGGGAAAACATCGCAGTATTAAATGTGATCACAGATTTTTTTTGGTGAAGTGGAAGTTTTCTATTTTTTTTTTAATTTCACCCTCTGTATGGCTGTAAATGAAAATATTGGCTACAAACTGCCTAAAGAGTAGATGATGGTGTGAAATTTGGCCCTACAAGGTTAATTGGATATATTCAAATGTAACATAGCAAAGTGGCAGCTACATCTTTTATTATGTGCCATGCAACTATCTAGCAGTGCAGTTGCCGACAATGCCCTTTAGTTCAGTGAATGTCCTTAAAAGTTACGTAGCGTTGCTATATGAGTTTATGAGTAATACATTTCATGTAAGACATATTTTGAACACTTAGTTTTACTTTCATTTTAATTTGAAGCACTAAGTAGAGTAAAAAATTAAATGATCCATCCTTAATGTATTGTTCTTGACAGCTTAAAGCGCTCAAATGAAAAGGAGCCCAGAGTAATTTGGGCCCAGCAGCCGGCTCCTATTGCTGAGTGGGTCAGTGGGGTTTGAGTGCTACTCAACTGTGGTATAGTGCTTCTCTCAAGCTCAACCCAGTGTGTCAACACATCACATATGGACAGAGAGTTGTCCTAGGAGAACGTGCACAATGTGTGGCATGCACTCTTTGCATTGCATATGTCACAAAAGGGCTTCAAACAGGGGCTGAATGTCTAATGAATGAGATCATGTAAACACTTCAAGCAAAGATAGAATCTCCCTCAGGCCTCATCTCTTTGCTTTCATCCACCCTGCTGTTGTACATATCCTCACATCTCAATGCTCTCCTCTTCCCATTTGACCTCCCTACGTTATCATTACTTCCTTAACCTCTACAGAACCACCCAAGTCCTGTATCTCCCCTGAGTTTAAAGACTTGGAGAATCCCATGAGTGTGCTCAGAGTACCATGTGAGCCTATGGAATTTCCTCTAAGTTTGCCCGCCAGGTCCTGCTCTCCTCCTAAAGCATCCCACAGACACGTGCACCTCTGTACATGGCTCGCACAGATTGAGCCGAGATAGAGGCTCTGACACGTGGAGAGACAGTCCAACGGCTCTGAGCAGAACATTTAGCTTCTGAAAAACACGTGAATCCATCAATCTAAACACAAACAAACTTTAGTTCAAATCCACAAATACAGTAGTAAGATTCCACAGTACAATGATGCTCCTTTATAATATGTTTCATGTTATGAAGCAGGATAGTCTATTATGCCAGTTGGTACCACTTCTATGGCAACTACACATCATATATATATAGAGAGAGAAGCTTTGTTTTTAAGTGGTATCATTACTGAAGCTGAAAAGCCATAAACAAATTTTGTATCGTGTACAAACACAGACAATCTGGAGTAGTTTAAGATCATGTATTGGCAGGACTATGTTCTCCTAAAATACATCTCATTAACACAACCCTGACAGATGCAACAGTGTACAAGGAGCTGCAGAAGCAAAGCAGATAAATACTGACATCTGGAAGGAAGCTAGTAACATGAACACCACCTTCACAAAAATAACACTACTTAACATATAATTCTTTGTAAAACCAACAAATAGATAGAGACAAGGACATTCTGCATCAAGCTGAAGGTTTGTCCGTTGCCTTCTGATAAACTCCAATCAATTTATCTCTGCTGCGCCCTTGAATTTGTTTGTTTAATCTTCAGCAAGGACATAACATGCCAAATTATTTATGGAATAAACAATTACAAATCATGTTTTGTCACTGTGGTTGTCTTCGGTTAAACTGATGAATGATGAAGCAAATAAATGTCTGACATTTGCTGCCGCAGTGACAATATCAGCTCAAAATTGCCAGCTTGTTAGCTATTAGCTGAGTGCCTACTGGGAGACAAAATGCAACAAGAAGCTCCCCTCAGTGTCACGTTTTAAAGTTCAGTGTTGCATACTAAAGGCTCCAATTAGCTCCGCAGAATATGGAGAAGAATCCCACAGAGATTCACATACATGGACCTCCCCACAGACAGATTAAACAAACAGTTGAATGACCCAGGTCAGAGCAGTGTTGGGAATAGTGGCCGTTCCCCGCAGTGTCAGTCAAGACTTAGTAAGTGTGTGTTAGTGAGTATAATTGTGCATGCCAGGCATATTGAAACACACGTGTGGACTATGTGTGTGCTTCGGGAAAAATGCTGCATGAATCCAAAGCGCTCTGAAAATAAACCACAGGGTCAACAAACAAGTCAGAGGAGAGACAGTTTGTCCATGTGCTGCTGTGTTTTGAAGAGGAGGGGTCGAGGGCTAAAAAATGTGCTTTCCCCTTCGTTTTCCTGTCTGCAGCAGGAACAGAACTTAGTGACTTCTGAGTGAACTGTCCAACAGCACCCAGGCCTCGTGTGTCTTGGTCAGGCCCAGGAAGGAAGCTTGTTCTCTGGGGAGTAACTGATGGGAGTCAAGGACCTGGAGGTCAGTCAAGACAAGCTTGTTAAATTCAACACCAACCAAACCGCATGTCGAGGAATGAACAGCATTTAAAAGCAAGAATGTACAAACATTTGTTACTGAAGATATCAGAAGGAGGGCTGACAGTGTAATGGCTGCACAGATAAATCAGTTTAACAGCTATCACATCAGCGCAGTTTCTGAGAACTGTCCATAAGACATGATGAACTCTGTAAGAATGGCCCATGATGTATTCTTAGATGTATGAATTTGATTTCAAATGCAGCTCAAGGCTAACATGCTAATCTCTACATGCTAAGATGCTTGGCTTGCCAAAATTAAATACAGTGTGGCAGGTATAATCCTAATAAACAAATTCTCTGGTAACACTGAGCATGTTATGAAAGTTTTTCCACAGCTGTTAATGTCTAAATGCCAGATTTCAATGTGTAGAGCTACAATATAAACAAAGTCAAAACTCCATTACATAACAGCAAGTTTTATGTGGTAAAATCAGGAAATTCCCCAGATGTTTAACTCCCTGGACCAAGAATAATAACGTGTGTAATAATGATACCAGAATTCATAGAAATCCATCTCTGTTGGACCAAAATGAACTCACTGACAAGAACAGCTGCTTTAACTTGTTGTATTTGTGCTGCCACCTGCTGTTATTCTGATGAGTCTGCCAAAAATGTTAAAAAACAATAAATATCATTTAACATTTTTTTATTGGGAAAGAGGAAATTGTTTTGTCCAAGCTTGACACATTGTTGTGATTCATGATGACCATATTCATAAAACTTTGTATGTAACAAAGACATAAGAAAATAGAAATTAATAAAAAAATGCCTGAGTTGTCTTAAAACATTCATCACCAGGTTCTGTTTAGAAATGATCTTTTAGTCCCAAATGTAAATATTGTTGCATATTCAGTCATGTTGGTTCAGCTGAACAGTATTGTTCTTTTGTTTATCGTTAAGGCCATGGGAAGAATGACGAGGTCATAAAACCATAACAACATACAACCTACTATACGTACATACTTGGATATTTAACAGTTAACCAGAATATTAAATAACAAGCTATAATTACATTTGCGCCCCTTATATTTGGAGCATTTTATAGTATGACATTTCCTTTTCCTTTGGGTGGATCAGTTCCCAAACAAAGTACCATGTTCAAAATGGGTGAATTGACTTTGAAGTAAACCAGTGGATTTAAACTGATGCCCTGTTGCCTTGATCATTGATAATAGTGTTTCTAATATTTAAATGTAGCAATAATAAGGCAAAATCACAATCACAGACGTATTGTGTAAGCACGTCTTCCACTCTCAGATGTCCTTCCTTACATTTGTAGCATCCACATATGTGATTGAAATTTCAGATGGGATTCTTATGACCAAGCCAAACTGTCTTGTGCTTTTTGGGATAAAAATCCTTTGAGTGTTTTCTCAGCCAAGATACAGCATATGTTTCTGTGTAGTTATTTTTCAAAGTGAGGTTTCTTTAGATTCTGGCAAAACAGGTTTGAAAGTCAAGATCTCTGTGAAGGTATGGCCTAAAAGGAAAAAGGAAAACAGCACTGTCTTACTCCTTTATAATGTCTAACCATTAGATGATGCTTTTGTCCATGCTTACGTTTCCATTGGTCCAGAGTTAGCTCTGCGTTGTCCAGAGAGTGGTCATAAGGCTGTGCCTCTGTCTCTTCCTCTGGTTCCCTGAACACTGAGAAGTAAGGCAGTGACAGAGCTTCTGCAGCAGTTACTCTGTTCTCTGGATCCAGTAATAACATGCACTCAAGCACGCAGACAGCTAATGGGATAAAGGAAACAGGATATCAAATTATAAGCTGGCTGTCAAACTACAAATAAATACAATGATGATGTGATGGCTAGACTGTCCTACCCTGTGGATTCACATCTGAAAACACCTTAGACAGATCCTTCTTTTCCACTTTAGAAAGACCTTTAATATAGGTTTTGGCCTTAAAACAAGACAGAAAGATGTGCATTTAGTCAGATCTATTACAGTATATGACTAAAAGTGGTATCTTTGCTGCAGATGTTGAACTCACGTCCTCTGAGTCAAGTTTTGAAACAAACTCCTGAGATGGTGTTCCTGTGATCTTCATGATCTCAGTCAGCTGATCAAGGTCTGTTGAATATGTGTCAAGGTTCCCATGCAATTCCGCATAAATTCAATGCTCTGCTGACTCATCAAGCATTGTATTTCGACAACACACTTTGGAAAGCAAAAATTATGAGTGCGTAAAAAAGGATACGGTCACTGCCTTTAAAAAGTGGTTTGCCCTGGAGCATCTCAGCCATGATGCAGCCCACAGACCAGATGTCGACTGAGGATAGAAACAGACATCATATACAAAGATGACCATAAGGTCACTAAAAGCACTGAAGAGCTGTTAGAGGTCAGTGCATTTACAATATTCACATAGTGATGCAGCTCCATCTAGAGGATAGTAAATCCAATAACACTTTCTAATGAAGCATTTTTCAATCTTACATACTAAAATGTATATAGGCAATGTATTTTTAGGGATATGTCCCCATATATATCTAGTGACTAATAATGATCCCAATAAAAATCCAGTTAAATATGATTAAATGTTTTCCAGCTCAGAGTGAATGTGCCAAAAATGCTTGTTGGTAATGAATATGCTCAAAAGCTTTCATAAAACTGCTTGAAGATGATCTGCATTTGGGAGCATGATGATGTGGTTATGTACCTACCAATCAGCTATCAAAGCAAAAGTTTGATTGTGCCCTGTTCCTGTGGGCATTTAACTGCACTTTCACCACTGAAACTACACACCCCACATTTAAGTTATAGAAAGCCATACAAAATAGCTTGTTGATGAAAGATGACACAATATGTTCTAATAAGTGCTAATGAGCTTTTCCTTACCAGTCTGAGTGTAGTGCATCCAGCTGAGGATAACCTCTGGGGCTCTGTACCAGCGGGTCACCACATACCCTGTCATCTCACTGTCTGCCTGCCGTGCCAAGCCGAAATCTAAGATCTGAGAGAACCGAGAAAGGAAGACAGTATAGATACAACAATAGACGGCAGAACTTGCATTAAATACCAATTATAAGCAACATGTTTTACAGCATGGCTTCAATATACTCATTATGAACGTCCTAGTAGTACAATACATCTATACCATTTCACAAGATACAGTTTGCATGTGGGGCGGTGGTTCTTTTAGTTTCAAGATGAACATATTTGTACCTTCAGTTCACAGTCTTGGTTGATGGCGAGATTTCCTGGTTTAAGATCCTGAAAAAGTAAAGATGTGTTGTTACAGTGGTCCAAATAACAGCAAGAATGTATAAGCTGTTTATATGATCTTTTCTGTTGTGACTTACCCTATGAATTATACCAGCAGAATGAATGTACTGAAATAAATGGATAAAAAAAGAATTAATGCACACAAAAAGTACACTTATGTCAGAATCGTGCTTGATCTTAAGTCAAACTTCCCCACCTTAAGCCCTTTAATCATTTGATAAACTAAATACTGAATCTTTTCTTCAGACAGCCTCTGCAACTTCATCAGCTTCCCGAGGTCTGTCCCCATGAACGGCATCACCAGATAACTACAAGAGAAGAATGCGGCCTTGTTCTCAGAATGCTTGTGTATGTTTTTTCTGCTTCATTGTGAAAAGGACAATGACCAGCACTTACAAATCTGTGAATCTGTCCAGAGAGAGGTCAGCTGTGAACACGTCGAGAAGGCCAATCACCTGCAGGACAAAGATAAGGACCAGGAGGACCCATCACAGAGCAGTTAGTAGTAGTAGTAGTTAGTATCATATTTTACCCCCAGATTACGTACATTTTCATGTTTCATGTGTTTGAGAAGCTTCAGTTCTCTGTAGGCACGTTTGGCAAAGAGCTCCGACTGGAAAGGCCTGTACAGCTTCTTTATGGCCACTTTGGCTCCAGTTCTGGAGTCCACCGCAGAGCTGGAAAAAACACAGTGTCACACGACGAAACATCCAACGTAAGTTGATAAGTAACACTGCTGCCAGGAAATGGACCAACTGTATCAATGTTATCAGCCAAAGATATCTGCCCAGTTTGGTCTAAACACACTGACACTGAGCAGTCACTAACCTCTCCCTTTGACGTAGGCCACAAAACGTATACAGAAATGTTCCACCCATTTAGTGGAGTATCTAGTATCTGGTAGGTCAAACTAATTTTCACTGGTACACTATGTAGGATTTCAAATTGATACCATTCATATCAAGAAACTCCAAAATAAACCCCACTCTCTTCTCTTACGCGAAAGCAATGTGGAAGTAAGTGTGTCTGCTCATACACAAACCACTACCTGTAACTTTCAGTTCTTCATATTTGTTGGCGTGTTGAGAGCTGTTTTGACATTTGCAGCCCTCAGCCAATCACAAAGCGCACAACAAAACAGAGAGAATCCAAACACAATTGAACAAAGGAGTTGAAAAACTAGAATAATCTGGGTTTAACTGATGTGATAAAAGGGCCAGCCATGCTTTTCTTTGGTATTCCAACCTTTAACCAGTTTTTCAGATACCCTCTCCGAGGTTCCTATCAATTACAAAAGTGGTCCTTACGACGAAGTGCGCAAAAATGACCATTTCGTTCTCTCTGTAACTGGAGAATATTAAGAAAAGCATGTGATGATGGAAAACGCACAGGTATGGTGTATGCACATTTGCCACTATCTCATAAGGAAGTAAACACACAGCAGCATGTTCAGCGAAGCGCACGTAGTCTTTCTTTTGTTTGACTGTGACAGAGAGCAGTTGTCCCTAAAGGCACCATATGTCACATCGCTCTTTGTTACAAAGCACTACATACAAAAACAGCGCGATGTTTGCTATCTAGCTTCTTAAAGGCACACATCTTTTTTTTGGACTTACCACACCGTCCCGTACGCTCCAGTCCCCACCTGTCTCAAATCACGGTACCGTTCCGGAACTTCCCAAACGGTTTTGTTCACTTCCTGACGACAATAACCCGGTCTGATGCGCTTAGACATCTTATAATAATGAACAAAATAAAAACAGTACAAAGGTGATTTTTTTCAAGCTTTTGTCTTCTTCCGTCGCTACACACCCATTGTCCCAGATCCCACCTATGGGTTCACCCGGGCTTACTGCGCAGCTCTCGCTCAGGGCGCACCCAGAGGTCACCAAAAGCCACTCCCGAGTCCTGATAGGCCCGCAATTAAACGGTTACAAAAAAGAACTGCAATGCCAGTGACAAAGAACTAGATTGACAGCAATGATGTCAAAGAATTATAGGTTTGGTCAGTTTACTGTGAAAAGGAATTAAGCCATGCTTGACGGTTTAATGTGAACTTCATACAGGCTGTGTTCCTTGCAGCCCTCTCCTTGCAAACAAGAAAAAATGTGAAACTTGCACGGGCATGACACAGCTTCAGGCTTCAAGAGTATAAGTACACAAAGTTATGCAGGTTAAAAAAAACAAAAGGGTAATATGCAATAAACATGTTATTGACTCTAACAGTATTAGTTAAGCACTTTATTTAAGCATCAATATAGTCATAAACTATAACGCAATAAATGCAAACTGGAAATCGAATAGAAAATTCTATAAGATACTTAACAGAGACAATTTTGACTGTTGCTCTGTTTTAAAAGTTTGAAATACATAGGAGCTCTGAGATTAAGTGGACATTGTCGAGGATATACCCCGACTCAGGCCCAAAGAGAGAGACTGGCACCAGCCACCCTAATGGGATAAGTGCTAGAAGGTAAACAAATGAAGAGATAAAAACTGTGAGCACATTTTCTACCTTACAACAGAATAAAATAACATATGTATCTTGATGTACATCTACAGTGGTAACAAAGATAACAAGCATGTTATTAAAGGACAATATATTGTGCGTATTTATTATGCAGCTTGATCAAGTGTAATCGCCCCCTTACATCTGAACATTTTTCCACATATCTATCTTTTATTGGTAGCTTATATGAAATGAAGGAACATCCCACAGGTTTTCAGATACAGACAGGTTCATTTGAGGACTTTTTGTCTGAGTCATCATTAATAGCTTGTCGACACCAAGCAGACAAAGAGCAGGTTTTTTTTTCCCTTTCTGATATCAACATTAAAGTATTTTTCATAGACCATAATAATACAAATAATGACATTATTTTAAAATTTGCTGTCAGTCAAGTTCTAAGGAGCCTCCCTTTACTTTCCTTATTCTTAAGATATTGAGTAGAGCTCTTTTGTTCATACAGAGAATAGAGAGTTTAAACCTTTTCTCTAAGCAGCAAACCAGACGGCTTCCCATACAGGCTTACGGCTACAAACTGATGAAATTAAGGGATATGAAATGTGATAGCAAAATGATTCAGCAGTTTTTTTTTGAAGAACAGTGTCCTATAAAGCTATGCATTTTTGACACTTTACTTTGACATTTAACAGGATACTTTTTTGGCTTAAACATGCTGAATTTTTGCAATTTGTTATATCCCTTATGTATTTCCTTTTACGTTTTATGTGTTAAATTTAAGGTTTTATAGCACCAACCTATTCCTTGTCTGCTTTGTATCAGGCAGGCTTTCTATGAGATGCTGTGCTTCAAGTTGACTTCCCCGACACCGCCTGCCAAAGAGAATTTGAGCATAGCATTACCCTAAAAGCTAGCCCTCTCTCTTATCATTTCTGGCAGGTCAGCTAACCGTCAAGGAAGTTATTACGAGGATCATGTGACACATATTTCCTGTGCCCACGCGGGGGGCTTGCTATTGTAGGGCACAGCGTCTCTGGCACTTGATGTTGACGCTGCCTGCTCCTCTGCATCGTCCCTCTCTCCCTCGTCGGTTGCTCCGCTTTTGCCAGCCCATGTGGGAAGTTCTAGACCCGGCTGTGAAGAGAAAGGCTTTTCCAGAACCTTTAGGACTCTCTGAACCTGAAATAATGGTAATGATTATCAGTTAAACATGATCAAATTTTGTGTCGTAGTTAATTTATTGGCCTGCCTGGCAATAATAAGAAAAGAAAAAAAATGTCTACCTCGGAAAAGTCTCCATTCTCTGCAGCCTCAATTGCGTTTTGTGCAATGTAGTTCCTCAGAACCACACGTGGGTTGGTGCTGTCCATCACCTTCACCCTCTCATCCTGCACAGCTTGCACATCACTCTGACCGTCCAGTTCTCGTCCCAGACGCTTCCTGCACCAGCGATAACATGGATCACTCAGTCAGACAGTTAGAGTGAAGGAACAACCTCCCATTTCCCGGTTTCACTCTTTTGGCCATCCCTTTTAGCACCATCAGCACCCACCCAATCATGTTTACTTCTTACAGCTGTTGTTATTTCCCCCCGACACCTCACCTGTAGCGTGTGATCCAAGCAGTCCACTCCTCAGCCTGTTTGGTTTTTAGCTCTTCCTGGCTGGTCTCCATCAGGTCTTTGAGTTTGCTGAGTTTGTCTAACTGCCTAGCTATTGTCATCCTGTCTGATATCATCTGGAACAGTGCTGGGTTGCTCTGAGCCAACGAGAGCAGCATTGCCAGCTCCCTGTCAAGAGTGAACAGAAAAACAAAACCTCCAAGATAAAGAATAAAGGGGAAAAAGTAACATCAGTGCAGCTAATTAGTCACTTCTTGGGTATATGAGGTAAGCAGGTGAATAAACTACTGCCACTTGTTCCACTTATTACATTTACAACACAATAAAGATAAGGCAGATGGTTGAGTCAGAGACCAGATATTTCCTCTGTGGCTTCAAAACAAGGTCTAAACTTAATGACCAGTCGAACCTTGACAGCTCAGTTTCTATAAGCGCAAGGTATAATTAACACTCACAAGCAACACTAGTGAGACACATTTACTACAGTTAATAGAATGTTAACAGCCTCTTTAGAGCATTTTTATGTTGTTATACACAGAACATTATAAAACAGATTCAGGATATTATTATATTTACGCACTATGTGTGTTACTAGCCGGATTATCTTACCGTGGGTCCATGGTGGGTTTGTTGGCAGCTTTGAGTTCCTCCAAGGATGCACACTGCTCCAATAGAAGCTCTGTAGCTTGTCTTATAATTTCCTCTTCTCCTCTATTTTCGCCCTCAGTGGGACAGGGGATCTGACTCAAACAACGAAAGGTGTTGGTAAAGTCAGCACCTGAAAGGACAACTACTATTAATAATTATACTCATGTGGCTCTGGCAATGAAAGGAATAATTTCTCTCACATTGTTAAACTTTCAGTATACATTAGGAATCTAGGTGTATATTGTTTCTTTTAAAAATAGGTATAAATGACACTTACAAAACCCTGATGAAAGTTACAAAAAACATAACCCACTGATTTTATTTTAAGGTAGTGCTTTGCCACTGGCATTCTACCTGTGTTATGCATGGTCTGTAATAGCTCTGTGATCAGAATCTCATCTTCAGGTTCGTCCTTCTTCAGCAAGCCCAGTTTTTTCCTCATGTTCTCCAGGTAGAAGTGGTTATACAGATCCATGTACTCATCTATGACTACCTCTGCTCTTTCAGGGGGTAGCTCAGGTGCAAGAGCCTCTGCAAACTTCACCAAGTTCCACCTGCAAATGGCCGGCTGGGCCTGATAGGAGTAACGGCCTGAGTTGTCTGAGGCGTTGCAAATAAAATCTGGGTCAAACCTAAGAAAGATAAAAAAATAAAATAAAATAAAAAACTTAATAAATAACAATAATCAATAATAAATAAACAATAATAATAAAAAACATAATCATCTGTGTATCTCAAACTTGTAGAGTATAACATATTTGAATACAAATAAAATATAAGGAACACACAGCTTGTAGAGGCTTAAAATTGTTCTGCATTTATTACCTATCCATGAACCCATAAGGGCCATAGTCTAGGGTAAGTCCCAGGATGCTCATGTTGTCTGTGTTTAAGACTCCATGGCAGAATCCAACACACTGCCATAGAGCCACTAGTCGAGCTGTACGAACCATTACCTACAAACATGAAGGAAACAGTGCAATATTACAAACAGTAAAGAAGGCTCAAACGACGACGAGATATAGTATTTAACTTAGGAAACAATAAAAAATAAATAATAGAGTTCAATTGAAGGTCTTATTGAAACCTTAATGTCATAGACTGTGTGACTTATTAACTGAATATTTCTGACCATTTTTCATACATAATATATGCAGAACAGTGTTCCAACCTCTCTAAAGAAAGCCACATTCCTTTCCACACGGTCTGGGAAATTCTTCTGGATTTCAGGATAAAAGACTTCAATGACATAATCCATCATCTGACTTCTGATATCATCGCGTCCATAACTAGGTCCCTGACGTCCTGTGAACTCGTCAGCCTGCTTAAAGATCTCAAATGACCCAAACCTGCAAAACAAAACAAAAAAATCATTCATTCATTTTTGTTTAAACTGGATGACAAAACACTGACATTTATGGTAATAAAAACCCTATGTGCTCACCTGAGAAAAGTGGGAGCAATACGGAGGACCACAGAGCATCTCTCATGACGAGGGTGACCACTGTAGTACACATCACGCATGACTTGGCTATCAGAGGTCACTACAGAGCCTGCTCTGGTGGTGGGCACACCCAGGAAGAACATAGCCTCACTGCAGAGGAACTCTCTTATACTAGAGCGAAGGACTTTACGGCCATCAGCTTGTCTATGACACACAGTACAATTGTTTGCAAAATGTATCTATATTATTTATTTTTGTAATACAACTTTGAATTGCTTAATGCTATGTCAGTACATTTGTGTATTCTAAAAGTATGTGTAAGAATGAAAGTAAGAATGTAAACAAAATAAAAACACTTTCAAACATTATTAGCCCAATCTTTGATAATTGTGAACTGAAAAACAACAGCCATTCCAGCATCATCTTTTCACTATTGTTATCTAGACTTTATAACGGTATAAGTATTAAGTATGCGTAATAGTATTAAGTAAAGTAAAATAATGATTTTGTGTTTTTGTAGTCCTGCTGTTGTATATTGCTCTAATAATATTGCTTTTAAAAAAGAGACAAAATACATCTGTATAGCTTCTGACCTGGAGTAAGGGGTCAGTCCAGCTCCCTTCACCTGAATCTCCCATCTACCACTTGGATTTTCCTGCAGAAGTTCTGGGTCTTGTCCGTGTGGCACCTTTACTTCCCCCAAGTAACAAGCCGCTCCGTCGCCCAGCTGTCCGGCAAACTGTCCAAACTGATGGCCGCAGTAACAGTGAGCAGCAGGCTCGGACCCCGGCATCACTCTGGACCCGCTCAGGTACTCTGGTCCTAGAGGGTCGTTCAGGGCTTCCTCTTCGCGGAGCCCCAGAAGAGCCAGTGCCTGGTGTGACACCGCCACAAAGCGGGGCTTGGTGAGCGGCTGGGGCTGAACTCTTGAGAAACATGCTCCCTTCACCTGTCTCACCCCCGGCTCTTCGGATGGGTCCAGTGGCAGTTTTCTAAGAGCCAGGTTGTCAAAGTTGAGTCGCTCCAGCGGGGACCGACTCAAAGCCAGTCCCATGTCTTCCATCCCGACCGCAGAGAGAAGTCTGAACACGGACACCTCGGGGAGCAAACTGCGTGGCAGGACCAGCCGGAGTCCTAAATAAGCCATTCAACATCCGCCATCCGCATTACATTCAGTGTCGCACTTTCAAAGTTTTCCTAAATCATGCTTGCATAATCCGGATGTTTACGAGCCACGGTGTTACATTATAATCTGTCCTACCGGAAACAAAGCCCGAGGCCTGCGCATTGATGATTTATTTAAGTTTTATTGGATCGTTTTCATTTTAAGTGGTATTTTCTTCCTGTTGGCAAGGTTTTGTTCCTCTTGCGTTTTTCTCTTGCCTTTTAATAATTATTTTTAGGCAATTCAATATTAGTCACAGTATTAGCCACGCTTAGTTTAATCTAGGATGTCATACAACTAATAAACTTACACATACAGTATTAATAAGAATAGATCGGAATCAAAATTTATTTTGGAAGGCTGTAAACAATGAACTAGAAAGTAAAGATAGATGTACAGTATTCTCTGGGTTTTTACAATTCATACTGAAGAAGAACATTTGGATGTACATACCAAACATTTGAATTTGGTAGAAAATGAATGAATGAACCATGTTCTGCCCTCCACTTGTCACCTTTCTTATCCAAGCCTTGTGAAGATTACAGTGATTCAAGTCTTAAAACGTTTTGTGAAATGTAACCATTTTTAAAATGCACACAAAAACACATTATCTGATTGCTTATATAATTTATAACATACTAATCTGCATAATATTTAAACTTTTAGACTAAAAGTACAATATGGTAGATTAAAATTCAGATTATAGATACAAACCCTATCCTGAAAAAAAATAAATATAGGACTAATAGTAGAAGAAAGTGAGCAGCCCCATTCCAACTCACTGAACATGTGCAACAGAAAATCTTTGGACTGTGGACAGGCTGGCGTCAAACCTCAGGTCAAGAACCCATCTGAGGACCAAAGGCAGCAGTGAGAGTGGTGAAAGGGTTTGCCTCCCATCACTGACCCATCTCAACTTTCCACTTCCTTCAGTGTAAGTCTAGAATCACAGTCCTTTCAAATAAAAATCTTTATAAAAGAGAAAGTCAATTTGAAATGGATTCCAGTAAAAACATACAAATGGGGTTTAATGGATACATCATAAAATACAGCCAGTGATTTTAATGTCTATAAAGTTACTTATGGCTTTTTGGGGCATATGCATTTAACATTAATGTATGTCCCTTTACTTGAGATGAAATCAGTTGTATTATTAGCCAGATTTGGGGATTTGGGGATTTGGAAGGTGCAATCAAAAACACAAGTCACAAGAGTAATGGATATCCCTCACTGAGGCACAATTAAGTCCTGCATGAACTCGTACCTTGCTGTGAATAAGCATAAAAATGGGCCTGGTCACATTTAAAACAAATGTAATGATGACAGTTGTTATAGCATTTCTTTTCTTATAAAACAGTCTTAATTCTTTAATAATTACTTATTTAGCCCTTACAACATGAGGCACTTAACACTTGACGAGGACTGTGCACCCCCTTTACAAAAATTATCATTCCTTCCCTAATAATATAAATTATGATTTCTATTCAGGCATATAGGCAAAATGTATATATTACAATATATATAGTTAACTCATATCCATCTAAAGTAAATAATGTATTCTATTACTTTATTACAATAAATTAATAGTAGATGCAGGGCTGATCAGGGAATTCACAATGTATTCCTTCCATAGTTTGCATATGAACAATAAAACTGTACTGGTCTGCTATAAAGTGCAGGATAGGAGCTGACACGGCACCAATATTTTATTGGCACCAGTGATCGGATGAAAAGGCAATGTTTGTGTACCACAGCAATGGCTCAAAAATATTAGGGCAGGGCCTCAAATTGATACCTTCAAAATGAAAAATAAAATTAATAAAAGGGAATGGAAGGAAATGTAAATCTATTGCATTTTTGGCAATTGTTAACCTAGCAAAATGCAGGATTTGCGAGTACTGTCACGGTTAATTTGGCAGTACTGCCCTGTTAACAAGGGCACCAGAATAAGGTGGGAGGCTCTTAACCCCCTGAGGTCCATTGTGTAGACTGGTCAAATCATTCCTCCAGCCTCAAGTCCTGTAAGGCCATTGGTGAAAGATGCATTGTATGTTTTTAAATATAGGTTTAGTCACTGATGGCTTAGAGAAGACCTTTGGGATCAAGCACTGGGTAGTCTCAGATTCTCCACTATTGATTTGACAGCAGGTAAAGACAAGAGAGTTCTGCCTAAACTCCCTCCAGCTCGATAGCAGGCATATCCCATGATGCCCATCAGGACACCCTTTATCACTGTGTGTAACACCCAGCCAAATCGAGAGGGAGGCGCCACACTAAAAAAAACACAGGGAAAGCAGATTAAAGTAGCCCTAAAGCTGCATTTTATCACAATGTTAATTAGTTAACTGCAAACATACCTCATGATTTCCTTAATGTTGAGCTCTTTCTCCCAGTTCTTTTCTATACCAGGGACATGCCCCATCCCCACTACTCCCACTACCACAGCAGGCACTTCTAAACAAGAAATTTAATAATTATATATTAATAGTGAAAAACAAGATAGATTAGGTATTAGTATACACATATGTAATAGTAAATCTAGGAATCTTAAGAAAACTACAATCCTGGACAAAATTTTTAAGTTAACAAAATCTGTAATACACACTCTGGGCATTAGGGGGAGCCTCCACACAGCGTGTAGCTTGTCTGAGCGTGTGAGTGAGGTAGATGTCTCTTTCAGCCACAATAGTCTGGTGGAGGGCTGGAAACTCGCCAATCATCTCTGACATGGTCTGCTCAAGTAGGTCCTTCTGTTTGCATTTCTCCACATCCTCTTTACTAAAAAACATAAGTGTGTATGTTAGTATATTAGACTGCACCTCAAGTCTTCCAGTATAAAGGTTCTTCTTTTCATAAACAAATGATAAAGTGTTCTCATTATAATCAGTTTTATACAAAAACAGACGACTAGAACGTCCAGCAGCGAGTGAAGTGAGCTTTAAAATATTTGCAAGTTGCAGCACATTTCTAGAAAAAGCAAGAAATAACAAAACTGATATTGTTTGTAGAATGAACTCCAAAACAATTGTGTGTCTATACCTGATTGGGTCAGAGAGAAAACAAAGGCCCCATGCCAGCCGTGCTTTCTGCCACAGACTGAGAGCAGCAATAGCTCTTTTAAATGTGACAGGTATGGGTCTGTCCCCAAGGTGAAATTTACAGAAAGGAATCTGTCCAGCCTGTGAGAGAAGAACGGCTCAATTAGAAACATGTATGCCCACCAATTTCTGCATACGTTTTACCTCTTTAAAAGCCTCCCGAAATTCTCCTCCAGGAGCCATGCCAAGTTGTTCTGTGATGTGGGCTGAAACTTTAAGAAGGAGTATCTGCATCAGACCAGACATCAACCCATTCTGACAAAAAGAGAAGAACTGGTAGAATTATGATAGAAGGACTTTTTCAGGATTTCAAACATTTCTCAATGAATTACATACATACATTGTTTATAGTGCACACATTTGAATGTTTGTTTTACCACATTGTATGCCAAACAGAAAACAAGGATGAATCGAAAAGTTCTACCTGTTTGATGGCCTGTTGAACTTTCTCCAGGTTGATGTCTTTGGCTTCCTTCAGCAAGGTATTCTCATCCATTTTCAGCATAGACACTCTGTACTGGCACAGTTCCACCACCACAACGTCTGGCTGAACCGCTTGGATTGTCTGTGTGAGTGAAAAAGAGATCAGTTGTGCTAGATACACTCAAGCTGCTGCTTTTGAAATTACGTCCAGTGTGTCTGGGATTTTAAGATGCTCTTAAAGTCTTGTCTTGGAGACATCTAATGTCAATTAATGTCCTCTAGTCTGTGGAGAGTAGATCTGACAATTCTCTGAGCTGGTTTTATATGGTCTTATTTTATATAAGTGGTGCAGATGACATAGCAAACTTTACAACAGTGTGTTAGAGAGTTCTCAGTTCTTTTGGACTTGTTACTGTTACTGACTTGTTACTACTTAGGTCATTACCATATTATACCATATTATGCACCAGACCATTTCACAAGAACCAGTGACCAGATATATAAAACAAAATGATTTGTTAAAACTAGTATTTCCTATCTAGTTTACTTCTTTATTAATTTTAAAATTACATGCTGCAAACCACATTGTACTCACAGTAGCCACATCTTTTTTGCTGCTGTCACTGAAATGGGCAGTGCCCACCAAGTATAAGATGCTCCCATCAGGAGCAGTAAGACGAGTGACTGTCTCTGGGAGGACAGGGGATGACTGCCGGCGCTGGGATCGCAACCGCCAAAGTAGCTCCATGGCCTCTCTGTCAGCTAAAAAGAAACAATTTTAAGAATTGTGTAAAAACAATCAATTAATTTCAGTATAAAATAAATAAAAAACTAATAATTTCAGTGCATAATGTGCAAACTGCAAAGAATAGTATTAAAGTAAGAAAACCATAATGAATTTCATATATGTATTTACAACAAAGTCTTTCTTAAGACCTGTTGTGTAATTATCTGTGGATTATTTAGATTGCTACATACAGTAACAACACAGCATACAGTAACATTGCACAACTACCAGAATACTTAACAAATAGTGCAGTACAAAAATGGCTTTATTGTAAATGGGATGCTAATTGTTACAATAATTGTATAAATTATAAACAGAGGAAAAAATAAAAACATAAAATATATATTTACACTTAAACTAAAATACAACAAATGACTAAAATGGATGAAGTAGCTTTAGTAGCATTTTCTTCTTTGAACCTTGACAGTCAGAGATTCCACAATTTCATATTCAGTTAATTAGAAGCAGCATTAAACTTACAGAGGCCCTGAGGAAGACATGGCAGTTCCTCTTCTGAAGCATCCTCCGAAGGGCCAACTGACTCATCCTGAAAGACGAAAGTAGTAACCACCAAGAATTGCTTACTGCATAGGTGTGGCTGTACTTTAACAAGCTGAAGGGTTTATTTATAATAACATTTTGAGAAATAGCTTGAATAGACTAAAAGGCGTTATTTCAGAAAGGTACCACTTTCAACATATAAAACCTATAGTGGTTGGGAAACACTTTTGTCAGAGATAAAATGTGCTGTCTTTCTCAACCACAGCAGGACTTTCAAAATCTTTCAAAACATCAGTGAGACGTCTCTCTTTAAAAAACTCAAGATCTAACTTTAGAGGAATATATTACAAACCTCTGAGTTGTTGTCCTGGTCCATGGTTTAAGCCTTGAAATCTAAAATGAAAATGAAAACATATGTCCACAGTGAGACGTTCACGGATGGTCAGGACAATATTCACTGCTGACGTAGCTTTACACATTTTCAGTGTCTGACTGTCCATACACAAATATATGTGGACTGCTAGAATACACAGAAGAGACAGATGGATTTAGAGGTAAACAGCTCCTTTTTAGTTCGAAATGGTTGTACTGAGTCAAGCATGCGCACCCAAAGCAAGCCAGGGTGTAGCAACTAATGTTAGCTAATGCTACTTCCCGGTACGGGACAGTAAACGCTCTTGCTGAAGACTAGTTGGTTTGGCTAGCAGTCGGCATGACAGCTAATCTAAGCTAACGTGGGCTAACAATTTGGAGTTTGATATAGTATGAATGTCTAGTAAGCAGAGATTACGCACCCAAGTTGTCCTTCACAGACAGAAAATGTAGAAATTTCCCAATATCGGTCCCAAAACACATATGGTACTTACTTGAACCCCAGCCTGTCAGTGTGTTAATGGCAACACAGCAGCAGCACTTACTCAGTCAAAAGCGCGGGGCACACTGGGATATGTAGTCATTTAGCACACACTTTTTTTTATTTGATTAATTTATTGATAAATTCATAATACTTTCACATTACAATCAGAGTCTATCCTTTTTTCCTTTCTTTTTACTACGGTTAAGACTGTCAAAGATTTTTATCTCCTTCAGCCTCATTGTAAAAAAACTACATTGAAAACAGATTAAAGCAGAGCTGTCACGTTACCTACACACTGTGCTACAAATGTTTAAAGTGCTTTTAGATGCATTTAGTGTGCTTGGGTAATCTAACAAGGGAACACAAGCATCAGCCAGTCTTTATCATAAAAAACAGATAATGCCAGATATACTGTATCTGTGAATACCATAAACAAATTGCTGAACTAGGTCCACCTTATTGAAAAGTAGGCCTTAACACCACTACAGTAAATCCCATATGGGGGTGTCAGTGCAGACTGTTCTGAATGGAGGTGTTGTAATGCATCTGCAAAAGGTATAGAGAAGTCGTCATCTGACACAATCCCTGTGAAAAGTGCAAACACACAAATGCTTTTTCCACTACAAATACCAACCCTATTCTTTCTTTTGTTACTGTGAAACAGGGCAAACATTGTTTGAATCAGAACAGCTTGCCACCTTGCAATAAACCTTACTTTAACAAATTCACATGACAACACTCACAAAAGTCATACACTCTATTGGCACTGACCTTAACCAGCCAATACATCTGTCCTTTTGACTAGATATAAAAAGCTAACAAATACCTCCCTGGCATAGACTATCTGGTAATTAGCAATATTCAAGTTTCACATCACTGCCCAAAATAGTTTGCCTGTGTATTTAGAGTAGAAATATAATCTGTCATCACAATCATGAAATGGCTATGATTAAGCCATGATTATATATATAATATCCCACAAACTCTAGTCATATGTGTCTATACATGTATAGCGTTTTGTGAAATTTGATGCTGTAAGCGCATACATTATTGCCACAAATATATTGTGATCTTTTGCATATTAATAGTGCAGATCTCAACTGTATTGCATGAGCTTACTGTCTATTTGGCTAATGGGATAAAGGGACTAAGCATTGCCATGTGTTAAAAAACACTGCCAAGCCATTGTGTATTCTGTGCATTTATAGAGACTGTGATGTTTTTTATATTATCTAATTTTTTTAAACTTTTTTTTTTTTGCCTTTTTATTTCATATACACTCTACTAGGTGAGCCACCGAGGTGCAGCAAATGTGATATTTTTATGAAAAGAACTCCCATCAATCTTTAGCACCCTGTTATATACGTATGATCAGTGCTGGTTTCATTGAAAGTGATAAGCTGTACAGTCATCCTGAGACATGGATGTGACATCATCCTAAAAATTCCTAAATTCATAAACCTATTTGTCATTATTGTCAGTGCATCATTTTTAGACCATCAGTCATTTTATGTTTAAAATGACTTTTAAGTTGTCATTTTTTTACACAGCATTTTTTCCATTTGTCAGAACTGTCAGTTATCACATAAGTGAGCCATTTGAAAAGTAGAGGTGGTTGTTGATAGAAGGTGACAATGTTATCATGTGTGCTGTGAAAGTAGTGTGTAAAACTAAAGTTAAAAATTATTCTTCCTTACTCCCTTGTTTAGCATTCTCCTGCTGCAATGAGTTCCCCTGGTCTCTCTGCAAGTCTGTTTCTACGATTTTCTTCATCCTCTTCTTCCTCAAAGAGAGTATGATGAATACTTAGCAGCTGGTGTGTGGGAGCTATGGTCCGAGGTGGTGACTGACACTCTGGGTTTTCTGCCTGGGGAAGTGGCTCCCTTTGTGAAGGGGAGGACTTGGGACTGAGGGCATCCTCACTGGATGGCGGGTTAGGACTCATACCATTTACGTATGTGTTGGTGGGGAGAGTCACTGTAGAAAAGGCAGCGTTGGTTGATTCTGGAGAGCAAACCTTAGTCTCTGAAGATTCAAAAGTGAAAATTAGTGTATATAATAAATATAGACATGTAGATAATTTAACTAGTTAATAACCTCAAAAAGAAAAGATTATGTCTTTCATTATTAATTGTAAAACACTAGTCTTACCTGTAATGCCGCCAGATACATGCACAATAGTGTGTGTGCCTTCAAGGAATACTGCATCCAAGGTGTGCTCTGGTAAAGGTTCTGCAGTTGTGGTCTCAACCTTGGGCTTACGAATTGTCAGCATATATGGGTGAACATCCAGAGAGAAGTTGCGTGTGTGTTTTTTCTCCATTCCACTTAGGTCTACAATTCATAAAAAATATTGGAAACCTTATTTCCATAAGAGAACAAACCTGCTGTTTCTGTGCACAGTATTGCTCGCATATGGGTATCTATGTCATAATATTCAACTTTTTCATGCGTACGTCATACCTTTTGTTGAAGGACTTTGTGTGCTTTTGTTATCTAGAAGTGGTGCAATGAAGCTATCTGCCACTGTTTTTCGCCTGAGTGGTTTAGGTTTTTCAGGCTTTGTGTTATTTTCCAAACGTGTCAGGGCAAGCGGTTCCTGTACAAAAAATAAAATAAAAAGATGCTTATAAAATCACAAAATGGATAATATATTTGCTGCATACTGTGGGTTTTACAAATTAACAACTCTTAACACTGTCCTTTGTATTGTAAAGACAAGATGAGCCAAAACATGAACAAAACAAAATCAAAGTCCATTTCAAATCTTTAAGTGTGTAACTTTGTCTGCATTAGTTTCTGTTAAACATTAATCATGTTACCTTGAATGGCTGAGGAAGAGGATTAGAACTTGGAATCCATTTTATTTTTTTGCGAGGACGTTTGATGACCAGCGGCTCTCCACCAATAACTCCCACTCCAAGGTCAGAAGGATCCAGGTTAGGATCAATTGTTTGTATTCCAGAGTCTCTCACAGTGGGCGTGGCATCATGGTTGGACTGTGCAAGTGCTGCTAACAACTGCCTGACCACATTATCATACATGAGGTCACTCTCATTAGTGATGAAGTCCAGCCGGTTGAGTGACTTGATGTGGTCCCTGTTCTCGTTGCAGAACATAGCCAGAATGTTAATATCACAAAACTGAGACTTCTGCCAGCGCTTGCGAGTCTTAATACCTACTTTATGCAGTTTGTCAAAAACAAAGTTAGATTTACGAACAACAAATAAATGTAGCAAATTTACCAGAATGATGAGGTTGACAGAGCAGAGAAGAGCTATATCTACTGCAGCCATGATGCGCTGCAGCTGCACAGCAGGCAGCTTACAGTTTACCTTAAGCTTAAGTTCAGGATAGCTGCTAATGTCAGGTGGCTCTCCAAGAGCACAGGTGAATTCATTTTGCCTTTGGCGGGCATAGTAGGCGCTCAGGTAGGAAATGGGGATGGAACTGAGGCAGATAATAGCCAGATGGCGAGCAAGGTACAGCTTAGCCAGAAAGTTACTTTGGCCTCGTCTTTCCAAATACTTTTCAAACAGGTTTTGCTCTGGACTCTTCTCCTTCTCTGCATTCTCAATAATTTCTCTTCTCTCTCTCTCAGTAATGCCAGGTCCTTTGGATTGGATCTGCTTCTCGATCTTTGGGGCTCTGCCCTCAGCAGCTCGATGATAGCAGTTATCAATCTCTTGAAGCAGGAAATTAAGCTCTGAAGTGAGTCGTGTAGAGGCAAGAAACTCCCAACCCAAAGCAGGGACATACATGATTCCTGCAAATGCCAACAGAGCATAAGGTAGGAACTTGTGTTCAAACAGTGAAGGCCAGAGGTGAGGTTCCACACCAGGCACAGCGTCTCGCAGCTCTGTCCAGCAGTAGCCTCTTGCATACAGTGCTTGGTCTCTGGTAAAATTGTGCGGTGTGTAACAGTATATGGACTCCTCTAAAAAGAGTACAGAAAGAAGGGATCATTGTACCAATTGCTCATCAAGATACCATATTATACTACTCATATTAAGCAAAAATTAATTCTGCTGGACCTTTTAAATGTAACAAATGACTATCCCGCTAAACACATTTACGCCATTGTGTGACAAAAAATAATTAATATCTTTTATTTTCATTGAAAGGCTCCAGGGTGCTCTTTAATTATTGTTTTAAAGTGCATTCACCAGCAAACTATTAAAGGTGATGCTTCTTTTTCTTGCCCACAGACATTAAAACTGTACTGTTATTTTTTTTTGAAATACTTTCAAAATCATATTTTTCCCCTAGCCTTGTTTGTCTGTTAGAAACAGTTATAAATTCATTAAAAGCTATTGAATGTTTAAACTAACAGAAAATTCATAGCACAGTGAAATTACAGTGTACATATACAGTTGATCTAAAACGGAACAAGAGCCCTCTCTAGTGGCAGAACTTCTCACCTGCAAAATTCCTTGTGAAGACCAGTGTGACCAGCAGGATTGGGATGATAACAGTTCCTATAGTGACAACCCGATCAAAAGGCAGCTCTAGTTTGAGCTGGACCATGAGTCCTGCCAGTGCATTGGACTTCTCGTCCTGCGAGGAGCCTGGCATTATCAGCTCCTTCAACTTTTCACCAGCAAGTAGAGCGGTGGCCATGTCTAAGTTTTGATCAAGGATGTTCTGCATCCGGAACCAAACGATCACACTTCACGAGCCCCTCTGGCCTTGAGTTTAACCCTGCTGCAGTTGAACACTCAGCACAGTCTATCAGCCACAGGCCTCTACACACAGGCCACATTCAGCATCTGTCACCAGATGTGTGCACAAAAACAGTCATACTCTGAGGTATGTTCATTCAAAGCAAAGATTTTCTACAGATTGCCACAGCTCAAAGGAACACACATAATGGGGTTACTCAGCAGACCCGACTAAAGTGCTTCCTCTGTGTGCATCCCAGTGTTATAGCCACTCCTTGTGCTTGGCCTGGCAGATTGAAAAATGAGTTGAATTTAGGAGGCGTCCTTGAAGTCTCCAGGGAAGTGATTGCTGGCTGATTAGTGGCAACCAATTCTTCATTCAAGTAAAGCTTGTACTAGTCCTTTTCTGAAATACAACAAAAGACATACATTTTATTTCAACTAAAAGCAAGTATGCTTAAATACTTTGATTCCAAAAATGATTGTTATTCAGTCACATGGCAAAGAATTACACATTCATCTTCTCAGATAGTATCTAGGATGTAAAAGTTGATATTGTAAGTGCAACAACCACTTCCCTGGCTCACCTCTGTATGATTTGAATATGAATATGTATTGAATGAAGATTAACATCAACTCCTTGTGTCAACTTTTGTTTATTAAACTCCTTGTTTAATAAAGTATGCTACGCTCACAAGCATCTGTCAGTGGGGTTTATGACATGCTTCTGAAAGTTAGTTCAATACATATACACTCTGAAGTGATATTGTCTCCTTTCCTTTTACCCTTACCCATTTATGACATGCTCTCTTTCTTCTCAAACAATTGCCCAATGTGACTCATACGCCTAAAGATCTATCCCATCTATCCTTTGGCCCAGGAAGGGTAAAGAACTAAACCTAGAGACATTCAAAAGTAATAAATTCTGGTCAGGTTTGTAACACTGTAGCATGCATGTTAAAGAGATTACAGCAAGATGAACACTGTTTTTTTAAAAAAATTATCATTATGAATGGGAAGAGGAATGAGGAATGACATCGTTGTTGGTTTAAAAGGAGAACAAGATGTTTTGTGATGAAAAAGGTCAGTGTTTTTGTCCACATTGTTTTGTTAATTAAAACAACTTAGTCTAGATTCTCAAGGAAGCTTCAGGAAAAAAAAAATTCTGAATAATTTAAATTTAAAGAAGCAGTATTTTAGAGGCTGCACTGCTGAGTGTGAGCCACTGGCAAGGTTCCAGGTCAACAGATTATGCCCTACAGTTGGGAAATCCTAATGGTGTTTAGTGAGGGATTCCCACATTTGTTGGCTTCAACATGATGCTTGGCTTTGACCTCTGTGGACAGCTTTAAAGAGAGAGAGAAGTGGAGTCTGAAAATACAGCTTTATTCATTATGAATTAGAAGATGGCTGAAGAGAACTTTCCGCTCACTTGTTCCAGTCATGGACATGTTCTGTCTAGATTTAAGCTGCAGACATAATGTAACAAAACATACACTGATAAAATATACTTACAAGTACCTAAGCAAAAAAAAGTCAAGTCATGTATATTACAGAATTAAAGATTAGTGTGTCCTGGTGCTTTTTCTGAACAGGTAGCCAATGAGAACCCAGGACACTATGAAAATGACATTCAGGAGGAACAACTCTTGCACAATGCATTGCAGTAAATAACAGCTGCCTTCAGACTAGGATGTGCGAGCCTCAGAACCGGATCAGTGGATAGCTCCGGACTAACCAACACAAACGCGCTGCTGTGGCGTTTGAGAGCGCGAGAGTGGAGCGACTGCGGAGGACGCTTCTGTAGGAGTCTCATGGTCAGTCACTGAGCTGTCCACCTCTGCACCGGGGAGACAGCCCTTATTTCCGTCCGCTCAGCTAACAAAACACGTGCATGCAGCAACGAAATAAGCAGAATTGCACTCACCAGGTCTCGGCGCATCTCCCGGCGCACGAAGGGTTAATCTGCAGTGCGGGCGAGCAGCTATAGCATGTATCGGAGCACACCGGTTTGTTCCGCCTTTTCCCCTGCTCCCCCCGCCAGCCTCACCCTCCCTGCCCAGCTTCCTCCTCGGAAACAAGGCATGAGCTAATGCGAGCTTCACTTCGACACATCACTGCACTGGTGCGAAAGAACGACTGTCTGCCCGGAGGATCTGTCCGTGATGATGCAGGGAATGTTTGAGAAACTGTGGTGCATCGAGTTACCCTGTTGGCTGGTCGCAACACGTGCTGTAAATGATTGTTAAACAGGTAAAATGGCCCTAATGGGATGTTCCATTGAGCTTAATAGGCTCTGTTTAACCTATGTCCAAATCATTATCTGTAGACCTAATACAGAGGTGTCAAACTCAAAGTGATGAGGGGCTGGGATAGTACATATAAATCCTTTCAGGGTCCGAAGACTGTGACACTTATCTTTTATTAAGTTTTACAGTGTTTGAATGTAAAGTTTCCCCTTCATTTTGGTCTTTATCACATTATTTTGTGAATTCACTTCAATTTGTGCCACTTTGCCCTAATTTTGCTACATTTTGGTCCCTGTGTCATTTTGTGGTGGCATTCTTTCTTATGACATATCTTTAGAATAGTGCCTTTTGTCTCTCATTACTGCAAAGTCCCCCATATAATCACCCTCCAAATGTATTGGAGGGCCCAATAAAACAACACAAATTGCTGCTCTTGGCCCCCGGGCCTTGAGTTTGACATGTGTGGCTTAATATATCTTTCTGTTTTACTGAATATAGCATACATTAGGCTTTTAGGCATATTTCTGTTCAGTTCTTTTTGTTACAACAGTGGTCTCTGATATTAAGCTTACATATGAAACTGGACACCAGCCACTAGGTGAAAAGTGACTGATGTTATTATTCCTTTTTTTGTGTGTGAAATACTTGATAGAAACCAACACTGGAATATTAATCACAGCACAGTGACAAAACTGATTGTTTTAATAATGCAATTTTAATAATGGCTACAGGTGAACTGACAGAGTACTACATCGCCATTATTATTGAACTTTTAAAAGATAGAAGATGGGGTTTTCTGGTCCTGGACTGGGTAGGCTTATACTGTACTCTCAGAGAAAAGCTGTAGCATAGGCTTCGACAACAAGTGCAGAATAAACCAATCTTCTTTTTTGAAAGCAGGACAATGTGATGTAAATGAGGCAAGATGCAAAAGTAGGCTATACTTAACAATAATTTATTACATTAGAAAGTACTACATTAAGACAACATAGTAAGCACTCAGACAGAAAGTGACATTGGCCACAAAGTTTAAAATTAGTCATTTACGTTTGCAATTACATTTTTATATATTAGACTCACACAATTCCTCTGAGTACACCCTGAAATTAATCTATATTAAGTAACATTTTTATACATATTACATTTTTACATAAAAATTTACCAAATGTAATTTGTTTTACTACAGTAGACCACACTGAAAACTCAAAAACAAAATAAAGTGGCATAGAATATTACTTAACAAACAAAAAGCATTTATGTATTTGCAGCTTCCATTATGTATGTGTTCTTTATTTTTATGTCGTCTTTTTCACAGAAAATGTCTGACTAATCTGATAAGATTAATGAGCATTCTTGGTCTATCTATTTCTCACCAGATTGTGTTGAGTAAGAGAGCTCAGTGGGCCATTTGGACCACAACCGCCTTCCAGGCTCTGTCTTTGTCAAAATCCTGCAGTGGTCCGTTGGATGCTTGCTGCTGTGGGAACAAAACAAGATAAGGAGCCAGGGGGAAGGAAGTAGAAAGACAAAATGTAGAGAGCGTAAAGAACCAGATGAAAAAAGGCCCAACAAAATGAAGGTAAATGAGGTGTGGAGAATGAACTGCCCAGTTTCATTTAAGACTGCGTTTGCCGTGTCCTGGTTTAAACCACAGTACTCATATCTGAAATCTTTCAGTGACAAGCAAATGTCATTTACATGGCATACCTCACAGTACTGAGCTGCACTGTGTACATCCTCGTGTTCTTGTGCACCTCTGCGGAGCTGACTCTTATAAGAGGCACAGTGCACCACAGTGGCTGAAGTTAAAATTGCCTGCACCAGCAACAGCACCATCAAAATGAGTAGCAGGATGTCATATGATTGCTGAAACCCAAAGACCAGAATATAGATGTATTTAAAACCAGGAAGAGGTGTTCTTCTAAGTACATCTATGCATTTAAATTATTCTTTCTTATGCTATCCATTCAGCATAGGTTTAACAGATAAGGTGAAAAAAACAGCCCATGTTGCTAAAATCACCTTGGCTGTGGGGACGTCATACAAGAAAATTTCAATAAAGCTGATCACACTGCAAGACAGGAAGCCAGAGGCTGAAAAGAGCAAGGGAGATGTCACACTGCTGATAGCGATCAACACCTCCACCTGACATCAAAAAGAGAAAGAGAAAGTCAGAAAAATACAGTACTGTACACAAATGGAGTGCATTCAATCTTTAGTTTAATCTTAAGTGAATCCTGGCTGTGTACTCACCAGACATTTGTTGGGGTATTCTGACACAACATGACTGGCAATGGCACTTGGAAAGCACTGCCAAAAACATATTAACCAATTACTTTTTAGACTTTTTTTGACCCAAAAACTTTGCAAGACTTACAGCCACTAGTATCCAGAAGAATGTGACAGACAGGTAGGGTCCAGGCAACAAAGCATCCATGTTGAGTGCAATAATTCCTCCAAAAACCGCCGAGATTCCCACTATCACTTCAATCACCTGTTAGAGATTTGGTTCGATTTTTAGTCAGGGTAGCTTAGCTTATTAAAAACTGATTGACAATTGACAAAACCTTACAGAATATGCTTTGAGGAGTCTGGTAGGAAACCTTGCAGGTCTTGAATCCACAGGCCTATCATATACCCCAGACTAGAGGGTACAAATCAAGGTTAAAAAATTTAACTGAGTCAAGGATGAGCGCTTTAGGGTAAGTAAAAAGAGAATCACATCATGCGAGGGAACAAAAGCCATCAGTCACACACCTTCCTGTGGCAGCAGCAGTCCTCTGCAGAGCGTGCAGACAGAATGACAGTGCTAGCCATCAACACCTCCAGCAAAATCATCAAAATAAGGTTAAAGTTGATCTGAAAAAGGGCAACAGCAGGAAAATATGAAAAAACAAGAACAAGTATTAAAAAAACTTGTTATATTTTGATTAGTTATTAGACTTACATTGACAGCAGATGGGTTTAAGACCAGTTTACAACCAAACCAAACAAGGCAGGTGGTAGTTACTGCAAACGTTGAAACATAAACCACTTGGAAATCTGACACCTGAAACAATTCAAACTGTTAGACCAGCACCGACTTCAACAAATTCCAGTCTCTTAAATTTTAATTATCCTTGATATAATAATATTCTTTACTCACTGCAACATATCTGTTCTTGGCGATCGCAAAACTAGCTATAGCTGCAGGCAGACCCTGTAAGAAACAAAGACCTATTACACTCGTCTCTACCAGACAGACTTATCTCATGGGCATTTAACATGATATTGTTTAACCCTCAAGGCACTGGTATTATCAGTTTTTATGCATAATTGTGATGACATATTTTGTTGTTACTTACAGAGCCAGCAGCACAGCGAAGGTAGTCCATGGCAACAGGAAACACATTTCCAAGGTACAGAGAGAAACCAGATGTGATGAGCAAACTGCCCTGAGAACACAGAGATGCAGCACATATAGCCAAACAGATACAGGTACGTTCATAAACTCACTGGTCAAATACAAACTATTGTGTGTATCTATTTAAGGGGGAGGAACATTGATTTATTTTGCTGGACCCCACAATCATGTTGATACAGATTTCTTCTACCACGGAAATTACTCAAGTTGTAGAAGACCAGTACAAAAGGAGAAGAAGAGAAAATGTCCACACTTACAATATTAGATTGGATGTTAGATGGATTCAAAAAAGACAGAAGATAATTCTGGGGGCACTATAGGCTTATTAGAAAAACATTTACATTCATTTAAAATGGGAGCACAAAACAAATGACACTGTCCCTCTAAACCTCAAAATAGAACAGTTTCATCTTAATCTTGTGAAAATATATATTTTTAAATCATCAAAACCACCATCATTCAGTTGTGTGCTTCCGTTTGATTTACTTCCTGAATCATTTTTGCACTCACCCCTATGAGGACACTGTAGAGCCAGGCTCTGCAGCTGAAGCAGGGGTGCCTTAGAGGCTCTGGCTGGGCCAGCTGCAGGTCACTGGCTCTCACGTCCACTGTGTAGCTGTCATGATCCAGCCTATCCCTCTCTCCTCTGTCCGGCCTCCGCTCTGCTCCCCTCTCCCCCCGACGTCCAAGGGTCCCACCGCCCCTCTCCAGAGTGGGCATGTGACTGTAGGTGAACTCCTCTCTGGCTGACAGGTCCTCACGGTGCATCATGGAAACACGATGAAAAATTGCTTTCTTTTGTGGAGTATCTGTGATCAACCAGTGGAACAGGTCTTCAGAATGCGACAGACTGGAAAGATATTAATAAGACAAATAGTAACCTGTGTACCTTTATTTTTTAAAACATGACCCGCTGTGTATAAAAGCTTATAAAAGAGCAATAAACCCAGGGACCTTCTGAGAAACAACAACTCAACAAACTGTGCAATAAGCTGCAAGATAATGAGCCATTAGTCTGCCCATTAGTATGCCATTACAGCCACCCCTCCTTTATGAATGCCACCACAAACAAGGCACCACTTACTGTATCTCTCACTTTGCTCCCTTCTTATTTTTAGGGTAACATTTAGTATTCTGACCAAACTCACCTGTTATCCTTCTGGATCTCCTGCAGGATCTCCACCAAAGAGTTAGAAAAAAGGGTTAAAAAAAATATCCGTTTGCTCAAAGTAAGATGAGACTTTCAAACTGAGCACAACTTGTTTTTCTCTGTTGCTTTTTCTGTCCCCATGTCTCTGCTTTACACTTACACTCTCTTTCAACCCCAGTCTTTTCCTCTTTTTTTCTCCCCTCCCGTCTCAAACGTGTTTTTTTTGTTTTTTTTCCAGGAACAGTACTGAAAAAGTTTTTTGAGTCCTTCAAAGCGTGGAGCTCAAACACATGGCTCTTGTGTTGCCAGTCTTCTTTGTGCAAGAGAGAAACTGCCTGTGCATGACAACAAGGAGAGGACGAAGGGGGCTCGCTCTGGGGGCAGAGTTAGTAGGGCAAACACCCTTTTACCCTCCTGATTGCTTGTGCATGCCATGACGCACGCATGCACACCAGCCTACTTGCAAGACCTGAACAATAGACTTTCAGAACTGTTTACTTGCAAAATTACTGTTAACCATGTGCAGTTTCTAATGGATTTTTCCATGCTGTGGAATTACCCTCATGACTTCGCTTAGTGTTTCTAAGTGTAGTTCAGAGGAAATTAAGATGCCCAGCAACGCTTTTGAAAAGAGGCAACAGAGACATTATCACGGCTGGTCCCACCTGACACAGCTAATCTGATGATGGATCATTTTTGTCGTACAGATACAAATCTCCTATTCATTAAAACAATTCATTAATGTTCAAATCTTTAAGTATGACGACATCCCATGTGTAGGACTGTTTGTCTTTTGTCGGTGTATAGGCATGTACACATATACGCACCCCAGGAATCCATTCAACCTTCACAAAACTCTGACCCCCCCTTCAACATTGTTCCTGGGCGGCGGTATCCATGGCGACTCCTTAACAACTGCTGTCACCCCTTCCCTCACTATTCTGATGTCTCCGCCCCAACACACACACATCCAAAGACACAAGAGCTGCAGGCCTGACATTGCAACAGTTCCCCCTGGAGACTTTTAAAAGGGATTAGAGGAAGACAGATCGAAAAGGACACAACTCAATAACGAAGAAGCGCTTGACCACTTCAGGGTTTAAAATGACCCAGTGCCCTTCAGCATGTAATGTGTTGGATATTGTGTCAGAACATTTTAAAGCCCAAAACATAAAATATAGTAATTGGACTATGAATATTCTGATTGAAGTTAAAGGTGTGATATGTAGGATTTCCACAAAATGAATCCTATTTATTGCATTCCATCTCATTGGACACATAAAAACACCTGTATTATATTACATTGCATCACAGGAAGTCCTGGAAAATGATTTGTGAAAATGAATGGGATCCTGCACAAATAAGAAGAGCAGCAGTGCACTGGCTAAGCTGACTGAGCCTGAATCTGTCTTTCTGAAAACAGAGCCTCATATATTTTGTTTCTGGCCTTATCAGACAGAAGCGATGCTTGTTGACCCTAAAGTACTTTTTAGAGTCACTCAAGTAAATGTAAATCAAGTTACCACCCACCTCCACTGAGAAGTAAAACACTATTATTTCCAGGCTGACACCAAAAGTTCAGGTTGCCTCTTTTTAGCTTGATGCATGGGGGCACAGATGAAGAAAAGGTTGTTCTCTTGGCTTTGTTCTTTCTCTTTACAGGAGCTTGCTTTATGTTGTGTTGCTTTATTCTTTGATTTCCAACCGTCTGTTTGTGTCCTATGCTCTGGCAGTGGCACTCTCTCTGGATCTCCACCTCTTTGAACTCTCCAGGTCCACACTGTCAGCTTCCAACCATACATAATACAGTGCAATATTAAAAATAGAAGACATATAAGACAGTAAATCATTATCTCTGGATTTGGGAGACTGTTTTTCGGAGGTGGTATGGGCCAGTGTGCGGTTGGGTGCCACATTAAACCACCTTCCAGCTGAGATCTAACCTTTGAGTGGATGAGAATTGAACACTGCAGCCTTCAAAAACTTCTGATCAAACAGAATCATAACACAATTCATTGCTGGAATTGCTTTTTGTTTGACTTAACCAAAAAAGACTGGGATCATAGCTTTCTTTATATAATTCTTTATAGAGGAAAGTCACACATATACAAGTCATGTGGTTTCACAATCCCAAGTAAAACAGCCAACATCTCGTATTGTGTCCAGTACAAGACTTAAAACAGGCCTTTAACACAAAAAAATGAAAACACCATGTAATCGCTGCACATTTTGCGACCCCCATGCTGATGACAAAGGTTTTCTTCTTAATAATAAACTTTGAAATCTTATAAGCAGCTTTGACGAAAAAACCCATGACACAATCATCCCTTGGACATGCAACACTTAAACATTCATATTTAAAAGCGATATTCAACAATAGGACACATGAGAAAACATCTGTGGATATGTACATTAACTTACATTATCAATAACTCTGTATTTATGAACAATATTTACACAGCACACTCTCTCTTTAATATTAGTCAGTTATGTTCATGTTGTTTGGCTTCACAAAAATGGGCTAACTGACTGACATATGTACAAATGGATTCACGTTTCAAGCAAATAATCAGTCAACCTAGACAACTGACACTCATGGCTTATCACATTAAGATAAAATAGGTTTGCTGCAGTTTCAACCCAGTCCAACTGTATTTGTTATGTTCAACATGTAACACTAATGTACATTTATGTAGGGGCATTTTCGATACAGTACGTATGGCAAACCGCCATAATACGCTATGTTATGACAGCCATTGTATGAGTCGTAGTAGACAGATATCAACAAGGCAGACAGACAAACTTCCCTCTGAGCTAAGAAGCATTTTAGTGACTGAATATCTTCACAAGGACTGTTCTGGAACAGTCCTGTCTCTAAATTACTCATTAAGTCAAAATATATAATCTGTAGAGCTTTATCTTTGACATTTATGTTCAGACGATTGATCCTTTGGAGGATGACAGGTGGATGGACTGGATTCGGACTGCCAAAGTTTTCTCCAGATCCTGCAGAATGTCACAGCCAGGGCTATCAGGCGGTGAGTCATAAAGCAGCTGTTTGAAGGGCTCCAACTCGATTAGGATCACCATGTTTTTTAAGAAATAGCCTTCTATGTAGGAGGCCAAGTCTGGAGCATCAAGAAACTTTCAACAAAAAGGACATGTTATTTGACTGCATGATATAATTTTATCTGGTTCCATATGACCCTTACCTTGGTGTGATTGTAGATCTCCACACAAGTCTCAGTGTTGATGTTCTTGGAGCAGATGATCTCACAATGTCTTTGTAAAGCCTCCAACTGGAAGAACTTGGCAGCGGACAGAAGCTGAAAAACAATCCTCAGTTATCTCAGTGTCTTCAAAGCTGCTGCAAACCATACTGATGTAAGCTGTGTTTACTGATTGTTTTTGGTCTTTTGAGGGGATTACGGTTTAAAGTGGATTATTCTGGAAAACACACCTAAAATGATGGACATACCTCCATGACATCAGTGTTCCTGATGTGCAAGGCTTCAGTGCCTCCAAAGTAAAGATACTGCATCACCATCTAGAAAGAAAAACAAAAAATGGACAGGCATAAAGTCACTCTAAAATTCTATTAGATAAAAAGATCTCTAAGTAAAGTGTAATGTACTTGTCAATGTTACCTGAAAGATGTGATATTTTACATTGCTGATTTCAATGCACGTATTTTCACCACAAGGTCTGTTTGCTAAAAGAGATTTGAACCTTAAGAAAAATAAAAATGAGAAATTCATATTTAGTTTACTGTTGTTGTTTACATTTTAAAACTTGAAGAGTACAGGATACAGAGGATTGTTGTATAGTGTGTTAGTCCTTGACTCACAAAAGATTACATTTGATTTACTGGATGTTGACTCTAGGGAGATAATTGTCAAATCAAATATGACTGATGTGTTATTTCCCCAGAGTCATTTTATGAACCCATTGATTGGATATTTTCAATAGAAAATGATATGGGAGCACAATAGACATGCTGTCAAAACCTCAAGGACTGTAAAAATCACTTTATTGATCTGTGAAGGTGAAGCCATCAAGTCTATGAAACTGCAACAGCTATTTTTGTTTGCCAGACAATTTCTACTCCATTAACACCTAATTCTAAAGTAGATATTAATTGAACCCTTGTTTGTTGACAATTTAAAACTATAATTGTAAAATTTCTGAGCAGTGTTTCATGTCACCTCATGAGCCCCTGTCTTTGAATGTACTTGAGCTTTCCATACCTGTAAACCATGTTATTATATAATAATTACCTATTGGATGCTGTAAAGAGCAGGACTTTGTGGGCATAAAAAGGCTTTCCTTCCACCAAAAAGGTGACGTCAGACATCTCTTTATTGTTCAGGAAGTGAGGATCTGAAAGACATTGGCCCAGAAAAAACTTGTGTGTGATGTTTTTCTGATATTTAGAAACAAAAATTGAGACATAGAACTTGACAGACCAAGTCTTTAAATGCAGTTCTATTGCAATTAGTAACCACCAGATGGCATTGTACCTTTACGTTTCAATACACTTCACACAACATACTAGTAACACAGACACTTTTTAAACTGTGTAATATAGTGTCCTTAGGTTTCCTAGGTAATCACTCACCCAGGCGAGATGACTGCTTCCTCTTAATCTCTGACAGTTTGGGGATGGGGTAAGGGCCATAACACTGAGTGAAGATGGCTGCAAGCTGCTGGCTGATAACCTCATTCTAACAAAAACAAGCAGGAAAGATGAAAACATTAGACAGCCGGACTGTTTTGGCTGATAAAAGAATGTTGTTTAAAGCTTTATTTTTATGAACACTATGAAATACACTAACGCTAGTTTATAAACAGTTTAACATTCATGTAAATGACATGATTTGTAAACGTTTTCTCCAGTGAGAATATTAAATCTAGATGTTATGTTAGCAATATTCATGGCAATACAGGAGAAATATAAAATCATTTTACCTCTATGAATAGCTTTCAGTTTGCAGTATTTTAGTGTGGGTGCTGTTAAATCTGAGAGTGGCAGTGCTATTCAGCTGCAGCAGTAACGCACAACCATTAGTTCGCTCGCATTCACTGAAGCATGACGCTAACAAATAGGTATTTGTTAGCTATTCAATACCTATTCCATAACAACAAATATGCATTTCTGCATTTTCTCAACAATCACTGGCTGCAGTCCACTTTACAGAACAGTCAGAGGAATTGTACTTTCTGTTTAGTCAGCAGACTAGACTGTAGGGAAAGATGAACAGTTTCTTATTTGATGTCCTCAAGGAGGGACAAACAGTACCAGCAGATTCCCGAGGCCCTTCAGAGAGATGAGGGTCAGTGGCCCCGCCATACATCAGCCAAGACACAGACAAGGACTGACACTGCAGGAAGTTACTGAAGGCTAAGATGCTCAGAGTGGGTACTGTAATTGTGTATTCAACAGGCAGACTGTCAGTACGGGAGGCCACAGCAGTGTGCATCTCTAGAGATGTGTTTTTGTCTTTTATTTACTGTGTGTACATGCAACACTGTTTCATTCTTGTCATAGAAATGGCAGTAAATGGCAGCAGGATAATATAAAACACAAGGAAAAGAAGAGCAAACAAACAGAGGTGTCAACATGGACATTGGTGTGCTGTTTAGGATGTGATATATAGGCCCCTGAGGAGGTTAAGAGATGGAGATTAAGTGATACAAGTGAAACAAACAGAAGTGAGGGGTGCACTATAAATCATTATGCTTTTAGATTATTGGTATTGAACAGACCTATGGGGCATGTGACTGTAAACCTGACATGACCCAATCATAATCAGACAAAAGTCAAATTGAACTGAAAAGAAACAAGTAGAGGTAGAAGATGGCAATGGCTGTGCAGTACCTTGCTGGCTCTGAGGATCTGGAACATGAGAGGTAGGCCGTGTGTAATGAGCTCCTCAGTGTACTCGTCTTCCTCAATGCTGCTGAACTCCTTCAGAAGGCCCTGGATCAAAGGCCGCCGGTGCTGATGGAAGCATGTACGCAGAGACTCCAGCCAAGTGTGTAAAGTCCACGGGACGCCTGCAATAAGGCAAACAACATTAATAATTATTCCAAACTTTTCATAGAGAAAATAAATGTTTTTAGGAACGTTGACGGAAACTAACCAAGGCTTCGTATGTCTATGGTGATATCTACATGTCCATGTTCTGAACTGTGATACATTGCTTCTTTCAAGGCTTTAAGTCTGGCTTTTCCACTTCGTATCAGATCAATCTGAGATGGACTTCTGCCTTCCAGCTCTGAACCTTCTGCAAGAATCTCTTCCAAAGACAACACATCACCTTTTTCCTTCTCTGTATGGGACAACAGCTTCCGGAAGACATTTCTACAAAAATTAAAAAGTTACAGAAAAATAAGTGTAATTATATGACAAAAACATATTCAACACAAAAGAAAAAATGATTCATTGTGCTTTAGAACAGAAATAAAAAGTGTACAGGAAGAAACTAAGCAGTTGTTCAGTACCCCATGTGTGCAATATCTGGAGTTGTTTTTGTGGGGAATATGATTTATTTTCTCTGGAGACTCATAACCCATTGTCACTGAGTTATTGATGTTTATGATATGTGAGGAGATTTTTAAAATATTGTACTCACAGTTATCACACTGGGCAAAAATCTACATGAGGGACATGCAGAGGTAATGTGTTTTTTGAAGAACTTTTAATAACTACAAAGAACAATTTGTGCAAGAACACAGTGTTGGCCTTATGCTCTTTTACAGCACACAGAGACAGATGAAGAGTAGTGCAGTTGATTATTTTAGATTTTAGATGAGTTTCTCCCTTCCACAAAGTGCTAACTTAGAGAAAACAGAACAAATCCACAGAGAAAACCATGGCAAATGGAAAATCGTTTGGTCACGGAGTAATAAACATCTAATGGCACAAAGTGATTCAGTAGCTGAAGTGTCAATTTTATGGACAAGCACTGCAGAATTTGTGTTGGCGGATAAACAAGATTAATGCTGAATGCGCAGTATGAGTTGGCATCTTGTATTTATCCACTTGTGAGGCTCTAGTCATTATATAACAGTAGCATGTGTGTGCGTACCTGTGTCCGTGTGCTGCTGCTAGACTGTAGGAGTTCATGTCTCCTTGCGGCGCTGTGGAGATGCCATTACGGTACATGGTGCCCACCATGGGGTCGGCCCCCCGATCTAACAGGAAACTCACCAGCTCAAAGTTACCTGCGAATGAGAAATGGTTCATTATCTACCCACAAAATGATTAAACAGAGAATAAGACAGGGTGAAAGATGAGCAAGAAGCAAGCTCCATCATTTGTTTTGCATATGCTATTTGTCTTTATTTCTCCAGCCCCCAAGAAAAATCATCAGGCTCTGCCAGTAATCATGCTGGCAATCAGGTGTTATTATGTGCCTCTTATAGATGGCCAGCTGGTGCTGTCAGCATGGTGCTATACAGTTGGACAGGAGGCAGAGGAGGATGGACTGTACCTGCAGCGGCCGCCAGCTGCAGAGGGGTCTCCGTGTAGTTCTCCATCCCGTCCTGCAGGGAGCCCTCTACGTTGGCTTTGGCATCGAGCAACAGCTGCATAAGTTGGGTGAGGATGTAAAATGATGGGAAAAAGACAGGGATTGGCACAGACACAAAGAAGAATTGGAGAAGAAGAGATGGTCAATGGAAACGCCAGGACTTAACAGACTTGTAACTCACCTAGTGCCTTTAAATAATTTACACCAAATTTAAATGAATTATCAATTAAATGGTGTAGTATAGCAATAAATAAACAAATAGCTTGACTTGTTTAGACTTGACTTGAGTTTTTTTCAATAATAAATGTGCATATAAAAAAAACCAGTAACTTTCAGATTTTCTGTTTGTATGTGAGTAAGTACGTATTTACATGAACATAAGATATATGACAATACTATATATATACAAACTTCAATTTGTCTTTCTGAATAAAATGTTGTATTTAACAAATCTGCTAACTTAAGTAAGCAGCCAATTATTACAGTGCAACACACCTACACCATTTTCTGAGAATCTAATGATTCACAGTCCATGGATCATTGAAAGGGCAAACTCATTTAGCTGGATGAGTTCAATAGCAATTAGACTGTTTTCCACTTTCCACTTCCTAAATGGTCTGATCTATTTGGCAAAAAAATTCACACTGACATAACAAGTTTATTTACAGAGTAAGTATTTATACTTAAACAACTGTGTACATTGTGCAGATTTATTTTATTTATTTTTAAATAGGAGAAAACTTTGATTTGATTTGTTGATGACACAGATGACAATGAGGCACAATGAGAGGTGATGAAAGAATAACAGGTGAGAAAAGACGTCACTACCTGTACCACAGGCACATGTCCATGTAACACAGCGAATGTGAGGGGCGTTGCCTGCCGCGTTTCAGGAAAGACTGAGGGGTGCTTGTGAACTGAGTTTGGCACCTGGGGAAGGGACACAAGGTGGTATAGATGGGGTAAGAGACAGGGAAAGAAGGGGTGAGGACAAATGAAAGGAGAGAAATATGAAGCCGTTAAAACTACGACACAAGACACAAGCAGCTGCAGGAGAAGTGGTGGAATAGGAGTTTCTACAGGAGAGTAATTAACTAGGAACCCTGGGGCTGCAGAGGACATCCTGTCACTAGGCTTGCACTCTAATGAACACAATGGATTGATGTGTCTAGTTAGGCCTCATCCTAAAGCTCTGTTCTGATCTCCTCGCCCTCTGCTGTGGCTTCTCTGACAGGGATCTGACCTGACCTCTGCTAAGCTTATGGCCGTTGACTCAAAGGGCTTGGAATGAACAACTCTGAGCCAAACATGAGCATGACATGGGACAGTCATGTGGACAAAGCAAAACAAAACAAGAATGTGGTTAAAAAATTGAAAATACATCAATCGAAATAAAAAAAGAAATGCTTGCATTCACGAGTGGCTAATATAATTTTTGGAAATATGCTGTTTGGAAATACCTCTTGAATTTATCCCCAGGGGATTTTAATAAAATGCCCTTAAAGTATTGTGTATGAAATCATGTGTGATTATTATTTAAATGCAAAAACTGCCAAAAAAAAGTCTTTCAAAAATGTGGTCTTTTTCCAAAATATTTGATGTACAGTTTAGCTGTATTACAAAAGTGAAAATTAATTACCAATAGGTACAAAGTATAATAGTAGAGGTAGAAAATAATAAATCCTGTATAAAGCAGTTTTATGAAAATATAGCACACTAATTATAAATAGATGAGGATGTCGTGGAAGGATTTTAAGACAGTGCTTTGTGCCAGAAGCCATGAAGACAGTCCACTATGAGCTCTGACACAACACAGTGTTGCTGTGGTGACTAATGAAGTTAAGGATCATGAGGTCTTTACAGAGTACCCTCCCTGACATCAGCAAAGAGTCACAGAGGACACAACTCTGTGCCATGTGTACTCTATTGGGTATTCAGTTTCTAAAAAGTCAGAGAAATGTTTTACCCTGAGAGGAAAAACGAGCCTCAAACTGTGCTGTATGACCACTATAACAGTCGAGAGGTAACTGAATGAGAAATTAGAGTCTCATGATCCTTTTTACATAATGAAATGATATGAATGATGGCATGGCTAGTTTTCTCCACTTTAGAGTCTCATAGTTACATCAGCCTCTTTATCTATAGCTCTTTATTTTTGAGTTTTACAAAACAGTATGCATACAAAAAGATTACAAAGGCCTGTACTATTCAATTTTTCATAAAAGAAGTGCATTTTTTCAGAATATAGATGGACTGAGTCACACAACAGAAAGAATCTTCATTATGTATATTTGTATAACATTTTATTTGAAAGCCAAGGATGCCCTAGACTGCAGTAGTTCATGAGCACTGACCTCACTGTTAATATCAGCTCCAGCGTCAAGTAGCATCTGCACCATGGCCTCGTCTCCACGGACACACGCATACATCAGCGGGGTCATTCCCTACACCGGCACAAGAACAAAAAGAAAACTTCAAAAAAGTGTAGTTTGAAGAAAATAAAAAATCACCTCGGTTACTGCAAAGTGCTGATGTTTTACAAAAGTTTAACTCCACCATAAATTCATTTTTAAAAGGATATGAATCTATCAACTCTGGGGCTGTCAGAAAAATACTGAATGATGTTTGTGAATAGTGAATGATTCCTTCTGCAGTGGTCTCCTGATCCAACTGCCTTTCTGAGACTAGATGGAAGGGAGCCACAGCTTTCCGAGCAAGAGCATTCTCTTGTTCACAGTTTGTGCCTTTTTAGCATATTTGCAATTGTACATAAATAATTTCAAGTGCACAATGTGTTTGTTACCTGCTCATTCGTGCTGTTGATGCCGTCGGGCCCGAGCAGGTTGACAGCCTGCTTCACCAGGTCTGTACGTCCACAGCTGAGCATGCGGAAGCCCAAGTCCTGCAGGAACTTCGCTTCTGTGGACGCCGCATCCAGTTTCCTTGAGGCACAGAAGCAGTCATCCGTTCTGAAGGGCAAAGCACGCACAGTGATCCTCAGTGCAGTTATGACTTGTCTGTAATGCAGCATATTTTCCCCCAAACACCTGACAAATATAATTTCTAACCACTTGCAGTAAAAAGAGCGGACCAGTGTGACGTGGCCCGTTGCGTTCAGCAGCTACCCTTAGAAGCATCTTCCTGTCTGACCCTGTTGAGATTATGCTACTCCTCCTGGAGTCATTGATTCAGAAGTTTCTGAATTTCTACTGGAAATTACCAGCCAAACCTCCTCAACTCTAAAACAATAATCAATAGACGTTTCTGGCCTAATTTTCTGCAGTGTATTACTTATTTGTCTTCTATTATGTTCATTTGATTTCAGTTGCACCTCTCATAAATAAGATACAATGAAGCATTCTTTTGAATGGTTTAGTTTGTTTTGCATGTTGGTGTATGATTACTTGCCTTGTCATTATTCAGGGGTGCAGTTAAAAAGGGCTGCATATAAATTAACACTATCTTAGAGATAATAGAGCTAAAAGTTACCTTTAGAATGCAGTGTATCCTGCAGACAACCCATCAGTTAAGGTGGTGGTCAACTTGTTCGACCTCCAACTTGTGCACCCTCAGATTCATGTCATTTATGCACTTCATGTACAACCCCTAAATCCCTCAATAACTTACCCTACATAAACGTTCCTTCACAAAAGCACCAAAATAAGTTTAGTTCATCACATAAACAGATTTATGCATTCACTATATATTACTTTACATAGTCTGTATTGAATGGTAGTCACAGTGGTGGGTCTTTGTTGCCAAGGTGGCCACCTAGACAGTGCACAGTTGTGTTGTGCTTGGGTGCAGATGCTGTTTACCGGAGCTGTCGGGGCTCACAGTCCACCCCGGGCAGCAGCAGTCGGGCGGCCTGCCGCACATCATCGCTGTCCACCGAGTAGCTGCGTCTGTGCTCGGTGTGGACCACGGACGCACGCACCCACTCCATGAGGGGAGGCAGCATCATGAACGGCCTGCAGGGGGAGAGAAAGCCACACGGACACTGAGCACCCAACTTTAGCCACTTAAAATCCAACAAAGATATACAATTTACAAGTTATTTTTTGCAGAGGTTGCTTGGGATTACAGATGAACTCAGATGAGCATCAAAGACTTGAGCATGACAGAGGGGCACTTTGAAAGAAAATTAGATTCAACTAATGACCTATACTAGCACATGTATCTGTATATATGAATATGGACTCTACAAAAAATGTCACTTTTTTATAATCTTGGTGTCATTAGAGATGTTACATGTTATATCCTTACACAAAGTCTTTTACATAACAATTTTAAATTTACATTTTGATCTCTTTACAGAATCACAAAGCATTCTTAGTGTCATACTACTTACATACAAGGTCAAGTGCAGCATTTAATTTACGTCAAGATGAATAGCACTATTTATTAGTGTCTTTTGTAATATATGAAGTCAGAGTTACACTTGCATGCCGACATGGGCTACTGCATTCATGGTAACATCAAGGCATTAAAGCGGGAATGAATTGCTTCTTTGAAAATGTATAGAGCTCACACAGATGCTACAACTTTGTACTGTGGTCTATTGACGGCTGACTTTACAATTCATAGTCAATTTAAACTACAGTTGGGCCAGCAAATAATTTGATAAATTTCAGATTCAGACAACTTTATTAATCCCACTTGGGGCAATTAATACATTTGGTCAAATTGTTAATTGACCATGTATGAGACTTACAGGAATGTTGTAAAGTAGTGGTGTTTATCAGAAACACAATAGGAGACACAGAAGGCATGCAGAAATCCTCAGTTACACAACTTCTCCATCCTTGTGTGTACAATTATTCTGAGTCAGAGTCAACTCTGGAAGACAATCCATATGCATTCAAATCCATATGCATGATGCACATTTTGACCTCTGTTACTGTACAGACAGTGCGCTACGGATGTAAAAGTGCAGTATTACAACAAGCTGTCATGAATAGATTATGCTAAATATAACCACACTCATTCCATATTCATAGGAAAAAACATGGAAGAAATGTCACGCCATATGCCTTATGAGTATTGGATTGAAAAGAAGTGAGTTTACGCAAAGGCTAATAGTAACTATTCTAAGAAACACATATGCATATACTGACTGTACCAAGTCTAAACCTGCACTTGTCGTAAATGTTGATTTATTTTATGGCATTTATGTGATTATTCAAATACAATGTGATCTTATGTGCCATCATTCCTCTTAAAGTCTACACGGTTCAATACAAACTAGCAACAATAACGTTTAAGGCTGTTATCCTGTTACAAAGTGATGCAATAAAGTAACTCTCTAAGGAAGGGATAAGGCGAGAAGATGAGGAGGAGTATGTCAAAAATATAGCTCCTCAAGCTTCCCATTTGAGAGGAGCATTGAACCAATCAGAGGAGACAGCCTGTGATCAGAGAGGGGTCTGGTATCGAGTGAAGCTTGTGTGTAGTGTCATATAATAACATCATGTTTTACATAGAGCCGTGACATGATGCCTAGGTGTTAAAACCCGGGCTCTTCCTCCAGGATTGACTCCCTGATGCATCACCGGCGAGATCTTCTTCAACACCTGTACCGTCCTTGACACATGCTCAGCCAACATCTGTCACTCACTGTTACCAAACGCTCATCAGCTTTCCTGTGGGTTATCGGAGGATCTTTAAGCAATGGCTTGATTTGCAAAGACTTCCTCTTCTTCAAAGGAACCTGACTCTACAGCTGTGTGACGTTAATGGTTCCATAGGCTTCATTAAATCAGCACACACCTAATCAAGAATATAAGCCTCGCGATCTCCTCAACCCAAGTTCACAAGAAGTTCAAGGTCTTCCTGTTTCCTGTCAACATCTAGAATGACAGAGTGCGATGAATAGCAGGGCTTTCTTTATGTTCATTTGTGCACGTATATGGTTAAAACAAACACGCGTACTTGTGATTTCAATGGTAATGATAATCAGAGCTTAAGCAGAACCATGTTAGACACCTGGGACGTGCTTTAGCTGATCTGTGCTCCACTGCAGGCGATAAAGTACGGAGCCTTAGTGGACGGCTGCTTAAGCTCAACTGTCAGCTGCGTTTGCACCTCGGCTCGAAGCTGACAAATGCTGTTGTAGGAATACAGAGCAGCTGGACGTACGCTGAGGAAAACCGTATGGGAAAATGAATGCTAACACACAAAGTTGAGTGAGGACTTTGCTCACAGCTCGAGAGTGACCTAAAAGTGTCCAAAAGCTACATGGAAACGTCTATGTCATATATTTGAAACACACATAACGTCATAAAGTAATTATCAGTATTGACCAGTTCCAAGCGGTGGTTTTCTGCTTGTTGCTGCAGCAGGTCACTCAAAGGTCTTCACGTTGTTGCCAGCAACCTGGCCACTTACTTATAACAGCACTCTCTGGCAAAAGAAAAACATCTGGTGTGGTATTACAGGGATCAGCCAGCAGTGTAATAAAAAGAACAGTGTGTAGAGGTGCATAGTTACACTGCAGATCTATACCCACGGGACTTAACTAATGGAGTAGAGACTATACAGTTATAATGAGCAGACGGATGTGTGCAGGGTGTAAAGTGAGTATATCTATAGGGAGTTCCCACTTGCTTTTTATTACGGTTCCTTAAAGGAGACGCACAGTATCTTCAGTTTACTATTACAAAATGGGGTGCAAAGGTCTAATGGATGAATCAATACCAGACTTGTGTGCTGGCTATGTTATGTCTATTGTGCTGTGAGTTATTACATGTAGCTTTGTGCTTCAGTTTAATGCAGCCTAAGCTGACTTATTTGCAGAGGTGGGTAAAGTACTGAAATATTATCTTTTCTGGGGACACCCCTGCCCTTCTACATGTACACAAGAATATGTATACAGCCAGATCTCTCCACCTCTATTGGGAAGAGAACAGAGCAAGCATTAAGAACAGTTGGATAAGAACAAAATAGGCAGCTGCTGTGGAGGTGGGTGGTGGAAATCTGCACCCATGAGCACCGCACATGTGGGCCTGCAGGATAGCACCTTGTGAACAACTTAATACAATGCTTCATTAAAACATTCAGAAAATACCTCTGTTTGCATAAAAATGTTCACTTGAAAACACCCTAAAATTACACAAATACAGAAATACAGCCATACACTTATATAATTGATGATTTGTCTTTGGTCTTATCAGTGGATGAAACTGTATCTACACTTTGACATTGGCTTTACAAGTACAAGTAAATTTGCATCTGTGAATGGAGGCATCATAGCACTGCGGCTGAGGATCTCATGAAAAACTGTTTGTGTCTGGCTTTTGCAGAAGCTCTTTTTATGTGCGCACGCTGTCAAAACATGAGGCACAAGAGGAAGAGCGTAAAAACTGGACAATACTCCAGATGACTGCTCGTCACCAGGTGCATGAGAACTTTGTGCCAAATTTGTAAACTGGCACAGTCTGGTCCCTCTTTGTGCAGTAAATATTAATGCGTTGCTGGTTTATAATCATCCACCATTAGTTTATTTGAATTATTCAGATCCCAATTATAGTATGTGTGTGTCTTTTACAATTAAAACCTTACAAACAGAGGGAAAGATTGACGGTGGTAAGAGACATGGATCACACTGATTAAGGAACAGCTTTTTTACTCATGTTCATTCTTAATTATCCAATCAACCTTTTTAATTAATAAATTAAATCAATCTCATATTGATTAGTTGTTAAAGCTGAGTCAAATACTTTTACACTTCAAGTAGATTTCAAAGCAAGTTCTTCAATACTTTCACTTAAGTAAGAATTTTAATGTTATACTTTTACTTACATTTCTACCTCTTTATCTGTACTTTTTCTCAAGTAGAGGAATTGACTAGTTCCTCGACCACTGGGTCTCACCGTTCTGTTTGTAGTGTAACCTTGGACGGCTCCACGTTGGGGTTCTCCCACTCCATCTGAGGGCAGTGCATGAAGTAACACAGAGTGTAGATGGCCTCGGGCGACCAGTGAATCACGCTGCTCTTCTGGTGAATGGGCGTGCCGTTGTTGTGGTTCTTGGTGTACAGCGGCTGCAGGTGGTGCATGGCTCTGGACACCAGGTCACCTATGAGCAACAGCACACACAAAGTACATCACCAAAAAGGGAATCCTAAGCAGCGAGACTCACATGCGGGCTGAGATAAGGGAGAGAAGTGGGATATTTTAAGTGTGCGGATGATGTCAGGGACTCATCTTCATTCCTAGGAGCTCGCTCTGTCGGAGAAAAAGAACGGTTAATCTCAGCTCTTTTTTGTTCAGCTCACAAGGGAAGCAGGAACACACACAACTGAGGATTGCATTATGTAAAGATTGAATATTTATGCATAAACATTAACTATACTCAAAGCTGTTTCCCCCTGAATATTAAGGTCGTTTGTTAATTCTTGAAAAATCAAAGCCTGGGAGAACTGTACAGAAATACTGAAGGTAAACATATATTCTTTCTTGTGTTCAAATTTGAAAGGACAAGACAGAAAGCCTTTTTAAGACCAGACTAAATGCTACTTTTACAGACGGATACTAGACACAATGACCGTGCACTTGAAGGAGTTATTACGGTGACATCTTTCCGTAGTCATTGAGTGGCGCTGGCTTCTTACTTGAAAAACAACCTTGCTTTATTACAGCATGGCCTCAAATCCCATTTCACTGAGTGCTGTCAGGTTTGTGTTGCTTCTCCTTCCTTTCCAGACCCGCAATGAGAAAATGTAATGAAATTCTCAAGCAGGGTTTATTGAAAAAAAACAACAGTGTGTCATGTGTGCTCTTCATTCGATTTGATACAACTATAAAGCAGACAAAGAAATAGTCATTGCTGGGAGCGGGCCTAATTGAACTACAGTGTATGTATACACTATAGAATGGGGACAAATAGTCATTCCATCGGACAAAGGCTTTGTTTAGCATCCGAATTGTGCTGTTTGGACGCTGCCAAGATTCCATTTAGCCTTAACAATGTGTGAGCCGTGTGTGAAAAGGACATCTGAATGAGAGAAGAGCATTCATGCAATAAAGCAGTCAATCTCTCTGCTGTCCTCTGGGAACACCGGCTCCGCTAGAGAAATGATGGAGACAAATACTCTAGACATGTACTTATGATGCAACAGGACGAAAATGCAACAAAAGGATCAGCAAAAAGTCTGTCGCATGTTTTTCTTTTTCTTCTTTTGAGGTAATTTGTCGGAGATAAGCTCATAGCGTTGGTCTTTTGAGGTGGGCACGGAGAGTCGAGCTGGTCAGTCTCAGCCGGCGCTCATGTCTTATTTATGCTGCTCTGTGACATTTTGTTCTGAGGAGAAGTGCGCTGGCAGAGGAGGCTGCCACATCGACGCCAGGTACAGGAGGAAGATTACGTTTTCAGCTTGCAGAGCTAAAGATGTGAGCTGCTTAACGCAAGATTGATATGAACTCAAATATTCGGAGATGGAGGCCAAAATCTGTAGTCAGGTAAAAGTGGGGTTACCTAATAGCTTACGGAATAAGAGTGATCTGTGTTAAGATGTCATTTAGGATTAATGATCAAGGATTTTAATAGATGAAAATATTTAGCTCCTCAAAAAAAAAGAGAAAATCCTACTGGGAAAGTGGATATTTCAGCTCTGGCAACATCAGGAAAAAAATAGAGAATAATGCACACATAAATAATAATAAAGTAAGCTCTACACTTCAGTTTAATGCAGTGTATTGATATTTTATGAAGGCAAATTGGTTCAAATCAAATCAAAAAACAAAAGCAGGCAGCCACTGTGTTGTTGTGGGGAGTGGTTTAGAGGCCGATGGAAAGATTTTTTGGCAACTGCAGCTTTGAACATCAAAAAGACTATTAGCATCAAAGTGAGTAAAAGTAGTCCACATTATTACTTGAGAAAGAGTATTTAATACAACGCCTAGATGGTCACTAAGTTATCTGAGATTTTGTACAAATATGAGTAGACCTGAGCATTTTATGATGGAAGCTGAATGGTGAGGGATGGTATGATGGAAGCTCAAGGGTGAGTTAGGGGGATGGTGAGCCTGTTTTTTGTTTCACTTGTTGCATTGCATGGCTATATAAAACTGAATCATGTGACAAAGCCAACACAAGCAAAAAAAAAAGAAGCATTTTCCCCCAAATGGACAAAAAAATATAAATACTGTTGCTAAAATCTATTAAAACGTTATCTATGAATGTAAAGGATCCCACTGTGAGATGAGAAAAGAGGAAATGCTGCTGTTTAATAAGTCAAACCTGCTCTAGCCTTTCATTCCACAGTCCAATCCTTTAATCGATAGCTCATCCAGGTAATTCATTTGATGCTAACTGAGGAACAAGAAGAGGTGGAGGACATGCAGGCTTTGATGTAATAGCCTTAAAGTAATAGTCTTTAGTTTGAAGGTTTTAAACTCTCTGGAGAAATCCATCCAGATTATATCAAGAGAATGAGCACACTATTTTGTTCCGTGGCACCTTTAAGGTCAGTAAACACCAGAGCAGCTGAGATATAACAACTGCTTATTGCTCCACAGGGTGATTCTTCACAGAGGCTTACTTTTTTAGAAATGGGGATGAAATTGAGTCTTGTTTTGTGATGAGTGATTACACTTAAGTCTTGGGCGATATACGAGCTCTGCCTTGAGCCTTGATGAATGGTTGTGGCTGCAGCGCATGATGGCAGCCACCATCACTGCTTATATCTTTCAATTATGCGTTGCTATGCAGTCGTGATTACATTTAATAGTCCCCTGTGGCCATGCTGACTTGACAAAATGCTAAGTGGCAGTTTTTTTTTTAACTCTTTTTAACATCAATACTGGGATATGACATAAAAACATAAAAAAGAAAAGGCTTATGTGCAACTTTAAGAACCAGAAGAGATGGCAGACGAAGTAGAAACACACGATGATCTTCTCTCTCTGGAGTCCCTATTATAGAGGAATGTATAGTCAATGGAGTGAGAACAGGATATGTCAGGTGGGCCTATATCAGAGAGAATTCCTGCTGGACTTGCCTCAGTGCTCACCAGGAAATAGTCAGAGGACAGGCCAGAAATGTTGGCTACACTGGACATCTTGTTAAGGCTGTCACTGATACTTTTTCTGCTAGATCATTTTAAATAGAAAGCCTGACCATCCATTCACTTTGCAAAGGGAAACAGGTCTGGGATCTCTTCGATTTCAACTCATTAGAAATCCTGTAACCATTTACTGATAATGGGGCAGGGTTTATGTCATGCTTTGAGTGTCTATTTAATTGTAATTGAAAATCCCGCTGAAGTCCACAGAGATCAGACACATTCTTTACATCGAAGAAGAATTATTTCTCTGGCCAGGCTCACTATGTTTCTGCTGCTGCTTGAGACGTGTAACTGGAAGTACTCACGGCCATTAGGTGTGTGTCAGAAAGTGCACTGTCTTGTTTTTGTTATCGAGGGAACACTTGCAGGAAAAAACACCAACAGTACAGATTCCATTAAATGAGCCTCAAAATATATCAAAATACAGAAAGATGAAGAAAGAAAAACAACCATCCCTCCCAAACAGCCTCTAAATATTGTCTGCATAAGTGATGGCTCCAGTCTTTTACTTTAATGGAGCTTTGTACCTGCCCAGTAATGATAAATCATGATGTTCCTGTTTGTTTAAAAAACCTGGCATCACATCTTAATTTAGCAAAGTATCTTCTGGGTAAATGGCCAAACATGAATTATTGATAAAAGCACTTTAAATTTTTAAATGTTGATGCACTATTATTTATGGATAAGATAATAGACTGTGATGACTAAAACAAAGTGTTTATTGATACAGAAACAGAATGGTTTTATAACAAGAGTCAAAGTAATATAATGGATCACTAGCTTGTCTATATTGTGCATAATGGCCATCCACTGTTCCTCAGACACATTACCTCCAGCTGATCTCGCTGCCATTTGACCTTGTTTCACTTTGCGGTGCTGAAAATTTCCAGCCATGTATAGATTTACACCTTGTAATGCACTGAACTGAACACACAAGACTAAAAATACATTCGACCGACATATTCAGTATTCTTGAGTTACACTACCAAATACCATCACATGGACGTCTCAAGAAAGCTTTTGTGTGACAAGAATGAACGATGATGACACACAAACAGCGTTAATAATTGCAGCCTTTTGGGTCTGTCATTTCAAAAAATGCAAATTTGGCATTTTGAGGCAAGGGAAAATTAGATGATACAAAGAGGTAAATCATCAGAAAAGCAGTTAAACAGAGACTAAATGCCAGAGCCAAGATTTCCTACATACAATGCAAATGAGCTGTTTTTATCCAATAAAACATTTTTCTATAGAATCTATTGTAAAGCTTGGTTCTCTCCACTTCTCTGACAGCATGTGATGGTGTAATCAGTTCTAGCCTTACTGCTTTCTGAAACGCTTCTTTTTAGGAGCAGTGTTTGCAAATCCTGTGGTTATTTACAGAATTCCTCTCCAGAGCAGATATTATTAGTGCAGTGGTATTATCTGTGAGCCGCAGTGTTGTCCCGTGTGTTTGCTGAGACAACATTACAGAGCAAGACCTTGCTTGACCTCATCAATACTATATGGACAGAGCATTGGCCATTTGCCTCAGTTTGGCCTTTCTTACTTTGGTTGGTGAGAAGATGTGGCTTAGTGTTTGTTCTCATGATAAATGTTTGTGCTGGATATACAGAACTACCTCATTGCCATTGCAAGTGTGATGCCATGCTTTTTTTGCCCATGTGCTTTTGCAGCCATAGTTGTGTTTAATCTCTCTTAGTGGACACGGCAGCACAGTTCCACACAGGCAATGACAAAAAAAATATCATTTCCCATAAGTGTAATTAATTGTGTGAGAAAGAATATGATTAGAAGTGATAATATAAAATAAGAGAGTGCTATTTCTAACCACAGTACAATGTGATTCATGACAAATGTTTAAAAGAAACTTAAATTGTTTCAGTTAAAGCCGAGAATGATCAGAGACGATGCTGTATCATTGAGAAGTCCACTAGAAGACTAAGTCGCTGGTGAGTAAAGCTATATCTAAGCAATATGTCTTATATCATTTTCTCTGGTGTTAGAAATAGCCTCTTCTTCCAAATCACATGTATCACAGTGCAATTATAGCACATATTTGCACAATTAAAAGTTCAATACGTTTTGAACCATTTCATACTTTAGTTTAAATGAACCTTTAATAAGATTATAATTGAGAGATTACATTTTCATAACTTGAAGCAATTCTTCAAATAATTCAATTTTCACAGAAGATGATTTAATAAAGACTGTATTTTTAGTCCAAGAACAAGATCTGGGGGAAACACCATGTATTGAACAGAGAGTATTTCTGCAAAGGAAATTGTCCAATTTAAAGCTTTTGAATTTAAGCCCAAAACCCCAGATGTCAGCAATTTCAGCTACAGCTCTCAGCCGCATTTATCAAGCACTTTATCAAGAGTTTGTTCCCTGATCTCATTTTGGAGGATTTAAACATGCTCTACAGATCAAGTGAGCATTCTCAGTACAACTTTATATATGCATTTGTTAATGTTTGACTTCTTCTAGCCTAAGTCTTCTACAGAACTTTTCACATTAGCTTTACTCTGTACACATGAATACTTGCAGTTACAGACTAAAGGCTTCAGGTGAGATTTGTAGTGGAAGCCAAGTAAAATGTACAGCAGGACAAATAATAGTTGTAAACAAACTATAGCTATACCAGCTACTCCCGTGGTGCATTTAGGTACCACTAAAGACATGACTTTATTTCATCACACGACTGTTGTTGTTGTTTGGCATCTGCACTTGGTACTACTGTAGATAATCATTAAACCTCATTTCATATTTGCATAGTTCAGTTCTCAAGAAAAACATAATGAACCAAACATGAGCCAGCTTTAACCACAGTGTACTGATACAAACACACTACACTAACATTAACTTACAGTATATGAATGTTTCTAACAACTGGAAGCCTTGACTAGTAAATATGAAGGTGGTTAGAGGGGATCACATTTGTGTTGGTGCTTTATCTTACAGACTTACTCTTTGGGTTTTGCCAACCAAGATGGCAGCGCCTACAAAAAAGCCACATGACTGAGAATGGTTTACACAGTCTTGGTAGGCTGAGTCCTGTGCTATGATTGTTAAGTCTGAAAGCAAAAAAAATATGGTTGCTTTCTATTTGACTTAACAAAATGGCACAAAGTCTCCGACGCCAGCTCTGCCTTACGGACTCAACTCTGGAAACTTTTCTTTCTCTTCATCTTCCTTTTGTGCACAGCGCAGTCAGCTGCTGCCTGTGGTCAAGTGCCATACACGGACTATTGGCCTGAGAGCATTGCCTTTCCTGGCCAGACACGTACAAACCACACAACCACTTACTGAGTTCAGAGATGCTGCCTACTCTGGTCGCCAGTAAACACTGTTCAATGGAGCGCAGTTCAGTCTGGCTGTGTGCTGTGGCCTCTGCGCTCTTCCCTCCTCTCTGCTGCTGCTGCTGCTGCTGCTCCCTGTGCAGCGTCAGACCCTCAGGTAAACTCAGCACACCTGAAGACAGACACACAAAGACTTTAGATAATGATGTAAAGAATCTGGGATGAATCTTTTCAGCACCATCCATTTCCAAACACAAAAAAATAAACACATGTCAAATGTTGCATTACAGTAATCATCCATTATTCACTATACACATAATTTTCACATTAAAAATAATAAAAAAGGCTCAGTGCATAAAACCATGTAATTATTTGAGTCTGATTATGAAAACATTGAAGGTCATGAAAGGTAGTAATTATGTTTCCTAGTTGCACAGGTCAAAGTGGTCTCCCTGAGGCAGTAATGCTTAATATTACAAATGCGTTTCCATTCTTCACACCTCTGTGTTAGTTGTTCCTCTACTTCTAAAGGGTGACGAAGCAGGCCGCTCTTCATCTCACTCTGCTGACAGTTCGCCTTTTCCCTTTTCCCAGAATCGTGCAGCACCCTTCCCCTTGTTTACAGAGTGTCATCTTATAAAAGTGGTGGAATGCATTGACTTTCAGCTCTGCTTGAAAGTCACTAGGGGGAATGATGGTAGCTGAAGTTTTTTTTTTGTTTTTTTCCCCCTGCTCTTTTGTAATATTTGGTGAATTCATGGTGCACAATGTCTGCAGGAACACTTTTGGGACACAAACCGAAGCATCTGGAGCCGATTCCAGTCAACGGTTGGCAGTAAAGTTTTTCCTGGCTTAAACTTACTATTTAAACTCTGCCTAAAAGCAATGCTGTGGCAGTCAGTTCTTGTCAGTGCGCAGCAGCCACTATGTATGTAAATGCATGATTCTTGCACCTTTCCCACATAAGAATGGAGGCGACATTAAGCATTCTGAGACACTGGCACTGAATGTTAGCATTGTTTTTGTCTCTGCTTTATTGTTTAACATCAAAGTAAGTGTGACTAAACATCTGGGAGTGTAATTCTTCGTAAGTTTTTAATAAGCTCATCAAAAGAACAGATGCTAACAGAGGAGCCCCATGGCGTCATCTCATCTGTGTTTTTTGGTGCGGTTAGGCCAGAGGGCTACTGACACGACGACAGGAGACACTGCCATCTGCTCCAGTGGTGTCAGGTGTCCAGAATGGCTACGGTTTACAACTCGGGCCCCAGACAAACCATTGGGGATCAGTCGTACAGAACCAAACCTCCCTTCTGTCTCCAGGGGGATTTCTCTAAACACCTACAGTACTTTATTGCTATTATTGCTCACAGCGTGGCATCCTTTGTGAGCAGTTGTGCAAAACTCCAGGAAATCCATCTTAAACCATTTAAAGCAGCAGGCGGTCGACCCTCGCACCCTGCACGTTCTAACTTTCCCCCTTGCACAATTGTATACCAAAGTAAATAGCCCACTCAGCGCAGAGCGACAGGAATCACCAGCCACCTACGTCTCGTGTGCACAACTTAAGGCCTCCAAGTGTGATTCAGCACAATACCACACCACTGACAGCCATAATTATGATAATTGGTGTCAGATGCAAGTGGAATCGGTTTGAAGTCTAGAGCTCAGGATGCAAATGTCTCTACTGTTTGCAGGCTCCACACACAAGACAGTGTTGCCCTTACTTTCAATCTTTGGGGTTTTGATATCTTCATGATATACTTAAAGAAGAAAAAAAAATCAACAAATCAATAAAAGTACACTTCAGGTATTTATTTTCACATCGAGTCAGTGTAAATTTGTAAAATGGTGGTGTCAACTCAAACATTTCTTTACAAAACAATGTGTTCATAGTAACTTTAAGATAAGAAGAGAACAATGGAACTAACACATCCAGCAGCTCTGAGGTCTAGCTGCATGAACACAAGCAAAAGAGCAAATGGACAAAGAAAAAGGTAGAAACAGTTCAATTCCATTTTAATAATACCATGTCATTATAGGCCCGTTGCCATGACAACCGTACATAGAGTATCAGGAAAAGTCCGACGGTCCACAACCAAAAGTTAGCGACCCAAACAAATCCTCCCATTAGGTGAGTTCTTGGTTTGAATGCAGCCTTTAAGAAATTCAGAATGTAATAATGCATGTGAATGTATTCCCATGTAGGCCTATATTACAACATACAAGTTTAAATTAAAAGTTTTTTTGTTTTTCTGCGCACTTGAGATTAAAAGTTGTCGGTTGGAAATGACTTGAAATGACTTGTAGTTGCATTAAGTGTATTTGAAACACCTTGCAGTTCCACTCGAGCTGTTAACTGTCCGGCTCCTTAACCTTGGCTGAGGAGAAAAGAAGCGGTGAGCGGCAGCAGCTGACAGTGAAGTGCAGAATGCCTCTCAGGATGGACTCAGGCAAGGTGACTCAGTGGCTTTCTGCGTCCTAATGCGAGGCAGTGTCCACCCTCGGGGACCCACTGATGGAGCGCTTACATGCCAGCGAGTGAGTGACTGTGGCCATCTTCTGTCTGTGCACTCGCATGATAACACTTCTGCTTCTCCACTGTCACTGCACCAGGAAAAAAAAAAAACTCTCAGCGCTCTCAGGCCAATTAGGCTGGTTCATTTATGTGCTCTATAGATTCTTTGGGGTTTAATGTGGTGGATGAAGATATCAAACACCCCCTTCATAAAATGAACTAGTCCTGATGCCATATGTCAGCATTCAGAGTGGAGGAGAGGAGAAGCCTGGGGCATGGCACTCTCACTGGACGAGAAGTAATGAAAACAGCAGTGGCCATTATGATATCACTGCATGATTCACCTTACTTATAGTTGTTGAAAGGCAGAGTATTATGCAGTGTATGGTCACATGAAGCCCACAAGCCAAAACTCTACACACAATCTAAAACAAAAGTATGTGTAACATTTTGCTTTAAATTAGATTTTTGTATTTAGATAATTTCTTCATAGTACAGTGGTCCCTTGTTTATCGCAGGGGTTACGTTCTAAAAATAACCCGCAATAGGCGAAATCCGCGAAGGAGTAAGCTTTACTTTTACAATTATTATATATGTTTTAAGGCTGTAAAACCCCTCACCACACACTTTACACACTTTTCTCAGACATGCATTAACATTTTCTCACATTTCTCTCTTGTTTAAACACTCTCAAAGTTCAAACCTTAGCATCTTCCTCTGCCTTTTGGGTGCGACCGCAGGTGCCTTTGTCAGTGTAGAACGTTTTGTTGACATTGTGGGTTTTGTCGGGGAGAAAACTTGCAAACATACAGCACTTCAGAGTCACACTGCTAGCAATCGAACATTTATGTAAATTTGGCAAGCTGAACGCATTCTGTACTGTACAGGAGACACGGCACGGAGGAGATTGATTGACAATGGTCTACAGTGCCTTAGCCAATCAGGACGCAGATTTTCTATTCTTTACAAAGAATATCCCTGGGCCCTCTTCAGAAGGAAGTACCACATTCTGCTTGTGTTTAATGCAATGTACACAATAAATGTAATGTTTTAATTCACAAAGTAAAAGACATAAAACAGAAATAGTAAATTTAGCATGAATTATCTTGGAATTTACTATTTTTAAATTGAACAAGACCTACTTTACATTTACATTTAAATGCAGTGTAGACAATACAGTAAATGCAGTGTTTTAATTCACAAAGCCAGAGCCATACGATATTGAATCATGTTTTCTTATGGAATATTATCCGTTGCTAATTAACGCTACCAACAGACGCTGAAATAACTGCCCCTGCACGGAACTGGATGGACATACAACTAATCCAAGAAACACTGTATGTAATGTAGGCAGAGACTAGTATCATGTTAGATATTCAGTTACAATGGCTGTGTAAGAAATGGATTACAGACCCATTATAGAGAGAAGTGAATGGGTTGGCTGTCCAGGCTACCAAAACTTTAATAAAACCTCAACATAATGTGATGAGCTACTGCAGCAAACAGGCTTTTTGCGATATTAGAGTGAAAGGTTGACTGCATGTGGGTTGGGCCACTGGATGCCCCGTTACTGTGCAAAGCCAAAATAATCTTATTCAAGTTTGTTTTCTACTCAAAAACTCCAAAAGACTAGCCTGGCCAGCCAGACGGCTTTCTCATTGTATTACATTAAGGGAAAGTCAGTCTGGGATCGGCCAATCTGCCTCCGATTTCTGCTCCGGCTCTTTCTTTCCGACCAATCCCAGCGAGGGAGGCGGGATTTTGTTTCGCGTCATATTAAGCGAGAGAAAACAGTAGCAGGTTTAGGTAGCTTACTACAATCGAAATAAGAACTGAACTCGATATTACACCCCGTGTCCTCAGATTTTCCTGACAAAAACAACAGAAGTCATTCACCGATGCATCTTTTTTCTCTAGCCATCCTGGTGTATGCTGTGGTTTGTTGACAACTAGAATTAGTTTCGCTTTCCTTCCGTGGTTTCTCTGATTGGTTCACTCAGCGAGCGTTAGTTCTGCCCATGGTCTTGCCTTGAAATCCCGTTGAAACCGAGCGATCCCAGACTGACTTTCTCTGTATGTAATACAATGAGAAAGCCGTCTGGCTGGCCAGGCTACCAAAAGACATCCATAAGAAAAAAATGGTATATTCTTTGCTTCAAAAGAAAACATAAAGATATTTATGCACATACACAAATACCAAAGCTCTCTAAACCGCTCCCATCCAGTCCTAGCCCATATTGTTTTTGTCTACATTTGAATTCCTTCTGTGCATCCGAATTTCTTGGAAAGGTCAGACAGCTGTAGTTTGGATGCACGCTGCCTCCTCTCAGTGCCGACTGGAGCAGTGGGGCAGGAGAGCTGACCTCCATGTGGCTCCTACCCTGCACTTAAATCTATTTTGGAGGGACACTCGGTGAACTGCACTTCCCTGAGCGCGCCGCTGCTCTGTAGGAGCACCAGCTCTGACTTTTACGGAGGTTGAAGCGGATTGCAAAGGTTGAATTAAAACAAATGTACTGCAGGTAAAAGAAACTTGAAAATAGATGAGGTATAATACAACTCTGAGAATAAGGAAATTAAAGCGACTCTGTGAAACTGCTAACCTAAAATATATAGTCATTTTGATTTCTCTTGACATTAAACCGTGAATTACCACTCTTTCATAGACACACCTTTTTCACACAGTGCACTATGTCATCCTGTCAAAGCCTGCACCGTTCTAATGTAACAAAAGCATGCTTCTAAAGGGGTCACTATCCTTCCCAGAGAATAGTTATAATGAATTATCTCCTGGCGAATGGGAAAGCAATAACCTGACACATAAAAATAAAAAGCTATTTAATGGTAGGCTGTATGATGTACTGTATCTAAGCAACATGTCTGGTGCTGAATAACTTGAATCAAAGTTCTCTATTTCTTAGGCTTTCAAATAACTACAAAAATGCATCATCTAACTGAGGGCTTTCTATTTTTCTGTAACTCTTTGCAAGATGAGATTCAGATGCTCTGTCAGGAAAATGACAGGTATACTGTATAAACACATTATTATTATTTTTCACCATACACTCACTGCTAATGCATGCATTAATGAAGTAGTACCCAGGTTTCATTCCCAGTTTGGGTTGGTGGCCTCCATGTCATTCCCTTATCTCTCTACCTTGTGTTTCCTGTATAGCTATTTTCCTATTTAACAAATACAAGCCAAAAGCCCAAAATATACATCAAGAAATGTCTGTTTTGGAATATGTTAAACTAAAACAAAGTTGTTCATCATGCTGCTTTTGCGCCTCTGCTTTTGTTCTTGGTGTGACTGAGCAAACATGGCTCTGAATAAAAATTTCGGAGCCATTCCATAAACGTGCTTTGCCATATTCATCTTGTAATAAATAACCTTTGTCAAGTTTAACACAAGCTTCTTAGACACAGCTTGCACACCTAGCAACACACGGGTCTAGACACATTTGCGCAAAAATAATCTTTCGGCGACATGCTTTTATCAGAGCTTCTAGAGTATTTGCAGCGATGCAGATGTACAGAGTCCTAACTGTGTTATTTTAAACTGAACAGCTCTTACAGCACTGCAGTGGCTCTAAAGGGTTAATCATAACACAGTGCATGGATCAGAATGGCCCTGCGCTCGGCTCTGGCTCTGGCTCTGTTTTGCCAAGCCAGATGGCTACCATATGTATTGGAGCGAGTGATCACGGGAGGAGACATAGCAAGATGGAAAGCGGGAAACAGTGTAGTGACGTGAGTTAAGATGTGTTGTGGCGCCTTCCTGCTGTAAACGGTTGCTTTATTCATGCTGAAATATCAACACATTTGAGTTAAAGTATCAAAATTGAGGCGTGAATATAAAATGTTTTCACTAGGAGTGTTGGTATGCAAGGCTGGACTGTAAAACTGTGGTGTTGCTCTGCAGGTGACCACATTATGGTTTGAGGTCGCCATAAGTCTTTAATGGGTTTGTCGTGTGCCAGCCACATGGATATAGAGCATGAGTGTACAAGCAGGCGCCCTGGGAGAAACTCAGTGTACAAGTCCACATGTCTGTTTAAATTAAGACTCTGGCGTGGTGGGAAGGAACAACACACCGCAAACTGTACGCATGCAAACAAAAGCACCAATACAGATGATTCTAAAAAGTCATCTGGAAATGAGAAAATGCCAGCAGATACAGAGATAATTATTAGTAATTAAAAAGTTCTAATCCTAAGCCCTTTGTGTCATATTGAAGTAGGGTGCACTCTCAAGAGAGAACAATGTGTTCTGATAACTACAAACTGAACATTTCCCATTGCCGAGCAACTGACTGGGTGCATTCTGCTAAAGATGGTCTTGTTTAGTCTAAAACACAGGACTAAAAAAGCTCCTGGGTTTCACATTGTCTGATTAAAATAACTTCCTGATGTGTTTTGCACAGACTGGAGAAACACCAAAGGAAATCTATCTCGACTGTGGGTTTATTGCCGTTTTTAAATTAGAAGAAAAAGCTCTACAGAGGAAAACCAAAAGATGTATTAGTCTTTTATATCTCTTTTGGTAAGTATCAGCAACAAAAGTGGCCAATGTTCCTTACTGTGTTAATTAACTCCACAATGAATTGGAAATGACAACAAACTTTTCTGAGTTTTCATAGGTGATGTATTTTACATTGGATTATACTTGATTAACATCTAACAAGTACATCATGAGAAACTGTTCATGTATTTATCAACAAGCACGCCTCGAAAAAAGTAATTAACTGAATGAGAGCAGCTCTGGGAACGGTTGTGTAATTAAAGAGCGGGCTGCCGCAGAGGACTGCTCCCTATTACAGGGCTAAATCAGACCGTTTGCCTCCTCATTTTTTGGCATCCAGAAGACATTCCTAAAACAAGTGACAAGGTGTGACTTTAAGGGAACAAAAAAAATTGGACCCAAGGATTTTGCAGTAATGATGATTGCATAACTGAAACAACAACTGTGAGGAAAGCACCAAGGGACAAAATGTTTCTTTTGAGGGCTTCTGAGCAACTTTATCAGCCAGTGATCTGAAACACAACCTTTACTTTAAGCATTTTTTAAAATTTTGATCAGCTGTTTCCTTTCTTTAAACGCAAATGGCCTCAATAGATAAAATTAACCAAATTAGGAGTCAAATGTCACACAAAAAGAGATATTAACAAAACACTAATCCAATCCTATGTGATTATATACACAACATCCAATTTAGTGCTGGGGTGCTGACCCCAAAATCTATTTATTTACCAATGGTAATGCACTGTGACATATGGAATTACACAACATAACATTTCCCCACAATAATAATTTCTAAAGTTAATGCAATAAGAAAACAAGGTTGGCAAAAATGACTCTGTTAGCCACCTTATTACAGCAAAATATCATTAGCATCAAAGACATGTTGTGAGGGTGCGTTTGTGAAAACATGTAAGCTAAGCTAAAGGCTGCAGAAGTCATATGCCTTTATGAGAGGCGACATGCTTTTGGCAACATTAACTCATATAACTGACAGAGCACAGACATTGTAATGTTATTGTACTTCTTTGCTCTACAACAAATGGAAATGAATTTATTTATTTATTTATTTATTTATTTATTTATTTATTTATTTATTTATTTATTTATTTATTTATTTATTTATTTATTTATTTATTTATTGATTGATTGATTGATTGATTGATTGATTGCCCACTTCAGATTAAATTAGCCTGTACGTGGCCCCTGAAAAACTAAACCAAACATTAAGTTCAAATGAACACTTCTCACACACATAAGGAATGAGGACTATACTAAAAAGCCTCTTAGCATTTAGAGAATCCTATTAAATAACTATTCAATCTCATTTGGCGGTCAACATAAAGTTTGTACGCTTCATGAAACAGACCGTTGACCCCAAAAGAAGTCGAAAAGCCCAAGACAACACTCCTCTAAACTTCATGATCAACCCACAGCTGTGTCTGTCCACTTCACGTCTGCAGACGGAGAACTGGTACTACCCAATCATCTCTGATCAGCCTCTCTAAACACACCAAGGTACAAACTTTTTTGCTATATTTATTTTACTAGTTTGTTTTTCATCTCATTTCTTCTTTGGTCTTACTAGAGCAAGCAAGGAAGCGGGAGATTTAGATTTACTTAGCAGTGTATCATGAGAGTATGAGATAGCACAGCATATTTAGAGGCATATTTATTAAGTCCCATGTTTTGCAAAAGGCTGCTTTTCAGACAACACTTGCAATAAACCGAGGAAAGTCACGGAGGCATAATCTCACCTGACTCTACCTTCCTGGCTTTGGAAGGTGCCTTTAAAAAGCAGCAGCACTGAGGATTCTCCTGTTTTAAAATTAGCTCATAATCTGATATGGGGCAGGAAAGTCAGTTGCTGCACCAAAAGCAAACTACTGTAGTCACTCTGAATCACCACGGCTCTGAATCATAAGACACTAAATAATATGAAGTGTGGTGCAAAACACACAGCAATCCAGTGAAATGCAACAATGATTTGAAGTAATTGCTCATTTAGCACCGACGGCACTGGAGTAATTAACGGATATGAGTAATGTCTTAAAATGAGGTTTGCTTCAAGGGCACATTCCCCTCTGGGTCATCTAAAGGCAGTGACATCACATCAAGCTGCTAGTTGAAGTAAACACCGCAGCTTTGTCTTAAATGAAGACGCTCTTCATCCCTAAATATAAGTGGAGAATAGATAAGACTATATAATAAAGCTTAAGGCAGAGAAGAAGCTGTGCTGTTTGAATATTCGCTTCAGTGTCCGCGCGGCTTCATAACTTTGTCAATTTGTGTGTGTAATGTATGAGATAAGAAACAAGAAGGAGTTTTCAGCAATTGTTAAAGACATTTGTGCAAACATTCTGCAGCAGGAGGATGCAGGGACACACAGTGTTTCTTTGCACACTCCTTAAAACTATAATTTACATTTTTTGGCATCATTGTATTCTGTCTTGCCTTTACTTACAAAACCCAAAGCCAAATTTCCTTTTTCCTATTGGGTATTTTCTTATCTACATTTGTATATATCTCCTTTTTCTCTCCATGAGCCTTTTTTATCATGCCTCAGCACACATTTGTTGTGTCTAATGCCCTCACAGAGCCTGAGCCAAACTGCAGAGCCTCTAAAATATATCTTCATTTGCTGTGCGCTCCTCCCCACAGACCCATGCCTGCAAACTGGTGGAAATAATCTGATAACTCTACCGTCCCAGCAGACAGGACAGCAGACCCCCGCCGTCTTGTGCGTCATCGCAGAGTCACGTCAACATTAATGCCCCACTATGTAAAATGCTCGTTTTAGCGTCTTCGTGCTTGATTGTGGCTCTCACTGTGAGAACATGAGTCAGTTATCAGTCACCTGTCAGATGACACCTCACGCGGTGTAAATCGAAGGATAAAAAAGCCTGTATGAATCTGAACGTGGATTCAATACATGAACTCCTATGGGAACGAGGATGAATCACCGACAAAGAAAAACACTCTCTAACTTCATATTGTTATTATTACCATCAAAGGCCCACTTAAGCGATTTATGTGACTTTCCCTTTTGGATGTTGATTCATTACTCTTCCCTCAGTTGTTTCAGGATGGAAGACCAGCAATTTATGAGGCATAGAGCTCCAAATTGCTCCGTAATTGTTTAACTCACCTAGCGTAATCTATCATTGTGACTGTGCAAAGTGGCTGCGTGGAGTACAGACACTGACTGGAAGTGGGCCATACCTGACATGAGTGATGAGGCCTGGGGCTGCGCGGCGCTCCCTCTAACCCCCCCCCACAATCCAGACGCCTCCTCCCGGGGATGACCCACGCTGTTCAGGGCCACTGTTAGCAAATATCCCTGTCGCTTCGATAATGTGAGAGCACTTGTATCGGAAATGTGATCATTCAATCTGAACAATGCTGAGAGCCTTGGGGGAGGAGCCCCACTGACCTCCACTGTATCGCTGCATGTCATGGAGAAAGTGGAAAAGTCTAACGGATAAACAATGCCTTCATTGTTAAGTCTTGCCAGTTACTGATTGTGCTCAGTCTTTCGGGTGAATGACTGTCATCCTGTAATCACCAAATTGATCATGCAATCTCATCTCAAAAAGTATCCTCTAAAACTGTCCTTCTGTCAAGTTTTAATTAACAACTGTATCGAGCTGGTGAATATTTATTCAAATACAATCCAAATAATCATTTTGTTGGGTTCGTTATTGGACAAATGCACCATGCACCAGCCCAGATATAATACATGAACCCCTCTTTTTGAAAATTACATTCTATGCACGATTAGTACTAGTGAACAAACTCTGACTAGTGTTCTGGGTACACAGAGGATTCAGTGGCAAATGAGAAAATGTTTTTGTAAGACAATGAAGACAAAATTTATTAGTCCAGTCATACAAGTGAAAAATTCAAAATATTACTTTAGACAAATTATTGCTGCGTGTATCCAAGTTAGGGCAGCACAGAGAGCTACAGAGGGGCAGGGGCTCCAATTTCCAAAGAGGCAAATACATAAAACAAGACTTGTTCACCAATAAAGTGCAGGTAAAAGATGAAAGGTTTGCTTTCTGTGACTGTAGCACATTATAGGAAAGTTACATCTGCTGTAGAACGAGGCCAGGGTTTCAATTCACCGCCAACAGAAAAACAACGATAAGCTGTGACTCTCAGAGCACTCAGAGGGAGATATAAGGTTCATCTCCAAGTTGTATTGACAAAATATTTGCAATGGATTGGCTTTTTAAGCATTTTCATCCAAACATGCTCTATATATTAACAAAATATAGATCTCTGTATACTCTTTACTCTTTACGTTTTATTAAAATGTGCCTTTGACAAAAGGGCACTTTTGGGCATCCTCTGAACATGCCCCAGAGCTGAACCACACCACACTCAGCGTCTCAGCGCAGGAAGTACAGTTTCAGAAGTCAGCATTAATCATATGGTTGAGAATGATTTGGAAGGTCCAGAATAAAGTTACCTGGAGAAAGCCACTAATTTATGATGAGTTGTCAGAAATCAGTCATGAGTAATAAAACGTATATGTGACACTCCTTCACAAAGTTCCTCGGAGCCTGTTGAAATGGGTACAATGTTCACAAGGCGGGACTGTTATTGCAGGTTAAAACGGTCACAGCTCAATGCAACAGCACATCCTCTAACCAGTCACACCAGCCACGGGCCAAAGCAAATATTGAATGTATCGTATGTTACATTTTTACACTTCACCAACTCAGTCGACTGACTCTGTACAGCAGGTAGAGCGGCTCCGGGTCGTTCCCACACGTTTTCCCACCCTCTCCCTCAGGCACACTGGCTCTGCTGTAAGGGGGGGCAGAGTGAATATACACACATCTGTAACACACACACACACACACACACACACACACACACACACACACACACACACACACACACACACACGGTATTCCTCTCTTCCTCTGTCCTGCTTGACTCTGACTTTTTACATGCCAGGAATATAAAAAGGAGCCATTGTTTCAAGAGCCAAGTTCAGTCTTTAGACTTTAGAGTGGGCTGTTGAGGTGGAGTTCACACTTGAAAGTTGAAAACAGAAACACATGGATAAGCAAGCGACATATAGACCACGTTTTGTGCTCCGTAATCATTTTCTATGCCAAAAAGATCCCTGCTGATTGATTGAAAAGATTTGTCTGACCAGAAAACTAATTTTTACTTTTGGTGGCCATGTTACCACCTCATCATATTTCTTCACCCCAAATTGCATGTTTGCTGAGAAACCCCTCTAACTACGCAACCACAAGTCCACATGTCTTACATAGCTCTTCTGTCTACTCAGGTCATCCACATTGAGCTTAGTAAATAATGGTAGTCAGGTTTTCACACAGCCCCAAGCACCATTGAGTGAAATCTAATTAACAGGCCTGCTTCACTCAAAGTAGTTATTTTGCTGTGGTTGACCCTGATGTCCTTTGTCTATAGAGTTTAATGCACCTGACTGAAGAACTCGAGCTAGAAATTGGTTCATCTCAAAAAACCTGAATCGAAAAACTAACCTTTTCAAAAGTGAAGTCAAATCGTCTCTAAATGGAAAAAAGAAAATCTGACTTTGAAGTTGGGTGAGCCTTTGAATGGACGAGTGTTGCTTTATTTCGATGCTGCAGAAGTGCTGACTCTTCCTGGGAGGCTGTAAAGTGAATCCACACGCATTATTATCTCATCTACATCAAGAGTAACTGTGTTAGCAGTGGGAGAGCAGTTGGCTTTGAAGTGCAATGGTGTGCATATGTTTTTGCAACTCGAGTTCTCACATGGTACAACTAATAGACATCAGTGTTTTTATGTCAATTAAGACAGTCGACATTATTTCAAATTTCTTGCTGGTTTGCGTAATTTCTCTTCTTAAATTTGGTCCAAGTACAAAAATGCCAGTGACCTCTATTATCTGTCTATGTGCTGCTCAAGAGCTTGATTGCTGTTGCACCATAAGATCTTTTTGGGCAGTCATTAGTGGCCGACAAATGAAATGAGAATTCATGGACTCAGTTTTGTGCCTTTGTGCCAGGCTTATGAGCCCTGAGAGTTGTTTCGCAAAAAGAGAGCGGCACCCACAGGCCTGTCACGATTTAATATCCCACTGTCAACACAAACTAAGACTGCAGCACCATGGTATTGAATAGACTTTCTGATTCTTGCTCAGACTGCTTCCCATTCTTCGTTCACTGTACATCTTGTTTAGGAGCTTGAATGTAATGACTTGATTAATTGTTTGTGTTTTTCTGTTTTCTTGACTTAGTGCCCTTACGCTATTAAAAGCAACCTCTTGTTTATTTCACAAAAGATGCTCTCACATGAATTATATAATGCTGACTTGGCTGCCAGGGTTATTAGAGCCAAGGTCCTGATGGAGGATGTGAATACAGGGACTACGCCTCGACTTTCCTCAGACACTCAGTTATGTGTTCACTCCTGAAAGCACATCAAAGTTACACCTCTGCACTTGTTTTCTTTTAATTTTTCACAAGAACGCCCGCTCCTAGACCCATGCGTGACCTTATGGATATGTTCGGAGTTGTTGTTGTTGTTATATGTTCAGCTTGTTGTTGTGCACGGTGACAGTCAAGCGCGCCCAGTCGATGAAGTGCCTCCAAGCCTGTGCCTCCATCAGCATGCATGTGTTTTTATGCCCAAATAGAGATTAGCCCGCATGTCTGCACACAAGGTCGCTAATCGTCCTTTGACTTCTTTCACATAAGATGCTTTCTCCGAGTGGAGTAGTGGTCTATATGAATCACTTCATAGCTGCATGTTATCCATGCGCTGCAGTCCTCCAGCCATGTCAAAGTGATGGATGGATGACAGTGACACAGCCTTTAAATATGTCAGTTGCCATCAGCCTGACGTTTCCACCATATAGATATGGACCGCATCGTGTGCCGTCAGCTTTAAGAGTCGGGCGTCTTCAGCTGGACTATGAGTCAATGGGAATTTTTTTAAAAACACTGATGAACTGGGACTCGGGCTTTAAAAATATCTATAAGGCTAGTTGTAATATCTCTTTAATGCACAGGCTAAAAAATGCTGAGCCCAATGATTAATTATGAGACTAATCTAATAGTTTTGGGGCACAGGCTGTGTCTGGAATAAGGTAGTTAAGTAAAGACTACCCATATATCAGAAGTACACTGCAGATACACATTTATTATAATTATACAGTACCTCAGAACAACCAGGTCTCAAACATTTTTAACTTCAGTGTAAGGTTTTTGTGTTTGAACATGAAAAACATTGTATAAAGCTCACAAAAATCTTTTTGCTTCTGGGAGATTCTAGACAAAGAGCTGACTGCTCCAAGGTAAGCCCTCCTCTCTGACTTGTCTTAACAAAGTGATTATCCCATTGGCACGAAACTCATCAAAGTCATCTCATCATGATCAGCAGTGTCGTTTACATTGTAGATTTAAAAAGTGATAGGAGATGGCAAAAAGTTTCATTAAATTAGGTTCTTCACTGTGCGATCTCTGTAAAAAGGTGCAGAAGCCAACCATTTTACCCTCTCCGTCCCAAAGCACCTGGTGACATTTCCATGAACAGCAACCACTGTGAGGAAATAGCTCCAATTTAATTTGTGAGCTCGCAGGAAGAAGGATATTACCTGTTTCATGAAGGCAGTGCATTTCAGAGCAGGTCGGTGGCCGAAGGGAATATGTTTGTCGGAGAAAATCACATCTAAAGCCAGAGTCTACGCTGTGGTTACACATCACAGTGGGTTGCGTACTGAGGGGCTCTCGGGCCTGTGCAATGGTAGATGAGGCGTGTATAAAAGGAAAATACTCAGGTGTAGCATGTTGGCAGCAAAGGTGAAGCATAAGGGCTGGGAAGATTGAACTTGGAAGCCAAATGGAAAAGGTTACGTAACTTTTGCAGCACTCACAAACTTATAAGCATATGAGTTGGCTTGTAAATTATCAGTCCAAGAAGTTGACAAATCTTTTCCAAAACATCTTCCTAATTACTTTCGAGAGGTTTCTCCGAGGCTTCAGATCATTAAAAACGAAATGTGTTCGAAGATTTAGACATTGTTTGTGAAAATGAACTCATCATTTCAGTCCCCTCTACATTATGCTGCTGTGCAATGACAACAAACAAAGCAGGGCCTGTATAGCAGACAAACCTATTGATTTATAGTGTATAGCAGCTTCCCGAGGATAAGATGTCATCAGGAATCAGTGAAACATTGATTGATTGGCAGTGAAAATCTGTGTCTCACCTTTACATGCAACGGAAATGTTTACAAAGAACAACCACATTCAAAGTTGTTTTTTTCTTCTGTAAAACTGCTTAAATTGTGGGAAAACATTGGATTTCAATATAAGCCTTCAAATAGGTTTGAAAGTTATTGGGGCTGCTATTATGGACAAAAGCAATCTCAAGATAAACATTTTTGTGTTTGTGATGACACACTTATCATGCCTTTGAAAAGTGTATACATTTTATGCAGCTTACTCAAAGGCAGACAGTACATGTATTGATGTATGACAGGGATATTACATTTTAATCACAGTTTGAAGCATTATAGACCTTGTAAAGTCATATTGTAGTATGCTGTGTTAAGAAAATGTACACTACAACAAAAGTGTTCCCATAATAGGCTCTAACATAATAATGAACTATGATAATTGTGATTAAGCACCATAATTATACTGAATTATAAGTGTCACAACAATCAGTCTAATTGAAATAGACATGGGGTTCATAGATAGTGTTGCATTAACATACAACCACATGGATTTACCCAAACTACACCACCTTACAGCCTAACGATTTATGAAGGGAAAGAAAATAAGACCTCTTCTAGGATTTATTGTGAAGGATTTTAAGAGATGAGAATGTTCAGTTTATAAAGGAAAGCTTTGGCCAGTCACTATTCCCACTGAAAAGTTGGATAGTGTGTCTATATGACTCAACACTGAATCAATGGCGGTGGAAAATCGTTCTGGGAAAATGGCTATATCAGTGCTGGCTTACACAGAGAAACAGCCCAAAAAATAAAAATCCGAGGTAGAAGTTTTAGCTAAACTCTAAACTTTTGTTTGATGTATTAGTATTTTGCAATGTTGGCAGAACATTTGGAAACATTAAAATAGTGAATGTGTAATTACATCCTCTTATACTTGTATTCCATTTTGAAAAACCTTCTCACCCTTTCACCTTAAAGTAATTTAGCACACTTTATTTATGCAATCCCACAAATGGTCTATTGAGGCTGTACTAATTGAGAAGACCACAACTTAAACCTAGAGCCTGTTTGTTTTTAATTAGGTTTCGATTTCAGGGAACTGCGCATGAAATCTATCTACAAACACCCACCTTTACATACTCAATTTATGTGTGCAGAAATACCAAATGCAGACCAAACTGTGTAAAAATCATGCTGTGTTCCTGACCGGAGGAGCAAAACAGCATCAAGGGCAGCGGTGATGTGTAAGGATACGGCAATAATAAGTCTCTGATTGATGTGGGGCTTAGATGATCAATAAAGTTAATTTAGATGAAGCTGCTGTTGCTACTCATTTGTACTTGGAATTAGCGAGAGAGTGTGGCAGTGTCTAATCTTTCAAGTGTTTTTTTGTAGTTTTTTAGAAGCAAGCTTAGAGTCTTAGCTGAAGATGAGAACTCTCAGTGCGTCTTCTGCAATGGCAGCAGCAGACGGACGGCCAATAAGCAAACTTATAGGCTTATGTTATAGTGCTTTCCAAACATCAAATAATGTCTTAAAATTGTTTTCAAAGGTGCATTACATAAGGATTTGTATAGAATAACGAAGCAGCCAACCAAAATGGATACGCTAAAAGGAGCTAGTATATCCTAAATGCGGCGGTGGAAAATAATGCCTGAAAAAAATCTGGATTTGCATGTTTCTTGTTGTGAAAAGCTTTATGTAATGTATAACTAGACTCTAAAGCCTTGTTTCCACTGGAGCAGCACAGAACCGGTTGGATTGGTACGGGTCAGTTTCCATGTTCAGCAAGGGTATGAAGCATAATAAGAGAGCCATACCATTTACACATACACTTCTTAACTCAGCTGAAAATGAAAATCAAAAGGAACAGCAACGTTCTTAAATGAGGCATGTTTTGTTGTTTTGTAATCACATTCCAAGAAGTAAGAAAGCTAAATGTCCTTAAAGCAAACTCGGGTTTATTGCTTCCGCTTTGAAATAGAGTGTGCATCTCACTCCTCTTGCCTTGTAAATAAAAAAAATAAAAAAATACATTTGCCCTCCACATTGCATTAAACCCAAGTATAACTCATGACATTAAATTGAGTGTCCCAAAAGTCAAAAACTAGTGCAGCTTCAAATATGATTTCAATCTTATATAGTGCAACTTCTGTGTCTGCTTCAGGGGGTTACCTACAGTCAATCTATCTGGGCATTTGTGCTGGAATGTGCAAATAAATATTATAAAAAAAAGTGATATATATACTCTGTAGTTTGTAGATCTAAGGACACTATTTACTAGATACACAAAGTGTGCATTAATATCATGGAAAAGGAAGTGGGACTGGAGTCAAAATAGCAGCTTGTGTCACTCCGGTGATACTAAGCCCCTGCAGGGAAATTATATTTGCCAGGGAGTGTTTATTTGCCAGTGAATGACTGGCAAGCCATTCATATCCTCCCTGTGGGGATAGTGTCAGTGTTGGGTATATTTACTTTAGGTCACAAGATATACAACTTCCGACTGACTGTAGCACTGTTGGGACTTTTTTGTATTGTTATTATTATTATTTGCAGTATGTAACAACATCCAAAGGCCTGGGGTTGTGTTTTGTGTTCATCACCAAAGAAAAGGATTGGATCTTTACACTATCAAACATAGCAACCTGCTAAATGCCAGGTAACAGGACCCCACACGAGACGCCTCTGCACCAGACGGCAGACGTACTGCATGAGGCTTTTAAATGTGTGTGAACGCATGCACAAACAAAAAAGAACTCTGAGTGATTTCTCTCCTCTGGCGGCCCGGTGAAACTACACTCGTGAATAATTCAAGCTGACTGGATGAAAGTGACTCTATAGGTCCAGTACATTAAAACAACCATGCTGTTAAATAAATTGTGCTGTGTTTGCTTTTTCTTTTTTTTTTTTCACATCTCCGATATCAAGACTGCCTTTGTGATTGGCCGAGAATGGCTTTGACTGGGACCTCAGCTTCATGTGTTGCATATAAATGAATTCGTCGACTAATACAAACCCTTTTGGTCTGTGTGTACGGGCGACCAAGCCAACACAATGGGCTGAATGTTAATAACCCACACTTACACATTCAGGTCAGAACCATTAGAATAATTTACTATATGAGTTTATTTTTTTCCCCTGAGGGAGAATGTGCTTTGAATTATGTCCCTTGTTACGACTCAAATTTACCCTTAAATACCACCAAGTGACCTGGATGCACAAATACAGGTGACAGTGACTGATGACTAAAGCGTAGTAAGACTGAAGGAGAGAAATCCAATGGGAAAATCAATGAAAAGTGTGAGACAGTGATGGACACTCAATGGAGCAGGGCATATTAAGAGACAACATGGCCGACAAGTGACAGTCATTTCCGCTTATATCAAATATTACGAAGATCCAAGCTGCCAAGACACGGCTATCAATCAACTGCAAAATGGCGTGTGCTGTTTTTGGCTCTGACCTTGTGATGCCTGAGTCCAGACCAAAACACGCTCCAAAGTGGCAACGGCTAGGTTAGTGGTGGAAAAACTAATAGCGTAACACAGCCTGCAGGACACATCATGTGAAACCTAATTGTTGTGCTCCAGGTCAGCCACTTTTGCACCACCAAAGTACACTTTTGTTCGAAACTGCTAGAATCAGTGTTTCATTCAACACTTTAGTTTCAGCGGCATGGGCTACAACACTGAGAAGAAAAAGGAGTGGGCTGTGGCAAGCTTGAAAGTTCATGCAGGAGTGATGCTCCCACTGACTCAAAATAACTGTAGGATTTTTTTTTCACTGTATAATTGTGGTTGAACATAGCTGTAGGATTATTGTATAAATTGCAGTAAAGTTGGGAGTAAGCTGAAGCTATGTAACAGTGAAACCTGCTGCTTAATAGTGACGGGATTTATTGTCTGTGGGTAACTGATGTACAGCATGTTGCACTTATATCTTTAGTATCACTATTTCACAGCCCATTTGCATTAATAGCCCTCCTCCTGCCCTTTTTTAACTCTGATCTAATTGAGCATATTTTACCTCCCGGCTCCATAAAACAACATGGCATCAAAGGTCCTTAGAAGAGTTTTCAAGGCTCTCTTCTTAATGCACTAGGTGACTTCACAGGCTTCGCTTTTAGTCCACTGCTGTTTACCATCAATGTGCACAAAAAGGGATGAGGAAACAAAAGATTGACTTAAAAATCTTGTCATTTGAGCTCGTCTTTGTCCTTGAGAAACAAACAACGACGACTGGGCGCACATCCTGAGGGTGTTGATACCAGAAAAGCCGCCATGACATCAGTAGCTGGAGGCAGTCCTACAGCCACTGGCCTGCAGCCATCTACTTAAGGGCTCCAAGATGAAGTGCTCCACCCACCGACATGTCGCCTTCGCCAGAGGGCTGACAGACCGCTGGCTTACCCATCCAGAACATTGCACCGATTGACCAGAAATGTCCACAGACATAACAGTGGTCCATGGGAATGACAAGAGAGAGCGAGCAGAGGGCAGCCCAGTAAATTGTTGGATTGACTTAACATGAGTAGGAAGCAATAAAGCTCCCCACCACATAAACTAATGACTCCAGCATGCGAGCCACAGGGCGCAGTCACTCCCTTTCCAAAACTCCTTCTTCTTCTGTTCCCCCTCTCCCTCGCCCACTGAAAAGTCCTTGGGAAACATAATCAGTTATCCAAAATAGAGGACAAAGCTGTCATTTCATGTAAGTAACACAAGCGACACACAGTTATTCATCACGCTCTGCTTTGAAATGGATCCAACCTCTTCACAATGTTAATATCCCTGCCATGCCAAAGACAACAAAATTATGCAAATGCAGATTTAAAAGCCACATCAGCTAATAAACAGACACCACCTCTCTCCATGTCTCAGCTAGGAAATTAATTGAGTGCCTTGTCTAAACTGCCCAGAAGGGAGAATGATACCTGATAGCGGCCATTACACCTGCCAGACGGCAACTACTGCTTAAGGACAAAAGCTAATAGCGCTGTGAGGGCGAGGGGGATGCGGGAGACGGCCAGAGGGAAGAGTAAACTAGTTCAAAGGGTTACGCGGTGAGTCACAGGCCTCTTTTTAGGTGTGTACGGTTTCTGACCCACGGGTGTCCGAGGCCATAAAAAGCACCTCTTGCCCTTAATCAAACTTAAAAGGGAAATGTCCTCCAGGCTCAGCTGTGGAAAAAGGGACAGGGTCATGCAGCAAGTGTTGAAAACGGGCTCTGTGCTTTAACTTTCTCTTTTCAGGATTTGGGATACTCTGCAGAATCAGATGGAGTTTAGTGGTGTTGTTTAAAAGGCCGTGTGGTGGGATACACCTTGGATAATCACAGATCAATCACAAGGCTAACAATTTGAGGTAAGAATGTGATTCGCCCAAACCCAAAGATTCTGTTGCATTTTGTCTATTCATTTACCAAAGTGCAGCACCCTTTCAACTCTACACACACGTCTTTGGACTTTAGTGTCCAGAGAGACCTCAAGGAAGCAAGAGGACGTGGATCCCAATAACCATCATAATTATATTAAATAATAACTATAGGACAGTGTAGGTTGAAGAATACATTTTTTGTTGGCAATCAGCACCTCTACAATGAATTAAATTAAAAAGCAGAAAAGAAATGTAGGTGTTTACTCTGTTCCAAGTCTCTCTTCCACCGTTGCTTTGTCCTCTGTAATGACACCTGGAGCAAGTAAACAGCCTCCACAGGGAGTCAACAACCCACTTACAAAACAACTATAATACCAAGCAAAAAAAGAGCCCTGAAATACCTTTGTAAAGGTTTCCAGGGCAATGATAGCAACAGTGAGTCAACTTTATGCCACTGATTGTGTCAAATTATATTGTTTTGTGTTGTGGCATTACCACTGTGGGGCCCTGTTTAGGCATGTGACGTTAGCGATGTGATTACAAGTGGACAGGTCTGAGTACAGGTATAAGGGCACCCCAGTGACATTCAGAACAGATTTAGATAGGATCAGTCTGCGCTGTGAGATGACCTGGGCATGTGGTGGCCATATGCCACTGTGTTCAGAGGTGCCATGTGGTCACATTCCTTTAGCAGCGTGCAGGAGAATGTGAAAGACCACCTACATCACAGACATCATCTACAAGATCTGGAACTATCTGTTGAGTCGACTTCTCTATTGATAGGTGCAAGATGTTAAAGGTGCGCTGCAGAGGATTTGAAAGGTCACGCTCATCAGACTTTCCTAGTTCTCACAGGTTTTTGAAAAGGTGACATTTAGATTTTTTTGTTTTTTTCTGATCTACATCCTCTATTTTGCTAAAGCTACTAGAATAGAATAGAATAGAATAGAATAGAATAGAATAGAATTTTGTTGTCCACATAGTAGCCCTGTAAGCCAACAATTTATTTGTCATAGATGCATTTGCAAATATGTACATTAAAAGTGGAGGGTATTGTTTTTGGCAGCATCTAGTGGCTGCAGATTGCAATTCCACACCTTGGACCCATTTTTGCACCTACAGTTGCCAGGTAGGGTCCTGTGATTGACTAATATTAAATTAAAATACTCATATTACGCCCTAAGAACTTTCTCTCTTCCTCAAAGTGTGCATTTTATGAAAGTGAGCAAAAGGCTTTTAAGTGCACCAGGTTCCAAAGTTTAAATGGCACTCTGCTCAGTAACTTTTATATGATAAGAGCCAGGCCAAACAGAAAAATGTAACGGAAGGCTGATATCTGAAGATTAGCTTAGTCAGATTTTGTTTGGATACCAAATCTCGTTAGTGAGATTGTGAATTATTTAAGCAAAGCAATGAGAATCACAAGCACTCTAAAGCACATTATCCAAAATTCAAAGACCTTTACAACCTTGAAAACACCAGATTAAAATGCAAATATTTTCAAAGAGTTCAAGCACCAGTGGGAACCCTGAGGACCGATATTAGGACAGGGCCTAAATGTCTATTTTTCTAAGATCATTTTGGTTGATTACACATTATAGTTCCGTTTTGTTCAACTATATGCCACATTTTGCCTTAAAATCTAGTGCATGAGAGCAGCATAAAGTCACTTTGAGGGTCACATGACTTGTCAGTTGTCGTTGCGGCGCAGATCAGAAAACAGCTGAGCTCACAGGGCCGTTGATCTCACACATGTTGATCAAACACTGCCGTTGCTGTTTTAATGGCTGGATGTTTCTGTCTATTGATCTTGAATTGATTTGTCGTTTTATGCATAGGAGGGGAGCAGAGGGTTTTGGATGCCCGCCAGCTGTTTATGCAGGTGACAGCTCACCAATACAGAGGCAACACAGAGGGCCATTAGCCATCTGGAAGGTGTGCAGTGGCCTCATAATGCAAAGATTTTCAAGTATATCGATGCATGTTGCTCCCATAGGTCCTGCCGTTCACCCTGGAACACTGGGCTCCTGAAAAAAATCTGTTTTTCACTGATTCACTTATGCTAAACTACTCCTTGGTGCTTCAACCTAATTACTCCCTTATGGCACGCAGACAGAAAGACCGCCAATGACAATTCTTTAGTTTGAAGTAGCGGCTAACAACACTACATGGAAAAAGTGACGCAGCTGCTTTGTGACCATTATTCATGCACTGCAGTCATAAGATGATCAAACCGAGGGTTGTGGGCACAGGCGGCACAGCACTGACAGTAATGAGTGCACACAGGCTAAAGGATCAGAGACACAGTGCGACATATTCATCTCCTGCCCTGTAGGGAACCTGACACCATCCGAACACAACAACAGGTAAGAGAGGAAATCCAGTTTGCAGTTGTCAGCACAGGGTTTGATGTCCAATATCTGATTACAGCAGCCTTATTCCATCACTGGCCTTTGACTAACATTACTTTTATACAGTTTGCCACACACACAGCCCCATTATCTAAAAAACTAAGCTAAATACCCTCGACCACAGCTCCAAGGTTAAACATATGTGGAACATTTTTTCAGAAATGGAATCTCACTTTTATAGCAACAGCAGCAGAAACAGTTGAGGTTCTGGTGTGAAGCTTACAGAGCCAGAGAATGTTTCTTGGAGGAACAAGGATTGAACAAAACTCATAGAAATCAATTGGAACTGTGCAAATAAACAACTGTGTTTGCAACTTGGCTCTTAAAATGTCTTTGAGGTCTTTAAGTTCTCCTGACCTATGCTTTCACGAGTCTACCCCAAAGATCATTTTACTAGATGACCTTTCCCATTGCTTGGCTTACAGAGGTACACTTTTTTATTTGATTACTTTTTTATTTGAATACTAAATGTAAGGAGCACACTAATTTCACTTTGAGGAAATTATATCTGGTTTCTTTTTCTGCCTTCAAGGGCTTCATTTTAAAACATCAAAGCTGACATTCTCATAACAAATACCTTCTACAACACAGTCTCCAAAAAGCACTATTTTTCTGTCTTTTGATTCTTAAGTGAAATCACACAAAAGACCAAACCACTCTTTGTTTGCTATGACGGAAGTGAATGTTGTCATCCTGAAGTATGCCCATAGACTTCTTGTGAGTGGATCAGGGAATGCTGTTCTCATAACAGAGCTTTCTGCATGTGGCTGTTTGCCATCTTTCCTCCATTACACCATCGAAACCATTGAGACCGCAACCCAAGCATGTGGGTCCCCTTCGCTCAACTGAACAATGCCGTCTCATCCAAAAAGGTCCAATGGGGAGCTGTGTGGTGTGATGTCATCGGGCAATTTTCATTACCAAAGCTTCCTGTCTCTATGTTCAATTCATGCATGTTCAGACAGAGACAAGCAATTAGTGATAATAAATGAGCACTGTCGCCTACAGCCAATGTGCCTAGTGTGAAGCAGCCACTCTGAGTGTCGCTGTGCTCTTCTCACAAGGACAAGAATGTTTAATTAGAAAAGGAGTTCATACTATAAACATTGACCAGAAAATATGTGATACACTTGAATAAAACTGAGCGTGATCTCGTACTCCTTTCAGTTTGAATTTCGACTGATAAATGCTGTGCAGGATGTGGCACTGGAAAAGAAGCTGTTATACACTATTAATGCCTTGTCACAATCTATTTCACATTGGCTACTGCAGTTTAAACAGTGCATTATATAAGTGCATTCATTCACTTTCAGCTGTTACTGATAACACTGACTTATAACAGTAACACAAACTTAAGAACTGTTCAGTGCAGTAGCTATGTCAGGACAGTGTCCCCCTTTTTAAAACACAGTATATGCACCACGTAGTAATGAATTTTATTATTTAATACTACAAAAAGTGATTTTGGTTATTCACATTCACAATCAAAACAAAGATACAGTCCATATAAAACCACACTCAACAAAAAAAAAAAACATAATATCTGTGAGAACAACATGTGCTCAATGTTCTGAGGGAAACTCCACATCGAGGACATGAGATCCACATTATAAAGTTTTCAAGGTCACAGATTTGAATCATAAAGATCCCTCTGGTTCATTTCTAATCAATATCCTTTCCACGCCTTTTGTAATTTCTTACTCTTCTGGCACTTGACGTCTCTGTGAGCTGCCGTTAGAAGTAAATTTCCCCACTGGGAGATCAATAAAGCCCTATCTTATCTTAGATTCAGAAACAAAGTTTTACAATCAACTTTTGTAAACATAATAACCTTTAAAGTACATTTTAGATAAAAATAAAAAATGTGTGGAAATACTGTATGTTGCACAGCCTCTCTCTATGGGGAGCCTGCATGCCCTTCCTGTCCTGCTGAGGCTTCCTCCCACCTTCCAAAGACATGTGTGAATAGGTGAAGCCAAACTGCTCACCTTTAATGAATGTGAGTGTCTGTTAGTTGGTACATTTACATGCACTGCTAAGACGGACTGTGCTCACAACTCAATTAAGCAAGTGGAGTTATGTCTGTCTGAGTTTTCATGCACTGGAGAGAATCTAACTATAGAGTCACCAGTCTGCTCAGGCTAATGGTGCATACATGCCCGTTTTGAAAATTAATAACATTCAGCCTTTGTAAAAAATAAATAAATAAATAATGCTAATAAACTAAACTGCATTACCACGTGTCTTTGAAGCTTTTGTGAATAGCAGTATAAACATCCTGACTGAGTTGAGAGCAAATGAAAACAATGAAATCCGAAAACCACATTCTTAACTCAAGGCTACACATGACCGCATGATGATCTACTGTAGACTTTAAACTTTGTATGTAATGAGGAACCAAAACAAGTTTACAAGCATGTAAAGTATGTATCTTCACAGAGCACTCAGTCCGACCTTAGCTTGACTAAGCCGTACATGTACAACTATGAAACACATTATCTGAGAGTGTTGTCTAACTAACTCATTCATTTTCTATGTCTATCCCAGCACCTATGGGGGGCCTGAGGCAAGGTACACCCTGGACAATGGCCAGTTCGTCACAGGGCTGACATTTAGACACAGACATTGACAGACAACCATTCAATCTCACTCTCAAATGCATATCTTTGGACGGTGGGAGGAATCAGAGAACCCAGAGAGAGCCCACAGAAACACAAGAAGGATATACAGACTCCTTACAGGAAAAAATGAGAATCTGTCATCACTTATGACCTTGTTGCAGTGAGGCAGGAGCGCTAACCACTCTGCCACCGAGCACCCCTGCCTGACCAACTGAAACTAATGCAATTCCAGTAAGATATGCATTCAGAATATCTCAACTTGCATGTGAGCCTATAATGTCTAAAGCCCTCCTGACTTTATCCCAACTTTTTCAAAAGGACCTCAAAGTGTTAACACAATCTAGTGATAGAGACATCCTTGAGGGACAGCAGTACAATATCCGGAGTGCTGTATGTGTATCTGTGTGTGTGCCAAAAATACAGTAAGCTGATAACGTATATGTCCCTTGATTAACTGGCAGTTGTCAAGGGAGTTCCCCACCTTAAGAAGTTGAAATAGACTCCAGCCCCCATGACCCGTGAAGAAGCGGTGGTAGAAAATGAATGAAATCAAAGTATATAGTGTAAAGAGCAATAATTCAAGGCTGAGGTGTGCAAATGGCAAAGTTATTGCTATGTGACCTTTATCTCCCCACAGAAGATGTAATGATACCACCCTTGAGATTCTAACATAATCATTCGAGCCCCATCGGTTAGCTGTCCTCATCACAGCAACATCACACCTCACTTTTTGAACTTCTTTTCAAAAGTCAACATTTACAGAAAAAGTGTCACTTTGTCAGCTGGAGGTAACTGAATGATTTATCTGTCTGGGTTCCCTGAGCAGATCAAAATCATCTCGGCTATGTTCCCATTTTTCTCCTGCTGACAATCAGGCCTTGAGAGCCATGCCTCTCCCAATAAGTCGGACATGATTTATTTGCACGGTGCCCGCATTACAAAGAGGAGACATTTTGAATCTGCATACACAAATTTCACAGCTTATGCGTCTCCGACTTCGATTAGACGTAACACGATCCTCGCTGGCAAGTATTCACTCTTAACCTTCACAATGTCTGCCCTCAATAAAAACCTGGGTACTAGCGATTCTCTTATCCCACGAATCAGAAATCCAATATGCCTTTTGATGGAAATAGATTGGATGGGGCAGGTCAGCTCTCAGAATGAATATGTAAATGACTTATGTCTGTAGTGAATCCAGAGCGGTAATCCATAATCTATCGAGGAAATCCAATCCCGCGGCATTTTCAAGTAGCCTACCTCCTCGGCTCATCAAAGTGTATACTACAAGATGAGTGCAGTGGTAAAAGAGTGTTTCCTGAGGACAGCATACTGCACTGTCCGCCATATCAGCCTGCCTCTGAGGAAGGGATTAAATGGCCGTCGAGTGGCAAAGGAGATAACAGATCGACAGCTCATCTCCTGTCAGTGTACGGTTGACATGTATTTAAAGGAACTCCATATGCTTCAGGGTTAATGTTTGTCATATTTAATACTTTGACTTCTGCAAAAATCCCGACATCTATTGGTTGACTTAAGAGCAACCAATTATATCTGTGAATGTGGTCGGTCTGCTGGACTAATGCAAGACTAATCCATATTGCCTTCTGATAAGTGGGCTCTATTTTTCATGTAACTTTGATATTTGCTCTGCCATGTTGTTAGGTGAAAACGTAAACATGCCTAAAACTCAAATATGTCTGTCAAGAAACATATTGAACACAGGAATTGAACTGAAAAACATGGCAAAATCAAAATTAACTTCAAGTTGAATCCATTCGCCTTCTTTTAATTAGAATATTAGTATAGGCCATCTTGTAATGTGCACATCAGCATTCAGCCCTTGCATCTGAGAATCACATGCACAACATATATATTCCAGTGCTCAAGAAAGAGAACTTTGTAAAATACAGACAATATATTTAAAAAATGACTGTAGTAGTAAGACCATGGCTGAGGGCCTGTGTGTTTGTAGTACATTTTTAGTGCAAGAAGGTAATTATAGAATTACCACCGAAACTAATGAACTGGCTGAAGGAAGGGTGATTTCTTTCTGAGCTACTTCTGCATAAAAGTCACCCTGACAGAGTTGGCTGTGAATTACACATATTCAAGTTGTTTACACTTGCTCCGAGAGTACACAAGCTAGTTTCACACGCTGCTCATGCTGTAGATGAGCAAGAGAAACTGAAATAGTAAGCAGTGCATTAAGTTAATTAAGTGAGTTGCAGTTTCCTGTGAGCTGAAAGCAGTAAAGTGTTAAAAAAATGTCTTATGAGAAGAAAATGATTTGTATATAATATGAACACATTCCTCTGTTCAGGAGGTGATGTGAGGTTGGTGAGCAGTCAAATTTCTATCAAGCTGAATCTGATCTCATCATTCCTTCCATTAAAGGCGGAAATCCGTCTGAAAATCAATGGTAGCTTTATATTGTCTGCTCTGCACTTTGGGTGACAGGGCAACAAAGAAAGAGGAAGAATAGTCTGCTGTGTTTGGTCTTATCTGCATGGATTTCCTCAGGCTGACTCTGTTACTTTACATCCCTTCAGATTCTCTCAGCTGTAGTGCATAAAACACTCACTGTAGTGTCTGCGTGATTATCTTTTCGCCTTCACAGTGGGTTAAAACTAAGGTCAACATCACTAGTGGGCTTTTACTGCCTCTGTTGTTATTATCAAACAGCCAGAAGTGGAGAGACAAAAAGCAAGAAGACTGAATCTGAACTTTAACGCCACTTTAATTCATTTTCACACTTCCAGCCTTTAAAGATTGGCTCACAGAGGGCTTCAGTGGGAGAGTCAGGGGGTGTCATCAGTCAGCACCTCGAATGTATGACACTAGGGCCTAATGAAAATGGGGGGAAGGTTTACAGAGTGTACACTGTAGTTGCTTTTATGTCAAGATCTGAAGCCTCATTCCTTTTTACAGTAATAAGAGCAATGCACTACCGGAACATGTGTAGGATGGATTAAAGTGGCCATTAAAATAGTGACATGTTGTTAGTTTAGCTAAAAAGCTTTTCTGGGAACTGTGACAGTGACTTGTTCCTGTTTTCGACTCTACAAAATGGCAGATAATGCTTCTTTTTGACTGAATGAACTCAGTGTTACTCAGGGCACTGTTCCAAATTGTAATGCCTTAGAGTTGATGGAATTGCTGCGATTAGTGCCAGCGCTGTCCATGCAAGAACTGTAAGCACGAGAAGTTTTGGGGTCCTGTTTTACCAAGAAATTATAGAACCAGATAATGCCAATTATTGTAAGATGCATGAATGATGGCCCCAAATCCTGAGCATGTTTGTGATGTTGACATTTAACGGAGTGCATTTAGCATGGAAGCTTTTAACTTTTATTGGTTCATCTGCACATTTCTTTCAACACATGTGCAACATATATGCAGCAAAAATGTCAGGAGTCCTAATTCTCCTGATTTGCCCCGATGGAGGTGTATAAAAGAGGCTTCACTGGCCTCACAGCTGTTCAAAGTGAGTTTTAGGGACCCACTGTTGACTGCAGGGCCTTAGCTGCACTTAGTTCGCCAAAGGCTAAGTTGTCCCTGGCTTTCATGCAGGGCTTTGTTGCAAAGGAATGACACTGGGCATGTCAGACATATGTTTTAAGGTATTCATCATAGCAAAGTAAAACATATAACTGTAATGCAGGTCTAGCTAAATCTCACGTTCTAATAGAGAGAAATTTTAACCTATTTACGCGAGGAGCAGATGTTTTCTCTCTACCACTGCATCTACTCTCCTTTAAATCCTTTAAAGTCGAGCGTCAACATTCCCTCACTGTGTCCTCTTTTCTCCTGAGCTCATGTTGCTTTCAGTGGAAAACAGTTCAGCTCCTGGAACGCCATCAATGTCACTTCAGCCACAGCCACCAATCAAAAACCCAGACACGAGGTGGTGGTATAGAATCAACACTGCCAACAATGACGGGAGGAGAAACTGATCCCGCTGTCACTCACCAGCCGGTTATTTACGATGGAACTTCATTCATAATAAAATATGTGTGGTGATTTTGCAGTGTCCATCAACGTGTCAGGCGTGTATGAGTAACTGCTGCAGGCAAATTTCACATTCATAAGAAAGCAGTGCCAAAAGAACATTTTCTGAGATGTCGAAGAAAAAATCTGGGGGCACACTTCCAATTCAGCTCTCGTGGTATGAGCCAAAACTGAAAATGATGCATACATTTTTTAGTACAGTTCTTCAGTAGACAGTTAGTTCGAACACTCCCTGGAGAAACAGACAGGAGCAACACCTGAGAGACATTTTAATTTAAATTATGGTCCATAAAGAGAAATTGTACATATCTTGGTTCAAACAGCCACAAGTGCTTATACAAATTAATCGTAACACAATAAAAGGCCAGTCATATGACTCTAAATACCTTCTTTGTAACACAAGGCTTGCTCCAGTCTCCTAGAAGTGTGGTTAGCAACATTACAGTGATCAAAAAGTTGAAAAGTGAAGCAGCCCTCAGACAGTGCTGCCCTCACTGACTGAAACTGTACTGTTTAGTGACCTTTCCTCTAAGGTTCAGTGCAGTGCTGCTCATGCTACCCCCTCTCTGAGCTCTTGTCATCTATCTGAAAGTGTGCACTGTATAGCCGCTGTGACAGAACTGCTTTGAGGCGCCGCTTTACCAGCTTGGTTTGTGCACCCGACAGCCTGTCTAATACACCAAATTGGACGGTAGGACCTTCTCCTGCCAGTGCGGACGACCTTAATACAGCTCACTTCAGATCTTATAGACGCCCCTTTCTCATCTGTCTCTCACACAAACACACAGGCAAAATCCACTCACTCTCACTGTTTTCCACCTCCTCTCCAAATCCTTTTAGCCAGATTCTCTCTTTTCCCATTCAGCAACTGTATTGTACACAAAATACAGAAAGTGGTCTCAGGTGGGAGTGTGACAGAGGCCAAATCCATCATCTTATTGACTGTGTAAGTTCGGAAGGTGTGCGAAAGGTTACAGCATCACAAATCAGCCATCATTGTCGGGGGACCATCAATAATGTAAAACCCAGATGAGGAATGAGCTGAAACTTGACATTTGCAGGAGTAGGATCTTTTCATGGCAGAGTGCATATTTTCACCTACCTCTGGTGCATGGTTGTTCTGAAATATTCTGTAAAAAGCTTAATAAGACACTGATGGGACACATGAGTGAATGTTGGATGAACCTCATTGCACCCCAGAGAGTCAACCCAATCTCCCTGATCACATTAGGGAAGACACATTAGGTCACATTTTCAGAAGCAATGTAAGAGAAATGATTAGAGAAAATTTTAATTCATTCTATGTGCATGAATCATGCTAATGGCAATGATATAGATTTAATGCATTTGCTGCCTGTTTGGAGAGTATCTCAAAGTACAGCACTAGATGTACAGTGCTATCCATATCTATGAAAGAGAACACATGTGAAGAGGGTTAAAGAAGCAAAGCCTTGTGTAACATGTAGCAGATAGAAACAGTCACAAAAAAACAGAGCAGTCTCAGTGTCCTCCATTCTGTGAGTCAGAGAGCATCTCCACATCTGTTTGTCCAACAACACTGGCTGAACAAAAAGAACAATAATGACAAGGCTGAGTCATGTCACTGTCCTTTCATCATTGGCCTATGGTGTGGGTGGCTCCCACAAATTAACCCAGGATATTAGAGACATGTAGTGGGGAAGTGGTTACTTCTGAAACCTGTTTTTTTCCTCTGCACTTACTCTAAAGGTAAACCTGGAAATTGTATGGCTCACACTTTTGCCTGGAGTGATACAAAACCACCAGGATTTAAATTTGAATAAGAAAAAATACTGTATGGCTCTTCAGAGCAAGTGACTGCTTTTTATGTTAACGGATGATAGTCAGCGTAGCTCTTTTTCAGCTCTTTTCATTGTCAGGTATTCCTGTCTTTCTAGTGTTTTGCCTCATTATAAAATGTGCAGCCCTGGCATGGGAATTTAAAGTGGTCCTGTAGCAGAAGGTAGTAACAGAGACATCACAAGGCCGAGAAGGATCAAGACACTTTAGCCATAAATGTTATAGTCTCATAAGAAATCCCATTTGTTGTATCCATAGCAGTATATCCACAACAAAAGAATTATGTGTATTTAATGGTGCATTTGTGTTAAGCAACAACAAAAATGTATGCTTTCAAGCTGAGAAATGTGATTGTGACCTACACAAAACTGATCTACGATTGGCTCCCCATCGATCAGATTTTCAAACACATAAACATTTGTCCAGAGCAGAATTCTCTCTACATCCATCATAATAAAATGGCACAATAGAAGCCAGACTGCTAAATCCAGTTTTAACAATACCCATAACATTGTCATACAGCATGTTTAACTTAAACATAATTCACCTAAAGGAGAAGGACTGAACATAGCTAGTGTTTGACAAACTGAAAAGTGAAATGAGAGCATGACTGCAGTAGAGTTGCTGCTGGCATCTAGATTTTCACAGTCTGGTTGTTATTCTGCCCGTCTCAGATGCAGTGAATGAAAAGGGAAAAGCAGAAAGCTGCATATGTTAGTAATAAAATATGTCATGGTCTAAATGGACATATACCTTCTCGATTGGTAATCTGTACCATATGTGACTAGTTCAGCTGGGGGCTGAGCAGAACCACTCAGTGAAAGTCTGATTGTTTAAGTACAGATTTCAGAAAAGCACAAACACTGGGTGAGTAAAACTGTTTGTCTATTAGTGACAGATTTACTCAATCAAAATATTGACTGGCTTTTTCTTTCTGGTTGGTCTAAATGTATTCTCATATGTGTCTTATGTTAGTACAAAAAGTGCAGCTTGGAAGTGCATGAACCTAACCTAAGAGTGCAACACAGCATTTTCTCAGAAAGCCCACACTACAGGAGACATTAATGATTGTAGATGAATCTTGAAGCCGTGTGACATGGTTTGTATGTGTCTGTCGCCATGTTGCACGAGGCAGAGGCTTCCTGTCGGGCCCTTCCATGTCAGGATTGACAGAACTATTAGACGCCTGCCAGACATGTAAGACAGGACAAGGTTACCTCGACTCAGCAGCACTAACTCTCCTTCACTACGCAGTACTCATTACTGTATATCTGATCTAATTACTCAGGGAGAATAGTTACAGGACTGCATATATTCAATCACTATTACAACAACTCAATCCTGGTTAGAAGAACCTGGAAAGTAAAAGAGATGCACACTTTGACTCTCATGCATGTTCACAATATGCAGAGGCACACTCAGTGTCCGAAGGTCAGTGCTCTAGGCTCTCATGGGAGGTAATAGGATATCAGTCCAGTGGAACAGAATCAGAAGTGCATCAGCAGATTCCCTGCCTCCTACTGCTCACATAAGCCTCAGGATGTGTCTGTCTGACATTTTGTTTTTCTCAGAACAGGGCAGGTGTAAAAGTAACAATACTGGTACAAAGAAAGGTTTTGTAAATCTATTGTGGCTTCTATTAGTGTTATGGATTTTCATTTCCACTCTTGTAGAACTCTTGTTGGGCCACTCATAACTGTATCAAATACTGGACAGACTTTCTGCAATGCACCGTTTCTCTGATTGTTTGTATTTCTATCCAGTTGCATCTGGAGGCAGTTTAATCTCTTCTGTTTGTATTGCCTTGTGGAAATGCAACTCAAATCCACAGGGACCAGACTATTTCTTTGTTTGTAATAGAGAAAGAAATAGACCAGATTGACCAGGCTAATCTAAGGTAAAATTCAGCCTATATCTTTACTTCAATACACATTTCATAACATAATAAACATCTAAATGTAATTAGGAATGTCAATGTATGCCAAGCTGCATTTACTCTGAAATAAACAGGTTGTGTTGCTGCCAGTACAGCAGATTTAAAGGCCAAGCAATGAATGTTGAAACATATAGACTTAAAACTAGTCCACATCATTGTTGCTACTAATATGATCAGCCCTTTTTTTTTCAAAAAGTTTATTTGAGGTCATTTGAGCCAACCTATGTCTCAACAAGTCAATGAGCAATGAGGTGCTATGACAAGTTCTAAGGAACACATGTATTGTTTCAAGTTGAAAAACAGGCCCCTCCGTGTAACTGTCCTGTTGTTCCATCAACATGATTGGGCATGTCCAAGTACTGCTCAAGGGCACTCTGGGAATTGTGGGAAAACAGCAACGTGGGTGACTGACGAGATGGGAGTTACTCTATATCATTAAATACAAAAATGCGCTAAAAATGCTGTTCAGGCTGTAAAGGTCAACGCTGCACTGTGGCATGAAACCACCGTACAGTTTGTGACATATTACTGTTTGTAGCAGCAGTGGTTAAGGCTAACCAGTGTATATATCAATACATCCAACTGTAATTATGTCCTCAAGTCAAAGTATATGTTTATTTCATGGGAGCACTGGCATGTCGGGGCAGACTGTTTATGTATTCATGCCACTTACACTATATCTGCTGTGTGTTTATACAGCTCACGGCGGCACAGTCGTCATGTGTAGGGGAAACACGCTTCACAGAAAAGTGAAATAATAGAAAGTTCGGCCCTCGCCATCACTGTGGAAATTCCAGACATGTTCGCAGCCTGTGGCTCAGCGTCTACAGGAATGGATTAGTGAAAACTGCAGGAGAGTTAGCAGACATCGGCGGCTCTGATGATTCAGGGGAATATTTTCAAGTTTAAAAGCATGGAGTTAAAGATTGAAGCAGGAGGATGGATTGGTGAGTTGTTTGGATCTCCTCACAAGCTCAAAGGCGGACCAACTTATGTAGTAATGTAGGGAAAGCACATTTCTCACATTGATGCACTGAAAAGTTTTCAACCCCTGTTCAAAGATTCAATTTCCAGGCTGTGCTGCTTTCCTTCACCGTCTAAAGACATGCATTACTAGCAGATTTTGTAGCCACTGTGGGAAATTTCCTCAAAAATATATGATATTTCTGTCAGACTTGTTTCCCATTAAGTTACAGCAAAAAGCAGAGATTGCATTCTGGCAATTCAAAAAATAGATCTGCGATGAATGATGGAGAAGAAGAAGGTAATAAATGCTGCAGAAATGCTATCTGAAGGCACAACTCACATAGATAATTCAACATGAACATAGTGTATTAACTACATACTAATCATTTTATTGTCATTACCAAACAATGTGCACACCTATCTGTTTTCCATAAGTAGTCTCACACCATGTCCCTGTTACCTGCCTTTGTGGGAAGAAGGTGGGCCGACTTCACACTCCTTACATCGGCACAGACCTTTTAAGGTGTAAATGGCGTGTACAATCACAAAAGTATCCCACAACAAAAGAGACTGATGACTCCAAATTGCCTGTTGGCATGAAAGTAACTGTGAATGAATATTTTCTACCCAGTCATTAACCGACGATTGTCTGGGGTTCACCACACCTCACGCCCTCAGAGGCTGGGACAGACTCCAGACCCAAGAACCGACGAGCAGCACAAGAAAAAGCGGTAGTGAATGAATATTTAACAGATTATAAATGTGGTTATATGGCTTTAAGTCCATTCTTGTCATTCCACCTGTATGCAGACCAACAAGACTTCACATACCAACAGTCAATGCACATTTCATCCTCAACTTATGACAGACAGGTATATTCTGGCTGCCATCTTTGTTTTTCCATGGGATTTGTGCAAAGCAGGTGAGTAAAAACAAAAGCCCGACTGGATTAAGCTTCTTGCTAACATTGTATATTAATGTGAGACAGCACTCACAGCTTCTCGGTGTAATCTAGGAATCTGCCCCTGTCCCAGCTGATGTAAACTGATGCCCGCACTGGATCTCTGTTATGCAAATATCTTGGAATTCGTTTCAAGTGTGAATGAAGACGATGTGCCCTGACATGTGGCTATCAGAAGTATCACTTTTCTTAATCGGGAAACGACAGATTCTTGTGGTCTCCTCCGGTGTTCGGCTCACATCAAAGAACAGACCAGTCAAAAGCCTATTTAAAAACATCTTCATAATTTCCATTCCCGAGACAAGATCATTTTCCAGCAGTAATTGGACTTCAGAGCAGTGAAAAAGCACACAATGAATACTGTGGTTTGGCCTCACTAATCCACTTGCTGGTACTTGTTTGCTCCCAGTTGTTACCTCGCTATAAAAAGAAATAGAAGTTGCTTGTCTGGGTCTCATCTGTCATCCTTGGCTTCTCTTATAGATTTCATGCTTTGATCCTTGCCATCTGTGACTCTTTCTTTTCCTCTCTCTGTTACATTCCAAGTCAACATCATGAACAATTCAGACTTCAGCATTGTGCTCTGAAGGGAAAATGATTCTGGCCGTGCATTCTTCTACTAGGTCGACCAATGTGTCAGCAAAGTCTAGGCACATATACCATTTTCAATAACCAACTGATATCACTCTGGTAACAAGTCCAAACACGGTAGGAGCAGAATGACACTACTTTCCCTTTTAACTGACACTGTAACTATAAACCTTTATTTCCCTCTCATCTAGCCTGCAGATACATTTGTGCATAAGAAAAGTGTTTAGTATAAATAAAGGTTCAAAGTATGCAGCCACAAACCATTCACTGGCACAAGTCCATCTGGGTCAAGTTAACAATGCCCTAATGCTTCATTATATTCTCCTAGCAGCATTTTGGACAAAAACTGTGTCATATGGAATGGTGTAAATGCAACCCTTATTACAGCAGTCCCATGCAAGTATCACAACAATCATACTGAATGCAAATTTGCTAAACTTGTCTCTAAAAGGGCTTTTATGAGACTGCAGAAATTAAAAGGGAGTTATTAGTTGATATTTGGTGAAAACTGTTTCCTGTTCAGTATCACCGGCCATCCTTTCATATGCTAACACAACTTATCTCAGTAACCCTTTGCCGCATAGACTTTCTAAGACTGCCCTGTTTTTTTCTAACCACACATTTGTCCACATTCTTTTCATATGTAGTTTTCCTCGTGACAGTTTGTGTTGATTGGTCGCCTCTGCCACTGTACAGAGAGAAGGATGTGACAGCTCATTGTCTCTGTGTCATGTTGCATGGTGTGATTTTCACTAATAATGTATGGTGAGAATAGCACAGGAGTGTGGAGGTGTCTGCTGTATCAAACCACAGATGAACCGTCTTATAGTCCGCACTAAAAGAAGAAGAAGTAATGGGTAGTTTTCTTGGCTTCTTGGTGACAGCATGTGGCTAAAAGTGCAGACTGCAAATCCACACCTCACATTTCTAATTTTTAAAGCATGTAAACATCAGTGATGCCCTGCAGCAACTTGCTTTTGCCTGTAAACAAACCAGGGGAAATGGTTGTAGCAGTAGGAACAGGAAGTAATGGAACTAGATAGGTCCCTTCCATCAGCTTCAATTGAGCTATTTTTCTAAGATATACAAATGCAAAGAGTGCTATTTTAACAATGCACTTTAAACATAGGCTGAGATAATACTGCTACTATTTACTGAACTAAACATAATGCAGACCGATCTAATCTAAAAAGTATAGGCCTACAGGTTTTTGACTGCAGACACTGTTGAAAGAGTAATGTATTAAATCTCATTTTGAAAGAAAGGTCAAGCATAAAAATTAGAACAACCTGCAAAATTATACTGCAGCTGCTGCTTTTGTGTTCTGCAGAGTGAAACCACTGAAGATGTTTTTCATCTTCGGAGACTAGTTTGTCTATTGATTTGAATTTAAGAGATGTATACACACATAGCACATTGCACAGCCTTAACCCAATCTGCAATGCAAATAATTAAAGATGTGTTTTGCACCAGCTCTGTTGTGTGTTTTGTATAATGGCTGCAGTCAGTATACCACCGCTGAGTGATACTAAGCCCAGCGGCGTGCTTCAACACTGCATAACTGATAAGACCTCAGAAAAAAAAATAACTACTGGAAAAAGCAGCATTGGCTCTACTGCAACCACTGCCAGTTGCACGCAGAATTAACTGTAGTCTTTCACCTGTCTTCCTCATTTAGACAAGTGAGTCGGCAGTGGGGCTCTCCATTCTCACCGTACCAGGCGCCGTATCACATCAACATTTCTCATTCTCCTCCCAACCTCGCAATTAATACCAGATCTACTCCTGTTGCCATGTGTCTGCGCCTGACTCAGTCTGTCAGAGTGTGCTTCCAGTCTGTTTCTCTCCCATGTGTGTCACAGTTCAAGATGCTGTGCAAGGGTTTCCCTAGCACCACAGAGAGTTAAATAGTGAAAGCAGTGTTGGCCATTCTTCCTACTTATTGTATTTTGGGCTACATTGGAAGCTTATGCAAAATGAGAAAGCAAATTATTTAGAGTATAAATAAACCTTCCTTACCTACCTTACGTTTCTTATCCTGGAAAGGACAAAAATTACACCAACTGACTTTATCCAAGACAAGGCTGGCTTTTAATAGTAGCGGCAAGCCTATGTTTAAACAACCTGCATATGTTTAGTGCAGTGGTGTCAAACTCAAAGTAGTTAATAAGAATCTTTCCAGGGGCCAAAGATTGTGACACTTATCTTTTACATCAAATCAGTTTGAGTTTAACATAAATGTTCTCCTTTTATGGCTCATTTTCACGCATCATTTTGTGAATTCCCCTCATTTTAAGCCCCATTTTGGCCACTTGATGGTTCCCCCTGTTTAGTGTCATTCTTCCCTATTACACATCTTTAGAATAGTTTAGTGTCTTTTTATTTATTTTTTTAATCACCTGTGCAAAGTGCCCCCCCAAAAAAATCACCTACTAATTGTATTGGAGGGCCAAATAAAACATTGCAAAGGGCCACATTTGGCCCCTGGGCCTTGAGTTTGACATATATGATTATTGTACGCAAATTAAAATAGTAATAATAGGTTTGCCATTGTATGAACTATACAAATCAAAATGGCTCGTTTTCCAATAATATCTCTATTTTACTCTCTATATCTAACAGCTGCACTTATTACAATTACAGCTGTAAATCAAACAGGTGAACATTAAACATGATTTTGTCAGCCAATCAGAAAAGCATGTTTACAGACCATATCATAAACATTATTATTTCAATCCTAAAGTCACCAAAATTCCCACATCTATTACATTCCTTGAAAAAAATCCAGAGTAAGCCACTGCTTAGTACTGATATTTAAAACAGAATGGGGACTGGTCTCCAATGGTACAGTGTGGTACAGCTGCAGAGTGAATTTAAGTCACTTCTGGCAGCACTGCTTTGCTCCTCAGCATGTGTACACCAGGCTCCAGCCCTGAACCAGAACGCCAGAGCAGGAACAAAAGAGCTGTGAATTCAACTCAACCTGCCTTTTTTTTTTTTCTTCACTCTCTGCGCTTTTGTAGTCCTCACAAAGCTGCATAGCTGAAGAATAGTGATGGGTCACTGCATGGCAACTATGAGAGTGAGCATATGCTGGCAAAGCACAGGCACAATGTTAGAAATGCACTGAAAGGTATCGCTGGCTTTAAAACGTATATTCGATGGAAAATCCCAGCTCAGTAGCACACAGAGCTGAAGCAGTCAACAGGTTTCCAGAGTGCTGCAATTTAGTATTTCTGTGAGCCCACTTTATTTTAATATGCCATTTCAGGTGGTGATTCTCCCCTCTACACCTCTCAAAAAGAAGCAGAGGAGTGTGAATTATACTGACACAGATAGCAAATACCAGCATAAGAACATAAAAGTGAGGAGAGCACAATGCCACAGAGCAGTCTGACTTGTCATTCAAATTACCTTAAATTATCCCCCAACAGTGTTATATTTCACATGCTACTGGCAACAACTGCAGAAAGACGCACAAGGAGCCTGTGTTGAATTTCATTTGAGGTTATTATCAGGGCAGAAGCGTTCTCTGCTCTGTCATCCTTGCATGACTGATGAATGATAATTCAAAACAAAGCGTTTGCAGGGATGAATCCAAAAACATTTTCCTCACATTATATTTGGAAAAAGAAAGATATAAAGCTAGAGTATATGAATAAACACAGACTGCAAATTATTGATAGCAGATGTTATAAGCCCCACTTCCCCATTTTAAGTTAAGACTATAAAAGTCTAATATGCATATATGAAAATGAGTAAAGATCAATATCAGTGTATGATATATTGGATGAGATCCCAAGACTACAAGTACAGACTTAGAGTTCAAACTCATGTAGAGCTTACCATATGGTAAAGGAGGCAAAGTGTAAAAGATCTTTTTCTTTTTTCTTTTTCCTTTATTTGATAGAGACAGTAGATAGACAAGAAACAGGATGAGAGAGAGGGGAGTGACATTGGGCATATGATCCCAGCCAGAAAAGAACCTGGGTCACTTTAGTAAGTGCTCTACTACATGAGCCACTGAGGCGCCCCTGAGAGATTTAAATTGGTTTATAAATGCTAGTTATTCTTATCACAAGAATCATGTAGATGTAAACCGTATGTGGTCTTGGATGTTCTCGAATTAAAATGACAAGCCATGTACAGTATGTCCAAGACAGAGAAGGGCCAAGTATCCTTAAGACTGGTCTCAAACATTACAACACCATTTTTATAGTATTTTAGTGATTGTTTTATTACTATTTTCAATTCTAACTACACCTTTAAGCACATTAAAAATTTGGCCGTTTGTCCATGTGAATTAGAAAACATGAAATCCATCTGAAATCCGGGTTGACTTGTCAAATGACTTGAGGCTAAAATTTCCCTTTAAGTCTTTCAAGAATACTAGCCTATGCCCAGACTGGAAAGAACCATCACCACTGGGCGCCAAGTCCTCTCACACCTCCAGTCTGATTAGAAACCTGTCCTCGGGGTGGTACGTACCCCCTATATCCAGTTCCACAAGACATTTTCTGTGTGACATCAGGGAAATCAAAGAAACACTTGTGTTCCCTGAGTGTTGGGAGCTATAGGAAATATCCCACAGCAGTTTCCTGTTCGGACAGGATCCCACTGCTGAAAAAAAAAAAAAAACGGGAAACCCAACACCCACCATCCGAATAACACTGAGTCAGACAAGGAGAGAAGCCCCTGACATCTTGATGTACAGTCTGTGAGTGGGAGGCTTGCCATATGCTGCTGGTACCTAAGGAGAGCTGTGTGTAGCAGTAGGTGAGAACAACACTACAGCACAGAACAATTATGGATCCTGTGTCGAGGCTTGTCATCTTTTTAATAACTACAACCAACTTGTCTGTGTGCATTAATTAAGTCCAAATCCTCCAACACGTAACATACTCTGCTAAAGTGCATCCTAATTGACTCTGCTGTCATTGCTAAAGAAAAAGTACACTCATTATTTTTAAGCTAAAGGAAAGCGGAAAGCAGGGACGAGGAGATCATCATCTTCTGAGGAGGAGATGCCATGATGTTATTATTTATAAAGGCCTTCTCCAAAAAAAAAAGCCAACATTAGTGTAATATAAAAAAATCACCTCAATTACTTCCAGTTGGCAGAGAGAATAGATGGAGTTATATAGGAGTTCAATTTGGCAGGCGATGGCTCAGTTAAGGTCAAGCCACTCTCAGACGGACTGGCTGTTTGGTTTTACTGGGGGAAAAAAAATGATGCATCCTGGCCTTATCAGTCACGGCAGAGAGTTTCGTGAGCGGTGGAAGTCCTGCTGTCTCAACTGAAAGACATATAGTGAAGGACAAACACTTGTGCTGCATAAAACTTCTTCTAAACCAGCTGTCCCAAAATGACCCAGCACAACCGCACCCTTGGCGAATACCAATTGCCGCTTCAAACATGCACACTCACACATCACAGACTCTGTAGGAAGAGCCACTTCTGTAGCCTGTGGTTATACTGTGTGACAGTAATCCACAAACTATAGACGTTTCACGCATCTCATTCAATTCAAGGCTCCTGCGCACCACTGAACACCTTCATCTACAGCTGAAATGTGCTGCATGCCAAGTGACCTTCGAGCACACTGGGACTCCGTTCAGCTCCAGGCTCATTGTCATGTACTGTACAATTTAGCATTTTTGGCATGTCATGCTAAAATGCAGTCATTACATAATATACAGGATTACCAGGTGTCGTTAAACAAATGTGGCCCCCTCTCTTTTTGTGTTCAGTGACTCGGATCCAGGTTTCCTCTGTCCTTACAATGAACTACTGCCGCATATCATATATATATGTAAGGAAAAAATAAAACAAGGGACAGAATGGTGAAAGACAGGCAGGGGGCAGATAGCTTCCAGATACATTACCTTTACGCTGTTCTAGTGACCTTTCTATTGTGTTAGCATAAATTCAGTGCGTCATCCAAGTCTAGTTTTATTCACCAGCAATTTCTTTATTCACAGTTTGCTCAAGGTTAGCCTCAAGGAAGACTTTTATTTGCAGTTTCCCAACTGTCCCAGGTGTAGAATTGGTTCAAATAAAATGCCCTCTTTGCTGTTCCTGTAATTTACAGTTTATATAGTTTAGGCTCATTTAATTCTATAAAGTTGCTAAACACTTTTTGATTTATTTCCGAATATTTTATGTTAACGTATTACATTGACATTTCGTTGTATTAAATGCAAGTGCTTTTTAATATAGTGCGATGTAAGAAAACAAACAGGTGCACAGATGTTTCTCTGTAGCTTTAGGACAAAAGCGCTGTGCAATAAAGCACTTCCGTCAAGAATCCAGGCTTCTGATGGTGATTCATCATCAATATAGCCACAGTGTCTATCTAACTTTCAACATCTCTGTTTGTCTTTCTGTCTCCCTTTCTCTCCCCCACTCTCTAACTCAGTTTAATTCACATCACTCTGCATAATGCATGATAGCACACAGGTCCCCCAAGGCCTTTCATTACGTAAACCTGTTGCAAGAGGAGCCACAGCAGCACTTTTACAACATCCATCAAAACAGAGCCAAGTGTGTATTACAGAACGCGGTGATGTATTGCTGGTTAAGCAGCAGCGAAGTCTGAATGCAATTACACATCAGCCTGTTTTGAGGGCGAACACACCAAAAACTACTATTTCTAAACAGGAGGGCGCGAGGAGAGAGCAGGGTGGTTTTAAGTGTGCATCCCAGTGATGAAAAAGCTGTCTTCCTCTTTGGTGAAAAGAATACTTCTGCGGGGCATCACTATAAGAAGCAGACAGGGAGAGCGCCTTTCTGGGTGAGTTAGAGACATTAGGATGCCTGAAGATATGGACCCTGCATCATCATGGTGCACATTAACAACAACTACATAATGCCACTGATAAAAGAGAATAAAAGTCTGGGATTGCAGAAAAGTGGTAACCTGTAGGTGAACCACAGTCTAGTGAACTCTGCCATCAGCTGAAGGCAGCTCTCTGTCAAAGTAGAATATTCCATGACAGGCGCATTTGAAAGAGCAAAAATGTTGAATTAATATAGGCTTTAAATGGCCTCTCAGGTTGTGGGCAATACATTTAAGGCATGAGACTTCGTGAAGCAGCTTTGCCGTTCCTGTTTCTTTTATTCAGATGAGCAGCGCTCTAATGTGACACAGACCAACACACGTCTCATTAAAATAATCAGCATCTTTTAAACATGTGTAGAAAATATAGCAGATGTGATCCTACAGATCTGAAGACTACAGAGACTAAATGTTTGATCAGTATCGTGCATGATTCATGATTCATCACTATGGTGTCCAAAACATCAGTGCCCTTTCAGAGAGGGGAAATTAAATAATGGTTTAGACACAATTAAGTTTTATTACACGCAGTTTGGTGTAACTATATGAGGAAAAGTTAATGGAATAGGTAAACCATGAGATCTTCAAAGTAACGGTTGAAGTGAAATGAGAAGATGCTGTGACTCACCGCTCGCGTTTTTGCCACAGATCAGGTGCTGCCACAGCTGCAGAGAGCCCCATATTTCCGCGTCACCGTTGACGGCCTGCTCCAGGACTTCCACGGTAAACTTGGGGATTCCGTTGTCCCTCTCCAGCAGCGCACTGCGCAGCACCCGCGCGTACACCTCGCGGAACAGGCTCTCCATGCACGCGGCCAGGTAGATGGCGGCGTGCTCGTGGATCCTTACCGCAACTCTGCTGTCCACCATCCACCTGAAGAACTTGCCCACGTTAAAGACGAGCCCGCAGCGCGCGGACTTGCCACGGCTGAACTTGTCCTCCTCCGTGCTCATGTTGTACAGAGACAAGGCACTGAGGGCCGCACTGATGCAGCTCAGCGACACGCTCCACGACAGGACCATCTTTATGGCACTTTGGATCTCGTATTTGGTGCATTTGGCATAACGCAAACTTAAGCGCTGCGCCTCTTTAGCGACCCTCACCAGGGCCCGGCTCACCAGCACGGACAGCCGGTGCAGGACGTCCTGAGGAGGTGTGGGCAAGCTCATCTCCTCGTCCCTGCTCAGCGCGCTCGCCACTTCCCCGAGGCTCCACGGCACATCCTCAAGCTCGGGTAGTTTAGCGCACTGCCCGCTGCACTCCAGGATCTCGGCGTCTTCGACCAGGACTGTGTTAACAGTGTCCAGACTGTTGTGTCGACTGTGCATCGAGTCGGTTAAATGCCAGTAGTTCCCCCCATGCGCCTCAGAGCAACACAGCGACGCACTGGAAGATCTGAAGGAGTCCGCGGCTCCACCATAACCCGAGTCGAGCGTCAAATCCTCCAGGGTCCTCGCTACAGACTTGCTACTCCTTGCCATAACTGCACTTCATACTGTAACAGAGGGTTTGAGGGGGAAAGTGCGGATGAATATTCAAATGGGTGGAAATGAGATGCCTCTGACTGCGCCTGGGAACGGCAGAGTGAGTAAGTCCTCATAGGGCTGTTTAGTAAAGTTAAGGAGTAGTGTGTCTCTACAGTATCGTGCAGCAGCAGCGCAGTCCCTGACAGATGGAGGCGGGGCCCGGGAGACCTGAGAACAGCTGCCAGCCAATAGGCTCTCGGGATGCAGCAGCAAAGAGCTCTCATTGGACCGCTTTACAGGATCAATAGAGAGCTGTTCATGTTGCCATTAATAAGGCTTATTAATAGCAGAATGTGTAAACAATGTGTAGATGTAATTGGTTATCCACTGTTTATCAATATAGAATTTGGTGAGAGACAGATTTTTTTTTTTTGCTTTTGCTGTTGTATGTGTTATTGTGCAGTATTGGTTTTAGTGTAGCCAGTTTTGAGAAAAGTGAGGGTTAAAGATTGACTTTTGCAAGTGACTTCTAATTTAGTTTTTTATTTGACCTTATCTAAGTGTTGTCTTTATACATTTATAAAATAAGGAGAGAAAGGAGATGTGATCAGTATTACAGTGTAATGTATATAATGATGTGTTCTATTAGCAAAATCACCTAGCAAAGAAGAGGAGGACCTGTACGTGAACAATCATGCATGTGAAAGTCAGATTAAAGACTTGAACAGCAGTGGATATTGTAGAGTCAGTGCATAATCATGTTTATAGGATAAGGTTCCCATGAGGATCAGGCTTTCCAGATATTTTCTCAGGGCTCATGCCTGATCGTAACATGACTCAAGACCATTAATAATAGATTTCATGCATAATGTATCCTTCTCTGTTCCTCAAAGGGGCAACTCATTGAAAAGACCTGAATTCCTTTCAAGGTCACTTGATGGGATCACTCCCGGGGCCTAAATGATGCTATAAGCTGTCTTCCTCCCTCCTCCCTGTACACCTGCCTGCACAACAGCAAACCCTCTCATGGGATTTCAAAGATGGTGGGAATGGTCTTTATTCTGAATGAAATTCATTCGAAGTACATTGCTTTAAACAAAAAATGGAAATAGCTGTTTAAGTTGGTTTGACAGAAAAAACATACTGATGCATATTGAACCAACTTTGAAACTGGATAGACGCATTGACAGTGTCTTCCTGCAACAGGACGTTTCTGGAGCAATAGTGCCTTCTTGTGTTTGCAAAAAGTAATGCCCACAATCGTCCAACATTATACAGTATATTCAGTTTAGGTGATAAAAATGCACTCATAATTACAATTGATGGTGAGCCTAATGCAATGATAGCATTATCCACAGATATAGTGAATCTGCTAAATTAAATTCAAAAACCTGTGAATGTTCACAGCGTGCCATTAGCTTTTTATAGTCAAGGTACAAATGCTTTAATTCCACTTTATGTGTTACTTTATGTAGAGGTGCAGTGTTTGAGACCAATCACCATTTAAGAGAGGTCCTTCAAATGGGAAGTGATTGTGAAAGCATAGCATTCATGTACAGTTGAAGATAAGCAAAGAGAAAAACAGTCTTTCTACTTTTTATGTATATTTTAACATTACAGCGGTTCTTCAGAACAACAATTTGAAAAATAAAAAATTAGTACACTCCTTGAAAAATGGATGGCCATGGATGACAGACATAAAGAGTTTAAAAACAGATATAAGTGCAAACTGTGCAAAAACCTTTAAATGTCATCTATGGAAAATGATTACAAGAAACACAAACTAAAGAAAAGCAAACCCTTGTTCAAAGGGTATAAGCTAATGCCCTCCCCCAAAAACTCTCTTCTATCAATCTTCCCATTGTTACAGTCTAGGCCTTTTGAAACAGGTCCCCAAATCATGAAAGGCAGACCTGACCGCATGCTGTCATGGCTGCTAAAGGACAGTACTGAAGATCTGGCTACTGTCATTATTCACATAAAAAGTTCCAGCCGCATGGTTCTGATTTTTATACCACTCAAAACCTCAATGCTATTAATAACTTGAACCCTAAAAGGAAACATACAGTGAGAGGATAGAAAAAGGGTAATTTATTCAAAGATTTAGTCAGATCTGGGGCAACCACAAGGTCATGTGGTCTTCTCATGCCCTTCTTTGTATGCCCTCTTGTGTTTCAGAACACCTTGGATGAAGGCAATGCAGTTGATATAGGACAGTCTTTGCTATCCCCTTAAAGTGCATCAACAGTAACATTGCAATAACTCTGGAAGCCCAGAGGCGGTAAATAGACTCCAGTTAACATCATGCTGTTACTGGAGATGAATAAGTAGATCTCCAAACATACTTCTCCAAAGACCCACAAACTAATGTTCTGTTTTTTGGCTGTAAAAAAAAAAAGTCACAGTTGTCAAAATACCAGAGTGTCAACTCAGACTGTGTCCACAATATAAAGCTAAAATAATGAGGAATTGGCTTCATTCATGACTGCATTAGGTAGTTTGAGATGTTTACACCACTCTGGTCAGAACATGGTGTGTAAACATCTGATGGGATTCTGCAAGAAAGCTGAATTTTGTTAAAAAAAAAAAAAGAGCCCTTGAGATGATTTCCAGATGCTGGGCAACTGGAGGAAGTAGGCTGCCATTCAGCACGACAAAAAAAATGAAACACAACCTGCACCCACTGAATAAATTACTCCATATAATAGAGCTCAAAAATTCCCAAAGACAGCTGGTGAATTTCACTGATATTTCTGTTCGTACCAACAGCCTGAAAGGGTGGGTGCTGTTGGCCCTGGAGAAAGCTAGGATCCTGATTCACAGTCGTTTATACACACCCTCATGTCTGTGTTGTTTTGTATCATATATGTGTGTTACAAGTGGCTCATACTGTAAATCTTGGTGAAACTCACCATCTATTGTTTTTAAATTAAACCCTAGTCAGGTATATAATTTGAAGAATTAAAAATATGTAGAGAAGTGCTGTGTGGGTACCAGTATGAGACAACTGTTTTGAACAAACAGGTGCTCTTTGGGAAATCAGGGTGATGTTGCAGTGTTAGTAATACAAACAGGGGTCTTGTCTGCTGGGAAAATGTAACGAATAATGTAAAAATACTGTATGTGCAGACAAAAAAGAAGGTGTTGCTTGTTCACCCTAATAAAGGCCTGTGTGCCAAAACACACTGGAGCGGTATTACTTTACTAAGCCATGATGAAATAAAGGCTTTTTAATTTTTGCATATAACAGAGTGACATCAAGTTGATTTTGAACTCTTATTACATTAATATCAATATGGGGGAAACACAAAATTTTACAGCAAAGCCTAGCCAAAAATTGTAGGCCATTCCAGTGCTTTTTCTTAATCAACAGGTAGCCAATGTCTCCATCTAGTGTCCATTTGAAAAAACTGCAACAGGTCAATTGGCCACTTAGTATTAGGACTTCTTAGGCCATAGCTTACATAAGTAAAATATTAGGTATGTTTATTTCATTCTAATTGTTGGGATGATTGTAAAGTAGACCTGTTTAAGTAACAAATTAAGTACGTTTCTCCATTGGCGCCAAATCGTATGATTAAAACTAAACGAAACGGAAACTGCCTTACTCTTTCATTTTCGAATAATCTCGCTGTCTAATTCATCTCCATACAGCAGATTTTAACCTATCACATATGGCTGTTTTATATAATGTAAATCCGCCTTCATCAGCTGTACTCTATTGCACTCTGGGTTGGGCGGTGTTATGAATATACAACAGAAGACACGTTTGCGATGAGACCGGGGTGGCCTTTTGAGTAAATCGAGCACACCCTGTGGAGCCAAGCCTCGCCGCTCTGCATGTGTTCATCCGGGTACTTCTGGGTCTCCGACATAACTCACTCTTTAGCCGCTTATTAGAGGTCTTTGACAAAGTGTTTTCGTCTTTTTCTGACAAATATACAAATTCTTAGATAATATTTTGACGACAATTATCAACGTATTGACTTATAGTGCCGTTATAAGGCAGCTATGTTGATCTGTAAACAGGGATAAGAAAGCACATTATCGAAACGTGACGGAGAAAAGGTTACATAACAGCGGCTTTCAGCCAATCAGCAGCCCGCATTCTTCTGCGTAAGTCGGGGGTGGTGATGTTGATACAGAAAAGGACGTGTAGCATGGCCGACGAGTTAACCAGCCTTGACAATTTCTACTTGTTTTTCGAGGACGTGGAGAGGTTTGACGTGCTTCAGCCTTACTTATATTCCTTCTGGAGACAAACAAAATCCGTGTGTGTTTTGCGATGTCGTTAATCTGTGCAGCGGGCGTCGTGTAGAGGGTCAGTTGTGTTTGACGGCACTACAACACTCCTACTGTGGAGGGAGGCTACTAAAAGCGGGTTTTGCTAAATGTATTGGGTTTACATGTTTGCTTCAACTTAAAAAGCTATTTTGTGGTGCTAACACTGTCCATTTTAGTTGGCTTCTGTTTACACATGTCACTATTGGTCGGAAGACCCAATTTTGTTGAAAAATTAATGGAGCAAGGTTAAAGGTAACCAAATCCAAACAGCCTTCTCATCTCGACACATATTTTAAACCTGAATGGACCCTTGAGTTTTGGGCACGAAAGCCAGTTAAGGGGGCATCTTTAGTGGATCATTTGCCTCCTCTCGACCCTCAAATCACTCAAGGCAGCAACATGGTGGTCAACACCATCCACTGGTTCAGAAAAGGACTGCGGCTGCACGACAACGCGGCTTTGAGGGACTCCATCCGAGGCTCAGACACCCTCCGTTGCATCTACATCCTGGACCCTTGGTTCGCAGGCTCCTCCAATGTGGGCATCAACAGGTGGAGGTAGGAAGCACCACCACTACAATAATGTATCATGAAATGATAACATCACTCCTTTCCTCTGTAGTGTTGTTGAAGTATTTTTAGATTCTCTAAGGTCAAAAGGACTCTCATTGTCAGGCTACACGTGACTGAAGTTTCCTCAGCCAAGTGCAAAACCAATGTTTTTTCATGTATTAGATATTATTTTCAGGCAATATAAAGAGATGTTAGGATCGTGTCCTGCTTTGTTTAAGCACTAATAGGATCTATTATCTTTAAAGTCTGCCGGTTTTTCTGTTTTGTTTCACTATACTTCTGCAGAAACAGGGTTAACTATGATTTCCTTCCATGAAGAGTGACCTCCCTCTAATAATAATATGTCATTGTTGAACATAGGTCTATAAGTTTTCTTTCTAATTTGCTTGTGTTCTACTTTTAGATACTCTGGCTTTAGTGCTTCACGGTTTACCATTTAATTCTAACATTTAATCAAGTCATTGACTTTATTGCCAAGTTACCAGTTCCCCAAAAATATATGGATTTTTTTTTTTTGTCTTTTCATATATTAATTAGGCAGAATAATTATGTTTGTGTTTTAGTATAATATTTGCACACACAACATTGCACATTTTCTTGCCTGTTTCTTTTTTTTTTTTATGTCTTGTACCAAATGTGCCTTAAGTCTTATCCTTGATACTTCATACATAGGAATATGTCCACAATTGAAATTGAAGAAACATAATATAATTGTGCTAATTATTCACTTTTCTGTTTGCACCAATGCTTCTTTATCAATTATTTGTTTATTAATAGAGATAATAGTTGATAGTGGATATGAGAGAGTTTCTATTTCTGTCTCTTGCTAACTTCATCATGGTGCCTTAACCCAAAGGACCACAGTCATCCACCACAGCCCCACCCCATACTCTGATGTTCACTCATCCTTGAACAAAGGTTTGAGAAATTGGGTCAGTGTGTTGTGAGAGTCATTACATCATGGTCCTCAAAGCTTTGACCACAATGAATACACATAACCCATCTCACCCGTTAGTCAACACACACACACACACACACACATTTATCAGGTACTCTTTCTATACTGCTCATTTACAGTTTTATTTACTCTTTACTGTTGCATTATTGAAAGTATGGTTAAGGTGCATTTGGTCCCTGAGCCTGAGTTTCTTGTAAAGGTTTCACTTCTAATCTGCATTCATCTACATTTCTGCCCAGGAGACAGACTTGCTCTTACTTCCTGTCTTGTGGTATAACTGTTATTCACCTTGTTTGAACAGTGCTTTTATGTGTTTTATTGTTCAGGTTTTTCTAATTTGACTTTACTAGCACATATTTCTTGATGGTAATCAAAATCACTTATTATGTTTGAGATTGATGGTTATAAATGAAGGACTTATTTTGCATTGTTTGTTGTTTGTTCATATGATCATTCATGTTTCTATGCCAGACATTAACCTTTGGTTTAATTGCCATATATCTTTATATGGTTTCATATTTGTAAGTAAATCACATTTCAGAGAAAGCAGAAGAATATCTAATTTTCTTTTTGTTTGCTTGAATCCAGGTTTCTGTTACAGTGTTTAGAGGACTTGGATGCCAGTCTGCGTAAGCTCAACTCTCGCTTGTTTGTCATTAGAGGTCAACCGACGGATGTCTTCCCTCGCCTGTTCAAGGTCTGAGAGTTAGAAAAGACTAGATTAACTTAGAATACTACACATTATAAATGAAATTATACTGCTAAATGCAACTGGGCCTGGGATCTCTATTTGTATGTTTTACAATGTTGTTATTGTAATGCGTATGATGTTTCTCAAGTGATGTTTTTAGTGAATCTTCTAATAAAAATGTATTGTAATCATGTCTCTCAGGAATGGCAGATTACTCGTTTATCATACGAGTATGATTCTGAGCCATTTGGTAAAGAACGTGATGCTGCCATCCAAAAACTAGCCAGTGAAGCTGGAGTAGAGTTAATGGTGCGGATTTCACACACGCTCTACAATCTGGACAAGTGAGTATCACTTAAATATAATGCCATACTACGGTGAGGTTTTGATCTGTTTTTTCTCATAAATACTCTTCTGTCTTCATTTATAGAATCATAGAGCTTAATGGTGGTCAACCGCCTCTCACGTACAAGCGCTTCCAGGCCCTCATCAACCGCATGGATGCCGTGGAGCTGCCCGCAGAGACAATCACTGCTGAGGTCATCAAACATTGTGCAACACCCATAAGTGATGACCACGATGACAAATTTGGAGTGCCATCTCTTGAAGAACTTGGTAAACGCTCTCAAAAATGAAAATGTGGTTAAACATGTGAGCCCTTTGTGTGCAAAAAGCATGAATTTCAGTTGTGCTGTTTGTTTAGGTTTTGAGACAGAGGGCTTGACCACAGCGGTATGGCCAGGTGGAGAAACAGAGGCACTCATGAGGCTAGAGCGGCATCTTGAAAGAAAGGTACCCAAACCTAAATCCGCAATTGTACAAACTGTTATTCACATTTCTTATTTCCTTATTTGAAAAGCTTGTTTAATGACTTTACACAAAGTAACTCAATGTTTAGGAATAAGGATTATGCTTAGCTTATCCATGATGCATTTGTATTATATCTGTTGTTGTTGTTGTTTTTTTTATTCTAAAAACAACATATTTTATTTTTGTAGGCCTGGGTGGCAAACTTTGAACGTCCCCGTATGAATGCGAACTCCTTGCTGGCCAGTCCCACGGGTCTCAGCCCCTACCTGCGCTTTGGGTGTCTGTCCTGTCGCCTCTTTTACTTCAAACTCACTGACCTCTACAAGAAGGTATGGAGGACACAAGTACACATGAGAATCTTATAACACATTTATGATTTTGTTTTTATGTGACAGTAGGAGGTGTATTAATGTTTCATAATTTTAGGTCAAGAAGAATAGCACACCACCATTGTCCTTGTATGGCCAGTTGTTATGGAGGGAATTTTTCTACACAACTGCAACCAACAATCCTTGCTTTGACAAGATGGAGGGCAACCCTGTGTGTGTCCAAATCCCCTGGGACCGAAACCCAGAGGCCCTTGCCAAGTGGGCAGAGGGAAGGTCAGGTTTTCCCTGGATCGACGCCATCATGTCCCAGCTGAGGCAGGAGGGATGGATTCATCATTTAGCTCGACATGCTGTGGCCTGCTTCCTGACCAGGGGAGACCTCTGGATCAGCTGGGAGGAAGGCATGAAGGTAAGACGCAGCAGAGTTGATGTCTGACCTCAGTACAAACAGAGGTGCACTAGAGTCCACTAACTGTTGACCTGTGTCGGTTTCAGGTTTTTGAAGAGTTGCTCTTAGATGCAGACTGGAGCGTAAATGCTGGCAGCTGGATGTGGCTCTCGTGCAGCTCATTTTTCCAGCAGTTTTTTCACTGCTACTGTCCTGTAGGATTTGGACGGCGAACAGACCCCAATGGTGACTACATAAGGTCAGTCATCATGCATTTTAATTTGGTTAAGCAGTGTGTTGTTACCTCTACTTCCATGCACTTAAAATAGAAAATTCATGTTCCTGGAAACTGTTTCTTTTAGTCATATATCTGAAGTTGAACTAATGTGCAAAACAAAACAAAAATGGTAATAAATAGCTTAACTTTAATTTTTTTTGCATCAATGTGTTAAATGTATACTGTAATATATACTGGTCACTCACCTGTTCATCTATTATTGCTTGTGCTTTGTATCTCAGTTTATAATAACTTTTTTCTGTGCATTTGAAGGCGCTACTTACCCATTTTGAGAGGTTTCCCAGCCAAATACATCTACGATCCTTGGAATGCCCCGGAAGATGTACAGAAGGCAGCCAAGTGTATTATTGGGGTCCACTATCCAAAACCAATGGTGAACCATGCAGAGGCCAGCCGCATCAATATCGAGCGAATGAAACAGATTTATCAGCAGCTTTCTTGCTATAGAGGACTTGGTATGAACATTACCATTTAACTTGTAGCCATTATCAGTTTACCAAACCTATATTTGAACACGTGCTGTTAATGTATACCAAAATGTATTTGAGGATAACAGAAATCTCCATCATTGGTATATCATGTAGTAAGGCATGTAGTAACTGGTACTGATACACTGAGAGCTACTTGTTCAGTATTCACTGTAGTGGTATGATGTATAAGCATTTCCTGTTGGCATTATGTTACAGGCCTGCTGGCAACAGTTCCTGCAAATCCAAACCATGGCACAAGTGGCAATATTGTCAACACTGGAAGCGGTCAAGCCTCCGGGGTTTCAGTTGAAGACACTTCGGCACATGAGGGAACATCTAGAACAGGTATCTTATGTAGATGATGCTTGGTTTTAAGGAACCAAGTAATGGTGAGAGACATGCCTTAAGCCAACTTTCTTCGTTGAAAAAATACACTAGTTCTGCAGCATGTTTAGCTGTTGATTTTAAGCTGACAAAAATTCTTTTATTGTCTTAATGCAGAAAGAACACCATCGACACAAAAACGGCGCCGTGAAGAGCCCCTGCCTGAAAGTAGCTCAAAGTCTTGGAGGCAGAGCAAATAGTGTCTTCAGGAGAAATGACTGGTTCAATTTGTATCACAGGAACTTTCCTACTGAACGCTCAGTTAATATAGAGCAATAACAAGAACCCATGTCCACAAGGAGACACAGTTAAGGGTCTTGAGGTTCATTCTCTAGTGAAGACCACTCAGTCCAACACTGACAGCCAAGAGAGTGGGTTCAGGCCAATGTTGAAAAAACATCACTATAACAAAGTGTATTCAGAACATACTGTGTATGACAAACAAAAGAAACAGAATAAAGTGTACTATTTAATTGATACACTGGATTATCGTTATAAAATCACTAATTAACCACTCCCAGGTCTGACTAGTAACACTAACAGATGTGTTACCTGTGCTGCTCTGTTACTAGAACTGGCACAGACAAGCAAATTCAATATACACTTCATTACTAGACATAAAAATCAATCTTGTGTAAGACCAGGGTTACATACAGTAAAAAGTCTTCATGTGAATGTGTGCTAAGGCCACGTCTTCCAATGCACAGTTGATCAGACCACTGTCACATGCCACATCATTTCATTCAGTTTGCCAGTAAGGCCAGCTTTGAGCAAAAGTGTGTATGTGTAGGGCTAATACATGCATTTACTGTAGAGATTTCCATTCACTCAGGTCATTATGACACTAGTAGGTACTGTATTTGTGAGAGTGTGACAGGTTTTATCATTTACTAAAACCAGGAGGCCCCTCTAAAAGGGCCCCTGGTCACATTGAAGAGATGGTTTACATGTTAGTACAACTTCCCATGTTCATCCTTTCTCCCAAAGTGGACATTAGTCTTTGTGTGTGTAATACAAAGACAATCACAGCCAAAAGAATCCTCAGCTAAAAGTGACTCATCAGTGGTTGTATGGGGCTTCTTTCCTTCATGTGAATTGAGCTTTAGTATGATGTCAAAAGCAGTGGTCATTTTACTGCATAAGCACCACAGATGTTGTGTATTCTCTTAAGTGAGGGCTACAATGTAGACTTTTGGGAAAGTAGATGGTTTAGTTTAAGTTCGTTTTTTTTCCTCCAGTTGACCCCTACAGGTTTGACGTCAACAGTTTGTCACACATTCTTTCTGCTTTCTGCAGACATTAACAACATATAGATAATGGTCATTTAGAGTAGTAAAGACCACAGCCACAAGACATGTGAGGTCTGGTGACTGACAAAAGGTTGCAATACCTATTGTAAATATTTGTTCCTGTTCCCAACTTTTGTATATTTTGCCATGGGACAACTCTGTAAATAATATTCTCAACAGCTCTATAAGTGCATGTTCTTTTGTCTTGTGATTGTAAATCTATTATTTTTGTATAAAAATGACCAACTTTTGAATGTGCTTAAATGGCAATAAATAATTAAATATTGGATATATTTGATTGTGTGTTTCTGTTTCATTTTAGTTCTTTTGAATGAGTGCAGTAATTGTAACGTAATAAAGTGTTCAATCACACCTCTTAACTTTGATTATTGAGATAGTGTCATTGACCAGCTGCTTTACAATCATCAGTTCATAGTCTAATCTTGTCCTACTAGGGTGTTACTTATTCAAAGTAAGAAAAATCACATTGTTTTTAAAACATCAGGCTCTGCCAATTAGATCATTTTAGTCAGTTTTTGGACACGCTGAAGATCTATCTTGTCTATGACCAATGGCAGTTGCTGTTTAGTGGGCGGTGACAATTGATCTCAAACCTTTAATAAATAGCTCCCACACTAATTTTAAGCTGTAATATTTATTTATTTATTTTTTTGTCTTAATGCAGAAAGAACAATTGATACAAAAACGTCACTGTAGCCTGAAAGTAGCTCAAAATCTTGGAGGCAAAGCAAATAGTGTCTTCAGGAGAAATGATCGGTTCAGTTTGTATCACAGGAACTTTCCTACTGAACGCTCAGTTAATATAGAGCAATAACAAGAACCCATGTCCACAAGGAGACACAGTTAAGGGTCTTGAGGTTCATTCTCTAGTGAAGACCACTCAGTCCAACACTGACAGCCAAGAGAGTGGGTTCAGGCCAATGTTGAAAAAACATCACTATAAACAAAGTGTATTCAGAACATACTGTGTATGACAAACAAAAGAAACAGAATGAAGTGTACTAGATAATTGATACATTGGATTATCGTTATAAAATCACTAATTAACCACTCCCAGGTCTGACTAGTAACACTAACAGATGTGTTACCTGTGCTGCTCTGTTACTAGAACTGGCACAGACAAGCAAATTCAATATACACTTCATTACTAGACATGAAAATAAATCTTGTGTAAGACCAGGGTTACATACAGTAAAAAGTCTTCATGTGAATGTGTGCTAAGGCCACGTCTTCCAATGCACAGTTGATCAGACCACTGTCACATGCCACATCATTTCATTCAGTTTGCCAGTAAGGCCAGCTTTGAGCAAAAGTGTGTATGTGTAGGGCTAATACATGCATTTACTGTAGAGATTTCCATTCACTCAGGTCATTATGACACTAGTAGGTACTGTATTTGTGAGAGTGTGACAGGTTTTATCATTTACTAAAACCAGGAGGCCCCTCTAAAAGGGCCCCTGGTCACATTGAAGAGATGGTTTACATGTTAGTACAACTTCCCATGTTCATCCTTTCTCCCAAAGTGGACATTAGTCTTTGTGTGTGTAATACAAAGACAATCACAGCCAAAAGAATCCTCAGCTAAAAGTGACTCATCAGTGGTTGTATGGGGCTTCTTTCCTTCATGTGAATTGAGCTTTAGTATGATGTCAAAAGCAGTGGTCATTTTACTGCATAAGCACCACAGATGTTGTGTATTCTCTTAAGTGAGGGCTACCATGTAGACTTTTGGGAAAATAGATGGTTTAGTTTAAGTTCGTTTTTTTTCCTCCAGTTGACCCCTACAGGTTTGACGTCAACAGTTTGTCACACATTCTTTCTGCTTTCTGCAGACATTAACAACATATAGATAATGGTCATTTAGAGTAGTAAAGACCACAGCCACAAGACATGTGAGGTCTGGTGACTGACAAAAGGTTGCAATACCTATTGTAAATATTTGTTCCTGTTCCCAACTTTTGTATATTTTGCCATGGGACAACTCTGTAAATAATATTCTCAACAGCTCTATAAGTGCATGTTCTTTTGTCTTGTGATTGTAAATCTATTATTTTTGTATAAAAATGACCAACTTTTGAATGTGCTTAAATGGCAATAAATAATTAAATATTGGATATATTTGATTGTGTATTTCTGTTTCATTTTAGTTCTTTTGAATGAGTGCAGTAAGTGTAACGTAATAAAGTGTGCAATTACACCTCTTAACTTTGATTATTGAGATAGTGTCATTGACCAGCTGCTTTATAATCATCAGTTCATAGTCTAATCTTGTCCTACTCGGGTGTTACTTATTCAAAGAGGAAAAGATTACTTTGTTTTCTAACCATCAGGATCTGCCAATTAGATCATTTTAGTCAGTTTTTGGACACGCTGAAGATCTATCGTGTTCGTGACCAATGGCTGTTGCTGTTTAGTGGGCGGTGACAATTGATCTCAAACCTCAATAAAAGCTCCCACTCTGTGGACAGAGTTCCCATTGATAACGTCGACTCTGGCCCGTGGATACTTTAGAAATGGAAGTGAACAAAGTGGGAAAAGTGCAGAAGAAACCCGTGCGTCTGATCGCAGCTGCGTGCCGTGGATTGGGCATCGGGAAAGATGGACGACTCCCGTGGCATTTACCGTGAGAGCTTACAGACACGTGATCAGTTTATTGAAACAGTCCAACTAGTTCTCAGATCTTGCTTTGTGTGTTCTGTGTGTCAGTGTTGTGTTTGCCTGGAACAAGCCCTTAAAAACGTGGAAAAACTCGTACATTCATAACAAGATTATTGTTAAGTAAGCTGTGGCATGTTTGAAGTGAGGCTGTACTCTCACACGTTAAACTTTCCCATAACATCAAAACGTGAAGCTGTAATACAAAAACAGCTTTGAAATAGTTTTATTAGTTTTATTTCCTTTTTCAAGACTATTGTTTTTGTTCTTTAGCTGAGATCTGTGTTCTTTAGTCACTGCAGAAATACTGTAATACTAATTATACTAGAAAACTATAATTTACCTTCAAATCTGACTTTTTCAGGTCGGAATTCCAGTATTTTGTCAACAATGTGACAAATGTATCAAGACCAGGTAAGATAATTTCCATTTTAACTTTTAACAATGAAAATCACATTTTAAATATAAGAACTGTAAATAGTGTTGCATGTTGCTCTTATTCCGTCTGTTTCAGGAAAGATTAACATGATGGTTTGGGGCAAACTATGTTGGTATTCCCAACCAGAAGAAACATTCCCACTGGCCAATGTGCTCCATGTGGTGCTCAGTCAGACAATAGAGTGAGTGACACTTATTTAATCTGGTCAGCTTGTACATGCTATTACAGAGTGTTTTGTGTTGTCATTGCTTTGATTTCTACATGAAATCTTTTCTCCTGCAGCACACCTCCAGAACATGCCCACTTCCTGTGTAAAGACTTTGACAGTGCAGTGCTGCTGGCCTCCCAGCCACCCCTCAATGACATTGTAGAGACCATCTGGGTTGTAGGTGGGACTCGGGTTTATGAGGTACAAAGTCCACATTATGCTTCTTTTTAATTCTTTGTCTGGATTTGTATCAAGTAGGATAGTCATTTTTAGTTTTTACAGCCACATAAAGTCTGAGGCAGTGTTCATCTTGGGTTAGTTGGTTTCATTTCAAGCTGACATATTTTCTGCACACATGAAAACAATATTACATTAATGTACAACATTACAAAGACACATATTATATAGAGAATATTTACAAGAGAATACGTTTTGAGGATTGCACAAAACCCTTTTGGGGCATAACAAGTGGCAATTTACAAAAAAAAATGTTTATCCACACAAATATGGAGTTCAAGCTATGCCATCAGTTGATAATAGTTATATACAATTATCCAGAGTACTCAGCTAAACTACTAATTGTACAACTACTATATATACTAAACTGAGATTGGCAGGTCTCGAAATAGGTGGTTTAAGAGGATGGTCACTTTTAATCACATCATCATTACATTATTCTAAATGTAGCCTAAATAAAGTATTGTTACTCACAGTCTTACAGAGCATGCTTAAACCATGAATTTGTTTTCTTATGTGATGGCACAAGATGGCCTTTACTCTGGTAGGAACAGTTGTTAATAGTTGTATCTGAAGTGTCTGTCTGTTTTTATATGAAAAGACAAATCATCTAATCATTTATACATTAACTCTTTAATCTTTATCTGGAGGCTGGAGCTTTTCTCAGCTGACTTAGGAAATTAGGCACAGTGCATGGTCAATGGTAGTAGAAGTTATTCTTACACTGAAAGACAAATACCCGTTACATTCTACTAAGAATTTAGGATTACAAAAGCTGGAGCTTTTCTCAGCTGATGTAGATGACTCAAATGTGTATCTATGGAAGTTTGTTTCCCCCTGTTCTTAGGACGCTCTGATGCATCCCTGGTGTGACTTGATTTACCTCACTGACGTTATGGCCACCTTTGACTGTGATGTCTTCTTCCCAGAGTTTGACAGGAGTCTATTTCAGCTACAAGACAAGTAAGGATCAGTCTGAATATTTACTGCATTTTTAGCATTATAATTCTTTTGACTGTTGTTTTGTTCCCTCCATTTCTGCAAAACAAGGTTCCATGGTGTACCAAGTGAAATCCAAGAAGAAAATGGGATACCGTACAAATTCCAAGTATTCAAGAAAAAGGCTGGGCATGTTGAGAATCGTGATTGAGATTTAGATTAAGTAGTAAGAGCTCCACTCCAACATGTCTTTATTACTAATGTTACTAATATAGCTGTTTAATCTCTGGTTGAAAGTGTTTTTATGCTTGTTACTAGCTTGTGCCCCCGTCTGGTCCACCTCCTCAGTAAAATCACAGCTGCACTGAGAATATGCTTGTTTATGACTCAATCAACAGCCAGCCCCCGCCAAAACCAGCCTCTGCTCTTGGTATCCTAACACATCGGTCTAAAAGCCAATGTGACAGATGGTGATGGAAGAATAATGTGTTGACTTTGACACACAGATTTTGTACTGTCAAATGTGAAGCGTGACTTCATTTTTGCGCTTTTACACTATAAAGGCTTGCGTCGTAATAAATATTTCATGCCACTAAATCAAAAGGGATTTAATGAGAGACAAAAATGTTTGAAATAACACACTATGAAAATCTTGTCTATAGAGTGAGCGTTCACATATCTGTCTGCATTTGAGTCATTTTTTCACTAGGTGGAGCCAAATGTGTATAGTGCAAGAGAAAACCAGTAAAGCCAAGTCTTTAAATGTGATCAAAAGATGAAGATGAAGAAGCAACATCACAGAGATCTCTGAGACACCCCTGATGCCATTTTTTTCTAATTTAAGATTAAAGACTTTTCATTTCTAATTATTCCTAAATTCTCTAATTATCATCACAAATGATAACACATTGAAGAAGTATGTCACAACCAACAAGCAGTTAGTCTCATTATTATTATATTATTATATTATTATTATTAGTTTAGTTACAGTTGCAGTCAGATGTTATCCATTCCAACCAAGGCAAAAATCAAGCAAAACGAGATAAAAGTAGCTGGTACGGAGCATGTGACCGTAGATGGGACAGCTATGACTAACGGAAAAGAGGTCCTTACACACACAAGAGCTGAATCCTCTTCAAATTGGCATAAAGCACAAACAAATGATAGACAATCGTGTCTTCAAATCATCTGTCAGGAAATAACTGGAAAGACAATGAGACAGCCATCACTGTGAGTCAGTGACACAATCCCCACGGACAAGCTCTCTCCAAAAGCACAATAACAAGTTGTGACAGATCGAGCTGTGTCTCAGGGTTGTAAATCTCAGGTCCAGTGTTCACAGTGAAGTTTAAATTTTGTTTGTTCAACATCAATCACTGTGACATTTATTGTTTACTAGAGGATATACAGGATCTCTTCAGGGTATCAGCTGTAACTCAGTGAAAATGCAACCATGAAGAAAGGAAGCAATGGAAGAGAAGTTTAGATATGATACATGTACACATACAGTAGGAGTAGACACTCAAATCTGTTACTTTGGGATAATTTATTCTGTACTTGTCAGTACCCTGCCAGTTTGAAGCAACAGGAGCAACACCACAGAGACAAAACTGTGTACTGCTTCAAATGGGGCCAGTGAAATTTCGATTTTAAACACATTTAAAATACTAAACTACTCCGATGTCCATTTTAATGTGGAGCCTCCTTAGAGGATATTTCAGCAATCTACAAACCCAGTTCCAAAAAAGTAGGGACAATGTGTAAAATGTAGAAACAACACAGGGATTTAAAAATCTCATAAAAACATATTTTTTTCCCCAAATTTTAAAATTCTTTTTGATTTGGCCTGGAGAAGATGCTGGCATTTTTGGATGGTGTTTACTTATGGCTTCTTCTTTGCTTGATACAGCTTTACCTTACATTTGTGGATGGCACGGCAAACTGTGTTCACAGACAATGACTTCTGACTCTTCCTGGTCCATGCAGTGATTTCAGAACAAAATCGTGTGTTTTGTAACGCAGTGCCGCACAAGCCTGAAGGTCACCAGCATCCAATACTGACCTTTGACCTTGTCCCTTTCACAGAGATCTCTCCAGATTTTCTGACTCTTTTGATGTTATATTCTGTAGATGGTAATGTTTTCAAAGTCTGTGCAATTTTTTTGTGAAATTGTTCCACAATTGTTAGACACAGTCTTTTGCAGATTGGGGAACCTCTGCCCATCTTTACTCTGCCTTTCTGAAATGCTCCTTTATACTCCTGTATATATGCAAATGCTACTGCAGCTGTTTTTTCTTGTACCACTTACTTTCCCAGCCTTTTGTTGCCCCTGTCCCAACTTTTTGTGTTGCTGCCATCAAATTAAAAAAGAAATGTTATTTTTCATGGAATTTTGTAAAATATCTCAACACCTGATATGTTCTTTATGTTCTATTGTGAATAAAAAATGTTTTTATAATTTGGCAAATCATAGCATTGTGGTTTTATTTACATTTGACACAAATATGTCCCAATTTTTTCGGAACTGGGTTTGTATATAGTTGAAATATCCTCTAAGGAGGCTCCACATTTAAATGGACATTGGAGTAGTTTAGTATTTTAAATGTTAAGTGTTTAAAATCGAAATTTCACTGGCCCCATTTGAAGCAGTACACAGTTTTGTCTCTGTGGTGTTGCTCCTGTTGCTTCAAACTGGCAGGGTACTGACAAGAACAGAATATGTGTATGTGTATGTGTACATGTATCATATCTAAAGTTTTTTTGGCTTAGATGACATTAATAAAAGACAGAATAAAAAGCTGTCATATTATGAAAAAAATAGATCCCATCTGCACTAATAGTAGTTTTTGAAGTTTTAAAAGCATTGTTAGTTGCTGTGTTTTAAGCAGCTATGCATAACACTGAGCCAGAGTAATTGCTCATGTCTACTTCTCCAAACGAGTTGTGCTGATGATTAGCTACTGTAAGGAACAACGTTGCCTCTACCTAAGTATCTCATAGACCACCAATAGGAAACCACAGTCCCCCCACTCCCCAGACAACTCCATCAGAGTGATCTGCTGTAGGTCTGCCCCTGAGAACTGCACGTGATGGGACATGTCCAGATCAAATCTCTAAAGGTACACATTCTTTTTACTTATTGTGGGAATACAATAGTCAGATAATCCAATTTGGCATACCAGTTTCACATAGGGAATACCTAGTACAGCAACAGTGGATCATAACTGAAAATCATAGCTTTTAATTACACATCTGTTTCTTTAGAGTTATGATCCATAAAACCAATATGCCAAGTGTACCTAATATCAACCAGTGTCCTGTTTGAAATGAAAGGAGACAATTTATACTGCCTCCTATTAACCTTTGCAGCTCGTGTGTATAATTCAGGGCAGTGGTGCAAGATTACAGGACAGTCGACAGAGGAAAAGAGAAATAGAGGTGACTTGTACAATCCACATGAGGCCTCGTCTGGTCTTTCCCTCGCCTCGGCACATCCTGATTAACTCCTCTTATTCGTTACTGTAAGCACCAGGGAGAAAAAAAAAACATGTAACCTTGCGTGATGAATTCAATAAAGTGTCATTGATGTGTGTTAAATTAGTAACCTTTAGCATGTCAGCTGCAGTGAACTTGAGTTCCTGCTGTAACCCTCCGGGGGAATCCCATGTTCTGGTTTGAAAATGATGTCTCGTCAAGCATCCATCTGCGTAGCCACAGTTCATTTCCAGATGCACTCACTTTCATATCATCTGCCCAGTGGCTATTTCCATGACTACAGAGCCATGTGGAGTGATGCAGACGGTGGCAGATGGGATGTAGAAGTTGTTAGTGCACGTGTCGATCCCGCCGGACACTGAAGTACGGTCTGAGTCTTTGTGTTGACCCCCATTGTCCGCATCAGTAGTGAGCACATCTTGAGGCATAAAGTCACAGCTTCATTAGCAGAGGAGGAGTTGTCTCCCATTAAAAGCCACTCTTACGCAGTTTTCCGGGGCTTCTGTGAACTATATTAAGACACATTCAGAATGGGATGCAGGAACATTTCATTATGCCCTCTCAGACAATGCTCTGTATGATTGCATATTGATTTCGCCTTTTTTCTTTTTTGCCTAGTACAAAAAAGCGCTGACCTCAAAGCCATTTTACTTATTTTTCTATAATGAAGTCTGGCTTGAAAAGCTTAATAAAAGAGCTCACACATAATGGAGAATCAATTTTGCATAACTGAAGCGTAGACTGCAGTATGTTCAAATAAACCACATCTAAATCAAAGGCAGGTACTGTGTTTTTGTCTCCCTTTTTATGTCATTGTGAGTGCATTAGAATTCATTTGAAATGATAATGAAGTGACATTTCAGCAGTGAAATAGCTCATAATAAAGCCTCTCCGCCTGTAAAGTAACAATAAAAATCTGAGGCGCTGTTAGGTTCATCCCTAAGGGGAACAGTTGGGCTGCCAAGAACACTGTGTGAAAATGAGACACTTACAAGGCTGTTAATAAGGTTGTAAAGCCCTATTAGTCCCCAGTCAAATGACTAAATGCACTTGATAGACATGTCCACACATCATATTTTAGTTTTATATGGCAATTTATTGTAGGTAGCTTGTAAATATAGTGTAATAAAATCTATTTGACTTTATTTAAAAAAGTCTGTAGACCTGATATTACTGAAGGGTATGTTAAAAAGTAAGGTGGCACATTATCAGGAAAACATGCAACATACAAAAACATATACATATACATGTACATATATATATATATTGATGGTGGTCCCATTCTTGAGTCGGTATCCATAGCCAGTCTTGTTGATTATTTGGCTGAGGGGGTTCAGACCTATGCAGAACAGCAGTGGGGACAGAGCATCTCCTTGGTATATGCCACATTTGATGGAGACTTGTGCAAGTGGCTTGAAATTGGCCTCAAGGGTGGTTTTCCACAGCCCCATTGAGTTTGCAATGAAGGCTCTCAAAGTCCTGTTGATGTTGAGGCATTCAATGATCCATGAGTGTGGCATTGATTCATAGGCTTTCTTGTAATCAATCCAGGCAGTGCACAGGTTGGTTTGTCGGGTTTTGCAATCTCGGGCGATTGTTTGGTCTACCAGTAGCTGGTGTTTGGCTCCTCTGGTATCTCTGCCAATGCCCTTCTGTACTGTGCTCAAGTAAGGCCAATAACATGAGACAGGTTATTGGCCGATAGATAGATGGGACCGTACCCTTCGAGGGATCCTTCAGGATCAGGATGATCATTCAGGGTGGGTCCCATTCTTTAGCAGCTGGTTCATTTGTGCTGATCATGTCAGGCCCTGGTGCTGTCCAGTTCTTCATACCTGAGACTCTTTCTTGGATGTCTGCCACAGTGATGGATACTGGGTTCTGCTCAGGGAGGTTGCTGTGGTCTACTCTCAGAGAGACTATCCACTGTGCACCACTGTTGTGTCCCATATGCCTTTCCAGTACTGTTCAGTCTCCAGCCTTGGTGGGTCTGCTCTGCTGTTATTACCCTGCCATTGAGAGTACACTTTAGCTGGTTGTGTTGAGAAGAGCTTTCCATGGTGGGTATTGTTTCCCATGGTTGCTCTTGCTCTTATAGCCAAGCATCTCAAGGATCACTGCTGCTGAAGTGTCTCATTGTAGGTTGTAGGAATTGTTCCCAATGCTGCATTCACATCTTCATATATATATATATATATATATATATATATATATATATATATATATATATATATGTATTACCTTCACTTGCCTACCATGTCTAAAACATGGACTATCATAGTATTGTGATTCAAGCAGTTCTTAGTAATATTGTTATTGTATCATTTGTAACACTGTATATTGTGAAGCCCTATTAAAGCAACATCTAAATGTTTTCTCCTGTAACATCAACAAACTCAGCACTAACTGAGAATTATTTTACTAATTCTTAAGAGTTTGTCTTAACAGTAGTAATTTTTATAAAAAGAAAAGTTTTAAAACATCCTTCCAGTATTTTGTGAGCTATCAATATTATGTACCTTTCTTTTTTCAGAGTCACTTTGTTGTGAGTAAAAATGTCAAGTAAACTCAAGAGTCAAACACATTTAAATCCACAATATATTTAATGTCAGTTAAAACAGTTAATGCATTATTTTCCCATAACAGTTTGAGTTCATGACTTTGCACATCAGTCATCTGCTTTTAAAGGTGCGACAGGGTTAAAGAGCGGCCTCTGAGCACGTATCTTTAGTTTTCCATAACTCGTCTCAAAGTCCTTTTTAGTGCCATTAAGGACTTCTAATGAGCCTGTCCTCACGTCATAACCGTGCGCCCGCAGTTTCTGGACGCGGTAGTTCACTATCTGCGTGGTTAGTTCCAGAACAGTGGGAGTTTCTATGATCTGGGACATACTGATCCCAGTGCTGAGCAGGCCTTTAAAACGATCAGCCAAGATGTGTTCAGGGTAATACAGAAGAGCTGGGCATTTAATGATGATGTCCCGCAGCTCTTCCACGGAGCAGCCCATCATGTCCTGGGAGTAAAGCAGGGTTCGGCTCATGCCATCAGGGTTCAGCTCGGTGACAAAGCCTCTGAGTTTGGAGAGCAGGTGGAGGAGCTCTGCAGTGGTAAAGCCTTTGTCTCTGAGGAAGATCAGGTTCTGCCTTAGCACCTCAGGAGATTTCAGTAGAACAAATGGGTTTTGGCTGAGAAGCTTCTGAAGCCATATCTTCATGTTCGCGTCTTCTCCTCCAAGTTCTATATAGGCCTGTTGTAAAGTCTGAACCATGACTTGGTTTTGCTCCAGTGGGCGACTGAAACTTTGTGGTGCACTGGCCATCAGCTTAGTAACTATTCGTTTGTTGAGTTTTAAGTTCCGGAAGTAAGCAATGTTGTTTCGCTGGTTCTCGTGGTGGCTGGCAGAAGTAAAGAATGATGCGGGAAACTTCTCAATAATACTAACAAGCTCTTTCTTGTTTGGACACACAGATGTCCACAGATCCCTCTGCGCCACCATCTCCTCTGGGTTGCACAGGATTGCCTCAGGATAAACCACTAAAACACTGGCAATGACGGAGCCTGAAGCACCCAAGTCCCTCAACAGGTGAGCTACCTCCTTAGCATACGCTGGGCTCTGATGTAAAACCCAGCCCTTGAGTTTTCTGACCTTTTGGATGTCCACTGCAAGATCATAGAAAGTTTCCACGGTCTGCTGGTTCTCAACTGCCCTTAGTGTGCCACACTGCCTGACGTTCAAAGCCAGGGCTGGGACACTTGGACAGCGGAGACACAGGGAAGTTGCGACCAAGCGCAACATTTATGCAGAGTCCCAGTGGATGGATCCCTAAGGGACAGAGAGAAGAATCTGTGGTGAGTAACAGGAAAGAATACAGACAACAAGAGGACATTTACATGGTTAAGCATTACTGGAAGATTTGTAAATTATTATACTACATTTCATATTATAAAGGAGAAGACGAGGCACTAAAATACTTTGTATTTTTTTATGGGATTTGGCTAAATTGTGCCAGCCGCTATGTGATGCTCTCTGGGGAAACTTAAAACTTTCATCTGTATTAAAATTCACATCAGCAGCTGTTCATCTAAAGCCATTATACTGCTTAAGCTAAAAGCATCTTGCTGATTAATCTTTGTGCTTCGCGGAGCAGCCTCCTCTCAGTTATACAGTTCCATATTCCACTGTTACAAGGGCTAATGGTTAAACCTCAGGATGCTACATGTGTCATGTGTGGCTTAAAACGCCGGGGCTCATTGATATAATCGTTTATTATTTAAATGCTCGAGTGACACAGTCATAATTACTTATTATATAGAAATATTGCGCTTGCTGACTATATTTCAAAATAAGAGTCAGATTTCCTCTACGACTTTCATTAGGTAACGTGCTAGCATATGTAACATGCTAATTGCAAATAATACAAGTGTTTTTAAGCAGCTGATCACGGACATACAAGCAGTAACAGTCTGCTCTGACTTGAGCATGTTTAAAATGCAAGAATTTCAGCCACAAAGTATTATTCTTGATACAAATGTTAAGTAACGTTACCTCGAGCAGCGAACAGACTGTAGTGATTTGTTATGAAATTGTTTTCTTCTCTTGCTGTTGTGCATGTCACTTGTCCACAGCGCCACGCAGAGGCTGTAAGGGAAACTGCACTGACCCAATGTGTGTAACCAATGAGTGTGACCTTCATTAGCCATGATATATTAATAAAGAAAATCAGTTCCGTGTTCAGGTCGTGAAATAGGTCTTATTTTACATAATGCCACTATGTAATTGTCTTCAAAGCTCTGCTGTGTTATTTCTCACAAGTCCGTTAATTTAAAGAACTGGCAGAATTTAGTATCTCAAACAGCAGTTGGTGAGCCTCCAAACCCTGCAGCATACGGACCCTGATGAGTGTAATCAGTGCTGGGCTGAATTGGGCTGAACACAAGGAGAGTTTTTTCACAGTTGGTGCTTAATCATGATGCTTGATCACTCGCTCTGCAAGCTGTTCCCTCAGCAGCACTGAAGCCTCTGCTGCCGAGAGTGAGACTGCCTCATTATATTTTATATAGAAGTAAACACATGATGTGCCTCAAAGGAAAACAGGTAGGTATGTAGTTCTTTTTTCAAATTTGGACACTTAAACAAGAGTGTGCTGGTCATGAGTGCAACGAGAATGCTAGGTAATTTTGAGGCCAGAATGATGACAAATTTCCTCAGATAAAGTAATAACCTCTTAAAATTCTATTTGGTATAATTTCTTATCCTTTTGATAGTAACAAGACATAAAAGAGTCATCAGAATAATTGGCACAGTACTGTTGTGTTTTTACTTTTCTTTTTCTTTTTTTCTGAGAAAATAACATGTGGCTGTTGACTTTAAACTGTGTCAGTATGCATAGGAAAATTATTCATTCCAATACTCTTGCTTTGCAGTGAGGAAAGAGAGGCTATGTCTCAGAGTCAGGTGATACTGATGAATGGTTTAGGACAGGGGTGGGCAAACTTTTTGGCTCAAGGGCCACACTGTGTTTTAAACTCTGACAGACGGGCCAGACCAGTAAACTGTAAACTAATATAAATGAGATGAGCACAGACTGATTAGTATAATGTTTGATAAAAGTGGTGGCTGATATTATGTACTTTGAAAACTGTAACAGTTTCTTGGAAAATAAGACATATGGCTACTGACTGTACTTTGTCAAAAAATAGTCCACTCCGTATTAAAAACTTGAAGTGTGAATGGATATTTTCTGTTTGTAGATATGATAATACCTATGGCAAAAGTACAAGGTATTGAAGAAAAATGGCCAAATATATGCTATCTAAAATTTTAAATAATTTGTAAATGCTTGGCGGGCCGCATTACACAGCTCAACAGGCCGCATGTGGCCCCCGGGCCTTAGTTTGCCCACCACTGGTTTAGGATGTCCTAAAACCAGCTCAGACTTGAAACAAAGATACCATCAGTACAGTCCTTACCATCAAATTTGTTTAATTTCACTCAGTATGATGTATGCAAATCACAGCCATCGGTATAACCAAATACTGTCTTCAAAAGTGTTTTTCACAAACCTCTGAAATTTAATCATTCCCTAAACCAGTCAAATGACCTCTTGTTTTGCAAAAGTACCGTACTTTTACTACATAACAACTCTTCCTAGTACTGTCAATGTGCTGTGGAAATGTGGAAAGTCCACTTGAAAGTAAGGAATTTCCCAAACAATGTTATCTTGGTCTCCTCATTGCTAAAGGAAGCATTTGTCATAGATACTGTATTTAGTGTAACAAGATTGTAGAAGAAAGATATGTTGTCTGTTTGATCATAAATAATACAGGTGTGATAAAGGATGACTAAATGCCATGTGCAAACATGCTATTTTTTTTCTTTTTTTCTGCAAGCAAATGATGGCCTAATAAATCAAGGAGGAAGAGTAACCCTATTATCCTTTATAATCTAGGGCAAAGTCAATATTTAAAATGTGGTGACATCCAGTATCAGTTTGTTAGAAGAAGACAAAGTCACAAAGTGCACTTTATGTTACAGATTAACAGAATTTTAGATTAAATCAAATTTAAAAACTCAAAAAAGCATAACCAAAGCAAATTAAAGCACAATGTTCCAAGTAAACACGCAACGAACAAGTTGCGTGTTTGCTCTGTTATTTTTCTTTGTTCAATAAGTTGTGATGGTACATAAAACCTGCACTGCATGCATTTGCAAAAGAGCAATCATGCATGCATGCACAAAATCTCCTCACACGCACAGAAATATGAGAGCATTTCTACACTCTTGTAATAGGCTTGGCTTCAGCGACCACACCTTCAGGTGAGTAGAGCTTTCCCAACTGATAGTGTTAATGTGTAACAGAGCCTTACACATAACATCTTATTTGTATAATTACATGCATTACATTACATGATTTTGTAATAAATGTAATTCAATCAACTTTGACATGTGTGTGTGACAGAGCTCATCTTCCAGTATCTGTCAGTCAAAGTGTGAGGTGTTGTTCTGAGAAAGAATGTGAAAGAGGAAGAAAACTGAGACATTTGCTGGAGGCGGAACAAACAGGATAGATATTTTAAAACAACCCTTCCCGGCGTGTGACACACACATGGTCAGACACAGCAGAGGCAACATGACCTGCTTCAAGTTTCTACACTTTGCTCTCCTCTTTCTCCTCCTCAGACAGGTCTTCAGCGACAATCCAGAGCCAGTATTTAGACCTGAGGGCAGCGTGGTGGAGATGGGCTATTGTTTCGGAGTGGATTATATAGTTGTTTATAGAGTTGATCCAGAGGGAGACCAGCTGCTTGGCAACTCTTCAGCTGTGAGTCCAGCCATCACACCTCCCGCAGACCTCCAGGGTCGCATCAGCACCAGCCAGCACCAACACCTGCTCGGCCTGCAGGTCAAACACCTCACCCACCACGACTCTGGGATTTACAGGAGGGAGTGCTGGCGGAACAACACTCTAGTCTATCAACACACTCAACAACTGTCAGTGTGCGACACAGAGATTGAAGCAGAGGAGATTATTGTGAGTGCAGTGGATGGAGGAGCCGAAATACTATGTAACAGCACCTCTATTGGAGAAGAGGCCACCACTGTGCGCTGGTACTATGAGATACACCCGTCATATAACATCACACTGTTTCTGGACAGCAGCGTATCACTGGACCCTCTTGTGGAAGGAGTCTTAGAGGTGAAAAATGGAGGTGCGTCACTTGTGCTCGACAAAAGTATGTTAAACAATAACCAGAATTTTTACTGTCTCGTGACCAAAGCTACTCATTGCCTCAGCTTTCAAAACTTGTACCTGCCTGATCAGATTGAGAGCATAGACATTTTTTTCTCACCAGGGGACAGAGTAGTACTATACTGTGAGGCTGATGGTAATAACCAACACTGGGAAACGCCAACGGGAAAGATCAACAGCAGCGATGATAGGAGCTCTCACATGTTTATATCGACTGGTGACCAATCCGAGCACTTCTCTCTGGTCATTCACTCTGTCTCAGGGGAACACAGTGGGGACTACTCTTGCATTTCTACTAAATCCGAGATGCAGTACTCACTGGTGATGTGCCCCAAAAAGGAAAGAAAGGAAGTGTTTGTTACTGAGGCTGGGGAAGTTGTTTTACAGTGTGCCATTGGCCAAGAGGATTCCTACATAGTGCATTGGTATCGCAGAAAAGCAGCAGGCCAACAGGAACTCATCTATGACTTCGGTGATGAGACTGTTCCTATCCCAGAGGATCTGAGGGGAAGAGTGGCTGTGTCAGACGACGGCTCTACACTGACACTGTCACATGTGGTTAGGAAAGACGAACGAGAATACTGGTGTGTGGTTTTGAAGGGTGCTGGGTTCTTGGGTGTTCAAGGTGAATATGTGTATGATTATGAAGACGAAACAGAAGAAGAAGAAGAAGAAGAAGAAGAAGAAGAGGAGGAGAGCAGTAATGATCACTGGTGGCTCGAGGAGAACAGGTGCATTTTTAAACAAGACACATTTATAAGTGTGAAAAGTAGAAGTAGAGCCACTGAAGTTGAACCACCCACACCACGAGAAACCCCCCCAGCTAAACCCCCACCCAAACCTGAACATAGTGGAGCAGTGTGTGCCACAGGGTCCAGAGTGAGAGCGCTGCTGGTGGTCGCGGCAATAGTTGCAGTGATTGTTTTATAGAAGAGGACAATGAGAGCACACTAAGCAATGACTTCAAATTGAACATTGGACTTACAGAGAGGTTTGTGTTAGTGTGTGTGCACACTTCTTCTGAATGGTGACCTAAAAAGGCACAGTGCTCGAAAACAGTGACATTTTTTACATGTCATGCCGAATGTGGTACATTTGTGGTAATATATAATTGTGCTACACTTAACAACACAGCAATTATTATCAGTCGTCAATGATTTGACCTTTGGCCTTTGTGACTCCGGTTGTCAATCCTCAGGTTATAACATGAACTGGAGCATTTTTATGGCTCAATAATGTCACAATTTGGTGAAATGGGGTCAGATTTGATCAAATGTGCATTGCTTTGGTAGTTAGATGAAAGTTAGTCACAAGAGAAAGCACATTTTAAGAAGCAAAATATCAATAATAATACATTTTTGTAAAGGAGAAAATACAGCTGTGTTGTGTTTTTATAGATATATAACTTTACAATTGGCCTTATTCATTATTTTTTGCAATGTGATGTCTCTGATCTCTTTATCTCTTTATCAGTCTCACTTTCATAACCTTGTCACAAAGATTTGTTGAACTGAATGCTTGGGATGTTTCAGTGCACAAACTATGCAACCAATGGAGGCATATTAAAACCCCATTGCACAATCAGGACGTTAACTGGTGACCTGCAAATGCATTTTGTTGTCACTGTACATCATTTAAAACCAGTCGGCCCACTCACCTGTCAACAGTTAAGTTTCACTGAGGAGGAGTGTAACAGTCAAAATACCTAAGTGTGGTTGGCACAAAACAAACAAAAAGTTGTTTTACCAAGACAGGCTCCAATGTGCTGAAAATGAAAAGTTCACCTCAATAACACACGCATTACTGTTGTTGTTACAGCTAAGCCCAGCACCAACAGAAACAAGTTAAATGTTTATCTTAACGTCATGGGGTAAAGGGGTTTGCAAAATCCCTCTATTTGACTTACCATCACCTCCAAAGAAAATGTTATTACGTTAAATCTTCCTGTGAGGAAAGAGGTAAGAGCCAAGCAGTAACACAGATGATAAAAAAAAACTTAAGGAAGTAGTTGTTGTGTGGGAGAAAAAGTCTTGTGAATAGTTTTTTATTGGGTTTGTGGTTTGTTTGCATCAAAATAGAAAAATGTAATAAATCATGACTGTTCTGATTTTGTAGTTTTGTATTAAAAAGTGGGTCTGTTAAATACTTGTCTCTTTGCCTAAATTTGTTCACCTAAAATGTCTGCAAATTTACAGAACCAAAACTAGAGATGCTTCCTGTAACAATGGAAGTTTACAGAAGTTCAGTTTCTTGTGAGATAATGAGGTAAAACACAATGGGTCACTAAAGGAGGCTTGGGTTTTAAAGACAAGAGCAATTGTCAGGCTTTTCAAAAGTGAAGATAAAAACGGAACACAACGATGAATCAATAGCACCAGTGGAGGTGATAGTGGCTGCCACACTGCTGTCAGCTGATAACATGCTCTGTACAGCTCCGCCACAGAGTGCAGTCTCTGTGACTGTACACAAATGTGCCCTTTACACAGCGAGCAGACTATGACAAATGGCCTAAAGTTGCAGTTATACTCCACCAACATACTTATACCTGAATAACCTGGTAAACTCAGTGGAAAATGATCTTGTATAGTTACCTCACCTGAAATAAGGTCCTTTTGAATCAATCCTATTTATGGTTAATGTACGCAGCACAAACCAGCTCCACACTTGACGTATTTAAGCGTTTCATATCTACACAGAGCGCTTCTTCAGGTCATGATCCAAATATAGCATTGGCCATCATATTGAACTTCACACATAAAGCACCATATTGGATCAATACAAGCTGGAGCACTGAGCACTCAGCAAGTTGAGGAGAACATCAGTATTGACCCAGGTTATGTTTGTGAAACACCAAATGAGATACAGTATATAAAGTGATTATCTGTGATATTGACGAGCTGGCTGCGTTCATATTGATTCAAAGGTGCATTTTATTGTATCTGAACATTTACACTGGAATGTGTACATCATCCACAACACACTTCTTCACATGTAAGATTCAGCAGCATATGAACAAATATTTTGCATTCCTTCATTTTCAATAAATTGGAAAGAAATAGATCTATTTACACCTACTTTGGCTGAAATAGGTCTTGTAATACTCCTGTCAAAAAGCAAAAAGCAGTGAAAAATGTAGAACTGTTTATTATTATGAGCCAGATTGTACAAAAATGAATTCTCTCCAAACAGCATGCTGATGTGTCAGGTTGTTTACACCTCAAGTCATCCTTTTAGCCAGTAGAGGGCGCAGACCCCTCTACAGACTCTCTGTATTGTTAATTTTAGTGTATTTTGTACAAATTTGATGATTAATTTTGTCCTGTGTAGTGGCTTATTTCTTCAGCCTCTATTTGAGTCGTAAAGAGCATGTGTCACTCACTTATGTCTGCATGTCCTAGTGACAGGAATTATGTATCATTTATAATGAAAGGTTTCTTTCCAGCTGAGGGTATTGTGTCAGTGAGACAGGCATGATTCTGATTTCATGTCTAAGAACTATTAAATGATTATGACAATATATATTTTAGGGCTTAAAGTTATGTGCTATGAGCTAAAGAGTTACGCAGGGTGGCTTTAAATAATTATAATTAGACTTGTTTTGTTTGTTTATTACAGCTCTTACCTCCATCTGCTTTCGTCCATTGCACATTTTGCTAAATCAAGTTCTACGTATCACCACCACCACCCCTTTGGATTCATTTCCCAGGAGAAGAGAATGGTTTCAAAAGATGTTATTTCCTATTCATCAGATTAATAATGCCTCCTCACTTTACACATATCACTTCGCTGCAGAGGCGTCAGGTCGTTAGCTCACAACCATCCAACAAAAAAATAACATAGTGCCTAAATTGACTTATTAACAATAGTAATTTAAAGTATGAAATGGGTTAAAGCAATCAGTGAGGACAGAGATGAGAGATGTCTGTGGATCATTATTGCACAGGAGCAGGTCAGGTGACAACAGTGTTTGAAATAAGTGAATCCCTTCAGTACATGTCATGAAGTGATAAAAATGACAAAGAGAATCAGTCATTTTTGTTTGGCGTGTGGTGTTAAACAGGTGTAGAGACTGTGAACAGCATTTAGGGTTCGAACTACAGGTAAACATTTTCTGTGTGTGGACATGTGACCATACGAGGCTTAAGTAACGTCCCTCTAAACGTGGCATAAGAAAAGCACTCTGCAGAGCTGCTGTAGGTGGTTCCTGGTTTGTCAGGCTTTTACAATAAACTGACTGAAGTGAAACTCAGAATGACAAGCAGCCTCCACTTTCTCATTTGTAAAAGGTAAAGTTCACATGGAATTCTCGAAAAAATCCTATCAATCCATGACTGAAATGTTTCTTCATTGCATCATCTGTGAGTCCGGTTGAGTCGGTTCACATCCCAGAGCCAAACTGAGAGGGCAAGGCTTTTCTTATCCTTGATCCTTGACAGTGACAGGACTGGTGGCAGGTGATGTAAATGGCTCTTTGTTTGATTATATTTCATTTTCATGGCCTCACACACATATACCACACAAGGCAGACGGCACCTGCTGTAATAAAGACACACCTTTGTGTCATTTTATCCTCATTTTACCAGATTAGTAGATCTGTTATACAGTGAAGCAAAGTTAAAAAGCACAAAGTCACTGTTGCATGATTCAGTTGGCTGCTTGATTTTTCTAAGCTGTCTTCAAGCCACTGCAAACACAACTATGTGCGTATACCTTAAAATATGTAGCTTGATGATTCCTAGATATAAAATCGGGTAAATGAACTTCAAATGCACTGCAAAGGATAGTTCTGTAATAAGTATATCCTAGAAATTGTATTCATAACAGATTGCAGATTGAGGCCTAGCAGCTTCACCAGTGATGAAAGTCATCAAAGCTATGTAAGTATAACTTTGGCTGTAGACAATACAAAAACAGAAATAACAAGTTGTCTCATCTTCTCCAGCTCTTCTGTCTGGTGTGCTGCGGCTGATTAGAAAAGACCCAAAGAAATTCATATCTTGACTTGAAAAAGAAGATATATTTGCAAAAATTCTGGTAATACTGGTGAATCCAACTAGTGTTAACAGCTAAGACTGCTGCAATGTTTCCAGCATAGTAAGACTTGTGGCGGCATCAAACTTTAGGTTTTCTACACAAAAATAGTGTGCTGCTCATGATTTTCAGTGGATGTTGCTCATTGATGCAGCACACCAAAACAGGTTTTGGCTTCCTGATTTGCATGCGGTCTTGTGTTGCGTTGGATTGTGGGATTGCTTCTGGGCAATGTGTTACCAATGCAGTGAAAACTGCAATACCTTGAGTGGCCTTGAGGCAAAAGCAGCTACATTTGCCTCAAGGCTGTGTTGACTCTTGAGCAGTGCAGCAGGTTGAAAGATGCTGTGTTTTCTGAACTTGAGTATCAGACAGGGCCAGGGTCAAGAAAGGATTCTTGAGGGGCCACAAACCAATTATGAATTGTAATAAATATCGTACCATGAGAGTTGAAATTGTTACATCCCTAATCCTGTATATCATGCACTCTGTGCAAAGAGCCACCACTGTCTACACAACAAACTAAAAGTTTTTACTCTGCAGAATATTTATTCTTCTTTTGGACAGTGCCATAAAAGAAATGGTTTGTTTTGTGTTACTTTCATGTTCTGTCAAAAACACATATTTATTGTTTTTTCTTTGTTTACATGCTGTAAGGTGACCTTGAGGCTTTTGTGTGTGCCCACAGATAAAATGTATGATTACATTAATTTAGCACAAGCATATCCTAAACCAAATACAAGGTACCTTTAAGAGCCATACTTCTGCATCACCTTTCACAGAAGATTTCTGCTGAAAAGCAGCACTATTTTATCAGAATACATCATTTGTTTAGAGAGCAACACAGCTTTTTTCTTTCATTTATTCTATCCTATTTATATTCAAAACCATGTTTAGTGATGGCACACTGGCCATCGAGCGGATCTGTCTTGTGTGTTTTCCTCTCACATCTCAAAGATTTCCATCTTGCAAAAAGCGCCTGGAGAAGTTGTGCTTCAGCAATATTTTTAGCTGCCAGATTCTATTACTCCCACACTCTTAACCTTTTGGAGCCTTGATAAATATTTATGTTTCACAGCAGTGCCAATACATCCAAAACAGAAATATGGCTTGTTGTTAGGATATATTTGCTCAGCTGGCGTATATAAAACACATAAAATTGTATTCCATCTTTGTGCTTAATTTAATGTTGGTCCAACATCAGATACTGCAGCAGCAGAGGACAGGTGCAATTTATTGGACAGACAGATAAAAAACTAAGATTGTTTGCTTCTTTATAGCAGCATTTCCTCTTTTGGATGAATCCTTTTATGACAAATAGAGTCCTGTCCATCATAAACAATGGCTTCTCATTTGAAAAGACCTAGCTGAAAAGCATGAATCCAAAGTGATAAGGCTGTATTTATCCACAGTGGGTGTACTGTGGGACACTCTGCCCACAAAGTTAGCCTTTGTTTTTAAAAATAACATGAAGTACTGTCATCACAAGCTGTGCAAACTGCGCAAGCAAAATAAGGGAATTAAATCAGCAGCTTGAACAAAGTTATGGTTGTTTAAGCATGTTGCACAATAGGAAAGAGCAGGTCTTTAATATGAGCATGTTACCTTCCCATCCATGTCCCGCAGCCTTGATTGATGCAGACATAGATGTGGAAGAGGAGCAGCTGCCGTGCGCTCTCAGGTGTAATTAAGAAAGGACTCGGTCACACGCAAAGGCCCCATGAGGCCCAAGAGTGCAGCGAGGAATGTGCACGGCTCACCGAGCTGCAGCAGGCTTCCATCGCCTTGTTACAGTGAATGACTGTAAGTGGATGGGCGTGCTTGTGGATGCAGCTTCCACCATCTGCGTATGTATATATGTGCACATGTGGGAGGCCGTTTTAGAGCTGTGAGCCTGTCACGATGTATGCTGCACGTCCTGTTTCAGAATACTGACAGGGCACTACTGAAGTCTGCAAAGTAATCAATGAAATCATCCAGGAAATTGTGTTTAGACAAGCTGTTACTTCTTCTGTTCCCTTCGGCTAAGACGTGTGACTGGACTATTAGTTCAGAGATTACCTAAAGTTTTCTCCCTTCGCTGGTTCTCCCACCAAGGCAATAATAAAAGTCACAAGCCGCTGAGCTAGAAACAACACTGTAGTTTGTTCATTTAGGTCACATGTAGACCACTGGGGGCAGACCATGGCAACTGAAAGGTATCATCATATTAGGGGACTTATGTATGATTCCTGTTGCCTTGCATTACAATCCACATGTAACATTTTCATTTGTAGTGTGTTTGTAACCTGCAGCTAGTCAACCTTCAGGAATGACTTCTGGAGGTTGTGGCTAAACAGCTCGCATTGTTTATGTTTGTGAATGGTCCGAGATCCTGTATCATGTGACTGTATCTGAGTAAAATATCTGCAAACACATGTAAATAAACTAAAATAAACAGCAGCTCAATTTTTCTTAAATATGTGTTATTTTTGTATGTATGCACGTATGTTTAGTATTTATATTTATTGAGGGGTAACAGTTGGAGTGGATCTTGCAGCAGTATTTGTCTCCTTTAAACATTGCATTAGTCTAAAATGGAGAAATAGCTTGATAAACCTGGAAGGACTCATTTTAGTTCCATTACTTCCTGTGGGCAAACTGAGCCACAAGCAAACAAACTAAGCACTGCAGGAGGAGAAGCACGTTATTCTATAAAGGTTTAGGGCATTATTAAATTGATTTGATTTTTGGTGCCTGATTGTAGGGTGTAATGGCTGTTCACATGCTCTAAAATAAGGTGTCAGGAGTTTGAGGTGGGACATTGCAGACCACAGTCGCCACATAGTTTTGACTGTTGGGAGGATAGCTTAGCAACACAAAGCCATGTCAATAAAGAAATAACAGAGCTGCAGTCATCAGCCATGTTTCTGCTGAGTGGCACAGACCATGTGGAGCTGGATTTAGTGTTATATTAAATCACATACATAAAGAAACATTTATAATAAAGATCACTTTAATTTGCTCTGCCACTTTCTCCATTCTTTATTACATATGAGGACGAGAAGCCCTGGTGGATTAGCTTGAACTGACAATTATATAATCATTTGTGAGAGCGGTGTGTGAAAAAATAAAGGCTTTTCTGTCCGTTTCAAGTCAGAGTACATTTAGAATTATTGTGAAGCTTTTAATTTGTTGTAAAAAATAAATAAATAAATAAATAAATAAAAAGTCCCTTGGTGTTGCTAACATCCGTGCTACCACAATGCTCCTTTTGTGTCTGATGTGGAGCTGGTGCAGCATCCTCTCCATTGTCGCCCCGTGTTTTGCTCCCTGGTTCCTGAGCCCGCTGTAATTTACCAGGCCCATTACTCCCACAAATGTGATGGCTGTGAGCCCTGTGTGTGTGAAACAGTTGGTGGGATAAAAAGCAAGGGAAAAAAAAAAACAAGGGAGAGTGCAGTACCTTTTGCTTTCGTTCCTATCTAACCACAGACAGTGTGATGCCTCGCGCTAATGGCACCAATTATGCACCAGAGAGCCAGGCTGATGGGCTGGTTTTTACAGCAAGGGTGATAAGAAAAAAAAACTGCTGCAAGGGAAAGCTTTTTGGATCCAGAAGATGAAAAAAGGCGATGTTATAGACAGTAAGAAGATGAGCCACAAGGGGTTTTTCTGTCCTAATGGCGGTCTGGTCGCCACAGCCAGACTTGTGGAGGTGTCTGCTTGGATCACAGCCACGTAGGAATTTATGTCTGTTATTTTCAGTTGGGCCAATCCAAGTGAGACCAGGGCCAATCAAAGCGCTCTCAATAAAACTGACTTCTCCCTCTGGAAGTCTCTAAAGGCTTTCAGTGGATTTGATTTGAAGTCTATAACCTGGAAGCTAGTGGGCGTGAGGCGGAAGATGCGGCAACACGAAGCAACACACGGTGTCAGATGGTAAAACTCGGGCTCCCCAGCGAGATGCAACTGCTTGGGAGCAAAGACGACAAGACAAGTGATCACTGTTTTAATCTGTGCAGTCTGTGATGTTTCCACGACGGTTTGTGTTGCAAACTAGCGCTTTGATGCATCAAGAAGAAACAGCCTGTCAAGACAATCTTTATCAACAGCTCAGGCCTAGTCAATGGAACTCCTCTGGGATCATAAGACGAAACAGATTCCTCTATTGAAGATTTGATAGGTGCCAGGAGGCAACTTTAAAAACGCAAAAAGTTTTAATTTCACTAAACGCCGTAGAGCTACCCACATGATTTGAGTCGATAATTACAAGCCTTTGCTCAGGAGCAGATTGTTCACATGAAGCGGGGTTCAACAACACAACAGCACTGCCGAATTGTTCGCTGGCGCAGATTCTGTTAGATTAAAGCTTCAAAAATAAAAAAAAGCATATCTCCCAAGACAGCATGGGGGAAATAAGACCATTTATATTCAAGCGAGCTGTTCAGAAACAATCACACAGCCACACCTTTGATGCACAGATGGTAAACTTTCTGATTCCCCCGCCTCCCGAGTTTTTCTCATGCCTCATGTCCCACATTCTTCCTTCCTTCTCTTCATCCCATGTGTCACTCAGAGGATTTCTCTCATTCTGCCAGCATCCAAGCACCCCCGTCTCGCAGCCAGTCCTGCCTAAATTTAATAAATGAAGCCTTAAAATTGGCAAGCCGGGCCGGAACACCACGGCTGGGTAAATGTTAGCTGAGAGCCTGGGTTTATAAAGTAATGTGATGCCTACATATAAGGAAGACATTCACTGATGGGATTGTCTATCCAGGAGACAAATGTGAATAGTCGTCTAGTTGAATGCATCGCTGAGCAGGACGGCAGAGACAGCGAGGTCGTGCCAGGTCATAAGATCTGCAGGATTTAGGATGGCAAGAAATCAAGCTGACTGAGACACTAAGTCTGATTGGGGTCAGCGTTGTTGGATTCACTCATGACCTCTGTAAAAATAGGGAGGAAACTTCAAAAGTACTGGAAGAAATTGGCAAACACAGCAGATTAGTCACACAGTCATACTTGGCATCATTGGACATGGGCCATCTAAATGCCACAAGTACTAGTAGTAACTGCAGTCTCGAAACAAATAACTTTAAGACTATATTTTAAGATAAAGTTACAGAATTTGCTTTAAATAGTGCGTGTGGAAATGATCAAAATTTCATGATTTCATTAAATGAAGTCATAGTGTGTCTGCCCTGTGTTATTACAGTCCAGACAGTAATAACTTTGGGGAAGCTCTTAAATGTTGCAGTATGAGTGAGAAACGGTGAATGCGTGCTTCGTGCTGAATTAAATTTAGCTGTCTCTGCTGGCATACAAGTGGGTGAAATGAGATTTCTTTTCAGCCGCTTATTGCACTTAGAGCGAGGGAGGAACGGAATAAAGAGCTCCCTCAAATCAGATGAAGTGTAGCTTTCCTCCACAGGCTAAATTCCACCTTTAGATAACTTCTTTTTTTTTTTTTTTGTGGAGCCGCTTTCTCCCCGTGCCAAGCTGACTGACAGGTAATCTGACTGACGGATCACGTCTATAAAAGAACGTGCAAGGTGTGGAAGTTGCCGATACAGAAAAAAACAGTGGGTAAACTAAGCAGACGAGCTTTCCCGAAGTGTGCAGACATTTTAGAGGAGCGTATTCACTCAATGATGAAAGACCACTGTCATGTTCAAGATCAGATATGCAGCAGATCACAAAGATATGAGGAAGAAAGACAGCAAATGGGAGAGGCATTTGTTAAAAGCTTGGTAGTTACGGAAAGGAAAACGAAAGCCCTCTGAATGTGTAATGCATGTCTGGATTTGTGGTCTTGCGTGTGTGCGGAGCAAATGGGTATAGCTAAACAGGGAGGTCTGTGGAGGATTCAGTTTGAGTTTTTTTTTCTCTCTCTCTCTCAGATGTTCAACTTTTTTATGTTGCCTGTTTTAGATCTCACCAAGGAGGTGTGGGGGCGTACGGCAGCTCCGAGCCTGGAATCGATGCTGTAGGCTGAAGAGGCAAAGAAAGCCGCCAAGGACAGGGCACTCTGGTCTCATTCTGTGGGTGTGCTTGGCAGTTTGTCGTCCTTTGTGTTGCTGCAAACTACGGAGGCATTTGGGTATTTGGACGTACATCAGAAAAAGCTTAGTATCTTTGTAGGTTTACTCCTCTTCAACACCCCTTTTTGGGAGTAAGATTTTGGCTGACCTTTAAGCATATGGCTGCAGGGTTGATAAGGAAGTGGAGCGATGCGCAGTTACATAACTGGCCACTTGGGGCTCTAAATCTCTATAGAACCAGAAATGGCTTATCATTGCATCACTGTGTGTTAATAACATGAGCTGTAATGTGCCTTTTGGAGTTAAGCAGTACCACAATATATTTTAATGGACCAAGTCTGCATGAACAAGATAGTTTTGGTCAGATGGCACCCAAACAACTGCATCAACTGCATATGTGCTGTCAGTAAATGGGTAGAGAGCATCAGTGAGTAAACTGCTCTATGATACAAGAATTTAGGCTCCACCAAGCTACAAGTCACTGGATGCTATGCTGGACTAAAGAAGGTCAAATAACACCACACAGAGGATCCAGAGTCACACGTGGATCATTTTAGGACCTGTGCTTCCTCATCCCAGATTCTTAAACAGAGATCACTAAATCTGTTAAACATGCATTAAAGCTGCAGTACCCGATTTTGTCTCTCCCCCAACAGCAGTGCAGTAAACAAAATTAATTTCTCACCACAAAATACTAATACTTTACATTTAATCAAAGTTTAGAGCTTCTGAAACTTCTAGCTTTGGAGTTTACCGTTAACTGTAGTGATCCTGTAATTATCTCCAGCTCGTTAAACATTGCGTTGAAGCATTACCATTACAGCATTACATTTGTCCATTTGCTGCCCATTTCTCTATTTGTATCTTTTTTTTAGCTATCTTTTGCAACGGAATAATCAATTTTCTTGGTTTATTTCCTTGGTCCTTCATTGTTGACATCAGTCTCAACCAATGGGAATGCTCTGTTTTACCGAAAGCAAGCTGTGACTGGCCAAAATCCCGCTGTGGGCTGATCATTTTCGTCTATTAAAATCCATAATTATAAAGCCTAGATCCCATCTTAAGGGCTCATTTCTTCACAGATGATTCTTGTTACAATAACCTTTGGTAGATTCAACTATCGAACTAAATGCAACAGTAAAAAAAATCAGGTAATGCACATTTAACTGCCCTTGACATTGTACAAATGCGTATTCGGTAAAGTGTCACAAACATATGACTTGAGGGCTAACATACATGACCAGCGTTGCATTGTTTTCTGTGTAAATCTCGGAAAGGAGGACTTGAAGCGCCAAGTGGGACTGTGCTCCAGCAGGAGACAAATCTGAAAGACCAACTGAATCAACCCCATTCACAGGAGTAATGGAGCTGTCAGCGGCTAAATCTGACCCCTCGGTAACCCCCCCGGGCGCTATGATATGGCACCCCATCCTTTCACGCTGGGAGTCGGTGGTAGAGCGCGGACCGCACACGTGATGATGGCGGTGTTCCTCGGAGGCGAGAAGGAAAATAGAGGTCGTTGTGTCAGTGTAATCTGACGGAGGGCTGGGTGTTTGTGCCGTTGTTGTTGTTGTTGTGTCTTTATTTCAGAGGGTCCCTGCAGAGAGATGACAGTTACATACACACTGACGGTGAGCCTGTGATGTTCATGGTGTGCCCGGGAAATGATTGTTGATGCCTGAATGGCCACAGTGAAAGCTGCCAGCAGGCCAACAATAAAACATACCTCCATATTACATTTCAAACAAAACGTACCTCACTGACTGTGTGCAAAGCGTCTTTCGTTTTCTCTTTCTTTCCAATTATTCCAAGTCAGTCAGTGTGAGGATAAATATACTGTATACTAAGATCATTTATTCATCGGCTGCTTATTTATTCTGCAGCTTACCCTTCACAAGTTGCAGGGCCAGTTGCTTTGGGCGTGTACTGTGGAACACACGCTGGAGCTCCGAAACATATCTAAAAAAAAAAACCCTATATATCTCATTAAAACAACACTATCTTGTGAAATAAAAACACAGACGTCAATCTGACTAAACAATTTAAGCGTCTGTCACAACAAAAATGAAAGAAGTGGGTGCTATGTTGCAGCCAGCCACAAGAGGGCGTTTGAAAGATGATTTACTAAAGTCTCTTCAATGTGATACATTTACAATATACATTCTGAATAAACGCACTTTTGAAAACAAACACGCACAGACAAATGTAGCCTTGTCTTTATGTGGCCTTCCTTCATGTCTCTATTTATCAGTTACTGAAAAACAAGTTTCGACTAGATGAGATTGTTTGGTTAAATATTTAATGTTTCCATTTAGAAATAATAGAGTGCTTGTATTAATATTCAAGTAGAGTTTCTGCTTCACTTAAAGTCTGCTGTTCAAACAGAATCTTTGCACAACTGTGAGATCCGCACCCCACACACTTAAGGCTGCTGTCTGTTAGGACTACTTCATTTCTGATACACAACCACACGTAGTGTACGCAGCCTACGGCATCAAAGCGTGATGCGCGGAGGGGCAATCTAGCATCCAATCTGCGGCGTGGCTCCAGGAGTGCGCTCCCTCTCGCAGCGAGCCATGCCTCCTCACTCAGCCTCGCTCTGCTCTTCAGCCGAGGCGCATCTGCTTTGAGTCCACTCCGGCTCCTGTCTCCCGCGGCACGCAGCGCGCCCTCTCTCTCCTTCACGCACACAAACACGTACACACACACATGCACTTTTCCAAACGCAGACGGCCGGAGCGACGAGATGCACATCTGATCGAGTTGGCTGATGGTAAGGAGACGTTTTTGTTTTGTCCAACCTGCGACTTTGAGTGTTTGGGCTGAGTGATGGTTTGGATGGATGTGCACTGATGTTGGGACTGAGGAATCAGGATAAACAATCTGCGCGTAAGTGTTTGAGCGTTTTCATGATTTAAGAACAGTCAATGAATAGTGACAAGATGTACTTTTAAACTGAATGTGTCCTGTGCAGAAGTAGTTGTTATTAAGGCAACCATTCTGCTCTGTTTAAACTTCAAACTTACTGCCTACTTTTCCTCATTTCCACCTGTTATTTTCCTACTCCATCCATCCATTTTCTTCCCCTTACCTGCGCTGGATCTTGGGGCCAGCAGTCTAAGCTGAGATGCCCAGACTTCTCTCTCCCCAGACACTTCCTCCAGCTCTTCCTTTTTATCTTTTAACTTATTATAACAAATATCGCTTTTACTGATTTCCACAATTTCTACTGTATGCCTTTCCTAGTTGAAGAAATGCCCCAGGAGCTTCTTACATAAATGTCATTTTCAAGCTCACATAGAGAGAATGACTATTTCTTTCCCTAATGCAAATGTAATGTAAATGATTATCTTTGAGGCGTGCTGTGTTTATTGTGTTGTTTATGATTAAGGTAAGGCTCCATCTAATGAATGAGTGTGTGTTTGTTCTGAAGGGACTCATGTAGGACAAGATTCATATTCTCTCCATCAGTGGAGCTCCTCTTTAGCCCCAAGTCAGTAGCAGCTCCCCTGCTCTGTTCTGCGCTGCTCTCTGCCTGCGGCGTCTGTTTGTGCAACTGTGTGATTTGCCCATCTCAAAATATAGAAAAAAACGTATATATAAATGTAAAAGAAAAGGTGAAAAAAAACTTAAAAGGCTTCTTGGTTATGTTATGTGTTGTTTCCAGATTTAATCACCAGACCAATGAACAGCTTTTCTCACAGGAATTGAAAGATGTTCAGTCGTGGCAACAAACAAAATCCTATCTTTTTCTTCACCTATGGCCCCTTCAGACCTTGCATTTCAATTCATCTAGCTGTGTGGACATTAGAAGGCAGCGGTTGAGGTTGTATTAATCTCACAGTTTACATTTATCTGCTTCATATGAAAAACTGCACCCACTTTTGATCTGTTGAAACAGCCTTTTTTTGTTTGCGTCTTCTGTGTTTCTTTTCAGATGTTTTATTATTATAAATCAACTGTTTCTGCTACAAGGGGTGCTTTAGCTAAAAAGTTTACACAATGGCACATTTTGCTGAAACTGCAATGATTCTGTTGAAAGTCCACCCCCTAATCGTTAGTTTAGTGCGTTACTAAAATCTATTTGACTTTATTGCAGCTATCGACAGTTATGAGGGGGTTCATTTTCCAAGCTGTGAATAAATCTGAACTCTGTAGACTGCAGCTAACAATGACGGAGCAGTATTCATTTAGTGTACTTTCAGTTTCACAGCCCGTTCAGTGGGAACAAGAGTTGAACACATAGCTTGTAACATGTTGCATGTAGGCTTTTTGTAGTTAAACAGCCATGAAAAAATTTAATAGAGCGCTGTCACAGGCAGCAGTGAGGCACTTTGTCCTGCAAACGGAGCGGAGACAGACTCCAATCAGCTTCTTTAATCAGATGAAAACAACAGACAGCACAGCGATAACCTCTTGTGAGTTTTAGCTGCAGCAAAAATGTATTCACTCGTGTGTGCAGCTTTACTAAACACAAACGTGTGACATCGCACCACAGCAGAGAGGACAAGGCTTCAGCACCGACTCTCGACTCACATGCACGGTGTATATGTCTTCCTCATGCCCATCCAGAGTGCTCTTAACACACAACAGGGCACACACGTATCCACTGGAGCTCCCTGACTGATGAGAAGAAGATCAATGTTGCTGATGAAGGCAGGCCACAATAGACTCAATCACACTGTCCAGATTTTTTTTAGTTCTTAAGGAAATTGTCATAGCTACTAAAAACAGATCTTAACACCAGCCGGGTTTGTATTTCATCATTTTTGGGATTGTTGAGAACTCTATTTTCCTTCACACAAGCAAACCAGGCAGGAGGTCACTGGTTGTGAGACTATAGTACTTACATACTAAAACCATACGTTCCCTATTCACCCTGGTGTTGGTCATGACTCGGTCTTGCTGTGTCTTGTTCACAACAGACTTTAGTCTTGGTCAGTGTGGTCTTCACTACAACGCTTTCTATAACTTCATTTGTAACCTTTATTTCCAATGGAGGTAATTCCACTTTCCAATGGAGGTAATTCCACTTCCTGCACAATGCACTCTCACACATGCCATTATCTCCAACATTGTTATCTCAGCAGCAAAAGGCACTTTTACTGCTCAGAACTGCCAAAAGAGCACCCACCTTACAATGTAATCTTCAGCTGATCCTTTCCCCATAGCCTTTATCCCCAATAAGCACTTGTATTGTTATGAAGGACAGATTGTGGAAAGCCGGTGGTCTACTTCCAGCTGCAGACAGCCTCTGTGTTATTCCTAGCGAGAGTTCTAAGCCACCCAGAAACTTGCGAATCAAATTGCTTTAATCCATTGAAGCATCTGTTTTCATTCTCCAGAGGGCAGCAGGGGGAGCCTATCTGAGGATCATGCCTAGAAAAAGAAAACAAAACATGTCACAGAGGAATGGTAGCATGCGTCTTGGTCAGCCAGCTGTGCACTGCTTACACACAGGGAACGGATGGCAGTGCTGGTGACCAAATGTCAGGATAGTAAGATAGATAGTAAGTCATTATCTGCACTCATTCAAGCATTTTTGTCTTATTACGGTCCTGCACATTAAGTTCAAAACTGCTCACTTTTGTTCACAGTAAGTACAGTATAATGCTCACAAAAAACACCACACTGACCGAGACAGATTCAGCACCAAGACTTAAATGTACTGTAAAATCAGTCTAATAGGTGCCTGGTTTTTATCAAAATCTTTTCAAAAACACCATGACTAAGTTCTAAGTCATCTTTTTTTTTACATTTCTCATTCATTTGTTCTTTTTCTGGCGGTCCTTATGGAGATACACGACTGCTCCTCCTGTACACAACAGTTAGAGTTCAGATCAATAATTGCTGCCACGTGCTTGACTGGTGACTGATTGACAGCTCACTTGCCTGCAGCATGTTTATTTTCAAAGTGTCTTTCGTGGTTTGAGGATGATTTGAACCAAAATGCACTCCTCTACTATAACTATAGTTCAGGCCAAGTCAGTAATGCTAAATCTGGGAATCACTTGTGTTTTCTCAAACTCACTGCAGGTCCATTGTGACCTATTGTGGGTTTGTATGTATGCTGTCACAGTTCAGTGTTTACCATACATTGAGAAGACCTTGGCGGTCTGCCACAATCTAATTTGCCCTGCCATAGTCTCAAAATAAATCAGAAATAAATTAGAACATTGAAATGGTAAATTATGTTTGTGAGATACAATCTTCTGCATTGACCTGGGCCTGTGTTTGTGATGTGAACTGCCTTGTGAGTAGCTCAGGGTGCAGACTCCAGCTGATGTAGGAGCCAGACAGTTAGGTGTGTGAGCCTGCAATAGAGACACACTATAGCCCATTCATTGGGGAAAGGCTAAATACGTTTTCAGAATTTGTGGTCAATGCTATAACCAGCGCTGTCTTGTCTTATGCTTCCTGCAGCTGTGTGAGCAACAGCAATGGAAACAAGCAGAGAAACAGCGGAGCAATGCTCAGCTGAAGGATTAGCACAACATTACCAAGATGGCTTAACTTACTTTCTTCGGGGCAACTTTGAGCAAATGTCCAAGACTGAGCATTTAATGATACAAGTCTCGTTTATGAGGACACAGCGGCTGTTCCTACTGTAATCTAATAAAGCATTGCTACATGCACATTTGAATTCATCAAATTTACTGACGGCTAATCTGCACAAATCTGTGTGTGTGCAATTAATCACAAACATGAAGAATTACATGTCCTCTTTGATGTTATTTTAAGCTCAGTGCAGCATTTACAGTCTCTGCAACAGACTGTTGTGCTAACACCACCACTCATGAGGTCACTGATAATGGTGGTCTATGGGAAACACTGCAGTCTGTTGGTACTGATACTCTTTAGGAATGGGTTAACTATATTTAGACCAGTAATGCATAGTGTGGTAAACGGTGGCTAGTGGTTTGCACTCCTGCCTCAACGCAAGAAGGTCAAAAGATTGTCTTCCTCCTGGGGCTACCACGGGTTCCCTCCTGAGGCTACTGCTCCCTCCAACCATTTAAAAACATGCATTTGTAGGTAATTTGTGAATAATTAGCCCTTAGTGAATGAATAGTTGTCTGTCAGTATCTGTAAGTGCAGCTAAGGCCCCAAACCCCCACATAAAAATAGTTTTTCTTGCTGTTTCCAAAAAGTAGACACCAGATCCATCAAACTCTGCGCTGCATAATAAATCAATTTATCTACTTCATCCTTCAAAGTTTTGTTTGTTGTATGAACACTTTCCAATCCAGGCTGTCCCTGTTTCTGTTTTTGCATCTATCTACGAAATCCACTTTTCTCTCTGATGACTTCATTCTGTGATTGCTGGTTTTTAGCCGTATTCAAACAGAATGGCTCATGATATCAACTCCACGTCTGTTGCCTCTCACCCACAGAGTAAATGTCTTTAGTTTGGCGCTGTTTGTGATTAATGGAACATCAAAAGCCGATGTGGGCTCAGTGTGATACAGTCCCGAGGATATGAGTCTGCCAGGGTTCGCATAAACATCATTAATGAACAAGAGGTGGGACCGCAGTGACAAAGACAGGCCGAGAAAAAGAGACACCAAATTTATTTTTGTCAGTAATATGCTGTATGTTTACCTGTAGTTTTGGATGGTGATTGCCTTTGAGCAGCATCCTTGAGTGATGGAGAGACAGTTTGTGCCCGGGGTTCTACTTTGATTACCCATCATCACTTTGGTGCAAATGGATGGTGGCACCTTTTTCTAAATCCATTTGGAAAATTGCATCTACCTTTGCTCTTTCATGCCCAGTGGCAAAGAAGTGTAGAAAGAAAATTTCTTCACTCCATGTCTGCACTAAGACGGCTATATTTATCAGACTGTGTAGCTCTCTTTTTAGCTTAGAGGCTTAATTACCCAGAAGAGAAGGAACGCAATTATGCAACTGTAGGCACTAGATACTGGCGCCACAGCCAAGTGGGACATTACTACTTTACTGTTTCTGACCTTTGAGTCATTTTTTTTTCTTTTGACTAAATCTGCTGATCCTCTCTAAAACCTTGAAAGTGTTTATTTAAAGCGTTTAATCCACTTATATGAGAACTCCAAAGAGGTGCTGTCATTCGGAAGACCTTTACTGAAAAGCTCAGATGTATTGGTGCACAGTCTGAAGGACACAGCTTCATGTGAATTGGAAATGGGCAAATGTAAAAGCTCATTTTATACCATATATGTTTACTTAATGTTGGCATGCCCTTAAGCAACTCCCTCATTTCCCTAGAAACAGCTGCTCTATGTCAAACAGAAAAGGGCCGCTGGCATAAAAACAACGCACATGCATGTGGCTAAGCAAATTACACCAAAATGAAATCTGACTGTTTCTCTATGTGCCCCTGTGTTCCTCTGGTGGCGACAGTGTGAAGAATGTAGAGCCAGAGGACACAGTAGGATGGAGTGTTCCTGGAAAACAGTGCTGCTGCTGGTGTGTGCCTCTCTGGGGGTCCAATACACGGCCATCCGTACCCTGAGGGACTCCCTGTCTGGGCCCTGTCAGGGAGCCTACAGCTGCCAGAGCAGACACCACCGAGGTATGACTGCACACGCCGGTCCAGACTGCCCCACACAGGCTGCACCAGAGGCCACTTAGTATAGTGTTTGAGTCATACTGGATACTCACATTTAATGAAGAGATGACTAACTACTTAAAGTGGCTCCAGTAAAGTAAGTAATAATGAAATATTATCTTCAGAGTTAGCTTTATTCCAAGACTTCACTCGAGAAACTTCAAGCGGCAGCACCACACTGTGAAGAGAGTTAACCAAAGGCAGAGCACATCACTATACCAGGGAATTCCCAAGAAGATGTGAGAGGATATACAAATTAAATATCTGTGATCCGTTTTACAATTATCCTCCAATTTATCTCCATTAATCCTCTCCTCGTCGCACAGCTGCAACTTGCTGGCAAGGAGCTCCTGTGTACAAAAGTAACATTCCCTCTGCAATCAGCTCCTCATCAGTGCTAATTACACGTTAGCTATTTGCGCTATATTTAGAGTTCCGCCATTTCATAAACCCCCTCGGTAATCACCGGCAGACAAGCAACTTACTCATGCATGTTTACCCTCTAAATTATTAAAGCCTTATTGGCTTGCTTCGGTAGTTTACTTTTTCCTGAGTCGATGTTATGATGAAAACTCACTTTTTATAGTTTGAAAATGACTCTGTTTGAAGAACTCTAAGTAAATCTTTTAATTTAACCAAATAAATACATGTTAGCACTGGAGTCACTCACCTAACTGGCCCTCAAGTTTATTAAACGGTTAATACTTGATTTTAACACATGAAGCAACTAGAGCAGTACTGTGCAGGTAAGGCCAGTTCTGGTGCATTTCCATAACCAAAAGGGGTCCGAAGTGTCCACAAAAAGCGTCCCATACTGTACCACCTCGGGAGACACTGGGCTAGGGATGCCAAGGGGGTCTGGCTTTGTAGTATGCTTTGGAAAAGGAGGAGATAAATACTGTGGTCAGCTAATTGGATGATAGATAATCCTCACTCGAGCAAAAACAAGAAGTGAAAGGAAATACTTTAAATGGAAATATTCATAAAATATATTACGACTTGTTTTTGTGATAAACTGTGGTAGTACACCTCTCACTTCATGAATTTTAACAATGTAATTATCACCTGCACTGCATTAAACATAAGCAGAACCAGTGGCCTCAAATATTGAGTCCCTAAAGCATAGGAAATTGGAGTAAACAGGAAAAAGTTTGATGTTCACTGCAGCAGAGGTTTTTCACAGCTGTTTTGGTTAAACAAATGCAGAAAAAGTACATGACAGTGTTCATTCAAAGCCACTGTAAACCTGGATTGGACTTGTATTCGCCGATAAGCACAAAAACAGTGAACCAAGTCCATTTACAAACATCAGGCTGAAAAATTTGCCTTATATGCCTTCAATATTATCTGATCATATTTTTAGCAAACTGGTTTAAAAAAAGTTTAGTAAATATTCTAATATTTACAAAAGTGAACTGCGACCCTTTACGTGGGCAAAATGTAGAAATTTGTCATTTCTACATTTTGCCCACGTAAAGGGTCGCAGTTCATATAATATGTGTAGTTTAACATTAACATGATTCGTTGAGCATCTTTAATGTGAAGTTCTTACTGTGTTTCCTCTCTTGGCCTCTCTCCACCAGACTCCAGGTGGAGACTCTTGTGCGAAGACAGCTGGACGCCTGTTGAGTTGCCTCGTAAGCACATCCTCCTGTTTGCCACCACACGGAGCGGCTCGTCCTTCACCGGGCAGCTCCTCAACCAGCACCCGGGGGTCTTCTATGTGTTCGAACCGCTCTACCACGTCCAGCAGGCCTTCACCAACTCCAGCAGCAGGCTGCGTCGCACTCTGGACCGCAGAGCACTTCTGGGAGCGTACCGGGACCTCCTTCTCAATCTCTACACATGTGACCTTCACTTCATGGAGAATTACATCCATCCAGAGCCACAGGATCACATGACCAGCTCCTTGTTCCGCAGGAGTTCCAGTCACGCTCTGTGCTCGCCTCCTGTGTGCCAGGAAGGCTTAGATGGAGTCTCTGATCCTCCTGATGAAACGTGGTGTCCGAAAAAGTGTGGTGCACTTAACTTTACTTTAGCTTCTGTGTCGTGTTTGTCAAAAGGACACGTAGCCATAAAGACTGTCCGAGTCCCAGAGGTGGGTGACTTAAGAACCCTGACAGAAGACCCACGTCTAGACCTGAGAATCATCCACCTGGTCCGAGACCCCAGAGCTATCTTGGCTTCACGTATGATGGCCTTTTCTGATCAGTTCCGAGCGTGGAAAATATGGAACGCTACTGGACGGCAGCCTCGATACGTGGACTTGTCCCAGATCACCAGTACTTGTAAAGACATGTTGGCCTCTACACGGACAGGACTACAAAGACCAGCATGGCTCAGGGGACGATACATCCTAGTCCGCTACGAGGACCTGGCTCTAAACCCCAAAGACAAAACCAAAGAGATTTACCGATTTGTCGGATTAGACATGGACGAGAGAGTTCAGATGTGGATTTCCAAAAACACCAACAATAACACGGGGTCCCCATCCGATTGGAATTACAAGTATTCGACCAGCAGAGACTCCAGAGCGACGGCAGAGAGCTGGCGCTCACGTCTCAGTTTCGACATAGTCAGGACGGTGCAGGCTCTGTGTAACGACACTCTGGCTCTGCTGGGATACAGACACGTTCACTCAGCGGCTCAGCTCCGAAACCTGTCCCACAGTCTAGTAGAGCCAAGGACCTTCGAACCACTACTGTGATCTGACTTTTATTTGATTTATTGATTGATTTATTGATTTATTTATTCATTCATTCATTGTTGAACTGTTGTTGGCCGTTGTATGTGCTTTTTGTATTTACAATAATTGGCTGCTTCTTGAGGCTCGACTTTAAGAAATATGAAAAATAAGACATCCAAAAAGTACACAATTTAAGGGGAAAAAATCCAATTTGAAAATATTCATTGGTGTGATAATCTGCATAACAATATATTTATTTCTTTTTTTGTAAATACAGATTACTTAATGGTTCAAATGAAGGTATGCAGAAGTTATGTCTTGAATGTGTGAGCATTTTGTCAGTGTAACTATTCCTACTTTTTACATTTTATAAAATCAATTATTCATACTTAATGATCTTGTGGTTATCCATCGCAGTACTGAACTATTTCTGCACTCATGTTGGTGTGATGTGAGAAAACATGAGTGCTGGAGTGCTAGTGAGAAATGGTCCAAATTCATTTTCTTTTATCTTGTAATCCCACGGTATTTGGGCTGACTTTCGGCCAAATTTCTGTCTCACTTATGTGTCTTTTAACACACTGACTCAAGCGTACACACGCTGCAATGAGTTTCATTTGCAGTTTACTTTGAACCTAAGAGAAATCTTAATAAATGGATGTGGCAGCACCTGCTGTCTGCAGCCCACTATTGTCAGAGATTAGACGCTGCAGGTTCTCAGCCAATTCCACCATTTGAAAGTGTCTGTGTAAACAGTGAGAGGATGTTTGCTTCTCTGGACACTGCCACATTTATTTTTCACGTGGAACTGCTCTCTGGAGATATATAGTTTTTGAGGTAGAACTTGTTCCATGAATCATGGGCAGGCCATTGTTTGATGCTGATTTTGCCTTTTGAAATGTGAGCACTGCATCCTTCTGTGGAGGCAGCTATTGTAACCTACTAAGTTCCAGTGCTTCTACCATCACTGAGTGAAGAAAAAGGGTAATTTGGGTGGAACGGTCATGCTGTTCTATGACGACTGTTAAATGTAAGGTGAAATTGTCCTCATAATAATGTATTTTTAGACACCCATCCTCCCTTGCTTCCTGTAGCTGCCCTATGGCTGCTGACACCAGGGACATCAGAGCACAGCCCAGAGAATTGATCTACAGATCCAGCTGAGAAGAAACAGGATTTAAGATGCATGGAGAAAAGGGGGTCGTCTTTCTTTGAACTTAATCTGCGAGGCTACACAAACTGGCCATAAAGCAAGCTTTATGACACCAGGGAGATGTGCTTCATCGGTTTTTCCATCCCCACTCTGACACACAAAGCTGCCAGTGGCCTGAGTCAGCCGTCAGCTAATTACACATTTCTTTGCACTCAATACAGCAACCCTCCTGCCTCTTTAACTCTGCTGACAAATTTAAGTCTTATCAATGATGCTAACAAATATGAAGTGCTCTCTGAAAATAGGAAGTGCAGAGCAAAACACAACCCTGAGACATGAGTGAAGGACATGTCACACACTGAAGGACATTTGAAATCACTAAGATGGCAGTTTTAATTTTGTGATGGTTCATGGTCATGTGGAGAGGCACATTCTGACAGCTGTTGAACTGACAACTTCAACAAAGAAGAGCGTTGCTCTAACATCAGCTGCATAATGGGAGGTTGAGATGTGAGAAAAGCAGTCTTTGATTGACTTGTACTTGTATGTATGTGGGTGACATACAAGAAGCACGTTGTTACAATGAAAAAATTACAGTATGTAATTACAGTATGTATACAGTACAGAACAATAGGGAACACATCAGTTAACTGTATAATCACATTAAAATAGCACTCATATGTCCATATAAACCAGTGGAAGGAGCCATTCAGGCATACTTCCTGCTCCTACAACTGCCAAGAGTGGACAAACTGAGCATTGAAACAGAGATAAACTTTGGTTGAGTATTTGTATTTATAAATAGCTCACAATCAACTGTGTGGCATGCATTATTGGTGCCTCAGAGTGGTCTTTGTTATAGGTTAATGTTAGGTATTTACTGCAGGAGCCATTAAGGCTCAGAAACAAATTTAAAAGGAAATACACAGAGTGAAAATAAAAATGTAAAGTAGATAACATTCTTAAGGATGAATTTTACAGGTATTTGATCATCTCCTGACAATAAAGCTACCAAAACATGGCTTCCACAACATTTTATTGAATTCACCCATGAAAGCCATTGCATAGTTCTAGTACCTGCACTTACATAGCATTATATTGAGTGAGTTGCAACAGCAGCAGTCATGCCACCAAACTCCACACAAGATTTCACCTGACTCAAACTGTCTGCACGGCTATCATTCAAAAAAGAATGATAATACATACAGTAAACTCCATAACTTTACTGCTTGCTGTGCAGTTTTCACAACGTCAGGCATCTCCCTTCACGTTTTCATCTGCCAGTTTTTGACGTTGCGAGTGGCTGTTTGTGCTGGTGTCAGTGGAATCACTTCATCACTTAAATCCCTTCCTTTTGCCTGTGTGTGTAATCACGGACCTTAACCATTCCCTGTTCATAATGAGACGGGCGAGTGGAGGTGGTCGTAAAGCCATCTTCTGCTCAGGCGGCAAGTTTGTCATCCCCTCCCTCCATTCTTTATACACCTTATCTAGCCCTGCAGCACGAAAGTGGATAGATGCTGACACTTATAACCACATACCGCCATCAAATGTACAGACAGTTTGTGTACATGCATGCATACATACCTGTCTTCAGCTGTGCAGCATGATGTGTCTATTGGGGAATTGACAATAATGATACCTAATGGAAAGCAAGGGAGTGAACAATTTCTGTCCATTTTGGAGAACCACAAATTGCCCCTCTTATAGAAAAGCATTGATTTAAAAAGAAAGGTCAGAGCAGAGCACAGGATATCGACAATCCAGTTAAAATTGCTGGTGAAAAGTACCATTGTTGACTGGAAAAATGTCACCAGCAAATAAGGCTTCCTATTTCTGAACCCTATAGTACATTGGCGCTTAAGCAAATCTTCTCTGACAGAGCATATATGATTTCGTTCCACCTTAAGTGCCACTGGAGGCTGTTTGTCGTATAACGCGACGGTAACAGCTGACAGTTGATATTCTTTTCCAAATGAAGAGAAAGTACTTTGACATGTGGGAGCTGTTTCTGGCGTCGCATTTCCTCTCCTATTGACATCCAACTACCCGGCGGCGACGGCGCAAACGGTTAGCATTTTTCACTGCTGCCTTACTGGGAGCCAAAGACGTCATTTACTGCGAGATTAAGAGGCATTTAAGACGGAATGAAGCCACTTTGTGCCACAGTGTCTTTATTAGCATAACCGCACAGGGCCAGAGCAGACATCAGCGTGTGTCACTGTCATCGTTCAGATACTGTTATTTCCCCACACAAGCTTTCTAGATGCTCCACTGCATTCATCGGTCATCCATACCTCCTTGTCTCTCAACTCCTGTCTAGTGTTTTTATGTCTTTTTTTATTTTATACACAGTATTCTTCCGGAGAGTACTGTATCTTCCACTGGCGGATTATTTATTGTGCTTTCCGCTGAGCCTAATAAGGGGCTTTCATGGCAGACATCAAAAGGCCAGCCGGCAGAGAGCTTTCGGTGCAGACCTCCTCAAGGTAAATGGGAGCGGGCCGCTGTCGAACTCTGCCGTGTCAGCAGAATTACACTCTTTAAAAAGATACCCCAGGATTGACAGTACAACATGTGATTTGATACGGCAATATATGTTACGGTGTATGAGCACTCCTCGGCCTTTTAGACATGGATCATGGGGGTATGTTATTGAGGTCAGCGATGTCTCATAACTGTCAGCTGGGTTTAAATCATACGCTTCCATCAAATGCCCAATTAATTTTGCCCTTTATTGCTCTATCGGGCAGAAAACACCTATAGCCACGAAGCGTTCGGAGATTGTTAAAATTGCTGGGCTCTCGGTGATAAGGTAATAAGAGCAAAGGGTAATAAGGGATATTTTTATTATTCAGAATGCATACTCTGACTGTGACTCATTTCAATGAAGCAGTGACAGGAGCTTGAGTTGATGAATTCATATGAAAAAAATAAGAAATAAAAATAGAAACGCAACAGCAACCAAAATGTCAATAACTGCATGTTGTTACTCACTGTGAATTTAATAATTGCTGTCTCTACTTGACCTAAGTTACCCGCTTCAATACAGACAAATGATACCAGCAAGCAGTGAAACTTGAAGGGAAAACTGATAGGCTAACAACAGGACATCATCATTTGTTTTGTCAATTTTTAAAGTTAGTTGTAAAACAAAGCAATGAAATGAACTTATGATGAACTTACTCTACCCAGAGCTAAGTGTACCTGCCTATTGACTTATTTTTAAAATTAGCTTTTATAAAGAACATTACACTAGAGACAGCCTGGATGAGGAGAAAATTAATACATGATTGAATGAATCATACTGAAGACAGGCTGTTCTTTACTATAATGGTTTCCACTATTGTCAGTTCTACTTTGTTGGTCATTAGAATTACAAACTAGAAACAGCTATGAGGCTGTTTTATGTAGTCATTCATTTACAGAAGGGCAGCATTCTCAACCAACAAAAAACCTTTTCCATTCAGCTGAGGAGGTAAAAACAATGGCATATTAGCTGCTGGCTACACACAGCAAGTAGGGTGACCAGGTCATTACAAACCAAAAGTGGGACACGAGCCTGTTTATGCAGGACAAACATATTATTATTATTATTATTATTAGACAAATAGACAGTGGGAACGGAGAATTCTCTCACAAATAGCTCACAAAAAAAACGGAGAATCTCCTCGGACTGGCCTTACCTAAGAATAGTCTTTTCCTAGTCCTTGTTGTAGCCGCATCTCCTTTTGTTTGTCGTATTTCCATGTTTCATTCAAAATAAGAAAAAATCTGTTTACCGACCATTCGCAGCTTTGCATTGTGGGCAGACTCCAAACTGCACAACCCACGTTAATAAAACTCATTGCAACTCTGCAATCAGACTTTTCTACTTCGTTACAACTGAACAAAGCAGAGCCAGATCTTTCTTAAATTATCTACAGCCAATCTTAATGCGGGATTCAATTTACCTGTAAATGACATGATTTATCTTGAAAGTGCTGTGCAGTCCGGAACAGTCCTGAAGCACGACTTTACCCTAATATTGAATAGAACAACAATGAAATATTTGGTTTAGTAATGTGCTCCATAAATGCTGATTTTGCTGGTTTTGTGTACTCCAGCGGCCAGAGTTTGCATTTTGGTGTCATATGGCACCTAAGTTTGCAGCTGTCCTGCTTCCAGTTTCCAAACTTAATCCAAAAATAGTTATATTTAACTTCTCCAAGCAAGAAAAAAAGAGAATAAGATTGTCTTTTCTTAAAGCCCCATCATACTGCACAGTTTTTGCCCTAGCAGACATATGATTAATTAGTGGTGGCATATTGTTTGCTTGCACCAAGCAGTGCCAGAAATATGTGCCAGAAGGACAATCATAGAGATTCCACTCTGACCAAAATGAAATAACTATAGTAATATCATTTTACAAGTTAGAGGATTAAAAAATCTATGCCAACAACTTACTCTCTGTTCTCTTCATTCATATTCATCTTACCCCTATTCCTTTTTCATCCAAATTACTTGAAGGCTATACTACCTTCTAACATAAATTTCAAAGTTAATATAAAGTTAATCTATTTTCATCGTGGGACTTGCATATGTGGGACTTGCACAGTGTGATGTGTAGCCTAATAATTGTAGCTATAAAGAAATTGCACTGTGAATTTATTTAATCATTCATCTTTACAGTCAACATATACAGTAAACTCAAATTCAAAACTATATAAGAACCTGGCCCTACTCTTAGAAAAAAACAACAGAATTAGCACCAAATAATGGTATGTGTAAATGTATGTGTATTTGGCCTCCCATTATCTATACCTCCATTTGTGTATTTTGTTGTGTCTCAAACAGTCATCTTCAGAGCAGTTGGATTAAGCTATTTGACAAAGTTGTTGGGCTATGTTGGAGTTAAAAATTGTTTACTAGAAAAATCAAAACCACTGGAAACAGGCTTGCAGTACCACAAAAGTGTTGTTTATCAAATGCTCAAAGTCAAACATTCAACAACAGATCTTCCCCGGGGAAGTTGCAGTTGGTAAAAACAAGTGTTCAAGGCAGCAGTTACAAGCAGACTAGGGAGGGATCTCCCATCCCTGGCTTTTATACCCTTTGGAGATCCCTCCTCCTCCACTTTTCCTAAAACTCCTCCCTCTCCAACTCATTTCTAATTGTGTCTTAGCTTCCCCATTCAAATGCATTATAAACCTTTAAAAACCATGACACCATTATCTTTTAGCTTTGTCGTTACTGCTTGTTTTATCATTATTGAATTAATACCCAGAATAAAATGCTGGTTGTTAATTTACAATCAATATGCGATAAATTTCTGGTTTTGTAAACTATATTTAAAAAATACAAAAAACAGAGGAAAAATTTAGAGTAATTTACCGTAAAATTCATAATTTTTTAATTAAAAAAATTTTTTTTTTACTTTTTAATTTTTTACAGTGCAGTGAATACAGTGAATAAACCTCAACTCTACATTTCAGTGACTATCAGTGAATAAACCTCAATTTTCACTCTACAACTAGCTTCTGCAATTTGTTGTGTGGTTGATATTTTAATATGGAATGTTAATGGCCCCTAAACATTTTTGCAATGATCTGAATTTAAAGAATTTTTCAGCAGCACCTTTTCCTGAACTTCCTGAAGCTGGTCTCTGTCGACTAGAACAATTCCCTCTATTTCCCACACATTTCACTCGACTCACCTGGGCTCTTCTGAAGGACTGAACCCCCAGGACAGTCTTCTTGGTGGTCTTCGTGGTTTGATGTGCATCTCTTTCTATATCTAACTTTTCTTTCTCCTGTCGCGTTTGACACTTGCTTTATGTCCACAGCACCACTTTCGTAAAGCAGTAGGCGTCAAATGTCTATGGGATTAATTTTTTTTTTCACTCCCTATTGTTCTCTTCTGAAAGCCTTTAGCACAAGGAGGACTAAACTGTGGTACGAGGCGTAGGCTGCAGAACCACAGAGGCAGTAGGAGTAAGGTGTGATCACAACCCCGCAGGCTTTACATCAGAGAACGCGTCACACTGTTCAGTCTTGCTCTGCAATTTTCACTTTGCCCTTACTTTTGCTCAGCCCACTCATCCCAGCTAAATGTTTCAGGGCAAGTCACAGACACAAAGACGTTTAAACAATTCTTTGTCTGTCTCCGACTTAACATACTTTGCATTGAACCACTGCACTGTCCTGCTCTTTTTCTTTTCTTAACCCAGCTCAGCTAACCAACCCCCAAAGCACTCAGATTCCAGATAAAGGTGTACCCCCACTGTCAGCAGTTCTCCAATGAATTCCCAACAAGCTTTAATTTTCAGACTCATCCATAATTCACCAACAGAGGGCACCGACTGAGGAGCATGGAGCTGGATTAAAGGCCAGTACAGTATCTGTTTTCTTTCGCTTCAATTTGAATAGATTTCATATTCATTGGAATGGCGTATGAGACATTTAATTTCAATATGTTAAAAAGGAAGACTGTGAATGCTGAATTTCATGGATAGTTCTGGATAGTACTCAGTTTTGGGATGTCCTCAAGCTGACAATTGTGAACCACAACACTACTGAAGCATACTGTTGCTACAGATGAACTAGTTTTGGGTTGGCACTGGTCTTTAATTGGTTCTATTTGCACATTCACTAAAGCCAAACATCCACTAAGTTGTACAGCATAAGTCAGTAGGGCATGGTTTGGTAAAAGTAAACCCTAAAGATGTTTGCCTATATGCATGCAGGAGAACTGCGTCACGTTTTATGAAACAGCCATAGTACTATTAATAACTTATAGTATCCATTTAATCTGTTACACACTTCAGCATTGAGAATTAAACAGGGCAACAGTTGATAAATTACTGAAAAAGACAATAATTAAGTGTATCATGGCACAAGTCTATATGATCAACATGTAGTAAATTGAGCACTGACTTGTAATCATCAAATGTAAACTATTAAAGCTGATTGATTTGGACTAATTGGATTGTGCCAGTGTTTCTATGCTCCTAATTGAGTAAAGGATTTACACTGGTGTGTGTTGGGCTGTGTGCACTACTGTGCTGGGACCGTATGCTTCCCCTTGTTAATATTGGTCACTCTTTGGCACTCTCTCTATCTCTCCTTCATTTTCCTGTCTTCCTTTTCTTCCCTTTGTTTCCAGTCACACAGCTCGGCCCCATCAGTACCTCAGGGTTGACATGTCCGCTGATGCTAACAAATGACAAGCGTCCCCAATGACAGCAAGTCCATCTGTCTGTGTCAGGGTAATTGAATTTCATAAATATAATCAGAGGGGTCTGTTATGAAGAGACCTGTAGTCTGCTCTTCTATGCGTCATGGCTGTGTATTATTCCACACACAACACTAGTTTTTGTGGCCAGATTAACAATGTGGAGCCGTGCCGTGATTACAGCAGAGCAGAGATAGACAGTTGCAGGCCAACAAGTAATGAACAAAGGGATGATTGTGTTACAACATTTGTCTTGGAATCTAATAGTGAGAGGAAGTTGCCTTTGGCATGTTGGCTTGATTGATCAGGTCGAAGACAGGCTATTGATGCCCCTCTCTAGCGCCACTATAATTCGTTTCCCAAAAAAAATACAATACTTATAAACTGTACTAGACAATTTGAAATAACTCAAGTGAATGGACATACTGCAGGCAATTTGCTACTATTGATCAAAGGAAAAAATAAAGGAGGAAAGTTATTGAAGGTGAATGGTCTTGAAACCTAAGTCTCATTTATTACAGGCCAAAGCATGGCCACGTTATTCTCACTGTCGAGCATGTGCAAAATCAGCGATAACACGCTGTACTGCTGAAACAGATGCTTCTCAAGAACCATATGCTCAATAGAAAGAGTCTAATTAGCAGTTAAATGAACCGAGCCTTGACCTGAGAAGCTCTCTCAGAGGAGTAGTTAATCCCAGTTGATGCCGTTTGAGGATTTATTGATCCGAGAACCTATCAAGCTTTGCTACAATCGACCAAGGCACCCATAGAGTCCTTCCAATCACTCCAAACCCACCACAGAGTTCATCCTTTTTCTTTCTTTTTTTTCCCAATATCTCACCCGTCCATATGACTGATACAGCCTTGGTAAATCCCCACACATGGAGACTAATGAGTAGAAATGGCTTTGAAGATTCCTTTGACAACAGTGATCTCAGAAGAGAGCGATATTTCTCAGTCAAACCTCAAGAGGGCAGAGGTGAGATTTGAAAAGTCAAAATGGAGTCTTCACTAAAAATCTTCAAAACACATTACACTGCATTATGCAAAACAACATCGTAATAGAAACCCACCTCGCCATGATTTAGGAAAGCAGCCGAACAGATGTGCGCAATGATTGGCTGTTGTTGTAATGACTGGCGTCTCCACTCACTCTCTCATGTTCGGCTCCTGATGGATTTTGTATCCAAAAGAACTGCTAGTTTGTCACATCTGTCATGTTGTGGGAAAGCCTGGGAAGTGAAGATAGAGTCAGCATACGGTAGATTTAATTAACATGAACCATCTCCTTATCCCAGCAGACAGTTTAGGGCCGCACAGACCCCTCAAATGTCCCATGTTACTGTTTTTCATGGGCATCTCATACCGTTGGCTTCAACAAACTGAATTAATGAGATTGCTCCCTTCCCACTTGAGACTTTGTGTCTTTCACATGCTTCCAATACAAGCACAGGCTAAAGTTGCATAGGGAAAATACATTTCTTAAAATTGCCAGTATGACTCATAGACAAGACCACTCAAAATTTGATTTGTCTTTTTTGAGATTCGGTTGCTTGGACCACTCACATCGATGCATGTCTTGTGAGATGCTATTTGTGGCCATTTTCTTCTGTTCTGGTAAGGAGAGTACCCCCTTAATGGATCTGGAACTGATGAAGGAACATCTATGGGCTTATCAGGACAAATCATGTTTTTGAAAGAGCTATTAGAAGAGGAGAAGCTGTAATGGGATAAACAAAACTGTTTTGTCGTAAATAGGAGAGTGTGTCAATTTCTCTTGCCAATGGAAAATATATATCCTAAAACAGATATCCAGATGCTTAGGGCCCTGCACTGGCCTTTGTGAAAATGTGATTAAAATGATTGAGCCCCATGCCTGCTGGCAAGTAAAGCTCCTCGCTGTATGTTAACCCTTTATATGACTTTGTACACTGCCCTCTGTACAAAGTGCTATAAAAAAGTAGTATTGTTTGTGTGAATATGGTGTAAAAGGAAAAACAAAAAAAAACGCTGTCACATTTTATAGAGCTTTGTTCCATTTAAAAGCAAGATACATAAACAGTGCCCAAAACAGAGGAGCAATGTGAGATGTTTAGAAAAAAAGTCTTCTATCATTTGGTTCTTCCCCGGGGCGCCTCTATGCGCTGTCAGTCTCCATGTGGAGTGAAAATGCAAAAACACAGATATCATCCCTCAGCCATGACAGCTATATTTACCAGCAGTCCAATATGCAACATTATGGAGTTATAAAACCAGCACCCTGTAAAAATGTAAAAGAAGTTGCATTGATTTGAGGGGGGCTGGGGGGCAACAGAGCACTTACTCATTATTGACTGACCATGCTGTCAGGAAACGGCCTGACACGCTATTCACTTTGGAAACGTAAAGAACAAGAGTGGGTAATGCACCCAACGCAAGGTTAGCAGCTAGAAATCACTCACAGTGATTTAAAATAGATGGAACTCATCTAGTATAAACAGATGGCACTGCTTCAAGACAAACTTCTTTGCAATGAACCAACAAGCACTATTAATCAAATCACCAGTGGCTCTTCATCTAAAGTTCATTGCACATTTCTTCTATAAGGTCGGTATGAATTTGATCAACTTGGACCAATTTTAAAACATTAATCCAGTTTTGACAGATTCAGTGTTTGGAATAGGCATGGGACAGTAGGATAACCTTGAGGAAAAATATTAGGTTATGGCAGTATCACAGTATTGCAGATCCAACCTAAAATGCTTTTCATTTCCTGGTAAACTGGACTTAGGCAAATGTTTGGGTTCTTATAATAGTTAAATATGAACTGCGTACGTTTTAGCCACTAGAGGGTGAAGATCCCTCTAGAGATTCTCTGTGTTGTTACGACAGCTCCACCATTTTCAAAGATGTCATTTGTTTACAAATGGAGACTATCAAAGTGGCAAGTTTGGAAGAAAAAAAAAACATATCATCTGAAATGTTAGGGTCAGTTTTTGTACATATATGACTGTGATAGGCTCTAGTGCATTGGCCTATTTCTGCACCCTCCATTTGTGTACTGTAAAGGATGCTCTCATAATCTCTTACAGTGATTAGTGAGTAATGTAAAGTAGTAAATGAACTAAAGCTGCTCTATAATGACGAAGTACTCTGTGGAAAATAGGAAAAAATGTCTCTGTACTAATATCCATTAAAAGTATGGCCTGATAGTTGATAACCAGACCAGGCCACACAAACAGACAATCCCAGGGTTCACGCTACAGTCATGAAGCCACACCCAAGAAGGTCAGGACTAGGTCAGAAGGGGAACCCCACTGTGTGTCACCAATTAAGAGCACTAAGTCGCAGTGACCACCTGCTGGTTTACAGAGGCTTCATGACTTCATTTCAGACTTGCTGCTTCGATGGAATGTCAAAGCAAAACTAAACTACAGCACGCTCTGATCACAAAAAAAGATATCTGCACTTTTATCTCCTCTAAACATGGGTTCGTCTTAATTAGAAGATACCAAAAGGCCTTGATGTACTGTTAGGCCCTCTTCAAGAACTCCCATTCTTCCAACATAGGCATCATTTCAAACTATTACGTCTATCCAGCTTTGTATTGAACTGTTGCTACGTTACCATATTGGACAGGCAGGTAAGAACTCATTCAGGGCTTGTGGGGGTCTGACAATGTAGCTAATGGGGTCAGAACAAGAGACCACTTAAAGAGTAGGAGCTCCTTTCAGAGCCATGGAGCATTAGTCCTGTTCCTTATTCAGAGGAGCATGTGCATCTCCAGGAAACCAGGAATTAGGTTGGTTAAAAATGTGTCTTGAGTTAGTTGAGTCAAGCTGAATGTGGAAAATGAATGAAACAGAATGTGAAATAGTAACACAGGCAAACAACTGTGGAAATGCAATGTAATGTGGGGTACATGCCACGTTTTTATAAAAAGACTTAGCTATTAAGGTGGCTAGAATTTTACTTAAAGCAAGGCTAACAAGAAAAAATATAGCTTACAGGATATTATTAAAAGTAGGCTTCTTCATATACATGGAAAACACATTTTTGTTATTGTAATGCAAACATAACAAATTCATAAAGTGAGATTTTTACTATGCACAATAATAGTAATATGATCTGTCACATCATTAGGGATTGTTACGTTCTGATTCTTGGTCCAGGTCCAGATGGAAGTAATGATTGTAAAAGACCATGATTGATGATGATGATTCAGTAAATTAAATTCTACGTAACAGATCACACATAAAGTTACATGGCCATGGGCTGTCCCTCAGAGCAAACAACAAAGGGTCTCCTGCACTGTGTCTCTGTTCGCTATCAATGGTTATCGCCCCTTGTCCTGGTCCACTAAACATGATCCTGATTGTCTGTATGCTATCACCACATGTGGAAACGTAGAGTTGAGGAGTAGGTTTCCAGTGTGACTCGCTGATTAGGAAGCATCTGTCTGCAGCTGTGCAAGCAAGCTGCTTTGTTCAGAAGATGGGAACAAACCCCTGCACCTTAGACTCATATAAGGTTCATGGTGAGGTGTAAGCTAGGGTGGCCATACGTCCCAATTTAAACGTGACAGTCCAGATTTTAAGACCTTATCCGGTGTCCCAGCGGATATCTACAAAAACACTAAAATGTCCTGATTTTGTCCTCTTCCTGTCCCAAATGTCCCTATTTTTTATCTAATCATAATGCCAAAGCAGTGCACTGTGCTTGCAACTCATTTGTCTGTACTGTAGACTGTCTATATCTATCAATCAGAGTTACCATGACGATAGCAATATTAACCAATTGGAAAAAGATTAACAGTGTTCCGAAGGTCTGTTGCTCAATAATGACTGCCCCTATTATGTGCTAAGGCATAAGGCTATTGCTAAGCTGTCCATCATGCTGAAAAGAAAGGTAAGTGTAAGTGAATTTTCCATCACACAGTAGAAAAGCTGGATTTCTTTAAAGTGAAATAATTTAAAAAAATGTTGACACTAATCAATGCAACCAGTAGTTTTATTTTATTTTTAGGTGACATTTTTGTATATGTTAAGATGCTGTCGCTGCAGTAAAATTAAAGTGTCTGAATTTTGAGGTTTGAAAATATGGTCACTCTATGCACATCGTAGACAAAAAAAGTCGACAACATCAAAGACAATGTCAACTTTAGTAAAGCTCATAATTAGAAAAAAAAAAAGCATAAGAGGAAAAACTTTTGTTTCAAAGTAAGCTGTTACCATGCGTTTCTGATACTGCCAAATATTTATCACAATCTTTGGTGATAAAACTGACATTTCTTGTATTGGCACACTGTGCAACCACCACAAATGTGCAGTTTACCTCCACTAAATATTTATTTTGCCACAACAACCAAACCCACATCATGTGACGGGGGCTTAACAAATTGCAAATTTATATTTTTCACAATATTTTTCACATGAGCATTTTGCCTATTTCCATATTAACATATTTCTTGTATTAGTGCAAATATAGACAAAAGCTGTTAGCCACATGTATAAACAAATAAAAGCAATAAGTCATCTTGTCTTTAGTCTGGGGCATATTCCTGAAACAAGCTAACTTTAAGCAATGTCTAGCAGTCCACTGAGTATTAATGCTAAATTATTATGGACTAAACCCCCCACAATCCCTCTCTCATTGACCTTGGTGTGCATGTATTTTTGTCCACATTGTTATTGAGCATGTGACCTAGATTTATCTTAAAAAAGGCAGAATCTATGTCCTTGGTGCTTTGAGGGCCTCGTATTAGCATGAGAAAAAATAAGTTGCCTTCGAACAGTAATAAAGTGACTTTCTTTTGTATGATGGAAATTCCTTTAAGAGGTCAAGTACCAAATATCAGAGACGTTATCACAAGGACAGCGTCTTTGGCTTGCACCAATTCATCGCCGTAAGACACAGTGATTAATGGGACATGAGCAGTACAAGATCTATGTTTGAACTGTGGTGATAAATGACCAGCTGTGCAATGATATGAATGCAGCGGAATGATAATCAGAGTAATAATCAAACATGCACACTCGAGCAGAATGCATGTAATGGAAAATATAAATCAGCAAACAGACAAGTGAATATATTTGACTGGGGCTAACTTGCAAAGCATATTGTTAACCGCTACCAACAGAGGAACAAGTGTGAAGAAGTGCAATAAAGCAGACACGCCATATGATTTGACTTGAAACCATAAAAATATTTTTGAATTAAATGAAAACTTTAACCAATTAATATTTAGTTCTATATTTTACACTGAAATACAAATATAGAAGCTTTTACTCTCTGCATACAATGGATTGGGTCAGTACCGTACACTTTTACAGATGTTTCCACTGTCAAAAGGAGTAGGAAGTATACTAAATGAATGTATGGTAACCCCTTGAATCTTGTTCCCATAGTGTGACGTGGATACCAAAAGATGGAATTAACACTGAAATCTGTTGATTAAGCGACAACATTGAATCTTTACTCGAGTGAGAATGAAAATCAACTGGAAAACACATTATAGCAATGTTTTCTCAAATTATGCTTGTCTTTTTCTTCTGATAAACAGTCATATTCCAATATTTTAAAAAATGCTAATGCATTTAATATGAAAACAAATCGAGCACAGTAGCAACAGATGTCTCATGTATTAGCCATGGATACAGTTCTGTTATTGACACACTTAAAATGAGAGCTAAAATGCATTAAAAAAATAATAATAATAATACAAATAATTTAACTCAAATGCATCACACCTTTATGGAATAATTTTGTGAATGCTTAGATAACTGTTTACTGTTGTGACCAGTGTGATTACATTAGTTAATTAGACATTTTATTTATTTCATTATTTATAAATTATTTATTTTATTTTTTGATCCCTTTTTTCTAACGAGACAGTAGATAGGTAGAAAACAGGGTAAGAAAGAGGGGAATGACAATGACCCAAGCCGGAATCAGACCCGGGTCGCTCATGTATGTCATATGCGCCCTTTCAGGTGTGCCACCAAGGCACCCATTTTTTCATTATAAACAATAGAAATGAGAAAACAATACTGAGAGAAACAATAGGTAGGCCATGTCCAACTTAAACAGGGTTTAACTGATTTTTTTTTCATTTAAAGAAAATTGTTTAATCATCCAGTTGCATATTGTAAAAGGAATGATCTGTGAAAAAAACGATACCTTAAGAAGTCATCCAGGGTGTTGTTATTAAGGATTGCAATAGATGAGAATGATCAGCACGTTTTTGGTGTTTGGCCAATCATATGCTCACTCCTGAATGTGGAGTGCTCCCATTGGTCTACACTGGTGTCAACTAAGAAGTAATGGCTACTGACAATACAGAGATATATTCTTGCACTAGCATTGCCTGTTTACTCAGAGAAACAGTGCAGGAATAAAATAAAATACATAGAGAAAAGGGAAGCAAAGTGGAACTAGAAAAAATACTGGCAATTCATTCACATAATGTTTAACAAGGCAGAGATAACAGCAGTGTCATTGAGAAGCGTCCGTGCTATTCCCAGTTTACTGACCCTGACTGTCCTGCTTATCCACAGTTACTTTTATTTATGTTTAACCACTGCATTTGCTATTTTGGAGGCACAATACATTCACTTTTACTTTTTATAATGCAGAACCCAAAGCCAATTATCGGCAGCAGAAACAAACAGCACACCACAAAGGAATAACTTGACTACCTGACCTTGAATCATGGTTAGGAAATATACAATGGGGAGAATAGAAGAGTATATTTTGACCCTGGTTTTAATTGATATTAAAGAGAAACAGAAAAACAAGCTGAGAAACTTTGAATCTTACATGAGCTATTTATGTATTTATGCTATCTCTAATTAGAAGTCAAGGGTTTCTTTCAAACAGACTGAAAATTGGTGCTTATGTCACAGATAATACAAACAATTTAGAGGTATGTGATCTAAGCTGATAACTCCAGTAATATATGAAATGAAGACATGTTCGAGAGCTAAGAGGACTAAGCTAAATCTAAACTTAAGGGGAAAAAATAAACAGAAATAGGTTAGATTACACTAACAACACTACACAAGTTCTGCATCAATTAAAGAACTCTTAATGGGTGGACTCTGAAATTGACAGAGGACTGTTGTGTCTTGGTGTGTATCATGTAAATTACAAGATGTGTGGAGAGTAGTGTTAATTTAAAGATATGTGTTCTCACAAGATGGTAGTGTGCCCTGTAAATCATAGATGTAGTTATTTAGTATCTGCTGAACCCAGGCTGTGAGTTACTTTTATCACTTATATAACTTCCCCTGATTTATCTGCTTCATCACTAAAAGCATTATCACTTTGTGTCTAAAATATTTAAAAAAAAAATCTTATTAGAATAACAAAGCAAAATGACTTGGAGAAATGTGCCTCAGGAGAATTAAATGACTTTGCCAACAAGTTGCTAACTTTTCAATTTGACAATGCTCCACATTTTTACTGAGCCTCTGCTTTAACCTTGAACGACCAGAGAATCCTTCCCACAATGCACCGGTGTTTATTGTCTCCCTCAATAGAAGGAATGCTTTCAGATCATGGCACACACAGAGCAATGCCCAGGCCTGCTGCTGCAGACTGCTCAATGGAGCACTGAACATGAGTCTTTGGCCTGCATGTGTACTATTGTCTCTGCTGTCCGTCTGGGAACAAGCACACATCTTTTAACTCTTTTCAGGGGAAAAAAATGCCTTTTTTGTTCTGTTTAGTGGCAACATTTTCAGAGGTATGCAACTCTCAAGAGAGCAGCAGCTACACTGTATATCTCTGTGAGTGCCGGATGATTCCAATAGAAGTGTTTTATATCAGAAGTGAAGATGCTCCCTTTCTCAGCTTTGTGCTATCTATGTTTCTTGTAATTTCCTTTCTCATCCTTGTCGTTATCTGCCCTGACGTTTCTATTTGGTACCATTTTTCTCCATTTCCCAGTGAGCTGTGTGTCTGTGGGAGTAACTTTACCAGATGCTCACAGCTCCTTGGGGACTCCAGCTGACAACTGAAACAATGTCAAGTCACTGTCTGGAGATGATTTTGAGCCCACCAAAACTGCTCTCTTACACATGATGTGAAGCCAATTTGAAGGGATCTAATTTTACTCATTATATCTTTATCGGAGATGCATTTATTCATTGTGGTTTGGTGCATTTTTCATGCATGGATGAGAAGTGTCAGATGGTTCAGTGTTTGGAAGTAGTTCTGGTTGTCAGTCATCACCAGTGTGACCTGATTTAATTGGATTTACATACAGTGCTTTTACTGTGGCCATCAGCCCTTAAAGACTAAAGACAGTAATGCATAACATAGCAGCAAAAGCAAGCAAGCAGGCTGTACATACACCACACATGCTGACCCGTGTGCACTGGTGAATATTGATCACATTGTGCGACTGCCTTTCTTTACAGTAATACAATTTGGTGAACCTCTACTCGGAGTAGAGCTCTTTTTATTTTGTATAGAGGTTCAATAAATGTTAATAAATCAGGTTCTGACACAACACATTGAAGCATAAACAGGCTGCTACTATTTGATAAATACAGAAAACTCAATACACAGTAGATATTGTTTTGATAAGACAAATGCAGCATCAGTGCCACGTGTTTAGGTCTGACAAATCATTTCATCTACTTGCATGCACGTTACACCAGTATGTCATTTCATTTTCACTTTCCTCTTACTGATTAAAGTTATTTGAATTCATAATATAAAACAGAGAAACATCTTGGTAACAACTGGCTTTTATTATGGTCAATATGGATAATGCTCCAGAAATGGTTGAGACAGTAATCTCTCGATAATTAAAATCTCAGTCAGTAGAAAAAACAATACAAAAACATTTTAAGTCTCTTTTTTTTTTTATTTACAGAATGAAGGATGGATATGAAGGATGTGGACCTTACTCCTGCATAAATCAACACTATTTTCACAAAAGCATATCAATGAGGTTATTTGCATAACAGAGGAACAAGCAATGAGGGATATAACAGTTGTAACAGCCAAATTGTATTGTTTTGATAGCGTGTCTATTACTGTGGCAAGGCGTTTAGCTCAACCATATGGTTGGATTACTGCTCCCCCAAATCAAATGCACTGATAATTAAAAGAAGAAGCCATTTTAGTTTGGTTCACTGTTTAGATCTGCATGAATCTAACAGAGATTGCTCTTTAAATAAATTATGCCTCTCGGGTTTTCCTGGCAAGCACTTACGTTAGCACCCCACTGGGTACATTTGTCAAATGAGCCAAACATGTTCAAAAACTAGCTGAGCTTCTTTCCTGAAACCAAATAGAGAGTCCCCTTTTTATAGTGATTATATGACAATCCTGGGGCATTTGTGAATGTGAAAGTGTTAATGCAGCAGCTGCTTGGTTGCCATAAAGTCATTTTCATCTGTCAAATGTATCCCTTAAATGGTAGCGCCCAAGGTTCAGTATTTGGCCTCAGCTTTTGCTGGGTACTCTCAGTGTAGCGTATGGGACAATGTCAGAGAGATGGGAGGTTTACTTGATACTTTCCAAGCATATAAATGTTTTTTCATTTTTCATTGTAATTTTATGTTTATAAATAGGCTGGCCAAATACACACCAATCCTCTCCTCCTGGTCTGGTCATGTGGGGTGCACTCATTGCAGTCCCTGTAAGTTTATGAGAAATGACTAAGAGACACGACTAGACTGACATCAATTTGAACTGAGACAAGATCTGAGACAAAAGTAGCTAGAGGCCGACTGCTGGGTTTGTTTGGGTTTGCTGGATAGATGTTAGGTGCTTTGAATAAAATGGTGTAATGAGATTGTGGGAGAACTAACGCATCTTCTACAACACAAATTAGAGTTGTGTTTTCAAAGTATATAGTAGCCTCTGCACCACAGATTGGATATATACTGTGGCCACTGGGGTTATATCTTCATAACGATCATAATGAAGCAGTGCTCAGATGCAGGCAATAAGTTTCAACCTCTGGGTCATTATTCACTCATAAGCCTCGAGGAAACAGCTGCACTGAGAACACACATCTTCTGGAATCAAGCACAACAGGCATCAGCCTACAATGAGGTCAAGCCACAAGCAAAAGAAGAAGAAGTTTTGTACACTTTAGGTTTAAATATCTAGTTTCAAACAGAAAGACAATAAAAGATGGGATGTTTTTTGGATTTTTACCTGACCTAACACTCAATTGCTTTGACCGAAGGGAGCAGTTCTCTGATAGTGTTTAAGAAACACCCTTGTGTTCTAATGCTATTGCCAGATCTCCAGGGCTCGATCTTTCTCTTTGAAATCCACAACCATCAGGAAGTGCTGGTAGGAATAGGGTTTTCAGAAAGTAACGAGAGTACTTTATGGTATCCTGTGCCCACATAATTTGTTGACAGGGTTTTAAACAATGGCTACTGCTCCAATATGACAAGATATGCATAGATTAGTTCACCCATAATACAACAAATAAAATGTCCTTGAACTGATATCCAAATTAGTGCATAACAGTTACATTGAGTTATTTTTTTCTTACCATGACACTGTAGTAAGAGGCAGTGACAGTCATTGTATCATATTAAGACACTGAGGAAAAAAAGGAGGGATATATTGCCGAATAATATCATCTAATCGTGTGCTTAATAATTGTTTTGACTTACTTGCACAATTTCCCTCTACTCTTCATCCACGTTACAGTTTTTCTCCTTATTGTCCAACAGAGGGAGCGCGAGGCCTTTAATTTCACAGCTGGCTTTCATGTATCGCTGTACTCATAATAAAAATAATATATATATTTTTACTTCATATAGAGTACAACGAATAATAATAGTTTAAAACAATTCTTAAAGCAACTGAAATAAATGTGATAATGAACAGTAAGTATCAAAGCAAAGGACCAAATTTGTAATTTCACATATTTTTACTTAGAATATTTTAATGTTGTAATTATTATACCTGTAAATGTATTTTTATTTATATTTTCTGGTTTTATTTAATCCTATTTATGTTTGAGTTCTTCTTACAAATAGGACCTAGGTAGGAACCATTGTAGAACTAATTTCAACCGGACGTTTTTTAGTGTGGTCGCGTGTTGTCCGACATGGATGTATTATTATACATCCATTCTTACTCTAGCTTGTGTAGCTTTAAAGAAAAGATTTGTTGTACATCTACTCAAACCTTGTTGTTACCTGTCAGCGATAGATCCATTTAGGTTAGCTATAGGCTAGGCTATTTACGTGCCCTCTCTGACAGTGGCAGCTATGTAAAAACTTACAAACATGTTTTCATTGTTTACCTGTCGGGGATATTCTCCTTGGGCTGGCAAAATTATTCGTGTTTTTAGAAAAACAAATAATGGCAGATTTACATCAAACAGGTGTCATTCTGACGAGTGTATTCGTAGATTTATTTTAGAAAACACAGAGGTCGTTGGAGACCAGTCTCTGACACCAGAGATCAGCCTGAGGTTGTTCACCCCAAATTGCAGATTTTGGAGAGAAAGGCCAGAGCTATGGCCTTTTAAAGACCCCTACTGGGCAATATACTGGCCTGGAGGTCAAGCTATCTCGAGGTGCGCCATAAATCTTTTGAGTATAAACAAATCCAGTGTTGTTACTTGGGTCTATTGCTGAAACTGGAATGTACCTTCTTCCTGCAGATATCTTCTGGATAACCCTGCTGTCTGTAGAGGAAAGGTTGTGCTGGACCTGGGAAGCGGTTGTGGAGCTTCAGCCATTGTAGCAAAAAAGTGTGGCGCTGATTATGTAATTGCCAATGATATTGACACTGGTGAGTCAATAAAATGTGACATCTTACAAGTACGAAGTTGTTTTAATCTGAGAAGAAGTGAAGGTTTAAGAGAGTTGTTTCTGCAGAGCACACAGCAGAGTCTGGCTCATCTGACTCAGGGGGAAAAAAAAATACAACTATGACCTCTATGGACCTAAGGATAGAAAGAGAAACAAAGATCTTAGTCTTTGGGGGAATATAAATATTTCATACCCCTTGACTTGCATATCAAAATGACTGATTTAATGTCTTGTTTGAAAAAGTGAGGTTAGATAATAATAGCTGCATTAGTCCGCATATAAAGCACTTACATGTTCAAGTATTTCTTTCAAGTTGCAGGCCTGGTGACCATCATGAATTCAGAGTTGAACAACCAGGAGCCTCCTGTTTGTGTGGTGGACAATATGATTGGTTCAGAGCCCAGGAAATTTGACCTGATTTTCCTGGGAGACATGTTTTATGATGAGACTCTTACCACAAGCCTTCACAACTGGCTGGATCTTTGCATCAAAACCCATGGTACCAAAGTATTAATAGGAGATCCTGGAAGAGCTCAGTTTGAGGAGAATGGCATTCGTCAGCTTCTGCAACACCTTGCTCAATATGAACTGCCTGAATCTGTACAAGTGGAGAACTATGGTTTGACCTACAGCAGTGTATGGTGCTACAGTCCGAAGCTTTAAGTGTTGACATTACTTACATGTGTGTATATTAAGGTCACTAATAAATAATTTAATTTTCTACAAATCCTTTTTTTGTTTCCTTCCTTGTAAGGGATAGCAAATTGTGTTTTTAATGCAAGCTTTGAATGATTTAGACTATGAAACATGGCTGTTCAACCCAAACCCACTCTGGGACCTTGAAAGGCAGAGCAGAAGCAGAGCAGAGAGAAGTTACACAAAAAAGACAGGCTTGAGACTTTCTGGATGTCTTAGGCAGGAAAAGTTAATTGATTAATACATTATTACAGTTGTGTTCAAAATAATAGCAGTGTGTTTGAAAAATGAGTTACGCTCAAAATCCTTATAATTGCTCTATTTTCATGCATGCAAAAGCTTTGGGGACAGTGCACATTCTATTTTGAATCAAACAACAAAAAACTGATTTGTTATTCCTTTAAAGAAAGCGAAGAAAGGGGAATATTAGAAAAAATATATAGCAGTGTCCACATCTTTCTTCACAAACTCAAAAATGCTTTAGATTGAGCTTTCCTGTGAATCACTGAACTAATATGTAATTGTATAACCACTGCTTTTGCAAAGCTGTTGAAACACACATTTCAAGGGCATTTCCTTATCTGCTAAAGGCAACATGACTTCTCCAAGTGTTTTGATGTATTCAAACTGATTCATGATCCCTGGTATGTAATAAATAGACCAAACACCAAAGTATGAGAAACATCCCCATATCAAGATGCTTGCACCACTATGCTTGGCTTGAATTCAGCTTGAATTCAGTGTTTGGGGGCAGCAGACAGTTTGGCAGACAACACCCAAAGACTGAATTCAAGCAACAGTTCACTGTGAAGACAGTGAAGCACGGTTGCAAATGTTCTCAAAAGCAGTGGTTATACAATGAAATATTAGTTCAGTGATACACAGGAAAGCTCAATCTAAAGCATTTTTCAGTTTATACAATAAATGTTTTAGTTTGTAGAAAAAAAAGCTTTTTTTTTAACTGCCTAATATTAAAACATAACAAATTTGATCAGTTTTTTGTTCATCTTTTGATTTAGATTAGAATGTGCAGTGTCCACAATGCTTTTGCGTGTATGAAAATAAAAGCTATTCTAAGGATTTTAAGCTTTACTCACTTTTTTAAACACACTGCTATTATTATGAACGTAAGTTTACATTTAGGCCATAATTGAAGGAAGACTGAAATTCTCCATCAATCAGCAGTCCATTTTTAAGGGATTTCTTTCATGGAGAGCTATAACATAAGGGGCTATGTAATTTGTATGTTATATGTCTACTACTGCAAGTGTTCAAAGAAAATGGTGCATTTGTGTGCCAACAAAAGCTTCCACACCCTTCATTTTACTTCATTGTTTAAACTATGTACAATATGAGAAAACATTAGGTGTTGGCAGTGCACAAGCAGCAATATAAATAATACAATTATATGGTTTTGTAATAGGTTATTTAATTTAGAAAAATAAAAATTCAAAATCTTTATAAAATACAAATGGTAAAAAGTGTGGTAATAGAAAAAGAACATTACTTTACAAAAACCCCTGACAAATTCATTAAATGTTTGACTGGTAGCTTATACAATACAGTTGTGAATAACTGTACAAATTTGGCACAATGTCAAATCACTTCTATAAGAGACCCAAAATCATTCATCCTTATCCATCTGAGTCATCATCTTGTATCTTTTCTGAAACTCCTGAAAAAGGTTTTTGGTTTCAGGACCAGAGGCTGGACGTACAGGTGAAGACTTCTTGATAGGTTCTTCACACCATGTTTCTACGAAGAAAGACAAATGCATCAATACTTAAAACTGAATAGATTTTAGTAAATGTCTGTATTGCATTACCTTTTGTCTTTGTAATGCATCTCTTGTCCTCTGCTTTAACAGGAGCACTTGTTTTATCTGTGGAACAAATGGTCAAACATTCACGGAGAGTCGTATTTATCTACTTTATTACATCTTTCTATCTTTATACATGGGTGACTTCTCTTTTAGTACCTATTATAATGTCTTACCTGCTGCAGCATCAGTGGTGTTGCCATCATGAGGCACTTTGAAGCTGAATGTCTTGGGTAACACTTTAAATTTTAAGACATTCTCCTGGAGACGTATTTCGGTATTAGTGGGCTTCTTCAGCACTTTTGCATTCACTAAATTGTCAGTTTTTTTGACACCGTTGCGCCTCTTCTTTTTATGATGTTGACTGTCACTTGCATCAGTAAGTTTTCTTTTTGAATGAACTTTTAAGTCTTCATTTTTCGTAGGGCTAAGAGTTTTCACATGGCTTGCACTTAGTATAGAAAACTTTTTATTTTTCCTTTTCAGCCTAATTTTGGTTGGTGGAAAGCTGTTCCTCCAGTTTTCATGTATTCGTCTTTTCACCGACACGTCACCCGATGCATCAGTCTCACTTCTTTTTAATGGACTCATTTTAACAGAGATCTTTCTTGGAGGCCTTTTGTCCGACAGAGTATCTAGAGATAGCAAATTGCTCCGATGGGAATTAGCAATACCGTTTTCTCGTGTAGAGCCAAATAGTACTAACTGAACTGTTCCAACAGCAGCAACATTGTTATATTTTGAAAAACTCTCTAAAATAGTCTGTGATTTCAGATGAGTTGGAACTTTCAGTTTTTTCAACTGAACTGGTAACAGCAGGTTGTCACTGTCAATTTTAACTTCAGCCCTATTGTCTTTAAGTTTATCACTGGGACTGACAGGTGTTGGAGGGGTGGATGTCACATTGTTTGTTGTCTGTCCTCCCTCTGGTGTCTCTGAACCGTTCTCCTCAGGCTCCATTCTGCAGTCCTCCTCTGTCTCCAACTTTTTTTCACTAATAGTAACACCACTCCCATGAACTTCCAACAGATTTTCATTGACAGTCGTAATCTGATGGGTTCCTGCTGACATGAGCAAAGCTTGTTCCAAATCCTCTTCATGGTGGGCTGTATGATTCAAAAGTTCATCTTCACTTTCATTTATGACTATAATGTTTGTATTATTACTTTCCTGAAAGTCCCCAATTTCTTTAAGAGCAAATATAGGAGTTTTGTCGTCATCCTCACTCAAGTCAACAGGTAAAGTTGTCACAGGCCAAAAATATTCATTGTCATTGTGTTGAGACTGTGATTGTTTTTCTTTGTCTTTAATGAAAGGTTTCTCCTCTTGAGTTTGCTCTTGACACTTGCATTTACTTTGCATCTCAGAAGACAAGCCAAATAGTCTTTCCTTCCATTTTTCGACACAACAAACCTTTTCTACAGTAGAGACATGCCAGCTCTCCCCTTCAGTGTCATCAGGTTTGTCATGATTTTCAGAACTTATAGTTTCCTTCTCTGAAAGACTATTGTCTACCTTTTGTGGGCTCTCACATTGGATTTGGTCAAAGATAACTTTGGCCACATCTGGATCCATAACTTCAATTTTAAATGAATAACTTGGGTCGCACTGCTGGGCATGTAATTCATTTGGGGAGGCACATTGTTTTAAGGTGTCTTCATCCCTGCTGTGTTTTTCTGACTCTGAATGAACAGGTTTAAGCTCAGGCTTAGACTTGTCTTTCAAATGACTGTGGGTTTCTGCATCCATTATTCTACTTGGATTGGCCACACATAATCCACTGCCACACTGGTTTGAGCTGTCTTCATCTGTCATTCCATTTTCTGGCTCTGAATGAGAATTGTCTTTTAATTTATTGTGGGTTTCTGCATCAGTACTGCTGCTCGGACTGGCCACACGTGATTCACTGTCCAACTCCTGATGATACTTCAAAAACCAGGGGAAGCCGAACTCTTTATCAATGTCATCAAGCTGGCTGTTATTGTTTAACCATGATGATGTGTAAAGAGATTTCTCTTGATACTCTTCATCATGTTGAAGGACACAGTATCTGGAGGGAAGACTTTGGCTTGTCATATCAGACAGAATAACCGTGTCTTTTTTTATATGTTCATTGCAGAATTCCTTCAAATCTTTCATTAATGTAGTGTACCAACCATTCCTGAGATCATTTATCAATCTTTTAACATTGCCATTCCAAAACCTGTATATTATTTGTAAGGCAACGTTAGAGTTTGTATGTTGCTTCTCTGTGTTTTCCATCTCTGTGATCTTTTTGTACAACTTTTCTAGTGTCCATTCAGTGGTTGGCAGTGAGAGAAGTTCTTTCTCACAGGGGTTCTGCTCTGTTGGGGTCTTCCTTTTGGATGTCGCACTTTTCTGCCTTACTGACGATTTAAACTTTACTGATGGATTAACCATTTGGGCAAAGCATTGGTCCTTTTGCTTGACAACAGCCAGTTTGGATCCAGCATCATGTTCAATCAATTCCCGCAGTGATTTCAAAGAGGTTTCAACATTGTCAGCATTTTCTGTGGAAACTCTACAATTATTATTTAAAAGTTGAGACGGTTCTTTTAAGCACACTGTTTTTTGAGTCGGAACTGATGGAATATCCAACTGAGTAGGACCTGGGAAAAATGAGTCTGGTGCAGTCTTGTGAGGTGGCTCACTGTTAGGAGTGGCTTGATTGACTTGTGAAAGCGGTGGTACGACAGCAATTGCTCGCAGGGCACGACCAGGAGATGTATGAATTGAGCCATCATTAGGGTGAACCACTGGAACTGTGTCGAGCTTATTTAACACTTCACATCTGTTTACTTTAGATGGTTGTGTCATAGACACATATGGATTCCCATTTGAGACTTCGTTCAGTCTCTTGTAAAAGCACGACATTAAGTTGGCTGCCCCTGTAGGTCCATTAACAGAGTGATCATTTGTTGATAAAGTTGTCTGTGGTGGAACAGATCTGTCGTTTTGTAAATTTGATATTCCATAAGTACTATTGGGCAAAGACTGAACAGTTAACAGCCCTGAAGGGTTAGGAGCATTTAAGGTACAACTGCCATTAGCAGTGAGTATGACCGATTGTGTTGTGTGATTCGACTGCATATCTCTGTTGCCTCTGGCTGTAAGATGCTGTAAGTGCTCCTGATTGTGATGTGAATTAGAATTTGTTTGAATGGGGCCAGTAGTCAATGAGCTGCTTATGTTGTCTGTATTTTTAGCATTCAGCATCTGACAGAGTACAGACTTGCGCCCATTTACAGGATGAACTGGATAAAGTTCATTTGTCCGGGAAACAACATTGCTGTTTTGCTCACACTGTTTATGTGTTAAAATGAGAGAAGAGGCAGACACTCCTGAAGGCATTAAACTATTAACACTGTAAACTTGAACATTTTGTGCAGTTGAAACATTGTTTTGAAGAACTGCTTCCGGGTAACTGGGCAAAATTCTACAGGCTGCCTGCTGGGAACTTTCACTGCAGCTCTGGCTCTGAGCAGCCACTTGGCTGTGAAGTACAATGACAGGTTGCTGTTGATTGTTGCTGTAAACTGTTTGCATCATAGAGGATGGATTTGTCATGTTTGCCCTGATGCTTTCAGCCTGAAGATTTGTATTTTGACTCAAAGCACTGTGAACCGTTCCATGTTGCCGATAATGCAGTGTGTGACCATTAGGCACCGCTAGTGATGGCTGTCCAGACACGGAGTGCGCAGGGATCACTTGCTGGCAATACATAGTGTTTAAATTCACAGTAGGAGTATGGTTCTGGTTTGAAAAAGTCTGAGCAGAGTTCAAATGGAAATCTGGGCGACTGCTGGTTTGTAATGTATTATTTGCAGGCAAACAAAAGTTATTCCTCTGTATGCTCATAGATGGATGTGCAGGCACTTGTTTGTTGACTCCATTGTGCATGGGAAAGTGTGAAACCACAGATCTGTCTCCAGTGTTTTGTGGTACAAACTGAGATGCATTTTTTGCCAGTCCATAATTCTTTCTCACTGTGTTGTGATTGAAATGAGGAGAAGATTGCATCGACTGGAGTTGTTGTCCAACCTGAAGGAACTGCCCATTAGGCCTGGTAGAAGCTTGCATCTTGATTTTGGTTCAGCAAGACTTGTTGAAAGCCAGAAAAATCCTCTCTGTAAAACAATAAAAAGGTAAAATCACTATGTAATCTTCCACACATAAACATTAAACTTACATTAAAATATTGGCAACATCGGATGCAATGAGTCCTTTACACCGAGCAGAGCTGATGCCACATTCAAACTATGGCACTCCAAAGGACTTAAAATAATTCAAGATTTATATTTATGTCTTTTGATGAGTTAAAATCTAAATTTAACCTTGACAGAAAAAATTTTAATAAATATCTTCAACTCAGAAGTTTCGTGACAACATAATGTACTCATTAAACCTTTTCATTCAACTTTGGAAAATATGACCAAAAAAGGACAGTTTGAGGAAAGGTACAATTTCTGAGTTACTACAATATGTTGGTATTTCACTCTTGAAAAATCACATGATAAACTGTCTTCCTGGAGTGATGACCTGTCACGAGAACTCACAGAGGACGAGTGGGACAAAGCTTGTACTAGATCACACTGTCAATAAACACACGTCTTAGGATGACACAGTACAAATGGTTGATGCGGATCTTTGTCCTCCAGTGCAGCTAAACCAGTATAATAACTGTATACCAGCCATTTGTTAAAATCTTAGGAAGTGGGTACAGTACTGCACTGTTTGTGGGAGTGCAGAAAAATTAAATCATTTTGGGAAAAGGTTAAAAACACAACTGAGAAAATAATTTTAAAACAACTGGTGTTAAGGCCCAGGTTGTTTTTGTTTGGTCTGTTTCCAACACTCCCTCTGAGGGATATAAACTCATCTCACAGACCAGTCTACTTTAGAATTGACAAAGTCCCTTGGAACATCTTCTGTTTCTAAACTACGTCCAGTTGCCTTCTTCTCAACCCTTTTACATTATGACTACCTGGATTACTGAGAACCTACACAGTCTGTTTCCACCAAAACACAAACTTACTCAACATGAGCCTGCACTTTTGGACCTCTGTTTGCTTGATGCCAAAAAATGTATTGCACTTGCCTGGAAAAAAGTACACAGACCAAGTGTCAGACAGATGTTATCAAACCTTCCTTTAGAAAGAATAACATACATTCTTAAAAGGTAAACAACAAGTATTTTGGGAATATTTTGAGGCCATTCACAGACTACATCAAAACTTTGCATCAGTACAATGACTCAGCAGTTTCTGAAACACTTTCTCATATAAGTATTTCTGTGCATATTTTCCTTATAACTGTATAATTTACATCTGGCAAAACTGTATCGAACTACCTCTGTTGTAAAAAGCACAGTATTTTAAAATGTTGTGTGTTACTGTTGTAAAAAGCATTGCCATGATACCGATATAATATTTGCAACATTTTGTATGTAAATTGTTGTATGTCATGATGGAAAAAATTTATAATAATATTGTGGGGAAAGAAATATTAGCAACACCACAGAGGGGCCATAGCTGCAACAAAGAATCATGGTCATCATACCAGCATACTTTCCATCTTACCAAGGAACTCAAACACAAACACAGTGCACTGTCTTGGTCTTTGGGTTTTTGTCATGTGTAAAATGGCTTACACGGGTACCTCCAGCCTCTCACTCTGCTAGACACAAGGAAATATTCAGGCAGGTACACAGCATTCTCTTTTTATTAATGAAAATGCTACAAAGTTTCAAAAAGTTTGCGTCCAATTCGATTGTGCGGTCCTAAAATCTTTATGATATCGCAAAACATCAAACTGATGTTTCGTATCGTACACTGAATTTGTTATAATACATTGTACCGTGACGAAACCTACAAGTTACATCCCTACTCCAGATCCTGTATTGATGGTAAATAAACTTCTCCTGCATAAGACATCCAGAGGGTCTCCAGTCTGTCTTTTGTGTGACTCCTCTCAGTGCTAAGGACAGCTCAACACTCCCCAACTGCTGCTGCTGACATTTGTTGTGATGACCTTTTGATGTCAGTTGATTGGGGATGGAAAGACACTGGGACCATAATATGATGCTTTCAAGGTTAATATCAAAGCTCTTTTGTTCATCATGCAGTGACAGAAAGAAGGATACTGGTACACTGTCAGACAGCTTTTTATAAGCTTCCAGTTATGTCATAGGCCAGGTCAATGAGGTTACAAGTTATTCTGGGCATATTCCCTTTAAATGTGTGAATACATGTTGGTAAACATTTAAGTCTCAAATGGACCTTGACCACATAGAGAGAGTAAAAGAGAAGACACTGTTATATACAGTTTGAAATCTATTTCAGGCAAGCAATACATCTATTTGCTAAAAAATAATTCAGGTCAGCACATATTGAGAACTTAGAAAAACCTTACATTAATATGTCTTGGCAAGAGACTGTTCACTGTTGGTGTAATATCAATGGCCACACTAATTTTTGAGTGCTGATGTAAATTCGGACAGACAAGCAATTCAGACCTTGCATTTCAGTCTGTCTTAAAGCTAATTAAGTTTTTCTTTTTATTATTTAAATGATTTGACGCCGAGGACCATGATGTCTACTTCAAGAACTAGCTCTATTTTTCCAATTACCATCAGAAAGACAGTGTCAACAAACAGCATACATTTGTGACCCCCTGGTGTGACACCCCTCACCCACCTTACAGGCCCCTAATCAACATTAGTATGTAGTTAGTATTAGTAAGTTTGTATTGATTTGCCGAGGTAGTGTTGTGTCTTGAATTGGTGTTCTGATGCTGTTATCTGAACTGTATTCACTGGTTTCTAAATTATACTGGAATCAGAGAAATTATCTACTGAAGCAAAAATCAAACTACTAGAGACAGACTTGCAGTACCACAGAAAAGCGTTGATTATTGAATTCTCACAAGTGCAAGCGCACCATTAGCCAAGAGTAAGCAATTATTATTATTATTAAATTGAATTTAATAGTGTTTTACTAATTTACTCACTACTGTATGAAAAAAAAACTTGATTCTGAAGTTGATCCGAGTGAGAAGATGTGTCTTATCACAATAACAAAAACCTGTTTGGCTTCTTTACTGGTTTGAATCATTGCTGTAGAACAGTTGTGGAGGGGCTATAGAATCTCTGAACCTCAAGGCCTAACGGTACCGGTACAAGGCAGACATGAGGAAGGGCCCCTTCTCAAAGGTTTGCCTAGGGCCCCAAATTTGCAGTAGGACTCTACTTCAATCGCCGAGAAAACATGAAATGGGAAGAGACTGATTAAACCTGTGAGAAAGCTGCCGTGCATTTATGCATCCATTTTTTAAAGCTACTGTTGGAGACAACTTGTTGATCATCGAGTCATTTCAATTGAAGTCACAATTCCAAAAGTAGCGTCATGTTTCCGCCTTCTAACTGTTTTGGGAATATGTGGCGCCGAGAGCATCCCATTACACTCGTTGCATTTCAAAGTTCAAGCTGACAAAAGTGTCTGACCAGCAGACAGATTGTACTCTTACTCCGTATTTTGTATTCTCAAACTTTGTTTTCTTAATGGTTCGCATTTACGCGCACAAGATGAGCTACTGTTTGTTTATCAGGGCTCACTTTCCCGAAGATGCCAGAGACATTTAAGCTAGTTTAGCAGAGTTACTTACCCTTTGTTAGTGTAGATGAGCACGCTTCATTCTTAATGCAGAGAACGTTCGTAGTTTGGTTAAAAGACAACAATTACATCCATGTTCGGGTTATCATCTGCCTCTTCAACCTACTGTTTCTCGCCCCTCACATGCAGACTTCTGGCATGATGGCTAATGTCTGGGAAGGGCAGGGCTAACGTCGTACAGTGAGGGGGCGTGTCCCAGCAGCAACGTAGGCGTCTCCTACTTGTTTGTAGTGGCGTAGATTTGAGTCTAAACGTTCAAGACAATAGATGATAAGTAAGTCATGTTTTGAACTGTTTTAGTATGCCAAGGCCAATAGCAAAAGTTTAGGTGAACAAATAATCAAACCATGCTTTAAGGATAGGGTTAGAAATTAAACAAAGCGATTTTATCCAAGGTCATGAGAAGGGAAAAACAAGGCTAAAGACAATGCAAACAAACTACTACTTTCTTATGCTTTTGCCACACTGCAGCCATGAGGTGCATGGGGGTGGCTTTCTAATTTTGGACCCCTCCAGTTTCCTCCATCTCCTCACCCCATCTTTCCTGACTACTTTAAATATAAGCTTCAAATGGAAAAAAACATCTTGCCCTGGATCTGGAAGTGTATTTGAATTGACTATTGTGTTTTTACAATTTTGGTATTCTTTGAAAAACCGGAAAAACAATATTAATACCTGTGAAAGAGCAAGAAACAATCAAGTCAATCAGAACATACCAGATGCAGCTGTAAAATCATACCCCTGTTGCTTCATATCCTAGTCAAGAGTTTAGGTTTCCAGTAAGACTCTTCACATGAAGCTATTCTGCAGACCCCCATTTTAAAAAAGCTCCTCCCTTTCTCAGAAAGTTAAAAACTAGAAGGAATTTGTCTACAACATTTATGTTCAACTGCATATGTTGCGCTGATTAGCATTTGGGGCTGTTCTTCTCATACAAGACCCCTGAGGCTACAACTTTAGTGAGAAGAGTAGGACATTGTGTACACTCAGGAAAAGATTTTTGACTCTTTTAACCAAGGTCATTTATATTTCACTTGAGGTGTGAACAAACTATTAGGTCTTGTGCTATTTTTCCTGTGTGAAACTGTTTCTGAAGAGTTGCAAAGAGGGGGAGTTGAAAACGCACTGCTCCACGTTCCAGCATTCTGGTCTACCTTCTCCAACATGGAAATGTACGAGGGGGATTATCAAACAAAGGGCAAAATTACACTGAATATCCAATAGCTGCTTCTCTGGCTGACTCTACCAAGGTCACTTCCAGCAGAAAAAATATTTTGGATGTGAAACGCTTGTCTTGTCTTCTCATTCTGATGCGATAGCACACAATAACATCTGGGGACTGATGCAAGTGTTGTTCAGTCTTTGTCATTAAAGTTTACATTGCTTAATCTGTGTACTCTTTTTCATTGATTTGATCTTGTTTATTTCGGTCAATGAAAATATTTAAAGGCTATACATTACATTACGTACATAGATAAATTGCATACATACATTCAAACAAAAACAACCAGATTTTTGACCAAAAATGTTAAGGCTAATGCCACACCTAAATACACTCAAACACATCTACACTTCTCTTAGAATAAGGCAGCTTGTTTAAGTAAAATCTATCAATGAAACACAAAAATACTCATATTTCAATCTTCACATTAGATTCATTAAATCTGAGCTGATACAAGACACTTTACCTCCTTCTGCCTGTGCAATAATTCCCTTAGACAAGATCAAGACAAAGTTCTTCGAGAATGAGATTTTTCTAACTTTTTCCACCAAATGTATGAGAAACAGTGGTAGCTAGGATGAAGATTGAAGCTCCTTATGAATTACTTCAAACGTATGTGTTCGTCTCTTGATGGTACTTATGGGAAAAATGGACAATGGAAGAGCAGTTCATGCTTGTTGTGCCTCCTGTGAGTGGAAGTAAAATGAGCCCTCTTTGGCAAACTAGAACAACCCTTTTAAAGGGGAGGATGTGGATTTCACAATCTACGAAAGCATTTTAAAATCAAAGCCTATACAACGACCCGCCACAACATCTTGAGGGCAGGGTGTACAGAGGCTTCTTTTTTGTCATAATAAAGAAACAGTCCTATTGGTGAGTGCCCAATGCTTCCAATTTTAATGCACGGCTAAGAAAAAACTTTGACTACAGGGTGATTAGGACAATCATAGCCTGTGTCAGACTGAATTAATACTTTCTAAGATAAAATATGAACCAAGACCCTGCTCAAAAATGTCAATACAGACATGCCATGATGCAGGAACGATACAAAAAAAAAATGATGATGGTAATTACAGCACTATAAACCAGCCTATTTGTATTTGAGCAACTACAATTATTTCATTTTAGCAAGAGCCTTTCGACCTAATTTCCTGATCTGAGCCCATTTGAAAGCACCACCACACAAGAATCTGTTGTTAACCGTACACAGAATGTGGTTTTTACTTCCTGTTGTCAAAAACGGATGTCATGTAAAGAGTCATAAAAAATCTTGTTTGGCTCTTTCCTCATCCAACTGTAAAGTGGTTGCTAGGATTTGTTACAAGGCTTCTGAAATACCTTTGATTTATTGCACCTATGCAGTAAAATGAGCAAAATACACTGCCTGACCAAAAAAAAAAAATCGCCACCTAGATTTAACTGAGCAAATAGAGCCTCCCATTGAATAATTACTGCGTGGATGAACATGCTTCAGCTGAAAACAAACTTGTTGGCAGCTGATGCAGAGAGTAGTTTCTCATTTCTTTTACAACCATGTTGGAAGACTCATCCTGTGGTCGTTGAAAAGATGTTAATCTGTGTCATTGGGCTCAAATTGTGGTTCAGGGAGCATGACACATCATTTTGACACATGGATTGGCCACAACAAAGTCCAGCCCATTAACTGGACCCCATTGAGAATCTTAACCCCATTGAGAATCTTTGGGATGTGTTTGAGGAGACTTCATCCTCATCATTAATACAACACCTTGGCGAAAAATTCATGCAACTCTGGACGGGAATAAATGTTGTGACATGTAATGTTATTCCCATCCATAAGCATGTTCATCCACGCAGCAATTATTCAATGGGACGCTCTTGCCCATTTGCTCAGTTAAATCTAGGTGGTGACTTTTTTTTTTTGGTCAGGCAGTGTAATTGGGTGGAGTTAGAATTCTCATCTATTCTTTCTGAACTGCTTGGACAATAGAACTGACTCTATCTTTACAATCAGCCCATATCAACATAAAACAATAGAAAAATGCACTTGTGACTTGAAAGATATAAGGAAAATGACACTGGGCAAATCACCCCGACCCCTATTTATTGGAAGCATTTTCGTTCTTCTTCAGATCATGTGCACACTGAATTTGACTTTAAAACGAACTCCATGTATTTAAAAGCTGGACTATAAAACAAGAACTGATGTTAATATAAAACTCTTAGGTAGAGCCTGGGTCACTAGTGCACCACAACAGGACGAAGGCAAGAGAGAGAAGACCAGTCCCGAGTAAATCCCCTAATGCTGTAAGATATGGTATTGAATAACTGTCAGGGTCCTTATGCCGCCGCCATAAATAGTGGACCATATAGTCAGCTATAATCAGCAGGAAGATCACCTAAAAAAAAACAACAACTGTTATAATGAGAAGTGACACAAAGGAATCCTCTTGTATGTCTGGCTCACCTGAATAATCGAGGCAGATAAAAATAGAAACGTGAAAAGCGGACTCGGTAATGTGTGCCCCCCTTTCATCAGGTGAATGGTGAATAAGAAGGTGAGCTGACCAGGGATGACCAAGAAGAGCAGAACCTGTGCCGATCGGTGGTTTGCTCCTGCCAATTCAAAGAAAAAAAATGATGGTTGACTGTAGATAATAGATTGAGGTTTATTCACTGATGCATTCACGGGATTGTGTCTCATTTACTTTGTATGACCTGTCTGTTTTCCTCGTCTGTAACTGCTTAAAGGCTACTGATATTAGGTTTTTGATGTTGATGTTTCCGTTTTCGCTGTATCTTCAATGTAAATTAAATTATGTGGGAAGCGGGAGATATTAATCTACAGGTAATGGCCAACTCCAGTAAGATGCCCACTAATTCGTAAAAATAAGGTCCAGTAGGTCCATTAAGGACTGATGAAGATTATGGGGATTAGAAATAGAAATCCAATTAGTAGATCCGGCAACAGGAAAGAAACATAGAAAATCCAATTAGTAGACCCATAATATATAGAAATATTGTCAAGGTTCATAAAGTTACTGACTAACATGAAACAGAACCTCTAGGGTTCATAAATCGAAACCCCATCAACCGCAACAAATGCCTCCAATCAGAATCTTCAATAATAAAACATTTAATTATGTAGACAACCAAGCCAAAAGTTATTTTTTAAAAAGCAGTAAGGACAAAGCTAAAAGATAATAGTGTCATGGTTTTTAAAGGTTTATAATGCATTTGAATGGGGAAGCTAAGACACAATTAGAAATGAGTTGGAGAGGGAGGAGTTTTAGGGAAAGTGGGGGAGGAGGGATCTTCAACGGCTATAAAAACCAGGGCTTGGAGATCCCCCTCTAGTCTGCTTGTAACTGCTGCCTTGAACACTTGTTCTTACCAACTGCAACTTCCCCGGGGAAGATTTGTTGTTGAATGTTTGATTTCGAGCATTCAATAAACAATGCTTTTGTGGTACTGCAAGCCTGTTTCCAGTGGTTTGATTTTACCAATACAACCCAAAACTTAGTTAAACAGCTTAGTCCAACTGCTTTGAAGACGACTGTTTAAGACACAACGTAACAGTATAACAGTAATATGCAAACAGATTACATTTTTATTGTATCGTTTACCTGAACCAAAGAAAGTACGGCAGGGATTGTAGCAACCCATTCGCTCTTCAGGGACCTCTCCTGGTGAGTACTTTTCATGCAAACCAGTAGAAATGCGACTGGACTGAATGGAGACAAGGTTACCACCAATACCTGATGAAAAAAGATTAAAGTTTTGGAGAGAAAGTTTGGATGAAACTTAGATGGACATTCAAAAATGCACCACTTTTATTTAGTCAGTAATTTGTATTAGGATTCCTTACAACACTAGAAGGGATTAAAAAAAATACAAATAAATTAAAAATAAAGACAACTTTCCCCTTCTTACTTTGATAGAATACATTATGAAAACGTTTTAATATGGACATAGAAATATTGGCTTTTATATGAAGCCTTTCATTCACATCCAATGCACCATAATATTAAAAGAATCACCTTTTACCTTCTTTGTCATTACATCTAAGTGCATGGATAAGTAAGTAAGTAGTGAAGTTTGTAGTTTGTACTGCAGCATCTCTAAGATCTTTACAGAAGGAACAAAAGCAAGACCGACAGTGTGGCAGAAATGTTGGAAAATAACTTTTGCTTGAGTTTTATGTGATGATTAATTTTCATAGGAAAAGGTTGGGTAGGTGTAAATGGGAAAACAAAGAATTGCAAAATTCTTGATAAACGATTGCCCAACAGACTCCCATATGTTCCAAGACTTGGATTTTTTTAGGTTTGTCCAATATGTTTGTCTAAATGGCCACAATTTGAAAACTTTAACAGCAGATTACATGACATTTGCAAAATCAAGCCAGACAACATCCAGGTCCAATTTTTCATAACTGGTCATTTGGATCTGCTTCCACATTGCAGGTGAGTAAAATAAACAGGCGCTGAGATTCTGTTCTTTAATAAAAAATGAGATTCATGTGTACATTTATATTGCAATGTGTGTGAGGCATGTGTGCTGCTGTATCAAAGGAAAAAAATGAAAATAACTAACCGTTTATCACTGGAGCATATACTATAATTCCTGCTAAATTGGGATTTGAAACAGCTTTGTCCAGAATAAGACCACCAATGCTGAAAGAAAGAAAACCAGAACATGACAAACCATTTAGAAAATTGCTTTTTAATGCTGTGCAAACTGCTTGCTTGTAATACCTAATATTACATGTGAGTTACCAAATATAATAAACACTTCATACCTGCTTATGACCATTGCTGTAATGATGGGTTCCCAACCTGTGCGGAGCAGAAGCAGAGTGGCATGGTGTTTGGAGCAGATGATCACCCAGACAGGGATGAGGCAAATGATTAAAAAATCCACCAGGAACAACATGTATGGATAAAATTCTGGCAAAAGACAAAATGTTGTTATTGTGGCCATTCTTCCCCAAATATTTCTTGATTGTGATTGTGTACTTTCTTGCCACAAGTGCCATCTAGTGGTCAAGAATTAAAAATACATTTTCTTAAAAACATGGGTCTTCTTAAAAAGTTATTTACCCATGAATGTGTAGAACCACTGGCTAAAGCAGGCCAGTAACGCCAAAGTAATGAGATCCCCAAAGCTGGCTGCCATAGGTGTTGCCACATTATCCGGATTGATCCCCATACGCTTGGAGCCAATGATAAGTCCTACCATTATAAGTCCTGATTGGTAAAAGGATAAAAGAATTAAACACAGAACTCATAACTTACTTTTATAGTATTGCTAACTGTAATATGGGTGTTACCTTGCAATAACGAGGCTATAAAAGCAGTAGAGACACTTGTGGAACAGAGAATTACTATATGATTCAAGGGCATGTTTCCTTCTGCCATCCAGCCCAGCAAAGTGGCCATCAGTGATGCCAGGAGACCCAACACTGTGGCCTGCAACTGTATTTTACAAAATAATTGATACAGTTAAATATTTTTACACTGAAATATATAATAAAATGTATAATTTAAAAAAGTGCACACCTGCTTAAGTGCAAGATTCCCGGTGATCAACATCCACTTTTCTCCTGGAAGATCCATTTTCCCTGTGTTTACCTACAAACCTCAGGCAGATATTTGATACGAGAATCTCTACATAATACAAGGCACATTTTATTGCATTAACAATGACCTCTATTTGAATTATATCATACATGAATCTATTAATATGGTTGATAATTGCTCATACACAAAAGAGAGTCATTTTAAATATACAAAAATGATCTTTTATGTATTTA